>CM064057.1:8982997-11382997 GCA_032594955.1 Panicum miliaceum
TGGCAGCGGCCGAGAAATGCTATGGAGGAACTTGCTGGTGCCGTTTGACGCACTAATACTAGAGGTCACGCGTGCAGATGCGAGCCAAAGCGTCACAGAAGGCCCGCCTTAGTCGCTGCAAGTGGGCCCGGAAGCTTCTGTTCTTCTTCTCCACGAGCTCGCCTCCGGAGTTAGGGAGGGAGGGGCTGCTGGGTATCCTGTGGCCTCTTGGCTTAGAAAAGAGAGGGAGGTGGGGTAAGGAAGCCCAGCGGTGGTGGCGGGTTGAGGGGGCGGCACGGCGAGGCGGCTGGAGCCGCCGCCCTCCGGCAGTTGGTTAGACAATCGGTGCGCCAGGACTCGAGCGGGGGCATAGGAAGCTGAGCGTGGCAGCGCGGCGGCGGGCGGCGGGTGGTAGCGGATCCGGCAGTGGAAGCCGCTGGAGACGAGGATATAGTGGTTGGCGGCGGGGGCGAGCTCGTGATGGGCCTCACGCGCCTTCTGTGATGGTGCTCCGCATCCGAGTCGCACCTACGACTGGGAACAGCCCCCGTTCGACGAGAGCGTCCTCCTCCCTCTGGCGCATTGCCCACGCCATGGACCTCTGCTTCTTCACCAACCGGGCGCGACTCCTCTCCCAAGTATCCGTTTGTTCATTGAGAACAGAATGCGTGATCACCACCAAACAACACGCAAGGAATGTCGCCAGGGATAAGCAAGGAACACAAACGTTTGAGATTTGTGGAAGCTAGGAGTGATCCAGGCAGCCTTTGTTCCAACCGTAATGGAGAAGCCAGTATGAGAAGAAGGAACGTGAGATGATGCCGTCAGCAGGGACAAAGATCACAAGTTCTTCCTTTTGGTCTTTATATAAGTCTTACTATATTCGCTTTGTAATTTGTGTCTAAACTCTAAACAAATACTATCAGACGGCCTCGTGCTAGCTATTCCCTTGTCGATCGAGGGGGGAGAGGGAGAGATGGCCGTGGATCTGTCGAGAGCTGTGGGCTGGTGGAAGGAGTGGCAGCTGCGGATCCTCGTGCTGGGCAGCCTCTTCCTGCAGCTCGTCCTCTTCGCCGGCTCCATGGTGCGCAACATTCGCATCCCGATGTCCAGGTTGTGCATCTGGCTCGCCTACCTCGGCGCTGATGCCCTGGCCATCTATGCGCTCGCCACCCTCTTCAACCGCCACAAGCTGCCGGCGGGCGCTGCGACTGGGAGTAGCAGCAGCGTCCTGGAGGTTCTGTGGGCGCCTGTCCTCCTCATCCACCTCGGCGGCCAGCACACAATCACGTCGTACAGCATTGAGGACAACGAGTTGTGGAGGCGGCACATCGTGACCGTGGTGTCCCAGGTCACGGTTGCCCTGTATGTCTTCTGCAAGTCGTGGCCCCACGGCGGCGACAAGAGGTTGCTGCAGGCAGCGATCTTGCTCTTCGTCGTCGGCATTCTCAAGCTCATCCGGAAGCCATGGGCTCTGAAGAGCGCAAGCATTGATGGTGTGATGACCTCTTCGGTTTTCTATCCAGAAAGACGAGGAGCAAGAATATCATCACTAGGGGACATCTGCGAGATGCTCTGCCTTAGTAGTCTAACAGAGCTTGATTCTCTTAATGATGCAGCAGAGATGAAACGGGAGGAAGAACATGATTTATCGCTAGAAGATTGTGTTCAGAAAGCAAGGAAGCTCGTACAGGTGACGGAGGTAGATGTTAAGCAAAAAGTTGCTCTATTTGACGGCCTCGAGAAAATATTTCTGGACCTTCCAGTTCCATATATTCGTCGGGTTCGCAAGCTAAACGCTTTCCTCAAGTTTCATCACAAAATAGCGTATGAAAATGTGAAGATCAGTCTCGCTTTCGCATTTGCTATGATCTACACCAACTTTAAATTGGTGCTCGCTTTGTCTGGTATGCTTTTGCACTTGTTGCTTCCGTTCCTGGTCTTAGCTTTGTGACAACCCTGATAATTACAATTCCAAAATCGATGTCATTAGCCTAACTCTATGCTTAAACCAACTAATGAAAGGGTGGGAAGAATTTGAACGAGTTCAGTTGTAATTCAAATTTAAATTGAGCACATTTGGCTACTTTTGAACTTTTAAATTTAACTTTCAAACCATAAGCCAAATGAGTTTTTGCCTGAAACCAAAGTTGTAGGACTTTTTATTTTGAACAACTTTCGTGTTCAAAAGTTTTTGAGATTCAAATCAGAAAAAGGAGAAAACGCCCTGTTTGCACCCAGCCCCCTGAAGTTTTCCAAATTTTCGCGTTCAGGCCCTCCCCCCCCTCTCTCTCCTCCCCGCCCGACCGCCGCGCGCCAGGTGGCCGGCGACGCCTGACCGGCGCGAGGCGCCAGGCCAGTGGCCACCGCACCACCCCGCCACGGCCGGCTTTGCCCCCTCCCCACGCCGCGCGGCCCAGTGAACGCCCGCGCGTGCGCACGCCGCTGCCGCGCCCAGCCCGCCGCCCGTCGCGCCCAGTCGCTGCGCTCCGCCGTGCCGCCCCGGCCCCCGCGCCCCGCCAGTCGCCGCGCCCGCCCTCCGCCCGAGCCGCTGCAGCTGCTGCTCCACCACTCCGCGCGCCACGCTATCTCTCGCGCCCACGCCATATCTCGGCCGCCCAGTCACCGCGCCCGCGCTGCCGCACGTCGCGCCGGCGTTCTGCCGCCGTCCGCCGCGCCCAGTGCGCACCGTGCCGTGCTCCGCCCCGCGCGCCGCCCAGGCCCCTCCGCACCCCCCCTCCGGCCCCTATAAAAGCCCCACCCGGCCACGCGCGCGAGCCACCGCAGCCCAGAGCACCTCGCCGTCGCCATTGCCGCCGCTGAGCACCGCCCGCCCGTGGACAGCCCTCCGCCGCCGCCCACCGCCCAAACTAAAGCTTCAGCCACCACTACATCATCCCCCTGAAGCTCGCCGACTCGCCCAAAGCCGCCCAGAGCCACCGGAGCGCCGCCGCCGCCGCCCCTGCTCGCCGTGGGCAGCACGACCCCGACCTCCTCCGTCCAAGCCGAGCCCCTGAGCAGCTTCCCCACGCGCCGCTGAAGCTCGCGACCGGACCACACCGCCCCAAGCCCGTCGGAGCACCGCCGTCGACGCGTGCCGCGCCGCCGCCGCCTCTGCTCCAACGCCGGCGAGCCCTTCCCGGCCGTCCCTCACCTGAACAACACCCCCACAAGGTAGCCCTCGCACCCCTGAACCTTCCCCGACCCTCACCCCTCGCCGCCGGCGAGCCCCTCGCCGGAATTTCAGCCGGCCGACGTACCCGAGCCGCCCGAGGACCCAATTGCAAGAATTTAAATCTTTAGAAGGGTCTGCGCATAAGATTCAAGGACCTAGTTGTAAAAGAAAATTTCAAATCTAGATTCAAATTCAGTGAACTTGTAAAATTCGTATAAAATCGTAGAAAATTCGGAAAAATGCAAACTCAACTGGTCTGGAATCCTCAGAACAAACTCTACCACTTTTGTTACAGAAAGTTTCTCAGAATCTCAACATATTTTGCTCTACATTAAATGGAAGCTTTAATGGACTTATTTTGTGCCCACTGTTGTAGAACAATGCTGACCCTAAATTTTGGGCAGTGAGTTAGTTGCTTGATGATCAGGACTATGTAAAAAGATCAGGCCCAAATTCCATCTCTAGCTTTACTGTTTGTTAAACTTAGTTTTATATCATGTTTAAGTAGAATGTTTTATCCCTGCAGTTAGGTGGTGAATCACCCAATGGAACTTTTTCTATGCTAATGTATTGGTACCTAGAAGCCAGAGAAAAATTAGGAGACTTTTTATCTCACAGTAACCTACTTATTTGCTTTATGTGCTAATAACATACATTAAATCAAGAAAATGGTATCTTAGATTGGAAAATTCCCAAATTTTTACTAGGAGTTACACTGTGGTAGAGGTTGCTGTGTAAAAAGTTCCAGGGACAAAAACCCTGTGTAGGGTTCTGTAAAAATGAACCCTTGAATAGTCTAGGTGTGGAATGTCATATTTTCTATGCTCTGAATACTGCATAATAAATCCTACAAAAATTACAGTAGCTTCTGCATACATAAGTGAAAGCTCTGTGAAAATCTTAGACTCAGTTGTTGCACCAATTGTTCTGTACAAAAAGAACAAGCATCTAACAGCAACTAAGTAATATATTTTTCATAAATAATCTGTTACATAAAATTGGCTGAAAATTTTACAGGAAGCGCATCTTTCCTTGTTGTGCCTAAATCCAAAAGTTCATGACCAGAAACTATCCATTGTAGTAATTACTCTTAAATCGTATCGAGTACCATTTCCACGACTTAAACTTGTGCACTCATGTAGAATCGACGACTCTCGCCGACGGAACTTACGAGCTGGTGCCCGCGTCCGAGAGTGAGCAGCGTGAAGCTCAAGCGAATCTAACTGAAGCTCTTGAAGACCCGAGCCCAAGTTCGGAAGAGCCCCAAGCAAACTGCGAAGGCAAGCCCCGGAGCATAACCCATTCTTTCCGAAATTATGCAACTCATTACTCTTTGATTGTGCATTAAGTTTATAGGAGTTGGATGAAAACTTAGTCGCATGATATCAGGAACCCTTGCTTGAAAACTAGACGTAAGGTTCGATAGAATGCTGTGCTAATAGGACTCCGGTAAAAGTCGAGTGATTTCCTGTCACTCGCGAGGAAATAGGAGTTGAATGACTACTACACGCTGCAATCATAAGGACACGGACGGGCTATGAAACGATGGTTACGATTGAGGCCCGTCTGTCTAGTGAAAAATACTAAGGCCGCAGGGTGTGGTAGTGATGGTTAAGTCTTTGAACGTACTAAACACATGCCGAGATTATGGGAATCGGTAAGCTTAAGTACCTGATTGGCCCGGCAAGGGGACGGCATCCTACCCTTTGAACTTCGGTCCCATGTGCATATGGAGAGTGCAGAGAGTGGTCACGACCCGGCGCCGAACTGTGGCGTGGGGCTCTTGTACTCTCGGAGGGTAGTCCCGATCCACGACCCGGAAAGAAAGGGGAAAAGTTGCACGTGTGACTCTGTGAGTAACCACGTGACGTGTGTTTAGGTTTCCCTTGCAAGGTTAAAAAATTCGATTCGAATCGTCCGTTTCTCACGGATATTGAGACTGTTTAACCATTTTTACCCACAGAGTAAGAAGAGGAACAATGAGGATGAATGAACTGGTTGGATGAAAATTTAATGCTTCACCATGTATGCATTTAGACAGCTGCTTATCTAGAATGGTTAACGAAACTAGAATCTTGAGCTAAAAATTGAAAGTAAGGACCCACTTGTAGATGCTTTTCGGCAAAACAAACCCCTGAGCCAAAAAGCCTTGCTAGCTTGACTTGGCCCTGCACTCTTCCCCCTGGTTGGTCGGTGGAATGGGATGCGCCCCCGTCCAACGGAGATAATGCCGAGTGATGTCTCGTACGGGCTTCATCGAGACATTCTGTATCGTCGAGTAGTTTCCGTCGTTTATTTCCGGCATGTCTAGAGTCGGTGGAGTAGATTCCACTACACGGGTAAGTCTTGCTGAGTATTAGTATACTCAGCCTTGCTTGTGGCTCGTTTTCAGGTGAGACCTTCGAAGACATGATTGCTAGCTTGACTTGGCCCTGCACTCTTCCCCCTGGTTGGTCGGTGGAATGGGATGCGCCCCCGTCCAACGGAGATAATGCCGAGTGATGTCTCGTACGGGCTTCATCGAGACATTCTGTATCGTCGAGTAGTTTCCGTCGTTTATTTCCGCTGCAACTCAAACTCTGAAGAACTTATTTATGATAATTGAAGTACTTGGTTTCTAAACTCAAGACTTGGTCTGTAATATTCACTTATACTAATGTTGTAATATTTGCTGGAATGTGGTATTCTCTGGGCTCATCGTCGCATGAGCGTTTGTATGTATGGCGCTCGATCCGTTCACCGTGGTTGTATCGGGAGGTAATACCCGACAGACCAGTGGATTACTCCGTTTGAAGTGTAAGGTTAACCGAGAATGCCTTAATGGTGATGGTTAATACACTTGAGCCGGATTAATTCAGGTGGTTCTGTCACAAGCTTCCATTGTGCTCTTCGCGAAGACACATCACAGAGATCATTATTATAAAGAGGGTGACGTCAAAGCAACTGCTGTCTTGTTCTGTTGTACAGCGCTGCTAGAGTTTTTATCCTTGTTCCTCAGTCCTTGTGTCACAGGATCTTTTATCTTTTCCACCACGGTTGCCCAGCATAATCTCGTCTCGTTCTATGCACGGCGAAGCAAGCCCACCCAGTTGATGAAGATTTCTGCTCTAATGTGTTGCGGTGATTATATTAACAAGCATTGGTACATAGAGCAGGCACCCGAAGCTGTATGCAAGGAGATCTCAAAATTGATTGCTGGACATGTAAAAGATGGGTGGGAGGCTGGGAGCAATACTCATCTATATGAAAAAAAAATAGAATTACAACTTGCTGAAATGTAATGGGAAAGACAATAATATAACGCAAGGAGACTTACCAGCAAGCATGTGTTGTCGATCATTTTTAACGGTTTAACGTCCAAAGTCACCTTCTCCCATTCTGAAAATTCCCATCTCTCTTGTTAAAGAACTTCAAAGAGCAAAATCTTTTCCAGCATATTTCTCAATCACATCAAGAACTCCAGAAGTAGTGAAATTATACTTCTCTCTAAGCTCATCGTTATATTGGTTGTTAGGATTAAACCAAAAGCCCGCAGCATGGAGATTCTTATCAAAGTGTTTGTCCCACCTTGCATCTATGTACTCTAAAAAGGGTCTCACTAAATCAATAAACCATTTTGTCACACACAAATCAGTCTTCAACTTCACTTCTTCTCCTTGACGCATGCTCTTTATTGTAGGTTGATCTCCTGGGTTGGTTCTGGGTTTGAAGTACTTGCCAACACTAGGAGTAGTAGAACCTCTTTTTCTTCCTCTATTTGGTGCAGCTGCAACACGACGAGTTGGGGCTGTACCAGTATTGGAGACCTCACATGCTGCTTCTTCTTCTTCTACTTCTATCGGTTCTGGCCCATATGGGTGGCCTTCCACACAGTCCTCTTTGTGCCTTCTTTTTCTTAGTATTCCAATCTGAGATATTTTGATGCATTGTATGCTCAACTTCATGGTTAACACTTCTACATTCAGCAACATTTCCAGGCCATTTAGCTAAATGTTCCTTGAAACGATGGGCCGCCCTTTTTTCCGCTTCTCACAGATGCGCCGCCGCCAGTACCAGGCGCCAAATGCAGAGGTGGCTGAAAAAATTCCCTCCCAGATGTTGCTCGTAACCTAAATGTGAGAAAAAATCAGACTTTCTAGTTATACCCCTAGGTAGATAAGGCTATACTGAATCGAATGAGGGATAAAAAAGGTAAAAGACGAAAACCGTCCGATTCGTATGGAACCGGCCGGTTCACCGGTTCCTTAAAAAACCAGCCGGTTCGTCGGTTTTTAACGGTTCGATTGTATGACCGATCTTTTAAGTGAACCGGACCGCTGTAGTCTCTGTTTCGCGGTTTTTACGGTCTGACCGGCGGTCCCGTCCGGTCCTAATACGTGGGAGAAGGATGCTCCCCGTTACAAGAGATTCAACAATTTCAGGGGGCAGTGGACCCTGACCAGGCACAAGTTACATGGCCAGCAGATGTGGTGGAGTCTGCAGCAGGTGCCATTCGACTGGAGCGTCCTCATCTGGCACCTAGCTACTGAACTCTGCATTCACCACCCAAGAACATCCCCCACAACTTCAGTTGAATTACCAGCCGCTCGGTGCAGCAGGGTAATATGCAACTACATGATCTACCTGCTCTTCATTCGTCCAGAGATGCTTATGCCCGGCACCAGGCAGGGTCTCTTCCCGGCACCAGGCAGGGTCTCTTCACAGCAGCCTGCTACGATATCGGGCTCATGCTCAAGCGTGGGAATGAACCTCCGCCAGAAGATGCAAGAACAGTTGCGCAGCAGATTCTTCGCACATCAAAATCTCCGTTGATAGAGAAAATTGGGATCATGGTTCCGGGAGCCTGCAAGGTTGCCGAAGAATTGATGGAGCTGCAGGAGTGCAGGAGGACAAGAGGTGGAAGGTGATCCAAGGCGTGTGGGTGGAGATGCTCTGCTGCTCCGCCAGCAGCTGCAGGGGCTACCTGCACGCCAAGAGCATGGGCGAAGGTATGGAGTTCCTCACCTTCGTCTGGCTGCTCTTGTCGCGCATGGGGATGGAGACCTTCGCCGACAAGTTCCAGAGGCCTGATCAGCCTGGCCAAGGCCAAGGCCAAGGAGGAGAAATCGCTGCAGGCGCGTCAGCTTCCGAGCCCCAAGAGACACATGTCCAAGAAGAGATGATTGACATGATGGCCTGAGGAGGACAAAACAAATAATAATCCTGCTATGTGCTGTGTTGGTGCCTTACACACACATGCATGCATTGGATGGTAACTTTCTCTTTTGAAATCGCAACATTTAGTATTTGTTGATTGTCTGTTTATTAGGCCGGCGTGCTTGGTTCCTTCTGCATTGTTTGCTGCTGCTTTTCTTATGCGGATTAATATGTAAGCTGGCCCAGCTTAACAGCAGGGCTCATGAGTTGAGTGCACTTATCTGATGTGTTCATATGCTGTTGAGGCTGCCTCAGCTGATTGGGCTTGTGAGCATAGGATTAATTGTACATCATGAATGAACAATAGTCTGCAATGCTTTCTCAGAATAGTGGATGAAGGCTGTATAGTCTGCCGATGCGGCCGCTGGTCCGCAATGCTTCCTCAGTATTCAGACTCCGCCCCCGACGCCACCGCCGGACTGTCAGTCCGTTCCCACGGGAGCAGCTTCCCTCGCGTCGTGTTCGGCCCCAGCAACGTAGGCATCACCGAAGCACCCCCGGCGGTGGTGGATGCCGGACCCATGTGGTCCGGGGAAGAGTAGGCCTGGGCTCTTGGGATGTGATGATTCTTGTCGGCTGGGATTCGAAATCGGGGGTGTTGTAGGCGAGCTCAGTGGTGGCGGTGTCGACAATCCGGCGGCCGGCACCGACGAAGGGGTTCGAGGAGGAGGCGGCTACAGAAATGTAGGTGATCGGTTCCCTTCCTTGCACCCTGGCCGCCCGGCGGTAGTAGATCCTGGTAGCTTGAAGGGCCGTTTCCCTTTTGCATCAGTTGGGCAAAGCTTGAAGGGCCCACCAATCCTGCTTGCATCGGTATAGCTAGGCCTGGGCGTTCGGGTAATTCGGAAAATTCGGATCGGGTAATTCGGTAATCCAAAATTCGGGTAACGAGAACTCCTACCCGAAATTCATCCAAAAAAGGAATACCCGATACCCGATGTATTTGTCGTATCCTCTCTTCATCAGTTTCGTCAGACACTTCTGCAGACTATTGCGCGGGGTGTGGGGGACTGGGGCGTGGCCGGGAGCTTGCAGTGCAGCCGCGCGAGGCGCAGAGCGGTGGCCGAGCAACCCTTTGGGCGGATGGCAAGTCCCTTGGGGGCACGACCACGCGGCGCTGGGTGGCGTCCGTCGAGGGGCGCCTGTCATGGGGCGACGCTGTTGGGGCTTGCCAGCTGGGCGTGGATGCCGGAGATTGGAGGTGACGGCGTGGCTGTGCGTTAGGCGAGCGTGAGCGAGCAGGTTCCGCGGGGTGGCCGGAGCAGGTAGGTGCAGCAGTGCAGGCGGCGGCGGGGTGACAGGCAGGGGAGTCGGGGTCTCTGGGAGATAGGCCTACGGGGACTGGAGTAAGGGCCAATAGGTTAGCAAATTTGTGGGCTGGGAGATGGGCTTAGCTACTTGAGCATATTGGGCCTCTTCGGTATCTCAGGTATTTTGGGAAATTCGGGTACCGGGGCTGTATACCCGAATTTTCCGAACTAATTTCGGGTTTCAGAATGTCCTACCCGATATAGTGTTTGGGTACTTCAGGTTTGGGCATTTCGGGAACGGGTTCGGGTATTTCGGGTTCGGAAAATTGTGCCCAGTCTTAGGTATAGCCCACTCGGGCAACCAGGATTCCCTCAAAAAACAAAACACAAAAACCAAAGAAAAAAATAACTGGGGCAACCAGGACGGTGATGCTGCTATATGTCACTAGAGGTGACAACCAACCAACTATTGCTTGAAAAGGTAGATCGGCCCAATAACATAGCGTCATAGACTGTTTGAACCGGTGCATACATATTGCCAGCTAAATAGAAAAAATTCTACGCATGTATGCAAAAGAAGGCAACGAAGATGACATCACTCACATGCATACAAATTTGAAATTAAAAAATTAAATATCATGAACATTTAGTTGTATAGGATAAGTTATAAAAAATGAATATCGCGAACGATGCGTCCATATCATCGAACAATTTAGTTCATAAAGCGAATAAATAATTTTACATTACGAATAAATTAGTTACACCTAGATAAATAATTTTACATGAAGAACAAATAGATCTATATTGCAAAAAGTTATTCTATAAGCATATATACACATGTTGAAAAAGTTACTATATAAACTAAATAAATTATTTCACATACCAACTAATGAGTCTATAATATAAATAAATTAGTATACATTGAGAATGTCTCGCTCTTAACTATAAATAAATAATATTATAGTATTGTAACATGTAAGTATAGATCTGTTAACAGTTAATATGAATGATAAAAAATAAATGTGGCACGCTCTCGGGTGAACATGTGGTAGCTCATATCTTAAAGTTAATGACCGGCGGTTGGCTTAAAATGTTATCAAACCGGGCGGTTTTTACAACAGGTATCAGATCCGAGGTTTCATGAAGTGAACCTAAAATTTGCTTAGTGGGTTGAGAGCGGAATAAGATTTGAGTACTTGCACTAATATTTATTTCTTGTTAAAATTTGAATCTAAGGATTAATTGCTAACATTCTCCCTTTGTCTTATAACTTATTTCTCCCTATTGTTTCACTTGTTATTTAAATATGCTTAATCCCTCTTGTCTTCATGGATAGATGGCCCCTAGGTCGATCATGGCGACCCGTGCACCAAAGGTTATTGAATTCCATGCGCTTCTCACTAAGATGTTGAGGAAGGCGCACTACACTTTTCAACCCGAGTACGTGGTTTACGTCTGTGGCTATGGAGTGGGCTTGATTGACTACATGGCAACTCTCAACCTTAAGGCAGGGATGGTGATTGGAGTGAAAGCATATGACTATGAGGCTTGGGGTACCTCGGCGGAGATGGTCATACAAGAGGTGCCTCTGGAAGCCACCACTCGACTTCGCCATGAGCACCGGGAGCTTTGGGAGGATCCCTTCACCTACCTTCCGGTGCGGGGACTCGAGGATCCAATTGGACATGTTGTCTCTCTCCCGTTTGGGCCCTTCACGATGGAGAGGTGCATGGCGGAGACCATCTCTGCGTATAAGACTGCGCATCGAAGTCTATTTTGGGAGTTGGTTGAGATGAGGAGGTGTCTCGTCCACCTCCAATACCAAATGGAGCCGTACATGAGGATGATGAGTTGTCCAAAAAGGTCCCTCAACGATTGACCTCAACACACACCGCAAAAGGAAGCTTCACCTTCGCATCGTTTGTGGAGGCCAACCGTTGAGGATCTTCTTGGGCAACCTCATCATTCTTATGTACGGCTCCATTTGGTATTGGAGGTGAACAATACACCTCCTCATCTCATCCAACTCTAAAAGTAGACTCCGATGTGCCGTCTCATACGTGGAGATGGTCTCTATCATGCACCTCTCCATCATGAAGGGTTCAAGCGATGGCGAGACAACATGTCCAATTGGGTCCTCGGGTCCTCGCATCGGAAGGTAGGTGAAGGGATCCTCCCAAAGCTTCCAGTGCTCGTGGCGAAGTCGAGTGATGGCTTTCCGAGCCACCTCTTGTATGGCCATCTCCACCGAGGCACCCCAAGCCTCATAGTCATATGCTTCCGCTCCAATCATCATACTTGCCTCAAGGTGGAGAGTCGCCATGTATTCAACCAAGCCTACTCCATATCCACGGGCATAGACCGCGTAATCGGGCCGAAAAGTATAATGCACATTCCTAACATCTCATTGAGAAACGAGGTGAATCCAATCGCCTCCAGAACGCAGGTCACCATTATCAATCTAGGGGTCATCTATCCATGAAGACAAAAGGGGTAAGCACATTTAAATAACAAGTGAAGCTTTAGGGAGAAATAAACTCTAAGACAAATGGAGAAGGTTAGCAATTAATTCTTAGATTTAAATTTTAACGAGAAATAAATATTGTGCAAGTACTCAAATCTTATTCCGCCTCAACCCACTAAGCAAATTTTAGGTTCACTTCATGGACCCTTAGCTCTGATACCCGTTGTAAGGATCGCCACATTTAACATCATTTTAAGGCAATCGCCGATCATTATCTTTAAGATGAGAGCTAACACATATTCGCTCGAGAGCCAACCTTGTAAGGGTGTCTTCATTACCCACACGATGCAAGGATCATGCGGCTCACCCAACCGATCACATTGGGCAAGGGGTACTCGCATCAACCGTTTCCAACAAGTCTCGACCATTGAGAACACACCTAACTCGTGCGAATAGTCACATAGATCCACTGGGAACACCCGTAAGCCTCTCTACAAAGCCCCTTGACCACGCCTCTAGGATCATGCCTCAATGACCAAGTCAAAGGAGACTCATCCATACCATGATTGGATATGTGGTAGCATAAAAAGTTACTCAAAACCGACATCATCCACGGACGATCCTTAATCGGCCCGAGGGGGCTATGCCTTCGAGATTCCTTTCTCCAGACCCTACCCTTCCGCCAAACAACGATACATTTACCAATAAAACCACCACGAATCTTTCCAACCGGTTAAGGATAAACTCATGAGGGTAATGTGATCCTAATCCAAACTTTCATTACAAATTGTAATCCAACTCTAAGCATGGCTAAGCATCTAGTCAATTAATTAATTAACTAACTACAAGTGACAAGGACATGGATATATAAAACAAGGAAGGTAAATGCAAGAAGGTAGGATCAACAATGCAATAAATAAACATATAATATAGCCACAGGTACCCAAATAATATAACTAAAATTAAATCAATTTAGACGGGTCAAGGGAACATGCTTAGCTGTTTGCCTTGGTTTTCCTCCAGCTCAACTACGAACTCGGCACCGGGCTCGGATTTGACGACTTCAACGGGCTCCGCGGGTTCGCTCTCCCGCGTTTTGGTCACTATAATGCATCCATGAGATGCATGCATTAGTATGATGTTGTGGTATGACCATGATAGGATACGAATGAAGCATGAAAGACACAAAAATGCAAGACACAAAATGCTATCGTCAATATCACGCTTAATATGCACTTAAACAAGGAACCTAAAGCAAGAATTGATCAAATAAACCATACAGTAAGCATAAATCATGATTTAATTCTAGCATACAGAGAATATCATTAAGAGTTCACTAGACTTGGATTGGCAGCAAAATTACTTTTATACATTTAATTATAGCTTAACAAGTTTCAGCCACCCTAAACAAGATAAATCATAAAGGATATGCAAAACTCTTTAAACAGATCTCATAAAATTACAAAAGTAACTAGACATGGAGAGAAATCTAACAGAACAGGTTTTGCCATTTTATTATTTTACGCCAAAAAGTTATGAATTAAACAAACTTGCAGGCAGAAAATAAATATCACACTAAAATCCTATCAAACAGTAGAGATTCACTAAAACAAGCTGCACCACTTGACAACACGTTTCACAAGTAGTCTAGAAAAATTTAGATTGGTAATTTTTGGGCAATAGAGAAATTACTATGCAATTAATTTACTTTTTCACAAACAAAACATAACTAATTTTATATATAAGTAACATGCAAAACAACAATTTTAAAGGATAGATACAAGTTTTACATTTTTCCGAGGTCTACAGAATGTTTACGCATTCTACAACATCACTGCATCACTGCAAAACGCTAGATCCACATGGCTCAAACCTCCCCAGGCGCGGACAAGTGGGCCCCAAGGGTCAGGCGGACCCCGGCCGGGTCAAGGGCGCGCTCGGCACGGCGCGGCCAACGCCGAGACCACGGCGGCAAGCGGCGGGGCGGCGAGGGGGCGAACGCGCGGCGCGGTCCAGGGCGAGGCGGGGCTCACCAGCGGCTCGGACGCGCGGGGAAAAGTCGGCGACGAGGTTCTGCGCGACGAGGAACGACGGCGCTCCGGCGGGGGCCCTGTACGGCGAGGGAAAATGCCGGGTGAGCGCCGGAATCGGTCGTGGAGGGCGAGGGGAGTCTGTAGCCTCGAGGAATCGAGGCGGAGCTCACCGGAGGCTGCGAATCGACGGCGGCCGGAGTTGGGGAAGAAGAGGAGGAGGTGGCAGTAATGGAGGAAGGGGAAAAAAAAGGTGGCTAGGGTTTGGGGAGAGGGGCCGGCAGGGTTTAAAACGAGGCAAGAGCGAGCGGGAGGCGGACGGGCGCCAGCGGCTCGGCTTCCGCGCGCCAACGGGAGGCCGACGCCGTGGCACCGCCGCCCCTGCTGCCCAACCGGCGAGCGAGAAGGCGTGGAAGAGGTGGGGTGCGACGCTGACAGTTTGGGCCCGCTGACTGGTGGGCCCGGGAGAAGAGGGAAAGGGAAAAACGCCGGCTGAACTTCAAAATTGAAAATCTATACGTTACCGAGCTCAAAAATCACTAAATTTTTCTGGAGCAAGATCAAAACACCAAGAACACATTGCAACAACAATGACTCAAAAATCTATTATAGATTGCTCACAGAAATTCAAACAATGCAGCAGTTTTTAAAACTTTCAAGAATTTTATGGCTCGGTTAATAGTTGACACAAAATTCTGAAAAAAATACTTTAAATTCACCATTTTAAGTCTAGTATTTTAATAAATTTTTTGGAGACACAGTTACATAGCAAAACTTAAACTTACTTCACAATCATTTATTCAAACAAGCATAAAAATGTATGAACTCATGCAAGCATATGCACATGATGCTCCATTATGCGTTGATGATTATCATGATGTTATTGATTATATGATAATGATGTGCTTAACACTTAGGTCGTGATACAAGTGGTGCCATGTCGGATGGCCGATGCGGCCCGAAACCGGGGTGGTTTCTAATTTGCCCGGTTCATCAGTTGGCACGTGTAGGAATAGGATGTCTAGTTTCGTAGATGAAGAACCAAAATGGGACGATCTTGATAGTACATGGTTGAAAAAGGGACTTTACCCTTACTATAAATAGCAACTTATTCATAGCTATACATTCTTAAAAAAACCCTCATCCATAGCTATAGATGACCCGATTTAGCGGGTAATACTTGTCGGTAAACTGCAATATATATTGTTAGATAAAGGGGTCGCTTTATTCCGACCGGCCTCTTGCATGAGTCTAGCAACCCGACCATCATATAGAGGTGCGCCATCCTTCATGCAAAGATCAACAGAGAGGTGTCATGCACTGCCTTCCTTCCTCATGTCGGCAGCCACCTTGAGAACAGCCGGGATGTGCGTGTTGAACAAATACAGTCTCCAGTTGATGCAGTTGGTATCAAAGTTAAACATGTATCCATCACCATGCCCTGCGCCTGTCGTCCCCCACAGCTTCCTCAGGTTCGTATCATCAAAGCTTCACACATAGATTCATTCGATTAATAGAAGAAGAAAGTTCGATCGCCATCACAAGTGGTAGATTTACGGGAGAGAATGGCATAGTCCACAGGTGATATCCACTCTAGAGTTAATTAACTACAAAGACCTTTCTATTTGAGGAAAATAATATAGATAATACGATAGTTTGTAAAGCCTACCATCCCTTGAACGAGACATATGGAGCATAAAACTTGGCCAAAGACATCAAGTGATTCAAGCTTCTCTTGTGTTTACTGTGGTGCTCGGTGATGCGCCCACAGTGTAATAAATAATTCGCTAGATAAAGCACCTAAGATATTTCCAAGTGATCACCACATGATCTGAATGAAGCAGAAAATTTAACTGTGGTAAGAATGACCCAATATATGAAAGAGAAATGAGTACCTGGAGTGGTGTCTTGTACGCTAGAACCGTATATGCATGGAAATACCCATATCTACTGAACAATATAAGTCTTTTATGTTTAATGGTCCTCTTGTCATCTCCCACATGAGGATTGATCAAAAGGTATCCATACATTGATTCCAGTAGAATATTGCATGACAGTGGATTTTGGAGTGCCGAGGTCACATGGTAAACTACATGAGTTCCCGCACAATCGTAATGAGTGGCCATGGCTACCATTGTTGCGTTTACCACCATGTCTCCTGGTATCTGTCAAATTCAACCATGCATTTAATTTCCTTGGAACTGAGTGTACATACAACAATATATATAGTTCTTTCTTGATTTTCCTTCGCATATGATGATCACTGACCGAATCGAGTATGGGACCGCCTATGAAACATGGAAGCTTTTGCTCGTAGCAAGCAGCAATCACAACATCCATTGTCCTGCAACCAGAATAATAGCATGCAGCAGCAATAATCAACAAACTTTACCTGCTAATTAATTATTATTATTATTTTTGCTTGGGAATTTTTTGTCCTCCCCTCCCCCACAGGACAAATCGGATTTCTGTTTTTTCTTTTCAATGAAAAACTTAATGGTATTTGTTGATGCACATTACTTATTTGAATCTTGCTCATATAATTCAGCCGGTCCGTATGTACATATGTACAGTATAAATACCTGATTCCTTCTATCCATCCAGGAAACGGATCCTGAAGAGTGCTTGTTATGATGCCTGGCCGCACTATGACAACAGGGAGGTCTTCTCTCAGGGCGCCAAGCAACATCTCTCCCATAGCCTTGGTGAACGCATAGACGTTGGCCCAACCAAAGTACTTAGCCCTTCAATTGAAGTCATAAGTGTCTATCATGAGACCACTCTACATGAATGTATATGTTACTATGTACTTAAGTGGGTCCTAATTTCTAAATTAAGATAAGGTGCACTTTCGTGGACAAATTTATCACATTGTAAGCTAATCGATGAATAATAAGACACATGGTTGATAGTGATTGTGCATACCTCTTCAAGCCAAGTTCCTTCATGGCTACCTTTTCCAGCTGCTGATGATGAGGGGTACTGGCATTAGAGCGTGCCATCACAAGTTTTGCTTTGACCTCATTAGCTAACTCGAGCTCTGCTTCAATGTCGAAGCAGCGACCATTCTTTAGCATTTGACCCATCTGGAATGGTTCCTCCAGTATCCTGCCTTTTTGCTTACCGGTTACATAAGCTGTTCAGTGAATTGAGTAAGAAAACAGGTTGTAATGTTGCTCATTATGTAATTAGTAGCTGTTTAATTTGATTATTACAATTTGCACTCGGTTCCCACATTACTGTGGATAATTTTCTGATGCATACATCATATATATATGTCCTAATAACACTTTGCCTGCACGATCTTTTTTAGAAGAAATAACTAATTATTTTTTAGACCAAATATCTTTTGGGGAAACAATTAGAACTTAATTACCTATAGAAATTGAGGAAACATGAAGGAGCAACTTGAGGTGACCACAATGCTTCGCAAACTTGCATACATGAACAGTTCCGAGGGTGTTGGATGCCAAGGCAACATCGTACCTGCAGCTAGGGCATGCAGCATGAGTATGCAGCTCAGCGAGGTCTCCTTTTGCAGTTATAGGGATATGTATGTACCTCTCGTTGAAATTAGTGGTTGCAGCTCCGTTGACGATGATATCGATCTCCTCGGACAGTTGCTTGGCTCGGGTGCTCTCAAGTCCAAGATTCTCACGTCTCATGTCCCCGGCCAAAGGGGATACCTTCTCTTTGACGAAGGACTGGAAGTCATCAGCTCCGTGTTTTTCCCGCAGAACACTGAAGAGCTCTTTGCCAACAATCTATTGTATCGACAAGAACAGAGAGAGAGAAACACACACACACACACACAGAGAGAGATAGGTTAATTGACCAATAATTTTCATGAACCGTATTCTGGAATGATTAGTGCAGCCCATTCACATGTTTCTTTGTATCTAAAGGTAACACAACCACACCTCATGGAGCACACGCTGCTCGGCGGCCGCATCGTCGGGCGCCCTTACCAGCAGGTAGAGCTTCTTCACGCCCGGCTGAACTCGCAGGATCTTCTCCACCAGCACTGCAGGTCGTTATACCTCACATCAGATAGTATATATGTATATGTATATGTATATATATGTGCTTAGTAGCTAGCTAGAAGCAAATATAGACAGATGTGTGAAGTACATTTTCCTAGGAAGCCGGTGGATCCGGTGATGAGGATGGTCCTATCCCTGAAACACCCTGCGACCTTAGCAGCAGCGTCCATGGCTGGCGGCCGGTCTGACACCCTACCTCCAAGCTACCAAATTCTAACGTCTTTTATATCGTAGAATATGGTGTGTGAGCTCTTGCCTCGTGTCTTGGCGGCCTAGCTGGTGTCTAGCCGTGCCAAGTAAACACACATATATATAGGCAGGCGCGCGGCCGGAGTACCCATCATCATGCAACAAAGCATATATAGATCGTCGTGTTTGTCTTCTTTATTTCACTGCTACGAAACGAGCCTTCAATACCGGCTGGAAACTTCCTTAAGCACGGGTTCTTGAACTTAAGCACGTGTTCTTGAACTGGTACTGCGAAGCCGAGACTAAAACCCTCAACCTTCGTCACCGGGTAAAAATAACCGGTGCCTAAGGCTACTCTTTAGTACCGGGTGATGCTTCCACCCGGTACCAAAGCATCCGAGACTAAAATCCTCAACCTTCGTCACCGGGTAAAAGAACCGGTGCCTAAGGCTCCTCCTTAGTACCAGGTGATGCTTCCACCCGGTACCAAAGCATTTTGCGCCAAAAAAATATATTAAACCTGGGAAGAGGCCCCGCACACGCGCACGTCACAAGTCATACGATTTATTCACGCGTAATACGCGCGCGTGCGGTAGCCAGTATTCGAAACCGCGACTTCTTGCCTCGCGTGTACCTCTCTTACCATCTCACCTACACAACAGTTATGATTGAGAGAGAGATGCTTACCTTTTGAAGTAACCTGTGGAGGACCCTTAGATACCGGTTAGTAACACCAACCGATACCTAAGGCTAGATAAAGGTACCGGGTGGTGTTAACAACCTTTACTAATATGAGTGAAACCTTTAGTACCGGGTGGTAATACCACACGGTACCTTTGTCTAGCCTTAGGTACCAGATGGTGTTACCAACCGGTAGTAAAAGGTCCCAGGACCTTTTGAACCACCTCAAAAGTATCGGTACGAAGATGACCCGGTACTGATGCTAGAATTAGTATCAGGTCATCTTCGTACCGGTATTTTTGGGGTGGATCTTTAGCGTGTTTTCTAGTAGTGTTTGGGTCATTAAAGCGTATGGGTGTCGATCGAATGGTGGGTACACATCGTTTTCTTTCTTTCCATATTCGGAACAAAGCACAACGATGAGGATTTTTTTTTTGTGAACGAGGATGTTTCGGAGGAGGGAGGTTTGGGACATGGAGGAGGGAGGTTTCGGAGGAGGAACGGAGGATGCACGCGGCGGGCAACGTCGCAGCCTTGTGCGGCGGTGGTCGACGGCGCTCGCCGCAATGGCGCGGCAGAGGGAAACAGTATCGCACTTGGAAAGAAGATAAGCTAAGAGCGTCGCTGTGGTCAATCCTTTGCTTCTTTCCTTTTCATGTTAGTTAGAGTGTAGCTTGGTGGTGGGTGGTGCGATGAAGTAATTAGACGGGGCCATGTTTTCGAAGCAAGCACATGTTTTCCAATCAGATATTGCCATAGAACTAACACTGCCTTTCAAAGCATGTGCATGAGTTCTAAAACTCATGCCATCAACCATCACGGACCCTACGACATCTGATTAGATCTGCATGGACAAGATCAAAAAGGTCCTGATAAAAAAAGTCCTGATGCCTTTATAAAAAGATAGTAAAGCCCACAATCAGTCCTCAACGATGTATAGTATATGCACATCCGTAGCTCTAAATAGTATTTGCATCTCATTTTCATCCAACCAGGCGCCACCACTCGGCAGCCGAGTGATCCTTTTTTTTTCACGAAGATGGAGGAGCAATGAGGAATTGAGGATGTGCCGTGGCGCAACGCTTGATGTTGGGCTGCACTCGGACGAAACGCTTGAGGTTGTTGGGCTGCACTTGGACGAAGTGAGCAAATTTAGATACGCTAGCTGCTGGGCCGGCGTTGGCCGTGCTTACATTGGGCTGATTTTACATCTCGTGGGCCTAGTAGATGGGATTTCTCAGGCACGCACCGTCCCCACGGACTACGCGTCTACGCCAAGCCGCCATGCCTGCACGTGCGGTATATAGGAGGGGACAGGAGAGGATGTGTGCTTCGTGGAGGGGATGTGTGTGTGAGAGACAGATGTTTTGCCATGAGATCCAAATGGACGGAAGGGAACAGCTTTAAATGTCTCGATTTGTATATATTCATAGCTGCTATGTACTTATACAAATGGCTCGATTTAGAAGGTAATAACACTTGTACAATGCAACATACTATATGCATTGTTTAGAATAAAGGAATAGATAGCTAGCTTTACTCCTGTCTCTGCATGAGTTTTAGTTTGCACCCAGCCATCATATACATAGTACTCCTATATGATAGCAAGGACCTCCTTCAGGCAAAGATCAATATAATCGATGCACATCATGCACTGCCTTCCTTCTTCATGTCGGCAGCCACCTTGAGAACAGCCGGGATGTGGGTGTTGAACAAGTAGAGCCTCCAGTTGATGCAGTTGGGATCAAAGTTAAACGCGTATCCATCTCCATCACCATGACCTGCGCCTGTCGCCCCCCACAGCTTCCTCAGGTTCGTGTCATCAAAGCTTCATCCAATCAGGAGAAGAAAAAAAAAAGGAAAGTTCAGCTAGCATTACAGGTGGTAGATCATACGGAGAGAATAATCAATGCATGGGCGTCCACCTCGATCTCTTCAGCACCGCTTAATAGTATATATGTTCACTATGTTAGCTGCGGCGGCAGTCTAGATTTTTCGCTGGCATGCTTCGTTTGTGTATGTGGATAATAATTTTTTTGCAAACTTTTTTAATAATGCTTCAATTGCAGCTGCGACAGTTAAATATATAGCTGTTCAGATCATGATCGATTGCAATATAATGCGATGATGTGTATATAAGGTGATACTCGCTCCTAAAAACTTACTAAAATATACTCTATGTACTAGCTAGGTCTCAACTTAAATACTTAATCATCATGTCAAATTCGAATGTAAGCAGAATTAACTGCGAAGACCTTGTCTATCTGTCTGAGGAAAATAATAGTAAGATAGTAGTTTGTAAATCTCACCATCCCTTGAAGAAGACATATGGGGCATAAAGCTTGGCCATAAACATCAAGTAATTCAAGCTTCTCTTGAGTTTATTGTGATGCTCTGTGAAGCGCCCGCAGAGTAACAAACAATTCACTAGATAAAGCACCTGAGGCATTTCCAGATCATCATCATCACCACATGATCTAGATGATCGAATCAGGACATTTAATTGTGGTAAAAATATAATTAACCCTGTAGAAGAAAGAGAAATGAGTACCTGGAGCCGTGTCTTATACGCTAGAACCGTATACGCATGGAAATACGCATATCTGCTGAACAATAGAGGCCTTTTGTGTTTAACCGTCCTCTTGTCAGTCCCCACACGAGGATTCATCAAGCTGTAGGCGTATCCTGCTTCCTCTAGAAGATTGCATGACAGTGGGTTTTGGAGCGCCGAGGTCACGTGATAGACTACTTGAGTTCCCGCGCGGTCGTAGTGAGTGGCCATGGCTACCATTGTAGCATTGACCACTATGTCTCCTGGTATCTGTCAAATTTAAACATGCGTTTTAATTTCTTGGAGACTGCAATATACATAGTTGTATTATTGACTTTTCTTTTCAGACATATTACTCATCCTAAAAAATGACCTTGTTACCTCTAATAACTCCTAGCAATTGTGATTGAAAACTATGTATTTACTTAGTTTTTTGATCCTCAATTAATGCATATGTATTGGAACTAGAGAGGTAACATCTACTAAGTATATGATTGGTTGTATGCATTTTTCTATACAATATTTTTTTTACTTGATATTGCTTTAATTAGATGGATCTCATTATAAGCTAAAACAACACTTTTTGTGGGACACAATTTGAATGCTAAAAACTACACTCTTTGTGGGACGGAGGGAGTATGTATGATTATCACTGACCGAATCAAGTATGGGGCCGCTTATGAAATAAGGAAGCTTTTGCTCGTACCAAGCAGCAATCACGACATCCATTGTCCTGCAACCAAAATAATAGCTTGTGAGGGTAGTTCCTGCCACATCTATAGATTCTTGGTAGTTGGTTCACACACTTGAAAGGTACTTATAAATCTTGGTAGCTTTATGTGAGAAGTTCAGTTTACACACTCAACTATCGCAAAGCTCTTTGGGTGGTTTCGAAGGTGTTTTTTTTTTCATTTTGTGAAAATTAAAAATATTCAAGTTTAAACTGAAAATTAAAAATATTCAAGTTTAAACTGAAAATTAAAAATATTCAAGTTTAAACTGAAAATTAAAAATATTTAAGTTTAAACTGAAAATTATATAAGTAATTAATTTTAAATCAAAAAATATGAAACGAGTGCCAACATTTTGCGTTTCAGTTATTCGGAACCAAGATTTTTATGTTTCTAGTTTTTTTGCTTGTATTTATGCCTATTATTTTTTAATAAATAAGATTCAAATAGAGCAACAACGGATAGGTTATATTTTTAGAAAAAAAATGGTTAAAATGAATTAGTTTTGATTTTTTAATATAACCAGATTTTTTATTTAAAAATACAAAACCATGCTTGAAACCACCCAAAAGATCAAACTTGACTGGTTTGTACATTTGGATGTCCCTTATTATCTGGTTTATAGTTGAAGGTTGAAAAATTAAACTTTTATAATAGTTCTATCCTTTTCCTTCGGAAAAAAAGTACCTGATTCCTTCTATCCATCCGGGAAACGGATCCTGAAAAGTGCTTATCACAATGCTTGGTCGTACTATGACAACAGGGAGGTCTCCTCTTATGGTGCCAAGCAACATCTCTCCCATAGCCTTGGTGAACGCGTAGACGTTGGGCCACCCGAAGTACTTGGCCCTTCAAATTCAAGAAAGCATTATTGTCTCTCAAGTGAGGTGTAGTGAACAAAAGTGTTTCATTTGTAAGCTAATCGTTGTTAACGCACACATGACTGACAGGATTTTTCTTTCGAAAAGATTGCGAGAGCACCGCTATGTCATTTAAGAGAGAAGAAGCATGCAGGTTGTTACAGACTTGATAATGCATAATATTACATAAATAAAAAGGTTCTCAAACTCTTGAAAAATAAGCTTAATCATGAACACTAGGAATCACAGGGCCTCGGCAGGCTAACTTCCTGCAATTGACTGACAGGATTTTGATGTGCATATATATACCTCTTCAAGCCGAGTTCCTTCATGGCTACCTTCTCTAGCTTCTGACGAGAGGCATCATCAGCACCAGAGCGCGCCATCACAAGCTTCGCTTTGACCTCGTTAGCCAACTCGAGCTCAGCTTCAATGTCGACGCGGCGACCCTTCTTCAGCGTCCGACCCATCTGCAGCGGCTTCTCCAGTATCCGGCCTTTCTGCTTACCGGCTACATAAGCTGTTCGATCAAGGAATTATACATAATTTGCACACGGTTAATTAATTAATTTCCCACATTTCTAGCAGGTATATATCTGTATATATAATTTCCACTTTCCGATACATGCATCACACTATCTTATATTACCGGTGGAAACATGAAGGAGCAACTTGAGATTAGAGCACTGCTTTGCGAAATTGCAAACGTGGACTGTTCCGAAGGTGTTGGATGCCAAGGCAACATCATACCTGCTAGGGCAGGCAGCATGAGTGTTCATGTATACATGCAGCCATCAGTGATCTCTATTCTTTTTGCAGTTAGAGTCTAGAGGGAAATGTGTGTACGTACCTCTCGTAGAAATTAGTGATCGCAGCTCCGTTGACGATGATGTCGACCTCCTCGGCCAATTGCTTGGCCCGGGTGCTCTCGAGCCCAAGACCCTCGTGTCCCATGTCCCCGGCCAATGGGGATACCTTCTCTTCGACCAAGGACTGGAAGCCAGCAGCTCCGTGTTTCTCCCGCAGAACACTGAAGAGCTCTTTCCCTACAATCTGTCGTCGACGGAAAAAAAAGGTAATACATAGACATGGTGAATTGGTGTCTTGGTGATGCATGAATAATATAAATTACAAGCACAATTATATTAGAAATACATGCACACCTCATGGAGCACGCGCTCGTGGGCAGCCGCGTCGTCGGGCGCCCGCACCAGCAGGTAGAGCCTCTTCACGCCCGGCTGAACTCGCAGGATCTTCTCTACCAGCACTGCAGGGCATGGCGTTATAGAAAGCTCACACCAGATAGTATATATGTATATGTATATGTATATGTATATGTATATGTATATGTATATGTATATTTGCGTAGAAGCGTATATAGACAGAGATATGCATGTGAATTGAAGTGTACATTTTCCTAGGAAGCCGGTGGATCCGGTGATGAGGATGGTCCTATCCCTGAAACACCCTGCGACCTTAGCAGCAGCGTCCATGGCTGGCGGCCGGTCTGACACCCCACCTCCAAGCTACCAAATTCTAACGTCTTTTATATCGTAGAATATGGTGTGTGAGCTCTTGCCTCGTGTCTTGGAGGCCCTGGTGGTGTCTAGCCGTGCCAAGTAAACACACATATATATAGGCAGGCGAGCGCGCGGCCGGAGTACCCATCATCATGCAACAAAGCATATAGATCGCGGCGTTTCTCTTCTTTATTTGGGCCATTAAAGGGTATGGTTGTCGATCGTTTTCATCCTTTCCATTTTTCTTTCCCCAAAATAGAATGGTGGGTACAGATCGTTTTCTTTCTTTCCACGTCCGGACCACAGCAACAATGACTTTTATATGCATTAGCATTTATGGACGTATGTGCACTGTACTTATAACCTATTATGATTTGGATCTGTTGTAGCATTCCATGTGCCTGCTACTTTATGAAAAACAAATACATAAACGAACGAAATTTGACACGCTAAGTCAGATAGTTCCCAATGCATATATAACTTATTTTTGTAGGTACCATATTTAATTTCAAAATTTGAAGAGCAATAATAATATGACTTCAATATAGCGGAATTCGTTAGATACAGTTAGCCATAAGGCATTCCGACACGTAGAAGATGTGCATGAGCATCCATATTAGTTGCTATTAGAAGTGATATGTACGGTTAGATATAACGAACGGAGTCATAATATGTAAACAAAACCACGTTCAAAGATCTTAGCGTATATCTAAATACATAATAAAATTTATATATGTAGACATATTAAAATGATCTATAGACAGTTTTTTTCTCTTAATGCTAGCTGCTAACTGCCAGCGGCGATGCGAGATTATCGCGTATGGATCACGTGGGGAGGCATTAATGCTCCTGCTATCACGATATAGATGACCGCGTGCGGCCGGCCAGGCGGACGGCATCGGCTGGCTACCATCGCTACCGTGTGCCAACGTACACCAATCCCAACCACACATATGGCCCGACCCCGGCCCCGCACCAGTAAATTTTATTTTATTATATTCTTCAACAAACGAAAACCACCTCTTGATCAGCAATCATCCACCCGCGCGCCCTACTCGATCGAGAGCCTGTGCGGCCGGCGGCTCCACGGCACGGCACGCGTGGCCGCAGCAGGGGCATGTGCGCGCGTACCATCGTCAGGAGCGACAACGACCGCGCGGGGGCCCGGGCGCCCGGCTACCCGGCCGGCCGTTTGACCGAGAGAGAACGACGGCAGCGCGGCCGGCCGGCGAGTGCGGCGGCGCGCGGTGGCCTCCAACGCGATACACCGTGTGTCGTCTATCAGTGTTCTTCGCTCGGTCGACTCTCCGTGTCCAGCCCGGCGGCCGCCGCCCCCCATCGTCTCCGTCGTGCCACGCGCCCTACGCCAGGGCTCCAGGCTCCAAGCGCCTCGTTCCGCATGCACCACGACGACCTGAACACTCGATCGGTCGCCCACCTCTCTGCTCCCATTGCCGCTCAGCTCCTCTCTACACCTACGGCTGGACGGCCGGGCAGCTGCCGGTGGTGGCACTGTACGACGGAGGTTGGCGCGCGGTTTGGTTTGTTTCTCTTCACCTCCACTGGAACCAGATCACAGAGCACAAGGGAAGGGATTTAAATCATTTGATTCCTTGTTTTTTAAGGACGTTAAGAGATTTACCCAATTTTATTAGAAGAGCAACCGGCGCTGCAGCAGATTCCATGATTTTGTTGGATTGTTATAGAGAAAAAGACAAGGATGATCATACGTGTACGCATCTCAGATCCGAATCTGTTCATGAATTCCTTCTGCGATTGGGCCTTCGCTTAGTTGGTACAGATGATAGCTTACTGCGCCAGCACAAAACTGCAATCGGGCTGGGGGGAAGCCTTTGCCGGCCCAGTCGCGATATGAATCTAGCTAGCACATCAGCCTCTGAAGCTTATTTTCTTCTGAATAAGTTTCGATATGACCTCGACCATCATCAGAGATATTAGGCATGCATATATGGCTGGAGCACGAGAGCAGCGGCCCAGTCCCCACGTGAGATGACGATAAAGCGCGCGAGGGGGGCAGGAACTATATTCTGCTCCATCCCGAAGCAAAGGGGCAGCAGGAACCCTAGAAGCAAAAACACAAAAGTGAACTGAAGAGGATGGGCATCATCATCACCCGCACGTGAGCACCTGATGATGCAAATTAAGCAAGGAATATAAAACGACCAGCTCACGACGGACCAACACGCAAGGAACAGCAGGGCTGTATATATGTTGAAAGATTCATGTCAGCAATGTGACGATGAATCTGTCTCGTGGCCAGGGGCCGGGGCATACATTATAATTGTAATTAGAAAAAAAATCAGTTTACACCCTCAAACTATCATAAAAATTTAATTTTCAACCTTTAACTACAAAATCAGATAACATAGAGACTATCCAACAATTGTCAAAACCAGATAAACTTGACCCTTTATGTGATTTTAAAACTGGTATTCCATTTTGTAAAAAATTAAAAATATTCAAGTTTAAACTAAAAAATTTATAAATGATTTATTTTAAATCAAAAAAATGAAATATGTGTCATTAGTTTTCTAAAAATATAACCTATCTATTGGCACTCTACTTGTCTAGTATTCGTTTGCATGTAGTTCTATTATTTTTTAAATAAATAAGATACAAATAGAGAAAAATAGATAGATTTACATTTTAGAAAAATTCTAATTCAAAATGAATTAGTTTTGATTTTTTATATCTAACTATTAAAACAACCCAAAGAGTCAAACTTGTTCGGTTTCGATCGGTTGGACGTCTTTTGTTCGGACTTTTTAGTTCGATGATGTAAATTAGATTTTTCCCAAATAATTATAATAGGTCACCTCGTCAATAGCCGAATAGCTAGCAGGGTATCACAACACAAGTCACCCCTGGTCCTAGTGAAAGAAGAGAGACATATCATCTGCTGGCTGCTGCCCCTTATTGTCTGGCATAGCAAATCTACCGATTCCTACACAAATTGAAAAGATAAAGGTGAGCAATTCAGTATGAAGAATGAAAAACTACATCAAGTGGTACCTTATTGATTTATTGGCTATCTAGTAAGTAGAATGGACTTGTTATTATTCCTTTCAGGTTAGAATAGACATGATCGGGAGTGCATGCGAAACTGCTGAGAAAGTAATTGCTGACTGCCGTAAGAGCTATGGGCTAGGAAGTCGTCAGGGGACAAATCTTGTTCCTACATTGGACAAAGCACAAGCTGCAAAGATACGGGAGCAGGAAGGCTTGCTTAGAGCAGCAGTAAATTACGGAAGAGAGACATCTAGCGAGAGAGAGGGGGGGAGATTATGGTGGATCTGACGAAGGCCGTGCAATGGTGGCAGGAGCAGCAGCTGCGCATCCTCGTCCTGGGAAGCGTGGTCATCCAGCTGTTCCTCGTAGCCTCTACGTCCCTGCGCAAGCGCTCCATCCGCCCTTGGGTCAGGCTCCTCATACGGCTCGCGTACCTGGGGAGCGACGCCCTGGTGGTGTACGCCCTGGCGACCCTCTTCAACCGCCGCAAGGAGCAGGCCGGCGGGAGCAGCCTGCTGGTGTTGCTCTGGGCACCTATCCTCCTGATGCACATCGGCGGGCACGGAATATCACCGCCTACACCATCGAGGACAACGAGCTGTGGATGCGACATTTGGTCACCGCGTGCTCGCAGATCACCGTGGCCGTCTATGTCTTCTACAAATCATGGCCAGCCGGCGGCGGCGACAAGCTCCTGCTGGGGGCGGCGGTGTTGCTGTTCCTGCAGGGGGCCGACGAATGCATCTCGAAGCCGTACCGCCTCCGATATGGTACCGTCGACGGCCTACTCATGTCCTTGGATCGTACTCGGAGGACGACGCCATCGTCAATCAGCGATGACAACGACGGCCCTCTCGACAAGTTTGTGCAAGCCGTAAGAGGCTATGTTCCTGGTGCCAAGAGGGGCGACCCTCCTCCTGCATGCTGATAATGAGATGAAGCTTCATCCCGTGAAGCAGGCTCTGGACATCTTATCTCCGTACGACCCTGTTCGGCTTCAACTCCTCAAATCCTTCTGGGTCCTTGATGACAAGGAGGCATGGGGCATGTTGAGAAGAGGGCTCTGCTACACCTTTGATGCTATCTACACCGGAAAGAAAACATCATTGAATATACTGAACATACTGGACGCCATCAAGAACCAAAGGAGGGGACTTCGGGAGGTGCGCCAGATTATCCTAGCAAGGATTCTGGTAGATTTGGGGAGAACCATTATGCCTCTAATAGCCTTGGTCCTCTTCCACAAGAGCCACAAGGAAGGTTACAATGCTGGCGACGTCGCACCTATGTTCGGCTGCACTAGTGCGTGCCACTTGTACGCATCCATGAATCGTCTGAGATATTTGCTGGTATGGCCTCAAGAGGTCGCCCAATATAGCCTCATTGGGTTCTTCATGAAAAAGCACGACAGCTGCCGGGAGCTGCTACCGACACTTCTACGGTTTGTAGCTGGTCTCATGGTTCTAAACTGGAAGTACAGCGACTCCATACTCAAGTGCTTCTACAGCATGGATCCAGTGGGGGGCCCATCATCCAGCGGCATCATCAATTTAGTTCGCAGACATCTGGAGGCTGGTTGGGAGAAGCATATAGCCAACGCCGCCACTTACAGGAAGTTCAACGATCGGAGGGGGCGTATGGCTCTCGAGCGCCATGGATGCGACTCCGGCCTGCTGCGGTCAAGCTTGCTGGCGGTGCCGTTCGACGAGAGCGTCCTCCTCTGGCACATGGCCACGGACTTGTGCTTCTACGACTGCCGCCACGACGACGCCCCTGGCCCTGGGGCTGGGGGCGCCGCATGGTGCGCGGCGTCTCGTCACCACCAGAAGGCCGCCCGGTGCAGGGAGATGTCCAACTACATGGTGCACCTGCTGTGCGAGAACCCCCAGATGCTCATGGTCGGCGCGAGGCGGCATCTGTTCGACGCCGCCTATGCAGAGCTCTGCAAAATCTTCAGGAAGGAAAGCACGCCAAGGGATGAGAAAGAGCTCGCGCAGAGAATAATCGGCAAGGCGGTGCTCCCGCAGCCCGTGGATCCAGAGGAGGCTTCGTCCACGACGCCCGCGCTCTCGCTGAAGCGCTGCTGGCTTTGGGTGATGACGGGATGTGGGAGGTCATCGAGGGCGTCTGGGTGGAGATGCTCTGCTTCTCCGCCGGCAGGTGCAGAGGGTACCTGCACGCCAAGGCCTTGGGCACAGGCGGTGAGTTCCTCAACTATGTCTGGCTCCTGAAGTCGTACATGGGGATGGAGACCCTGGCGGAGAGGATGCAGAGGGCGGAGCTTCCCAGTGCGGGAGGAGACGCCGGCGGCGACGCACCGACCACTGATGAGATCGTTATTATCGAGGGCGTGGTGTGACGGGTGATATATACTTGCTCATCGATCGGGACCATTCCGTCTCCGGCCTACTCTGCCCCCGGTTCAATTGTGTGCTCTGCTTTCCCGTGGAAGATTGCTCATTGATTGTTGAGTGCCATGATTGTATTTTGCTTTTATTTGAGATGGAGTGCCATGGTTGTTTGTTGATTGGTGTGCTTCTCTTTACTCGTCTTGTTACTACAATGCTGCCTACCATCTGTGTGTTTTGTGTGAATCTGATGACCAATTTCCAGAACAGTTTTCCTTCTTCATATTATTACAACAAGACTCTTTACAGAGTCTAGCTGCATGATCTACCAGATTCATGTGAGTGCAGGCTTTGGCCGGCAGGGCTCTCGTGGACGGAGCCACCTGACCAAGGAAACGCCGGTACTGTTGCTCTTCATTTCATTTCACAAGAGTGCACTGTATTGGCAGTGTTACTTGAGCCCTTCAAAAGAGCGTTCAGAGGTCTCTAGGTTGGAGATCCTTTGGGAGCAGAAGATTATCCGAGTGCATGATCTGCCACATACCTTCCGGCAGGCAGGTTCCTGAAGAAGGGATTGCATGGGGCTCATTGGGCTGCCAATCCTCAACTGTTGAAGAAGAGATCACCAGTCTGAGAACTGGATCGTACTTTGTAAATAACCCCGTGAGCCCGTGACTGTGCCTGTCTTACCTGTATGCAGTTTAACAACAGGCACGCACGTTAGGCGATTCCAACAAAAGAGATATACATAGCAGACAGATATCTGAGACAAACACAACGCAGAATGTATCATGCTTGACTTAGCCTGCATCTCACCAATGGTGATACATCTACATCGATTTGCAGGGGAAAAAAATGGCTATCAACTTAACATTGAGTCATTGACAACTATAAACTGTAAGTAGACTAATACAAATTGGTGATAGACTGGTAGCTCTTGCTCTATCTTGTGGTGTGTACAATTGTCCCCATGTGCCCATGCTCTAGCAAATTGACGTTAGCTGTTGATCATTGCTGGTTCTGTTGTCTCTGCTGAGGAAAATTGGGATTCTGCGCCTGATTCTGAAGGCCCACCATGCCCTGTTGCATGTTCTGAGCACCTGCCTGCATGTTCCCGTATACCCCTTGCTGCTGTTGCTGCATTCCCATCATGCTGCTATTTGTGGCTCCCATACCAAACACTGCAGCAGAAAACATTGCAGAGAATTGCTCAGAAGTAGAAACTTGAGACAATTATTTGGTCAAAAAGTAAAATACTGTCAAAAGTATGTGCCACAATGACAATTCAAAATCAAGGGCACTTAAAGCTTTTCATCTGGCAATGAGTCAAAGCAGCACACTAGCACTGGACAAGATGCTAAAAAACTTAGAAGATGACAGTGCTCTGACTTTTCCTTGGTACTCTATTCTTGATGTTTTTGTTATGACATCCTACCTTTATCTTACAGTAATTTCCAATATATTTTGCCCTTTTGAATTGTGATCATGACTCCACCATCAGTCGCATACAAGCGTCTCTTCTAACTCTAGGGCCAGTTTTCTACCAAATATGCCAGCAATGCTACCTGAACAGTTGATAGTGGTATATGATATGTCTCGAATTAATGGCTTGAAACAACAATTTTATCCACTTGACAATGGTAACTTACAAAAGCTTGAGGAAGGAAACAGTACGTACTTTGGTCAGTCAGCATTTGGGATGGATGACTCCTTTGTGAATGCCCACCAGCCATACCATACTGATCAATAATCATCAAGACAATAGAATCAATACAAAACGTTATGTGTGAAGAACAGCAGACATTCCAGAAACAGAGCAAAAAAAGGTAACATATGCTGCAATCTTTACATGACACTGCTTCTTGACTAATCATCATGAAATCATGTCCATGATGGACAAGATACCATTAGCATAAGAGGAAAACATAAATGGTAACCTTAGCTATTGTTAGAGAAGCCAACTGCCCAAACTAGCACCTAAACTACTGCCCCAGTCCATCAATTAGAGAGGCTTGTGCTGAACTTGTTTGGGAAAACCAAATTTGTCATTTACAATATGAATCATGCAACTCGGCAAATAATTGGCCTTTATAATTAGACCACCCTACAGCAAACACTCATGTACAATACAGTAATAAACTCCTCCTTTCTAGAAGATTTACAAGGGTACAGGGAAATACAGACTGTCATTACCCAGTAATTGTGATGGTCAATTATACACCGCACACGCAGAGAACCATTTTCTTCAAACAGATTCAGAATATTATTTCTGACTCAATCTGGAAACAGCGAAACAAGATAAAGGCACTGACCTGCATTTGAGGCATAAGCGACTGTGATTGCATTGTTCCAGGCATATTTGCCATCTAAAATGAAAAAAATAAAGGCAATATTAACCAACCATGAGACCATGTAAAGAAAAATATATAGATCAGACTAGCAACTGAACAAACTAAAAATCTTCTCATTAGTTCCTTCATGATGTCGTAGATGCATATCAATAAAGTCCAACTATCTGTTAAGGAAACCGAATGGACTTATTTTCCACACTAAATTATTAGGAGAAAGCATATCTAACCATTTGTGAGTTTGATGACGCCTGTGCAGCAGTGAACATTGCACTATTTGCAGGTCCAGCAAACTGGCCCAAGTGACTTCGTAGCTGAGTTCCTTGGTTCAATTGACTCTGAGCCATGCCTGGTTGCATACGTCCAGGCTGCATCTGCCTGTTATGAAACTGTTGTGACAAGGCTTGGTTGTACTGCATTTGTTGTTGACCAGGGACCTGCAAAAGCTTTTTTTTAGAAATTTAAGTTTTCAGGGGGGGACTATTTCAGCAGAAAAGTAAGGCTATCAATTTGCCTGTAGTTTTTGTTGAGCCTGCCCCTGTAAATCTTGTAGCTGAGGAAGTGTGCTCTACAGGAAAGTGTGGATTGGGTAAGCACATGAAATGGAATCACATGCAAAACCAATGTAACACAATCGAGAAGGAAAACACATACTAAAGAAAATCTATAAAACTAAAGCACGTCCAAATCTCCAAATGTAAACATGTCTTTACCTGTGCTAGCATCCCAGCAGCTGATGGCCTTAGCTGCTGTTGAGCATGCAATTGCTGCTGTTGTTGAGATGCTTGTATCAGCTTCTGCCTCTGCTGTTGTGGTGTTAGATGCTGCTGGGGTGAAGGGGTATTCATCATATTGGTGCCAGACCTAGGGGAGTTAGCATATGGCATTGGAGGAGTAGACACATTCTCAAAATTAGGGGTTCCTGTGCCTCCAGGTGATGGTGCAGGTCTTCCAAGTAACTGGCCTCCAGATGCCTGCAAGTAGTATAACGTTTTAAATCATTTTTTCGCGGGTTTACGACAAGGTAAAAATTGTTATAAAAGCAATCATGGAAGCTATCCTTCATTGCGAAAATACATAAAACAATAAAAATTACACAATTCCAAATGGAATTCTAATACATGCTGATACATCACATCCAACACTAATACAATGAATCATGTTCACAAGACCATCACAAAATCTAATAACGGCACAGTCTAGACTCGATTTAGAATGGATATAATCCTCATTGAGTTCATTACAGAGATCTTGAGAAGAACTGGGTCGCCGTCGCCCTAGAAATGACCACTTCGAACACGGCCCAACTCAGTTGGCTCATCTACTTGGAGCTAAGCATAGCATCGCCATTTCCCACTGTGCACCATTTAACAGCACTATTTCGCAATATAGTGGCCATAGCTAGCATAGCGGGCTGAGGCTCCTTAGCTTAGCATTTAGAAAAAAAAACGAATACATAGAACACTGAGAATAGTATGAAAGGCAAGAAAATTTGAAACTGAGATGGAAAGATCAAACAATTATCTGAGTTTGGCTATTGCCATTCCTTATGAACTAAAACTATCTTAACAGCACCATGGGGAGATGATTCATATCATGTAAAACAGAATGAATCCTGCCATTCAATCTGCCTCTTTCTGAAGAGGTTTTCAACCAAAAGGGCAATAAGATAGACCTCTTTTAATATCATTATGACAAATCAGTTAAAATTATAGAACGGAAACCTGAATCGGATTTCCCTGGGTGTTGACACCACTAGGTGCAAATGTTGAGGAACTTTTGGGATAGCCACCTGCAAACAAAAATAGCACTTAGATGCTGATATTGAAGCCTTTCTGCGAAGTAGATCTCCAATGCAAGTGTCAACGAGTGGCATATAAGGATTTTTTATGGCACATGTCACAAAAAATGAGACAACCCAACATGTCATAACTCAAAACAAGGAGAGGATCATTAATACAATTCAGATACACAACAAAATTTACGCACCAGAATTATCACCAACATTTTGTGCCCCATCCCCAAAAGGAAGTACTTCCACTAAATGGCTAGGAAGAGATTGTGGCTGCCTCTGGTCTCCTGGTACCCGTAATCCTGGCAATCAAATAATTTCAGCAGGGCTAAGTACTGAAGCTGTAACTCGAATAGAAGTAAAACGATCATTTATTTTGAAAATGTAATTGTATTTTTTATCAACATTGGTAAGGCATTATGTCTTTCACCTTCACCGTAATTTACTGCTGCTCTAAGCAAGCCTTCCTGCTCCTGTATCTTTGCAGCTTGTGCTTTGTCCAATGTAGGAACAAGATTTGTCCCCTGACGACTTCCTAGCCCATAGCTCTTACGGCAGTCAGCAATTACTTTCTCAGCAGTTTCGCATGCACTCCCGATCATGTCTATTCTAACCTGAAAGGAATAATAACAAGTCCATTCTACTTACTAGATAGCCAATAAATCAATAAGGTACCACTTGCTGTAGTTTTTCATTCTTCACTGAATTGCTCACCTTTATCTTTTCAATCTGTGTAGGAATCGGTAGATTTGCTATTCCAGACAATAATTGCTCTCTTTTTGTAGTTTCCTCAACTTCCATCTCAGGCAACAGTTTTGATGACAGCATTACAGGCAGTACTGCAACACTCACGCAAAGAAATAAGAACTATGCTGCGCCACTTTAGCAATTACTATACAAACTAAGTGAGTGAGTATTCACATTATGCAAATTGGGAACACTATATTGCAAGGCGTCATGACCAGTTAAAGCAACAAAGCATTTTCCAATAGCTTCTTAGATTGACTTTTCATGTGTGTGAAGGAAAAAAAACAAAGAAACGGCATAGCAAAATATAACAACATTAGCTCAACTGGCCATACTTCTATACCTCATTAGTCCTCACTTCAATAACAAAGAATCTTAGAATTTCTTTTCCTTCAAATACATTGAAACATAGATGAATCATGGTGTTGGGCAATGCTGAAACATGAACAGCCGAAGACTACCTGGTATTCAGTCAAATAATACAATGTCTGTTTGATGGATTCCTTTGAACTCAATACAGTTGGTTACTGAACAGAACTCATTAAAATCAACGTATAAGTTAAGACGTAACTGGAGAGGATTCATATTAGATAATTTCTTCCTAAAATTACATGCTCCAATTTACCAAAAGGTTGTCATTCAGGCCTTATTAACTGATCCAGTTAAAATTTTGTAGACAAAGCCTAATGAACACTAGGCCCTTAAGGTGTTTTCTGAAACTGCCATCTCTGAACAGGAAGAAGCTCCATTCCATAATTGGATCAGTAAACACAGAGATTGAACTAGAACACAGATGATAGATGGAGAACTATCCAATAATAGAGAAAACTGCATATAAGTTATGATTTCTAACAAAAACTATCCCATTATGAGCTAACTTAGACAGAGATAAACACAAATATGCATATCCATAAAGCGGGGAAAATTAAAGGATATTTCAGAACAGCATACTTGGAGCATTCTCGGCATTGACGTTCCTGGGGTACACTACAAACACCTTGGACACATTCTTAATGTCCTCCACGATGTTGAAGAGCTCCATGCTCACCATCGAGAACTGCCCGAGCACGTCCTGCCTGTAATTCACCATACCCCGGGAAGCCATACCACACCGGTCAGAAATCGCGCAGCGACACAACACCAGCAGAGATATCCTAACTAAACCCTAGAATCCCTGCGGCCATCAATCGGGAGGCGAAGGGGGCAGAGCGGTTGAGTACCACTTGGGGGAGGCGGCGGGATTCGTGCGGGCGATGACGTCGAAGTCCTCGAGGATGCGGGAGATGGCCTTGTACAGCCCCACCGCGCGCGCGCGCATCCCCTCCAGGTTCAGCTGCTGCTGCACCCCCGCGCTGAGCCGCTCGACCCGAGGAGCCGCCTGCTGCTCCCCTGGGGCCGCGCCCGGGGGCGGAACCCCAGGGCCGGGTGCTGCCCCTAGCGCCGCCGCCGCCGCGTCCATCGCCGGAGCACTAGCGTGGGAGCGGTGGTGGTGCGGCGGAGTGGAAGGGGGAGGCGTCCTCGAATCGGAAGGTGTTCGGGATCTCCGGGGGTCGATGCCTGTGAAAGCCTGAAAGGGCGGCACCGCCAGTTTCCGTGTCTGGCTTACACTGCCATGTGAGACCGATTTTTCAAGCTGCCGAATTTTAAATTTGAATAAGAACTGAAATCCTGAAAAAAAACATATTATTGCACGACTCTTTCTTCAATGAGTGCATATATACTGTCCTTTTGAGGTGCGATAAAATAATTCTGCAAGCCCTACTCTTATTTTTTTCAAAATGCAGTTGACCTTTTAATCTCAGTGCAATTTTTTGGGAAAAGGCATGTGGATAGAGGAAAACATTCGATGAGTTCCTTCTAAAAAGTGGTGTATTCGTGATGCATAAAAAGTGGTGTATTCGTGGTGCACCTCAACAATCCAATGCTATCACATTGTCAGTTTTGTTTAGGGAGACTTGTCGTTCCGGTGAATTTGTTTCGGTAGTAGTATACTGTTCTTCAAAGATTTACTACTTCTGAACCTCTCTTTCTTTTTGATAAACATGGATCAGGCATGCAATTGCGATTCAGGAAAGAAACTCAGACATTCAGACGTCATTGCACCATTACACTCAGCATTGGTACCATCAACAATTTCAGCAGATATAAATTCAGATTGCAACGTCACAGTATTCAGTACTCACCAATGCAAAGCAAGCAGTGTAACGCTGCAAGTCTAGTCTTGAGCCCGAAGTTATTGCATTTCGTATCGGCTATCGGCAGTACCAGACGATCCGATGCGCATGCGCCCCCGCCGCACACCACGGCCGGCGCCACCGCGTCGAGATCTGCAAGTACACTCGCCGCCGCAAAAGCTCGACGGCCTCCGAGTTCAAGTTCGAATTCGAACTGCCGCCTCACGAATCGCAACTAACCCCAACGGCTCCACCACTCCACCAGCCGCCACCGGCCACCTACAAGAACCGGCAAAAGGCTCGTAGCAGAGTTCCTGCAACTGCAAGTGCACCGAGAATCCGTTGCCACCGGCGCATCGGCGGCGACCCACCAGCCACCATGTCCCGCAAGAAACCACCGGCCCCGGCGCCGGCCGTGGCCTCCACTGGCTGCTCCGGCCTCATGTCCTGCCTCTCCGTCCACCGCCGCGGCCCGCCGCAGCCGGCGCCGAGGGAGGGAGAGGACGCGCTGCCGCGCAGCAGCGACGCGGACGGCGGCAAAGCCGCCGATGCCGTGGAGAGGTACTGGAAGAGGATGCAGCTCCTGGAGGAGGAGATCAGGAGGCTGAGCGAGTGGCTGGGGCAGGAGGAGAGGCCCGCGCCGCCGGGCGCCAAGGCCGGGAAGGAGAGCACCGGCTCGGTCGTCGCCGAACGCGCCAGGAACGGGGCCAATGCAAGGGAGGTGGGCTGCAGCGCGTCCGCGGCCACGACTGCCGCTACCAAGAGGTGTGCCAGCGTCGGCCACGGCGCCAGCGGCGTGAAGGATACGGTGAGACTGGAGGACGGGAGCTACCTGCGCGAGGTCAGGCGGGTGCGGGTCGGGCGGCCGTGGGAGAGGCTGGCCGTGCAGGTGTCGCGGCCCGTCGTCCCCGTGGACGCGGCGAGCGCGTCAGAGGTGAGATCGATGAACGAACCTCGTGATTGGTGAATTTGTGTTGCTCGTGATCCACTGCCCCCTGTTTTGGTCTGACAACTGCGTCGTCTTCGCCAGGTTCTCGACAAGATGGCAGCGATGAGGGCCGAGGACCTGTGCAAGTTCCTCGTCCAAATGATGCCGCTGAGGGACATCACCGGCCAGCAGAACCCCGGCGAGCCCGTGCGCCGGACGGCGAGGCTGAGCTCGGGGGACGACCTCCTGGAAGCTCTCGTCTTCAAAGCAATGGAGAAGCTGGAATCTCTGGTCCTGGAAGGCCTGAAGATCCAGATGTCCCCACCGGCTACCGAACTCGCCACGGTCGCCGCCGACCGGAGGCGCGACGAGGCGGTGGGCAAGGACTGCATGGTCCACATGGTCCTGGTGCAGGCGCGGGATCCGAACGAAAGGTACGCCGCCATCGGCGATCCCATGATCGGGCTCATCGAGGCGTCCCTGCAGAGGAAGGACGGCGCGGTGAAGCAGGAGGTGCAGGGGCTGCACGCCGCCGGGATCAGCTTCATTAACAGGAAGCCCAGCGATGGCAGATGCATGATGTGGAGTGCTTCCCTGAGACAGTGCAAGGGATCACACGACGGCTGCGGCGGCGGCGGAGTTGATGGCGACAGCTGCCGGTGCACTTGTGTTCGGAATCCGAACCGTGTGTTCCAACGATAGAGATCGGGCTATCAGGTTGTTGCTACCGAGCAATTTGCCTTGCTCAATAACGTAACAGTGCGCGGCGAGGACAAGGTGCGCGGCGAGGGCTACGATTTCGAGACCGAGGATGACGTGCGCAGGTGCCAGGACGAGGTCACGGCGAGGATGTCCGAACTGCTGTCGGTCCCGCGGGGCTTCGCCGCCGCGTTCCTGCGGCACTGCCGGTGGGACGCCGAGCAGCTGCAGAACGAGTGGTTGTCCGACGAGCGGCGCATCCGCGGCGCCGTCGGCCTGGCGGCGCCGGGGCGCAGCGACGTCCCCACGGCGCTCAACGACCGGCCGCTCGACTGCGGCATCTGCTTCGACCGCTACGCCCCCGGCGAGATGAGGTCGGCGGGGTGCCCGCACTACTACTGCCACGAGTGCTGGCGCGGCTACATCGGCACGGCGGTGGGCGACGGCCTGCGGTGCCTGCTGCTGCGTTGCCCGGAGCCGCGATGCCCGGCGCCCGTGGTGCGGGAGCTGGTCGATGCGGTGGCCGCCGACGAGGACCGGGCGCGGTACGTGGTGTTCGTGGTCCGGTCGTACGTGGAGGAGGGCACGAGCAAGTACGTCCGGTGGTGCCCGGGGCCCGGGTGCACCCTCGCCGTCCGGTCCCGGCCGGGGTCCCGTTCGTACGAGGTGCCGCGCGCGTGCGGGCACGTGTTCTGCTTCCGGTGCGGCGAGGACGCGCACCGGGCGGCGTCGTGCGGCACGGCGCGCGCGTGGGTGGCCAAGTGCAGGTCCGACGGGGAGAACAGCAGCTGGGTGCTGGCCAACACGAAGCACTGCCCCCGGTGCCGGCGCGCGATCGAGAAGAACCAGGGGTGCAACCACACGACGTGCGGCGCCCCTGCGGGCACGAGTTCTGCTGGCTCTGCCTCGGCTCCTGGGCGAACCACGCGGGCGACTACTACCACTGCAACCGCTACGCGGCGGACCGGTCGGAGTTCTCCGGCGAGAAGGCGCAGCGGCGGCAGGGCCGGGAGTCGCTGGAGAGGTTCTTGCACTACTACGAGCGCTGGACGGCGCACGCGGCGTCGCTCGCCAAGGCGCGGCAGGACCTGGACGGTCTGCGCGGCGGCGGGCTGGACCTGTTCGCCGGCGCCATGGGCGTGCCGCCGACGGAGCTGGACTTCCTCGCGGAGGCGTACGCGCAGGTGATCGAGGCGCGGCGGGTGCTGCGGTGGACGTACGCGCACGTGTACCACCTGGACCCGGCGCGCGACAACGTCGAGTTCTGCGAGTACCTCCAGGGCGAGGCCGAGGGGTCGCTGGAGCGGCTGCACCACTGCGCCGAGCAGGAGAGGAACGAGCTCAAGGAGGACCTGGCCGTCTACGCCCCCGCCTCCCCCGCCGGGTACGCCGCCGGCAAGTTCGCCGAGTTTAGGGAGAAGCTCTCCAACCTCAACCTTGTGACGCGGAACCACTTCAGCAAGCTCGTGGAGGGGTTCGAGTCCGGCATGGCCGACGGAGCATCGTGACTTCGTGGGGGCTTATTAAGTGTTGTGTTCCTTTCTATTTGCGCATGTTTCTTCTTGTCGGTGCAGAGCCTTTTTTTTGTCTCCTCCAAAGTCAAATCGGTACAAAATGCTATCTCAAAAATGCTAGATCTTTGTAATGAATTCGAAACTTTACAAGGGAAAACTCTTTGGCGCATTAGCCGTGCAGCAGAATCCAGTGCATAAAACGCAAACACCTCTTGCACACAAACATTGCCAAAGTTGAATTCGGCACGGTCCGAAACTTCCTGTGAAAGAACAGAGAGAAAGAGATCAGGCGAACGCCAGGATTTTACCCATCAATCAGAGGCAGCCAGAACTGAGAGCTCGAGCCTCTGGGTGAACATGGCTGGACGTGCACCGAAGGTCAGAACTCGTGACCCCAGCTTCCGCGGCACGGTCGAAGCGGACACGCACCTGCAGCTCTGTCCAGCACGAAAGCGCCGTGCGCCTCGACGTCGTGCGCTCGTCCTCCACCCAGTCCCGCCGCCCGTTCTGGAGTTTTCCGCGCGCAATATATCTCCTGATACCGACATGGCGCACTTGCACGGCACCCGCCTGTCAATTCCTGCCACGCGCAACAAGTGGCAAAGTCTCGTTTCAGAGAGAAGCACACACGCCATGCGCGCAAGGACCCAAGTCAGACGCTGATGCCCGGCTTTTCCTGTGTCGTTTCTGGTGATGCTCAGAGCACGAGCCTACACGCTTCTAGTCATCGTTATGGTCTGAAAGCGAGAGGGGGCGAAAAGGAACCGGGATCTTGCGAGAGGGAAGAGACCACGGACCGGACGGAGTGGTGGTGGTGGGGGCGCGTCGAAGCCAACGTGACGGTCGCGATGGACTTGGCTCGCCTCGGCGTGTCACCGCGCGGCGGCACCGATTCGGGCACGGAGACCGGTGGCGAAACGACAGCCACGACGCGAGCCAACCCCCGGCAGGCAAAGCCAAAGCCACCAGCGCTCGCTCGCCACCAACCAAAACCCCCAAGTTTTTGGCCCCGATCGCGCGTCACCGCAGCCAACACGCACGAGGTGACCGGGGCACCCCGGCTCGCGGCAGCCTGCGCACGCCGCCGCCGCGGCGCACGCCCGCGCCACATAAAAATTCCCCCCGCGCCCGGCCGGCGGCCGCGAGCTGTCCCGACTCGACAGCAGCAAATCTCTGTGGCCCCCCGCCCCCCCTCTCTCTCTCTGTCTCTCTCTCTCTCTCTACCTCTCGCGTGCGCGCATCTCCACTCCACCGCCTCGATCCCATCGAAGCGGACGCGACTTCGCAACCCCGCCCGCGCGATGGACTCGGCGTCGGCGGGGCTGAAGCCCTCGGCGCTGGACCTGCTGGCGGCGCTGCTGACGGGGCGGGGCCCCGAGGGCGGGGCGCAATGGGCGTCCTCGCTCGCCGAGAACCGCCACCTTCTCGTGCTGCTCACCACCTCCCTCGCCGTGCTCGTCGGCTGCGGGGTCGCGCTGCTCGTCCGCCGCTCCGCCGCGCCCCGCGCCGGGGCGGCTGCCCAGGCGCAGCCGCGGCCCCTCGCCGCGAAACCCAAGGACGAGCCGGATCCCGACGACGGCAGGCAGAGGGTCGTCATCTTCTTCGGGACGCAGACCGGCACCGCCGAGGGCTTCGCCAAGGTTCGCACTGAACTGTGCTGTTTGCTTTTTTTTTTTGACACAAGCAGAGCTCGGTGCTCTGCTCTTGCTTCCGCTGCTGATTGGATTGAAGCTGATGGCAACTTTCGGCGTGGATTTGTAGGCGCTCGCGGAAGAGGCCAAGGCGAGGTACGACAAGGCCGTCTTCAAGGTGGTCGATCTGGTATGCTGCAGAGGCTTCATCCTTGCGCTGTTGCTTAAAAATTCCGTGCTTCTAGCAGCTCAACTGTTGATTGGTTGCGTGCTTCGTTGGGAACAGGATGACTACGCCGCCGAGGACGAGGAGTATGAGGAGAAGCTCAAGAAGGAGAGCATTGCGTTGTTCTTCCTGGCAACGTAAGAACTGCCAGTACCTACCTTACTAAGTCGATCAAAGACAGGAGGAAGTGCGTTTTTGGTTAAATGTTAACATGTCTTATTGTGGTCTTTGTAGTTATGGTGACGGGGAGCCAACTGACAACGCGGCGAGGTTTTATAAATGGTTCTCAGAGGTTGGAATGCGAACATACTTTTATGGATGCACTTGTGGACGGGTCCATTCCCTCTTATTGATTGTCACTTTTATTGATTGTTCTGGTTGATCTGCAGGGGAATGAGAGAGGTGAGTGGTTGGGTAATCTTCGGTTTGGGGTGTTTGGCCTTGGAAATAGACAGTACGAGCACTTTAACAAGGTTTGTTGGTGCATCTACATTGATTGAATGTGTATACTGGTTTGCACAACACATACTAATTTTGTTCCTTTTTTTTGTCACTTTGTTTCTGCTGAAGATTGGAAAGATGGTTGATCAGCTCCTTGCAGAACAAGGTAACTAAATTAGAGTGGCCACATCACTGATTCTATCTCAATTCAGAATTTCAGATTCATTTGAAGCTTTTGACCTTGCATGCAGTATTTATGTGTGTTCTCACTGAAAACTTGAAAAGTTCTGCACGCCACGCCTTCATAGGCAGAGCTTCTTCTTTTAGAATGCATATTAAGTGCTGCGCCTTATCTTAATTACATATGTGGACATTCATTTGCACTATAAACACTTTGCATTTTTTATTAGTGTTATTTGGTAATAATGTTCAAATGCTTAAAGGGTTGAATGCTATCATTTTTTTTTGCCGCCTGAGTCAAACTTTTAAAGTTTATATAGATAAGTTAAATCGGCGCTTATTTTCATAAAGGACTGAGCAATTGTTTCACAATATTACTTTTTTCTCAGTGAGATGCATCAGATCTTCTGCATCATGTATCGTGTGTTATGCTTTTCCAAGTTTTCTTTTGTTCTTGAAACACTCAAGTGTAATTAACTCCTATCCATTTTCACATATATTCTAGGTGGCAAACGTATTGTTCCTGTTGGTCTTGGAGATGACGATCAATGCATTGAGGATGACTTTAATGCATGGTATGTATTGCATTGAACTTAGTTGCACAGATGTTTTTCTCCTTTTCTGATGATTCATCTGGCTTATCTTGCGTATAGTGCTTTTGTGTATGGAAATGTCAACTTGATTTCAACAATAAACTAACACTTACACACCGAAGCTAATGCCTTTCTGTTGGTTCCTTCGATTAAAGGAAGGAACTTCTATGGCCAGAATTGGATAAATTGCTCCGCCAGGAAGATGATTCTTCAGTAGCAGCAACTCCTTACACAGCTGCTATTCCGGAATATAGAGTTGTGTTTGTCAAACCAGAGGATGCCACAAACATCAACAAGTCTTTTAGTCTCAGTAATGGTCACGCTGTCTATGACATCCAATATCCTTGCAGGTTATTTTCTATTTTTTTTTATTTGCTTTCACATGCCTGGAAGTTTGCGCTGCCTGAGGGGTCATCTGATGCCAATAATGCTTTCCTTGCAGGGCAAATGTGGCTGTGCGGCGAGAGCTTCATACACCAGCTTCTGACAGATCCTGCATTCATTTAGAATTTGATATTGCTGGAACTGGACTCAAGTAAGTATATTCAATAAAATGGATTCAATAATTCTGGAAATAAGAGTAGACATACGTTATTGTTAGATTGGACTTCAATGCTAATAAGTCCTCTTTTGCCGTACTAGATACGAGACTGGAGACCATGTTGGTGTCTATGCTGAAAACTGCATTGAAATTGTTGAAGAGGCAGAAAAGCTTCTAGGTTATTCACCAGATTCTTTATTCTCAATTTATGCTGACCAAGAGGATGGTACCCCGCATTGTGGGGGTTCTTTGCCACCTCCTTTCCCATCCCCCTGCACAGTCAGGACTGCACTTACCAGATATGCAGATCTATTGAATTCGCCTAAGAAGGTGAAATTGTGTTTCTTTTGTTTTCATCCATATCCATCTGATGTGTTCACATTCATATTATTCCTCAATGGTTGCTGCAGAGTGCTTTGCTTGCTTTGGCCGCTCATGCATCTGATCCCAAAGAAGCTGAGCGGCTTAGACACCTTGCATCTCCTGCTGGAAAGGTTGGTTTCTAAAATAGATCAATATACTTTCTGATGTTGGTGTTCTAATTCACAGTTTCTCACATGATTTTAATTGGCAGAAGGAGTATTCACAATGGATAGTCACGAGCCAAAGAAGTCTATTAGAAGTTATGTCGGAGTTTCCATCAGCAAAGCCTCCACTTGGTGTCTTCTTTGCAGCTATTTCTCCACGCCTGCAGCCAAGATATTACTCAATATCTTCCTCACCGAGGTACCCATTAGGCCATTACTTTTATATAATACCTCATTTGACCTGGGGCAAGTTAATCAATCAGTTAGGACTGATGCTACTATATTGCTGCAGAATGGCACCAACAAGAATTCATGTGACATGTGCACTAGTATATGGGCCAACCCCTACTGGAAGAATCCACAAAGGAGTTTGTTCTACTTGGATGAAGGTACATGTTATCTATTCTTTCATGTTTAGATGGCATTTTCTTCTTCTCTTTCTTCATAGGTGAATCCTGAATTGAAGATATAAATATTTTCAGTATAATTTTATGCATGTACTCAAGCATATATTATCAACCCTTTGAAGTTATTTGTATCACTCATCATGTCATCAGTAAACATTTGGTCTCCTAATCCTACTTACAGCATTCAACTCCCTTGGAAGAGAGCCAAGAATGTAGCTGGGCACCAATTTTTGTCAGGCAGTCAAACTTCAAACTGCCTGCTGATCCTAATGTGCCCATTGTAATGATTGGCCCTGGGACTGGCCTGGCACCTTTCAGGGGGTTCTTACAGGTTTGTTTTTGTTGTTGTTCATTGTTCTTCAAGCTATGTCTTTCTTTAAGATTTTTTTATGTGTGTGCTGATGTTTTTTGCACTGGCAGGAACGATTAGCTTTAAAGGAGGCAGGGGTGGAACTAGGCCATGCTATCCTCTTCTTTGGGTGCAGAAATCGGAAGATGGTATGACTTGTGTTTCAACACTATTCATCTCCGTTGACAGTTAGCTCGCAGATGTCTATAATTGCTGAAATTTTTCAGTCTCGCTTCTGACATAGAAAACACCAAGCCATCATGTGATTATTGTTCCTCTTTCAGAGATCCTTATCTGCCAAGAATTTTTCCGCATTGCTGTTGCATACATAGATGCAGATCTTACATGTTCAACTTGGACGTACTTCCTAGCCTCTTCAAAATTTTGTTGATTCTTGTCTTGTTTTTTCAGGACTTCATATATGAGGATGAGCTTAAGAACTTTGTTGATACTGGTACCCTTTCTGAGTTGATTGTAGCCTTTTCCCGCGAGGGTCCTACTAAAGAGTATGTCCAGCACAAAATGGCACAGAAGGTAAACTGATTATCACTGCTGAATCATGTTTTGTTCAAAAGAATACTGTTGACCGGAAACTGTGGGGGAGTATCCCACAGCATGATCCTTTCATATTATATAAAGGATATTAAGTCCCAACAGGATAAAAAGGCTAGTATACTTCCCACTTTTTTCACCTTCCCTGTAATCTTCCCAGGTTGCCGAGCTTTGGAGCATCATCTCTCAGGGTGGTTATATTTATGTCTGTGGTGATGCTAAGGGCATGGCTAGAGATGTGCACCGCACACTACATACCATCATCCAGGAGCAGGTATGTCTACTTTCACAAAGTTTGTCATTGTATCACCGACACCAAAGCTTGATGCTTTCTAGATTTAGTTAGTTGCTTTATCAAGGGCCTAAGAAGTTGGCAGTTAGATTGCAGCACTCTGGTATTCAAGATTTTGAAACCACCACCAAACATCTATATTGCAAAGCATGGCTGCCTACTGTCAGCATATTAATATCAGAGTTTTTCTGTTTTAGGTCTACCATGTAAGGTTTCTAAGAATAAATATAACTAAGTAGTGTATTTAGGCTTACACTTAACACGCATAGAGATTTTTAGATGGTTTATCCCTTGTTCATATATCTTTCTTGAAAGTAACATCAAAATAAGGGTAATCAAATCATGTAGAAAGCTGTGGCTTCTGGCCAGTTAAATTTTAAAAAAGAAATCGTGAGATTTCGTTTGCTTTGAGTAGTGCCAACTCAGTTGCTGACCAATTATCTGTCAAGTTGAGCCACCCTAGCCTCTTAAGTGCAATTTTTGGTTTTGATGACTCAAATATAGTGTGCCAGGTTACCCTACTGGGCTTGACTTTTGTCACATATAACACCTTGATATGCTACTGCTATTACTTCACAAGTACAGCACATCGCTTCTATTTACTGCTGAATTGGATGTGCTCTGCAGGGGTCATTGGATAACTCAAAGACAGAAAGCTACTTGAAGAGCCTACAGACGGAAGGGAGATACTTGAGAGATGTTTGGTGACTACTGCACACAGAGAAACACACCTGTAGCTAGTGGCGTCAAGCCGTCAACTGGGATCTGTTTCAGTAGGAGGTACACAAGGATGTGGAATATACAGATTAACATGAAGCATAGCAGGGGTTGTTTATGTACAGGGACCCCCATACAGTGATTTCTGATACTAAATAAAACAGTCACCAGATTATCATGTTGTCACCTTAGGCGTCGCGGTCAACTCGTTGATCTGTAGACTGTTTCCCTTTTTATGTGTGGTTGCTTGTTTCAAAGTTTCCTCCTGCTGGCCTGCATTGTTACCTATAAATGTAACTGTAACAAAAAAAAATTGCTGTTGAGAGATTTTAAATGTGAATCTCGCGGAGAAACTGTAATTTACCGTGTGTCATGCACTAGTGAATTGGTGAACGAAGGAGGCGGTAATGGTATGGGGGTCCGTCGTCCGGCAATGTTGCCTGTTTAGGACATGATGCCACGCCTGAAGGACATGTTGCCTGACAGTAGGCGGGTAAACAAACTTGCCTGAAGGAGAGTAAACAAATCGCGGTTCCCGGCCCACCGGATCTTCACCGATGAACGGCCCTGTGGTGGGCTGGTGGCCCAACAAGGCCCGCTCGCTTCCTGTCTGGCGCCAGGTCGGCACCCCGGCAGGCGCCAGCTAAGCGCGCAGCACTCCATCCCAGCCCGCAATCGATCTGGACCGCTCGTTTGAGGCGGTTCCGAGAGATCGGACGGTGCAGGGACAAGTCACGCGGATTCCCTCCCTAAGTTTCCCGCTCGATTCCCCAGTTCGGTTTCGAACCCGGCCGCTCGGCTATAAAATCGAGGAGCGGCGGCCGACGGATCCCCACCAGTCAGCCACTCTCTCGCCGGAGATCCGTATCGGATCATATCCACCTTCCTCTCTCCTCTTCCCCCGTCGCCGACTCGCCACCTACCTCCTCGCGCTCGAGCCCCGATGGCTCGCCGCGTGTACCTGCTGGCGGAGGCGGAGAACCTCCGCCACGTCGTCGGCCCCTGCTACGTCTCCATCGAGGGCGTCGAGCGGATCCGCGACGCCCCTGCCATGGAGGAGATCCTGCAGGCGAAGCTCGATGAGGGGTCCGGGTGGTTCGTGAAGAACATGGACAAGCTCCACACGCCTCGTGCCTCGACGACCGCCTCCGCAAGCTCCGCCGCGACATCCTCCCCGCGCTGGAGGCCGACCCCGCCGACCACAACGCCCTCCGCCGCCTCAGCCGAGCTGCTCGAGGGATCCGCCGCATCGGGACGAAGTGCACCGGCTACATGCGCATCCTGGTGGTCGGCCTCGCGAACCGCCTCCGTAGGGTCGCCACGATGGTCCTCAGCAACAAGCGCCCGGCGGCCTGGCTTGCAGTTCGCCTCGGCGGGATTCAAGTCTTCGCCATCAAGGTGCACAAGAAGCGTTACATTCCGTTCGAGTAGACTTGTAGAGGAGGTTGGAGCCTTGTCTTGGATTTTTGCTGAGGTCGAATAGTAGTTAGCTAATCGGACGGGACGCTGAATGCGTAGGTTGATCGATCAGAGTATGAGCTAGGCACGGGTACAGGTTTCGGGTCTCATCCGGGAATACTTTGTTTCAGAGACAGAAGTACAGGTTTCGAGTCCGAGAGTGGTTACGTAGTTTCAGACAGTTATGATTGATTTTTGTTAATCTTCATGTTCGAGCGCAATGTGGATACCTATCTCTGTTACTGTCATCAATGGAGAATGAAATTCTGTTGCATCACATGCAGAGTGCCAGATTGTTGATCTCTCTAGAAGCTTGGGCTTCTACACCGAATTTTATTAGAGTCTACCTTAACCTGTTCTGTGATGACTGATTTAAATTTCCCTGCCCTCGTTTCTGTTTCTAGCATGTGCAAAACTTGGTTGTCCTCCTTTGTTTTGAAAACGAAATTGTTTATTTGTCACTTTGTCAGGCATTTAGAGTTATCAATGGTTCACTATACTCATTCGAGAAGGGAGGAGGCAAAATTCACATTAATTGATTTAGGATTTAAATTCGGGCTCTGTCTGGTTTGAATAGCATATGCCAGTTTGCAGCTCTCTCTCTCTCTCTCTCTCTCTCTCTCTCTCTCTCTGTGTGTGTGTGTGTGTGTGTGTGTGTGTGTGCCTCAAGTCTGTTAGTGACATGCCAGCAAGCATCTGTTTGGTTCGGGATTTTGTTTGTGGCATTATTTTTTCCCATTCTGTTCTACCAATACCAGACTGGTACCACTATCTATATGGTACACAGCACTAGAAATGGATTGGAAAATCATGTTGACTTCTACCATTTGACAGCACGGCAGCTTGAATCCGTATAGGATATCTGCACTGGTTTTCATCTGTTTTTCCTGTTTGCTTCGACCTCAAGTCAAATAGTAGTATGAAGTTGCAATAAGTAACTAGCCATTTGGTTTACAGATCACCTACAAAATTGGTCAGCTGTATTGAAATGCAACAGGGTAGTGTGAGTACATTATCCACATGATGCCTTTGTGATTCCTGTCATAATGAAACAATATGAAGTTGAGGACAGTGTCAAGTCCTTCATTCTACTTCATATTTTATTAAACAAGTAGCAGATGCTTGTTAACCAATATGATGGTCTTCCATATTATAATTTTACTTGGTATACCTGTTTGTTGCCATTATAGATCTTTGTTTTCCTGGTCCTGTTGGCCTCTGTAATCTCTGTACTTTACTACTTCAGTGATCTAGTTTTCAAATCCTTGCTTCGGGCACATGGTTATTTTCTATAAATACTTTTGGGTAATACTCTGTCCCGGAATATAGCTATTTGAAGCGTTCAAAATTTCTCCTAAATATAACAACTTTTAGAGTTGCTAACCCACCTAGGACACATAAATTGACCAAAATACCCCCTCGTCCTCTATCTCCCCCACCTTCCTATACGAACCGTTCCCATTTCCTCTCCTTGATCTCCCTCCCCCATGACCAAATCCTCTTCGCATCCGTTAATTGCATGCATGCCTGTTTGGCAGATATGGACCAAATACGTGCATGTTTGGTAGGTCAGAGGATATTAGGAAGGCTTGCTGCGTGAGATATGAAGGCATTAGGAAGGTGCGCTGCGTCAGATATGGAGCCATGAATGATGGTTCACACACACGCATGATTGTTGCTAGCGCATCTGTGGTATTAAACCGAGGGCAATTGAGTCTTTTCACCTGCCTCCATAATCTGTCTGAAAAATGCTAAAGCTAGCTATATTCCGGGACCAGGAAATCTGGAAACTTTTATGCGTAGGAACAAAATTTACATGCACCACAAAGCGTTGGGAGCTCTGGAAGCACCTGCCGAAGTGGTGTGTGCAGCTGCCTACAAGGATCATATATGATTCTTTTCTAAACTGCACAATGCACATACACGAGTGCTAGTAGTCAATTGATTTTTTGGAAATTTATACTTGTTGTAAAAATGCAAATGAAAAACAGGCATGAGTTTCAGAGCATCAGATCAATCTAGCTACGGACCTAAAGGTATTTGTAGTTGTGGTTTCTAACTATCTCACCAAATAGAATTCCTGATTTATTCAAGATAGAAGGGTCCAATGAACCTTTCATACAAGTATCATTTGAACGCATCTTAATCGATCTAGATTTTAGTTAACACCAACAATTTACAGTGCCTGCTTTAGTGGACGTTGCCTACATGCTTGGTCGGACAAATAAACAAAAATGCATGTCTTGCAAATGTTTGACTATCTAAACAATTGGACGTTATTCAAAACTTTGACTGTCTTTTTTTTTGCTTAATTCTCTTTGCACTAGGAGTAATTCTATTTTACTGTTCACCTGATGGCTATGCGCAGCATTTTTTTTATGATCAATGTTAATTTGGAGACCGATGAACTTCTCACTGGTTTACTTTGATGTGCAAAGGTTTGATTGGCCTAGGTTGTTAATGCTATTTATCACAAGCTCCATAATAAAAGAAACAGTATGTGTGACTGAGAAAGCTATCTCTGATAACGAGGAAATTGAAATGTCTCATGTGAACTTAGGATAAACTTGATTGATTTATTTCTTGCTCGAGAGCTTTAACATCAAGCAAGCGCGCGTAGAACTGCATACAAACAGCATGTCTAAAACAAGTCTTGAATCTTGGAACTCGCTCATTAGAACTGTTAATTTCTGACAATATACAGTTCGAAACAGCATAACTGAAACAAGTCTGCAATCTTGATACAGTAAGCCTAGCGGCTCGTTATCAAGATAACACCTGATCAAGATATCATTACAACGCTGAAAACCACACTATGCAGCTTCCACGATGAGCTCATCTTCAGGTCCTTGTCCATCCTCATCGGCATGTTGACGTCCTGCTTTTAGAGTTTTAGTGGCATTGCCATTCTTGATGCTCTGCCAACAGTCCTCTCTCAACTGCAGCAGCTGCAGGGCTCCTACATTTCTCCTGTTGCAACTGCAGAGCATACAAATTCGTCGGTAACTTCTGAACATAGGTAAGTAGGCGCCATCAGCAGGAAAAAAAAAAGAAACAATCGGAAGCACTGTACCTGCAGGCTGCAGCATAGCTCATCAGACATGAACAATTCCTGCAGCAAAGTTTAGGAACAGTCTTCCCAAAAAGTCAAATGACAATCCGGCTTGTGACAACAAAGGATTCTCCAAGCGTTAGTAGGATTTAGAGGATCAAGCATTGTTGAACTGGGGAATTTTCTGGACTGGGCATCCTCCACCACAGCTCTTCTCTTCTCTTTATTTCTTGCATTTTACACAATAGTCCTTACAATATTACTAATTACAACAATACACCAACACTCTCCCTCAAGATGGGCTAAAGATATTCAACATGCCCATCTTGTTACATGCCAACTCATTATCCTTAGAACATAAACCTTTTGTGAGACAATCAGCTAGTTGATCACGGGACTTGACATACTCTAGCCTCAAGGCCCCACTATCCATCTTCTCCTTGATAAAGAACCAGTCTATCTCCACATGCTTCATTCGGTCAAATTGGACCGGATTATTTGCTATATTGATCGCTGCTACATTATCACAATGGAGTGACATAGTCTCATTTTTCAACACTCGAAGCTCCTTCAGAAGACCCTTTAGCCACATCACCTCACACAAAGCCAAGACCGTTGCCCTGTGTTCGGCCTCCGCAGTAGACCGTGACACCATAGCTTGCTTCTTGCTTCTCCATGAAACAAGATTACCACCCACAAACACATAATATCCAGAAGTGGATCTCCGATCATCCCTACTGCTTGCCCAATCAGCATCACAATAGCCTTCAAGATTCAGGTGTTGATTCGCTCTGAACCATAAACCCTTACCAGGGGTTCCCTTCAGGTATCTCAAAATTTGATAGACCAGCTCCATATGCCTAGTTTTAGGATCGTGCATATACCTACTCACCACACTCACTGCATAAGCAATGTCAGGCCTAGTATGGCAAAGATATATCAACCGACCAACTAGCCTCTGGTATCTCTCTCGACCCACAGGGTCACCGGACTCGGACTCAGCACAAGTTTGGTGATTCCTATCAATGGGTGATCCACATGGACGACACCCAAGCATCCCTATCTCCGCCAACAGATCAAGAACATACTTTCTTTGGGAGAGAACAATTCCCTTTGATGACCTAGCAATCTCAATTCCAAGAAAGTATCGAAGGGGTCCAAGATCCTTTACCTCAAAGGCTCTACTTAGCCTTTCCTTCAATTTTTTGATCTCCTCTGCATCATCCCCAGTGATTACTATATCATCAACATAAACCGCCAAAATAGTGATACGAGAGCCCTGATGCATGTAGAAGACTGTGTGATCTCCATTGCATTGAGAGTACCCCATATCACACACCGCTTGTCTGAATTTGTCAAACCATGCACGTGGTGATTGCTTCAGGCCATAGAGTGACTTCTTGAGTTTGCACACCTTTCCAAGAGTTTGTTCATTTGCAAATCCAGGTGGAATTTTCATATATACTTCTTCTTGCAGATCACCATGAAGAAATGCATTCTTCACATCTAGCTGATGAAGTGGCCAGCCAAGGTTGGTAGCACATGAGATCAAGGTTCTCACCGTACCCATTTTTGCCACAGGTGCAAAGGTTTCATCATAGTCAATTCCATATGTCTGACTATATCCCTTTGCAACCAATCTTGCTTTGTATCTATCCACCTTTCCTTCAGGAGTCTGCTTCACCGTGAATACCCATTTGCAACCAACCGCCTTCTTTCCTTTTGGAAGATGAACAAGTTCCCATGTCTTGTTTTTTTGAAGGGCAAGTAGCTCTTATTTCATTACATCTTTCCACTTTGGATCCTGTTTAGCACACCTCCAATCCTTTGGAATAGGCACCGCTTGTAATGATGCAATAAAGGTTCTATATGCAGAAGAGATACTAGAGTACGAAATATACTTAGCAATATTATGTTCATAGCCATAATGAGAAGGAGGTTTTCCAGCATTGACTCTAGGATCTCTAATTTGTGCAAGGGGTAACTCTGCAAGGGGTAACTCTACAGGATCAGAGGTGGGAGAAATATTACCAGCTGGGATTGGCAGGCTTGATGGAGAGGAGTCCGAGGAGAGATATGGTACTGGCGCTTCAGCTTGTTCGGGTTGTGGTTGCTCCCTTTGCTTCTTTGTCCGCCGCCGAAAATACACTATGGGTTGCTCTCCCTGCTTCTCATTCACCTTCTCCCCTGCTTCTCATTCACCTTCTCCCCAATGGGGTACGTGATTGTCCCAACAACTACAACTTCACCATCCTCCATCCCTTCCTGACCGTCAATACTTCTCTCATCAAGATCCTCACTCACACCTCCTGAAGCCTCACGAGCTACATCTCCTGAACCACCATGCTCATTTATAGGACCCGGGATTGTCCCAACAACCACCTTTTCATGAGTCACACCATTATTTTGCACATCTCCAGTCTCATCCTTCTCATTCTCCTCTCTACTGTCACTCTCAGTGATTGAAGAGAACTCCTCCAAGAATGGATCAAGGTCACCTTTCTTTGTGTAGTATGGTTCTTCCTCACGAAATGTCACATCCATACTCACAAACAACCACATGCCAATAGGATCCCAACACTTGTATCCCTTTTGAGTAGAGGCATACCCCACGAAAATGTACTTGACTGCCTGAGGATCCAACTTGCTCACCGCGGGCCGATGATCCTTTACAAAGCAAACACAACCAAATACCTTGGGTGGAACTTTAAAGTCACACTTTTCCAACAGGAGCTCAACAGGTGATTTCATACCAAGTACTCTTGATGGCATTCGGTTGATGAGGTATGTGGCTGTCATCACTGCTTCACTCCACAAATACTTAGGTACATTCATATGGAACATGAGAGATCTTGCTACCTCCAACAAATGCCGATTTTTCCTCTCAGCTACACCATTCTGAGGTGGAGTTCCAGGACATGTTGTTTGATGAATAATTCCTTGATCTGAAAGATATGATCTGAATTCATTATTTGCATACTCAGTTCCATCATCAGTCCGAATGACTCGAACCCTGGCATTAAATTGGTTTTCCACCAATTTATGGAAGTCTTGAAAGCACTGGAATACCTCATTTTTATGCTTAAGCATATAGATCCAAGTCATACGAGTGTAACAATCAATAAAGGTGACAAACCACTTAGCACCACTCACAGAAGTGACTGAACAGGGATCCCAAACATCTGAGTGTATTAGAGTAAACGGTTCACAACTGCGAAGACCAATACTAGGATAGATGGATCTAGTATGCTTGCCAAGCTCATATGCATCACATACAAGTCTACTTTTGTCCACTCCGTTGAACATAGTAGGGTACAACCGACTTAAGGTTTCAAAAGATACATGTCCTAATCGACAATGGAGTAGCAGAATTTTCTTCACATCTCCTTCAGGAGCTGTTGTCAATGCTGACTCCTCATGACTGATGAACCACAACCCATTACGCCTAACTCCAGTCCCAATCCTTCTCCCAGTCCCCCTCTCCTGGAAAACACAAGAGTTTTCATCAAATGTCACTGTGCACTTGAATTGATCAATGATTGAACTTACAGAAAGAAGATTGACTGGGAATGATGGAACATGCAGGACTGATGACAGACTAAGGGATGGTGTACACCCTATAGACCCTACACCATGAATTTGTCGGATGTGCCATCAGCAATTTGAACAGACTCGGAATGGGTATATGGCTTGTATGTTTTGAAAGAACTACACATGCCCGTGACATGCTTGGATGCTCCAGAATCTACGACCCATTCTATGTGATGCCTATATGAGGATGCAAGTGCCTGTGCCTGAGTACCTTCGCCCATGTGGGCGTAGTTGGCAAAGTTACCGAAGTTGCTGATGGTCTGCCCATCAGGTGGAGTGGAACTCTTAGGAGATTTGCCCTTCTGCCATTGTTCCCATTGCTTGACTTGTTCACCAGTCAGAGTAACAGTGGGAGTCTCTTTAGTGGTAGCAACATTGGCCCTAGGGCCACCACGGCCTCTACCTCGGCCTCCACCACGACTACCACGACCTCCTCCATAACTCCCACGAGTACCCCCACGACCTCCACGAGACCCACCTCGACCACCACTGCCTCTAGGGCTGGGACAATTGTAACTCAAGTGCCCCTTTTCCCCACAATTGTAGCACTCTCTGTCTTCAATTGCAACATAAGCCGGCTTCACAGGATTACCACTACCCATCACTTGAAGCCTGCTCTCTTCATCAATCATGGCTGAAACAACATTATCCATGGTAGGAAGACTCTCGTGGTGACAGAAGGCCGCTCTCCTACTCTCAAATTCAGGGTCCAGATTCTTCAGGAAGTGAGTCACTCTCCTGTCCTCCACCCACCTATGAACAGCCTGTGCATCTCGTGGAGTCTCCATTTGGAGAGGAGCATAGTGATCTAGCTCTTCCCACAAGTATTGAAGCTCACTAGCATATTGCTCCACTGGTCTCCCCGCTTGTTTCACTGCATCTGCCTTGCCCTGAATTTCTATCATCATCATCACATTCCCCCTCCGAGAGTATATGTTACTCAAGGTCCTCTATATCTGTGATGCAGTGCGCATGGCTTCCACCCTCTTGCTAACCGTGGGAGACATAGATGCCAATAACCATGCCACTATCACTGAGTTTGTTGCATGCCAAACTCTCCATTCAGTGCTGAGGTTATCACCCGGCTCGACACAGGTCTCCTCCAAATAGTGTTCCACTCCCTTGTCTCCTAGAAGCACACACACTCTCCTGGAGCAGCTCAAGTAATTTTTGTTGCCCTCTAACTTTACATCATTCGGCATGAGCTTCAATTTCAACTCAGTTGAACCACCATTTGCCTTGGCACCAATCAGACCCAACCCTATGAGCTCTTGGATCATACACCTCATCTCGCTCCTCATCTCACTCTTTGTAATTCCCCCCGAATCACCACTAATTGCTGCCTTCATTGCAGCCTCTTCTTCCCTCTTCTTTGCTTTCATCTCTTGACTCATCTTGACCACCACCGGCTCAACAGACACGCACTAACTAGTTATCTTGCCCTTTCTTTCTTCCTTCTTCAGGCCATCTTACCCTGATTCCTGGCCGTAGCCCTTTGCTGCAGCTCCAGCACCACCACACGTCAAGCAGCAGCTTCAGCACGGCCCCACGTAGCAGCAGCAGCTGCCCCACGCTCCACACGCAGCAGTGCCAAGCTCAGGCAGCAAGCAGCAGCGCCTGCAGCTCCCGCACACCCACGCGCAGAGCCGCGTGCGCCAGCAGCTCGCGCTGGTGCGGGCCCGCGCCAGCCGCCGCTCGCCTGCGGGTCCCGTGCACCTGCGCGCCCTCGCGCCCCTGCAGGGCAGAGCTGCCCGCGCCGTCGCTTGCTTGCGGGCCCCCGCGCCGCTCGCGCCGGCGTCGTCGACCTCGCGCACAGCAGCACGCGCCCGCGCAGGCCGCGACCTCACGCGCCGGCCGCCCCGTGAGCTCCGACGACAACCCTAACCCTAGCTGTGTATACCATGTTGAATTGGGAAATTTTCTGGACTGGGCATCCTCCACCACAGCCCTTCTCTTCTCTTTACTTCTTGCACTTTACACAATAGTTCTTACAATATTAATAATTACAATAATACACCAACAAGCATCAATAATTAACATGCAGGCTAGCAAATCTCAGTCTCGAATTCTGATAATGGTCAGATAATAAAACCGGAGCTGTGAAGGAGAGGAACGTTCGCGTTTTTCGAAATGCAGAAGCTGCGGTTGTGCAGCTGGTGCAAACGATCAGACACTCCAGCGAGCTTTGGGCGTTTGCTGGAGCGCGCGGTCTTAGTTGTTTGTTTGTTGACTAATAGTCTTTTGTACGTTAATCACCTCACTTTATGGGATCGCATGTCGTAAGCGAAATCGCATGTCATACGCATGTCGCTTGTGTAATTAAAACTTTTTCTCTTCTTCTTAGTAGGAAGATACACAGTTCTCCTGCGCATTCAAGAAAAAATAAAACCGGAGGAGAGGGGTAACACTGCGACCCGGAGGAGAGGGGTCACAGTGCGACCTTCGTCAGCCGTCGGCCCTAGGCTGTTTGATGCGCCTGAACAACAATGGCTTGAACAAAGGCATCGTCAGGTGCAAGGTGATATGACTGTTTTTTTTAGGGGGAGGTGATATCGCTGCTGTAACCGGCGCCGGGGCGTTCACCTCGAGGATCTCCCCCGCCGCGCATCTTTGGCCCTCGCTCCTCTCGCGAGCTGTTCGAGGGGGATCAATCGACCTGCTTGAGTTTTTTTTGTAACTAACAGTTCACTTTTTCTCAAACGAGAGACAACACCCTTAATGAAACCATAGAAACCGGAACAAGATAATATTACCCACATTTACCTATTTGAAAATGTCCATGCCTATGTGATAATCCATCCATAAGTGGCGATTGTAGACCCTATCCAATGACGTGGCTTCTCTAATATTTCTTTAAAAAAATCCCGTGATCAATGCCATGCTCTCTATTTCACATAATGACATGCCCACATGCAACAGTACTATTCATGCCCAAAGTTGTAGTTGGTGATTTCATTTCTTGTTCCTGAATAACATATATTTCATAATCAAGAGAAATAAGTATGTAAATATGTTATGTAACTAAGTTTGCAAGTCGTTTCGGGGCCAGCAATCTCAGCATGATCTGTATGGAGCAAAATTCCATAAATAGTTCAATACAAGGGTTCATGAATCCATTTACGAAAAAAAAATTCCAGTTCTATGCCATGTACCGAGTTAAGAGAAAAATGATGGTATATAGAGAGATCGACAAAAACTCTGCGTGTTGGCTTAAGTTTCTCAGGTCGCATAACCTACTAATAGTTCCCTAGCCTCTGTAATCAACAGAAAAATTGGTTCACTTGCATAGAATCTCAAGTCATGAACCCTTAATGGCTGTATAAGCGCTTTACTCTTGACATGGTATTACGTACATGAGTAGAAATTAGATTTTGGTCCCAATAATAAGATGTCATAACAGCAGCCTATGCTTTCTTGTCCCAATAATTAATAGAGAGTCCTGCAGCAATACCTGAGTGGATAATGAAACAACACAGCCTATGCTATGACATGGATGTGCATAATAATAGATGTCATAGCAGCAGCCTATGCTTTCTTGTCCCAATAATAAAGTAAACATGCTCTGATTAATCTGAGAAAAATATTTCAGGTACAACCAACACTCGTACAGTCATGATGTGATAAAGATCTGGACCGTTGTAGTGGATGGATCAATATTGAACATTTGAACTGGTCGTAATGAAAAGTAAAAAATCAAAATGCTTACTGTCACTCACTTGGCCATAATGCTTACTGACAAACAATACCATAACGGGCATACATTTTTTTCTTTTCATAAATTGAACAAAACCATGTAACCAAAAATAGGCATTAGGCTCGTGGATTATAGGATCATCACTGGTAATTGCTTTCAGAAATCAAACACAGAAACAAGACAGCTAGAATATGTCTACTGAATGCATCTAGTCTTGCCTGGACACACAATACCCTTCATACTGCATGCAAAGAAATCTTTTCAGGATCAAAACTAAATTTTATTTACAACACCGGAACCTGGAACATGCATAAACTCGACCATCAGACCAGAATCTATTCTCTTCAGAAATGGAGAGGAGCTTCAGGAATACAAGTCAGTCCATGGAAAAATCGTATAGAGTGGCAATCTGGGCAGCACACTGTCACAACTTTGAACTACTGACACCTAAGAAAATGAAGCGATAAAATTAAAGCAACCAATTCAATATCAATATCAATATCAATATCTTAATTGTACAGGAGAGCCAAGAGAGACAATGAATATACCCCATGAAGTACAACCTGTAAACCTTTAACAAGTGGAACAGCTAAAAGCATTACATGCATACAGCTGTTGCAGATGTTGTCACAGCCTTCAAACCAGCAGTACATGCATCAGATTCTTGGATTGTTGATAAGTCCTTAGCTCCCAGTTTCTGGTTGCCATCCATGGTTAGCCCGTTGAACAAATCACCCATGAATCTAAATGCATACGCCTGAAGGCAGCAACAGAAAGAGTCTGCTTGTTGTTGGGTCTTGTAATTAAGGACCTGTAACTAATTTGAATACATTAGTCACCTGTTGTTAGTAGACCAAAATTGCAGAAACTATCCATGTATTAGCATATGCGGTAACATTACACCACTGGGCAGTTGATTCACAAAAGTTAGTCATACAGCCATTCACAAATATGGAAAATGACTATATATCATGTATGCTTGACAGACAAGTTTTTTCATGAAGAACTAATGGCATATGCTGATCAGCTACTGTGTCAAGATTTTGGTGTCCAATTGCATTTGATGCCCATCAGTGGATCGATCTCATAAATTAATTATTTTCATGCCGCCAGTTTAATTTCTAGATGAGAATTGTTATTCGCAAAATTTCCTCAGATTAACAGAGAAAATGAACAAATAGTGATACAAAAGTTCTTCAGAAATTAACAGAGAAAATAGCCGAGTCTTAGAGCAACCATCTTGAGACCCATACTGCTCGGAAAACTTTCCTCTACTATCGTCTGGCTCATCTGTCTTGCTGCTGGAAGTCGGCTGACTGCCGCCGCCGCTAATGTAAATTTGCAGAGCAATAAAATAAAACAAAATACAGAGCTAGACATTGAATTTGCTAACAAACTGTTACTAGCAAATTTGCTAAAAAAAAGGATACCAAATTACTGAATTTTGAGAATGCAATGTAATACTCTCCCACACAGTTAAACACTGAACAGCACGATAAAAGCAGAGAACACCACAAGTCGCTGTGGACAAATGTATTTAAGGAGCTATGGCACGTCTAAAAACTACAACTAATCAATTATCCTAAAAAAGCGAGTTCTGAAGCATGGCATCGGCGGCAAGGCTCCACAATGTCCAACTTTATTGTGGCGGGAACTTTAGGCTCAATGTACGCCCTGATGGCGAAGAGTGCCCGTTGAGCTTCCATGAGAACATCAACAGGCAGCGGAGTGCACTTGCTGCAGTTGTCATCAGGCAAATAGCACCTAAGAGAACTCTGATGGGCCTCCAATGTAAGACGCTCAAGAGATGTATTCTCAGCAACATGGCATGCTAGCTCAATCAGGCTCTTTGAAGACGTGAATCCAAGTATTTCTACACTCTTGAGTTTGTGGTGGTGCTGTTCTCGCATCTGCCTCAGGCCTGACGGATCTTCAAGAATTGAGACATGCTCCATCTGCCGCTGTGAGACCTAGGATCAAAAAAAAAAACAGTGTCATGGTTTCGCTGTGGTGGCTACTAATATCATGCGGTATGAATAGTGACAACTTACATCCAACAAGAAAGTCTCCAAGGAGGGGCAAGCGTCAAAAAAGGAGGCCAGAGAAAAATAATCATAGGTCGGAGAAAATGTTGCAGCGGTGAGAGCAATACTTAGATTCTTGAGGTGGACATATTTGCTATGCAGCATTGGTGTATCGGCTATCTGCATAAAGATGTCAAATTAGTTACTCCAAGGTATGACTGCTGTAGTATATGATATCAGTAGTCCAGTCAAAAATTTTAGAGTATACATACCTCACTTCCCGAATGTATGGTAGCAGTCTCAAGGTTTGGCATGATGGATGGAAGTTCAACACGAGTGTAATGGACTGCGCCAGAGAAGGACATGTGTAGGTTCTTCATTTGCAATGTTTCTCCAAGTGATAATTTAACTCTATGATCTCCTGTAAAGGAAAAGCTGGATATATTTGGAGCTTCGCAGTCTAGCACTCGAAGCCTGCTGCATTCAAACACCATTAGGTGGCTGAGACGCTGCAGCATGCAAGGAACCTTCAGGCAAACTATCCTATCGCAGTACATGATTTCCAATTGCTCCAAAGCTGAAGAACTAGAAAGAAGGGACCGTAACTCACCCTCCTTGATACAGACACAAGAAAGATGCAGTCTTGTTAGGGTTCTTAACCAACCAAGTTCAGATATGGGATGGAAGGAGCAACTGTAAAGGTGAAGATATCGTATTGAGTCTCCACTCCCATTAGATAAAAGTGAGTATGGGAAGTTGTATTTTGACTTCCATGGCAGTGCTAGTGTGAGTTCCTCGATTCCCGGTGTAACAGCAATCTGAAGCCAACTGTCGAGATAACACGAGTCCTTTGCATTGCAAAATTTGAACATATGAATCTTGAGTTTCTTCACACCAATGCCTGAGTGCTTTCTCAGAATGTGGTCAACTTTACTAGAGAAATCTATGGCGATCTCATCATTTCCATATGTTTTTTTATTCAATCCCAATGTTGTCTTACTGAAATCGAGGTTGGGATGGTTTCTCCAGGAATGTAGAAAAGCACGAGACACACAGGCGGCTTGGGCAGCATCTCGCATTGGCATCAGGGAGTGTATATGACACAAGATATCCTGCACGCAGAAGCCATGGGAGAGAATTAAGCTCAGCATTAGTTAGAACTGTAAAGGCAAGGAGGGAAAGAACAAAATATAACACAGTAATCCAGCTGATATGCACATTATTACATAAAGTGTTCTTGGTGGCTACTTAGAAAAAAACACTATCAGAAGTCAGAGCTGATTAGCTGCTACAAAATCCATCCATACCTTTTTCCCTACTAGAGAATGTGCTACTACCCAAATCAGGCATGTAGTGCCCAACAATACCGATTTCTTTGCATTTGTGCCTACTAAGATGGATGGGATGATGTTATTGTACACTAGTGTGCTAGTCGACGGTAGATTTGACAGAAAGAATATGCACTTCTGGACAGAGGGTAACAATAGTGCAGTTAATTGTTTAGTGCAGTTCAAGCAGCAATCGCGAAATAGACAAATAGTTTTTTAAAGAAAGAAATAAATAGACACCTCTGGAAGGCTCGGACCTGAATGTATCTGTATTTCACCACTCTGAGAGTCACCATCTTGCGAGCAGGGTGAGCCCTTTCTTTTAGCCCGTGAAGCAATCAACCCATCTACAGAACATCATTCATGGTTACGAAAGGCACAAAGCAGCGTAACAAGCAAACCAACGCATAGAGAGGGATCCGTTTGTCTCTTGTCTAACTTGGTCCAACAACACTGTCAATTTGTTTAGCTTGTTCGGCACATGTGTTATTCGCAGAGCATAGCAGCCTCTCCCAGATCTGGGCATGAACAGAAAGGAGGAGGAGGAGGAGGCTGCTAACCAGGGGTTCGGATGACTTGCCGTCGTCGTTGCCGACGCCGGCGGCCCGGCTGCCGCTCCATGGACATGTGGCGCATGAGATTGAGGAGGCCCATGCCTGTCTCCTCTCTCTCCGGAATCAGATCTGCTCCTGCAACAATCAATCTCCCAATGGTCTCTCTCTGCCTCCCCCCTTATTCGTGGGTGGAGGCTTAGCGGTTAGGGATTGGTTTGGGATTCGGGAACCCAAAAGGAGCTCAGTCCAATCCCGCTAGCCCCACCACCCCTCGGTGAATTTCGACTGGGATCCCATGAGGCCATGATCCAATCCAACGCGGCGAACGCGGAGGGGAGAGGGAGGAGGAAGAAATCGCGTCGGTACCGGCACCAAAATGACTCGGACTCGGGCGCATCGAATCATCGATCCATCTTCAAAATGCCATAGCATTCCTGATTTTTCAACACTAACTACGGGTATTAAATATAGATCAATTATAAACTAATTACACGGATAAACGGAAAATCGCGAGATGAATTAAGTCTAATTAATCTATTATAAGCCTAATTAATCTATCATTAGAGGTTGTTTAGATAATGGTCTAAATAGGTTTAAAAGATTCATCTCGCAACTTCATCCTGAGGTTATGGAATAGGTTTTGTCAGTTTCACATTTAATACTACTAATCAGTAGTCAAACGTTCAAAATTACCGTAGTGCTAGAAAAAATTTGATACAGCGGCGACTCGGAAGGCGTAGAGACCGCCGCTAGGCCATTCAATGGATTGCTCTTCGTTCATCGATGGATGCAGATCATGCAGTAAAAATCTTAGACGCGTTTCTCGCATTGGACGGCTGAAAAAAAGGACCGAGTGGATGGGCCCAGCCAACACACTAGCTATAGCCGTAGCTCGATCGCTTGTCGCGTTCCGCGATCTGCAGGTGCCATGCTGCTAGGGAGAGCAAGAGCGCGGGCTCGTATCGGCCGATCGACCCGTGCGGCGATCACTGACGGGCGACGTGACTGACGACCACTCGTCAGGGAAGCAGGGCAGGGTAGGCCCCCACACCTGAATATGTGGGAGATCCACGGGTCCATGCCCGCGGTGTCGGGCGCCTACTGGCTCGACGCGCCTCGCATTCGCGCACGTGCGCTGCGCTCCACTGTTCGCCGGCTCGTCCGCTAGCCCAGCCGCTAGCTAAGCCCTAGCAGCCTGCACGTCGGCCGGCCGAGTTGACCGCGCGGACCTCGACCTCCAACGTGTGCGTATACGAGCTGGTGGAAGACGTACGCCTCCGAATTACGCCACGTCCATAGCCGCGCGCGCACCTGTGCACTGCCAAAGCGTACGCGGGCTCGCTCGTGCACACGAGTAGAAGTTGATCGGACCCGCCGGCCGGCGCTTGCCTTTATATACCGGGGCTCGCCACGCGGTCACACTCCGCTGCGTTCCTGGGTTTTCCTCTTGGTGTCCACCGGCTTCGAGCCTCCGAACTCGCGACACTAGCTACTAGCTCTCCCGTCCTCACCTCCCTTCCCAACACCGCAGAGAAAGGTTTCGCTTCCGATCGACGATGGAGAACGAGCCGCCGGCGGCGGCGTCGCGCGCTCACGGCAGCGGCGTCAGCCTCGACCTGCGCCTCGACGATCTCTCCCCCCGCCGCCACCGCTCCTCCGGCGGCGGCGGCGACGACCGACGCCCGCCGGGGGAGGCCTTCGCCTGCAACTACTGCCACCGCCGGTTCTACAGCTCGCAGGCGCTGGGCGGCCACCAGAACGCGCACAAGCTCGAGCGCACCCTCGCCAAGCGCAGCCGGGACATCCTCGCCGTCGCCGCCCCCGCGCCGCCACCGTCACCGGGCGTCGTCTTCCGCTCCGCGACGCCGGGAGGCGACGACAACATGGACGGCGGCTTCCTGCTGCCGGCGGCGTACGGCGCCACGCGGTCCGCGGGCGCGGAGGACGCCACGGCGCTGCAGGCGGTGCCGCCGCCACCGACACCGAGCGTCGTGATGGACATGGCGGGCTGGGGGGCTGAGGCGGCCGACGGCGGCTGCGGACGCCTCGGCCTCGGCCTCGGCCGCGGCCGGAACGGCGAGGAGATCGACCTGTCGCTCAAGCTCTGATCGATCAGATATTCAGATCAGATGCTCGCATCGCATGCATGCTTGCTTCATTAGTTGTTGCATCTGTCTCTCCGGCCGATCCGCTGCAAGTCGCCTTAGCTAATTAATTGCTTCCTAACCCACTCTTTGATCAGGTGCTCTCTAAGCTTTGACTAGCTAAGCTAGCATATATAGTCGCTACACTACTTGCTGCAACAACTAATAATAATCCTAGATCTATATATAGCTATAGGCTTCTTTATTATATGGTCTCATTTATATTTATCTACCTATAGGTATCATGGACATCATGCTTATATATTTCCTGCATGCTCAAAATTGTTTGCTGCATACATGTGTTGATCACAGTTGATGAGCTAGCATATTGTATGGTCCTCAGAGAAAGCTATCAATTAAATTATTGAGAATATATAAGCCACGAAAATGCATGTATCTCGCGACGATTCATTTGTTTTCCGGAATGATAAAAGCTTTGCGCGTCATTTTTATAGAAGTACTAGAAGACTACAAATGTTTGGAAAAGTGCAGCTGTCGGCTACATGCAGTGTTCTAAGCAGATGCCAAAAACCAGAAGAAAAAGAATATCAAGTGGGCGAATTAACAAGTTAAATATGCTCCACTTCTATTTTTGTTTTTCTTGTGCTGTAAAAAGCTAACCGACTGAAATCACCCAATATGTCAAGGCTGCTACTACCAAACATTTTTGCTGTTGGTTGGGTATGTTCTTGCCTTTGCTTGGGTCTTTGGTAAAGTTATGGCTAGCTATAGGTTTATTCTCGGAACTTGCTTTTGCCAGACTGCACGAGTCTCTGATAGCTCCCCAACTCTGAATGGAAAACGCACTGGGCCGGCCGGGGCTCAGGATCTTTCAGTAGTTACAGGACCTGCTAGATGAGATCACTGCAATGCTGTTGCACGATCGATGCGTGTCGACGCATCGACCGATTAGATGTTTACTGAACACACAAGCCATGGAGTATACGCATAGTAAACCTGCATGCATACATGAATGGATGCTCAAGCAGAAGGCTTACTCGTTCTGCACAAGTTGCGACCCCGCACGCCAAGCCGTATTGGAACACCTGCCACTTTGGGGGGACATGGACAGTGGAAATTTGACGTTTTCGGACAAGGTTAGCATGTGGCCTGTCACGGAGAAACGAAGCTGGGTGGCAAGACTTTGGTGTTCCTTTTCTGAAAGTTGATTTGCCATGGCGGTAGTGATGACAAGTACAGACTGCAGACTAATGATGCGGCCGCAAAGAAAACAAGGTAGTAAACGGTCTATTGAGAGCTGCTTATGATATCTTGCGAGTGTTGAGTGCCTGGCAAGAAATAAAGTAGTTTCACTTGAAGCCCTTTGTACCGCCCAAGTAGGAAACTTAGCTAGATGTCAGCACCGCACCAATGCAAGCACACAATTTTTTCAGTTACGATCCTCAAAAAAACCTCTCAGAACAGTGTGGTAGTAGACCAATAGTAGCCTATAATGCCTCACCAGCTGATCATCAAGCAAAGTCATCAAACTGATTCGTCGAAAATAAAACACTTGAATTAAACGACTATGCATGCATGCATGCAAGCAGCTGACAAACTGCCCCTAATAATATAGCTAGCACATAGCTTAATCAATGCGCAATATTGCCTTCCTGGAGTTGGAGTACACATACAGCTAGCTATCTAGGTGGCTATAATAAGATGGCGACAATGGCATGTGGTGTTTGCATGCCCAGAGCTGCTTCCCTAATCTCGCTTGATTCTTTTCCTCCTCTGCTGGACAATCACAATCATATATAGCTTAATCCGGCCTAGTGCATGTGTCTAACACAAACACAAGAGAAATCACAGTCCTGATCGAAGACACACCTACCTGCTCAAGTCACCACCGGCAGCTTCTTCAGGCAGAGCAAGACTCCAAAACCGCCGCCGCTGATTGGTCGCCTACAGCAGACGTAGCACACGCACGTACGTTCCCCATCCCGTTCGAGAGAAGAAGAGCATGGCAGGGCAGCTGGAAATTAAAGTCAATCGAGGGCGGCGCTTCCCTTGTAACCTAGCTGCATATCCAGCATGCGATCCGCGACGGGACATGAGCTTGCTTAGCACCGTGTCGTACCTGCGCTGCCGAGCCGTGCATGCCGTCGCGATGTCTCGACCGGCAGCCCGCCGGGCTCGGCGGCACGGCCGGGAGGCGCGCGGTGATGGGTTCGGGAGACGGAAATCTCAGGGAGGACATCGTGTGGGAGCCGGATGAGGACATCGCTGGGGCGCGCAGGCTCCTCTCTCTGCGAAGTTGAGCCAGCTTGCGTCACGGTGTATCTATTATCAGATATTTTACGGCGCACGATACTAAGTTAAACTTAGTTTTAGTGTTATACTAGCGCTATCCATCGATCTTAGCATCTAATCAGTGGCGAGGAAGAAAGCCCTTTGTTACTTTACTTCCTCCTGGTTCTGTCGGGGATATCTCTAGATGAATGGCTGATTGGTCATGGAGGATTAATGGGTTCAGTCGTAGATCCATTGTTTGTTGATTGCAGAGGTGATCGATCACTGCTTAATTAATTTGGGGTTGCGCTGGAACATTGACTGATCATCCTTGCTAGGCTACCTCTGGCATTTTGGCATTAGCGTAGTGTAGACTTTGGTAGTGTAGCACTGAAGCTGATGAGTCGTCAGGGTAGGGATGACTTGTGCCTACCTTCAAGCAATGGAGAGTGGCCGTACTTGGTTGGCGGTCTGTTTTTGCTCATCTTTGTTGAAGTAATTCAGAAAACCTGCTATGAAAAAAAACTGCCATTCAGTCTGGAAGTAGTATATATTTCCCAGTTTTTCAGGTTAATATTTCCGCAACACGGCCCGCCTGTTCACGATGTAGAGCCCACCCTCAAATTCTCATAGACTCCGGCATTTTCGCATGTAGTACAATGAACAACGTCAGATTACCCTCTCGAGTTTCCGCCTCCGCAATTTAATCATCGCTACTGTCATGAAACGGGTGTCATTGCATCTCAATGGCGTTAACAATCATAGTACTTTCGTCCTACCAGCCAGGAACAGCCAAGTCTTTGGGCAGAAATTCAGTTGCAGCAGATGGTCAGTCAGATCGATGACAGAACCTGAAGCAGACAAGCCCAACAACCACCCCTAAGACAGGAATACTACAAATCTACAAGTTTATACACATACACTTATACAGTAGTTAGCACGAGTGGCATTGCACGTTTCTTGCACTTCGGCAGAGCTAAAAAGAATGAACCTTTCAGTGCCCCTAGCAAACAGGAATCCATAACCAGCTGAATCTGCTTCAGAGCAAGATCTTGAAGTGTGTGTGGTTCATGGTCCAGTAATCCTGCAAGCTGCAAGGCACGATCTTGAAAAGTCTGCAAAGAGGTGGCAAAATAAGTGTTTAATAAATAGTATAGCCTAGCAGTGCCATAATCAGTGGAAAGAAATCAGGGTTATGATACCTGGAATTGGGGTCCTCTGTTGACCGATCACGCGATTGCCTCATTACAAAATCTATCAAAAGACAGAAACTCCAACGTTGCACTCTTGGAAGCTCTCTCTTCAAACTGAAGCAGCCTGCCCTGTCCTTCAATCCAACTTTGGATCAGCTTGCGCTTGCTAGCATTCCTAAGCGGTAACACAAGCCTGATTGACTCTATCACCCTCGCATTCAATACAAAGAACTTGACAAAGTTAACATGTGACTCATTGGCTCTATAGTTTATCAACACAATTTTCTTCAGACCGATGTTGATATGATTGTGGTTATTACCCCACACATTTTCACTCCCTTCGGATAATGTCTGAAAAGGCCAAGTAAACATAAAAATAGTGATAACCTACTCTAGAACAAGCATTGATAGAATACTGAGATACAACATAATTAATGCAAATGAACACTGTACTCACTTTGATGTTCAGCTTCTCCAAGCTGGGAAAGCATTTCATGAAATTAAGAACCTTATTCAAACTAAGGCTATCGTTTGTCAAAGATAAGACCTTCACACTGGGCAACACTGTTGCCATGGTAACAACGCGCAATCCCTGAGGTAACAGACTAACAGGTAAGCACAAAAGGTATAAAAGTTGACACCATGATGAAGCAAAGAGACGCTAGATTCCTATGAAGATAAATTTGAAGAAAAATCCGAAGGTTGACACCATGATGGAGCAAAGAGACTTGAGATTCTTGTGAAGATAAAAGTGAGGATGATGCATATACCTGAAAAACTGTGGGGCCAATCTCACTCCCTTCGGATAATGTCTGAAAAGGCCAAGTAAACATAAAAATAGTGATAACCTACTCTAGAACAAGCATTGATAGAATACTGAGATACAACATAATTAATGCAAATGAACACTGTACTCACTTTGATGTTCAGCTTCTCCAAGCTGGGAAAGCATTTCATGAAATTAAGAACCTTATTCAAACTAAGGCTATCGTTTGTCAAAGATAAGACCTTCACATTGGGCAACACTGTTGCCATGGTAACAACGCGCAATCCCTGAGGTAACAGACTAACAGGTAAGCACAAAAGGTATAAAAGTTGACACCATGATGAAGCAAAGAGACGCTAGATTCCTATGAAGATAAATTTGAAGAAAAATCCGAAGGTTGACACCATGATGAAGCAAAGAGACTTGAGATTCTTGTGAAGATAAAAGTGAGGATGATGCATATACCTGAAAAACTGTGGGGCCAATCTCAAGTCTGGGATAGTGGTCATAGATATCCCCCAAAATACCCAATTTTGGCGCTGACATCACGGAGATGTCCATCTTGTGATGTGACATAGACGGATGATGATGTAATCTCTCCAGGCAGGGAGCATCCTCGATGATGAGTTGCTGCAAACTGAGGTCTCCCACACCTCGACCTACATCAATGCTTCTGAGGGTAGGGGACGCGATCCGGACACAAGAGCAGCCGTCGTTGTAAGTTAGCAGCAACCTCTGCAGGGCAGTGCAGCCGGCGAGCAAGGCATGCAGAGAGCTCTCCGAGATGATGGCATGTGAAAGCTGCAGCTCTTCGAGGACCGGCAAGCGGACACTGATTCCATCCGGGAAACGGCAGAACCAGAATCTGGCGATGCGAAGCGTGCACGAGAAGCGGAGCGCTGATGCGGGCAGCGGCGGCGGAGGATTCCGCCGATCCCGAAACGGAATGTCGAGGCGGAAGTCGAGCTCCTTGAGGTTGTTGAGGGCGCGGGAGCGGAGCCAGCCGTCCAGGATCGAGGCGGAGCGGAAGCGGGAGCGGGAGCGGAGCTCGTCATAGTAGCGCGCGGGCGTGGAGAAGCAGCGACCGGGGCCCGGGTGCGAGGCGAGGATGCGGCGGACCTTACCGAGAGGGACGGGTTGGGAGCGGAGGTCCAGGTTGAGAGGAGCGGAGCGCCAGATGCGGCGCCACCGGGAGGAGAGCACCTGCGTGCGGGCGCCGTCCTTGGCGGGGAGGCGGGAGACGATGTCGCCGATGATGGTTTCGGGAAGGTCGCTGATGCGGTCCACGCTTTGCCCTTCATCTTCTGGAACGGTCACCGGCATGGCCCCGGCGACAACCCGCATGGCGTATCTGGAGTGGCGGCGCGCCGGCCGCCGGCGGTGGGCATTGGGGATTTTTTCTTTTGATGGTTTGGGGATTTTTTTTTTTACTAGGGCAGATTTGGGGAAATGGAACGGTCACGAGCGGTTTTTTTCTTGTGAGATAGGGGAGCGATACTGGGCTACCCTTCTGCTGATAGGCCCAGCCCAGGAGAAGGAGGCCACCTCCTGGGGCCGGGCAGCCGCTTGGACGCTCGGTTGGGATCCGTCCAGTCCAGTCTTCCCCTCTGTCTGAACGCTTGCTTCTTTTGCTCCCTGCCTGATTCGATGGAAATTAGTACATCCCAAAAAAAAGAACAAAAAAATCTCTGTGCCGACGCATCGATCGGTCGATTGGATGTTGAGCAGGAACACGCAGCGTCCATGCATATTTGGAGTATACGCAAAGTTAACTTGCAGGCATGCTCACGACGAACGCTTACTCTTTCTACACGACGAGTTCGATCTTGTCCAGCACACGTCCAGGATGTGTTGTGCGTGCCAGATTCCAACACCTGCCGCTCTGGGTGCCAGCGGAAATTTGATGGCGTTTACGGACAGGACCAGCACGCGCGCCCTTGTCGCGGAGCTACCAATAACGCAACAAGCTGCCTGCAGCTCTTGCAGCTGGTAGCACAAGCTCGCGCAGACAGCTGCCAGACCGCGGCATTGATAGATCCCTCTCTCTCGGTACGGCGGCAGAGAGGGGTTTTCATCAGCGGAAAGTTCAGGGAGCAGACAGAGCACATCTTGTTGGAGCCAGATTAGGCAACGAGCGGACAGCCAATGCAGGCAGCAGTACTGGGGCACGACACGCACTTGCCGTGCCTCGGCATCTCAGCTGCAGAGCTGCTACGGTGAGGATTAAAGGCAGCCTAGCTTACACTATAGGCCGGTGCAATTGACTTGACGTCGAGTCAGACAAGTGATCAAGTGAGTGCCCTTGAGTAATTGTAATTTCTTGGTTGGTCTGAATCGCCGGTAGCAGTAGTTGATCCGCTGTTGCTTGATTCTGGAGCCCTGAAACGTATTGATTGAATATAAATCCAAACCAAGACAGGTTCCACGCATCAAGTCTGCCAATCTGTCACCTTCGTCGTGTCTTTGTAGTCTTCTCTCTCCTTTTGTTTTCTTCTGAAAGAATGTCTTTGCGGTCTTGGTGCAGCTGTGCTAGTTCGACTTCGACATACCCAAGCCCCAACGGTCGAGATGCTCGTCAACTTTGTTGGGCCTAAGCCCTTCTGACGCTCGGGAAGGCAGAAATGGTCGCCTGCGTTGCACGGCTTCTTCCACAGTGTGGGTTGGGCCCAGAGAGCGTGGACCGTGCTGCCTTCCGCCAGCTCCGCCCGCCGCCTAGGCGCCTACACGCTCACCAGTATCACGCCGTCGCCGTCCGCCGCCGCTGAGTTGCGAGTTCACGACGCGAGCTGCTGAAAGATCTGACTCTGATATTGAGCTCATCGCGACATTGCAGGTAGCAGTCTAGCAGCACACGAGTCCGTTGTGACTTGTGAACCTTTCGGCTTTCGCTAGGGTTAAAAAAAAGAAGCAGTGGATGGGAAATAAAGAAAAAAAAGCAGTGGATGGGAAATAAAGAAAACGCAAAATCATAAAAATACACACGCCCAGTGGGACTCGAACCCACAATCGCCTGATTAGAAGTCAGACGCCTTATCCATTAGGCCATGGGCGCTTTCATATTCTTCCAGGATCGGTAAACTAAATAATGCTAAATGTAGTCCCAGTGTCTACTAATTCTACGCGACCTAGAGCATGGTGGTGACTCAGCAAAGCAGCCCTCACGAACACAAGAGGCAGTCACATCGATGCATCTCAGTAGCTCATGATTAATACTCGATCAATTAACAGGTCACAATACAATCCCTGATCACACCAACTTATTACAAGCTTCTTTTCCAAGAGCAGGAAATGATGCCCTATTAATCGCGGACTGTCACGCAGTCCAGCAAGGGACTTTGTGTAATCTCCTGGCTGCCCTCCCGCCTGTCAAGAGTCGGCCGCTGGATGTTATCAAGAATCAAGTCACGCACAGTGATATGCTGATATTGCCAATTCAACAGTGACCACGGATATCCCATTCCGGCAGCAAGAGCCGATTTTTATGCACAGCCCATGCGGCTTAATGTAAGTTCATAAGGGGAGAGATAATCCAACAAAAAATAACTGACAACAAAACTGATCATCAATGGTGAGTTGGAATCATAACAATGGAACTCCATGATGATTGTTTCAGTGAAAGGCAGACACTCAATCCTATCAGGGAAAAGTCTGACAGTCAGATGGCAGGAATATGAACAAACAGGCATTTTCTACAGAGCTACTCAACAAGTCAAGAATCAAGATACCCGATCAATGTTGCTCAAGAAAGAGAGCCTTCTTTTGGCGACCTTCGATCTATAACACCAGGCTTCAAATGCCTCCGTCAAGTCAGGATATCGGACATGCTTTGACTGGAGCCATTCTGATAAAATCTCAGCTTGACTATTCGACGGCAGTGTCAGCACAATTGAAACGAGTGCCGATTCCAGGCCCTGCCAGACCTCGCTGTCCAGGTTTGCCTTTGGTGTCTCGGCATCACCGTCGTCATCATCGTGATCGGCCTGAACAATCAAAGACTTTGCTGTCCTTGCAAAGGTAATCCAGACATTCACCATATGATGACGTTTCTCAGTTGGAAGAACAATATTGCCAAACGCAACAGCCTCCAGTACCTTTGCAGACACCTCTACCACCTTCAGACTAGTCTTCAGATAGTCGTACCCTGGGCATACTACTTCGACAGCTTCAACCACATCAGACGACACTCCAACCCAGTAGAGAACAATGCATTTCATCATCTCCAGCTTGCTCAAAATCTGACAGACCCAGGAGATGTCACAAACAAAAGTATGCAGCTCCTGCTGAAGTTCGCCGATGTCACCAACAAGAGACGTCTCCTTATGTTTCGTCAGTATAGAACTCAGGAAATCACTGAACCTGCTCAGCAAACCAGTGACACAATCCTTCACCTGAGACTTGACATTGACGTTGTCAAGGGCTATCAATGGTGCGTCGTCATCTTCGGTGAGCATATACTCAAGCTGCTCCTGAGCTGCAGACTTGAGCTCCCGCGCTGGACCAGCTGCCGACGAGCGCGTCGCGTGCCGGAACGCCGAAAGGAAGATGCGGGTCACCGGAGCCGGATCGATCGGCCGGAGACGCGCAAGGATGCATTCGTACTGCGCGCCGAGGCAGGGCACGGTCCTCAAAATCTCCTCCTCGTCGGCCTCGTCCCAGGGGGCGGACTCGATGTAGCCGGCGCAGGCGGCGGCGATCTGGGCGCAGCCGAGGTTCGCCGCGGCCTGGAGCACGCCGAGCGCGCCGCGGACGCCGAATCGGGAGCAGGGCTCGGCGGCGTATAGGAAGCGGAGCGCGGTGACATGGGAGCTGAGGTCGAGCTCCTGGCAGTAGACCTCGACGCAATAGCGCGAGCCGAGGATCTGGCACGTCGGCCAGGCATCGGAGAGGCGGTCGGCGAAGTAGGTGCTGCCGGCGGCGAGGACGGCGGAGTGGCAGTAGAGCCACTCGTCCCGGCCCTCCGGTGTCCGTAGCCGCACCACCACGTCGCTGGTCGCCTGGTCGCCGATCTTGGGCCGCCCCGCCCTCATGCCACTGCTGGATTGGGGAGCGAAACGACCATCACGAACAGCGTAGCTCAGCTATCGGAGCATAACTTTGCCAAGAGAAAAACGCAAAACAAAATCGGAATCGAACGAAGAGGGGAGGGGATAGCCGCTTAAGCTATTTTCAATCTCACTTTCTGCGGCGAAGACTGTGCGAGGAAGACGCCGACGAAGGCGAGGTTTGCAGGCGCGGCGGATAGGGGAGGTGAGCAAGACGGGGGCAGATACCGAGAGCAAAGCCAAATACAAGAGGTTCAGGATCACGAATCTCAATGTAAATTGGACGGTGCTGGAGCTAAACCTTTGTCACTCAGCGGCAGTGCTGTCCAAGTAGTGACGAGTCATTGATGCTGTTCCTGAACTGAAGTATTGAACAGCGCATCGTCCAGATTCATTGGCATCTCTGAAACTGAGCATATGAGGCTTCAGAACTCTCAAAGTTTTTGTGCACTGCAAAGATAAAGTCTATACATTATAAGGGTAGATCCTGGAGTTAAGGATGTAGATACAACTTTTCTACCACGATTAACAGCACCTAAAATTCTTGTGGTGTAAAAATGTAAAATTACAGTAGGGTACTAAGGTTGTAATTGTACAACATGTATTTCCAGTTGCAAAGCATCAGGTTCAATCGAAATGGTCTGCGGAGAAGTCGGGCTCATCAGGCTTCTGCAGCCTGCGAATAGCTGTGTTCTCAGCACGGAACCTTCTGGAAGCAGATGCGAGCTTATGCATATGGGCAATGGCACCCTCAGCAATCGTCCTACCACCGCTTGAGGTGCCTTCCTGTCTGGGCTTATTGGCAACTGGGTGATCCTCTGACCACCATGAGTATGACTCCCATCGGCTGAGGCTCTCAGCAAGCTTTCTTCTCTGGTGCTGCCGCCATGCCGCCTGGATGAAGCAGGCAGCCCATGTTCTCCAGTGGTGCGAATAGAACCGGAATGTGTGCTGGAGCTTCTTGCTGTGAAGCCTCCGGAACTGGTTTGCCACAAATTTGAGGTCCTCAGCTCGCAGGGCAAAGGCTTCAACCTCTGTGAGGCTCCGTACGGTCCTTGTCGAAAGCGGGAAGTGGACATTGGTCTTCGGAAGCAGAGCCCATGTCAGCAGCTCTTCACCTGCGAAATCACCTGGGCGCAGGATGATGGAGTTGAAGAAGTTGCTACGGCCACCGTTGGTTGTTGAACTCTCTAGTTTGCCACGAATGATGAAAAGCATCTCGTTCACGGGATCACCCTCGCGAGAGATATATGTATTCTCGGGGCACAGGAACGACACCAGCCGCTCACAGATGGCATCAAGAAGTTGGTCATCCATCTCAGAGAAAAAAGGGACCTGCATCACAGAAAGGAGTAAGAAGCGTGCCGGAGAATGGATATAAAGTTTCGACTAGCTGTAGAAGCAAAATAGCAAACAGAGCATCATTTTGTTACTTTCCATCCAAATACAGTAAGTATTCCATCAGAAACTTTCAGAAACTAAAAATTCTACTTATTCAGCTGGGAAGATAGAGTATAACCACAACTTACACGTCGAACAAGGTCCAAACAAAGATGGCGCTGCACATCCCGACGTATATCAGCAGGCAAAGCTTGCAAGATGGACTCCTCTTCTACTCCTCGTGTTGAAAGCCATTTAACTTGAACAAACCGCCGGACACGTTCTTGAAGGTGAGCTGGGAGTTGATGATGCCTCATCCACTCATCCATGTCCCTTTGCCTCAGTCTCCACTCTTCAAGCCTTTTACTGACAGACTGCAGGTATGTCTAAATGAAGAAGAATAGGAAGTAAGTGATCTCCGCAGCAAAATGTAAGTGGGCTATTATCAATGTGGAAAATGGCTTACTCAATAAAGAAATAGTAATAGATTTATTATTTCTATTATCAGATTTTCAAACCATAAAATGGATATTCATACTTCATATATTTGATGCATCCATTGTGCAAATGACAGAAAAATATGATAGCCCGGCACCTTTTTTCCCCCTCGAAAGGAGAACTGCCCGTCATTATATTAAGAAGGAATAAAGTTGAAAGTACACAGGGAGACAAAGTAGCTAACAAAAAAAGGAAAGAAATAAAAACAACACAGATACAAAACACAAGGAAAAAACAGAAAGAAAGCCGGAGTAAGAGCTGGGATGAACCAGAAGCTCTAGCTCCTCTCTTGTCTCTCCCTATTTCTCTATACTTGGAGCACCAGTCAACTAGTGAGCACATCAAGCTAAGATAGCATAACACTTATTGTGCACAATGAAACTGATAACATGGTAATTTTGCCAAACTAGTTCACTTTTAACAATTGCTTACCAGTTTATCACATAGTGCAATTACTCATGCCAAGTTAATCCTAGGATTAACAAGGTAAGACAAGCATAAGTATGAACTATCAACTCGAAAACTTCCTATTGCAGTTCAGAAGAAAGAATTTATGAAACTACCTGCATATTGCCAATCAACTGAGCAAAGAGTATGAGACTGATAGCACCAATTGCTATTGCAAATGTGTTCTCTACAATAAATGCACTTGTCACTAGAGGATTTCCACTTGAACTGAAAAAGGTGACAACAGACACAAAATAAGATTAACATTAGTAATTGTATTAGAGACATACAAACTCATCCCTATCTAAGAGGCAACTGAAAGAACACAAGGTAACAGAATATAATGATGGTCACTACCTAAGCTGAAGCAAGCCCCACCATAGACAAAAGAAGTATTTCTCGGCGAGTGGAGATGAGACAGCGCCTTTACTCAGTGCATTAAGAAACATTCCATAGTTAAAAGATATATTATTATTGGCATCACAGTTGTTAAATATCCCTGTATTTTTTTGCCATTCATGATAACCATTTGAATCAATATTCTCACAACTTATAAATCTAAGGCTGCAAGGTGTATTATTCTTGGACTCCATAAGGCACTGCTGATCCCAACATGTAATCTGCCGTTCAACGGAGAGAAGATAATATATTGCACCAGTAATCTGCAACGATGCACACAGGTCATAAGTAACATTATATTAGTATCGAATATACAAAGTGTAACAAAACGATTCAAGATTTTGGTAATAGCATTGTTTCACACAATTGAGCTCACATGAATGTCTAATTGAAACAGTACTGTTTCTTTCTGCACGTCACAAGTCTGAATTTTAGTGCATTCCAGGACAATGGACATGTTTTGCCCAATCATAAAGAAAGATTTTAGGTCCCATATGAAGAGAAGATAAGGCAACAACACCAGAAGCAAAGAAATCATGGCTTGTGATGTGCAAATTAGCGTCCCCACAAATTTTATAAATGAATTTGAAAGTGGCAAATGAGATGACCATACGTGGCTTGCAAGCATGTAGAGCAGAAGATTGTATGCTGCACCTCCCCAAGCTGACTTTGCAACTACTCCAACAGCTTTGATAATCTGATTGCTTAGAGGAACGATGAGATACATTCTTATGACATATTGAATCACAATTATGAGAGCAAATGTAGTGTTCCGAACGTTGCCGTCTGACCTTTTGATCGCAGGCATAATTAACCACACAGTAACCTGCAAAACAAAGGCGCGCCAGAAAGATTCAAGTCATCACTACAGAAGTGTTGCACTGTAAGACCAAGTCATGTTTATTCAACATTAGGGCTAACCATTGTTCAAAAAAATTTAGCTGCACAGGCAACGTTGCTCTACAAGAATTTAGTTAAGCTAATTTGCCGATCACAATTGAATGTTATTGTTTTTGAATGTTTGCTTATGATCTAAGTGGATTTGAATTAGCTTCAGATGATATCGGACATGAATACTTCTGAGTTCTGAAACGTCAAAGCAACTATCTTTTTGCTCTTCCAGGTTGAAAGTTAGTTGGGTCCACCTTTTTGAAGTCACAAGCTGGCTCTTACAATTATATCCTTCTGCCAAAAATCAGCTAAGATAGGAGCCAGTAACTTCATCAGGAGGCACTGGACATATGATTTCTTTTGATAACCTGATATTAAGGGAAATAATCCCATGGGGCCAACCCAAAGGCCAACCAAGCGAATCCTACCAAACCGTATCACATAGATGCTAATGAATCGATTTAGTGCAAAAGTACATGCATATGTTATTCTTATAGTTACTGAACATGAACTGATTTGATTGCGGTACCACTAAAAATGGATGTAATATAAGCATTTAAATTAAATAACGAGAGCTGCAACAACATGACTCTGTGAGGTCCTTACCTGTGGGAGTGGCACAGCTGCAAGTACGTCTACAAAGAAATCAGTTCTGATATATCTTCGTCGAATCTTCTTAATATCCATAACAAGCTCTCCCTTTCCAAGGACCCGGGACTTCGGATCCACATATGCAGTGTGAAACTTGATAGCTATGTTCAACATGTAAAACAAATCAGCAAGTGATCGTACAATAGTGATTCCTATGCTCAGTCCCTGATCCTTGGCGACACATGAAGATCCATTATCATATTTTCTAACCAATGGAAGGTAATAGAAAAATGGATCGATGAAAAGAGCAAATAAACATGCCATAAGGTACACCCTGTTCCATCTCAGTACAATATTACTTCCAGGATCTAGAATACGCTGGTGCCATGGTTTGTTGCCTTCATTTAACACCTTAAGCTTCTCAGGATTCTTCACATCTAGTCTATTTGCACCAAATCTGTCGGTACGTGCAGCTTGATATAATGGCTTAGATTGATTTTGTCTCTCATCAGGAAAGATCCTACAGGCAGGATAGAAACTTAGTTAGAAGAATAAGCAAAGTGTCAAAATGATTAACACATCAAGACCCATAATGTTGAAAAAACATGTGCTTCAAATCTTCACTGCTTTAAAAATCTCATTTCGTGTCGGTGATACGTCATCCTCGTCCAACTCAACCCTCTGAGATATGCTAACAGATGGGCCGGTGGCTGACGAGCCAGCTCAGCTCTTTAGGACTCATTTGATAACGACTGCGGGCAGAGCTAGGCTTTGATGTCGGGGACAACTGACCTCGATGGATTTGTGAAAATCAGTGAGAATCACTGTTCGGCACCGTTCTCTAAAGGCAAAGACCTCAGCGTGCCATAGGAAAGACCCAGCCGCAATTTTCGGCTGGCTTCGCCCCTGATAACGAGCTAGCTCGTTCAAGCTAACAAGCTGAAATCGAGTTTGGCTTGGTTCATTCGAAAAGCTCGAGCCGGCTCACGAGCAGAGCATTGTTCAGTATTAATGGTAAGATCAAAGGTGATATTAATAAACATATGATAATTTTAGGATGCTAACAATATCCAAAAGTGCAGCTCATGATGATGATATTACAGAAACAAATAACACAAATCAATAAATTATAGAAATAAATAACACAAATCAATAAATTGAGATAAATAGACGTGTGGAGACTCAAAATAGACTTAATTAGCACCAGATTTGACTTACAAGTTGAATGACATTTAGCCAAATAACAATACCACTGTGTTAATAAACAGTAAGTTTGAAATTGTCACATTTAGTAAGCCAAATGTGCCAATCGAATATGTCAGAGTGGTTTACGAGCTGGCTCGTTAAGAAAACAAGCTGAAATCCAGGCTTGGCTCGGTTCGTTTGAGAGGTCGAGCCGAGCTGAACTAAGATGAACCTATGAACGAGCCAAGCCGGCTAACAAGCCACGAGCTTTTCTACCAGAGTACCAGTCCTAGGTGGGTTTGAATGCCTGATCCCATTCATCTCCGCAGACACTGAGAGGTGGCGATCGTCTGTTAGATGCTACAGCCAAGCCTCCCCATCTGCTATTCTGCTTTATCCTCCGCTCCCATCTTGCAGCCCACTCAATCAGAGCGCCTCCTCCTCTCGGTGCCCACCTTAGCTCCTTCACCACATGCCATCGCCAATTCTGATAATCGGCATCTCCACCCTCCACCACCCACCAAAACCAACACCGTTGCCTTTTCACATTTACCTCACCGGAGTCATCACCACGACAATGTACATCTCCGCTGCAGTGAAGCAACAAATCGCGTCGCCACCACCTCTCTCCAGCACAAATGCAGGCTAATCCAGCGAGGCCAAGTTCTAGACCATTACAGCCACACCTGCAGCGGCATGTGCTCACCAGGCCGTGGAAGTGCACAGAGAAGGCTTGCGATGGCATGATCTGGTGACGCCACAAGATTTGGCCTTGCGATGGTGACTGGATCAAGCGGCACATGGGCATGTAAGCAGACTGATGGCAACATTCCGTGGCTGGCACACTCCAACCTGGACGGTGATTCACATCTCTTCCAAGCTAATCCTGTGATCTGTCCTTTGTCTATGGTCGGTGATCAGCAAATTCAATATGCCAGTCTGTGACATTTAGTTGGGCTGGCAAAAATGGCCAATGAGCTAATGTCCTGATTTGTATTCTGTAGCAGGAAAGTTCTCTTTTCATTGGATGCAATTTACATGCCATCAGTTTTTACCAGATTCCCATGAATCAGGCATTTAATATCAGGCAAACACTGTCAATTGTGGTGAAGGTAATGATTCCAAGTTCGGTTATGGAGACTGTAACAATCCCATGCGATAGTGCTTACCTTGTTTTGGTAGGTTTCTGAAAATATGTTTTGATTTTTGCCTAACTTCGATGCAATGTTTGTGTTCCTCCAAAAAAAGATATAATGTTTCAAGTATCACGGAACTTCATCCCAAATGCTTATGCAATGCATGTAGATTACAACAAAATCAGAGAAAGCTCTGTTATCATTTTTTTCATGGTTGCAATTGGTTTCGTATTCTGTGGCAACGCACGGGCATCCTGCTTCTATTGAGACTAACAGCTGATGAAGCATCTGAACACAGCATTCCCTGAAACATGTTCACCCAGATTGGCTATAACCATCAGTTCATCTATATATCCATAAAAGACTGGTTCAATTAAATGCACTTCTTTCCCTTTAAGGGCTAGAAACTCCCACATGAATCTTAAAAAACAAATAACCATAGAAACTCTCCTTGAAAAGGAGAAAGAACTACACCACTTTCATTTCTACAGCCACTTTTCACATATAATTCTGCGATGCCTAACAAAACCATCGAATCCAATTAGCATCAAAACGATGTTCGAGAAAAAAATTAGCATCAAAGCGCTCTTCTGGACTCTGGGTTGATCTCCAACAAACCCCTCTTACTTTCAATCTTAAGACTTATCTGTACCCTCTATTCAGTAAAGCAACTAGAATCCAGAGTCAAATCGGATCAAAGCTTTCGGTTGGAATCGAGCATAAATCTTCCCGTCTCCACTCTCTTGCTCCCCAAAAATCAACCCAAAGTCAATCCATTCAGCAAAATTGTAACAGCTACAGCAAAATCGAATGACTCCGGCAGGCCGATGCACGAGGTCAAAATCCAAATACATCGCAGAGGAAAAGGAAGCCGTGCGGAATCAAGACACTCACCTGTTGTTAGGCCTCCTCTGCATCTCCACCTCATCCTGGACCCTGGACCCAAACATGGCGGCCGCGTCTGCTCTCCCACCCTCCACCCGCGCAAATCTGGCGCCGAACTGCAGCGAGGCCAGTCAGGGGATCAGAGGTTCCAAATCACCGCCATGGCAAACTCGAGACGCTCAATTTGACGATTCCAAAGAATTGAAGAACTCGAGTAGAAGGACGGAGATAGAAAAAGAAACTGCGATCTTTTTTGCGGTTCTTTAGCCAGAAGGAAGACATGGGAGGGTGGACCAAGTGGTGACTGCCTCTGCGACTCTGCCGGTTCGCATACTGCATAGTACATCCGGCTGTCATCAAAAGCTTGTGCAACACGGCCACTGACATGTGGGGACAGGTGTGATTACTAATATTCCCATTAGAAAAGGGAGCAAGCTAATTTACGAGCTCACCGCCGCCGCCGGGGGGGTCCCCCGTCTGGTGGAGGTCGCCGCCGCTCCCTCCGGGAAGCTCTCCGCCGCTCTTCCTCTCGCGGAGCTTCGCGCCTGCTCGCTCCCCGTTGCCGTAAGCTCGGGATCCGGCAAAGAGAAGAGAGACAAAGAAGAAAAGGGAAAGGCTTGAAGCCTGGCCCTTGGACGGGACGAGGACGGAAGCGGGAGGGAACCGGTTCGTCTGACATTGCACAAGCAACGTGTGAGAGACGGCCGAGCCGCATCGCCGTCCATTCGCCATCCGTTGAGAGAGATTCTCTCAACGCAAGGTAATATCATCGGCCCACAAAGAGAGTTGCGGCCCAGTCCAACGATATAGTAAACAGGATATCGCTCTCTTCGCGCCGCCGGCCGCTCGCCTCGCCGCCCGCCGCTCACCGCCGGAGTCCCTCGCCTCCCTCACGCCGGCGCAGGTGAGAAGGTCCTCGAGGAAGCGTCCTCTGTCGCCGCCCTCCTCCTCCCCATCCGTTGCACCCGCGTCCTCCCTGTGCGGCCTCGCTGCTGCCGCCGGTGTCGAGGCCGAATGACGACGGAGACTTCAACATGTAATGGTTTGACCGACGGACCACAGAAGCGAGGGAGACTGATGCTAGCAAGCTCGTAGCACCAGAGCAAGAGGAAGGGCGGTCACATGCCAATGGACGAGTGCACGGATGAGGCTTCCCCTGGAGGTGCTGCCAGTAGAAGGTTTAGAAGCCGATGTTCAGACTGAAGTACCACTAAATGGATGTTGGTTTGTGGTTGTAAATTGAATGTATTTGTCAACTGCAGACTATGTTTATTGTGTCAATTTGAGAATACAAGAATTGTAATTGCAGCAAGAATTCTAGCAAAGATTGTTGTTTGCTACTTGTATAGTTGTATTCTTGCAGTAACACAATAGAGAAAAGCTTGGACAATGTGCTCCTGTTGCTTGGACAATGACTAAACATTTGTCTGATTACAAAATAGAATACTGAATTGATAATAGAATGTTTGCTTGCAAAATGGAAGCACCGAGTTCAGTGCTTGCAAAATGACCTAAAAATCAAAGTACTTCATCAGAGCCGAGTAAAAACATCATCATTCAGTGGTTCTTGTAAATTAAATAAAGAGGTAAGTTGAAAATTTATCATACCCATATTTGTAAATTGTATCATTTAAATAAAAAGTAATTACCATCAGCATTTGAGTAAAGCTAATGTCACCCTTGAAACCTTAAGACTCCTGGCCTTTGTCCATAGAAACACTATCTGCAACATGTGGCTGTGCACCACCACTAACTGCCTCTTCCCCAACCTCTTGTATCTTGCACTGAAAGAAAACTAGAGTGATCAGAGAAATAATGGATAGAAAGATAATACTGAAATTAGAGGAAATGAATTTCTTCTTCAACAACGTACCACTGAAATATGTGGTACTTATGCTTGTGCAACACCATCACTTGTCATTTCCCTAACTTGTGATGTACCTTCGTCTTGTCTTTTTTTTTCCTAGGCTTGTGCTTCTTATCGAGCCAAGTTCTTTTTCGTTTTGAACTTTTTATTTGTACCTCCTTTTTCTTTAGGCGTGCATTAGTCAAATTGTCATTTGGTGGAGCAGCAATTGTGGAGCAGCATTAGTTTTGTCGCTCAGCGACCCTCATTTGCACAAACAAAATCTGCATGATGTAATATTACCGTTGGACGATCTTTTATTTGCATACCTTTTTCTAACCTCAAAACCTTTCTGACCACCATAGCTCAGCCAAAATGCCCAAGCCTTATCTGAATTTCTAAATTTCATGCCAACACAAGGTAACAAATCATTGATCAAACTCTCCCCGTAAGAAAAAGAAAACCCCAACAAGTATGAGACTAGTGCATAGACATGCTGATCCAAGAATTGCAAAAGTACATTATAATCACTATAGATACTCATAGGAAACAGCCACGATTACACACCTATGTTCTTCCATTACATACGTCAGCAAGGTTTTATCAGTTGCTTCTTCCATATGAAACGGGAAGCTGGATGACCGAGTTCAAAGTAATAAGATGAAAAGTTCAGTCAATTCCATAAAATCAATCACGAGGAAACAAAAAGAGAGGCAAATGGTCGAGGGTTACGCACAACTTTGAAGCGCAAATTAAGATTTGACAGCGGTGCCGTAACAGCCGTCGCGGTCTTATTTTTCCCGCGATTCTGACCTGTCGAGACGTATCTCACACCTTTTACCTGCGCTGCATTACTAGGCTGCTTTGTGGGCTGTGCAGGTTCCTTATTTCTCATGTCAGTCCGTTGGATGGCAAATGGACGGCGATGCTGCTCGAACGTCTCTCGGAAGTTGTTTGAACAATGTCAGACGGAACTGGTTTCGACGGGAGGGGATAAGATGCGGGTATGGGACCCGCCACGTGAACCAGCTGCGCACGCGCTCGGTATCGATCGTGCGTTTCCAGACCTCAGGTCACCTGCACAATTAGCTTCGGGCGCGAATAAGACAAAAGTCATTTACCCATCCAAGCACTCGAGTTTTTTCAGCTGTTGAGTGGCCAGCTTTTTTTCTCCCTTCGTGTTCCTCCTGCTAACTGCTGTTTCTCTGTTCTTTAACGATTGTCACCACCCCAACCATGCTGCTTGCACAATACCGATCCTCGGCTCTCCTGCCACGGATGCCAGGCTAGTTTGCTGTAGCGGCCTTACCTCTAACTAAACTTAACATCTTCGGGTCGGAGAAGAAGCTCCACAAATGTAATCACCGAAAGATGATGACGCCAGGTGCCAAGCTCCAAAGGGACACCCGAGCGCAATCTGAGGTGTTCTCAAAAGATTTATCCTCAGTGTTATCGGACAACTATTTTCTGGAACGGAGGTAGGAAGCAGTTCCTTATGTTGCAGTAACAAAGACACGTCATTTTTAAAACTTTCACACAAAAAAACACAGTTCAGTTCATGTTTACTTTTGTTCTTCATTAAGCCGACCTTTGAGTTGGATCCGCATAGTCAAACTCTCCGAAAAACTAGTTAAAAAATACATACATAGTCAGGGGGAAAAGTCTCAGCAAGATACAGGTTATCACGCGAATGCTGCTTCATCTCTTCACAATATGGGGATGGGCTTGTACAAATGGCGGTTGTCAGTAGTTTACTTCAGGGACAGAAGGGGATACATAGCTATCAGACTAGTAAATCACTAAAGACCGTACCCAGTGCAGAGAGCTCCCGCTCTGTGCGGGATCTGGGGAAGGGGTGTCAGTGGCAAGCCTTACCCTCGCCTGTGCAATGCGAGGAGACTGCGACTCGAACCCGGGACCTTCCGGTCACAGGCGGTAAGACTCTACCGCTTGCACCAGGCCCGCCCTTCAGACTAGTAAATCACTGATTCAAAATTTTGCTTTTGTAATCCCACCAAAACGGGGTAGCAACCATATCGTTGCTCCCATTATTGCATCTGTAATTTAATTTTACAGCTAACTATTTCTCCACGCAGTTGGATCAATCAAACACATACATTTGGTGACCAGGGACACCTAAGGCAGTACCAAGGACACCTAAGGCCTGCTTTGGCAATAGCATCAGCTGCTGAGCATGAGAGAATGGCACATCACCCCGAACCTGAAAATTCACAAGCCCAAGGGTGAGAAGATAATTGGTCATAGCAAAACAATATAAGGGAACAATGCAGCTACACAATTCAGTATATTGCTTCCTTTTCTTTTGAAAAGCAGTAGTATATTGCTTCTGGTACAAACAAAATTTGTTCTATCACTAAACAAGCACACTTGTAGAATTCTTTATTTCTTTTCATCCAAATTGAAATCTGAATACATATATAACAGTAAAAGAGTTGTGATATAAAAATGCAGAGTCTCTGATACAACACAAAAATGACTGAGGCACACAAGAACAAAAAACACTCAGAGCAGTTCAACTTCTCAATGCAAATCCTTCAGGGAGCCCCTATTGTTTGCTTTATCAAAACACAGTAAAACATCGTAGCGCTAGCACAAGGCAATCAATATGGCATTTGTGGCTGATTCTGCATATCGGTTAGCAAGTGCACAGATTCATCATAAAAGAAGTATGGCTCAACTTTTATGAGGTCAATCTTGTTTACATAGAGGATCAGAGGATTCTTCTTAGAAAGTTAAAGATTTCACCTGAATACAGAGGAAACAAAAAGTAATCCTAAATTTCAATGTTGTAAGCCTATTATTGACACATCAATGCTTCCTAGAGTACACAGCCGCTAAGTTCAGTCTATTAATAGCCCCAGAATGTTGTCAGAATGATGGGATCACTCTTGCAATTATACTTTTGGAATGTACAGAATTGTAGAATTGCACTTGAATACAAATCATTAACAATCAAGTGTGCTAAAGAATACATATGGAGTAAGTAGATGGTATTCCACATTTACAGTTTACTTCGCAGAATAAAAAATATGGACATGCAAGATCATTTTATTGGAACCATGTGTTTGGACCCTATGCGATAATTTTATTTAGGTCAAGTTATTCTTGGGGTTGTGATTTGTGAAAGAGGTAAAATTGTATTCTATTCCGTGCATTACACCAAATCTTCATTCTGAAACAAAATTGCATGCACCAATTATATCAGTCTGCAATCAATCCCTTCATCACCAGTAAAGAAAATACGGTCCCAGAACGATATTTAAACTTAGCACATATGTCCAAGTACTATGGCAGGATCTCAACTCAAAATACCAATCAGGCTCCATGCATATTACAGGGGCTTAATATGCCCTGCCCAACTATTTCCAGATAGGGTGTATATTTTGTACTGATAGTTTGAGTCTTTAATGGAGAAATGATGATCCACAAATGGATTGCTAACACCCATATAAGAACAATAAAAGGCAGGTAACAACAGTGAAATATAAATGTTACAGTCTTTCCACTACATAAACTCTCAGGGTGTCCTACAATTTTACATAATAATCAACTTCTTACAGAGAAAACTGCTATAATTAATTTAGGCTGAAGTTTCCATCCTATCCATGAATTTCAGGAACAGACACAGAGGTACAGACTTAGCAAATGAAGCACTCTCACAGAGAGAAAACTGCACATGATCCAATTTTAGGAACTTTTGAAGAATTATAAACATGTTATCAGGATGTTGTGTCGACACTAACCATTCTCGCCTTTCTTGGTATGGGTGTCCACTTCAGCTGTTACTGACGAGCTGCCACGAGTCTTGCCACTGCCCTCCTTCAATCTCTTTGCAAAAAGCTTAGCGATCTGCAAGTGCGTTTTTGCCATGATTTCTGTTCTCTTGAGCTCCATCTCCCCCTTCTTAATCTCAGCTTCAACCCTCATCTTCTCTGTCTCCCTGTACATCTCCATTCTGGCGTGCTCAATCTTCAAGTATGAGCTAGCCAGCAACTCGATGCTCTTTGCTATATCAAACTCTGTGCTCTTTCTCTTCTTGGGCCGGTCCCAGACCTTGTGCACCTCCTCGACGTCCTCGTTCGCCACCTTACTCCTCGGAGAGCTCACGTTGGCATCGCTATCTGCAGCCCTGCTCTCCTTCTGCACGCTGTTGTCAACTTTCTCCGCTTTCTCCGGGACAGCGCCATTTGTGTCAATGTTCATCAGATCAGAGAATACACTTGGACCCGCATCCGTCAACTGCGCCGTAAAATCTGCTTCTACCTCAGCCTCTGCTTTGGCCGGAGCTCGCAGGTCTATACTGTTACTCAAATCTGCCTGTTGCACCTGACCGGAGCGGACGGCCGGCCCTTTGAGCAGCCCGTCCATGCGGGCAAAGAACCGCCAGGACGGGCCGGCGGCGGCGGGGCCTGCGCGCGCCACCGCGGCGGACTCCGCCCGGTACCGCTTCTTCATGGACTCGATCTTGTTCTTGCACTGGTTGGGGGTCTTGGCGCTGTTGCCGCCGCCGGGCGGCTTCCCCGCGGCCGCGGCGTCGTCGGCGCAATGCGCGGACACCTCCCGGGCGATGTCGACCCAGTCGCTCCACTTGAGCTTGGCGCGGTTCCGCAGCAGCCACTTGGCCTCGTAGGCCTCGAGCAGGCGCACGATGCCGCTCTCGCTCCACTCGTCGCGCTTCTGCGGCGGCGCGGCGGCCGCCAGCGGCGCCGCGTCGGCGTCGGGGAGGCCGTCCATGGCGGCGCGGAAGCCCGAAAAGGGAACCCGAATCTCACAGCCCGCACAGGCCAAATGATTGGGGCGACCGAGGCTGTAGCTACGCCATGGCGAACGGCTCTGAGGGAATTTGTGGCATGTGGGACTTTGCTGAAGCTACTGCCGCATGAGATCAAACAGGTATACCAGACTGACTGAATTCTCTGAAAAGGAGGCACTCCAACCTTAAACCGCAGCGATCAGACAGAAAGATCGCGGCAAAAGAGCCCCGGTGATGCACTGATGCTGGGACCTGAAAGCTCAGGAAAGATTGACCAAAAGAAGCAAATTCCGGGAGTGAAAATTTGCTTACACCAGAAAGGCAAGGCCGTTTCCACTGTGCACGCTGGCAGCAGATGGCGCGTTCGAACAGAAATTGCTCGGGACACGAGGCGGGCTGGCCACGGCAGAGGGATTCAGCGGGACGAGCAAGTGCTAGGTAAGCAAGCTGATGACCGAACGGAACACGGAGAGGAAGAGGAGACCGAGCTGGTGAGCTGACTGAGCTGGGGCCTGGGGGTGGGGGGCTCAAGAACAGTCAAGGCCTGGAACGAGAGGGGGCAGGGTGGCTGGACGGGAGCGGCGGGATCCGAGGTCCCAAATGCACAGAGGAACGGCGCAGAATTCCCGGTGAGAAAGAGGGGATGCGCTCGTCTCCTCAGTCCTATCTCCCTCCGCGGCTGGTTAGGAGAGGAGGGAATCGTCTTCGCGGGTGCGGGGCGGAAGAAAGGGAGGGAGCACGAGGTGGGGGAGCGCGGCCGCGGAAAGTGGGAGACCGGAACCGGGGAGGCGGCCGAGGGTCTCTTCCGGGCGCGGGCGGCCCCCCACCGCCCGCGTGCGCCCCCGAGCGCGCCAACTGCCGCCCGCGCCAGCTGTGGGGGCCGCCGGGCCCCGCGCGTCAGCGAGGCGGCGGGGGTGGAGTGGAGGCGCGCGTCGGACCGCATTCTGGGTTAGGCAGGGGCCGGGTGGGGCGGGGCGGCCGCGGAGTGGGGCGTGACGCCAGCGCTGACCGGATCCGGGCACGGGGCCGCGAACACGGCGCGGAGACCGCGGGCGCGCGGGGTGGCCGGGTTCGGCTAGGCTTTCGTTTGCTGGCGCTGGCTGGCCGGCAGCGCGGTGGACTCTACCGTGCTGTGCCGCGCCGCGGGAGCGGGGGTGGCGGGTGGGGGCAAGTCAGTGGGGCCGTGGTGGAACCCACCGCGTGCCCTCGTTTTCCACGGCAGCCAGCGGGCCGCGCGCGGCAGGCGGCCGCCCAGCCGCGGTTGGTGGTAGCGACCTCCATGATCCCGCCCGTCCACGCGGCCGCGCCCGCGCGCCGCCCCCACCCCCACCTCGCTTTCGGTTTCCACTTGCCCGCGGTTGGTGGCCGCTGGCGTGGCAGCGCCGCGGCATCTTTTCCTTCCGCTGGCCGGCAGTTGCTGCGGCAGTTGACCACTCGGGACGGCAACCGGCTGCAATTGGCTGCCGCCACCATTCGCGGTGGCCGGAGGAAACCTGTCTGCTTCAGTCAGGAACGTGGTCATAATCTGAGAGTCCTCCGACGGTCATAATCTGAATTTCTGCACAGCACATGTTTAGGTGTTGGTGACGAGCATTCTTGGGTAGAACTTTTCTGAAAATTGTACCCTCTCCATTCTTAAATATACGACGTTTAGGACAGGTTAATTAGTTCAATTGCCAATTCGTTCAAAATTAAACTAATCATCTTACATGATACAGTTTATTGCAGTTTATTGCAATTGGCTCACCATACATGATACACCAAGGCTGAATTGCTTCATATTTGAATGCACGTCAGTGTAAAATGTTGATCACAGCTATAAATAAAACCAGTGCTGCGATCCTTGCCATGCTTAAACTGCACAGTCCAGCTAATCATGATTATAAAGTAAGACAATGAAATTAGACTGATGAAGTATGAATAAGATGGCTTATGTAGACATCATCTCGACTCAGATAATAAGAAAATTGTCCACCATTATATCAATGAAAAAGGAGGGAAAGTTACAAGTGTATAATTACATGATAGCACCAATCATAAATCACAAATGCTCCAGAGATAGGAGTCCATCTTATTCTTTCTTACAGTATATCACAATTACAGAATGGATAAACTGGACCACAGTTCAAGTACTTGACAGGCTGAAATATAACGTCAAGAGACCTCAAGATGGGCAAGAAGATTCACCACCAGACTCCAGACAGGACCACTTTTTTTGAAAGAACAGACAGACAGGACCACTTGGTTACACCAATAATGAACTACCAGATAGTAATAATTCACATGAAAACAGCAACTCGACTCAACTGTGCACTGTAAAGTTCTTAGGCATGACACAAGCAAGCGGGCTACGCAAGGGTATAGTATTCCCTCTCATGCCGGTCAGAGTCGAGGGCAACAAGGACATAAATGGCGTAGATGATTCCAGGGACGTAGCCAAGGATTGTGAGCAGCAAGCAGATGCAGAACTCCATCTGTGGAGATACAAAAAAAGGCTTGCAATTAGTATGTTACAGGGATTGGTAAAATCAGTAGTATTATCACGATAAAACAGAAATTTGTATGGCACCACTTCATTCCACTGGGTCTCATGATTCAGATTAGTCAAATTATTATCTATTGTATCTGCTCACTCTTCCATTACGAACAATGTGGCAGTGCAATGAAAATGGAAAATTGCCGCTTACTGGTCCTAGACACGGATTGTAATATTGCTACACCAGTGGAACAGAATGATGGGGGGCATTTAAAACATGAAGCCGTGATCCAGTCGTAACACCAGCATGAAACCAAACTGAATCCCAGCACGACGACGACGTGATTCGCCGCTAAAGGACTGAAACGAAAGCAGGACATCTACGAGGACGAGGCACAAGATTCAGAGGCGGCACAGCGTCTGACGCGCCTGAACTTGGAATTCAGACCAAAGCACCCTTCTCCCCAAACATAGCTCGAAGCTAGCTAAACTCGGGCAACGGATTCTCAAACCACCACCTGGGTAGAATCCCCGGATCAGATCCGGCCCACGATACGCACGCAGAGGCAGAGCATCGGATCATGGGGGCGGAGAAGGGGGTGGGGGAGGGCTTACGCTGCAGCAGCCGAATCGGAGGAAGACGCCGAGCGGCGGGAGGATGACGGCGAGGAGGATCTCCAGGAACGTGCAGCAGCGGCCGTCCCCCATCGTGGCCCCGGAGCTGAGCTGATCGGATCTGAAGCGGGGTGGAGACCGGAGATCTGTTCCCTGCCCTGCCGCCCCTGGTGCGCGTCTCGCGACGAGTGGTTTCGTTTCGTCTCCGTTTACTTTCCTTGGTCGGTCGGGCAGGGAGGGAGAAGATGGGGATGAGGGAGAGGTGCCGACTCTACCGTGCGCTGGCCGGTGGTGCGGGCATGGGCCGCCGCAGGTGGGCTCTGGGCCGACTTACGATTGGGGAGGTTGGACACAATCACACCAATCCCCTGTTTTCCGTATAATCTGAAGCCTTTCTTTTTCGAAGTTTCCACTTACGATTGGCAGAGCAGTTTGAGGACCAGCAGGCTAAACGCCAAAGGACCAAAAAGTTATTCCGCACGGTAGAGGAACATACTACTATGCTAAAGCGAGGGGGATCGTTATTGAGCGATCGTTCGCAGTTGCGACGAACGATCGTAGCTGGTAGCGCACGCGCGTACATACCAGGTAGCAACGAATGCTATTTTTCATTTGATCCACTGGCCACACCATACTTATCCTTCCTGCGCCGCATGCCTACATCATTAATTAACTGGTGGTTTCTAGGACAAGCTTCCACGCGCATGCTGTTTCTTTGCATTTCTCGTGCTCTGACTTTCATATGTGTGATTTCTCTTTCGGTATAGTGGATGTGAGGGTGAGTGAACGAATGGTGGAAAATGATTTGATATACAAGCAGTGGTTAAAAACACGCACAACATAAAAAATAATATATACATATAATATACCTATCAAACATTTTTTTATAAAAATTGTAGATTCATATAGGCTAGTTTCACCCCAGTAATGCAGAAATTTTCCTATGGCACAACCCAATTCGTCTTTAAATTTTGTAAGAATAGATAATATACTTACAACTAAGAAAATTGAATGACCAAAAGGCATCGTTGAATGTGAATTTCAAAAACTTTTGAATAACATATTTAAAACATTACACACGATTTTGTAAAACTTTAAAATCACATACTAAATACTTTATATTTATAGATAAAAACTTTAAAATATGCTAATTAAGATAAAATATTTCCTACTTTCAAGGTATATGTACGAGACTTTGTAATTGAATTTGAGAAACTTTTGACTCATATATCCAAAACTTTATACATTCCTAACTCTCAATCCACATATTTAAAACTTCATATTCGAATTTGAAAAACTTGCAAACAAGATATACAAAAAATTTTCTATATCTCTAACTTTCAATTCACATATTCAAAAACCTAATACTCTAATTTGAAGTACATATAACCATGTACACAAAAAGTTCTACATCCTAACTTATATTAATGGCTAATGCTCTCTATGTATCTACAGGAATGTTGTAGAACAAAGACATGTCATAGATGAAGTCATATAGAAAATGATTAAAAATATTCCAAAATACTTTTAGTGCTGCACAACAAAAAGTACTTAAGTAATAGTATCAGATAAAACTTTGGACCCATATGCTGAGAACTTTCAAATATGAATCCTAAAACTTTAAGCCAACACTTAAAAGATCTAGATAACATATATTGGATAAATCTTTAGATTTGTATGTTGGAAACTTTCAAGAAGGGACTCTTAAAACTTTCAATTATATATTAAGAAACTTTGATTGCAAGTATACAGAAAAACTTTGGACATGCTAAAGTCCTATATGCATGTAAGTTGAGCGTAGCTCAGCTGGTAAGGTGGTTTGTGGTAAAATCTATCTACCCGATTTTGAGTTCTCGACTTGGTACAGGTGCTCGTAATTTTTTAAATTTATTTTAGAATTTAACTGGCTGTAGTGAGACTCTTCTAACCCTGATCGCTTACGGATACCCGTCTGTCCTTTGCCCCCCTCCTTTGTTAAATTTAATTAACAGCAACTTGCACGAACATGAGCCACGCACGGTCGCACACACGCTGGGAGGAAATAATGTTTACAGCCTCCGGTAGCCTGGCCTTTTTCCGGACGATTCGGCCAGGAAATCCGTCGTACAACAAGCCCACGTTCCGGATCGCCAGGGAGGAGAGGAGACGACCTGGGGACCAGCAGCCAAGCTAACCCGCACCTACTGCCAACTAATGAATGGATTTAACTAATCCGCATGCCGGTGGCGCAAGTTACCGGATTTGGCAAGGCAAATCCAGCGGAATCTGGACCCCGCGCGTGGGCTCCCCGGTCCCGGGGGCCCTAGGCAGGACAGCCCATGGTGATACTGATCTGATATCTATCGCCGAATCTTGTTGACAGGTCGCGTCGCGTGGCCACCTTATTTTTCAGCTCGCCAACGCGACCTGCTTTGCACGGACTTGCATGGCCAAGTTGAGGGTACAAATTATCCGCGGCAAGCAGCACCACCCCCCCCCCCCCCCCCCCGGCCTCGTTGTCCGCAGCAGATTCTGTTGTTTAGTTTGATGCCACGGGTGCATCAACTTTGCTCGTAGAATACTGTTGGAGAGCAGCTGACGTGCTGCTTTCTTTCCCAATCTTTTAAGGCGTGTTAAGTACACCGGATGTCGGCTTTGTTGCCGTCAGCGCGCCGCTGCCAGGTGTCGGTCGCCTCGTCGCGCTGTCCACCAACTGCGTACGCTTAGTCCTTTCCCCTCCTTTATTTCTTCTCCCCCTCTAGAAAGTAGAAAGGCCTGCTGCTGACGGAATTGGAGCGGTGACACTCGTGGCCTCACCAAAGGTGCCGTGGAAAGGACCTGTGTGGGCTGTGGCTGTAGAGCTGTTTTGATCTCCGTTTCACCGCGCAGAGCCAGCCCTGCTGCGGCTGCTTTCCGCTTTCCGGTCACCGGTGATATGGACGGTGAAAAAAGGGGGAAGAAGAAAGATCTCCGGCGTGGCTTGTGGTCGTCGGGGCTCCGGCCACCTGGGGCGCCAAAGTCTGACGGCGACGGCGCAGGATTTCTACTGGCATGTCCTGTGTGGAATTATCTCGGGGCTACCTAGCGATCTCTCGGCGGTCCAGATTTTGCAAGGCGCGCGGTGTCAGCAGCGGAGTCACGATCGGAGGTTACTGCCATCGATCCGAGGGCACGAGATCTTTTCTCATGTGGTTCCGGGATTGGTACTGACACCACTGATCACTGTGATCGTTGCGTTTCCTTTCTTTTTCCTTGTTCTATTACGTGTCCCTGGCAATGTCCGTATCCATGTAGTACTACTACATGAGTTGTTGGGGAATTCTATGGAATTTGAAGAATGTGCCAAAAAATTCCAAGTCCACTGCTTCAAATTGTGCTTGAAATTTCGATCTGGAATGTAGCACAATGACACGAAGAGATACGTCTTCAAATTTCAAATGTTAGACTCACGCTTCAGGTATCTAAAGGACTTGATCATATATCTTATCCAACTCGATGAGTGACTCACATGAAAGAAGTGCATTATGTGGCCTTGGCCTCCAATGAACTAAAACCCGACCCAATCCCAAATTTTCTGATTCGACATGCTTGGCTCGGTTCAAAATATGTCAGATATTCAAAGTTCACTCGATCTTTGATCAGGTATCATATATATATATATATATATATATATATATATATATATATATATATATATATATATATATATATATATATATATATATATATATATATAATAAGGTGTTAAGAAATAACATGCCAATGCTACATTACTATTGGGCACAACTAGGAGGATGTGGGTGTCAATTGGTGACAATATGGATGATGGATTGATGGTGGCTAGCTTAATGGTGGATATTAAGCTTTGCAACGCGATGGGGAAATAAACAGAAAAAAAGTAACAGAGGTTTCCGACCTTATTGGTCTAAAAAAAGGTTTCCGGCCTTATTAAAATAGGAAAGTAAGAGAAAAACTAGAAAACAGGAACACACGATTCTTTCTACACGTAAGCTCTATTTGAAAGTGAAATGCTACTCAGAGGCCGTTTCTCGTGTTTGCATGATGCCCGTTACAAGCTCACGTTTCGCTCGACGTGAGGCCCACTGACACGCATTCAACACTGGTAGATTCTTCTAAGTTTTTTCCTTTCGAAGCGACGCGAACGCTGTTCCAAACAGAACCGCAATCAAATTGTATGCGTGAAATATCAACATTACAAGGTTCATATGATTTTGATCACGATACATCATGCAAAGAAGGAAAAATGGCCGCCGTACACCTCTAAATCACATGGAAAGAGCAGGAGATCGAGAGACGATCAGCCCATATGGACGGCCATGGCGTGTGGTGGATGGAATGGAGCCGGTGGCAGGGCAGGAGGAAGGAAGCAAGGAGGGAGGGGGCAGCGAGATAAGTTGGGGGCTGGCGGTGAATAGAAAACGAGATACGCAATCTTCCCCGAATCCCCCACCCCACCCCTGCCCCGTCCCTCCTCGCTTCCCTCCCTCCCTCTCTTCCTGCGGGCGGCCGCCCCCACCGCAGCCCGCACCGCAACCGCACCGAAACGCATCTCCTCCCCCACACCGCTTACAAATACGCGACCCGCCCCCACCTCGACCGTCTTTTTCTCGCTTCGCCGCGCCGCTCGGCTCCCTTCCCCTCCTCCTCGTCGCCGTCGTGTTCGTCGTCTCGCGCCACCGCCGCCATCCTCGTAAGTTGATCCCGGCTCCACCCCGCAATCGCTCGCCCCCTCCCCTGCCCCTCCGAATCGCTGCCGCGCCGCGGGTCGGGCGGTCTCGTCCCGCGCGGCGGCAATCCGGGCGGTAGGGCTTGCTTCGCGGATCAACCGGCGCGGTGGAATGCGTGTCGCGCGGTGGCGACTGACGACGCGTCCCTTTGTTTTGCTGCGGTTGCAGGGTGCCGCCCAGGGTCGGGACGGGGAGGAGCAGATGGGGGTGTACCTCAGCACGACCAAGACCGACAAGGCCTCCGCCGATGGAGAGAACGACCGCGTCCGGTTTGGCCTCTCCTCCATGCAGGGGTGGCGGACCACCATGGAGGACGCGTGAGTCGCCTCTGATTCCCTTGCGGTCTCCGATGGGGTGGGATTGCCTCCCTACTGTTCCGTTCGATGCTGACGCTACTAGGTTGGGGGGCGATTTTGGGCGAGATGGGATCTGTATGTGTGGATGTTCGCGGCTGCTTACATTAGAGGCTGCGATCCTGTTGTTATGTGCAAATTTGCATGATGAATTGTGTGCCTATTGAAATATGCAATGCATAACTGTTGAAATATGCAATGCATAACTGGAACATTTAAGAAACTATCTTTGCAATTTATAAGGATAACAATAAGAAGGTTCTAAAAGAGTGGAGGATATGTATGATTCATAGTTATCATACTTCAAGGTGAAGTGTGAAATGTTTTAGAGAAGAGATATTTGTACGATAGGATAAAGATAGAGAAAGTTTCGAATTGTAGAAGAGTGTAAAAAGTGGACACATGGTAACACCATATGAGCCATAGAATCCTATATATATGGGTCACTTCCCTCCCCCAAACCATGTCAAGTAGAAGACATTTGAAGATAACATAGTTAGCCACCATGGATAATTGAGTGATATGTCATTGGATGACATGAGTAGAGTGTGGTAGGGTAGCCACATAAAAAGTGTAAGGGTTGTTGGGTTGTGAATAGAGAAGTTGAATTTCTTATAGAGAGTTGGTCTCCCATATTGGTGTTCAGGTGAAGATCTTATCGTTATAGTGTGAGAGTGTGGGTATAGGGTCCATAGAAAAGTGGTATCACACTACTTTGGTCTCATTTCTTGGAAGTCGGTGTCAAGGTTAGGGGCGTCGATTTCTCAACACTTGGTATCAGAGCAGGTCGGTCAGGGACTGTCATTAGAAGGAGTTTGTGGTGAGTGCAGGGCACTTATAGTGGTCGGTGGATTGGTTGGTAGGCGCAGGACGTTTACATTGCTCAATGTGGCACCGAGAGACGCTAAGGGGAGACTCTGTCGGAGATCACAGTCCGGGACTGTGAAGGAACGCTGGTCTGAGACCAAGCGTAGGTAAAGCTGGGCGTCAGTTGATATGGCAGATCTCTTAAGCGCGGGTGGCATGAGGAGGCTCAATAGCCACAACTATGGCTATTGGAAAACCTGCATGGAGTCATACTTGATGGGTCAGGACCTATAGGAAATCGTGGCAGGCACCGAGATTACTCCTCCGTCGAAGGAGAATGCGGAAGCCTTGCGGAAGTGGCGAATCAAGGCAGGCGAGGCTATGTTCGTGTTGAAGACAATGATCGAGGAAGATTTGGTGGAGCACATCAGAGATGCAGTGACACCGAATGAGGTTTGGGAGACATTCATGAAGCTGTTCTCGAAGAAGAAATGAGGCGTGACTCCAACTCCTAGAGAAAGAGTTTGCAGGTATCTCACAAGGCACACTAAGCATCAATCAGTACTTTACTAAGGTAAAGAATATTTACCGAGAGATATCCCAGCTTGACCCGGAGGAGAAGGTCAGCGAAGCTCGGATGAGAAGGATCACCATCAATGGCCTAAGACCCGAGTATAGTGGGTTTATGGCTGCGGTGAGCGGATGGCCAATACAACCGTCTTTGGTGGAGTTGGAGAATCTATTGGCTAATCAGGAGGCATTAGTAAAGAGGATGGACAACATCACCTTGGAGGAGAGGGATGAGGAGGAGGCACTCTTCATCAGGAAGAAGGGTCCACCGAAAGACCAAGGAGAGGCGAAGGAGTGGACAAGAGGTGATAGGTATTGCCTAAAGAAGAATAGCTATTCAAGGGGAGCTCAAGAAGACGACGATGATGAGGACACAATGGATTTTCTTAAACAATTAAAATGCTAATGAGCAATATTAACGTTGGAATGATCTCAATTAAACCTGTTAACAACGTAGCACTGGTTTGTTTCTATTCTGAACTTTGGTTGTCCAAAATACTAAGCTTCTATTGTGGCAGTAACAAGCCAACAATCCAACTGTTCTGCATTTCTGTTTTAATGAGTACTTGTAACTTGGATGTAGTACATAGTGTAAATATCACTTCTTAATTCAGGTCAATAATCTTTGCGTACTTTATCGTGTAGTTATGCATCAGATGAGCAATTGTTTTCTCTGGTAGCATGACGTAGCACCCCTTTTTTTTCTATTTCAGGAAAAGCTGTATCTAAATTCTGTGCAAGACATTTGCATAAACAAGTCCTCATAAATGATTCAAATTCATCGGGTGATCTACCCACTTCTGTCTATAAAGCTTTCTTAAGGTAAGTTTCAGGCTTCATATTTAGAATGAAGTCAGTTTTGGAAAATTGACATATTTCTGTTGGTGTTTAGTAAACCTTAACGACATTTTGATCTTTCAGAATGGATGAGATGATGAAAGGTCAGAGGGGGTGGAGAGAATTGACTGAACTGGGAGAAAAGGGGAACAAGATTTCGGGTATGCTAGAGGGCATAATATGGTCCCCCAAGGGTGGAGATTCAGGTGATGTAGGGGACGGATGGGAAACTGAGGAGGTAAAACAGCTCTTGTGTTTAGCATCACTTTTCTGGTGTGTGGATTTGTGGTCATTACCTTTTCTGGCATGAAGCATTGAAGTAGTTTATCTTAGAATACATATTTCATGGTATAAAAGCTTCTCTGGTGCTTATTAATGGAACCCATATTTTGAATTGGGCTTAAAGGGATGTGGGGAGTGTTACTTTCTGTGTTCATCTCCCAAACTGATTTGAAGGCCCTTAATATCATTGCCCTATCGACTGATAGGATACCTTTCTCAAGTAGATATCCTGAAAACAATAAGAACAAAACAAATCGATTCATTGCTGAAGATTTTTGCTTCTCAGACTTGGGTCCAAGGTTAAACATGAGTAGATAATGTTCCATCTTTTCAGCTGGCTAAAGTGCCGAACATCTGATGAGCTTAGGTCATTCGGTGACAGACTTAACAATTACACTAGAGAAATTTTTGTACCTTTATTTCAAAATTTCATACACTGTGATGTTCCAATACAAAGTCCTTTCATCATATAATAAAATTAATATATTTTTGTAGCATGGATGTTGCTTGCATTAATCGCAAGATTTGCAGTGCCGGGCCAGTGGGCCTTTTACCTACCCTTATTTTTTCCCATTGTTTTGTTAAGTTCTGGTAAACCTGAGCATATCTTAACCCTTTTAACAAAGTTACTATATCAGGGTCCGAATTCAAATTTTCCTGGGCCAACATCTGGAAGCACAGCTTGTGTGGCTGTCATAAGAAATGATCAACTCATTGTTGCAAATGCTGGGGATTCCCGGTGTGTTATCTCACGGAAGGGTCAGGTATGTTACATTTCCGCGTCCAAATCTCCAAACGTAAAGTATAAATACCAGACTATGCTGTTCTCATCTGTTGTGCAGGCGTTCAATTTGTCAACGGATCACAAGCCAGATCTTGAGGGAGAAAAGGAGAGGATTTTGAGTGCCGGTGGATTTGTTGTTGCTGGGCGGGTCAATGGAAGTCTGAATTTGTCAAGGGCAATAGGTCTCTTCTCTTTCACAAGAAGGAAATGCTTTGTTGTCACATACATCATTTTTATTTATTTTTGGATTTTCCTCTAGGTGACATGGAACTGAAGCAAAATGAGGTTTTGCCAGCTGAGAGACAGATCGTGACTGCTGAACCTGAGTTGAAAACAGTGAGTTTTGCCGATCCCCTTCTATCAATACTTCCTTTTTTAAAACAAAATTCACTCAGGATTGCTTTGGCTTCTGATCAGGTCAAGCTTTCTGAAGATGATGAATTCATTGTTTTAGCATGTGATGGCATTTGGTATGATTTCAGTTTCTCTACTCAGTGCAGATTTGTAACTATAACTCAGTTACATTGTTGTATACATTTACATTCATTTTATTTGGCTTCTGATCATACATAGATGTAATCTCTTGGGAGGTAGGTTGCACCAGGGTTTGCAGTTGTTAATATGTAACTGCAGTTTTCTAGCATAGATGGTTAGGTGTATCCATATTGTACACTATTAGTTTAATTCGTATTGGGGATCCTTATTTTTTCAACCTATGTGAGCTATATGCCTAGTCCGATATGAGGGACATGTTAAAAAAAGCAAGCATCTCAACTTACATTAGGGTCAAATATTATGCATATTCATTGAGCAGGGGGCATTAGAGAAATGTAGGTCGATGGTACTGGGAGCTCTATCGCAGTTGTCTGTAAGACATCGGTGGTTCCACAGAATAAAGCTAGTGCCCTAGATAGAAAAGCATAATCATCTTGAGGCTGTAAACCAGATATTTTGGTTTATTCACTTTCCATGCTGCTAGCTAGAGATAAGTTTGGCATTAACACTTCTGCATCAAATTTAATTGGTACTCTCCTTATTAATTATTGTTATTGAATTGTTGACACCCAATTTCCCTTATGACAGGGACTGTATGGCAAGTCAAGAAGTGGTTGATTTTGTACATAAACACTTAAACACTGTAAGATTAGCACATAACTTTGTTTGATACCATTAAGTTTTAAATTCGTTCACTCATCCACCCAAAAAAAAATCCACAGGAGGATAAGCTATCCGATGTGTGTGAGAAGTTGCTCAACCGCTGCGTGGCACCTGCATCTGGAGGCGAAGGATGTGATAACATGACTGTTATCATTGTTCAGTTTAAGAAGCCACTCTCTTCTGCTGCTACTTCTAGCACCGAGCAGCCTGCAGCAACTGCAGAAGAGATGCGGCCAAAGTAAGTTTTCCTTGGACTGACACAACTACATCATACACAACAGTCATTGAAGTCTCAGTGTTGTAAAATCCCAAGTTCCTCTTTCAGAATTTGAGCCCTTGCATTTGTGAACAGCGAGCTCGGTGGCCCAGACGACCCCCAGAAGTAGGATCAAGTAGCACACCATGCCGGTGGAGCTCTAACCGGTGGGTGATAGACAAAGGATAGCGAGTGGTGTACATAAGAAAAGGGATTCTGTTCGACAATCTCTATAGGGTTTATTCCTTTCTTTCTAGTGTTCAGAGTCGTCGCAACCTGTAATACATGGTGTGTTGTTTCTTAAACCGGGTTTTGTGAAATGCATGGATGAGTTGTCAGGAAATAGCTTTCTTCTCAAAATAGTTGGCATTGGGGTCTTTCGAAAAAAGAAAAAAATAGTTGGCATTGGGACTGGATCATCCCATATTTTGCTGAATCTGTAGCAGTTCTCGTTCTGCTAAACATTACTCGAGATAGGCAGTTTGGCTTGCAGAGATGTTGATGAAGACCCATGAAATGGGAGCAAAAGGAGCCAAGCACACAAACATGTTCAGAGAAATCCGGGAATCGAGCTCCTAACAGAAAGCACCAACGGCTGCCGCGGCGACAGCGATTGCCGCCAGCCACGCGGCGCTCCTCGTCCTGAGCGTCGCCGCGGAGGCCTCTCCCTGCGCGCCGCGCTGCCGCGGCGGCCGCTGGAGCCATTCGACGAGGCGTTGTGCTGGAGCGGGTGGACGGTGATGGCGACCTTCATGCCTTGCAGGCAGAAGCCGTTGCCGCAGATGAAGTAGTAGCGGCGGGCCTCGGGGAGCGGGATGAAGTCCTTGCCGGAGGTCCAGTTGCCGGCGACCCCGTCCATGGTGCAGTTGTCGTACCCTGTCTCGTTCACCTCGAACACGTTGTGCGTCCCCTTCTGGTACCGGAACGCTGCGTGCACAGCCACGTCGCGTCATCAGCACCGAGGCCTCGAATGGAGCCGAAGCGGATCTACACTCTACTCCACCAGGGAGGGGAGGACTTACAGATGTTGGGGTTCCAGCTGTGGTTGGCGCCCACGATGTGGTCCGTCGCCGCCGACAGGTCGACCGCGAAGCCCGCGAGCACGGCGACCACCAGGTGCCACGACATTGCTGCTGTGTGCGACCTCAGCATCAGGGAGACGGCCTTGGTGGTGCCTGGTGCGCGCAGAAAGGGGCGACGAGGAGAAAGAGCAAGTTGGAGCGCTGTGCCTGTGCGGGGAGGAGAGGAGACAGCAGCAGCACCAATGATATTGCTGGTGTCAGGCTCGAGTAGTAGTATGAATGAATTATATGATTTTGCTGTGGATGGCCCACTTATTTTGCCGGGACACCACGGGATTTCAGCAGATTTGGCGGGAACTAAATCCTTTACGCGCCCCGGCGCCGGAGCCAGCGGCCACCCGCTTTGGCCTCCATTTTCTGGCGACTCTCCCAGCTGGAAAGGGATGGAGCATGGCTGCATGGGCGCTTCCGAGTTCCGACCATCACCGATCGCCGCAAAGAGATGAATGGAAAACAGCAGGCGTCCGCCAAAAGAGACGCGGCGCTGCTAAGTTTCTCCATGGTCCCGCTACACCCGTAGTGGAATCATGCAGGGCAGCTTCATAATGAATCACTGATGCCCCAAGCAAACTCTGGAAGCAGCATAATGACTTCTTGATAACACACGGCACTCATAAAAATGTCAAACACTAGATTACAGCAGAATAAATGCGCATTGCTGGAAATAAGATTGGAAGCAAACTGATTGCCATCAGGGTATGTCATACTGATGGTGCTGGAACCTTCCAAGTAATTCAACCAGTACCAAGCATACCGAATATAATGAATTGAATTTATATAGTGGCCCACAAAAATTTCAACAGGTACAACTCCATCACAATGTGTGTTCCCTTATATTTGTCTCAGTTTCAAATCACTAAGGTGTATCATCTGACAACAACCAAACATAATCATTCATAAACTAAATCCTAAAAGCAACTTTTCCTGAAAAACCTTAACAAAAAGGGGGAGAACTCCCCACTCCACATTAATCATACAGTTCTCTTGACTCAATCACTGAAACATGAACAATTCTCTGCCGTGTTTGCACCTAATCGATCTTCACTGACGAGTAAATCAATCTTGTGAACCAGAAGCAGGCACAGAAACCTATAGTGCCGGTCAGCACAAAGAAGGCATAAGAGGCGAGGAGCATGTACCCGAAGTACAAGATGCCAGACACCACCTTAGTTATCTGCAGCTTTGTGAAGAAGTAGAAAGCGGCGTACAGGAAGAGATACAGAGCAGAGGATCCTGAGGTGAGGTAAGACCTCCACCACCACATGTAGTCCTCACTGCAAAGCTGGAAATAGCAGAGCACGATTGTGATCTCAGCACAGGTGATGATGAGGATAACAAATACGAGGAAGAGGAAGCCGAAGATGTAGTAGAACTGGTGCAGCCAGATGGAGGTGAGGATGAAGAAGAGTTCAATGAAAACTGCTCCAAATGGGAGAATGCCACCAATCAGAATGGTGAAGATTGGATTCATGTACCAAGCTTGCTCAGGTATCTGTCGTGGAATCTTGTTTGTCTTCACAGGAGGTTCCATGGCAGGTTTCTTGAACCCAAGATAGCTCCCAACAAAGACAAGAGGTACTGAGATGCCAAACCAGAGGAGGACCAAGGCAAACATTGTGGTGAAAGGAACAGCACCAGATGACTTCTCCCCCCATATAAGAGCATTCAAGATGAAGAAAATAACGAATGCAACCCCCGGAAACAGGAAAGCCGTTTGCAGGGTAATCTTCTTCCACTCTGAACCCTTGAACATCTTGTAGAGACGTGAAGAAGTATAGCCAGCAAGCAGTCCCATCAAAACCCAGACTAGAAGCATTGCAGTCATCAGTCCTCCCCGGTTTGATGGAGAAAGGAAACCCAACACAGCAAAGATCATTGTAACTAGCAGCATGCCAAAGAATTGCACACCAGTGCCAACATAAACGCAGAGTAAGTCAGAGTTGGTCGGAGGACGGAACACATCTCCGTGAACAAGCTTCCAGCCGGTTTCCTCTTGTGCTTCTTCTTGAGTTTCAAGTTGATTGTATCTAGAGATATCTCTGTAGAGAGTGCGAAGCATTATCATGGCTACCATACCAGATAGGAAAAGCACGATCATGAGAGAGTTCACAATAGAAAACCAGTGAATCTGATCATCAGTCATCAACAAGTAGGTGTCCCAACGGGAGGCCCACTTGATTTCACTATCCTGCAAAAGTAGTAGAATGTTCCAATTAAACATTATGGATAAGCATTCAAAGAGTACCTTGTAGGAAACTGCTTACGCTAAAGCTAAACAAATTTAAACTAAGCAACTTCTGAATCTCCCAGTCTAGTACCTCAAAACGAACATCATATGTGAATATGATCTCCTTTCCAGCTTCAACCTCCTGAGGAGAATCCGAGTTTGTTACAAATTTGCTCGCATGAGGATCACACGTACTCAAGCGAGTGTCTGCGCCATTCCATTTATCGTCAAACTGATGCTTGACACTGGCAAAGTATGTACCAAAATACCTTAGGTCCATTTCATAAAGCACAAGACAAATAGATGCCTGCAAGCAAAGTTGAAAGTAAACCTGTATGGGTGGACCTCAAATCCCACTATTCTAGAAAGTTCCGAAACATCATCCCTGTGATACTTCACTGTAAATGACAAATGGTTGTGAATGAAGTATTTCTCATCCTTACTCTGAAAAAACATTTGTATGGGAATTTATTAGTCCAATAAATAGACAAAGGTTTCCAACAAAAGATAAAAATATCATAATAAAGTAAGCATTAACTGAGCATAAGGACTTACTCCAGCATACTGGCCTTTAGCACCAACATGATATCCACCTTGATAAGCAATACTGTTCTTATCTTGCCTTGCAATAGGTACAACTAGAGGGAGGTTGTCCAGAATCCTGCGAGGCAACTTATTTAGATTTAGAAAATTACTGTACAAACTAAGTGTAACGTTACCCAGATAGGTTCATAGTCTTTCTTCTTAATATATTGATGCGCAGCTCTCCTGCGCTTTCGAGAAAAAAAAAGATAGGTTCATAGTCCTTACATGTTCACACGGTATTCATCCTCTATCTTTTCCTTGAGCTCCTTGGCTGCTTTCTCATCAATGGTTGCTTTGCAGACAATCTGACACATCTTGGGCTCTCTCATTTGGAACTATATCCCAAATAACAAGCAGAATGATAAAATCTACATTAGGAACCTTACCCAGGGACATAAAACCTCAATTAATCTATTATGTCATGCAGTACTAACCACATAAGGAGAGTTCTCAATTCGATCACCACGAAGAACCTCACCAAGATTTTCGGCACTGTCGACTATGGTAGCTGGCTTACAGAATGGAAGGGAGTAATATGTATATGGGAGTTGAGTCTTGATCGATGTCAACTTATTCACCTTCACTTGAAGTGGATCACCCTGTGGACAAATTATGAGACCAGTTTAGCAAACGCTAGCAAAATAAAATGGTATGATGACACAATGAACTTCTTTACAATGGGTAATCCTCTTCAAGAGATCAGATTATATGATGTAACACCTTATTTACGGACTTGTGAGTCGATGCTTCATTCAAATATTTTACAGTAGATGTAAAAACCTTGAGTTAAATAAATTTCCCTTATCTAAAAAAATATTCTGGAGTAGTGCAGAAACAACACCAAACTCCAGCTTCCACTTAGGTGATGTTAGTGTACGGATACAAGATCGCAATGTTGACTTTTCCACGCAGGCTGCAGCTTCTGATCACATCAAAATCTAGCGGTTATATTTCATATCAGGACGAAAAATCAGACCAGCAAACCAAATTGAACGGTTGCGCTAGTTTGCGAATTGACGTGCAACATGTGAATCCCATGCCCACCTATGGAAGTACGGAACAAAACTAATTGAACCGGAGCAACGATCGTGGAAGCTGCGCACAACAGACGAACACTCGAACTGGTCAGATGGATCTTGGATCCCAACCCCGGGAGCGGCACCCCGTTGACCAGATCCACCTCCGAACACGAGCACAGTTACACAACCATTCCCAGGAGCACAACGAGGGGGGAGGCGAGCCGCAGGGACCCCAACTAACCTTCGCGAAATCGCTCGGGGCGACGCCGGGGAGGTAGAACCCGGCGGCCGGCGCGGCGACGGCGAGCAGGACCGCGAGCGCCGCGGCGCACCGGAGCATCGCCGGCGCCCGCATCGATGAGGAGGGGGGTGGAGTCACCGCTCGGGGGGATCGGGCTCCCGAGATCTGCGAGGCGGTGGGTGGGTGGGTGGGTGGGTGGTGGCTCGCGGGCTCGGCGTGGCGCGCGAGGTCGGGTGGGTGGAGACGACGACGCGCGCTGCGAGGAAGAAGCTTCGAGCGACCGGTGGATCTTCCCGGGTTTTTATCGGCAAATAGGTTTTACGATCAGACCCCTGAAGGAAAATGTAATTGCACGAATAGTGTCGGTTCGTTTGGTTCGAAAATTGACCTCGTATGCCGTGGCACGTGCGAGGGGCGTGATGCTTGTTTGACCCGGCGATGAGGGGTTGATGGTGTTTGGCAGTACGTGTACACTGGGTCAGTGGTACATGGACTGTAATTTGATGTCGCTTGTACAAATTCCGTAACTAACTAATAACGGCTAATAGCTCCAAGTGTATCATAGTTTTCTTCAAACCTTGGAGATAATGAGTACGGTAACTGGGTAAGTATTTATTTTGCATTGTGTAACATGACTTGGTATTCATCTTTCGGTAAGCAAATATTGCCAAATATAATCCACTTATTTCCCTAATCAAAATGTAGAAGAACAGGTAAAAGAAAAGAAGAATGGTTCTTTTCAAAGCTATTTCATTTTCCCAGGTTGTACCGTGACTGACTTCATTCACATAAAATGGAAAGAACAAATTACATCTGTGTCACAGAATTCAAATTTTCTTTTAAAAAAAAGAACACATAGCAAGGTTCCTCAAAAAAAAGAACACATAGCAAGGCTTAGTGCGTTTTTTTACTTTGTAGAAGGTGCGTAGAGTATCTTTGTTTCATCTCTATACTTTTCCTCTCCTCACTCTTTTTTATGGCATGTTTGTTCGTCGTCTTTCTAGGCATCTTTACATGACTTGGTTGTTACAAAGGTAGTTTCGTTTTCCTACTTCTCCAGCGACATCAACGTCAACATCTATAAAAGGCACTAATCAACATCTTTCCAAACAAACATATAAATGAAATGGTAATTTCTACTCATACCACCACATTGTGGTGTCTTGAATCTCAAAGTCACCACTATCAACGCTTGAGGTGCAGGTAGGCCCTCCCACGTGTTGGTGACACACCAATACCAAATTACGGATTGTCCCTAAATAAAACAGTTGTTCGTTTATAATTGGCTAGAATTCTAGACAAGTGGCAAAATATTTCGTAGCATTGAACGATGATTCACTCATTAGTAGCCGCGGAAGAACCAGCAAAAATTTCTTGTTGTAACAGTCAAAAGAAACTTATAGTAGAAGCATGGAAAACAGTCAAAGTCAAAGACATCAACCCTCTAGAAGTTTTTTAGTACCCTCCTTGCCTCCTTATCAAGCAAAGAATGCATCTAGCCAGCCAAAATACAGGTAGCTAACCCACCAAGCATCGGTCCCTTCGTTCCATTACATGTAGTCTAAGCAGCTTGTTTCACAAGTCCTTTTACCTTGAATTGTCTTAACGCGACAAAACTTTATAGAATTTCTGGAAGAGTAAATTGCATTCACAGTTTTCAAACAAAAATATCGCATCCACTTTCATACGAGTATATGCTAGCGAGACACTACAAATCTAGACTGACTCCAGCAAGGCTAGGCAATTTTGAGAGGCAAATAGATGGTTGCCTCGCGTGAACAGTGTAGAAGAGGTAAGGCATTTGGTGCTGTCTCCAACAGATATTGCATTCCTGTTGCATTTTCCCTTCTCCCGCCGCTCGGTCCACGCGCTCGCCCCCACGCTGCCCGCCCCGCCGCTCGCCTCCGGATTTGCCAGGCAGGAGAGAGGGAATCCCATTTTACCTCACCTCTCTCCTCACAATGCAAAATGCCTATTCCTTTGCTTCTTCTGTTGGAGACTGATTTCGTGATGCAAAAATGGGTTTGCCTCTCATTGTTGGAGTCAGTCTTACAGTTACAGCAGATTTTTCAGTACAGCTAACAAGATTCCTGCCCCAGCGGCCTGCACCTTGTAGAGGAGGAATGTTTTCTTTACGATTTAATAAGCCTCCATTTGAATTGTGGTTCCTTGTGGCAACGTTGGATTCCTGCCTCCTGCGGCCTGCACCCTTTTTTTTTTTTTTTGAAAAGAACTGCGGCCTGCACCTTGCAGTGTGGTTCCTTGTGCTTGGCTCCCGGCATCGCACCTTCGGACGCACCCGCACCCGCACCAGTAGCCACCACCGCCGCCACGATCGACCCTGACCCGACCTGACCACCCCCAAAACCCAAGTGGATCTCGGCCAGCCGGCGAGCCGCCCACCCCCTGCGACCGCGAATATCCTCCGCCCGCCGTCCGGTTGCCTTGCGCGCACCGAGCCGCACCACATCGCCGCCCGCCCGCCTCGCGCCTCCTCCTCCCCCCAACCCCCTCCGCTTCCAGATCCCTCCGCCACCTGCCGCCCCCCAGATCCCGATCCGCCGCCCCGGCCGCGGCCATGGCGGCCGGTCCCCCCCTGCTCGCGCTCCTCGCGGGCGCGCTGCTGGCCGCGGCGCTGGCCGCCCCGGCCGCTGGGGCCGCGTCGTGCCCGCACACCAACCTGACGACCAACTTCTCCGCCGACCTCACCACGCTCCAGCACCAGCTCCGCGGCACGGTGCGCCTGGCCGCCAACGGCACCTGCGCGCTCGAGCTCACCCGCTTCGACCTCCTCGCCGCCTCCCCCTCCGCGCGCTTCTGGGCCGCCGACGGCTCCTCCATGGTCGACCTCGCCGCCGGCCGCGCCTTCTCGCCGCTCCCGCTCAACCGCACCTTCCGGAACGCTTCCCTCGAACTCCCCTTCGCCCACCCGCTCCCGCGCCTCCTCGCGCTCTACGACCCCGACACCTCCTCCGACTTCGGGCACATCTTCCTCCCCAACGGCACCGAGCTCGACACCTCCGCCGCCGCTTCCGCCGAGCGGGCGCCCACCATGTTCGACAACTGCATCCCCCTCTCGGAGATGGAGACCTACCGCCTCCGCTGGACACTCAACGCCTCCGCCGGCACCGTCGAGATTGGCCTCGAGGCGGCCATCGGCTCCGAGTACTACATGGCATTCGGGTGGGCGGACCCCAAGGCCAACGCCCCCGCCATGATCCACGCCGATGTAGTTGTGGCCGGCTTCACAGAGGAAGGTACGCCGTTTGCCGAGGACTACTACATAAGCGACTACACCGAGTGCACGCTGGGGAAGGATGACTCGCCGGTGTCTGGGGTTTGCCCAGACAAGGTCTATGAGTACGGGAGGAACGACTCGATCCTGGTGTATGGGCACCGCCGGGATGGAGTGTCCTTCGTGAGGTATGTGAGGAAGCTTGATTCTGAGGATACCAAGTATGATGTGCCAGTGGGTGCCACGGATGAGATGGAGGTGCTTTGGGCCATTGGGAAGCTGCGGCCACCGGACACGCTGCGGCAGCACTACCTCCCACAGAACCATGGGGTGCCAAGGGACACAACCTTTGGGTTTGTCCAGTTGAACTTATCGGAGACAGTGGACAATTGCCTTGGACCGTTGGATGCGGACAATAAGGAGGATCAGGAGAGGATCATCGCAGATCGGAAAACACCACTTGTGGTGACATCTGCTCCAGCAGTGCGTTACCCAAACCCACCAAACCCTGACAAGGTGATTTACATCAACAAGAAGGAGGCGCCGCTGCTGAAGGTCGAGAGGGGTGTGCCAGTGAAGTTCTCAGTGCAGGCTGGGCATGATGTGGCACTCTATATCACTTCAGATCCAATTGGTGGGAACGCTACATTGCGGAATAAAACTGAGGTCATATATGCTGGTGGGCCTGATGCTCATGGTGTACTAGCAACTCCAAAAGAGCTGGTTTGGCTGCCTGATCGGAATACACCTGATCTAGTCTATTATCAGTCACTGTATGAACAGAAGATGGGATGGAAGGTTCAAGTGGTTGATGGAGGCCTTAGCGACATGTATAATAACAGTGTTCTTTTAGATGATCAACAGGTTACTTTGTTTTGGAGTCTATCCGCAGATTCTATATCAATAGCAGCTCGTGGAGAGAAGAAAAGTGGATACCTTGCTATTGGGTTCGGGAGTGGGATGGTAAATAGCTACACCTATGTTGCTTGGATTGGCAACGATGGGGTTGGGCGAGTAAAAACTTATTGGATTGATGGAAAGAGTGCAGCAGGTATCCACCCAACATCTGAGAATATCACATTTGTCCGGTGTAAGTCAGAAAATGGCATTATTACATTTGAATTTACACGCCCTCTTAAACCTTCTTGTAGTGGAAAGGTAGAATGCAAGAACATCATTGATCCAACGACACCCCTTAAGGTTGTTTGGGCCATGGGTGCAAGCTGGTCAGGAGATGATCTGACAGACAATAACATGCATTCAGTCACAAGCAGCCGGCCTATACGAGTTTTGTTGTTGAGAGGTTCGGCTGAGGCAGAACAGGATTTGCGTCCTGTTCTGGCTGTTCATGGGTTTATGATGTTTGTTGCCTGGGGCATCTTGCTTCCTGGTGGGATAATGGCTGCCCGGTATTTGAAGAGCTTGAAAGGTGATGGGTGGTACCAAATACATGTCTATCTGCAGTATTCAGGAATTGCTATAATGTTCCTTGGTGTCCTTTTCGCTGCAGCTGAGCTCCGTGGCTTCTTTGTCAGCTCAGCACATGTTAAGTTTGGTGTGCTGGCCCTATTATTGGCAGTTTTGCAGCCACTGAATGCTAAATTCCGGCCTAGTAAACCAGCTAATGGGGAGGTTCCATCTCGGAATCGAATCCTGTGGGAGTACCTGCATGTTATCACAGGCAGGTCGGCGATTATTGTTGGAATCGTGGCGCTTTTCACGGGAATGAAGCATTTAGGCCATAGGTATGACAGTGAGAATGTAGAGGAGCTCACTTGGGCCTTGATGCTGTGGGTGCTTTCAGTTATAGTTATTGTGCTGTGCTTGGAATACAAGGAGGTCAAGCGAAGGAGCAGCGACAGAAGCGTCAGTGGGCACTGGGTATTAGGTAACACCGAGGAAGATGATTCAGTTGATCTTTTGCATCCTGACGGTTCAGCCAGGAATTCAGAATCTAGTTCTTCTGGTGTGATGGAGGTGCAGCTTGAACCTCTCAATAGATGATGTAGATCAAATCTGTCGGATACAAATACACTTGTTCATTCAAATTTCTCTTATACGGATGGCGAGGTCCCACCAGCGTGACAATTTTCTGCTTCATAGAAGAGTCTGGACTGGAGTTTTCATGGTTGTTCTACTAGGGCAGAATGGTTCCAGGCTAGACAAGCAGATGTTCAAATTCTGTCTTAAATTCGTGCATCACACTGTATAGTGTACATTCTTTGACAATAGACAGGTATAATTTGCCACATTGTCCTAGTGATTCTTTTTTTTTACTATTCATATTTATAGAGGGAAAGAATTAATTGAGGTGCCCATTCGATTCGCAGCAGCGATATGTGTGCGAGTATCCAAAGAATGCCACGATTAGATTCCGTCCGTAAATCGCGAGACGAATCTAATGAGCCTAATTAGTCTGTCATTAGTATATGTTTACTGTAACAATTTATTGTCTAATCATAATCTAGCTAGGTTCATTATTAGATTCGTCTCGTGATTTATAGTCCATTTGTGTAATACGATTTTTTTCGAATACATTTAATACACCATGCATATGTTCAAACATTGATGATGCATATGTTCAAACATTGATGTGATTGATGTGTAAAAATTTTGAGAGAGAACTAAACCAGGTCATATTTATTCATCCTGAAATGTGTGCTGATTGTTTGTGCTCAGTGTCTCCTTAGATGTAGCGTATCCTTGAAAGTGCTCCATTCTGCTCGACAAGCATCGGAACGTTGTCATCATGTGCTGGATGATTGTTGCATGTTAGGCCTGTTGTCATCATGTGCTAGATGATTGTTGCATGTTAGGCCTGTTACAACTTGCAGGTTGTCAGTAAAGCGCGATTCCGTTATGCTGACTTGTGCGTTCTTTCAATTCTGATGTGGATTGGTGATTAGCGTTTCCAGAGCTCGCCACGTGTTGAAGCGCTGCCGAGTGCCGACCGATCAGTTCAAAGGGACCGAGTCAGTACTCGCTCTGCAGGTACCTGGCGTTGTCTGACCGTTCGTTATTCGCGTCAGTGTAGAAGCTTCATGTCGTGGCAGAGGTCACCGTAGTTCGGGCGCGCGCTGATCGATCAGGCAGGCCGGATTGGGTTGGCGCTCCCGCGCGTACCGTGCGGCGCACGCGAGCGCGACTGCGGTGGCGGGGACCCCGCCGAGCATGGCGCACAACGGCTTCCGCGTGCGCCACCTACCGCCCCCGCAGCCCCGCTCGTGGCGGCCCAAAACAACTCGCCGGAGACGTCAACGGAACGCAGCGCATGCCGGGAGGATGCTGATAGATACTCCCATGGCTTTACGAGCTCGAGATACGGGCGTGCGCGTGTCCTGGAAGGACAAGAGAGAGCTAGCGCTATTTCGTACGGGACTCCAGCAGGCGTGGAGGCATCAGGATCCACAACTACCTGGTCCCGTGTACCGTCCGATACGCGCACGCCGCCCCACCAACACCAAACGACCGTCTCTGTTGCAGGGTCGCGGTCAGAGACTCAGAGCTAGGGCTACAAAATCGGGTGGCGCGGGTCGCAGCCGCCATCGGCAGGAAGAGTGTGTGGGCCTTGCAGCTGCTGGAGCTCTCTCTCAGGTCTCACCTCCACGCCCCCGGGGGCAGTGGCGGCCGGCGGAGGATGGACGAGGAAGACGGCGGCCACCGTCACCACGCCATCCGGGCCGCGTCGTCCTCCCCAGGTCTGATTCCGATCCCATGTCTCCTCTCTACTACTTCCAGAAAAAATTCGGTCGGTTTAATAATCTCTCGAAATTCGGTCGGTTTCCTCCTCGTCGAATCCTCTCCTCGCCGTTCATCCAGTACGATCCACGCGTGCCTCCCCCCAACTAGCTAGCGAGGATGAAAGATGGGCGTGCCCCCACAGCGTCTTTGATTCCGAGTTCCCTTCAATTTCTGTGTGAAACCTAAGCGTATCCTGCTTACCAATCACCTCGTGTCTTCCATTGGTTCCTTTGCGATCAGTAGCGGTAGGAAGCTGGAGGTAAAGCACAGAGATGGAAGCTTTGCTTTATTTAACAGTAGTAGACCCTACAAATAGTGAGTGGCGGAGGACGGATAAAAATTAAGGTGTGGCGAAGTTGATGACCTTCGAGCAATCACTTGCCCCCCTCAATCGTATCCGTGGCGGCAACAATTACAAATGAACAGAGACAGCTTGCAGACAAGAGCATTGGGCTGTGGACCTGTGGTGGAAAAAATCAAGGTATAGCAACTGCCATACCCTGCGATGTTGCTCCTCCGCTACTGCCCACAAACAAGTTGTTCACCGAAAGAATTAATTGGTCATGGCCGTGCGTGGATGAGTGGAAGTGGTTGGGTCCTTTTTTTCCGAAAAGACCACGTGGAACAATACATATTCATGTGAAACGAGATGGTAATGGTACAGTAGTTTTCAGAGCCCAGTAGTGTTTGCTTAGAGGAAGTATAATGAAGCCAACGAGGCGGGCGCAATGGAGGTACATGTCAGCCTGCATCCGACGTGGGAGAAAGAAAGCAGGAGAGAGAATGAAGTTGACGTTTCGCTCAACGCCGGCTGGAAGCGGGTGGCGTGCATTATTCGGTAGCTTGCGCCTCTCTCCAGGATCCACGTTGCTGCTAGAGTCTACAGAGCATTGATCGACATGTGGGGTCCACCACTACTGTTCCCTGCTTTATGCGTGACCTAGCGTTCTTCCAGCCAGCAGCCGACGTAACCATTAATCTTGCTCTTATGAAATTCATGCCATATTTTTGGGTAACTCTCCACACCCAATTATTATCTCAATTCGCCAGTAGGGATTATACCTTCCGATGTACTATGTACTCATCGTTTGTTCTGTTCACGCCCAAATATCTCGATTTGCTCTGTTTCAAACTCTTTACAAAAGGCGGACCAAATTTCTAGTTTCCTTGCTGCGTGCAACAGATGTTGCAATCGAGGAGGCGAACACGAAGCCAGATCACTCACCGTCGCTGAAGCATAAAGCGGCCGAGGTGATCGCCGCCTCGCTGGAGACCTACCGGAGCAGGCCTTTCTCCTTCTGGCTGCTTCTATGCCTGAGCAGCGGCGCAATGCTCACCGCATTCCCGGCGTCGAGCCTCCTCTCGCGGTGTTGGAAATCGAGGTGATCCTAATCCCCACTAAGCTGAGGATCTACACTTATAACATACCAACTCACTCTAGAGTCGTTCAGCCTTTTGATGGCAGAGCCGTCTTTTCACTTCCGGGTGGCAGAGCCTACCAACAGATGAAGCTGGCTTCCGGGTGATGGAGCCAACCTACGATTAAGCCCAGACCCTTTATAATCCCAGGTGACAGAGCCAACCTTCGATGGATGACAACTTATACACTAAGCACTTAGGCTTAACCGGGAGACTAACACCTACAAGAACAAGACTTTATTACAACATAACAAGAGTACACACGAGTACACACCACTCTTTTCTTTAGTGACTAGCCTAACACTCACCCTTCTCCTCTACCTAGCACTACCACCTCCCATCTACCATGCTCATGGATGGATACCATGGCAACGGAGGGGGTCTCTATTTATAGGCTAAGGGGGACCATGGTATTAAGCCAAGTGTCCCTTCTAGAGAATTTTAAAATATTCTAATTTTTTGTAAATTTATTTATTACTAATTCTAGAGTTCTCTATAGAAAATATCACATTCTTGCATGATGGAGAATACTCTAGAAGGTTGCCTTGCATTCCTTTCAACACTCCCCCTCAAGGCAAACTTCTCTCTAGAGTCGTCTTGCAGACCATGCCGAGTGTCTTTCAAAACTTCTCAAACTTTGCCTTGTGAAGACCCTTTGTGAGGATATCAACAATCTGTTCTTCTGTACTGGTACGCACCATCTCAATCTCTCCCTCAAGTACCTTTTCTCTTATGTAGTGATAGTGAACTTTTATGTGACTGGATTTTCTGCCAAACGAATAGAAGATAGATTACCATAGAAAATCTTTACTTGGTATTCTGCCGGCTGGTGGAGGTCCTGCATTAACTGCTTGAGCCAGGTGCTTTCTTGTGCTGCCATTGCTGCAGCTCGATACTCTGCTTCAGTACTAGATAATGCCACAATTGGTTGTCTCTTGCTGCACCATGGTATGGCTCCCGATCCTATACTGAAGAACTATCCACTAATTGATCGCCGTGTGCCACTATCCCCAGCATAATTGGCATCGCAATATCGTATGACCTGGCAATCTTTTATCTTCTTATATATAATACCAAAGTTGATGGTTCCCTTGACATACCTGAGGATACGCCTGACTGCATCAATATGAGGCTTCTTCGGATTGCTCATGTATCGACTGACTACTCCAACTGGGTAAGAAATATCTGGTCGGGCTAGCGTAAAATAGATAAGACTCCCAACCAGTTGTCGATACATAGTTATGTCCTACAAGTCATGCCCTTCATCTTCTTGTAGCCTCACATTGGGATCCATAGGAGTAGATATAGGCTTGCAGTGAAGCATTTCATACCTTTGTAAAAGATCCTTGGCATATTTCTGTTGGCCCAGAAATAGCTCTTCCTTTGTGCGCTCCACCTCAAGTCCAAGGAAATGCTTCAGCTCTCCAAGCTCCTTCATTTGAAAGCGGACTGAGAGATTTTCTCTTGTCCTTTGTATTTCCTCGGAGTAGTCTCCCGTGATAATCAAATCATCAACATAAACTAGGATTACTGCTAGTCTTCCTTCCTTTTTCTTCACAAATAAGCTAGAATATGATGGAGCGACTTTGAAACCACTCTGTACGAGAAACTCACCGATCTTCCCGTACTATGCGCGTGAAGCTTGCTTCAAGCCATAGAGTGCCTTCTTCAGTTTGCAAACATACTCGGGGTGGATCTTACTCTCAAATCCTCTTGGTTGCTCCATGTAAATATCTTTATCAAGTTCACCATATAGAAATGCATTCTTGACATCCATCTGCCATAACTTTCGAGACTTGCAAGTAGCCAGTGATAACAAGACTCGAACGGTTGTGATTTTTGCCACCGGACTAAATGTTTCTTCATAGTCTAGCTCATATTGTTGAGAGAAATCCCGAGCAACAAGTCGAGCCTTATACCTTTCAATTGAGCCATCTGGACAGATCTTCACCTTGTAGACCCATTTGCATGATATAAGTTTTACCTCATTCGGTCTTGGCACTAAATCCCACGTTTGATTTTCATTTAGTGCCTTAATCTCTTCTTCCATTGCCTTACGCCACTCCAGGCCTTTTACTGCTTCTTCTTAAGAAGATGGCTCAATGGGTAATTCATCAACAAGGGCGACATTGGCATACCTTGGGTTGCGCTTGCTTTGCCTTGTTATCCTCCTTAGTGCCTGACCAGGCTTCTCAAGCTCCATTTGTGGTGGATGAGGATCTTCATGGGACATCTGATGTACACCAGTTTTCCAAAGACTCTTGGCTTTCCTTGGTGAGACCTCTTTATCTCCTCTTGTAGTTAGTGCCTCCTCCTCCTCTTCTTGGATTTCTTCTGGATCCGCCTCCAAATCATGTGTATCGGGTAGCTCAATATTTTTAGTTGACCACCAAGCAGAAGCTTCATCAAACACCACATTCCTTGAGGTGTGGCACTTTCCTGTGGTTGGATCGCAGCACCTCCAACCCTTCCTTGCATCATCATATCCGATGAAGATGCGCCGAATTGCCTTCTTTTCGAACTTGTTCCTTAGATGATCAGGCACAAACACATAACAGACGCAACCAAATACTTTAAGATGGCTCACCATTGGCTTCTCCTTCCATAGCAGCTCATGAGGTGACTTGAATCCCAACTTGGGTTGAGACAATCTATTAGTGACGTAAGCTGCTGTTCTCATACATTCGGCCCAGAACCTTCCAGGTACGTTCTTGGCATGGAGCATACTTCGACAAGTTTCTGTAAGATGGCGATTCTTGCGCTCCGCTACTCCATTTTGTTATGGAGTATTTGGACAAGTCAATTGTCTTCTTATCTAGTGCTCCTTAATATAGATAGTGAACTCATTTGATAAATACTCTCTCCCATTATCAGTGCGGAGACACTGAATTCTCATGTTGAGTTCACCTTCTATCTTCTCCTTAAATTTCTTGAATTTTATGAAAGCCTCAGATTTCTCTTTCATAAAAGAAACCCAAACGTATCTTGAGAAGTCGTCAACAAAAGTCACCATGTACCTCATCCCTCCATGAGATATTTGCTAGACTGGGCCGAAAACATCTGAGTGTATCAACTCCAATGGCATCTTGGGTCGATACTGTGATTCCTTATAAGGCAATTGATGAGCCTTTCCGTATTGACACCCAGCATATACCGTATCTGTCCGGATGTCAACTTGTGGAAATCCTCTCAATACTATCTTTTGCATCATCTCCTTCAGTTTACTATAGTTAACATGTCCAAGACGAGCTTGCCAAAGATCATATGTCTCATTCTTCCTAGTTTTGTCCACATAACCGGACTCAGCAGAGAGGACATAAACCGATTGTCCCGTCCTTCCTTCCATGATGGGTGTGCCGATCACCTTTAATTTTCTAAAAATTGCCACCTTCTGGCCCAAAGAGCACGTATTTTCCTTCTGTCATCAACTGAGGGACTGACAGCAGATTCTTCTTCAAGCCGGGAACATGATAAACCTTCTCGAGTTGGAGTTGTTGAGAACCATAGCTTGGGACGACCGCCTTTCCAACATGAGAGATGGATAATCTTAAGTTATCTGCCATCAATACCACTCTCTTTCCCTTGTAGTCGGCCACATCTTCCAGTTTCTTGTCATCACTGGTCCTGTGGTTAGAGCACCCAGAGTCAATGATCCAGTCCTCCTTATAATTCACTATCGGATCAGTTGCTGCTGCAAAAGTAGGTGCCTCCATGTCCTCCTCCAACTCATTTTTCTTCAATTTCTTGAGAAAAATCAGCTTCAACATCTCACTCTTCTTCAGTGATGTATGCCTCCTCCTTTTTCTCTCGTGCGGCAGTGGCCACATTCACTTCAAAGCGTCTTACGTTCCCTTCAAAGCACCTCCCTGGTAATCGGCATTCTCGAGCGAAGTGACCCTTCTTACCACAATTGAAGCTCCATCCTTCTTTGAAGAACTATCGCCACTCTCCTTTGGTGGAGGCACAGTTTCGGTTCCTGCAACAACCTAACATAGGTCCTGATCTTGTAGGTAGGACTCCATGCAGGTCTTCCAATTGCCATAATTATGGCTATTGAGTTTCTTTATCCCACCACTTGCGCTAGAAAGATCTGTCATAGTGATTGATGTCCAGCGTCAAGATAGCTTCCTTGGTCCCGGACCAATGAGCTTCACAGTCCCAGACTGTGCACTGATAGAGTCTCCCCTTAGCGCCTTGATATAGCACCGAAGACAGCAAGCATCCTTTCCTTCGTGATGCCTCCTACAGACGGTCCTGGACTGCCAAGCTCTGATACCACTTGTTGAAAATTGAGGTGGACCTAATCCCCACTAAGCTGAGGACCTACACTTATAACACACCAACTCACTCTAGAGTCGGTCAGCCTCTTTAATTTCTAGTTACTTAGTGTATCGAGTCCTTTTGACGGCAGAGCTGCCTTTTCACTTCCGGGTGGCAGAGCCTACCAATATATGAAGCTGGCTTCCGGGTGACAGAGTCAACCTACGATGAAGCCCAGACCCTTTGTGATCCCGGGTGACAGAGCCAACCTTCGATGGATCACAACTTATACACTAAGCACTTAGGCTTAACCGGGAGACTAACACTTACAAGAACAAGACTTTATTACAGCACAATAAAAGTACACACGAGTAGACACCGCTCTTTTCTTTAGTGACTAGCCTAGCACTCACCCTTCTCCTCTACCTAGCACTACCACCTCGCATCTACCATGCTTATGGATGGATACCATGGCAAGAGAGGGGGTCTCTGTTTATAGGGTAAGGGGGACCATGTTATTAAGCCAAGTGTCCCCTTCTAGAGAATTTCAAAATATTATAATATTTTCTAAATTTATTTATTACTAATTCTAGAGTTCTCTATAGAAAATATCACATTCTTGCACGATGAAGAATTGCCTTGTAATCCTTTCAACACGCGGCTCTACTACAACGACGGCGGCCAGAGCAAGTAGATCTTTTCGTGGGCGGCCGTCGCCGGCTGGCCCCTGCCCGCGCTGCTCCTACTGCCCCTGTACCTCCTCGGCAAGGCGTCGCCGACACCGCTCTCGCTGGCGCTGTGCTTCTGGCACGTGCTCCTCGGCTTCCTCAGCGCCGCCGACAACCTCATGTACGCCTGGGCGTACGCGTACCTCCCGGCGTCCACGGCCTCGCTCGTCGCCGCGTCGTCGCTCGCCTTCTCCGCGCTCTTCGGCCGCGCCATTGCCAAGACTCGGCTGAGCCTGTCCTCCCTCAACGCCGTCGTTGTGATCACCGCGGGCGTGGTGGTCGTCGCGCTGGACTCCGGGTCGGACCGGCCCCCCGGCGTCACGGCACGCCAGTACGCGCTCGGCTTCACCCTGGACGTGCTCGGGTCGGCGCTCCACTGCCTCATCTTTGCGCTCTCGGAGCTCGTCTTTGCCAGGGTCCTCGGCCGGCGGTCCTTCCACGTGGTGCTGGAGCAGCAGGCGGCCGTGTCGCTCTGTGCGTTCGTCTTCACCTCCGCCGGGCTCGCCGCCGCCGAGGGCTTCCCGGCGATGCGGCGCGAGGCGGCGCGGTTCGGCGAGGCCGCGTACGCAAACGTGATGGTGTGGACGGCCGTCACGTTCCAGCTGGGCGTGCTCGGCGGCACCGGCGCGCTGTTCCTCGCGTCGACCGTCTTCGCCGGTGTGCTGAACGCGGTCAGGGTGCCCCTGACGAGCGTCGCCGCGGTGATCTGGTTCCATGACCCGATGAGCGGGTTCACGATCCTGGCTCTGGTGATCACGGTGTGGGGGTTCGCGTCCTACATGGTCGGGCACGCCTCTGTCAAGAAAACGTCAGCAAGTTGATACCATTGTTTTTAGGCTCGCTGCAGAACATTCTTTTTTCCTTGCGAATGCGCAAAGGTTGTACACTTCGTAACAACAAATCACAACCAGTTACTACTGTAGTACGAACAACCATTGAACCCAAACGGTTTGATCAAGTAAATCAACCAAGACTCCAAGAGGACCCGAAGCATCAGTACCCTGTACTGAGCACTGTGGCCTTCTGTATTGTGCCATTGTCCCGCTCCAAATTCCAGTCGCCGATATGCATCAACGATCGGACGCCAATACGTTCCATTTTCGCCCGTCGCCGTGGCCGAGGATGACATGGCCGTTCTCTCCCCTCCGTGGAGTCGTCGAGGACAAAGGCTGGAGGCACCCGCCTACAGCACCCGGAATCGCTTCTCGATCGGCGGCTCGCCAGAAACGCACGTTTGCTTATCGATATTCTTCTCGATGTCGAAACCGGATGGTGGCCTCCGGCGACGCACAGCACCTCTCAGCAAGCCATCAACGCTCTCGGGTCGAAGAATCACAGTGCCGCGCTGCCGGCGCAGGCGTTCGCCGGGCGTGCGGCGCCGACCCCCATCAGCGGCAATGCGATGGGGAGAGCACGCAGGAAGCAGCCGGAACGCGACGGCGTTGGGCGAGACCGCAGGCCCCAGGGGAGGTCGGCGAACGGAGTAACGACCTGGGGGCTGGGGTGGACGGTAGATGAAATACCGTCCACCCCTGGGATCTGTTATGGACGTTGGATCAGAATTGCGCGGCTGCGATTGACTTGATTAAGTGCTATAGGCAGTCTTTTTCCTTCTTCCCCGCTCGATTGCCCGTGCCGTCCCCGCCGCGGACGACGCGCTGATCGCCGGCGAGGAGTAAACCGGGCACCACGGTGGTTCGCTGATGAGGCGGCCAAGCTTAGCTTCTGGGACGTCACCCCCGGCTCCCTCCGCGCCGCCGCCAGCGTCATGCGTGCGCTTGGGCGCAAGCCTAGTCGTAGCTACTGTACCTCTCTACGGGTCTCCACGGCGTCCTTGAATCCTGCCGATCCTTGTTTTGTTCGTTAGCCATGGAACAACTCGGGCGGTCGCCTCGGTGATGAGCGGAGCCTTCCGAGGGATTCGCGGCGCGTCGGGCGGTAAACAAATAACCAATCGGAGGAAGATGATCATAGCGGCGGGCGGCGCGGGCTGATGTGGTGGGAAGGCGACGCCGAGCGCGCTCGGAATTTTCTGTCGCGGGCGGGTGAAGCTAAGCTGAAAGCTCGGCACGCGGCGAGAGCGACCGCTGCTCGCCTGCCTGCTTGTGCCCCCGCACGCAGTATGCAGTGGCGTCCCCTCCCATCAGCGCTTGGCCGTACTGGTTCGACCCCTGTTCTGTCACACGTCTCGCGCGGTGCCTATAAAAAGCGCACCACCATACTAGCGTTCTCCTGGCCCAGAGCGCTTTAGTTAGCATCATCTAATTGCTTCCCGTTGCCCTTGTCAGTCTGTGACTCGGACTCGACTCGAGGTAGGCTGCCTGCCTGTAGTTCATTCAGTTGATGAGTGGAGCGCCCCAATGCTGAACATAGGAAAGGCACCCGCATTCCTGCGACCCTGCGTGCACTGCGCTATGCACGTACTACAAGAGTCCAATTTCATGGTAGGAGGACGAACGGCCCAGCCTCCTCCATTGCATGCGCAGAATAAATCCACCATCGGCCCACCGCGAGGATGGGCTGCACAGCCTGGAAAATCCGGCCCATATTGAGAACTCCAAGACATGTACTAGTACTATATAAAACTTTTCTCCAAGATAATGGTCCTGTTTGGAGAAATAGCCAAGAGTTATTTTAAGGGCTAAAATTTATTCTAAGAAAATAGCCCTTCAATGAAATAGCCCTTAAGATGTTTGGATCCAAGAGCTATTTAGCTTCTAAAGTACTTTTCCAATCATTTGGCTACCAACTTTAACGAGAGAGAAAGAGAGAATCAGTGGATCCCATCCGAAATAGCCCCAAATAGCCTCCCTTAGAGGGGATAGTTTTTTGGGGTGAATAGCTCAGAAATAGACTTTCTATTTGGTTCCTCTAGAGCTATTTGGGCTATTTGAGTGGGGAGTAAAAAAGTAGCACATGGATCCAAACGGAGCAAATAAAATGCTAAAGATTTCTTAAAAAAAGAACTAAAGATGGAGAGAAAGATGGTAGGGGATGGAACGGAAACGCCAAGCTGAGTCGACGAGGGCGACCTGCATCATTCGCAAGAAACTCAGAGACCATCGTGTTCTCCGTAGCATGATGGACCGATCGGATCAGACACTCGGGCTTCACTGCTAAGCTCCTCTCCGAGTTAAAAGACAATTAAATAATACATACTACTTAGTAGATACTAATTTTTAGTACTTTATATGGAAGCAAGTAATGAATTTCCTCTTCCATGGCCTCGACCGTGGGACGCAGCTAGGACCCTATAAAGCTGACCGACCTCTCTTAGTACTTCTCTCTTCACACATTCAGACTTGCTCCACAGTAATCTCGTCTTCTGTTCGTCTTTTTGGTGAAGCCTAACAAGTGAATCGAACCGTAATAATGGACATGGACATGCTCCTCGTCAGCCTCGCGTTCGGCGACGCCCTCTGCTGGGTGGATCATCTCGTGACGGCCACAGCCCACAGGCGACGCACTGCCGTTCTACGCGATCGCCTCCGTCATGCTGACGTCCACCGTCTTCCTCCTCAGCATGGCAGCGATCCACGTTAGAGTTGGGTACCCTGCTCCAGGCGGCGGCGGCGGCGGACACCTTCGTCTTCGGAGGTTCCTGGTCACGGCTGGAACTGCGGCCGCCATGGCTGCTGTCGTCGCGCGGTGCCTGGCGTACGCACGCACTGACGTCTGAATTGAAGCCTGATCTTGTGTGCTGTGTGCTCCACTACTGCAGGTTCTCTCGTCCTCTCTGGATCGTACGTAGTAGCACTACGGCAGGCGAAGGGACAAGACTGAACGCGTTGCTGCAAAAGTGGGCGACGTGCAGCGGCTCGGGAAGCCATCGGGCATTCGGGTTGACGGACGCGGGCTTCCAGCAGCGGGAATGTGAGCGGGAGCACGAAAGAATTAGCTGGAACGCGGCAGATTAGCACGCACTCCACTGTCATGAAAATTTAGATTAATGATTAAAAGCATGAATAGGCGACAAGGTGGTCGTGCCGGAGTGGTTATCGGGCATGACTAGAAATCATGTGGGCTTTGCCCGCGCAGGTTCGAATCCTGCCGACCACGCTTGCGCTAACATTTGGTTTACCCTTTTTTGCAGTTCTGCTCCAAAACACAGCGGCTTCTACTGTACTATCCCGTAGGCCGTTCAGGTTCGATATTTTCTGCTTCCTTCTGGCCCCCTCACCAATCAACACTTCAACTGCCCAACTTGCAACAAGCGTGTTCAACTGATCCGACCGAGAGCTGCATTCAGTCGTTCAATTCGGCCGAAGAGTAGTGAAGGCTGTGCTAGTCTGCTAGAGTCCAACGCCCTCCTCCGATTCTTGAAAGAAGCGCCTGTTTTTTTTTTTAAGGGCCCCAAGAACCGTCTATTTAACCGCGAGCTAGCGCTGTCTTGTAGCATAGCGGACACCGTCAGCTGATCGAAATCTTAGCAATGGACGGGAGCCCGCTGGCCATGCGTTCCGTCAGGGCACCACGCGCAGAATCCGGAAACCGCCATACAAGGACTGTCCTCGATCTATCAAAGGTTTCTTCGGGCACCCTGCCTGTTTTTTTTTTTTTGAGAAGAGGGCACCCTGCCTTTCTATCAAAGGGGTTTTCCGATCTTTGGCGTGAAGAGCGAAGATCGTGCTACGAATTGCAAATTCATTACCCTCTTACCCCTTCTCTCTCTTCCTCATCCAAAGGTGATCATTCAAATGTCCAAAAATTATACCAACTTTTCCATAGATGTTACAAGCCAAGTGCAACCAATTTTAGTTATTATACACTTTGAAGAAAATTCTTCCCGAAATACTAACCTGTTTGATCTCAAGATAGTCTTCTAAAATTTTTGGAAAAACTACCCAAATGCATATGTTGTAAAGTAGTACTCACTCCGTTCCAAATTATAGATCATTTTAGGATTTGTAGATACATAATTTTTTACTATGCATCTAGATATACACTATATCTACATACGTAGAAAAACTATGTATCTCAATTTTTTAAAACGTCCTACAATTTAGAACGAAGGGAGTACTTTACCAAAATAATGTCCGGCATATGTGCTAAGGTGGCTTTCATTTTTTTATGTTCGTTCAGAGAAAGAAGGTAACCTCGTTTTCAGGATAAATTGGAAACCGAGAGTATGCAAAGATTGATCCAATCTTGGATATTAAATTATCAGATATTAAAGTGCCAACAAAAGACAAAAATATGATATTTTTACAAATACTTGATTGTTTTTTAAAAAACCACAAAACATGAACAAATATAAACATCACATGGAGGCAAAATTCTTCAGCTTAACATGTTTGATCTCAAGATGGTCTTCTAAAGTTTTGGAAAAAACAACCCAAATGCATATGTTGTAAAGTAGTACTTTACCAAAATAATGTCCAGCATATGTGCTATTGTGGCTTTCATTCTTTATCCTTCATTCAGAGAGATGGTAACTTCGTTTTTAGGATAAACCGGAACTGAGAGTATGCAAAAATTGCTCCAATCTTGGGTATTAAATTACCAACACAAGACAAGAATATGATATTTTTCCAAATACTTGATTTTTAAAAAAACCACAAAACATGAACAAGTATGGACATCACATGGAGGCAAAACTTTGTATCACACGAACAAATGTAGATATTATATTGAACAAAAAATCTTAGTTTTTTTTAAAAGAAATCTTACATTGCGTCGAACGAAACGATTTGATAATGTAGAACAAACATTTTCCACCGGTGGAACAAATGTACGAATCACGTTTCCATGGCAACTTTCCTGGTCAGCATTTTCTGGTGGTTCTGCCCCTTCACATCGTTCCAACTTAGAGGAAGCAGTTTATTTTTCTTTAAAAAAAACTTAGAGGAAGCAGGAATTCGATGAAACTGTACCGAGAGAATAATTAGCATAGAACAGCATGCGGGAATAGGAAGTTAGAGCCTGGGGCTAGTTTCCCATGCTCTTTTAAGTTTTAACCGACCGGCGTAGTGTACTGTAAACGTAATATGAACTAATGTACCACTGCTGAAATAGTGAAGGCATGCTAGTGGCCAGCGATCCCGCTGAGTCTTTGAGTTAATAGAATGAAAGTTTCGTTTAAAAAAAAAGAAAAAAGAAGTAGCGAAGGCATGAATTGTTGGCCGGTGGGCCTTCGCTTCGATCAGTCCGAGCAGAATTTTCCACGACTCCGGAATGTACTCTCTCTGTCTCTGTCTCTTTGTCTCTCTCTCAAGACCACCACCGCCCTTGTTCTTACCAAATTCTCTTGTCTGCTCCACGCCGGCCAACAGCTAATGAATCCAAGAACATGACGCGAGCAACCACTGCTGACCGATCCACATCCTAGTTTCCTACGCGCACAGACCGTTTTCGCCGCCGAGGCCTAGGCCATAGCTAGCTCTTTGTGTTTCCATTTCTGTATTAGCAGCCGGAGGAACGGCGGCTCTGTATATCAGGCCTCGTAATATAAATCATCAGTTAAAAATCTGGAGCAGGCGGACGTGACATCCCATCGATCTCCCCAACGCATGTATGTATTATTGTATAAACCGGGACCATATCCACACACATGACGAGTCCAAGATTTTATCTATTAATAATTTTCTTATTATTTTCTTTCTCTTTAGCTAGCTAGCTTCAGGGAGGGGACAGCTGCCATACGGTTCTAAATTCGAGTTCCGCGGTGCGCATATACTAGTCGATCATCATGTATGTATATATATACAGGATCAGTCAGTGCGATGGTTTCGTCCCTGCGCATTCTGTGCCGCGCGCGGTGCGTGCCCTGACCTCCATTGCTCTGCTGCTGGCTTCTACTCGATCGACGTGGACTAGGCGACTGACTGCTCCGCCATCTCCATTGAGCCCGTCCACTTGCATTCTCCCGACGTGTGGCTAGTTTGGAACTCGCTAATAACCATCTCTTTTGGAGCTTGGGCAGGTGCACGGTGGACTCCATTATTACTACCACATGCATTCTCAAGATCGAGTGTGTACGTGCCTAGGGCCCTTAAATCTTCATTGGTCTTTGCTTTGGTATATATATATATATATATATATATATATATATATATATATATAGCCACATTTTTAAGCCATGGTATTAAGCCAAGTGTCCCAAGGTGAGGCTACAAGAAGATGAAGGGCATGACTTGTAGGACATAACTATGTATCGACAACTGGTTGGGAGTCTTATCTATCTTACGCTAACCCGACCAGATATTTCTTACCCAGTTGGAGTAGTTAGTCGATACATGAGCAATCCGAAGAAGCCTCATCTTGATGCAGTCAGGCGTATCCTCAGGTATGTCAAGGGCACCATCAACTTTGGTATTATATATAAGAAGATAAAACATTGCCAGGTCATACGATATTGCGATGCCGATTATGCTGGGGATAGTGGCACACGACGATCAACTACTGGATACTTCTTCAGTATAGGATCGGGAGCCATATCATGGTGCAGCAAGAGACAACCAACTGAGGCATTATCTAGTACTAAAGCAGAGTATCGAGCTGCAGCAATGGCAGCACAAGAAAGCACCTGGCTCAAGCAGTTAATGCAGGACCTCCACCAGCCGGTAGAATACCAAGTAAGGATTTTCTATGATAATCTATCTTCTATTCGTTTGGCAGAAAATCCAGTCACATAGAAGTTCACTATCACTACATAAGAGAAAAGGTACTTGAGGGAGAGATTGAGATGGTGCCTACCAGAAGAACAGATTGTTGACATCCTCACGAAGGGTCTTCACAAGGCAAAGTTTGAGAAGTTTTGAAAGGCACTCAGCATGGTCTGCAAGACGACTCTAGAGAGAAGTTTGCCTTGAGGGGGACTGTTGAAAGAAATGCAAGGCAAACTTTTAGAGTATTCTCCATCATGCAAGAATGTGATATTTTCTATAGAGAACTCTAGAATTAGTAATAAATAAATTTAGAAAATGTTAGAATATATATGTTTGGCGATAGATGTAGACTAATGCTAGCCGGCATATGTTAAATGGTATATGCACATATAATTTTGAGCGATATATATGTTTGGGTGATAGATGTAGACCTGACCCCCGGTGATATGCATTCATAGCACATAAATCTTTATTTAATCCAATTAGTTTCCAACCGGAACTAAATATCCCTTCCCAGCCGCTAGCGTTCCGACCGTTGAACTAATACTTTCTTTAGTTCCGGACCGAACACTAGCCGAGACTAATGCTAGCCGGCACCGTCAGGAAGAATTATGGCATCGTGGCCGTCGACAAAATTCGTTCAGAACATCAACGTCTAGTAGGCTATGCACACGAGAACATACTGTAATAACTAATTAAGAAACCCAACGCGTACGGTGATTCGTCGAGGGAGGCGAACGTGTCGAGGTCTAGCTCGATCCCAACGTACCAAATGATGAATCCCTCTTAACTATATATACGACCGGTACCACCAGTTTTAAACCATGCTCACACTGCATCGACCACCAATCGGGAATCGCCACCAGAAAATAACACCACACATGCTGCACCAATGGACGACGAGTACCTTCGTGTCGCCGGAGCGCTGCTCGTCCTCGCCTTCATCTGCCCGCCGGCGGCCGAGCAGCCGTTCCCGGCCACTCCCGCTGGAGCGGCCGCCGCCGCCTTCATGGCGGTTGCCGTCTGCCTCGCCGTCCTCACGATCGTCGTCAGGCTCGCTCCTGGCGCCGCCGTGCGCGTCGTCCCTATCAACCTGCAGCTGCTTGGCACGATCACGCTGGACAAGCTACTCATATCCGCTGCCACCGCGGCTGCGGCGGCTTCCGTCACCCTGCGCATCAGTGCAACATGCCCGCCGGCAGAGCAGCCGTTCCCGGCCACCCCCGCGGGAGCGGCCGCCGCCGCCTTCATGGCCGTCGCCGTCCTCACGATCGTCGTCCGGCTCGCTCCTCACGACCTGCTGCTTTGCACGATCACGCTGGACAAGCTGCTCATCTCCGCTGCCACTGCGGCTGCGGCTGCTTCCGTGGCCCTGCGCATCAGTGCAACAACCACGTCGTAGCTATACGTGCCCGTGCATCTGCCGATCATCAATTGGTTTAGATTTGTCATATATATATATATATATATGTAAGGGATTCCTTATGGTGCTACATATATTTCTGTTTATGTTAATATTGTAATATGTGGGCTTGCTTTCAGGTGGGGACGCTCTCTCTGCCACAGTCCCAGAAAGATAATAAATTAAGGGCTAAATTAAGAGATTGTCATCAGTATGCCAAAATATTTTACGGTTTAAAAAATATTTGATCCCTGATTTTAATGTAAGCTCATTGTTTGGTTGATCATTACGAAAATATATATTACGCAAATAAATTTAATGTAATCTTATGGTATATATTTAAAATCGTAAATATTTTTTCATAGAATTTTTAACAAATTTTAGATGGTTTAGCTAAAATGGTTAGTTTTTTCTGAGTTAAAACAACAGACGGTAACAGGAAGAAAAAGTAGCCTGAGCACGTGGCAGCTATGCTCGTGCCCGTCTCACACCTGCCCGCCGTTTCCGCCGCTTCATGCCCACGCGTCGTCCACCCCTTCCACGGCTCCACCGCCCGCAGCCTCTCAGTCTCAGGATCCAACCCTCGGCCTCAGCAGCCACGGCCCACGCCGCCGCATCCGAAGCCGACTCCCACGCGCATGGATCCCGACCAGGCCGCCGCCGCTGGGGTCCAGCACACTAGCACATCCGCAGATGGGCGCTGCGGTGGCGGCGGCGGCGGGGACAGCTGGGGGCGCGCGCTGCTCCGCCGGGGGTGGGACCTGTCACGGAAAGCCGCCATCGCCGGCGTCGCGGCCACGGCCGCGCCCGTCGTGGCCCCGCCCCTGCTCGTCCTGTCCCTCGCCGGCGTCGCGCTGTCCCTACCCTTCGCCGCCTACCTCGCCAGCCTCGTCGCCACGGACCGCCTCATGGCCGCCCTGCTGCCGCCGCCTCGGACCCAGCCATGCCACACCTACGACCTCGAAGACGATGAGTTCCTGGACGCACCAGAAGCGCACGGCGGCGAGGCCCCTGCGTTCGACTACTGGAGCGAGAGAGAGGACGACGCCATCGTGGAGGAAGACGAGAGCTACGCGTCGTTGCCTCTGTCACGGCAATGTCGTCTCTCCGAAGAGCCGGTGCCGGCATGGAACGACGAGGAGGATCCGATGTTACAAGGTGAATTTCGTTTTCAAGAATCAGGCCATGAGTCATTTGTGTTGGATAATAATAGGGCACAGAAAGAGGACGACAATGAGTACATTACCATGGAGGCGATGCCCCCGCGGGGCTTTGATGATTCCAGATCAGCAGCACCGGAGTTGTGCGAGGAAGACGAGGAACCAGTCCAAGAGTTATCTGTAGAAGCTCCGGTTGCTGCCGACGAACCAGTCCAGGAGTTGTCTGTATCAGACAATGGGGATAAAACAGAGGATGGCAAACGCGCAGCTATGGAGGAAATGGAGTCTAGCAACGAGATGGTGTCACCGGCCATCGACATGGACACCTCTGAAGTGAGTGGCTTCCCACTGTCGGTATCGGGCGAAGATGATTTAGTGGTTCAGAGAGCGGGAGAATCTGAAGTTTCAGTATCAGATGTTGGGGATAAAACAGAGGAGATGCTGAGCCTCGTCTTGGAAAAAACTGTGGAGATGACACCACAGGAGGTTAATGTTTCTGAATCATCGGCGCCGGATGATAACACGCTGCAGAGTAAGATAGAAGAAGATGTGACAGTGGAGATGGTGCTGGAGGAAGTGACCAATGACACCATTCCTGTTACAGAGGAGGTGGGTGGTGTGCAAATGGATGCCATTGCCACTGAACTGCCTGAATGTGAGCCTCTGCACCAGAGTGATCTTGTGGCTCAGGAGCCGCAGGCAATGGCAGAAGCTGCATATGCTGATGATGTTCTTGAGAGTACTTTAACAGACGTTGTACTGGGTATTGGTGATCAGGATACAGAGGGTGTGGAGCACAATGGTGAGGGAGATGTTCCTGGTGTCGTTTCAGTGGTGACCGTGAGTGATGTTGCAGATCTCACTTGCAGTACGAGCGCACCGAATGTCTCAGCCATCAGTGATGATATGATGAATGTTGAAAGTAGGGCATACGTTGACCACTCTAATCAGATAACTGGTGTCGAACACACACTGGCGAAAAAGGGATTGGGGAAGAAAGAGCTAGTTGAGGACAAGGTGAGTTGTTCCTGGTTCACTCCATCATTTAAAAATTCTATATTTTTCTTTATCCAGAGTGGTTATATCAATGTTGTTTACTAATAGAAACCACTTCAACCCTGTGAACTTGGCAAGAATTGACCTCATGGCCAACACGCAATGTGTTTGCTGGGTTGCAAATTTTTTGACATCCATTAATATGCCAGTCTAAAATTTGTTTGTTAAATTGACAGTCCACAAAAACGGAGGAGAGCAAAAGCATGAGCGATAAGGTGCCTACAAGGAGCATGGCACCACAAGACATCGATGTTTCTAAATCACCAGCGCCAGATGATCAGAGCAAGAGAGAAGATGAAGTAACCGTGGAGACGGTACTGGAAGAAGTGACGAGTGCTACTGATCTTGATACAAGGGAGGTGGTTGGCGTGCAAGTGGACGTTATCGCAAGCGGAAGTGAGTCAGTGCCAGTGAGTGACCTTGTGCCACAAGAGTTACAGCCAGTGACTGTAGCTGCAACTGTTGATAGTATTCAGGGAAGTACTGTAAGTGGAGACATTGTGACGGATATTGATGATACAAACATAGAGGGTGTGGAGCACCATAGTGAGGGAGGCGCTTCCAGTTTTGTCTCAGGGGCATCTGTGGTGACCATGGATGATGCTGAGGATGTTATGTCCAGTAGGAGAAAGCCTCATGTCTCTGCCATCAGTGAAGATATAAAGAGTGTCGAAGGTATGCCAGATGTTGAGCACCCTCATGGAACAACTGGTTTTGAGTACAAGCTGTCGAATGAAGGACTCAAGAGGAAGGCTTTAGCTGAGGAAAAGGTGATATAATGGCATATTTTATCTCTTCCCTGTGATTCGCTACATCATTTACATCATATTTAAATTTCTAATTCAGGATTTGTTACTATATTTAGGTGTTTATGAATTTAGTGGCTGTATACATCCCTAGTTGGGGCAGAGGCTGAAAATTTGTCTAGCATGATCCCTGATCATCTATTATTCTTCATTAACATGAAAGCATAATTATCACTTGTTTCCACCAGGACAACTACACAGAGGAACAGTTGAGGGAGCAGCTTGATACCCTAATAACAATAACTGGGTACCGCCCCGAGGCATCTTTGACTCTAGAAGCCGGGCTTGCTGGGTTATACATTTTCGTGGGCGTGGAACCCCCTGTCAGTTCGAGAGATGCATCGTATCTGACAAGGATCAACATGAAACTCCAGTTCTTGAAATCGATCATAGGAGTGGAGTGAGGATCTGAGAGGGATTGTGGTTGTGTGTGTACAAAGCATAAATTTCAGCAGTCCACGGTCCTGGCCTCAAACGAACTCTGCTAGACAGTTTTGGACTGTATCCCATTCTCTGTTTTCTTATGGGAGACGACGATGTTGAATGTTCAGTGTGTGCAGTGCCTACAGTTCCTATTCTATTTAAAGTCTTCTCTCGAAATATTTTCCGGCCTCAACTGTTACCATAAATAAACTTACCTGTGGGGTAGAAAACTTCACTCTTTGGTACTGCTCCAAACTGTGTTGTGCATTTTACCGATATTGTGGATGCTCTGTATGGAGCTTTGTCGGTTGTTTATACAGTGCATGGTACAGTGTTACAGCTGGTTATTACGGTGAAACCCGACACGGTAGTATTTAAAATCGGTGTATAAAAAATTTATCAAAAATATAAATAGATAGAGCGATGATGCAAACATCCATCATCTACCATCATGTACAGTGAAGTTCCTCAGTTTCATGAATACTTCAGATGATTTACCATCACGCAAGATAGAGTCCCTCAATTTCATGAATGCTTTAGATGAGTCCAAGTTTCACAATTCATACGTGGTGGATCCGGTTTATAAAAAAATAATTTGACAGGAACAAGAGAAAATCTCTAGGTGAGGGGAAGTACTAAAAAAATAATTAGAGATAGCATGCGCGCTGGTACAGCTAGGTTCTTAGAATAGTTCTAGGTGGGCATTGGGCAAGGAGGCGGTCCAAATCCAAAGAGATGAAGGCTGCAGCCTAGGCGACTAGATTGGCATTGGCTGAGACCACAAGATGAACAGCCTTGGACGATTGGGATAGAATCTATAAACAAGCCAGGGTCCACCTCCTTGGGCCTTGGCGTCTCCGCCGTTGTTTGCAACAGATGCTAGGACATATACGTTTTAACAAGGTTATCCAATAGAAAATTACGGCGACCTGCCCTGACGCTACCCACGTCTCCTTGGCTGTTGCTTTCCCTGGCATTGTACACAGTATGTTCCTGATCTGGCTCGCCAACCTTGCCCAGACGATACACCACCTTGCACTGTGTGTATATATAGAACAAGGGTGGCTCCAGGGCTAGGACTAAACGCCCCCCTCTTAGGACCACGGCGAAGTGTAGGGCGTGATTAGTTTTCGGATCACGGCAACCTGGCTCGCACCACGCATGCAGGCCCTTCGCTTGCAGCCAGGCGAGCGGAAGAATTTGTTTGGTTACCCATCCGATCAGCCTTTTCACGTTGTGCGTTCGCCCACGTGTCCTCGTTTCTGCACCGCCCGAGCCTGGCAGGGGTGGATACAGGGGGTGCAGGGGCTCCAGGCCCACCCCCATACAACCAATGAGGCCTCCCCAAAGCCCCCCAACAATTTTCAACCATGAATGAAGATGAGGAAGAAGAAAAAGGAGAATGAAGAAGAAGAAAAAGAGAAGAGGGAGAAAGAAGAGGAGAAAAATAAGCTCCCCTAAATTCGTATCCTAGATTCTCTGCAAGCAACCAATCAAGAGCATGAGCATGCTGAGCCTGGATGGCTAATATGCAGGTAACCAGACACCCCATACTCGTCCCGGGGATCAGGGGTACCGAGACGAGACGAGAGGGTGGAAGACTGCTGAGTACTACTTAACTTGCTTGTTGTGATTGGTTCTTTTGTAATCACGCCTCGGTGTACTGGTCCGCCTAATATTTCGGCCAAAATTAAAAACGCTAACATGCTGGATGGCTAATGTAGCACTACTGTCAATGATATGGAAAATGGTTCCAGAAAATTAAGATCTTTTTTTGAGAACATGGTATTAACAACAATTTCAGTCTGACTCATTCGTGTGTCCATTTGCGTCTTGGAAAATTCACGGACGAGGTGTTTCTTTTTTTGAGAAACAAGGTCAGTGTAGTATTTGAGAGACCTAAGTGCGAGGCGAAAGGAACGTATAGAATGCACTATACGGGAAATATTATATATATATATATATATATATATGGCGTACGCTCTGGGTCTGAGCCACCAAGGATGTGAGAGGAAGTACAGTAGTAGTTTCCGTTTCTTAATTACAGGCATGGAGTTTGTCGATGTTTGGCTGTTTTGCCACCCGGAAACTATTGCACTACTGCCATCTGCTCTCTATATATACGTACGGTCGCACATGTTCAAAACTCCCCTTCTCTCTCTATCTCTAGTCTCTCTCTCACGCACACGCACACCCCCCACCAGACCACCACCACCACGCAACATTTCTTAAGTACTACTTGAGAAGCTAGCTGAAGAATGGAGGCGCGCACCGCGGCGTTCGGTGGCATGGCTGTCATCGCCGTCATCGTCGTCGGGGCGTGTCTCTGGCTTGGTGAAACCGAGGCGTTCCCCGAAGAGGGCCCCTGGACGACAAGCTTCCTGGTGCTAACGGCCATAGCCTTCAACCTCGGCGTCACAGCATTGTACGCTGGGGTCCGGGCTATGTCTGTGCACCACCGCCATTGATTCAGAGACGTGCAGTCTTTGTTGCTAAAGAACGAACGCGTGGTACGGTGACGGGTGCATATGTATCGTAAACCCTAATAATAAAATTAAGGATCTTATGCGTATCCTGGAATAACCAAGATTGCAGTGCAGCAGCTTGCATTGGTGGGCTACCTGCGCAAAGCGTACGTGCAAGCTGCAGCGTGCGGCGTGCCGGGCAGTGCTTGCTGCCGGCCGCTTCAAAAAAGAAAAAGGATCATCGCTATGTTTTTTCAGTGTGCAAAAGAGGGGCAGGTCAAAAAGCCCATGGGCCGATTGCTACTACTACACTAAGCTCCAGCCCATTTTGTGGTGCCGCGGCTTGCATTCTAGCCCACCGGTCATTGCGTGCGGGGCCAGCCCGAGCAGAGCATTCATCAAAGACCATCACTGGCCCCAGCACCTCCCTGCAGAGGCAAAGCGTCGAACACATGGCGCGCGCCATCCTCCGCCGCGCGCTCTCTCTCACCGCCGCCGCGTCCGCCTCCGCCCCCGTGGCCCCCCGAGTCGCCGCCGCCTTCGCTTCCACATCCACCCCGTCCCCCGTCGTCCCGCTGCGCTCACCCCTCGACGACCGCCTCCACCGCCTCCTCCGCTCCGAGATCACCTACCTCGCAGAGCGCCGCCCTCCCTACCCGGTAATTTCCCCGCTTCCCCTCCCCCTTCCCCGCGCACGATTCGCGTCTCGCGTTCGCGGCAAGGCCCGACCCTCACGGCTTCCTCCTCTCCGTGCAGCCGCCGAGGAGCTTCAAGTCGTTCGCCGTGGAGGACCGCCCGGGGGAGCAGTGGGTGCGCCTCCGCTCCCGCGCCGGAGCCGATGAGGAGGTCAAGGTCGAGGCCACCATGTTCGACGGCGCCGCGGAGCCGCCCCCCGAGGACGCGCCGCTCTTCCGCCGCGTGGAGTCGCTCGAGCGCGGCCCGCGCCTCCACCTCAGCCTCATCGTCGAGGTCACCCGGGGCGACCGCGTCCTCGGCTTCATCTGCTCCGCCTGGCCCGACGAGCTCGCCGTCCGCCACGTGCTCGCCCTCAGGGCTGGCAGCGGCAGCGCCAGCAGCGATGGCGGCCGCGGTGGACGCAGCGTCGAGTATGGATTAGGAATTTAGGATTACTGTGCACGGCAGTTTAATTTCGAGTTCTCTGTTTCCTGAGGTTTGTGTGGTTTGATTCACAGGAAGCTGGGTGCCGGGGAGAGGGAAGCGGTGACGAAGTTCTTGAAGGAGAGGGAGGTGGACGAGGAGCTCGCTGCATTCTTGCATGACTACATGGCGAACAAGGAGAAGATGGAGCTTCTCCGGTGGTTGAAGACCATTGAATCATTCCTTGACAAGTAGGATAAGAACACCACAACAGGTAATATGGGTGATACGTATGGGTATATCTTTGATTCTAGGTAAATTTTAGTATTCTGAGCCCGAGTAGAAATGAGTTCAAGCTCGAGGGCTACATTGCTGGAAAAGGAGAAGTATAATTACCCATGAATACTGGTAACTGATTACATCTAAGCCCTAAACACCTATTGAGGGTGATGGGGAAACAATAATCCATCGACAAGCTATGAAATTTCAAAATTCGTATTGTGGGTATTGACGATACGGTTTCCTAGTAGTTAAGGTAGGGAGATGGTGAAGAGCAATCTAGCTAGCAGCTGTTTAGCAGTCATCCGAATTCCGAATGCTGATATTTGTAGACCTGTTTCATTACTGGAACGAGGAATTGATACAACTATACACATTTACCTGTTTTCTGTTCGCAATTGTTTACTATTCTATATCAACAATAGTAAGTATTGATCTTTGGTCGGTGCCCCTAAATCTCTGAACAATGGTTCCATTTGTAGGCACCCTGCTGTTTTAAGCACGATTTCCTCTTGGAAGGAATAGGCTCCAACAACTGGTGTCAAGGGCTGATCTCCTGCAGTCCTTGTGCATTATCCTCCTATATGGCTGTTTTCTCATCTTGTTGCTGAAGACGTTTTTTTTTTCACTTTTCATAGTAGCTCAGTGCTCATGGAGATTGATGACCTGAATATCCTACCGTACTATCATTTCCTTCTGATCAAGATTGTTGTCAATAGTGTATCCGTTGAAATCTGTGCCGTTTGACTTTTTGCAACACCGAATCTGTTCATCTTGAATTTCCAAGGGGTAGCTACGTCCGTGCTAGAATAATCTGCTCTTCCGAACTCCGTTAGTCCTCCAATGTCAAGGACCTGCAACCATTGGACTAAGCGGGTGGACGGCTCAGATCGACCCGCAAAGCAGCACATGGACTGATCCATCCATACCTCAACTGGCAGGTAGGTAGAGAGGGGGCAGGTGCTTATGACCTCACTGACGAGCGGGGCCCACCTGCGGATTCAACCCTCCCCTCAACGGCTAGTTCCACCCCCCAACCGTTGGGACAAAAACCAAACAAAACCTGACGGAGCTCTCACCAGTCACCAAATCACACTTCTCTCTCCGATCGCCACCTCTCACTGACGCTCCCCTCACCAGCTCACCTCTCGAGAGATCGCCAAGAAGCGGCGGCGGCGGTGGCAGCGAGCTCTGCGGCCATGGTGTACACATACACGCCGACGTACTACTCGAGCCTGCAGGACACCATCGCGTCCCTGTGCAAGTCCATCCTGCCCTCCTTCCGCGTGGGGCGCCGCCTCACCGCCGACCAGGCCGCCGCGCGCCACCACGCCGAGCAGCTCAAGTGGCAGCAGGAGTCCTTCCACCGCATCCTCCACCTCGCCGCGCTCCACCGCGAGGGCATCGTCCCGGCCTCCGACGTCGCCGCCTTCCGCGGCCCCATGCTCGCCGCGCTCGTCGCGCCGCCGCAGCACCCCGAGCAGCCCGCCGTGCTGCGCGACAAGCTCCTTTTCCTCCAGGAGCTCCTCTACGCCAAGTGCATCTCGGCCGCGGAGTACAACGCCTCCAAGGCGCCCCTCGTGCAGCGCCTCGCCGCGCTCGGCGTCGTCGTCGACTGCCCCGACGCGGAGGTCTCCGCCGAGGAGTGGTCGGAGATCGACCTCCGGGACCCACCTCCTCCCGCCCCCGCGGCTGCTTCCGACAAGCCGAAGCACAAGGCCTTCGTCACGGCATGGAAGAGCAGATCCAAGAAGGAGCAGGACGCGAACAGCGCGGCAAGGCCGCCGCTGGCCCCGGTGGACCAGAACAACGCCAAGAAGGCGTCAGTCCTCATGGCCGAGAGCTCGCCGTCGGAAGCCGCGCCCTCCGGGAAGGCCGAGAAGGGGAAGAGGAGGAATCTCGCAGCGATGTTCAACAGCGGCAGCAATGGCTGCGAGAACAAGGACCCCGCGGGCGAGGAGGGGATCGATGGGAAGGAGACGGTGAAAGGCAAGAAGAAGAGCTCGTGGGGGTTCGATGGGCTCAAGAAGTGGAAGAAAGGTGGCTGTAGCAACGGCGAGGCGGCAGCCACCGGTGAGCAGCCGGAGCGTGCTCTGCCGCGGTCATCGTACAGCGAGTGCCGGCTCGAGGCCAGCCCCATGGCTGCCTCTGGCCCGGATGTCAAGAGGGCCAAGACGAAGCTGTACTCGGCGACGGGTGATGTCTCTGCTTCCGAGTTGTTGCATGATAAGGTACTGTGAATTGGTCACTCTTCTCATCGTGATTTCGCAAGTTTCAAGTAATAAGCAATTGAGGGTTTGTGTCTGGAATTACTGTAGGTTCTGGTGGAGAACACAAAGAAGGAGCTCTCAAGGATTCAGGCTGAGCTATCATCCACAAATCGGAACTTGAACTTCTCGTGAGTCATGAATCGTGCTCTGTTCTTGGCGAATGTAACTTTTCTTTTATCCTTCTCTTGGTTGATGTGATCGAAGATGGTTCCTGTCTTTGTAGGGATCAGCAAATCGAGGCCATTTCTACAAAGCTTCCGGTGGACAAGTCAGACCTCAAGCCCTTCTTCCCAAAGTATGAACTAGACATCACTTAACCATCCACCATTCAGACCAGCCACATGCTTTTCGGCATTTCTAAGATGATGTCATTGGTTTTGCAGGGCATGGTGTGATCAGCATGGGGACGGCGTGATCACTGCAGCAAAGAAAGAGTTCAAGGAGCATGTCGAAGATATGGAGAAGCAGAGGGACATCACTGGCAATGAGGGCTGGGCTACCTTTGAGGACATCGACCTTGATGACAACTTCAACCCCAGGGCCTTCTCCCAGCATCAGCCAGACTCAGCGGTGAAGGGGAACAAAGTCACCAGCAGTTTCACAAACCCCTTCTACAACGACAAGAACCCGTTCTTGAACACAAACTACAACTGATAGAGTCAGACAAATGAATGATGTTCGGGTCTTGCGTTGGGATGTATCGTTTCGTTTATATTCTGGTTACCGCTTAGGTTCAATTGTTATATTGGACCAAGGTTGTTGTCAATGATGTAAGTTGTATTGCCGGGAGCGTGTAGTTCCCTTTGATTAATCATTTACCCTTGATATCTATGAATGCACAGCCAATATTTCTTTCCCAGTGACCATTAACCGAACATTTTCTTCTCGCGTCAGATGGTAGACCCTAAGGTCTACATAGAGCTGATAGCTCATTTGGTTATCACAAGATAATCTGGCAGTGCCATAAGCACATCCCTAGAATTTATATACAGCAGGCAGTTCATTATTCTCCCAGAGATGCAATGCGTTCTAATAAAGGATGAAAAATAAAGGTTATATGGACATGTTACAGGACAAGATTGGCACATGGTAAACTAATTGAGGTAACGCCGGCAGTATCTTGATCTACAGAAGCAAGGGATCCTCTGGCCATCATCTTCTCGGTTAAAGTGGTAATCATAAGTAATTTCCTCCCCTGGGTTTATGTCGCGTTCTGCAAAAAACATTACCTGGACATAGTAATAATGCAGTCAATCTCATCTCTACCACAGCTGGAACTTCAGACTTGTGAGAATCCTGTAGCTTGGAACTTCTAAAATTACCATATAGTTCTTAAACAAATTTCATACTGTAGTTTGCCCTTTTTATTTCTCTTTTAGTGCTGCTGTAGGACATGTTTTGCTTTCTAATGAGGCTGATGCGTCGAATTAGACTAAAATTTACAATGCAGTAAATATAAATTCTGTAAGGAAACAAATATGCATAGGCAGGAGTACCTTCTTCTCATTCCTGACTGAGATTATTTTCGCAACGCAGTTTGGCTGATCCAACAAAGATTGAAAGAACAGAATTAATATAAAAGGGCATATTTGAAATAATAAGCTGATTAGGGCCCCTAGAATCTGGGGAAAAAGATCATGTTCCAATTGGGGTCTAAAGACATGTTCAAGCACAAGTTGTTACCTGGCACGAATGGTTGACGAATCTTGCAATCCCACCTTTACGGGTGGCATCAATAATATGCTCCCTATCAATCTTAAAGAAATAACAGGCACTCTTATATTGTTGTCGTTTTCCAGACTGGTATTCGATCTCTCTTTTGTCAGCAACCCGCTGCCCAACAATTTCACCCACATACTCTACAACCTGAACTATTTTGATGCTAAACTTCAGAATGAATTCATTTGCTAAATTCCTTTATCGGTGTATACAGAGAAAAAAAACAGAACTGATGAATTACCATTGAGCCACGTGGAATAAATACTGATGTGTAGAGACCAAGTCCATGTATGCCTGATTTGTACACTATCAAATGCTTCCAACCTTTTAACTGCTTGTAATGGATGTATTCCTTCTGAAATAAAAAATAAAGACATGCATGAAACGCTTAGGGCTTTGTCCAAGAAATTGATTCTACAATATGCTTCAACTTATGATGTCTCACTATAGCAATATAGAATATATAACACTATGCACTACAACGAAAGATAACTGAATGAAGATACCTGTCCTCTTCCACATGGCTTCGAACCATTTATTCGTACCCAAGCATTTATCTGTTCTTGGGAAACACTGAACTCACCACTGTACTCTTCAGATTTCCTGTGGCTAGTACCAGGATAGCCCTCTCCCTCTCGACCTTTAAAACCCTGTTTTTCAAATAATAAATAGATATACAGATTTTGATTTCCAGGCAATAGAAAGTTTCAAAAAGTATTACCTCTGTACGTACGCATGTCCAGTTGCTGCTTCTCAAGCATTCCTTCTTAGGATTAACGTGACTAGAATAATCATTAGCATGATCCATGCATCGCCCATAAAAGCCAACATTTTCATTGCGTTCACCTTCGGGCTCACTTTGCAGCAAACCCTGTTGAGATATCACAAGCAAATATGAATATGGAACATATAAGCTCCACATATTTAATATTAACCGCAAACATTGAGTCACATACTTTTTTCTCTTTTTGTGGTAAGCATGAAAACTCAAGATCTGAGAAATCACAGAAGAGCCAACTTTGATTTTACAACCAAATAAAGAAAAATAGAATGGGGAGGAAAATAAAATGGAACCTTGTTAATATTGGAAAGCAGCACATGACTCGTATCATCCTAAACAATCAAGGAGCATGGAAATTATCTACAATAAAGCCACATTGTTCCTTACATTGCTTAAAGAACATGATAAGAATTGGGCATCCTCTATGTCATCTTGGGTTTATGTAATCAAAGTTTCAAACTATATTCTATGAGCATGCAGCAAGTAAATGTATTGAGAATTTAGAGGGGCGCCTTTAGCCAAAAAAAGAATTTATTTTATGTGAGTAACATACCCTCTGATGTGCACACCAAGGATGAAAGAGCACCGAACAATTTACATCTCGGCACTTAATAAATGAGCCCCCAGTTCTGCCACATATTGAACATGCCTGACGACAAAAAGAATTGCAGGAGTCAATGTCAAGAAAAATGTTCATTTAGAATTATCAAATTTAGATTGTAATACTATTGGACAGCTTCATCACTACACATCAGATGAATTCCATGGTCAGGTGCAGAAATATCACTCCATTAAATTATCATAAGAACACGCATGTATGGAACTCACAGTATTTCTCTTGGCAGGTGAAGCACCCGATACATCAAAAGCACTCATTGTGGCAGCATTTGGGCATTTCGTGCCAGGTGTCCATAGTCCACAGACCATGTGAACCCACTGCATTGTTCGTGGTCCAAGCAAACTGGAATTGTGATTAATAGAGGTCCAGGAATTGCTAGTAATGTTCTCCATGTTCACAATGCTATTCCCATGTGCACTGTCTACTGGATTTCGCAGACCTATTGCAGACAAAATGTTCAAATCTTGTTGATTTGGAACCAAGAAATAGATTATGCTCAACACCTTCCCCATGTAAGTACTTACTTGTACACTCGCTGCTTGCATTTCCTAATGAATCAACATATTTTTCTGACCTCGCTATAGTCGTCAAACCTTTGAGCAAACTTTTCAGAATGTTTTTGGTTTTCAGTGCCCTTGTCATAGCTCCACCTCCATAACCACATAACACACAGGCCTGAAAACGGAGGCAATGAGAGACTGGTCGGCAAGACAAACTTTTTGTCCCCTAGAAATGATTAATCTCTATATTATAGATTTAAGAAAAAAAAGCTAGGCTGTATCACGAGCAAATATTTTCCTTCAAGGCAAGACAGTAAATTATCAGCAGTCTACCACTAGTCTAGAAGATACTCGTAAAGTGGATACAGGGTTCAGATCAGTAAGGCATGGATGCACTTAAAGTCTTAACAGAACCAAAGTTAATATCAAATAAACTTCGGAGTAGCAAAGAGGATGCGCAAACTTAAAAAAAAATATAAATGATCCATGCATGTAGCTCTATTTCCTGAAATCAAGTGAGGATCAAGCAAATTGGATGCTTACTGATATATATTACAAAGAAACTTGCCACTTTTGTAAAGTAAAAAAAAACCTAGAAATATTCATGTTGCTACTGGTGAAAGAATTGACCAGTTTCTTAACATATCCTTCAAGATATCATGTTCCTGAATTCCAGTGTCGAAATTTTATAACCATATCTAGGTCCACTTGCAGTCTTGCAGAACGAACCATCAAATTCTTTTTGTTTTTAAGCAGCCTGCTAAACTCATAAAGCATGTGCATTTCTCTTAACCAGTTAAATCATTGGCTACATGTCATCTCTTCCATAAACAACTAAATCATAGGCTTATTGCCCAAGGACAGTAAGAATGGAAAATATAGTTTTATCATGGTACTAAAGCAAAGAAATCAACACGATTAATTAATGATGAGAAGATGAACTGGCAAAGCCACTCTTTTAGTTTGCATATGACATGTTACACTAAGTAAATCTCCACAAGGATGCATGTACTAATCTACCTCGTGACATACCAAATGCTTTAAGAAATTACTTTCTGTTTCTGAAAATGAATTTGCTTACTGCGTTCAGGGTATTAGTCTTGCAGGGTCTACAGAACCATTGACCTCTAGGAACTTTTAGAACACCATAGCAAGCTTGGTGCACCTACACAAAATACAGACCTCTATAAATATGCAGTAGTACTAGGGCACAGGTAAGAATTAATGTGAAATGCTTTGATATAGCACTTTTTGGATGGGATACTTTGATATAGCATTTGCTGCACTGTATCAATTGATTGCAAGGCTCCAGGTCTGAGATTCCACAAACACAGCATGGAGCATCTGAGCTGAGCCTTCCACTGTGCCTGTACAAGACATTAAGCATAACTTTATCAGATCAGTTTGTAATGAAATAAATTAGATAAATATAGAGTAGCTGCCAAGAACATATCCTTGGTAAACAAATGTACAAGATGCATCATGCATGTACTGGAGTCACAACCTCCTAACATTCGCTTCATGGGTTAGCACAGCATTGTCTTTGTCACTGCCAGAATAGCATGCTGATCTGTTTGCAAATTTAGTTTGCCTCTTAATCTTAGCAAAGGATACACTTGCTCTTCGATTATTAGTCCCTGTATATGGTTGAAATACAATGTTAGTTAACAAAAAACTGCAGTTTACTAGTACATCCTGATACCTTTTTCATGTACAAAAGACAACTGTTGCTCGTGTTAATAGTCATACATAAACTGGGGTATGTAGCCACTTGGGAAAACAAAGGAGCCACAGCAATGTGGCACAGGATCCATTCATGGCTGTGCCATTCTTTTTATTTAAAAAAAGGGATTGTTCCCATTTTCCTATGTCAAAAATATAGTTAAATTGTATATCACATGATGAAACACAATTAAATCGTTTTCTCTGAAATGGCTTCAAAGACTTAAAGGTGCTAACTACAGGGCATCTAGACAAACATCATCCGTCTTATGGAGCATAATCAATTTCAGTACTATAGAGCCAAACATACTACGGTACTCTTCTCGTACCATTACTTATTGATGATGTTATTAACAGAAATTTTGTTTACACGTCTGTTAGACCAATAGGATCATCTTCTCCAAGAACTGAAATGAGAGGCCTTTTCATATTTCTAGTTCTCTAAAAGAAAATCACTGCAAGCTATATGTTCAAAGTAGCTAAAATTAAAGTTTTTGAACTATACCACCAGATGGTCTTTTGCAGTGATCCACGAAATGAGACCTCAAACCATTAGATGAATACCTACTCCTTTTGGAACCCTGCATTTCATATTCAGCTTGTGGGCCGCAATATTCATTATCAACGGAATACTTATCTACAGAACAATCTGAGCTGTTCACAGAACAATCTGAGCCCTTCTCCTCATACAAGTGGGTGCTTTCTGTCTTACAGAGTTTAATAGAATGACATCTCTTAGCCTTTTGAAGAACCAGACTGAGTGAAACAATCTTGGGAGATTTTCGGTTATCGTTTGCTATCCCTGTGACAATTAAGCTAGGATCAATTCCAGCACTCCCACTGTAAGCATCTTCACTGTTAGGTACATTGGCAATGCAATTCAGAGATACATATTTAGGCAGTTTGCGGGCAAATACTCGACTCCCTTCCCGGTGATGTTTAGCGGTCATATCCTCTACTTGCTTTCTTCTATCAAAAGAATCTGATCCACCAAAACAACTGCCCTTGGTATCTGGTTGCTCATGATCACATTTGAAAACCTTGTTCTGGTTATGAAGCTGTTTCACAGGCTTATTCAGTTGCATTGAAGGATGTTTTCGCTTGGTTCTCAGCACCTTGCAAGAAAATGAGTTAACCTCATTTTGTGGTTGGCAACCCCCCTTTTGGGATGACTGAGAACTAGTCCTAGTACAATCATCTGATTCAGAATTTTTACCAGAGAACCTCAATGTTCTAAGTTTTTTGGGGGGTCCAAAACAAGGCTCCTCATTGTCCTTTTCCTCCAGTCTACTTCCCTCAGATATCTGATAACTCTTGCGCTTCACTCGAGATGGATCCAACTGAGATCTGGTAAAACTATCTATGGCTTCTTCACATCCTGTGCTACTGGTAGGTACATAGCTGGATGCGGAACATTTCTCAATTCTTGATCCTTCATCACACAGATTTTTATGTTTCCTGTGTTTAGCAGTAGAGGATACATTGTTAACTTCAGGTGACATCTGAAACTTTGTAACCACAACGCTGGAAGATCCATAAGAGAAATCGAATTTTGGTTGTCCTTTAGGTACTACAGAATCTCTATAAGCGCCCTTTTTCTCTGTTACAGCTTTGGACGAACTGTCATCAGCCACTGAAGCTTCGGATACATTCTTCAGTCTCTCCATTATAGCAATAGAAGGCTGGTTCATTACTTTGTCAGAGACATGTTTACAATAAGAAGCTTGAGACAAATTTCTTCCAGCAATTCTATTGCTTAAGCATTGGCATGTTAACTTTTCATTTTCTTCTAATGTGCAGCATCTGGTAGGCATTTGCAGCTGGTGTTTGCCTTTAGGTGCATTATGACCAATTTGATCAATTCTGACATCACAGTGTTTTGTAAAGCCGCAACCAGACAAACATTTTGGGACTACAGAATAGCAGCATCTTCCATTGCAACAAGGACCTTGTTCTTTTGTGTTAAGTGCGTCAAACAGAGGGTGTTTTGTCAAGCTATCTGCTGTATGTCCCGTAGAACTGCAATAAATAGAAGTACAATATAAGGAAGCATGCAGATAGGTACAAAAGCACATTCATTAAGTCTGAAATGTGATGCAAAGTGGCTAGGGTAAAAGAATGAAGTACAGTGAAATTAAAATCATTTTTTTCTCGAATGCGCGTCATTGCATTAAGAAGAAATTTTATATAGAGTACAGCACGCACGCGCCCCATCAAGAAATGTAAGTATTAGGAGAATAATAGTCCGCTGATCCAAAATATAAGTCCATTAGGACATCGAGACAGCAATTTATATGGAAAGAGTTATCTATTATGAAACCATTTTTAGTGACGAATCTCATAGCATCGATTTCATGTCGATTATTCCTATATTTTTAGTGTGTGTGTTTTGGGGGTGGGGGTGGGTTATGGATGTATAGACACCCCAGGATAGACCCTAACTGCAAAACGTTGTGGCATCTTAGTCTGGCACAGATGTAAAGTAAATATGTCCTTGCGCCCAATGAAAGTGCAGGAAGGATCACAGCTCAGAAAGAATGCAATTATATTTGAATTAAAGGATGGAAAAAGTTTGTCAGACCCCTTAACTGTAAGGTGACTCTAAAGCCTTGAACTATACTCTCTTTTCAAATTATACAGTATCTAAGCTGGTAGATCAATTAGCCAGAATAGGGAAGGAATGTGATGACATAATGATTATCATGCATCTTGGTAACAATCATGGTGCTAAAACATTGATCAACGTATACAGTGAGAAAAACAAAGGTGCATAACGTGATGGCAATGCCAGCCAGAATAGCAATAACACAACAAAAGGATCAAATAAATCAGTTTACCTTCTGTAGTGCAATCCATCAATGGGACATGGATAACAAGAAGACTGCAAGATGTGCTCTCGAGAACATAATGATGATCTTTGCGCAAATGTGGAGCAGGCACAAAATTCATCTTGCCCTGAAACAAGAAACAAGTGTTGCAACGAATTAAGACATGGCAACAGTTCAACAATTGTCCATCATAGACACAACCTTCGTAGATCAACAAACCAACCTTCAAGGGTAGGTTTACTGGCTAGAACTGGACCAAGATCACTAGAAAATGAAGTTCTGCACAAGTGACCAGGTACAAAACCAAGTTTGGAAACATCTTCCCGAACTTTGCAACAGCATGCACAAGTCGATTTTCCCAGTGTTGACTGATCATTTTGGCAAGAGCTAGGTAGAAACTCCCTAGAAGAACAGCAAGACTTCCCATTCTCGCAGTTGATTTTGGCATAAGCTCTCAAACTTCTATGTGTGCATAAGTCATCAACTCGCTCAAAAGTACCCTGGCCCCTGGGCTGCACAAAATGCTTGGATTATAAAGCAATCAAGAAGAACAATTTTCATGGCTGTGTTTGTTGTTGCTTCTGCTATGTGCAAGAGCAAGATTCACTTACCATTTTATCATAGAAAGAAACCCCAATCTCACCATGTGCAACATGATGGGATTTATTACCCACGTGAGTGTAGCTCATGCAATTTGCAGGACATGAAACTCTTGCACAATTTTTCGAAATTCCAGCATTAGGTTGATTAGGCAGCAGATGTGATGGGCAATCCCCATGAATCAAATGTTCCTGACTTAAAGCATGGGATACATCTTGAGGATTATCTCCACTGTAAGCCCCTAAAAGAGAAATGCCCTCTGATCTTCTATTCATATGAATAATGGTTGGGGGCAACTTCAGATGATAATCATCAACCCTTGTCTCAATCTGTCTACTGGCAATTTTTGGATGATCAGAACCACATGCAACATCAGGAGTCTTTGGATGATAATGCTCATTACTGTTGAGAATATCATCAATGGGTCCGGGTGTACTATTCCTCTCAAGGTGTGAAAGAAATAATGCGATAAATGAATTCTTGGATGTATCATCTGTACGCTCACCACCTTCAGAATGTTTTGTTCCATTAGCAACTTCAAGTGGTTGCTTCTTATTCCCAGTACTAATGGATGCTTCAATATGTTCAGCTAGATTATTGTTGATCTTTGTTGCTTGCTTTGGATAAGGATCTGCACCATATGATCATGGCGTTATGTGTAAGAAAAGCAGAAAATGCTCTCACAGGAAGTGCACGTATAATCATGAATCTAATCAGATGTTTCTGCTATGACACTCTAAATCATATTAAAAATTCATATTTATCAATAACCAATATTTGACAGTTTCTTATTGTGCCTTGTCATTTTGACAAATAGTTTTGGCATGGTTAAGCATACACAAAACTAGAGATGCTAGATAGGTAATTATCATAGTCAACTTCTAATGTTCTACCTTTGAGTGACAATGCACAAAGTTAATGTGAATGTAGAACAATATAAGAGGCAAACTCACTTTGATTTACCAATGGCCGATGTGACTGAGGTTTCTGAAAATCAATTACTGTTGACTGTCCCAATGGAAATAGAGTGGTCATAGGTTGATGATAAGAAGATTGTCCAAGCTTTAATTCAGTGTTTGAAGGATTGCACAAATTGTCCTGCAATATTTTGTGGGGGAAATCAGGTTTGCACACCCTACTATCATGGCTCACAACTCCTGTTGAACGTGGCCCAGGATTATGAAAAGATGCATCTAAGTTTTTCTCCAGAAGGATTGCATAATTATGCGCCAAGTGATTTCCATTGTAATGTCTTCCCCTGCTTGCTTCGAAGTGTAGGCTTCCACTAGGTGTGTTAAGAGGGTTCAGGTTCAATGCATGAACCATATGGTTTTTAGCGAGCCCTAAATTCATTATCGTGGAATTCTGTAGCATAGCAGAGTTCTTTATTAAAGCTTCATGCACATCAACACTCTTTCTGTAATTTGTTTCATCTGACCCATTCATTTGCTTGTCAACATTAGTGCATTCTCCACCCTCAATGTACAGATTACTGGAATAATCTGGGTTGTTTATAGGTCCAGTGTTTTTTCCATATCCACCTAATAACCCTACTTTTCCCGTACCACTATTTCTAGAAGCAGGACTTTTCAACATGTATTCTTCCGGAGAACTTTTCATACATGCCCATTCTGGCCAATCCCACCTGGTGCTAGCAATAAATCCTCCCACCTAGATACATACAAAAGGGTAAAATAAATATAATATCAGCTCTGCTTAATATTTGACAAAAGGCCCTTAGTTCTAGTAATACATAACTTGGACCAACTAAATTACAGCAGATGAAACCACAACTGGATCTAATACTCACCCCTATGCAGAATTTGAACCATTGCGCGATAGTCATGCCATTCTCCACGCGGACTATTTCACCAGCTTTTTCTGGAGTTCCTCCCGCATGCTGTAACAAACATATGGAAGTACATAGCTTCAATCTTATTAGACATAAAGTGGATAACTGTTACAAGTCAAAAGGAAAAAAATTATGTGTGTTGAAATGTGGAATCAACAGAATAGCTAGGATGATCCTTAAGTACCTCGCAGAATTTAGCTACAGACATTCTCAACCGATGACACAGGCAAATGACTCCAAAAAGCCCAGCTTCACCCACAAAGAACTCTCCACCTATTCAATCACCACGGGCATATCAGAGGAACTTCAATGATGTATGTTAAGTGAGGGAAATTAATTTAGGCAACATCATCAATAGATTGCTACAAGTATCCAACTAATAGTCAGTCTAAACTTTTCTCCCTTTCACATAAACTGACTGCTATTAAAATGGTGAAGGCAGGAACCTCGTCCAATGGTTGGGTGTAAATGTTTTGATTGCACACGACTCGTCATGGTTAAATGGCTGTATACTTACTAGAGGCCATTCCAGATATAGATTTTGGGTGTGGTAGAAAAACGCTTACTGTAACATTCTAGCCATTTCAAAGACTACCTCCACAGTGATACTGTGGTAGTCAAGTCAGGTTGTATTGCAAGTTGAACCCACCAACGTTCAGACAGGCGACACGGATACGATCACCACGCAGTGTAGGATGATGATGAGTTGTCGATTTGAGCAGCAATTTCTGCAGTGCGTGCGCACTTGAGTCATGAAACTGTATGCCAACGTCTGTCATTCCTGCAAGTTGCAATTGCCGTGAGTAGTCAGATCACAGGAAAGCTAGAATTGTGGGTAAGGTGCCATTGTTGCCTCCAAAGCTCACTACAACTGTACCTTCCCCAGTAAAAGTACCCATTCCATTAGCACTTTTATTCCTAAAAAGTGCTCCAGCAGAGGACTGCTCATTGCTACTGCTTGCTGTCAATCCATGTCTAGAATGCATGGGCAGAGTGGCAGTGTTGCCGGGCGGAGAAGCCCGAGTAAGATCAATGATATCAGCAGCATTGCTCGCACTTGGCTTACCAAACAATGCCTTAAGGTCCGGCGCAAGGCTGAAAGTGGAATAGCTCCCCGGAACTTGAGCAAGCAGGTCGTTGCTCGGCCCCGCTCTCGCAGGCTGGCCGGATTGCGCGGTCGACAGATTCGTGACCAGCTGCTCCGGCGCTGCCGCCGCTCGGCCGCCCGCCGCGGCCTCCTGCCCTGCGAAGGGGCGGAGCAGGTGGCGCAGAGTGACGCCGTCCATCTGCGCACGCACGGGACAACATTAGCGCCATGTTAGCGAGCAGTGCTCCAACACTCAACAGTGAGACAGCAAGCGACCCCGCGCACGTGCGGCAGCATTCCAATCCCCAAAACCGCGCCCATGTCATCCGCGAGCTACCGCGAAACCACCCCCCGAATCGTGGGATGGGCGAGGGTTTCGGGGGACGAACGAAAAACCACTCCAAAACCCCCCGCATTCCGCGCCCGCGGTGACCGAACCCCCGAAATCCCCACCGAGAGATGCGCGCGTGGCGGGCGGTACCTGGCTCGGCAGCGGCGCGGCGGGGGTCGCCGGCGTCGGAGGCCACCGCGCGGGCCACGACGCGCCGTCCATGGCCGCCGCGGCAGCGAGGCGCGGTTCGGTTCCAGTCGGTGGCTGGTTGGTTAGTGGCAACCGCAGGGAGGAAGGAGGAGGAGGGGATGAGAGGTGAAAAGTGATTTCGCAAGCGAGGCGGGGCCGCGGGGGTGGTAGAGAGGACGCCTCTGCCTGCTGTGCTGCTGGCGTGGGGACGTGGAGTAATGGGGTCGCGCAGCAGGTGCAGTGCGGCACTGCAGCGGCGTGGGGACGCGCGGCGCTTTGGTCCGGCGCGCCTTTGATTGTCTTGTCGAGTCGTGGCAGGCGCTGAGACGACGGGAGCTGGCAGGGCGCTGTCTCCCTGGACCCCGTCCATTGGACGGGGACGGCCTGCCACTGGTGGTGCTCGGCGAGTCGCCGCCGGTGACGCGCTGCGGCGCACCTCAAGATTCCACTGCCTATCCATCACTCTTACCCAAATTCATATTCATATTGTTTGGAAGGGTTATAAGTTAGCCATTTATTCGTGGGTATGGACAGAGAAATAGAGAATATTATCCGTTTTATTCTTTACCCGTTATATATTAGATAAAATTAACAACCATTTGTTAACTTTGGACGGAGTGTACAGGTCTACACGTGACCTCACGTCAAGAGCCAGATCCTAAAAAAAAAATCACGTTTACATTATAAAATTTTATCGAAATTGACTGATATTGCTCGAGATGACTCAGTATGACGGGCAGCTATTATGTGCAAAACAATACGGCTATACTCACATGTGGGCTCACACATCAAGAGCTGGACCCTAAAAATAAAACCGCGCATTCACATTATAAAATTTTATCGAAATTAACTAAAATTGTTGGAGATGAGTTGGTATGACTGATAACTACTATGTGCAAAGCAGTACGGCTATACTCACATATGGGCTCCACATGAAGAGCCGGACCCTGAAAATAAAATCTCGCGTTCACGCTATAAAATTTTATCGAAATTGACTGAAATTATTGGAGATGACTCAGTATGACTGATAGCTACTATGTGCAAAGTTGTACACCTATACTCACATATGGGCCCCACATCAAGAGCCGGACCCTAAAAATAAAATTTCGCGTTCATACCATAAAATTTTATTAAAATTAATTGAAATTTATTGGATATGACTCAGTATGATTGACAGCTACATGTGCAAAGCAGTGTGACTAGATCTACACGTTCACTATCAACTTAAACTATTAACTTGTCCTTTTACCCATTGAATCATCGGTACCCGTTGAATATTATCCACTTTATTTGAATATGGATAATTTAGGATTAGGTAGATTGTGGGTATAGGTATGGATTATCCATAATCTACCCAGCGGCAACGTGAGGCGCACCGGCGGACCGTGGTGTCAGCAGGTAGGTCTAAGCACTGACTGATTCCCGCTGTCTTCTCCCGTTACAATGATGATGTTCTCCCTGATTTTACTAGCGCTCTTCTGCTTAAACTGCTTTGTTCTCATCTCCATTTTCCAGCTTTGCTCTTGTTCCTGACACTCATCAGAGTTTCAGACACGGTGGAAAAAAAGTTACATAACTAATCGATGGTGGAAACAGCCGGGTAGAGCCAGGAACAAAGTATGATGGGGGCCATACAATGCAAGTTCATAGTATAGTGCAAATTTCGAGTATCATTAGTATAACCCATACTGATATACCGTAAGAAAAGTTTCACTAAATATGCTATCGTATAATTTTAAATCCAACAATTTTACCATATACAGAATTAAGCATAGGATTTTACGAAGTGATTCATCTTAATTATCTTGATGGTTTGATTGCTGATTGCCTAATAAAGCGATAGAGGCTCACGGCTAGAGTGATTAGATATTTAGATGTCTCGGGCAATCGGACGGTAGGGCGCTTAAGAGTGGAAGCAAATCTCTCTTGTGGCCGGCGGCCTCAATACGAGTGGAGGTTCGGCTAGAGGCGGCCAGGAGGTGCGGTTTTTGGAAGGCAAGGAAGTACGGGCGGATGGCGAAAGGGTGAATTGAATGTGCAATGCTGGATACTTATTGGATCGACCCAACTATGGGAGGCAAAACGTTAGATTGATCGAATTATTAGAAGGTTGATAGTTCTATTTCACTTTTAACACGATGACAAAAAAAATAACCTTACTTACCATATAATAAATGCAACACATATTTTTAGTTGGTCCCCAATATTTTAACTGAAAATTCCTCGTTACTAGTACTATTTATTGCCATAGCCTATGCCAATAGCAAATAGGACTATCATTTATGAATATTTAAGTTTTTAAAATACGACTATCAAGAGAGAATGGAGGGAGTAAAAATCAATAATGCTTATCAGTCACTAGCCTCATCGGCTAAGCCACTTGAGCTTAACAGCCTAATAGCTCATTAGCAACTTATTTTGGCTTAGGATTAAATATACTAACAAAGGAAGTTCAATTTTTTTCCCACGTTGGGAGGGGCCATGGCCCCTGCTGCCCCTCCCTAGCTCCGCCAGATTTTTTTTATTTTCACTCTGGGCTCGCGTCTTTTCTACATGGGTTCATGGAGACCCGGTGCAGCGACCACTTTTGATGCCAAAGGCAGCAGAGGGGGGTGGGTCCTGGTAACAGTTGAAGGCGTACAACCCACTCGGACGGTCGGACCAACTGTCCTCGAGCTTGAGGAGTAGACCCGGTGTCCCATGCGCCGTGCAGACCAAGCTTCAGCTGCCGGTGCGGTGGTCCCACTTTCAGCGACACGCCGCCCACAATGGACCGTGACTGATTGTCCTGCCGGACGCCTACATCGCGGACTGCCACGCACGCATGCTTCTTTTGATAGGGCAATGATATGATGACGACTCCCAAGTGAGAGCCTCGAGATCCGTGAGCCGAAATGATGCGTGTGATTGGTGGGCCAGGAGTCCGTGCTCTCCCTTGGCGCCGCTCCCTCCATGGGAATCGGCCCGGGTGTGAGCGCGTGATTGCGTGAAGCACAACACAGGCCGACAGCAGCCTGCCCCGACAAACAGTTAGGCTACCAGTGGGCCGGCCTCGCAATTAACAAGGCCTCGTCAGTTTTTCACTGGGCCTTGTACAGATAGAATAGACTAATAATACTCCCTCCATTGCTTAAAAAAAAAACTCCCTCCTCGTTTTAAAATACAGCCATTTTTTTAAGTTAAATATTTTAAATTTTATCATAGATAGAAAAAATATAAAGATTGATAATATAAAAATAATATTAATATATTCATAATTAAACAAACTATCATGATATTTTTATTTAAAAGTAATTAATTTTAAAAATAATATTATTTGACTTTGACTAAATCTAAAGGTTGCTATATTTTAGAACGAAGGTAGTAGGAGTAGATAAAGGAGTGCAATCAAAGGCCTTATACAACACAAGTGAATTTCATGTTAGACTATCAAACTAGATTTTGCAACTGGAAAGTTTATAAATTCTCGTGTGTTTATGTGAAATTTGTCTCTTTTTTCATGCTGCCATGATGTAAAACTACTACTTTGCTTATCTGGCTAACTAATCAGTTCAATCCATGATCCATTGTCTTGATGGTAAGTATCGAGTGATCTTTTTACGAGAAAAGTTCCAAGTGATCTACTTTTGAGCGGCACCAAGAAGAGAGGTTCTTAAGTTTCACATCATACTATTTTCATTGATTGAGAAGAAGTCAAAGTATAGGTGTGTTTTATAGATAGATTTGTGTGTTCCCATCTCATGTAGATGTAGAGATTTTGTAGTCAATTCGCTAAATACAGTGAGATTTCGTGGTTAATTTGTTAAATAATATACTGTGTTTTGTAAAAAATACTCAAGAAAAAGAAAAGAAAACAAATCTCAAAAACCGAATAGATCGGAAGGCTATTCTCAACCCTTCGTCGGCTGGCCCTCGCGCGCACTGCCGTCACGACCCAGAGATGGCGGCGGCGGCGAGGCGTGCCGCTGGCCTTCTCCCTCTCCTCCTCTCTTCGTCGTCCGGTGCTCGCACACCCCTTCGCCGGGCGCTATCTCTGATCTCTCCGCCTCGCTCCTATCGCCTCCTCTCGCAGCCCGCCAGGCCCTTCTCCACCTCCCCCTTCTCCGCCTCCGCCTCCGCGTCGAATGGCGCGGCTGCGGAGAGAACCCGCGAGCTGCACCTGTACAACACCAAGTCGAGGAAGAAGGAGCATTTCCGGCCGCGAGCTCCTGACGGGGAGGTCGGCATGTACGTCTGCGGAGTCACGCCCTACGACGACAGCCACATCGGCCATGCCCGCGCATACGTCGCCTTTGACGTCCTCTACAGGTCAGTTAGTACAGTTGTAATCTCTGTTGATCTAACCGCACACTTGATTCACTCGCTGGAGGTACTGTAGAGTTCTAGTGAAGTGTTACAGACTTACGAGGCAACCTAATAGCAGCATTTGATTACTTAGTTAATTGATGGCTGACATTGCGGTCTCAAATGGCCACAGATACATATGCCTTGTGATGATTAAGCTGCTTGTTACTCCAAACCCTAAATGGCTCGTTGTCACTCCACATTGACATTTTTGTGATTGAACTGGTGTGGTAGGATAAACATTGTAGTGACATACTGACGTGGTTACAATGGTTAAATCCCTTGTAAATTGGTTCTGCATGTATAATTTGACCTGGACCTGCGTAGGTGCTTGATATGGATTCCTAAAGATTATGTGTGTTAAGTATTAACGATCTCGCAACCTCGTATCTATTATCTTATTCTTATCGCGTTATTTATTTCCATGGTAGTTTTCTTTCCACGGAAGTATTGCATAAACTAACTGTGCCACCTTGATAGGTACTTGCGATATTTGGACTATGAAGTTCGCTATGTTCGGAACTTCACCGACATCGATGACAAGGTGATTTTTGGACTAATTTTGTTTGCAAATAAATGAGTCTGATTCCACAGTTTCTGTTAACCAGTTTAATGATTTTTACATAGCTCAATACTTGAAGTTGCAGTTATTATATTCTTACATCTTTGTCGTTTACAAGCTCTTGAAAGTCAGCGCTTTACTGTGTACAGAATTTGCATTAACCTGAATTAAAGTAAATAAGAAAGGTCTAGTTTGATCGTTCACACATTTTTACTGATGTCATGTTTATTTCAGATTTAGACCTGAATTTACGTAGATGGCTTTATATGAACTATTTTCTGCTGAAATCGTATTAAGCAATTTTACATGGAAGACTAGAATGAATATTGAAATGCGATTTGCTAATCTGCACAGGAAACCTGAGTTGCACTTCTGGAATTCTGTAGATAATTGCTAGAGCAAATCAGCTGGGGGAAGATCCTTTTAGCTTAAGCAAAAGGTTCTCTGATGATTTCCTGTCAGACATGGCTAATCTTCAATGTTTACCACCATCTGTGGAGCCCCGTGTTTCAGATCATATTGATCAGATTATAAATATGATTAAACAGGTATGTGTACTTGGTTTTGTGGCTCCTTAGTATTCTGTTTAGAGTACTTAGTATTTATACTTATGCAATTTCTTCGCTGTTGTCTTGAAAATGTTACTGATCTCTGTAGTGGGCTCAATATTAGGTTTAATCTCGGATTGGTTGGATCTTGCTTTGACATACACTAGTTCAGGTTGAAAAGGTTCATTATATTTCATTAAGTTGACAAATGACAATAGATTATTATTGCATTGTGTGGCTTGACCTTTCAACTCATAGGGTTCATCTAGAAATAACACACAATTTTGAGATGGACTTTAGGCATTGCTATTTCAACTTTGGGAAGTGCTATGTGACTCAGTTATAATCTTAAAAGTATACAAGCTGCACAATGTTGTGTGCCATGTTTGTATGGCATTGTTCAATGTGATCATGCCATATGTATGCAGTTGTGAACATGAAGGACAGCATGTTGTGTTGCTCTCTTAATGTAAAATATCTGCTGTAAATAATTAGTACTCCCTCTCCTTTTTAAATATATGATGTGTAGGACAAGGTATTAGTTAAAGAAAAGTAATTAGCTTCTCTTAAACATCTTGTATTTAAAAACGGAGGAATTATAAGTTTGTGTGCTTTTTTACTGTGCATGACAGACATTTCCATCTGGCTGTGTATCAACAGCAGCTCTTTAAAGTGCTAATAATATCGACGTTGAGTTCCTGTTCTTTTGGTATAATGACTTTTTGCTACACAGCTTGACTTCTTTGTATTTTTTGCAACTTTTCTGTGAGCAGATCCTTGATGACAATTGTGCATATGTAGTGGGTGGGGATGTCTATTTCTCTGTTGACAACTTTCCTGAATATGGAGAGTTATCTGGTCGAAAACTTGATGATAATAGAGCTGGTGAAAGGGTTGCAGTTGATGAGAGGAAGAGAAATCCAGCTGATTTTGCTCTATGGAAGGTAAAAAGATGTCCCAGATGCTGGTATGCAGCATTTTTTGTATTCTATTCTCTGCGGAGATGGTTTAATAAATCATAAAATTCATTCCATGTCAATTCCAGGCTGCAAAAGATGGGGAGCCATGGTGGGAGAGCCCTTGGGGCCCTGGCAGGCCAGGTTGGCACATCGAATGCAGCGCCATGAGTGCACATTACTTGGGTCATTCTTTTGACATACATGGTGGTGGGGAAGACCTCATCTTTCCACATCATGAGAATGAGATAGCACAAAGCCGTGCGGCATGTTGCGACAGTAGCATAAATTACTGGATACACAATGGTTTTGTCAATGTAAATAGTCAAAAAATGTCTAAATCGCTTGGTAACTTCGTCACCATACGCAAGGTAAAGGCAACATTTCAAATGTTCCCTAGTAAGTAATAGCTGTACCTGCACTTTCTTATTAAAGGCTGTCATTTTTCCCAGGTTATAGAGATGTACCACCCGCTTGCCTTGAGATTGTTCTTACTTGGCACACACTACAGGTCTCCAATCAACTACACAATAGAACAACTCAATGTCGCGTCAGATAGATTGTATTACACGTATCAGGTATGTTCTGTGTATATATAATATGTGATACAAAGATGTGTGTATGAACTCCATGATTCGCAACTCTTCGCTGATGCTATCAATATTTTTTTCCTGGCAACAAAACCTGTTAGGTAGTGAATAAGAAAATCCAGGTACATGTATATTGAAGGTTGTCCAACTACTTGTAGCTATTATTGTCTTCCAAGAGTCCAAAACTTTTGGGTTCTCTATTTCAAGCACACTGAAAGAAGGAAGGTCTCGAACTTTAGGTTGCGATGTATGTAACATAGTAATGTTTCCTTTAGTTGCTTGTTAACAATATCTAGAAGCCAAGTAAGTGTAATCACAAATCAGAGGTACCCTATTTTGTACTTTTGGAAGCAAATTTCTCTGTATTCAAAATGGATTGCTAATATGGTTTCATGGGTAGTTCTCCCAGATAACATTATGAATAATTGATACTCAACTTGTATTGAATTAACATAAGATTTTTTTTTCTGGCTGGGTCATGTTACCTTTTCACTAATAGAACTTACCAAATGAACTTCACCTGAGCTGGCCTAGCTGCCTTGAACCTAAGAAAAGCTGGATTGTGTAATCTGATTTAATTCTTTATTTTTTATACTGAAACTTCTTGTTTGTCCTAGCTGATTCCCAAGTTTTCACATATTAACTGGCCTGGCTGCCTTGGACCTAAGAAAAGCTGTGTTGCCTAAACTGAATTAATTCTTTGTTTAATACTGAAACTCACATATTAGTTGACCTGGCTGCCTTTTGCCTAAGAAAAACTGTGTTACCTAAACTGAATTAATTCTTTGTTTAATACTGAAACTGCTCGTTTGTCCTTACTATTTCCAACTTCCAAGTGCTCACATATTAGCTGATGTTTTAGAATCAGTACTGCTGCCACAATTTTCTTCCTTCACTCAGTGTTCAATGTCATTTGATTGTTTCGGTTCGAAATATATGGGATGATTGCAGTAGTGGCATACTTGATCTGACTTTGCTGGGTAGTTTTCTGCTACAGTTTCTTTCTAAAATTAGAGCTTCGACAACACATAGCTAATTCATGGCTGGAGACTGAGAAGTTACTTCTGTTTGCCTGAAAACTCAGGCATTCATTAAGTTTTTGATGGCATTGAAAGTAATAATCTCACTGATCTTGCTGTTTCTTTAGGCATCATTTCACTGCTGTAACTTCTAATTAAAGGGCTCACTTCAACCGTTTCATGTCCACAGACGTTACGAGATTGTGAAGAGAGTTGCCAGCAACAACATAAGAACTCTGGAGATTCCTTGCCTGCTAGTACCCTAAATTATATCCAGAAACTTCATGATGAATTTGAGACTTCAATGTCAGATGATCTCCACACTTCAGTAGCATTGGCTGCTATTTCTGAACCATTGAAAGTCATGAATGATTTGTTGCACACTCGTAAGGTAAATTTATTGATGAACTCCTGGAGATACTGTTTACTAGTACTCAGACTTCACTGTACCACTTTCGTGCAAATGGTTACCATTTTCATGGAGATGGTAAGACTTATCTAACTTGTTTTGACCTAACTCTGGCATTTGAACAGGGAAAGAAGCAGGAAAAACGATTGGAATCACTTGCTGCCTTGGAAGAGAAAATAAGAGTAGTGCTCTCTGTTCTAGGATTGCTGCCTTCAAGTTATCACGAGGTGAGTGCATCTGTTAACACTGCTGAGTTAGTGAGTCTACAGTTTGCAGTACAATTTTGTTTCTGCACGAGTATCACTGTCACAGCCTCTCAATAATAGTACTTCATGTTGGCCATTGCAGACTCAACTATGTAAACTCTTGGTACTAGGAAAACTGAGTTTTGTAGAATTAAAATATGAGAGGCCTACCTATCAGCCGTACTCAACCAGAGTTATCCCAAGGAAAGAAACTTATTTAGTGATCATAGTACATATGCTTAGTCTTGCATAGCGTGTATCCCAATACAAGTCCTAAGCAGAGAATGCTAGTGTACCTTAGAAGCTTTTCTATGATTGATTTGGATTGTGGCGCAGCTAATTTGATCCAAGTCTGGCACTATCCTGTACTTAAGCTGCAATTCTCACTAGTGTATTTCACCGAGTCGCTCATGCTACTAACGACTTTCTGTTCCAAGGCTCTGCAACAACTGCGAGAGAAAGCATTGAGAAGAGCATCCATCACCGAGGAGCATGTGCTGCAGAAGATCGAAGAGAGGACTGCAGCAAGGAAGGCGAAGCAGTACGAAAAATCTGACGAGATCCGGAAAGAATTGGCTGCTGTTGGAATCGCCCTCATGGATGGTCCTGACGGAACGACTTGGAGACCATCTGTGCCTCTTTCTGAGGAGGAAGCGGTGGTTGTGAAGACATGATCTGCGCAGGTTCTTTGGGAGACCCACGTACACCAGTTCTCTGATGGTTGTGCTTGATTGCAGTATTGTGCAGGTCCTGCGACGAGATGAACTGAGATTCAGAAAAACAAGATTATTTGCACGATTGTGTGCTCCCGCGAGGGCTACTGTAGTTATGCGCATGGCAGTAAATGACTAAATGGAACCAAAAGATAGCCAGTTTGACAGTCATTACTGAGTTTTGTAGATCATATTGCTCTGCATATTTGAACTGATATACCAGTTATACCATTTACCTTCAAATCCAAGAACCATTTGCTTGCTTGCTTCATGGTTGCTGCCGCTGATCGCGTTCTGCCTTCGTTTTCGTTTCTGCCAACGGGGCAGGCAGGCATCAGCCACGTGTCCTCGCTTGGCAGCTCGCGGCATTCCAACGTGTGGGCCCCGGCTCCACGGCGCTGTGGCCCACGTGCCACGCCAACCACACGCTCTCGGCGTCGTGCTCTCCTCTCCGCCGCGCAACTCCGGAAAGAGTTCAAAGCGCAACCAGTTGCGCGCACACACTCTCTCCTCGTGGCCACTCGATATACTGCTCGCCGGAATTCGAACACGGAACACCACGCCTGTCGCTCGCAGCTCGCTCGACGCGACATGGCGGCCTCGGCGCTGCAGCCCGAGCGCCACCTCCTCCTCCTTGCCGGCAGCGGCGGCCGCCGCCACCGGCCTCTCCTCCGCATGCTCCCGCCACGCGCGCCGCCCTTCCCGCACCGCCGCCGCCGGTGGCCGCTGGCCGTGAGGGTGTCCTCCGGCGACGGCGGGGGCGCGGGAGGGTTCGCGAGCGCGGTGGAGAAGCGCTCGGTTCCGGGGGCGGTCGGCAAGGATGAGGGAGCGAGGGGAGAGGAGGAGTTGGAGGGGGAAGTGGCCAGCGCTTGGGAATTGAGGTGGCCGCCGTGGGAGGGGTTGCCCGAGCGGTACAAGCTCATTGGAGCTACCTCTCTCGCCTTCGTCATCTGCAACATGGACAAGGTGACCCATCCTGTTTGTGTCTCATCTGGACCTTGCACGGGATTATGGGCTTACAGCTACACCTGGCCATTCGCACTGTTGCAATGAAAGCATAAATGGTATTTTGAGTTGGTAGAACTAATATGATAGTGTGCATGCGATTTTTTGGCTTGCTATAGCTTGGTTCATGTGAAACCAGGAAAGCAATTGATGCTATGATTAGGATTACTTTACCCGCAAAAAAAATGATTAGGATTACTTAGCGTGTTACCAATAACATTTACCAGATGTTCATGGGGATTTGAGTTGCGAAATGAATCTACATGATGTGATCACTGTTTTCTTTTTCCTCTGGGTTTCCTTTGGCATAACATAGAGACATTACTGTGGGACAGTTCAGTTGAAGGCCACTGCTGCAATAGTCTGTACTTGCTTAATCATGCAGGCCATATCTAACTTATCACATTTTTTAGTGCTCATCTTAGCATGCATTTGGATCACTGTACAAACATGTAATATTCACTTTAGGCCAAGAGGGTTTTTAAACATTGTCTTACAAGCATGCAAATGTTTGAAGTAATGAAATTCGTTTTAAAAAAGAAGTAATGAAATTGCTGTTACAGTTCAATGCACTCTTCTTGGAAACATGTTTATTCAGTTAGCTTTTATGATGGATCCATCCTTTGCCAAGAGGAACTTCTGTTAATTTCAATATTCTAGTTCTGCAGGTTAACCTGAGTGTCGCGATTATTCCAATGTCACATCAGTATGGTTGGAACTCATCAACTGCTGGATTAGTTCAGTCCTCATTCTTTTGGGGCTATGCATTGAGTCAATTACCAGGAGGATCGCTGGCAAAATTGTTTGGCGGAAGGTTTGTTTAGGGTAACAAAATCATCTCGAATATTTATGAATGCAAGACATCTATGATTGTGAAATACTGATCCATTATTGTTTACTATGTAGGAAAATTGCAAAATAGCACTATGAAGTAGGAACTGCCAACTGCTACTGTATGATTCATAAGCTGAACATATCTTTATTTTGTTTTGCCCCTTTCCAGGCTGAAAATATTTGTATTACCATTATAACTTGAAGCAGTTGAATTCTAGTCAGGTGCCTTTCCCAATTTCCTATAGTTGGATCCCATGTTCTTTCTCATCATTTAATTTTACTCCTACAGTATATGTGATGTCTATTTATTTATTATTGTACTTTAATAATTTAGCATTATATTTTATGCTGATTGTAGGAAAGTTCTTGCGGTCGGTGTTGTGACATGGTCTTTGGCCACTGCTCTAATTCCGGTTGTAGCAGGGTTCATGCCAGGACTTGTGCTGTCAAGGATTCTGGTAACCTACTCACTAAAAGTCTCTCCTAGCTGTTGATCCAAAATTTGCACTACTTTATTCTGTTCTTGTATTCAGGGGTTGTATCGTTTGTATCGATTAACATAGTCGACACTGACAAGGGTAATGATCACAAGCAGTCCCTCGACATTTAATTAAGGTTTAGGAGAAATTTGGTTTTTTATGAAGAATCTGATTCTGTGCACATATCATTTAACAAATGTAATTTGCAAAAGTATCAGGACTCCCAGAAATAACACATTGCGATGCAGAAGCTTTGTGATATGCTGATATCCATAATTCCTTGTATAAATTCTGGAACATTTACATTTGAGCACCATGTCTAGTCATTGCATCTCCTTTGCCTGGTGTGGTGGGTGTGTTAACTTGAACAGAAAAAAATTGCCATCTTTATTTATTTGCGCTTTATTCTTTGTTAGTTGTGTTATATGCTAGGTAGGCATTGGAGAAGGTGTCTCCCCTTCAGCTGCTACAGATTTAATTGCTAGGTAAGATCTATTTTTATATGCTACTTTGGTTCCTTGTCTTGACATTTATTTTTGGGACTTCTGTTAGTTAATACAAATGCGTCAATTGTGTTTTCTAGATATTGGTCTATCACATGGTTATAAATTATAGCGCAACGAAGGCCGCTTATATGTTGGCATTTTCTCCATGCTCCTCTTTTAATGTTTAGAGGATGAACTTTTGCATAGCTACACTCCATTGGTGGTGTCTACATTTGTGAATCTTACATTAAATGCTATTATAATTCACAATCGTTCATATACATTTTGGCATTATGCAAGAGTAGTTTGGAACTTCAGGCTTTTCATTGGCTCTCACATGCAGGTCCATTCCCTTGCAAGAACGATCAAGAGCAGTTGCTGTTGTTTTTGGTGGTTTGAGCTTCGGAAGTGTCTTAGGGTACGTGTATTAACATATATGGTAGCCCAATATGTTCATGATCTTTATGCAACAATTTACATACTTCCATGCATATGCTGATGCATGTAAATGCTGAATCCAAACTAAATTAGATTTTCCATCTGTGTTCTCTAAATAATGGTTTCTTTGTTCTCTAAATAGTGGCTTCTTAGGAGTACTATTTTAAGCTATTGTGCTTCTACCAGAAATTCCTGCCAACTATTTGATATTTTCCGTTCTTTCTGTAAGTAAAGATCTTAAAAGTATCCTGCTCTAAGTTCTGAGCATCTAACCTGTCATGCACTTGGATGTAAACATAGAAGAATGTAGTGAGATATTTGTTTAGAAAGATAAAATGCTAAATCTTTTTTTTTCTCGTGAACTGCTTGTATCTGCTGGTTACATTTGTCTCATTCTTCAATCCACATGGATGAGGTACAAATTTTTGGCATCCGAAGCATGATGCAATTTTTTTTTCATTATCTCAAATCTTGATAGCTGCACAAGACATCCTTAATAACAAGATGTTGACCTTTTTTTTTTCTTGTTTATCAAAACAACACTGCCTTACATTTGTCTTTATAACCATGCAGCTTGAGGTAATAGCAGTAGCTTTGCTATATGGTTAATGGTTTACCCGTTTTATCACATTGCAGACTTCTGTTCGCCCCTCCCATCATTCAGAACCTTGGTTGGGAGTCCGTATTTTACATATTTGGCCTTCTTGGGATTATTTGGTAAGCATATATTTCTAAGAAGTCGGTAACACATAATTTATTGTGGCTGAACTTTATTTTCTGTTGTCCACAGGTGCATAGGGTTTGAATCTCTTAAAGGGAAACAGTTGGGTAACAACAAAGGCCTATTAAGTAAGCGCTGAGCTATCTTTATGATATCAGCCACCATGATGGAAACGTGCCCATAGAAATCACTATAATTATCATCTGTAGGCATATATTTTCCGAGGATTTTGGAAAATTCTGTTCATGTTTGGAGTCACAACTTCTTTTGTTGGATCATTACATGGAGCACTACCACCTCAAAGCTCCATGTATCAAGTTGATTTTGTGCACTAACCAAGATGGCTTGCAATTGCATGATTACACCTAATCTGGTTTGCACTGTGTTTATCTGTTTCCTTCTTAACAGAAAGTATTAAATATGATCATTGTTGACTACTCTTTGAACTTAATCGTGTCTACATTATTTTAGCTAAAAGCTAACTATCACCTTATGTTTTCTATCTTACAGTTCGCTCATATAATCAATTGAAACATTACAAAAGTTACTTCTACTTTACAGATTTGGGACAAAGTTCTACTGGATCCGATGGCCTTGTCTCATCAGCTGTGTCTTCAGAATCATCAGACTCGTCATTGGAAGATTTGCAGAATTCACTAAAGGTTGTTTTCTACCAACTGAGGTCGTGCTATCTTAACCTCTTCTTAGAGTATCTATTCAGGGATCAAATCTCAAAACTGTTATCAAGTTCTGACATCAATGACATTTGAAAAAGATGAGTTCCATAATCAAGGCAGAACAACCAATGGAAATCTGATGTCTAGTTTGTTGCTCATTGTCATCTCATCTGAAAGACATGTTGACTTCTTCCTATCAGTTGGCATCAGTGCGCTGTATTTGCAATGAAGTTAACAACTCTCAGAGTCTGAGAAGAGCAAAATTTTATTCAACTACATGCAGATGAAATTTATCACTATCAAGAATTCATGTGATGTGATGTAACCATCATAGGGAATGGACACATAGTTTTCGTTATAAAGATTGTTTTTGGTTAATACATGTCTCTAACATAGCAGGCTCATTACTTGTTTTGCAGGATGTTCCTTGGGGAGCATTTTTCAAAAGCAAGGCAGTGTGGGCAATGATATATGCACACTTTTGTGGAAGTTGGGGGCATTATACTTGCTTGTCTTGGCTACCAACATTCTTTAGGTTTGGCACCTTGCAAATTTTCTTCTCAAGTTACTTTATAGGACCAAAGAGAAAAGGACGAAAATTGAAATCGGATATCATGAATTAACATAAGATTGTTATAGTTTCTCTCATCTTAGCTACATTTACTATGATATGTCAGTCCATAGCATGCGGCATGCCCCCATTATCTTACTCCTATGATCTATAAATGTAGGGAAGTGTTAGTTCTAATTAAAATAAATTGCTATTTGTTCATTACATTGTGTCAAACATATGTAGAAACAACTTCTTATTGTGATTTTTCCCCCAAACCATGTGTTATACAGTGAGGAGCTGAACTTGAACTTAACAGAAGCAGCATGGGTATATACATGCTTTCTTTCTTAAATTATAGTAAATCCTTCTATTGAAAGTCCAACCCTAACCAGGCGATCTACGAGGGTGGAACCAGTGAACCACGCGAGCTGGTTTGATGCGTGGGGCAGAGGGCTCGATTCGTCTTTATTTATCATTGATATCTAGCTTTTACTCCAGCCTCATGTAGTGCTTTTGAATTTACATTTTTTTTCTGTAGGTGTCAGTCCTTCCTCCTTTGGGTTCAATTGTCATTACATCTATTGCAGAACCTTTTGCAGATAACCTGATAGCAAATGGAGTTGACACCACGAAGTCAAAGCATTCACTTCTTTCAACTGATCGACCTCCCCTTGAGGCCATTGTGTATGCCTTTGTTGCGGAGTGTTAAACCTCAGCTTTAGGCACCTCCGATGAGTAGGTGCAATGGTTGGCATTTAGAGTAGTAATGGGGGACTTGTGGTTGAGGAAACTAGAGAGGGTTGGCAATAGCAGCTGGAAGGAAGTAGATTGATATTTTACTTTTAACGGAATATGCTGCCCCCCCCCCCCCCCCCCCAACACCCCCCCCCCCCCCCCCCCCACACACACACACACCCGCCGCCCCTCTCAGTTAACTAGAGGACTCCTTGACACACCATACTAGACCTGGACTCTTACAGTTCACTAGGATTACTAGTACAGTGCACACTCCATTCCAAGATCAAGTACTATTTCACACGAAGTAGATTCTTTTTTCTTCATATTTGACTATAACTACTATCAGCCCCTGCTGCTTGCATCGAACTCCAATACTCCCTGGATTCTCAAATTGCTTCTGCTGGTTTCCTCAACAGGAAGCCCTGGCAATTCTCAGGAGTGAACATAGTATATGCTGTGTTATAAATCATAATAGTATTTTCAGTTAGCTCATAGAAAAAAATGTAGAATTGAAAAAATGAATCTGTTGCTTAAATCTGTAGGTACGAAAAATATGCCAAACAATTGCCTTTGTTTCACCTGCGATTTTCGTGATGCTGTCCTCTGTGGATCTTGGACTGCCTCCCTGGGAAATCGTTGCTTTTCTTACAAGTGGTCTAGCACTCTCCAGCTTCGCATTTTCAGGTCATGTTATTAAGATTGCAATCATGCTCTCACTTTTTACATGTTTCGAAGGTCCAAACCTCAATATTTTGGTTGGTAAACAGGGCTTTATTGTACGCATCAAGATATCTCTCGTGAATATGCAAGCATTCTCCTGGTAACTCATTAAAATCCTGTCTTCTCAAAATTTCTGCATGTATCTTCTTGAAAAGAAATAGAAAAGTAACGTTCTGTTGCTTAGATGCTTAAAAGGATGACTGACTGACAGTCTGCAGTCGATGCTGGTTACATTTCTGTAGATTCCATCACGAGTGATTGTTATAATTTGTTCCCTTTGTGCTCCAGGGAATCACAAACACTGTAGGTGCTGTGCCTGGAATTGTTGGTGTCACACTGACAGGCTATCTTCTTGATTCAACTCATTCTTGGAGTGTATGCCATCATCAATCCATAAACTATATTACATTTCATGAAGATGAATCACTCTAATCACCATATCGGGTACCGTTTTGTGTGCAGATATCACTCTTCATGCCATCTGTCTTCTTTTACTTGACTGGTACTGTTGTATGGTTAGCATTTGCCAGCAGTGAGCCCCAGGATTTTTCGAAGTCAGGATCAGAGTCATGACCTATGGTTCCCCTGTGCACAGAAGGGGTTATTTCAGAAGGAAATTTCATCTTTAGTCTAGGCAAAATTATGGAGCCCTTGGGCAGCGAATGGGTTTTATGTTCCTTTTCAATCAGTTGGAGATAAGAGAAGGCCAATGGCAGAGGACTACCCTGTAAATGCAAACGGCCATATTGGCTGACATGCATATGTCTTTTCTGGTTATTTTTCACTTTTTGACATGATTTCAGTAGGGAAAGAGCAATGTGTTCTGTCATGAAGAGTTATGATTGCATCAGCAGTAATGTATTAATGTTGTGTCAGGAAACACACTTCAGGTGTAAATATGAAGGGCAGCATGACATTTTTAGTTAGCAGAACCATTCATTTTTGTGCTATCCTTAATTTGTCATATTTCTGTACTCCTGTTCGACTTGATTTGATTTCTATTGCCGGTGCAGCCAGAAGGCCCAGAACGAAGTCACAAGCTTGCCACTTGGTTCAACACTGATGTAGAGCTAAATACCTATTCAGCCACACAGAGAAATTTACTCGCTAGGATAGTCCTATCACATTGCCCAGTCATACGATACAGCTCCTCTAGTAAAAGCTAGTGTTCAAGATGCCAGCAGCATAAATAATGGAATTGTATGAGTCCCAACAATAGAAGGCTAGAAGTTGCATGATGCTTCAAGCATGTGTCAAAAGCACATTGCAAAATGCTTCCAGCGTCTATTGTCAGCGAACAGACTTTAGGCCACACCGTCTCAGTGCCAGAGTGAGATTGAATGACATGACACAGAATCACAGCTCCAATAATTGTAAATGACCCCCACTCAGAACACACAATTAAGACTTCATGCACAAAGGGGAAAACACAAGATAACAATTTAACATCAGATGTCAAATTTTCCTACACTATAGAGACACTGACAAAGCTACATTGGTCCCAAACCTGCTCCATCATCTAAACAACACATGTAGCAGCATGAAACAGCCAAGGAGGTGGATGCAGGTGTAATTGCCAAATCACTTCTTCTTCTTGGCTGGCGGCTGGTCCTCCTCATCGTCATCATCGTCATCCTCGCCATCATCATCGTCGTCGTCGTCATCCTCGCCATCATCATCACCATCGTCATCATCCCCATCATCATCGTCATCACTCCCTCCTTCACCGTTCGCCTCAGGATCTTCATCGTCGTCATCGTCATCATCACCCCCATCATCCCCGGAGTACTCCTCAGCATCATCATCGTCATCACCCCCATCATCATCCTCATCTTCGTCGTCGTCGTCATCGTCATCGTCTGACCCAGCATCCTTATTCTCAGGAACATTTTCAGATTTAATTCTACCAAGTAGCCTTCAAAAAACACATCGACAGACAAGTCAGCACAGAACATATGTACTATGTCACAGAACAAACACGTAAACAAAGAGTTCAGAAAACTACTTGTAAATTGCCCTCTGGTCTTCATTCAATATGCCCACCCCATTGTTTACAGCTTGAATCTGAGAGTTATGCAGAGCATCATGATAGGATAATAGGAAAAAACAAAATAAACAAAGCATCATTCATAAGAGACTCCATAAAACAAGTGGTATATAAAGCTTAGTTTCAGTAAGGTGAGTACCATCATAATTTTGATCAACAAGAAATAAATCCCACAAGTTTGGTACACAGGGAGCAATATGGCAACTAGTTGATTTCAACTTTCAGCCAAGGTGGCACATCTGACCACCCATTAGACGCGCAGCAAAACTTCTCTAACCAGATCTCTGCTACAATTTCCCAAATATATGCATTTTAGCAGTGCGTAACTTGAGGTTGAGAAGACACTCCTCAAAACATAACTTATGTTTCTCGTCAGATAGTTCCACATATGCATCTTGTTTTCAATTTACTCCAGCACAATCCCAGTCAATACACACTGACAAATCAATTGCGAAAAGACAGGACAAATGTCACATACAGTAGCTTTCTACAGCATTGAGTATTCACTAAATCTGGTTCCCATCGTGCATTGGAACTAAAATTTTCATATTCAGCTACCCAGATCTGCTTAGATCTAATCTAGAGTAAAAGAGGGCACAAAAGAGGGCCGAAATTCCGGCACAGCAAAATCCTAAGATCGCCCTAAACAGCAATGGTACGTATCGCTAGATCTGCAGACTCGGATACTTCAATTTTTTCAGTCAAACGCAAAGTACGCATGTCTAAAAAAGAATTAGCTCTATTCGCAGCCGAGTCACAGGGTCATCGGGTAAAAACACGCAAGGGCAGCAAAATCACACGATTATCGCGGTCACTACAAATTCAGCAATTGAACAGCAATAACACAGGTCGCACTGGGGAAAGAGGAAAAGAATACTTACCGCAAGAGCCAGCAGGCTCAGCAACCTCTGGGCAGCAACAGCGCCGGTGAGGCCGGCGGCCGCCGTTGACGACGCCGGAGCCGCCAACCTGTCGGGTCCACCAGCCGCCGTCGCCATCGCTGCCTTTGCCGTGTGCGCAAGCGGTGAGGAAGGGGTGGAGATGCGGATGCGGTCGCCTAGCCGCAGCGGCGTTCTTGGACGCACGCTTTAATAGCGGAGGCGGGATGGGGGGTTAGGGTTTTGTGCTCGGGCGCCGGGTGGGGTGGGGTTCGTGGGTGCCGCCGTGTGAGCGCGTGCTTAGGGTTTTGGTGCTCGCGTGGCGCCGGGCGAGAGGGTCTCTGGCGGGTGGGTGCCAGCGGAGGTGGCTCGTCCAATGGGCGGGGAGGATTCGAAAGCGTAATGGGGCAGATCAGGGAAGGAGGCGCGGTTGGCGATCGGGATCTCCAACCCCCTCGGCTGTTCGGTTCGCGTGCCGTGTGATGACTGGGGGGAGCTCTCGTGATGCGTCCAGGTCTTTGCTGGGCTTGGCTGTTTCTGTCTGCCGCGTGGGTGGGCTTCGCTACGCGTCGGGCCCATCTTGGCAGCGGGCTGTTCGAGCCACACTTTCCAGGGGGCTACTCGTACGGCCTACTCAACTCATATCATGTCCATCAGGTGTCTATTTAAAAAAAATATGTGCTAGTGAGGAAGCAAATTAGAGCAAGTCTTACGCGCGGCGGCGAGCCGGCGGAGTCCGACGTGGGAGAGAGAGAACTGGAGAGAAAGAAGCGGGCGGCTGGCGAAGCGCTCCCTCTCCGCCGGCGAAAATACTCCTTGCTCTCACTGTTGCGCAATAAATGTTAGTGAGCCCGCCACCATGTATGATGACCTGGCACGCTTGCAGCCGGCAGCCGGCGGAGACCATTAACCTTGCTCTTAACCGGCCAGGCAATACAAGTGGACACTTCCCTTAAAAAAAACAAGTGGCCACTTGCCTTAACCAGATAGATGTATTCCGCCCACAGTTTATATCTCAACTTCTTAGAAAAACTTGCAAAGAATTCTTTGCAATATAGATATAGAATGAAATGTGAGACCGATCCTCCCTTTAGATACCACAAGGCCGTTGTTACTTAAACAACCCGATAAACATATTGATCTACCATCCATTGCGATGCTAACCTCATTTCACACAGGACAGTACTTTAGCCACATTATGTCTGACTGTCCGGCATCTTTTTTTTAAGCAAAGATTTCCCCCGTTTTACTCCAAAGGAACAAAATGTTCGGCATCCTTTTCAATAGCAACCTATTGAAAATTCTCTCCTTTCATTTACGTACCAGTTGATCCGGCTGGCCTTGAGCCCCTTGCCGCGAGCACGCATCCACCAGGACGGAGAGGCTCGGCTCGGCGAAACAATGGAGCCGTCTTCGGTATCGCGGCCGGTTCCCGAGACCTCCTAATCCCAAGCTCGAGTTGTGGGCATGATGGGACGTGCAGCGAGCAATACGTTCATTGCTCTCGGTTTGACGGTTTCCATGGCTGCGCTTCTTCACTAATCGCGAACAGAGGATGCGATGCAGGGGGTGTATATATGCATGTCAGTGTGACCATTTCGTCGATCCAGGCATTTTCGTGTGGTGAAGTCCCGCTCTTTATATGTATGGCCGCCCCTTTGGCTCGTGGCTGACCAATAATCACAAGCTGCAAAGTTGCACGTGACACTGACGCTCCTGCTAGCTGCCACGTCTCGTGGTGGTACACCGATCGAACGTAGGGGGTGCAACTGGCAATGAACTCTACTCAGTTCAATAATCACCGCAACGACCCAGGGGCCCGTGGTGTGTTTATTTGGTTCGTGTGAAGTCACTGCGCTTCGTGAATTTCACTGTCAGGCTTCTCGCGCACCAGTCATGTCGCGCACAGGCCCGTCCGAAACCAATCAATTTCTTTTTCAGGGTGGCACGGGGTAGGCAGCAGCTTTAATTTGAAACATGATCATGTATCCTGCCTGCAGCTCTTTTGATTATATCCGTTCATATACGAATTATACGGGCACTTACCATTGGTTTAACCAAATAGAAGTGCGAATATTTAGCAAATTGCGCACAAATGTGCGGAAGTATTCCGCTTTTTTTTTGACACGAGGCATCCCCATTTCCATTATCACGAACGGAAATACGGTTTGCACACGAAGTATCTCAACTCTTGAAAAACATGCAGAAATCTTTTGCTTCGTAGACACAGAATGAAATGTGAGGCTGATCTTTCTTTTTGGCTACACGAGGCGTTCCTCACGGAAGTAACGTGATTGCGGATCACCTACTCGAAGCATCATACACTGTGATGCCATCCTCACCACACATGCACGTTCGTGTCTCAGCTCGAGCCTCACATACACAATTTGAAAGCAATAAGCCACCACGCCATGTCACGTGACAATACTGCAGCTTCAGCGTCCCCGGCCCGGTGCCCTTTTCCATATTGAAAATTCTCTTACACCAAGGGTTACCAGATCTACCGCTGGGAAGTCGTCATTGACCCACCCTGTTCATCCCTTACTGACAGCGCAACGACCCGTCTACAGACGTCGGCCTTCCCCTCGGGTTGACGCGAGCGCGCTTGGATCCGAACGAAGCAAGGAGGCAGAGATCGAGGGCGCCTCAGCCCGGCGAGGGCCCGGTAATGCGCACAGCTGCATGGCGCCGGCAAAACTGTCCTGTCAGCCGTTGTGTCGCTGCCGGTTCCCGAGACCTCCTAATCCCAAGCTCGAGTTCTGGAATGATGGGAGTGCAGCAAGGCCATGGTGCGTATGGATGAGAAATGGATAGCAAATATTCAAATTATCCGATATTTATATCCGTTTAAACATCAAAATGTATATCCGTATTCGTATTTGAATTTAATATGGTAGCAAAGTGAATACATCCGAATTCGATTTTCATTAATTTTCTCTATCTAATTTCACATCCGTATTCGTCAATATCCGACACTATCCGTATCCGTATTGACTGAAACTATTTAAAATTCATCTCCATTTCCTATAACCAATGTTATATTAACTTTTATAATAAAAATATAAGAAGATTAAGTTTACTTTTAAATATTTTATTATTTTATCTATTTATATGTGAAACTACTTTTATAATTTTTATCTATATATTAATAAAAACTGGATTGTACATCTCAACAAGAAAGATTTTTATTAGATCACTCCGCGAAACAAGCTAGGGATTCGTTACCAACAAAAGACGCGGTCAGTTCAAATACCGATTGGATCTCCACTCGACGCCGGCCCAGCAGAGGGCAGCACGGCGACGGCTCCAACACTGGAGGAATTCCTTCCAGGCGGTGCTTTTCCTTGCAAAGGAGTGGGGTGAGTGTGCTTGGTGGCCGGAGGGGATTCGACTCCGAGAGACGGAGGAAGCAGGGAGACGCGACACCCGAGAGGAGCGGACCCGTCGATTGGATCGGACGCGACTACGAGCTCAAAAGGCCGACTCCGGATGGGCCAGAAGTAGGAGATATGGCCCGTCTGTTGCAATCTGGGCCGTAGGATCTGCTTGACAGTGGGCCGACTTGCAATTTTACCCACCCAGCCGAAGGGCAGAGAGATCGAAAAGCTTCCTCGACACGTGGGGCAACGGGGATGGTTTTCCAAACCATCACCTGAAAACCGCAATTAAGTTCAATTTTATTGTTGACTGTTTGAGCTTCCATCTAAAAAAGATTTCATACATGCAAAACACAGCAAGGATGATGACATCACTCATATGCATGTAAATTGAAACTTAAAAAAGCTTTAAGTATTAAATCGAGAATCTAAATTAAATTTGAATTACGCTATTATCTTTTTTATAATAATATCTTTAAAACAAAATCACACTTGCATATGTTTGCACGATACTTCTTTAAAAAAATTAATACTCGATAATAAATTTCAGCCTAGAAATAAATATTTTAATAACACGAATAAATGATTATTTTCTAGAATAAAAAGTTAAACATAACGAACAAATAATAATGTACGACGAACAAAATATTACACATCGTAAATATTTAAAAAATAAATATCACGAACAAATAAGTCAACATCACGAAACAATTTATTCTACCAAGCGAATAAATAATTTGGCATTACGAACAAATTAGTCACACGCAGATAAATAATTTTACATAAACATAAATACACCTACACCTTAAAAATATTTTTATAAACATATATACACGTGCTAAAATAAGAAAGGCAAAAGAAATAGAAAAACAAAAAATACCTACACGTAACAGAAAATAAATGAAAAATATAATGAATAAAAAAAGTAAGATAAAATGCAACACATAATTTTAATTGAAGAGGGATTATTACACGCAGCAGCTCTCTTAATCCGGCCTGGATCTATCTGCACAGGCAGACTTTATCAGCTCCGTCAAAGAGAAGAGGACGATGTGAGTGTACTTCAGTCACAGAACGATCTGCTGCTGCTACTCTTTTCTTTCAAAAAATAAAAGACAGTACGTTTACCATTGTGTAGTACGGATTATATATGCTCCGTGATTACTACTGCTTGCAGGTAGCTAGTAGTTCAGTTAAACTAAATGAATGTAAATCTGCGTGCAGGTTGCCCGATTCAGCTGGCGCGACGACTGCCACAGTCCACGACCATTCTCATCACGCAAGCAACACCTCGGATAAAAGAAAGTAGCAGCCCATCCATAGCAGTTCAGCCAAAACGAAAATGCCGTAGCAAATATTCTTCGGCCGAATTCAGTCCAACAAACGGAGGGATGAGTCTTCGGATGATGATTTTCAAGTTTATAGCACAGTGATAGATAGCCAAAGGGGGGCAACGGAACACGATGTGCCTCTTGCTCGGTTGCTCTCCGTGATTGCTCCGCCGCGCGCCTCAGCATTGACGGAGGCGGCGGCAGGCACGCCCGCCGGCGTCGAGTCAGCGGAAACCGCGGAACCGGCTTCTTCAATCAGGCATTCAGCCCATTCACTGCCCAGTGCCCAAGACCGTGTCTGGGGTAGGCTTGCGCCAGGACGATACAGACGAGAGGCACGGCCACTCATCAGTATCTGTATACCCGGCGCCGGTACTGTCATTTTTTTTTCTTGTTCTGACAGAAACAAAGCCTTTCCACCAGGACGAAGTAATGCGTAGTAGTACACGTTTCGCGAAATATTTTCAGTTCGGAATGTCATGGTTTTGTTTGCAAGGAACTTAAAAATTTAAGTTCTGTCCAAAACAGAGACATTTAAAAATTTCCACTCAAATATTCAGTAATTAGATGCTGCTATTGCAACTTGCAAGAGTTTAGGTTGGGACAATTGGCACTAACGATACATCAGCTTATTCAGCTCACCGAACAAAAGCCCTTCTCATCAGAAATACCGTTACAGCCTGAACGCAAAATTCGTAGTGCCGTGACGAAAAGACTATACGCCTATACCCAACCTGCAGGCTGCAGCCTCTGATTTCGAAGCTTGCACTCTTATTCATTTCTTCCCTAGGCTAAGACGAGCAGTCATAGACATGCACCGCGCTAATGCTTGAAGTGCCTAACGCCGGTGAAGACGAGGGACACCCCATACTTGTTGCAGCACGCGACGGCGTCCTCGTCCCTGATACTGCCTCCCGGCTGAGCGATGATTCCGATGCCGTTCTGGCATGCCTCCTCAACGGCGTCGTTCCAGGCTGCAGAAATTGATGGCCAAGTCACTTGCCAAGACAACGAGAACTAAACAGTTTCACAGGTTGGAGAGGACAAGATCGTGTTGTTTCTCACCGAAGGGGAAGAAGGCGTCACTTGCCAATGCAGCTCCCTTGGCCTCTTCTCCTGCCTTCCTAAAGGCGATTCTCAGGCTCTCTCGTCTGTTTGGCTGGCCACTGCCCATTCCCAGCATGCAGTTGTTCTATAGACACAGCATCAGGTGCACCATGTACAGGCTTCAGTGATTAAACAAGTTGTGCATAGTAACATGTGAATTTAATTACTTCGACTGCAGTCTGCAGACAGGAAATCACAAACCTTGGCTATCACAATGGCATTGCTCTTGACATGCTTCGCGCAAAGCCAGGCAAATTTGGCATCGGCAAGCTCATTCTCCTGTGGAGCCCTCTCAGATCCTGTGGTAAAGGTGATATCTTCAGGGGTTAGATCATCAGACTCTTGGGCCAACCACCCACCATTGACCTGCCTCAGTGAAAGCATCCCTTTTCCACTTCTCTTCGCCTCAAGTATCCTCAGCGACTTTGACTTGCCTTGGAGAATCTCAAGACCCTTCCCTGTATAGCCAGGCGCAACCACTATCTCATAGAACATCCGTGTCTGGCCATCTGTAGGACTCCTGAACTCACGAATTTCCTTCGCAAGATCCTGAACATATAATAGGATATAAATACAAGCAGCTAATGATGGACGTAACTAGTGCATTAGGAAGATGTGGCCTATGAATACCTCGTCAATTATCGTGTTGAATGCAACTATCCCACCAAATGCACTGACAGGATCCCCCTTTACAGCTAACCTGTAAGCTTCAAGAATGTCCTGCCGTGAAGCCACGCCACATGGATTTGTGTGCTTCACCACAACACAAGTAGGACTATCAAACTCAGATACGCAGTTCCATGCAGCATCGGCGTCCAAGTAGTTGTTGTAAGACATTTCCTGTAAAGGAATATTTTGTTTAATGCTCTTCAAGATACGTAGCTATACGGTATAACAGGATAGTCTTTAGCATACAGAGTGCATGACAGTTAAATGGTATGTAACTGGACTAAATTAGAACTAGGAAGTATGGCTAGCAAGTTAGGCAAATTAAGTTCTGTATCAGCTTAGCTGGTCTAAATTTCTTGCTTGAATAACTCAAGGTAGTCAATTAGGCATAACAAAATCTCACCTTTCCATGGTGTTGAATAGCAGTTGCGATACCACCAGCACCAACTAGAGAAAGGCTCTTGTCAGCATAGAATGCAGCATTCTGGTGAGGATTTTCACCATAACGAAGTGCAGACTTCAGCTCCAGCGGCACAGTAAAACTTGGGGGAAACATCTCCCCTACCAAGGCATAACATGCATGCAGTCAAATCTCCATATAAGCAATACAGTTATCCAGTCTGTTACTGATGAATACCTTTGTTGGATTGCTTCCACAACCATTCTGAGACAGCAGCATCATAAGAGGCAACATGCTGGAAGGCTTTCCATGCCAACATCCTGCGGAATTGCTGGTCCTCTTGATTTCCTTTGATATACTCCAGTAAAGCTGGGTAATCGTTATGATCCACTACAATAAGGACATCCTTATGGTTCTGTCAAAACACAGAGCAACAAATTTAACAGAACTTTCCGGAATTAAAGTTTGCCAACCATTTAACATGCTAATATCAGCACTGCAATTTATGTCGCAAATGTATATATAAGTTGCAATCCTGTGGTAGGAGTTTCTCAGTAAATAGTAAACAAACAATAGTTAGTTACCTTGGCTGCAGCTCTGATCATTGTAGACCCACCAATATCAATATTTTCGATGCCATCCTCAAAAGAAATGGTATCAGAGGTGACTTTTTCATAGAAAGGATACAAATTCACCACGACCACATCAAACGTCCCTGTGCCCCAACAAAGAAAATTAAAGTTCATATATGGTTTGCTGCCAACAAAGTTACTACAAAGATGGAGACCAAAATTAAAAGCCGTAAGCATCGTTAAACGGTGGAGTTATAGAAACTCACCAATGCCATGGTCCTTTAGTGCCTTCAAATGATGTTCCTGGTCTCTCCGGGCAAGAATGCCACCATGTATACTTGGGTGCAATGTTTTCACTCTTCCATCAAGCTGAAAGAACCAGACAGTATGTGAATGTGAACAAAGAGTCACACTCACCACCTCTTACAACATCCGTTAGGGCTTCATACCATTTCAGGAAAATGTGTGATTTCTTCAACTTTTGTTACATTGACTCCTGCTGCTTCCAGGCTGGATGCTGTTCCACCAGTGGAGACAATAGAGTACCTACAAAAGAAAAATGTCAATAAGATGCTTCATGGATGTGCTATACTTTTCTAGTTGAGCTTGTATTCTCTTTTTTTAATATACATCATCTGCAAGTACAAATTAAGGCAAGATATGCCCCATGTTCTACCAACACCCTTGCTGGCAAATTCAGTAAACAAGTGACAAAGGCAGAACGCCGCTTACCCCAGACCCTGAAGACCGTTGCCAAGGTAAGTCAAGTCTGTTTTGTCAGACAATGATATCAACACTTGTTTATTTCCTGACACTGGAAGGATTTCACCATCTGTTAGTAAACCGGAAGTAATCTGAAGCTGCGGGTTTGGGAAAAGGTGGTATGAAAGAACAAGCGCACATTTTTTTGGGGGAAAGTGAAATAGCTGTGAGAGGCATCGAATCCAGCTTAATGTTACATGAGCGAGTACACGTAAATCATCGGAATGGGATGAAACTTTCTTCATCCACATAGGGGTAGTATACAAAAAGGCAATCTTTTACTCCTACAACTCCACGACAAAAAAGGAGGAGGAAACAACATGCGAATGAAGTGAAGAGGGAAAGAGAAGGACGCTTACCGCTCTGCTTGGTCCGCACCGCTGCCACGGCCGGCCCGGCAGACCGCGCCGCCGAGGCGGCTGACACGGAAGTCGCCAGGGACACGCGGTCCTGCAAGAAATCAAGCAGCAAGTTTACTACAGAGTAAATTAAGGAATCCCAAAGGAAGGAAGGCGGGGGTGTACCGGGTGGTGGGGAGCCGGGGCGAAGCTGTGGCAGCGGCGGAGAGGGGCCGCGCGCAAGCCCGCGACGAGCTTGGCGGCGGCGGCGGGAGACGAGAGCAGGTGGAGCGGCATGGCTGCGGCGCTGTCTGCTGGGCGGCGGCGGCGGCGCACCGAGGGAAAACGGGTGGAAAAGCAGGAGGGGAGGGTACAGGCAGCCCGTACAGGAAAAGAGCGGCTGCCTTTAAAAGCGTTTGAGCAAGTTGTGAAGTTGATCTCCAAATCCAATCCAACGGTGTTTAAATCTTACCGGAGATATCAACTTTTTAGAAAAATACCAAAAATTCGGCAAATCGAAAATCGTCTCGTGTACTAGTCCAGTGAGTGTGCTATGCTCGTGCTCGTCCGCCGCGTCGCACTACTCGTGTACTGGTGCGACGCCGCGTTTGGGCCGGAGGCGTGGAGGAGTGGCAGCAGCGACGAGCCAAGGCCCAAGGCCCGAGCTGTGCGCGTGATGAGAATTTTTTTATTTTAACCTTTTTTTAATAAATAAAATAATCATCCCTGGTCTTCGGCTGCTACAACAATCGGATAATCAAACGAGGTGATCAAGCGAATCCAGTTTGCGAGCTTTGCAGAACGGGACAAGAGAGAGAACTCCTGTGCCCAGGCGGGGTGTGGGGCACAATCGCAAGATGGAACCCTTCCCCTGTGCCTAATTTGACAGCAGTTCATCATGCGATGGGGCTGGTGGGATGTGCTACTAGCTGCAGCCACAGCTAGCACCGAGGGAACATCATCTCCACGGCTTGGAACCTCCGGGAAGGAGCGCTGCAGGAGGGTAGTATTTGGTAACAAGTCAAATGCAGCCACAGCAATCCGTAAGTGTGATCCGGCAAGATGCAGTGGATCCACTACATAATGATCAGCGTGGACATACACATACAACTCATCTTGTAATTTGGATACCTAGAGATTCACACGGATCCGTAGCTTCCTGTACATACAACTTGCTTTCTACTACGCGTGCCGAACATTTTGTCCCATTTCTTTCCATTTATCAACCAAGCACCACGTAGCATCGACGGGGAGTTGAGAGCTCTTCCGATCAGCAGAGCAATGGCAATGTTGTCAGCAGGGCACCTTGTGGCAGGTCCACAGGTTTCCCATTTCCAGTGCATCCAGCAAAAGTTCGGCACCACAGCTGGTTAAGTGAGAGCAGGCGCAGCTATATTTCCCAATACCTCCAAGTCCCACCGAAGCTCAAATTGACCATTCCAGGGCACAGTATCACTGCCCTTTGAAGCACTGTCTACTCCTATAGTGTGGCCTTCTCATCATGCAAAGATGCAGCAATACACTGCCAAGACACCGAACAGCAGTGACATGCCATATATATTGTGTTCTCCTTGCTTCACCCACTCCAACAACCCAAGATACGCCCATTAAACCAGACTTCATCAGAAGAGAGGATTAAACTGGCGTGACCCCACCTACACCACCAATTCGCCACATCAAGAAGCCAGATCAGCTCTGACTATGCTCTGTAACTAAACATGGCTACACCAGACGAGACTAGAGGATCTGTTAGATTTTGAACAAATGCTGCTCACCAAAACCACATAACACCAGCTAAAGTAACATTTTGATCAACTAGTTCGACATAACACCAGCTTATTGCTAACTGTCTAGCTTAGCACTCCACAAAGCATGCTCTAAAGCAACCAGTCGGAATTCAAGCAAATAAGATTGACACATAGATGGGAGCTGGGTGATGTGAAGATGAAGGCAGTGCCCATCCCTCAGCTTCCATCTCCCTCCCACCATCCCCGGAAGCAACCAGCCTCTCCGGCGAGGCCCCGCGGTCGATATCCGAGTAAAGGAAGCAGAGCAGCGAGCGGCGAGCGATGACCTCAGCGTGCGTGTTGTCGACGAGGTCCCCACGACCGTTGAGCCGCGAGGCGGCGAGGCACTTGGTGCCGGTGCGGCGGTGCTCATGGATGGGAGACGGTGGGGCTCTGCGGGTCCTGCGGGGTGGAGCTTGGCAATAAAGCTGGGCTTGGATGAACTCCGCCGGGTAGAATCAGCCCGGAGAGGGCATCTTCTTCATGATCAATCTTTGCCTCACCTCAGGCTCCCATCAAATCAATCAATGCAGCAATCAATCCCGTTTGTATAGCATCGATCGGGTGCCTTGGTTTGCCTCTTCCTGTATTTCATCTCCTAAGTGCGATGATGCACGGTTCGATGACTTTAATCTTCGAGCAGAGTGCATGTTTCAGGATCGGAGATGGGTGCTCGCCTCGGCCAGTGCAGCAAGATTTCCCAGTGCCTCCTAATCCCACCTGACCGTTCCAGTGAGTAGCTAGTATTTGTGGAGGTCATGCATGTACTAGTAAGGCTGCTGCTGCTCTTTGAAGCACTGCCTGCTCCTAATATATGGTCTTGTCATGCATGGAAATATATATGCTACAACGCAGACCAGCGAGCTAGACAATAAGAGTGAGCAGCAATAGCAGGCCATATATATTGTCCTCCTTGCATTGCTTCACCCACTACATGCTTAAATTTCAGTTTTCTGCAGGACCTGACGAACAATTGAATGGAACACGCCATGCTGGAAAGCATACAACACCATAATGATCTGGGGCCAACGTACCAATTCCTGCCTCTCCAGTTTGCTACACAAAGGCTCCATCAGCTAGCATTTATTTTTATGAGCAATCCATGATATGCTCCTCATATGCTCTGAATAAATCTATTATATTAATAAGAAAGTGTTAAAAGAACCCATGATGTTCGTCGAATAGAATAAATCTATTTATTTTCAGTTAGTATTTTGTTGTGAAACAAACGGTGTTAATATTTGTTGTAGTTGAAAACTTATAATTAACGATGTCTGGCTATCGAAATTAGCATAAGGGCTTGAAACACATGACTAAGATGCCATCAACTCATTAAGTTTGAAAATTATTATTATATCCTAACTTTTTTTTTGAAAAGAGAAGCTTTATTAATCTTAGACAATTACATCAAGATGATACAATCATACTAAGATCCAACCCGGCCTCTACATAACAAGGATGCACACAGCCCTTGAAAATTAAAGCAAACAAAAGAACGACATGACAAATAAATCATGACGCAACAAACTACAACAAGCGACTTCATTTTTAGTCCCTTCACAACCATAGCAACACCTGGACTGCGAATAAGGCTCCCAAAGACAACGCTTCCAATAAAGAAACGGCACGCACACATACCATCATTGCAGTGACCCAACCAATTAAGGTCAGATCATAGGTTTTCATCCTAGAGAGAGAAATTCTTCGGAATCCAAACAATGCCTTCAGCAAGGCCATTGCCAGGTACAACCAGTTAAGGTCAGACCAGGGAATTTCTTCCTGGAGTCGAGGAATCTGCTTCCCCCTTCTTACCAAGCCAATGCTACCATACACACCAGACTTGGCCAACTTCGATCGGCCACGAACTCCATGACTTGCAAATCATCTGTAGCCTTGTTTCTCGCGATGACCATGCTGCAAAGTAGCCAATAGGTACACGTACATGGTCCACCAGATCCATGGTCCACCAGATCCATGTACAGATGGAATGCGTCTTCGGAGTAAGAGATTCCGCGAATTGAAGCCAAGGTGACTCAAGTCTCTGGAACTATATGGAAGATATGGACAAAAATTGAAGATGTCGGTGCCAGAAGTAGTCGCAACTGCTAAACCAGTCGAAGAAAACCCGAAGCTAGCCTCTCCGTCGCTGAAGCCGGAAGCCCACCCGACGGAAAGCAGCGGGAGCCCGACCTGGCAACGACGGATCCACTCAATGAGCCAGATCCGCACAACGGGTAGCAAGGCCCCGGTGACGAGGCCACCCCCACCGGGAGCCGCCGCCCCCCGCAGCGAGCCGCCATCGCCGCCCCCCGCAGTGAGCCGCCATCGCCGCCCAACAGGACCTCCGACGCCCGACGCAATGGCCTGCTGACGCCGTCGATGATTGCCGTCGAGCACCGCCGCAGCAGCACAGATCCGCCTGCGGCGAAACTGGATCCGGTCGCCGGCGCCTTGGACCACCGAGCCCCGCCATCCGCTCGGGGGGAGGTCGCGATCGCCTGGGAAAGGCCTCGCCGCCGCCTTCCTAATAGGCACACGGGCTTCCGGTGCCCTGCTCCGGCGACGGCGAGAAGGAGCGGAGGTCGGGAGGGGACGGAATGGCGGCGGAGGGTGGGGCGCCCCCCCCCCCCCCACCCCCGCCGCGAGAGGAGACGACGCAGGGGCCCGTGATACGCGGCGAGGAGGAAAATTACATCCTAACTAGCCGCGTTATTAGCGCGGGTACCTTGCTAGTTAACATTGAAAGGACAGACTGAAACTGCTTCATTTGAATGTGGCTTCAATCAGGGTCACATACACGGTGAACCAAAAATGGAGCTTCATTTCTTGCAAAATTTTAATTAATCTGACAGTAAGCCGCAATCGCTTTCTGACTCAAAAGGGTTCCAGTCGCATTCATCTCACCAGGCATCAAAGCTTTATTGGTCTAAAAAAAAAGAGACAGAAAGAGAAACAGTTTTGCACAGCTCCGTTGTTGCTCGATAATCGCGATGCCTCTGCCGCTCTTTGGAATGGATCCAATTTTTTCTTTTAAACAGGCCGACAGCTTTACCGTTCGGCATGTATGTAGTGATAGAGAGAGTCAAAACTTTACAAAGTTATAAGAAGAAAAAAGGAAAATAAAGAAAGAGAGCCCATACGACGATCCTACTCTTTCTAAATGATCTCTCTCGGTCTCGGATGCTTAGTACCAGCAAAGCACTACATTAATTCTCGTTTGCCTGACCTTAGCGTTCGGTGAAAATGTAGGATCCACTTATTTGGAAGCGGAGGGACAATCAATCAGGTAGGATGGAGCATCGCCGTCGATCTCTCAGCTCAATTTCCATGTGCCTCCCAATCTCACCAGCCCAAAGCTAAAAGAATTTCCAAGGGCTTGCTTCTTCAATTTAAATGTGTCTATCTAGCGTGTTCCTACATATTTCTTCGACCCGATCTCTACTCATGTATGCGTATCACCTAGGGGGAGGCCGGTGCAGCTACCACTCCAGGTATATATGCATGGCCTCCTATGTGTATACGATATATATCACATCAAAATTCTGCACATATATACTGCCCTTCTCTCCTCTCGTGTCATGCCACAATGTACATCCGACGTCAATGAAGCAATGCGAGAACCATTTACGTCTACTCAGATGTCACGTATAAAACCAACCACATTAAAACCAATTCTATTCTCTTTCAATGTCACTCGATACACAATCATACAAGTCAACAACCGAAGACACGCCCTGCCGATCAAGCTAGGCTTTATCTGAAAAATTCGTTCTACTTTGTCTAGACTTTGAACCAGAATAATGTTATTGCGAAATGCTTCTGCCATCTCTAATACCGAAGAGAGACGAGAAACAGGCGGCTATCTTCGCCGCTGGCCCCCTCGCAACCAGCGTGTTGCATGAGGTGCACAACAAACATGAGCAACTGACGGGTGGAGCTCCTCGTCTACAACTCTACGTGCAAGAGCCGCGGGTGGAGCTCCAGATCCATCAGCAGTTTGCTGCTCGACACCCTCGGGATCGAGATATTCGGACAACATCAACAAAAGGTGCAGAATACTTCCATCGCCGCTGCAATTCGCTGATACCTCCTAGTCCTAACCGTACCCCCAACGGCCAACCTAAGCTCCAACTCTGGAGTTCCATAGTCCCAGTCGAAAAGAAAAGTGTGCTGCTTGGTTTAGTGACAATGTGGTGACTCTTGTCTGAGCGGCTGCTTGGTTTGGTGACAATGTGGTGACTCTTGTCTGAGCGGTGCGGATGTGTATAACCAGTATTGCTTCTCCTATATATACGGCCAGTGGTCTCGGTGTTCACTCGTGCTAGCAAATAATAGGAAAAAAATTATTTTCACTACCCTGAAACTTCACATTATCCGTTTGACTTTCTAAATAAAATTTTAGCTCAATTTACTCCCTAGTATATATCTATTGGTCTAATCTGTACCCTACGAAGTAGCCTTCTTTATTTCTCTGACTTCAAGTTTAGTTTTAAATTCAAAATTTAGGAGATGATAAAGAACATCTGTCATGTGTTTGATTTTTTTTAAAAAAATAGACATGTCATTATTTGTTAGAAAAGTAATCAAGACAAACTTTTGTTCGGGAGCTTAGCGGACGAGTGAATTGTTGAGGAGCTCCAGCACACTCTCTGTCGTGCAGCACAGTGATTAACGGACCTAACTACATTTTCATCCTAATCTGGCGCTGAACTACAATCGATCCAAAAGTCGTCTGAGCAAAGATCTAGAAGGTGTTTAGATTCTAGGACTAAACTTTAGCCCACTTATTTATATACCAAATATTAGAATTAAATATGAGCTAATTGTTGATCTAGTTACACAGATGATGGCTAATTAGTTATTAGAATCCATTAACCTTTGATTAGATCTCATTAGCTCTTGTTTAGTTCCATTACCACATCTAGAGCTAAACTTCAGCACCCCTATTTTAGCACATCCAAACAACCCCCAGTGTGCATCAGTGCTTAGTGCTTAAATTCGGTTCAAACAAGACCTGAATGAGTACAATTTCATTCACTGCAGGGTCCATATGTGGTATCTGGTCCTTAGGGATGGTGAGGCTTCTCTTCAAGCTGGCGATGTGAGCCTCCACGATCCATCGCTGCGCGGTGAAGTGCTATCCATCTGCAGGTCGCGGTGGAGTATACGGAGTATGGTGAATTTACGGCGGAGTAGCTGCCGGCCCACAGGACTAGCAGCATCACTCCCTGACACTCACTCGGCGTTTAGGTTGTCGCTGCCAGCGCAACGCATCGCGACTTGCAAGGACGCGCACACGCACGATCTCCTCGACGCCGTCATATTTGAATGGCGACCACAGATTGTAGTGTGCCATTTGCTGATGCCTCCTAATCCCAACCGTCAGCCCCAACAAGTTCGGTGACCACGGGATGCATGTCGTCTGTGCTGTGCGGATGTGTGCCACTGTTATCGCCCAGTCTCCCATATATGTGGCATTGGCCGCCTCCGCTTCCTCTAGCAAATACTACTTGTATTTATGCAACACCGTCCTACCTGCTGGCATGTGAACCCAGACTCGGTGCTGCAGTAACGCAAGCAACAACCCAAGTAACTACACCCACTGAATTAAACCCCGTCCAGACCACAGTGGTTGTCTATACATATATCCTCTCGAATGCTCTGCTCTCATGAGAATGAGATTCCTGATGGAACAATCCAAAAGTTGGAAGCAAAAGCAGCTCAACAGAACACTTGCGATGCTTTTTTACTTTTTCATTCTTTCAAACTTGACAATGAAATCTAAATGTAACTGGAGTACAATCCTAACTGAGTTTGCACATTGCAGGACCAGATAAAATACCAGGAAGCTAAGGGAGGGTGGCACCAATCCCATCCTCCAACAATGGACTACAACCATGTCACAAACATACGCAGCTTCCTGCACCTTACAAATCGAGTCTTACCAAACCAAGAACTAGTGTGTGCAGATCGCAGAGGTCTACCAGCCTTGTGAAAAGAATAGGCTTTGTATGAATAGCTTCACAACCGGGAAGCAGACTCTTTCAAGTATAAAATAAAAAACAGAACAAATCCATGTAATGTTTTCCATGCAGCAATTGACCTGCAGAGCGACATCGAAAAAATTCAGTAAGGACAAACACATAGGAGGATAAAAGTTGCACAAGTTAGGTCAAATGATTAAATAATGTAACTTTATGAACAAAAATTGCAGTCATGACAACCTGACTACTTTGGATGCAGAGAAGAAGTAACTCAAAGCAAAATTAAACATATCGTCATGATTGCTGAAGATAGAAATTTAAAGCAGTTCCTAAGGACATACTAGTGCGTATCATCTGTCTTAAATTGCAAAGATCATGGGCTCATGGCACAAACAATGACTTGTAGTCTGTTACTAAAGCAGTACAAAATTCTAGACGAAGGAACACCAAACTGGCGTAAAGCTCCACAAACACACAACCTTTCAAGGCAATCTGTGCTGCTTCAATAAACGGTGCTTGAATTTACTTTAAAGGCCACCTTAAAAAGAATTTATCGACAGAGCCTACACCAGTGGTAAAATTACTAGCCCAGGTTGAAGTCCCTACAGATCGTGAAAAACTGTACTACTGGTATAGTTTGCCCCACAAAATTATTCTACACAGCAGCAACCCTGTCCATCTGAACACTTTATGGATTGACGATATTGTATTGCAGCATGTTGGCCTAACCATGTTCTGGCTAAAGGAACCCATGGACACCAATGAATTTTTGTATCCCGGGGTTTGGGCATGCACATTAGCGAATTTATCATGTCGAACCATGTCAAAAATTCGTCAAAAATTTTGTATGCAGCGCAAAATTGAGTATAGTTTCAATAATTCAGTTTCAAATTCGTCCTAAGATGTCAAGAAACAAAATATACAAGAAGTCAATCTGGAACTGTTCACCGTGTGCTGACAGCAAAACTTGTGCCTTTTCAATCACACCAAAGATGAATTTGATATCGAACTTTGCAGGTGTAATTTAACTTTGTGTATACTGCACACATGGTTTTTCTGATAACTTTTTCGAAACATTGCAGCATGTTGGGTAAACTATATTTTGGCTAAAGAGGATGCCCGAACCCCAGGACACCAATGAATTTTTGTTCAGTGAATGCACAGTCAGAAAGCAATGAAGTTCATATATCAGTGCTTTAATGTGTTAAGAAAATCTCTTGTTGGAGGATACAACAACCTTGTGCCACCACACTCAGACAACTACTACAACTATCTTGAAAGCAAAGTACATAAACTGCCCTCTCAAAACCCCATGGCACGAAAAAGATCCGTAGTCCAAACCAATTAACGACAGTAAGTGCAAGGATGCAGGTAAAGGAAAAGAACAATGAATATCAAGTGCATATGAAATAGATCTAATCTATTAGAAGATAAACATACAGTTATTGTACTCACCAAAAAGAGAAAAATGGCACAGATAAAAAAAAGCCTTGAAATTCAATATGCTGTAGAGCAACTCCATGAGCACTATATATGTTCCAGTGCAGTATGCAATTGTGGAACTCTCCTCCTAAATAATGGCTCAAGACGGAAGGATGGAACACCACGCAGCCACCGTTTAATGTCATACATTTCATTCCAGGCTTGCACAATTTCCTCAATCTTGAAGACCAAACCTACAGAGCAAATTGGACAATCTTAGAAACAAGCACACAAGTCTCAACTGTTTTTGCACGTTCAAGGATGACTTTGAATAATAAGAGTAGGATTTAGAACATCAAACATTCAGCATCTGCCGATGATAGCCTCACAGTTCTAGTGTCACAAATGCAAATTTTGGTCTCAACCACTAACAGTTAATGATTTGCTAGATAATAATATTTTAAACAATGTTTTCAAGAAACAATCTAAAGGCACAGAAAATAAGTTCAAAGCAATCTAAAGCATAATGGATCTGCTACACAATAATATTTTAAACATTGATAATAGGTGAACTCCCAAAAGTCAAGGTCCTATAATCAATTTAACAAATTCAGTGTGACTAATATAAAGGCTTCACAGAGAAAATGGCAATCAGCACAATTTAACGAACACTTTGCATAATGCCTGTATAATTCTTGTATTCTCCAGCAAAATCAACAGTGAGGCAAAAAAAAAATAGTCCAAAAAACAATAAATTTCTCTTACCATCTTGGGCAGTTTCATTGGCGCAGTGGTTTTTCACCAGCACAGCAATATCTGTAGCTGAAGCTCCCCCAAGTTTAAACTTTTCAATAGCTGCCAACAGACAATCTTCCCACGTTGGAAGACCTAATTTAAATTCCACAATTGAACGCTCATAGAGGAGCATACCCCATAAAATGTTTATCTGAGACCTCAAATTGGAAGCCTGTTCAGCCGCATCATCAGTGGATACATCCTTGATGTACTCCTCCAAGCCCATCTTCTCTAGCACAACATTCTCCTGGCTAGGTTTAGATCGATTCTTCAGACGCTGTTCTTCCATTTCCTCCCACATTTCTATACCCTTCTCAATGTTATCCTCAGCTTTATTGAAGAGCTCCAAGATTTCAGTGGAACATGTTTCCAAATCCACGTTACTACCAACTGCATAGTACCAGGACAGTTTCGCTTGCTCAAACTGCTGATGCGCAAGTGCAAGGAAACCCTCGAAAAAGTCCGGCTTGGCCTTCACAGATTCTTCATATGTCTTTCCAGCCTTATTGTACTCTTCCCTTGCCCATTCATATGCCTCCTTCACTTGCTCAAGCACCAATTCTCTTGGGGCATCTCCTGATAATAACAACCTTTTCCTCGCCCGGGACATATGAACATTACCCCAGTGGAAAAATGCAAGCGCTGCCATCTCTTGGAAGTTTCGCTCGGCAAGTTGAAACACCTCCTGGGCTTCCTCAGTAGTAATAGTGTCCTCGATTGCCTCTGTGTAGAACTTCATACTAACCTCATGGAGGTCCAGATACTCATCAGAGCTAACCCCGACATGGTTCTTGAAAAGCCGAGCGAATTGCACAATCCAATCATCAATGCAAGTCACCGTGCTCCTATCCTCATCCTGCCTATTGCTTCTGATACTCCCATTTTCTGAAGCGCTGTTCACATTTCTCTCCAATGGTCCACTATTGGAATCATCAATATAAGGTTCATGCTCCGGGTTGGCCTCAGTGACATACAACCGAAGTGAGCTCCCAGGCTCAGCCAACTGCTCAGCCCATTTCAGCTCATCCTGGTTGGTGATTGTCACAAGATCACCCTCCTTGTCCTTGTACTTGACAAGAACAGCTTTAAGCCCTGGAAACTTGCTCCGGACAGCCTCACGCAGCTGAGCCATGCTGCAGCTCGCCGGCACCTGAGCCCACCTTATGTCCTCCCCAAATACAAGTTTCACCTGCCTCGGTGGCTCCTCCACCTCCTCCTCCTTGACAGCTTCCGCTATCTTCTGCTCCTCGACCTTCTCCACAGCCGCCGCTGCGGCCTTGGCAGCGGCCTTCCGTCCTCCCCTCTTCTTGTGCGGCTTCTGCTTGGGTGCAGCGGCCACCACCTCCTCCGGCGTGGGCATGACCTTCTTGTCGTCCAACACAATCCCCTTCTCCTCCATGGCCTTCTTGATCCTGTCGGCCACATCCAGCGCGGTGAGGTTGTTGGGCTCCAGGGCAAGCACCTTGTTGACGTCCCTGTAGGCGAGGTCGAGCCTGCCCAGCGCCTCGAAGCAGCGCGCCCGCTTGAGAAGCGCCTTGGCGTACTTGGGGGAGGCCTCGAGCGCGACGTTGCACTCGTTGATGGCGCGGTAGTAGTCGGGCGGGCTCATCTGCATGTAGCAGGCGGCGATGTTGCTGTGGAGGTAGGCGACGTCGGGGTGCGCCCGGGGGAGAAGCTTGATGGCCTTGTCGTAGTTGAGCAGCGCGCGGTCGTAGTCCTGGCGCTGGAATAGCTTGTTGCCCTCCTCCTTGTGCTCCTGCGCCATGTCCGTGAAGATGGTCTCGTCGCCATCGAGGACCTTGGAGCCGGACCGCTCGAGCGACGCCGGCTTGCCCCCGTGCTCGCCGGACTTGCCGCCGCCGCCGCCAGAGGCCCTCTTCTTCTTCAGCGACGGCTTGCCCATCTCGCTTTCTTCTCCGGCAACGAATCTACAGCAAAAAGGAGGCTCCTTTCCCCCCTCTTGAAATCACCGCACGCCGCCTCGATTCCTCAAGAAAGCTCCCGAATTCGACGGGACCAAGGCGGAATTCGACAGAAATCCCGCCTCTCTCCCGGCAAACCCTCCCAAACGGAGCAACTCAAAGCAAGAATTCGAGGCCGCCGCCGGTCTCAAAACCCAAGAAGAGCCAACCAAATCCCCAGCAAAGGTGGACGAAGAGGGCGAAAGAAGAGGAAACCCAACTACCCAAGTCAAAGCTGGCGAAGGACAGACCGGAAGCCAACGAAGACGCGGTCGGAATCTCCCTCTGTCGCGGTGGGAATGGGCGAATTGTTGGGATGCGTGGAACGGAATAAACGAACAAACTGCGAGGTTGCGAGCGCGCTTAAGCAAAGAACGGCGAGACGGCAATACCCCGTCGCTGGGCTTAAGCTTCCGGCCTACTCCTGATCCTTTTCTTTTCAACGGCGTGGTCGCGTGGAGCAGGTGCTAATGCAGAAGAAAAGAGGAAAAAAAGGGAACGGTCGGGCAGTGCGGCACTGCCGCTAATCTTTTTCGGTTAGCGTGTGGTTGGCTTGCGGGAGCTGCGGGGCGAACGGCTGCGGGTGTACGGGGCGCGTGTGGTGACAGCGAGGACGCGGGCGCCGCCAGCCGGCCGATGCGCTGGGCGTTGCGGTGCGTGTGGTGGTGGGGAAGCAACAATGGAGGGCGGTGGTTGGCGCCGGAAGCCGATTGCGACATCGCCCAGACCCAAACGGTGTCTTTCCCGCGTCATCACCTGTGATTCGGTGAAAGCTAAGCGCGCGCTAATCCGCCGCCGCCCAGCGGATTAGGTTAGGGTTTCCCGCCTCGGTTGCTTCGCGTTCACTCTCCTCCTTTTCACCGGGCCGAGCCGCCAAAGTTGGATGAATCTCGGCGTCGTGTAACGAATGGGCCGGGTTAGGCCCATATTGGCCCACTTGCTGCTGACCTGTGCGTGACTGCGCCCCTCTCCGTGACGTGCCGCAACCAATCGGTGCGCGCCATGTCAGGCTCGCCGCTCTCACCGACATGTGGGTCCGGTCCCGTCACGAGAATCTGCACGGCTTGCACCCCTCTCTCTCTCCTCCATAAACTGTCAGAGAAAAAAAAGAGGAGAGAGATAGGAAGCTGCAGTGAAGTCGCCGGCGCCGCCGCGACAGGAGGAGAAGAAGCAGGGGGCCCGGCGATCTCGACGGCGGCGCCGCGGTGAGGGAGGAAGCGGAGGAGCGGCAGGATGCACTCGTTCGGGCACCGCGCGAACGCGGTGGCGACGTTCGCGGTCACCATACTGGCCGCGATGTGCTTCGCCGCCTCCTTCTCCGACAACTTCAACACCCCCGCCCCCACCGCCTCCGCCAAGGTATCGACCCAGTCTCCCTCGATTCCGTCCCACCCGCCTTGTGCGCGCGCGGGGTCTCCGCCTCTGTGTCGAGGCTTGATTTGTGGCTACGAGTGTGTGCTGCTCGATCTGCCCTGCAGACTCTAGCCGATTAGCTCGTCCGCCGGCCGCCCTCGCGTGAATTCATTTGTTGTGCTGACGCGACGCCGTTCGTTTCAACTGCGCAGATCTTGAACATAAACTGGTTCCAGAAGGAGGCAAACGGCAACGACGAGGTAACTGATCTCCGCACCCTTTTGTGCTGTGCAAATTGACCAAAACCAGCAAGAGATTGCTTATACCACGAATTTGTTACAACTGGTTTCTTTGTTGTTTTTCAGGTTAGCATGACGCTGAACATCTCGGCGGACCTTTCATCTCTGTTCACGTGGAACACAAAACAGGTAATGTGTATTTGGAGTTCTTCATTCCCTTCCCCCACAGTGTTCACTGTTTCCGTGCAATTTTTAAATTTTAGTCTACTAGAAAGTATGTTATCAGCTTGTACAAGGTCTACTGAAACATAGGATTTACTGGAAACTGAAAAGTAACTGTTATCAGCACAGGAAGTACTTGTCTCTTTAGTGTCCAAGAACAAGTGAGAATCTGTGCCTCTGAATTTTGGGGAATTGTAATTTATATTAGTTTTCTGTTCTCATGCAATGATACTGTGGAAAATATAATGGAAATTTGCCATAATAAATCCATTATAGTATACTTATGTGTTGTTGAAATAGAAACTCACTTGATCTTAATCCTATCCAAACAGAACTTTAGAATGCTCTTCTGCTTCTGTTGCTTAACTTCACTTTCGTTGGATGATTGTAGGTGTTTGTCTTTGTGGCGGCTGAGTATGAAACTTCACAAAATGCATTGAATCAAGTAAGTCCCGTCGATGATTATACTGAGTTGATACCAATTCCTGTAGGGCATTACTGGTGTTCATACTATTATTAGTTACTATTAGCCTGCAACAACTGCCCACAAAGGCATGAGTTTTCTGCTGGGACAGTAGTGCAATTTCATGCAGTTGCCATTTGCTTATGAATTGCAGTAATGATGTTATATATAACTTCTTAGTCTATTCGTCACCATACCTAGGGAGCTGTGGCAGATGAATGAGTTTTTCGCCAGTATATGTAAATCTAGATGAACTTGAAGTTTATGTTACGAGGAAACTCAGGACTGTTATGTTAATCAATGCATGTCCTTCTAGAGCCAGATGAGCTAAACATGGTCAAAAACTCAAAACAAACATCAATAATTGGTAAAATTTCTAGCTTGATGGCAATTGGCCCAAGTTACTGTTTTACTTCCAGATCAATAGTGTACTTGATGTTAGCTTAATCATTTACATGATTAATGCTTTTTCCCCAAACTTTGGGTGAGAGGCGTGAAACTAGACTCTATGTTTCTGTGATACAATGTTACGACTTAATGGAGTCGGGTACCAGTATGATGTTCATTCCTACCCTATCGAATCATTCTATTGCCTGCTGATATTCTATTATATTTCAGATTTTCCCTCTTATACAGTACTGTAACTGATTGTATTTGGTTTATGCCACAGGTTTCCCTTTGGGATGGAATTATACCTGCAAAAGAGCATGCCAAGTTTTTGATCCATACTACAAACAAGTACAGATTTATTGACCAGGCAAGCACATTACTTAGATTGAATGCTGATTTAATGTAATTATGAAATTTTATCACTGTGACTGGGTGATGCATTTTGGTATGATTATACTGAAATTTGAATGGATAAAGATCTTTTTTTCCTTTTCTTCATATGGTATTTGAGAATTGATATAATACACTACACATATAATCAGTCCTGATGCCTGAACCATGCATTTGCATGGCTATATTTTTTTAGTAGAGATTCTTAATCTAAGTAAATTCTAGTAGCACATTAGTTGGCCCTGAACCACTCCCATTTCCATCTGATCATCTTCTGGTCTTGACAGTAACTTTGGATAGCTAGTACAGATTGACCCTTGCTGGTGTACTGTACATGTACATCCAATCTTTTGGTTGATACCAATTTCCGTAGTTTTTGGATAGCTGTATTACATTCATTGTTCTTTCGTTCATTACTTCAATGTGTCCGTGCTGTACATCGCATATTTTGTACTGCAACACACGATCCTACAGAGATTGCATTCAATGTATGATTAATGCCCTCTTTTTTTTATTTCATTACAGGGAAGCAATCTGAAGGGCAAGGAATTCAACTTGACAATGCACTGGCACATTATGCCAAAGACTGGCAAGATGTTTGCAGATAAGATTGTTATGACAGGTTATCGGCTCCCGGAGCAGTACAGATAGTCTGATAGATCCTGAACATCGGAGACCTGGGAGCAGAGACGTGCAAGAAGTTTTAGTAGCAGTGGCATAGCTGATACTGTGCCTTTTGGTCTAATCTAAGCCGGACATGTAATCTTATGAGCTTGTACTTTAGCTGAAACCAGGCGAAACAGAGTTGTACTTTTGCCGAGATATGTATTTTCCAACTTTGCTTCGTCTATCAAAAGTTGATCCCGAACTTGTTGAAAGCTATGCGTTCCATCTGAACTCTGATACTTGTGTGTAGTACAGTCTATTTTGGTGAACGCAGATGTTGCATTGTCAGGTTGTTACAGGGAAAAGACATGGTCCGTCAGTAATGTGAAGATCATTCTCTCGTCCCGGTCACACCGCGGACGGTAGCTGGAAGAGACATCTCCGTGGGAGCAGTGCTCCACTCTACCTCGGCGCCGACGTAATGTACAGGTTCAGAATGTCCGGGTGTTCCGGTGATCTGAATATTCAGACAACTAGGGATTGACTAGAACCCTGGGCGCGGCGTTGCCGCGCCATATGAGTTAGGCCAGTGAGTTGGGCCAGTGTTTTGTTGAAGGCGTAATTGTTAGGTAGTGTTTTTACATTGGTATTGGCATAAAGGATATCAGAAATAATAAAATTAAGTGAGGCAAGATAAGAAATGGAACTGAAATCAGCAACTTCTTTTTAATTTTAAACAATAATAACAGAGATGAACAGTAGCATGGAAAAGGAAAACATATGTGCGCACATATTTGTACTCCATGTGTAAAAGGCAATATTCCATTGAAATGGCACAAAAATACATTGCATGTACACATGTTAAGACTTAGCAAAATGTTAGAGCCTGGGTCTACAAATTCTCAAGTTTTACAAGTCTAAAAAAGGGCGTAACGATCATAAAACATTGCAAGTTGTACCACACTAATATAGCTGAGTGTAAGCCTGATCAGTATAGAGTCATTTATGTGAGTTTTTTTCGTGTCACTTGTCCAGCCTCAGTAGCAGCATTACTGTTTTGAGGATCTGTGTTTGATCATCCAGATGCGCTCTTCATTTTTAGCAAGCAAAGGAGATTATCTTGGATATACAAATTAGTCAAACAGGGACAGGACATCAGCCCCGTAGATCACTATTTCTATATCTCCCATGGTCCACAACTGCAGGAAGGCATGAAGGAAAGTGCAGATGAATAGTTAGAACATAGAAATCAGCATACCAAATAATAATTTTTAAGGTAAAATAAATAGATTTACAAAGAAGCATTTGGTGGAAATAGGCATATGTACCTTTTGTTAAGTCACAAACAGATGAAGATGTTATTATGTGACTTCCTTGCTCCTTCGTATAAAATTCCATATTCTTGATATTCGAACATGTACGTTATTAATGTTTGCTCTGATTCAACTTGAGAAGGCAAATGATATTTATCTGTAAAATTGAAGCTAATTAGTGGATGCATATTCATTTCAAATTGATTGAAGTATTTCTTTATATACTATATTCTGTGTTTTTGATCCGCAAGATCCATCTTTATTTTCAATTAGTATTTTTAGGGCTTTTTTTTGTAACACGTGATAATGCAACATATAATTGTCCATGTGTAAAAACTTGCTTCTTTAAATATACTCCTACGTTTGACAATGTTTGTCCCAAGCTTTTATTGATAGTAATTGAGTAACAAACTTTGATAGGAAATTGACGGCGATTTAAGGTAAATGGCCAATGAGATGATTTTGTCGTTAGATTTATTCTTGGAATATATGTTTTTTCTCCCGTATGTGTACTTGTCATTATTTCAGCCTCGATAACATTATCTCCTAAGTTAGTTACTATTAGCCTTGTTCCATTGCATAGTCCTAAGCTTTGATTAAGATTTCTTAATAGCATTATTGGAACACCAAGTTTCAGGAGCAGTTTATGCGGTGGATAATTATTAGCATTGAGTGTATTAAGATATTCAACAGGATATAAGATATTTGCATCATTTATTGCATCCGAACATTTTGATATACTATCTGCACTTAAATATTCTCTTTCTGGGCCAGATAGTAATTTTATCATGTAATCATTTATTTCATCAACAATTTCATTTGTATTTGCTAGTATAGCTCTCTCTTTGAGGTAATTTGGCTGTTTAAACTTAGTATAAAAATCAGGGTAAGTGTGATGTACTAGTGCTTCTATTTTATGACCTGTAGTTCTAGTCATTAGTTCTTCTGGTATTTGTACCAACATTGAGTCAGAGCCATCATGGTTATTAGTTGGTTCTTTGGTACCTCCATTGCCAACAATTAATATCCAATTGTTGAAAGACTCAATTTCCTTGTACTCTATGGTGTTTGGGTTTATTTTTTTTAGTCGCATGTTCTCAGTAAGATATATAGTAGCTACATATTTTCAAAGATATGATTTAACAATTGAAGCATTTATAATCTGTGACTTTGACCCGTTTTTTTTATAACAGGGAGTATTTGTTTTGGATCTCCACCGAGAACGACAACTTTTCTTCCAAATGGTATGTCAGAAGTTTCTTTTGTGAATTCAGACATTATATCTCTTAATGATCTATCAAATGCTTCGAAACATTGTTTGTTTGTCATTAGAGCTTCATCCCATATTACAAGGGAAGTCTCAGTAAGTAGTCTAGCGAGTTTTGTGCCTCGTTTTATATCACATATGGACATGTCATCTATGTCAATAGGTATTCAGAATCTTGAATGAGTTGTATGACCATTTGGGAGTAATAAAGAAGCTACACCCGATGATGCAACTGTGAGCACTATTTTCTTTTGCGCTCTTAGATATGAAACAATTGTGTTCCACAAAAAAGTTTTTCCCGTTCCTCCATGACCAGATACAAAGTAAAATTTTGGTTTGTTATCTAGGACACTTTGAACTATTTGATGGAAAGCATCCCTTTGATCTTTGTTTAACTGTGAGTATAATTTATTTGCTTCCTCTTCTAGATGTTGCACATCGTAACATAATTCTTCTTAAATTAACTTATTGTCGATATCTACTTGATAGTATTGTGATATAATTGTTCATGTTTTGTCCATTTTTACTAAATATTTCTTCTAATTCTTGGAGTAATAGATTTTGTAGCTCAATTTCATTAGGAACGTATTTAATCGGACAATATTTTCATGTTAGTTGATGTTGAATATCGTCTACCATTTTACTCCAATTTCTATAAAAGAACTCTCTTTCATCTTTTAATTCACAAAATGTAAGCATTGTTGTAAATAAGTTTCGAAGTCTTGATGTTGTTGCCCACTTTGTAGCTTCTTCAAATGTATTATACCATTCATTGTCATCACTTAGTAATCCTCGTGTTGCACATGCTTCTTTGAAGATCTCATATACAATACCATTATATGTTCGTATGTCAGCATAGCTCGTTGCACCTTTACCAACGTTTTTTTACCAAGTCATTTAGAATGGAAATGCATGGGAAGAAAATCACGAGGACAAGGTTCACTAACCTTCTACTGGATTTACATAGTATAACCTTCCTATTTTAAATCCGTGTTGGCGTTTGATCCATTTCTTATTTGTATCATCCCATCTCCATTTGAGTGGGAACTCACAATATGTTAGTTGTTTAGCTTCCTCGTGCTCTCTATTTGTAACAAACCATTCTGTAAGCATAGTTTTTTGCTTATTTGGATCATTAATTACATCTTTTAATTTAGCATTTTTGTTTATTTTAGCTAAGTTCATTAATGGTAGATGAACAGGTAGTCTTTCAACTGGTGGCCAATGGTAGTGTATCTCATAACCAAGTAATCTACAGAGTGCGTCTTGCTCACATATATATCTACAATCTAAATATTCTTTAATTTCGTCGATGTCTTTGCTGTGTTCATCTATTGGGGTATCCTGTCCTTTTTTTATTCGCTCAAAAAATATTTGTGCTTGTTATGGACCCTTGTTTACATATTTGCATAAATATTTTAGGACTTTGCTTTTGTTTACGTATTCCACATTAATATGTGCTTGGTATTTTCTAAGAAGTTGTATATTGTGAGGAACAACCCATCTATTATCTAAGTTGTGATTATCTCTACGTATGTACATACTTGTGTCTCGTCTTCGATACAATGTGAAACCTGTATCTGTAAAATTGGTCTCTTCTTGAAATTCCTTAGGATAGAATTTTGAGCATCTTTCTTTTTTCATACATGGGCAATTCCAATTTTTTTCTCCACATGGGCCGTGCATCATGTGTTCAGATACAAGTATATATCCTAAAGGATCTTTCATAGGATCAGGTATTTCAACGGATATCCAAGTGTCAATAGTATCGGTTGTTATTTCATTTCTTTTTTATCCAACCAAACTAAGATGTGAACATGAGGTAATCCTCTTTTCTGAAACTCTATAGAATATAGTATTGCCAATATAGGACCAAAGATGATGCCAGAGCGTATGTCTTCTAGTAATTGCTCTAGTTTCATATGGAATACACGAACTATAATATCAGGTCTATCATTAGGATGTTCGCCTTCTAGGATTTGTTGAAGTTAGTTTCGTCCATTTAGAATTACATGTGAATGTTATGAAAAGATCTGGCGGTCCATATACACGGCATATTGCTATACCATCATGGTAATTTTGCATCACATAACGTTTGCCGCCGACATGGTTGGAGGGTAAAAATACTCTCTTACCTATTTGACTTCCTTCTGTCATTCATTTTCCTATTGCATCAAATATTCCTTGAATATATTCAGCTCTTAGTTTTTCTTGATTCCTTGCAATAAATTGAAGTCTATCTTCATCTTCCATTGCTCGTGCATCCACTATTACTTGTTTTGATAATCGACCATAGCATAAATAAGGGTTTGGTTGGTTATTTCGATGATGCATATGGTATTTAAAAAATTCATGTAGTGTTACTTTGTTTCTTTTCTTTTTACCTCTTTGAATTGTTGTAACATCATGATAACATATACCAAGTTGATAGCCTCTCTCTCCATATGGAAATAACAATGGATATTGCAATGGCATATATGCAGGATGAAATATGGATATCCGTTGTAGTCCCCTATTTCGATTAGTAACAATAATATCTCGTTCATACTTTCCAAGTGTCATATCACCTATTATTATCATTGATAATTCTTCTAGATGTGGCATTTCGTATTGTATTGGTTCTCCTTTATTAGCACCTATGATTTGATTACTAACATCGATATTTTCATGTTCTTCAAGTAGGTCACGTGCATGTCTGAATGTTTTTACTAATGGATTATGCTCGTCAAGCATTTTTTGCAATCCTCTTATTATATCTGGGTTAAGGTCAGTTGTATCAGGATCTTCTTTAGATATGGCACGTATTCTATTTTCGATTTCATTTTTTGTATCAAAGATATATAGTTCAGCAAACTTGGGAATTTTATTTGGTTCGGATAAAAGTGATCCTATATGATGGTGTACTTGTCCATTTATTCGAAATACATATGGGCCTTCTCCTTAATTTATAGCTTTGTCAATATTACCTCCCATTGATGTGAAAGAGAACATGCTATTATATTGTCGTATCGTTTGCAAGAAATGTCTTGAGTATCCATCTCCTTTGTAACCCATTAATCTTTTTAGAAATTCTGGGGGTTCTTTGAATGGTGGTATTTTAATTTTCCCATATTTACAACAATTGGAGTATAGTACTTCTCCATGACCTTGTTCAGTATCATATTTGTTGCGCTCCTCGGACCAAAATATTGCATTGCAATATTTGCAGGTGTATTTTGGTATTCCCAAGTATGATCTTTGTTCATATGTCTCTTTCAAGTATTGTATTTATTCAGGTGAGAAGTAGACCATACCATGAGGTAAAGATAAGTACACATGTTTTTGGTCATGTTGCAAGCACCTTCGTTTTGTAACTTCTTCTATAATCTGATTTTGTTTCTTTTCTTCTATTTTTCGTTTCCTTTGTTCTATTTTCGCTTGTATTATATTTTTTGATCTCTCTTTATTCACATTTGTATTATCCATAGAATATATTTGTTTATGTCTTTTATTGTAGCTGCAACTAAGTTGTTGATCAGATTGATATGATCTTTTACCCATTTCTATTTATGAATAATACATGACACATTTAGTGCATAATAGAAGATAAATAAATAATTAGTAAATCTGGATGGAAATGTGATGATGGAATAATAATAATGCAAAAGAAAATAAAGTGTGAATTAATGATTTCCAAAGGATAAGGTAAATGTATTAGCAATATAAACAATTGATATTCTATTATGTAATATAACCCGTAACACAATTAGCCAAAGAAAATTAATACTATATACAAATATACAAGTGTGTTTAGTATATGGTAGATACATACCTTTTGACTTTGATTCTTGCTTCTTTTGTATTCCTTTTGACTTTTAGTATTTTTTTAACACTTTGTCCTGCATGAGTGAATGTGATGGCGGTAAGAAATATATTCAATATGAATTGTTAGATTTTTTAATATGAAAAAGATCACTGCAATGAAATAATGTTTTAGGATTTAAAGTTTGGACTAAGTTATACTTTCATAATTGCGAAATTAATCATTTGGAACTCATGAATAATTTCTAGGATGGCCTGTTAGAAACTAAGCAGTAGCAAGAATGTTAGAGAGGAGTATACAGTGTTTAGTAGAGATTTGTGTCACGGCTTAGAAGGCTTACGCTAGCTTTGCATGCTTGCTTGCTGCTACAGAGTGGCCTTTCACATGCTTTAGCTATCTATACTTGTTCACGAACAATTTGTCGAGCACATAGTATACACCTTTTTGTCTAAGCTAAAATGAATACTGGGCAGTAAATTAATCATGTGTTAATATAGATTGAGATGGCAGGTACACTATACAGTTAAATTTGCAGTTTATAGAATTTGGATAATGACAGTCATATCCTAATTGCGATTACAAATCAGAAAACACATATGAGTTCTGACACACATGCATATTTTAAATTCTCTTGACAAAGCTATAGGAGTAGCCAGCATTGATTGCACTGTTGCCCCTTTTCTCGTCCTTTCTCTTTTGCAGTCTGAAATCTTGTTCAGGTGTAGAGAAGCAAATTGTTTTTTGCTCTGAAATTTCTGAACAACGATGAGACTGAAGAATATTGGTTGTATGTCATGTGAAGGAGCAGAATGGTTGGACAAATTAAGTGTCATGTAGCGTGCCTTTATTTAAGTCTGAACTTGGCATCTCATGTTAGACGACCTAGATTACCAAGTGCAGGTTCTAAAGTTTTTCTATATCGGATAGGGAAAAAGGGAATCACCTAGAAATGCAACAGAGAGCTGAGATTATCGGAGAGGGCTCTTCTTGGGGCGGAATGTCCTCTGGTTCCTGCCAAAAATAACAAAACCATTCAGAGCGATTGCATCGGAACTCCGAAGGCAAAAAACTCCGAAGGCAAAAAAACAAGTAGAATCTCGGAGCATCGCATGGATGAGGCTCGAGAGCATTTTTGTCGGTAAAAAACTGAAATCAAACCCCCAAAAATGGAATTGAGAACAAACACCACGGAATTGAGGATAAACACCCGCGCCAGATCCCAATTCCTGCAGCGGCAGCGCCGGATTTCACTTTGCCGAGCTCATCGGCAGCGAACCCCTAGTTCCCTAGCCCGGAGCAAAGGAAATCGACGAAGCAGGAGGTGGAGGAGGAGGGGGTCGTTGGAGTCTCGGTCCAGATGGCGCAGCCGCCGTGCCGCGTGCGCGGACGCGAAACATGGGGGATCCGATGGCTGCCGACGCCCGTCCGCACTCCAGCTCGCAACAACCCGGCCGCCGTTACGCTATTTTTTTTTCTTGCTGTACTAAGGCTACGTGTGGGTCTCTTGATCTGCTATTGCAGCGGCGTGGCCGCCAGTTTGGCCGAGCTCATGGCCGGAAAGATGGTGCAGGAGGGCAGGTAGGCGAGGGAGGAGAGAGGTGGAGTCTAAGCCTGTGCAGCGGATGACCAAGAATGTGCTCTACTCGAGTGCCGGCGACCGGAGATGGGAAAGGTGACCATGGGGATAGAGGATAGTTACCTTGCTTATGGTTGTAGACGATGCTCACGGATGGTTCAGGGGGAGGGACGAACGGGGAATTGTTTTTTTCGACGGGATTGTATTTCCGATGGGATTGGTATATGGATGGGGAAGATGAAGGGGTTAGCATCGACGGAAGTACGGGTCTTCTGACTTCTCGCGAGAATTCCTGTGTCCCTGATCCATCTAGAAGCAACGGTGGGGCAAGCTAGTGAGCTGACGGTTCAGATCCTTCCAAGACTCCATCGGAGGGCTCGTATTTTATGGATGACGTGGACTAATGAGGTGCCAGAGTGCATGGAGCAGCTTTCTTTCGGTAGAGATTCTCGCCAGTTGTATCAGCCCGGGATCTTTTTTACCTGTTCTTCCAAATCGATGCTGCTCGTAAGCTGCAAATACGAAGAGAGCATGGAGGACTGGAGTCTGGATGTGGTGTACTGCCTCTCTTAGCCGTCCTCAATCCTCACAGCCCAGTGCTGGTCACCGTGCCCGCTCGAGGCTGGACATGACGACACCTACCAGTTTCCGCTCACCATTTTCGCCCTGGCGAGACACGTCCCATGGTAGCTTCGTCTCCTGCCGCGGCGAAGACCGCCGCTGCGAATCCATCTCGAAATTAGCCACGGCCAGACTCAGTTCGCCATCCCAAATTTCGCGGCCAGGACTGAAGGCCATGTGTGCCGAAGTTCAGCTGCCGGCCGAAGGGCGTCACCGTCGTCACGACACTCCCTCCGAAATTGGCCGTCTCCGCGCTCGCCGACGATAAATCACCATATCTATCTCCAAGTACTTCACCGCCGTTCGCTAGACGGCCACCCTCCGTTTCAATCCGCCACGGAACATCAATTTCAAAAAGAGGGACCTATTTACAAATTATCAGGGTGCTGTGTGTAAATATCTGGATCGTGATTAATAATCGCCAACTAAATTAGGGGTTTATTTGTAAATATAAAGGGGTCCCAATGCAAATCAGGATCTTCACTCGAAAACGATACCGGCGGGCGGCGGCGCTACGACCCGAGACCTTGTCGCTTCTCCGCCTCCCCCTTCCTCTCCGAGCACGATCTCACTGTGGCAGATCTCGTCACCTTGAGCCAGCTCTGACTCCTCGCTGGTAACAACCCGCCGCGTGCGGCGCCCTCGAACCGCCTCCAAGCCCGGCCGCGTCGTTCCGACCACCGTTGCGAATCTGCCGCGTCCAACTAGAAGGCAGTGCACCAAAAGGATAGAGGTGGCAGCGGGCCGGCGGCATTCGTGAGTCGCTTGCCCTCTCACCTCCGCCTCAGGCCGCGTCCACACTCCAGACTCCAGAACATGCTAGCTCGAGGAGCTTCGTATGGCCGATCGGCGACGCTCGAGAGTCCCTTGTACCAGTAGTATAGTTTTTCCCGATTTGTTTGAGGGGCTAGTAATTTTACCACTGGTGTAAGCTCTGTCGATAAATTCTTTCTAAGATGACCTTTAAAGTAAATTCAAGCACCGTTTCTTTAAAGCAGCGCAGGTTGCCTTGAAAGTTGCGGGTTTATGGAGCCTTGTGGGTTTCTTTGGCGGAATTTTGTACTGCTTTATTTATTAGTAATAGACTACTCCCTCCATCCCAAATTATTAGTCGATGCATCTAGACATGATATATATCTAGATACATAGCAAAAACTATGCATCTAAAAAAATAAAACGACTAATAGTTTAGGATAGAGGGAGTACAAGTCATTGATTGTGTCATGAACCCATGATCTTTGCAATTGAAGACAGATGATACGTATGTCCTTAGGGAGTAGTATTTGCTACTAGATGAAGCGGAGGCGCCCCAGGCCACATATATGGGGAGGCTGGGAGCGAGAGAGCACTGGCACTGGTACACGCATCCGCACAGCACTGCATCTCCTATGGTCACCAGGCCCAGGCTTGGATTGACGGTTGGGGTTAGGAGGCATCAGCAAATGGCAGCCATGGCGCAGAGCCCGTCCTCGCGATGGGTCGCGTTGGCAGCGACTGCGTCGAGCACAATGCAATAGCGACGGCGATAACGAGGTCTCTAGCTGCCAGGTGGGCCCTCATTGTCGGTCACAGGGTGGTAATTTTGTATGCTTGGATAGATCTCTCAAGTATACGCATGTAGAGGTGAGAGGGGAGAGGAGATCCGACTCCACGTCGGTTGGGACTAGGGATGAAATTGGAAGTGATAATTTTCAACTTTCGAGGATCGTTTTCGAGATTTTTAAGGCTAAATGAAAATAAAAATAATTATCGGAAAAATAAAAATGAAAATGGTAAAAGAAATATGGAAGTGAAAACAAAAATAATTTGAGCGTCTTTCGATTGTTTAAGAGAAATATCATATTTTCATCATATTCTACCGTATTTTATCGATAGAAATATCATCTTCGCATACAATACCAGCATACCTGCTATCTTTATTTCTAGAATATCATATCTATATTTTTAGAGACTTATGACTCATTTATTCTAACCTAAATCACAACCTAACCACCTGAATTTATGAGACTATGGATAGAGGGATTAATGACTAAATTTTTATTACTATGAAATGCGATATGAATGGATGGATTCTTGGATTAATATCTTAACCATCAGTACTTGTGTATGAAATGTGTAAGTCATATGGTTAGTTTTGTGCTCTATGGTTTGACATATTTATCAATTTTTTAAAATATTGTTTCGATGGGTTTTGATCATTATCGATATATTCTCGATCGTATATTTTCGTTTCCGAAATTATTGTAATGCCGATGCCGTTTTCGTTTCCAATAATATCGTATCGTTTTCATTTTTGATGAAAAAAATATGAAAGTGATGGAGCCTTTCACCGATCGTTTCTGATCGTTTTCATCCCTAGCTGAGAGGGCTCTTCTGGTCGAATGCACAAGTATGGCATAGTTGTTAAGGTGTCTTTGCGCTGCCCTGTCAGCACTGAAGCGCTTCCAGCACCTGTAACAGCGCCAATCATTTTAGCGTTTAAATTGCTGATTTGTGTTTTTTTAAAGGAGATAACTCGGTTTTTCTTGAAAGCAAATAGGTTTGGTACAAAAGCTGGGGGATACCTAGAGCAGCCGCAGTGTGCCTTCAAGTCGAGGCTTCATTTTTCTCTTTCCTCATCCGGCATTGGTTTGCACGAGGTCAGCACACTGCAGTACGCGATGCTCAAATCAAAAAAGCAAGCACCGGCGACTCTACATACCTCGATGCTCAATCACTAGAATATGATTTCCGTCGTCCGGCAAGCTGCTTTTCACTTGCTTGCATGTTGGCGGTGCGAAGGAAAGAAATCGTTTCTGTCTGTTTAAAATTGAAAGCGGGCCCTACTAGATACATGCCAACACTACAGCAGGAGAAGGAAACGAGGCAACGGTGACGATATGCTATTTTCGAGCATTACGACATGCTGTGGGTGCCCTACAACAAGAAAAAGGAAACGAGCAGCAACCCAGCAGTTAAAGTTCAACGATGTCTGAAATCGCAGTGGTGCTATAGGTTGGAAGCCATCCATCCACATCTTCATTTTGCCCCCCATGGCAATCAGCTCCTCTTGACCAGCAACACCGAGTAGCGGCTTCCATCTCTGCACAAAAGAAATACCCGATCGAATTACATCTAAAGAACTTTCAATCGCCATCTTGTTTATGGATGGCTGATTGCCATGGCTGATTTGTGTTTCAACTACATGTCTGTGTATCGTGCAGAGCGAGTCTGTTGATCTACTGCGAGCACGAATGCACCAGGCTTGTGCATCCGTCCAGCTGCTGATCAAGAGTTTCAGCGGTCCCGGTAGAGAGTTCGAGGTAGTCGTGACTCGTGAGTCGCTTGCACTCCCACCTCCGCCTCATGCCGCGTCCACACTCCATGCTAGGTCGAGGAGCGTCGTAATAATGGCCGATCGGCGTTCGTGAGTACCTTGTACCAGTAGTACTATAGTTTTTCCCGATCTGTTTGAGGGGGCCTACTTCAACCTGGGCTAGTAATTTTGCCACTGGTGTAAGCTCTGTCGATAAATTCTTTTTAGAATTTTGCTCCGGTGATCCTCTTCTAAAATTTGCACGAATATTAAAGCAAACAACTAGTTAATTAATTTTTTTCTAGTAGTTTTATAGAGCAGGACAGCAGGTTAGGAAGTCCGGTGTCACAACCGTCCACCTCTCCCGTGACGCGACAACAAAGGACGGCAGGAGGCTGCCCGGCGAGTGGCGAGGTGACGCTGCCGCTGCATGTGCTTGAGTCTGGAGGGGGCGCCCAGACACACGACAATCGTCTGTACGTGCTGCCGTTTCCCTGCAGAAAAGAAATGCGCAATTAATTAAAATAATTAATAAAACATGATCTCGTTTGCTTTGAGACGTGTGTTAGTTTTTAAAAAGTAAGGTTTTCTTTTTTTTAGGGGCAACGGGGCCGGAGATGATTATCCCCACCTGAGATTTTACCACAGATGCCGGGGGAACCGGTAATGGACGGCGCATGCACCGAGTACAGTTGTGGTCCTTAGGCCTAGGAGTTACAACCGGGGGAGGAGAGGGAGATTATGCCATATGCAAAAGGTTACACCATTGGTCAGCTACGATCTTGAGCCGATTCGGCAAGCGGCAGCGCCATAGAGAGCACTCCTGCTTGCAGTGTTCGAGTAGACGAGGGAGGCTGGGCTGGGCGCCTCGGAACACCACTTCATGTCTATGCTTCCAGATCTGCCAGCAGCAAAGCAGGAGGAAAGTAGAGAGTAGGACCGACGGGACTGAGTCCGGCGGGCATGCGTTGCTCAATTCTTTTTAAGGTGGTCTTTAAAGTAAATTCAAGCATTGTTTATTTGAAGCAGCGCAGATTGCCTTGATGAAAGGTTGTGGGTTTATGGAGCTTTACGCCAGTTTGGTGTTCCTTTGGCAGAATTTTTACTGCTTCAGTAACGGACTACGAGTCATTGTTTGTGCCATGAGCCCATGATCTTTGCAATTCAAGACAGATTATATGTATGTCCATAGCAAATGCTTTAAATTTCTATCTTCATCAATCATGACGATATTTTTAATATTGCTTTGAGTTACTTCTCTGCATCCAAAGTAGCCAGGTTTTCATGACTGTAATTTTTGTTCATAAAGTTACTGTATTTAATCATTTGACCAAACTTGAGTTACTTCTCTGCATCCAAAGTAGCCAGGTTTTGTTGGAGGATGGGATTGGTGCCACCCTCCCTTAGCCTACTTCCTGGTATATTATCTGGTCCTGCAATGTGCAAACTCACTTAGGATTATACTCCTCCAGTTACATTTAGATTTCACTGTCAAGTTTGAAAGAATGAAAAAAATAATAAAAAAAGCAATGCAAGTGTTCTGTTGAGCTGCTTTTGCTTCCAACTTTTGGATTGTTCCATCAGGAATCTCATTCTCATGAGAGCAGAGCATTCGAGAGGATGTATATGTATATACAGCCACTGTGGTCTGGACGAGGTTTAATTCAGTGGGTGTAGTTATACTTGGGTTGTTGCTGGCGTTACTGCAACACTGAGTTTGGGTTCACATGCTAGCAGGGAGGACGGTGCTGCATAAATACTAGTACCTGCTAGCAGATGAAGCGGAGGCGGCCAGTGCCACATATATGGGAGACCGACTGGGAGAGAGCACTGGTCGGTGCACATCCAATCCGCACAGCACAGATGAGCTGCATTCCGTGGTCACCGAGCCCGAGCTTGGGGTTGACGGTTGGGGTTAGGAGGCATCAGCAAAAGGCAGTGACGGCGCGGTTGCCTTGAAAGTTTTGGGGTAACTATGAAGGCGGCAGCAAGATCGTGTGTGTGTACACTCCCGCGTCCATGCAAGAACTCCTAGAGGTGTGGCTGCACCTGGGGTGCAAAAACTACGGGGTTAAAATGATGATCTTAGTGGGGGTATTATGGTCACCATGGAACATCCGTAATAAAATGGCCATAGAGGTTTAGAGGGGGTTTTCATCAAAATGCCAGCTAAGTGATATATAAAACTGATTCCTTTTTACAGAGATGGCGGGTACTGCTCTAGGCTTCTGATCGGGATGTTCTCGATGGATGGAGAACGCAAGTGAAGGGGTGGTTCGAAGATTTCCTGCGTGATCATCCGCCCACGCAAGATCTTCTGTGGGGACCCGGAATGGAGATGTATTTTCTCTTTTTTAGTACCAAGCTAGATCTCCTCGCGACAAAACTGTTTCGTGTAACTTTCTATAAAAGCTGGGTGAACCCTATTCCGAAAAAAAAAGATCGTGCGTGTCCGTCCTCGCGATGGGTCGCGTTGGCAGCCACAGCGACGGGCTCAACGCGGAGCCTCCATCACCGTTCAGGTGTTAAATGCGAGGGTGTTTGGCTGTGCGTGCACTGCTATGTCCGTTTCTATCTGCTCGGCATCACCATACACATAGGTCGATTGTGAGATGCCTCTAGCTGCCAGATGGGCCCGTGTTGTCAGTCACGGGGTGATAATTTTGTATGCTTGGATAGATCTCTCCAGTATATGCATGTAGAGGTGAGAGGAGATACGACTCGACGTCGATTGAGAAGGCTCTTCTTGGCCGAACACAGAAGTATGGCACCGTTGTTAAGGTGTCTTTGCGCTGCCCTGTCAGCACTGAAGCGCTGCAATGACTTAAATCATAAAAAACTCGATCTGCAGGTGTACGACGGCCCCCAGTTATTGTACTAAGAAAAAGATCTTCTCACACAGATTGAGAAAACCTCTGAAACCCTATCCTATCCATACACAGCGCACCGCAGCACACATAAGACTGGCTGATCTTAGACTGTGCTTTGGCGTGGGATAGGCGAGAGGATTTTTTTCAACACGCACCGAAGTGTGCCAACTCCAGTCGGTAAATCCGCCTAATGGGGATTCGTACCCCGGCTGGGAGGGTGCGACGTGCACAACCAGACCAACTGGACTAGCGTGCGCTCGCAAACAACGACCGAATCATCACATACAAAATTGTTTCCTTAAAAAAAATCACTGACAAAATTGCAGGTTGCTTGGGATTGGGTTGATAGCTTTTTTGACGATTATTACATCTACTGCACCGACGTCGTCGTCTATGCATGCTAGGTGCTGCCTGCTGCTGAAGATGGTGAGGATCGAGCAACCTGGTGACTTCATGAACTCTGCACAATTTTTTGCTTGAAGTGAATGCACTGTGTAACGTCACGGTGCAGAGTGCAGACGTGCAGTAGTGTTGCTCTTTTTTTCATCAGTCATTTCTGCGGGCTTTCGGCTTTGGACCTGGTTAGGGCTTTAAGCAGGCCGTGCTTATATCTACGGCCTAGACTATCGACGCCGGCCCATTTGCTGTTCTGGGTGTGTGTTCGCATGCAACACCATGCGTACAGATTCCAGACTGAATAATCTACATACGACTACATCATTCAGTAACAGAGCGTACTGCATGCATCCACGATTGGATAGTATGATCATCGTATTGTTCCACAACACGCTGTATCCACAATTGAAGCTACATGAAAACGAATGCTTGGTTTACGTACAGCTGTCATATTCTACGTTTTGAACTACTTGATGGCAAGATATATATACATTTTGGTACTTGTGAAATACTATTACGGCAAAAGAAAAAAAAGGCATATGCGCATGGTGAGAAAAAAACCTGCTGACAAGTTAGTCTAGAGACAACAACTCAACCGCCATCGATCTCTCCCATGTGTTATTTGTTTCCATTTTTTTAATCGACCACTAGGTTTGTAGAATTGGAAAATAGAAATAAAGAAAATTCTTTGTGTGTGTTCCACTATCTTAATCAATTTGCATAAAAGAATCAATGAACACATAAGGTAGATAATCCACTCTCTTGTTTCCAAAAACGATTTTGAGGGAAAAAAGATATGTAAGTTGGTCTACATACGTGCACAAAACTCAACCTCAACTGAAAAATAGAAATAGAAGAAAAATCTCCCAAAATTCTTTGTGTGTGTTACATACACTACCTTAATTAATTTGCATAAAGAATTCAATGAATACATAAGATAGATAATATGAAAGTTGGTCTATGTGCATAGAACTCAATCTCAACCCATCTAATCTGAATCTGAATGGCTGCGATGAAACTTTTCAGAGAGAGAGAGTGTGTTGCTTTGCCTCTGATGAGATTGGGACTTGAGAGGTGGCAATCCCCTCGTTCGTGGTGGCCTGGCTTAGCGCATGAGTCCGCACCCTTGCTGAGAGTAAGGGTGTGTTTAGATCGTAAAAATTTTTGGACGAAATTCATTGTAGCAATTTTTAACCGAAGATTAGAAGAACTAAACATGATCTAATTATAAAACTAATTACACGGATGGATGGAAAATCGCGAGACGAATCTATTAAACATAATTAATTTATCATTAGAGGTTGTTTAGTGTAGCATGACATTGTCTCATCATGATCCAAATAGGTTTAAAAGATTCATCTCGCAATTTCACCCGGGAATTGTGGAATGGATTTTGTCACTTATCCACATTTAATACTCCTAATTAGTGGTCAAACGAGGAAAAATTTTGGGAATTGAATACGGTGTAAGAAGAAGAGACCGGAAAAAAGGTAGCAGGGAGAGGGACGGAGCGAGCAGGTGAGCCCAAGCGGTTGCGTCCAAGCGAGACAGCAAAGGAAGAAGAAGAGAACATCCTATCCGATGACCCCAGTCGATGGACCCGTGTAACTTTTAAGCGTAAGAAAAGGGACACCACTTTTAATACTAGCTAGCTCTCCGGCCACTGTCCTCCGGCGTTGTTTATTATATTTGCTTTCGATCGATACGCTCACTGTCACTGCTCTTGCATCGCATGCGAGCGACCAACTGATGATGAAGTACTCGTGAGTTGCGATGCCACCCCAAAGCACAGGTTCATCAAGTCAGGCCTTTTCAGCGCCTACATTTAGGAGCAAACATGGTGTGGACTGTGGACTGTGGTGTTGTGTGTGCGCGTCTAGCAGCAGTTCATATATAGGAACATGAGCCATATGCATGTGCATCTTTTTGGCGAGGGAAATCGTCAGATCAGATCGAACGAGAGGGGCCGGCCGGGAAAGTTGCAATCGATTGCAACACATGGGTTGGGTGGGCCTTGCTTGCTCACCTTTTTCAGTACTGCTGCTAGTCGTCTTCTTCCTTTGGCTTCTTCCTCCCGGCCGGCATCATCGAACGCTCAATCATGCATCGTTATCATCAGCTTACCATCATCTTCTCGACCTCACCCTTTACACATTTATTATGGTACTTAATTAGTGGGCCGGGGCTACCACTCCCTGTTTTTGTTTTGCCTGCTCTACCTCTGAGTGATTACTGATTAGCTTCGCCGATGGAGACATGGAGATATGATACGGCATGGCCGTCGTCTCCTACCTGTCTGCCGTTCTTTTTTTCTGTTCTGCTGTTTTGACTGCAGATCGAGGTCCCATCCATAACTACAAATATGCACACTACTACTGGAGAGCGTGTGGTAAGAAACGTCAACAACCATGCGTCGTCGCGTACAAATGTACACAAGCAGCCAACACGCATGTTGTCGAAGAGTCAATGTATAGCTAGCAGCTAGCTATAGGTAGCTTCTGTGCACCTGTGGCTGGCAAAAGCGATCCTATTCTAGCGCTGTGTCGCTTCTACTTGACCTCCGAGATCCTCTCGGCCGGGGCGCGGCGGGGGTCCCTTTCCCGGCACGGAATATGTCGGCGCCAACATCCTGCGTGCGTGGGTGCTAGCGCTCTGTGCGCGAATATTCATCCGTCCCACCGGGGTACAGACAAAGACGTCGCGTGTCTGCTATATTATTCCCAGACCCTATATATATATATGTGTGTGTGTACATATGCAATATCTCCACACGTTCCATGTCCGTTACGATTGACACAAAAAAGCATACAAATAAAGGCAGGGGGCTGGCCCTGCTGCCAGCCTTGGACACGAGCGAACAGTACTAGAGCACTTGTGCGTGCGAGAGAGGTCGGAACCGAGTACACGCACGCCGTGTACCGATGCAACAAGCAGCATGTCACTGTGGGACAGCAGCCGGGCGTGCTGCGGCCGGCCGGCCTTTAAACGGGCACGCCGCGCGTGGGTACGTGCCTGCACAGCGGGCCTGCTGGCCCCCGGCAGAACGGATCGGACCGACGGGTCGATCTCGATCTCATCCGATATTCTCCGCTCTGGTCGGATCTCGCTCCCCGCACGGGATCGAGGAGCGTTGTACGCGTAAAAAAGGCGCGTGCCAGGTTTAGTCTGGCCCTTTCCGTTTGGAAGCTGCACGGCCAATCGATCGCGACCGGCGATGCTCCGATCCGTAGTAACAAGAGGCGATAACTTTTCGCTGGCTCATCTTACTATTACTAAATTATTAAATTAAAATTTCTATGTGAAGTCACCTAGAATTCTAAATGGACACTCTAAAAAATTAAAAAAAATTTAGAAATTTTTATAAAAATTAGAAATATCTGACAATCAATCCGACAAATCTAATCATAGACCTTTGGATCTGTTGTCTTCTCCATTAAATTACCCACCTCTACTATTATGAAAATAGTCTAAAGTAACCCCATAAACATGCATCTAAATTACCCATCTCTACCACTATAAATTATAATCTAAAGTAACTCCTAAACATGTATCTAAATTACCCACCTCTACCATTATAACAAATGATCAAAAGTAACCCCTAAACATGTATGTAAAGTACACACCTATGCTATTATAAAAAATAATCTAAAGTAGCCCCCTAATCTTCTTATAAATTTGCATATAAGTCCAATTATGTTATTATTAAAAGTTAAAGTAACCCATAAATCTGAATCTAAATTATATAATTATAATAAAATATTAAAGTGCCTCATATAAAATTTAAAATTAATATTTCTATCATTATAATATATTATTTATATAAAAATACTACTCATGATGTGTGTCACCATGTATTCATGTACGAGGAAAGAGATAAGAATGCCAATTTTCATGTTGTTCACATAGTTCAAACAAATGGTTTAATTAAATACATATTAAACACATACGGAGGTGTAATGCAAAGTAAAAAATAATTGTTACTAAATAAACCTATTGCAACCAGATAATGATAAATATGTATCTTTTAGAGTATTGCGTTAGAATATTTCACAGATTAAAGAGATATGAGATATATAGTTATAATTAGTAGCTATAAATCTTTATTTTATATTAATTTAACTAGGCTAGTGTTTCTAATGTAGCGGCACCGACCGCGCGCGCGGCTGCGACATGATCGCTCGATTGGAACTCGGAGGGGGGGGGGGGGGGCTATTACCTGCCACTACAAGAAACTGATTATTTGCTGTGTGTCCAAAACTTTATCGTGGTACATGGCAAAGAATCTCTGTGCCGTATGCTAAACCCAAAACACACGGCAAAAAGAAAGCACATGGCAAACTTTCTCTTTACCATGTGCCCGGTGACACATATACCATACAGAAATTGTTTACCGTGTGCCTACTAACCAACACACGGTAAACAATAACACACAGAAATAGTTAAACACGTGCCCGGGTCGGTCGACAGACGTTAGAACGGGGGCCGGCCGTTAGTGTTTGCCGTGGAAAAGTAGTGTGTTTGTCGTGTGCCTCGTAGCAGCACACGGCAAAGTAGTGTGTAGCACACAACAAAAGGGATCATTATACGCTAAAAAAAGGAAAATGTCCGACCACTTAGCCGTGTGCAATGACCATGGCACACGGGAAAAAGGTCATTTCTGCCATTCTAGACAATATATTTGTCGTGTGCTACACTGGGCACATGACAAACTAACCATTCTTTGCCGTGTGCTACACTGGGCACATGATAAACTAACCATTCTTTACCGTGTGCCTGGAACCTCAGCACACGGCAAAGATTTAATGTTTGCCGTGTGTTAGGAAAGGCACATGGCAAAGAGATCATTCTTTGCCGTGTGCCAACTCCGTAGCATATGGTAAAGTTTAAATCTTTACCGTGTGCTAGATCCATAACATACGATAAAGTGCTCCGTTAGCATGCTAGCACCGTGGACGGCGCCGTAAGTCGTTTTTTATACCGTGCGCCGCATAATACATATGGTAAAAATGTTTGTCGTGTGCCTAATAAAAGGTTCACGATAAAATCGACTTTACTGTCAGAACTAGCTGCCGTTGGAGCTTTGCCGTCGGCCACGCACGGTAAAGACTTTACCGTATACCGTATACGAGTGGGGTAAGAACACACGGCAAACTACTGCAATCCTCGTAGTGTGCCGGCGCGGCAAGTGCGCACGCGGCCAGCTGCGTCACCGTAGTCGCGTCCGGCGTTTGGACCCTGGCGCCCCCGCAAGCGCGCGTGCGGCACGCACGGGTGAAGGCGCCGCCGCCGCCGCGCCCTCTGGCCGCACCGTGGCACGTATCATGCCTTCTCGTTCCGCGCCGGCCCTGCTGCTGGCACACGGTCAGTCGTCCGGCCGCCCGACGGTAAATCCAAGACGGCGACGCGTGGGACTGGGACGTACGACACGGGTGCTTCCATCCGAATCAACCCGATAAATAAAGGAGATAGAGCAGCAGGCGCCCATCGGTCAAGCAGGCCCCGTCCGGTTTCTTCAGGTAGGAATGCAGGACACGCATCGCCGTCAACACAAGTATCTACGAAATCTAGCACAGAATATTAAAATTTTGGATAGAAGCGTGGCTACCTCTCTCTCTCTCCCCCCCTCTCTCTATATATATATGTATGTGTGTCTATATATATATCTCCCTCTCTCTATATATATGTATGTGTGTCTATATATATATATATATATATACAGTAATACATGGGTACACGATCCCGGCCTGTTGCCAGTCAAGTCACATTTATTCAGTCATGCAGGCAAAGATACATTCTACGATCTATGTTAGATGGACTCATCTAGTCAAAGCAAAGGATTAATATCTTAATTGTATATAGCAGATTATTATTATACGTACCGTTATATAGTACAGGTCATGTGTATGCGTACAAATATGTGCCAATCAATGGATCATTTGCACGGCCGCACAGGCAGTCAGGCACGGCTCTGGGTTATTATCTTGGCGCTACTCACATGTCACAAGTCATACCACAAGTCACATACAAACTAGTATGGACGACCTATCTATTCATTCCCAGGGGATAAGTATTTTTAATTTTGTCATAACCGAAACTATCGTTAGTGTGGCCAAATTTATAGAAAATACTATTAACCTGTAATAATGATATCATGGTGCTCATTATTATTCTTTTCTACAAACTCATCAGATTTAGAATAAGTTAATTAAAGATCAAGTTTAAAAATACTTTATATTAATGTAAGAGCATGGCTACCATGGTACTCGACAGTTATATAGTACAGGTCCGCATGCACGCATTTCCGAACAAAAAGCTGCAGCATGCCATTTGCAGTGCTTGTTGTTCCGTTGTTGTTCACTTCGTTTGGCCTTTTGGATGCCATGCATGGGGACAGTGTGGTCGCTGTTCCGTACTATTTCCTCGTGACAGGAGTTGGTTTATACAATATCCAACTCTTCTGACCGAATAATTCTATCCCTGGCTACGATTTTATATAATACTATCTAGTCTAGCTATCTTAATCTTGATCGACTACAGAGACACATGTGTGTTCTCCCTCACTTTTGCATTGCTCTTAAACTATTTTTTTTTGTTTTGTTTTTCTGCTCTCGACATCCCGATCGAGATGTGTCACATGTGTGTGGATGTATATATTCAGGCAATCCGGCATGGGTAGCAAAATGTCAAAGTGTCCATGTCAAAGGAACTTTATTTAATTTTACAAAGTAATACGTTTAAAGTTTCGGTGGTCAACAGTAGCACATGACGCGGAGGAACGAACTCCAACACAGAATGTCTCGCGCGAAGAGGGAATATGTGTGTCCCAATTGGCAGGTGTTCGTTGTTTGGGTGTACCTACGCACACTACATGATATATTAATAATCTACCATGACATGTAGGCACTGAAATGGCTCTCTAAAAAATGCGACAGATCTATTTCGCGCAACGTCATTACAAAATGCTACTATGACCACACTCGAGTCTGCGAGACCAGCTCTATTGCGTTGCGTAGCTGTCTGTGGCAGCTTCGAATTATCACTACAAAAAATTTGACAAAGACACCCGCAAGCTATGGTGTTTGTAAATACCCACCTACTGCCAGGAGCTTTCTTGCAGTCTAACACCTGTCAACTTTATATAACTTTCAAATACCTCTTGTTCCCCTTGACTAGGCAATATAGTTATCGTATAATCTCTTGGGTGATTATTGTCCCTAATTATCTGTGCATGAAGCATCTCCAGCACCTCCTAATGATACGATCGACATAGGATAAGTTGTACGACGCTGGAGATCAAATGGCAGTTACATTGACCGGTCAAAGGTCGTAGAGGGAATTTGAAAACACATAAAAACATGCATAGGGTGGGTATTTGAAAAGCGTCCCGATTGATTTATAGGAAGGTTTTTGCAATTTTCCTTTACCACAATACAGATAAATCAAGATATCTATTAGAGATGAAAACAAGATTTATCTCCATATTGTCCAAAAAAGATCCAAGGAGGGATTAAAAAACTCCATATATTAACCCAATGTTGGGGTGGGGTGGGGGCTTGGTATTACACAAGTGTATGGTATTGATCAGCCCGAACTAGATGCAAGTGTGCACTATGGTAAATACATCAAAGGAACCTCGTGGTGTGCGGGGTTAGCAATCCCTCTCTCAAACTGAAAAAAAAAGTAAATACATCAAAGGAAAAATTATGTACACACCACTAGTTAAACCCTCAATCCCTCATATGCCATTTGTCATTGACCGTGTGTGTGGGGTGGGGGTGGGGTGGGTGGGTGGGTGGGAGGGCAAGTGTCATAGACACATCGATGGCCTATGAAGGATTATGAGTTTTTTCGACGGAATATAAGGAAGTTCCCCTACATCAAAATATTGCCATATTCCTTTAACCTATGGCCCACGAGAATACTCCACCTATGGGTCAATTTCTCAACCAATATCAAACCACTTTCTCTCGTACATCCTGGCCATCAATCATGGTAAATCCAAGCCAACGATTAGAAAATGTATATAGGAAAAAATTCATGTTCAGATTGATCGAAGAAGCTCATCAATCGTATCACTAATCATTAAAGTGCTAGGGTTATGGGATTTGCTTGGATTGCCTGGCGGGTTCCTCTTCTTCTTGGGGGCACCGCCGCCGTGCCACCGGGAGCGGCCACGGAATTTTGTGCTGGAGTGGAGCCATGTGGCTACAGCTATGTATCGTCGAGCCCAAAGAAGAACGCGGACGAGACGACCGCCATTGGAAGAAAACAACTTACCCTCCCCAGCTTATTTGTCCCTGTTGGCTCACCCAATAGGTTGTGCGGTTGTGCCACTCTCTTAGGTGAACGACCAGTCCCAATCACATAGAGGTGACATTGCAGACACTGTGTATCTCTCTACCTTACTTGCGGCATCTTCTGAAAGATGCGATCTGATATAAAGGCCAAAGAGGAAAGTGGAGAAGAGAGCTGTGCGGGGGAGGGGGGGGGGGGGGGGGGTTTCCACGCGTTGTAAACACTTAATATAGGTGATGGTGCTTCCGTACGTTGTAAACGCTTAACATAAAGATGCACAATTCTCTTATGTATTCGATAAAAAAAAGATATGGCAAACAGGTCGCACTCATACGCACGTTGTCTGATACGATGTGAGTGAGCCAACAGGGGCAAGAAAGTTAGGGAGGGTAAGTTGTTTTCTTCCGATGGCGTCCACCTCGTCCACGTTCTCTTCTTTGGGCTCGGTGACACGTAGATGCAGCCACAAGACCCACTCCGGCACAAAACTCCGTGGCAGCTCCCGGTGGCGCCGCCTCCATCGCCCAAGAAGAAGAGGAACCCGCCAGGCAATCCAAGCGAGTCCTCTAATCCTAGCACTTTAGTGATTGATGATACAATTGATGAGCTTGTTCGTTCAATCTGAACATGTTTTTTCGTTATAGGTTTTCTAATCGTTGTCTGATACAACATGGGTTTTCATCATCCGTGCAGCACCTAACGCGGAGGTCATCGTGATGTCGCCGCGGACGCTGATGGCGACGAACCGGTTGGTGTGCGAGGTGTGCCACGTCTCCCGCGAGCTGTGCATGTCTCCCAAGAGGTTGTGGGCCTGGGCTGCTGCACTGCTGACAATCATATTCTGGGCCAATTCGTTCGTTTCTCCCACATGCGCACATCCTCTTTAGGTGATAGCACCAAGTTTTATAGTGCGTGTGACATATATAGCTATTCCCCTGTCCGGTCACCTGAGTGGCACAACCGCACAACCTGCCAGGAGCGAAGCTAAGTTATGCCAAAAAAAATGCAAAAACAGTGGTAAAGTCTATTTTTTTACCATATATGCAAACCCCCCCAACCCGATGCACCCACAACTACAAGACAAGCGCACCCTCTTTCGGTTTGCTCTAGTTTCGCCACTGCAACCTGTTGAGTGAGCCAACAAGGGCAAAGAAGCTAGGCAGGGTAGGTTGTTTTCTTCCGGTGGCGGCCGCCTCGTACGCATTCTTCTTTGGGCTCAGCAACACGCAGATGCAGCCACAGGGCTCCGCTCCGCCACAAAACTCTGTGGTAGCTCCTGATGCTGCGCCGCCGCCGCCACCTGTAAGGAAAATGGCCCCATTAGATCATATTGTGATTTTGGTGATTGAGTGACAACATGATCAATGGGACTAACGAGTTTGTGAGCTCAAGATTGTAGGATTTTTAGGTTCCATGGATGGAGTCCAAACCATCTCCAAGATAGTCCAAATCGTCTCCAAGTCACAATGGACGCAGTGAAAAAGCAGAGATCTCAGTGACGATTTGGACAAATGGTAGAAACAGTCAACGCGTCGGTTGAACCGACGGCATTAAATTTGCACTGGTCGGTGCAATTGGGATTTGTATGTTGCTCAAGTCAGAAACATCTCTTCACAGTCGGTTGAACCGATGAATCAGTTTCTGCTGAGTCGGTACAATGTCAGTATCATCAGAGAGCATTTAAAGTTCACTTAGAAAAGCCTTTCACGGTCGGTTAAACCGACACTACGTGTGTCGTGCATTGACAGTTGCATCAGAGAGCTATGCAACTAGGCTCAGATATTCTCTTCACGACCGGTTAAACCGACACGCAGCCAAGAGGCGTCGGTGCATTGGTATGTGCATTGCACATTTCACTCGGTAGTGTTTTTCTGGGTTCGCTAAGCAAACACTTCATGACCGGTTGAACCGACACCAGGTCGGTGCATGCGTCGGTACAATGACGCAAGCAAGTTTCAAGTGGCAGAGCAGTAACGGCTATTATTTGGACTTAGAGGGGTCGGTTAAACCGACGCTATGCGCAGAAAAGGCAAAACAGCTAGTAGCGGCTACTTTAAGTTGGTGGCCTATATATATGTCTCACCCCGGGTCATTTGAGTGGGCTGGAGTCTTGAGGAATCCCATACACACCAGAGAACAACTCCAAGCCACCCAAGAGCATATTGATCACATCTATAGGTTTAACACAAGCTTTGTGAGAGTTAGTGCTAGGTTTAGCTCTTGAGAGAGTGAGAGAGCAAGGTTTGTACCTTGTGTGCAGGTTCTAGAAGTGAACCACAAGTTGTATCTTGATGCGTCGACCCCTTGGAGCATTGGTGGCTCGCCGGCAAGTCTTCGACCCTCCGGCTTGGTGTGGAGCGGCGAGGGCTTTGTGCGGGGGACGTGGAGACCCCCATCCTTCGTGGAGAAGCTCCTTAGTGGAAAGCGGGATCAAGGTGACCGTGGTGACTTGGCATAGCCTTGGTGGCAAGTAAAGAAGAATCCCGGAAGAGACTTGGTTGCCGGGAAGCAATTATCTTTGTGAGTGCTTCAACAACGTGGATGTAGTAGTGGCTTTGTGCCTAACCGAACCACGGCATAAATCTACGTGTCGAGAGTTTGCTTCCTCCCATCCCCTCTCTTAAGCTTCCGCATTTATTACTTGCAATCTTTATGTGCCTTTATTTTCATAGAGTAGCATCTTGATAGGATTGGCTATAGGTTGCAAAACTTTTTGGAATGGGAGTTTCACACTAGGAGAACCATAGTTGCACATCTAGATAGCATGATCTAGTTTAAGTTTTGTGCAAATTAGTTGGAGCAATAGTTTAAGGTTTTAAGTTGTCTAATTCACCTCCTCATCTTCTTAGTCTACGAGCACCATTTCCTTACACCGCCGCCGCCGCCCAAGAAGAAGAGAAACCCGCCAGGCAATCAAGCAAGTTCCCCAACCGTAGCTAGAATATAAATTTTTCTATATATATATATATATATATATATATATATATTTTCTAATCGGCGTCTGCTGATACGACGTGCGTGGTTGTCGTCGTCCGCGCAGAACCTGACGCGGAGGTCATCGCACTGTCGCCGCGGACGCTGATGGCGACGAACCGGTTCGTGTGCGAGGTGTGCCACAAGGGGTTCCAGCGTGAGCAGAACCTGCAGCTGCACCGGCGCGGCCACAACCTGCCGTGGAAGCTGAAGCAGAAGGACCCCAAGGAGGCCCGTCGGCGGGTGTACCTGTGCCCGGAGCCGACGTGCGTGCACCACAACCCGTCCCGGGCGCTGGGCGACCTCACCGGGATCAAGAAGCACTACTGCCACAAGCACGGCGAGAAGACGTTGAAGTGCGGCAAGTGCGACAAGCTCTATGCCGTGGAGACCGACTGGAAGGCGCACTTCAAGACCTGCGGCACGCGCGAGTACCGCTGCGACTGCGGCGAGCTCTTCTCCAGGTCCGTTCCTCCTCCGCCCGTTCCAATGGCGGTTCCCGGCCTTTGGTTGTTTGTTTTGTTCCTCGGCATATCGACAAGATCAGTTTCTGCTAGCGCCAAGACACGCACGCAAGCGCATGGCTGGATTGTAGCTTGCTTGCCGTTTCTTCCAGCATTTCTTTATTATATCGATTGTTGTTTTGCATGAGCATGATTGTGTTATGATGAATCGGTTGTATCTAGCTTTATGTGTGTTGGCGGTGCCTTAGGGCTGTCAGTAGCCAGAGGATATTGTGTGTGTAGCTTACTGGTATAGGATTCCTGTGCTGGGGACTGTTGGAGATAGAAAGATATGATAGAGCTGTATTTTTGTTATTTTGTAGTACTACAACTGGTGCCTGGTGTCCATCTTCCGTTTCACTTGGTATGTTGTGCGTTGCTGCATTAGAGTGCATGGCGTCACTTGGACTGACTTCTGTGTTAGTTCCAAAAAAATCAAGCTTCGGTCCGATTTCTTGAGATATATATGTGAAATTAGCATGGTTTTGGTTTGAATAGCCTAATACAGATTGTATTCTGTCAAGTGCTGTATTGGCATGGGTTTGTGCTAGCTCATTATTGTATTGTACGCTCCAGCAAGTATTCGGTATACTTAATTACGCATCGAGCCCTAGAAGCATTTGATCCACTCACTATACTAAATGTAGTAGCACACACATGCGGTATTATATTCAGCTCCATAAATAAGTAACCTTTTGCCACCGGTAAAATTGTCACTCAATAAATAAGTAACCTTTTGGCACCTGTAAAATCGTCACTCAATAAATAAGTAGCCTTCCTTCCAAAAGAAAAAGGATAACTGGCCAGGTAGATATTCATTTCATATTAAGTAGCTTATTTTAACATCAAAATCTTGTATGTGATCTTTAATTTAATTACTGAAAAGGTCTATCTCAATGTAAGATAAGTGATATTTTTCTTACCGTCACTCTTTTGGACCATTGGATCTACAGTTAACCATCTAGATTAACTTTTGGATCAGAACATTTTTATTCATCTAGGAATGTTTTCCTTGTGAAGCCATAACATTTTTTCTTGTACGGGACTTTTTTTTTCTAGAGCAGCTAAATTCTAGAGGAACATTTTTTTACTTGACTGCAGCATTCTGGTGGAACTTTTTTTGTCTTTAGCGGAACATTCACAAATTCGATTGTTGGATATGCAACAAGATTATGCTAAATTACTGATTACTGCAACATACTGATCGACCCTAGACCTTTGTAGTGCGAAGTCCTAAACTACCTTTTGTTTTTGGTTGATGCATACTCTCTCCGTCCCAAAATACAGGTCATTCTAGAAATTTTAGAATAGATTAACAAGAAGGTAAAATGATGATGTTTGCTCCTATTTATTACCCATATTTGACAGTAATTAATTTTTACACATATACACTTTCTAAATAGGATAAAACAACTTGTTTTTTTGGATAAATTTTGAATCCTATAATAACTTATTTTTAGGGACGGAGGGAGTATAGAATAAAGGGAAGTTAATATCTTGTTTGGTTTTTGGCATGCATGATTTTCCAGTTAATTTTATATCTCTATAATTCTCAATACCAAAACAATCAACATGGTATTATTTTGTGAACCATTCAATGTTGCCACTAGCCAAGAGAAAAAGGATATATTATAGCAAGAACCTCTTCAACAGTCTAAAACAACATCTAATTTTGATTTTGAGCAAGTGTATCTTGGGATTTGATTTTGTAACGATTGCATTGATGTATTATTTATTAATAAATAATGTGAATATTTTAGAATACCCTAGTACTTTTTTTATCGATTTGAGATATCCTTTCAAAGTTTGGTAAGTTCAAGCTTTCAGTCCTGTACACATTTGTTCGTCGGAATATCTTTAGATTTTTGACATTTTCACGTACGCATGCAGGAAGGACACCTTCGCTGCCCACCGCTCTTTCTGCAACATGGCACCTCGTGAGTGCGCGGAGATGACACCTATGGGCGCTGACCCTAATGTCGGCTCCGGCAGCATTAGCCTCGGGCTCCCCGGCGCGGCCACCCAGATTCATGGCTTGGGAGATCAAGCCTACTCCTCCTCAGCAGCAGCAGCAGCAGCAGCAGCAGCAGCCGTGCAGTTTGACCACATCATGCCATCGTCCTCATCAGGCCCCTCCATGCTTCGTTCTCAGGCGCCGTCATCCTCGTCTTTCTTCCTCGGCGGCGGCGCTCCTTCTCCCGCCCAGGACTTCTCCGAGGACGGTGACTACTCCCAGCCCCAGGGCGGCCAGGGCTTGTCTTTGCTTCACGGCAAGTCGCCATTCCATGGCCTGATGCAAATCCCCGAGCAGCAGCACCAGCCGGGCAGCAGCAATAATGCCAACGGCAATCTGCTGAACCTCGGGTACTTCTCTGGCATTGGCAACGACGGCGGCTCGGCAGGCGGCCAGGACGTGCGCCGCCTTGTCATCCAAGACCAATTCAACGGCAGCGGCGGCGGCGGCAACTCCGATCACGGCGGCGTGATGGCGTCCGTCGGAAGCCATGGCCACCTCATCAGCGGCGGCTTCCCTCCCCTGTACAACTCATCTCCATCGTCCGGCCTGCCGCAGAACTCGGCGACGGCGCTCCTGATGAAGGCGGCCCAGCTGGGCTCGACGTCGAGCGCCCAGAACGGCCCCAGCGCGCTGCTCCGCGCGGCCGGCTTCGGCGCCGCCAGAAGCGGCCAGGGGACTAGCAGGGGCGCCGCAGGAGAAGCGACGTCGTCGCACGCGGCGCACTTCCATGACCTCATCATGAACTCCCTCGCGGGAGGCGCCGCCGCAGGGTTCGGGGCCATGGACGACGGCAACCTGAGCACGCGGGACTTCCTCGGCGTCGGACTGGGCGCGACAAAGGCGCCGTCGTCCGGGCTCCGCATCGTCGGCGCGCCGGACCCGGCCCAGATGAAGTGAAGCATGATGGTAGACCGGGGAACGAACAACGACACCAAAACAAGAAGATGGAGTCAACAAAGAGATCGACGGGCAAGGCATGCCCGTGAAAGCGAGCTTTATTTCGCGCGCGTGGAAGGTAAGCTATCCAGTGACCAGTGAGCGAGGAACCGGACATCGGAGAGATGGAGAGTGAACTTAATCTAGTTAACTTTGGTTTTCTTTAAAAATTTCTGTGTCTGATGGTGCCGTGGCATGGCCAGGGCTGCACAGGCGGCGGCTTAATTTTGTTTTTCATTTGGTACAATCCCGTGGAGTTTTATTCCCAATCGCTTGAATTTCAGCTGGTGGCCTGTCTCCCCTGATGATCATGTGGAGGCCGGAGACCGGACCTGAATCTAAGCAGGATGCTTTGGACGCTTACTGCTTGTTGTCTCGTGCTCTTTCTGGATACGCTCGCTCTCCTTGCTTGCTTGATGATGATGGTGGTGTGGCAATGGCCCGTGGCTATATTTCATGCTGTGGTTTCTCCTCCGGGTCGTGCCGCTTTCAAAATCGAAAGGGTCCCGGCCGGCGCCGTGCAGCGGGACGCAGGAGTAGTGTGCGTCAACTGTCCATCGGTCAGGAGGACACGCATCGCAGTGTAATCTGGCCGCTTGAGACCCGTGGGCCCCAGCGGGCCCCACGCGCCGCGTGGGCCGTGCGACCCTCCACCTGCTCGCTGCCTCTCTCTCTCTCCCTCCGCCGCTCCACGGTGCAGCAGCATATATTGGCGAGAGAGAGGCAGGCAGGCAGCGCTCCCAACCACTCCCACCACTGTTCCTCTCCTCTCTCTCGACCTGGGAGCTATCCTAAACTCCAAAGCAGCGGAGGGGAAAGCAACAAGCGGTAGGGCTCGCCTGCTCCTCCTCCCTCGCGTAAATTCCTCGGCGTTTTCTCTCGGTTCATCATCTTGCGGGCGCTGTTTTTAATCGATTCCCGGAGGTCTGCGTTCCCCTTGTTGTTTCCGAGCGTTTGTTGGTTGGCTCGCGGATTGCCATCTGCTTCTGCTCTCCGATTCCAAGCGCGGCTGCTAGCCAGAGTTGCCTGCTTTCCCCAATCTCTCTCTCTTTCTACCTGTTCCTCGTTCGAGCTCTTGGCCCCTTCCCTGAGCTCTTGGTGGCACAGGGTCTGATTTCTTCCTTGCCTTGTTGCGTGTGCGTGTGAGTGCAACTCGTTTGTCATCTCCTTCTCGATCCCTTTGTTCGTTTGCTCACGGAAGGGATGGGGGTTTATTTGGTTTGGTGTGTTGTCCTGTGGCGCACGTACACAGATTTATCGATCCGTTGCTAGCTTACAGCTAAATCGCTGGTCATATTTATCTCCATCTCACACGGCTGTCTTCTCTGTTCTTGTTCTCTTCTTGCTCCTCTTTGTCCAGATCATCCAGAAGACGCCGGGAGCGGGAGGCAGAAAGATACACGGCGCCTGCGTGCCATGTCGCCTCTCTGTGACCTGGACTGGTCGTCGGTCACCTGAGAGTAATAGAGTCCGACGAGGGGGGTAGCTGCCAGTTTGCACTACCTGCTGCTGAGTGAGTCAAAGGGGGCAAGAAGGAAGCCAGGAAGGGTAAGTGTGTTTTCCGGCCGCCGATCGAGGCCGTGTTGTCTGTTTTCTTCTTCCGATGGCGGCCGCCTCGTCCGCGCCCTTCTTCGGGCTCGGCGACACGCAGATGCAGCCGCAGGGCCCCTCTCTGCAGCAAAACTCCGCGGCCGCCGCTCCCGGCGCCGCCGCCGCGCCGCCCAAGAAGAAGAGGAACCAGCCCGGCAATCCAAGCAAGTCCCCTAACCCTAGCTACCACTATCACTCTGATGATGATACGATTGATAATGAGCTTGTTAGTTCGTTCGATCCGATGATAAATTTCATGTGCTGTCGTCTGATGATTTAATTTGATTTCCTGCGCCGTCCGGTGCGTCCGTCGTGCGCGCGCGCATGCAGACCCCGACGCGGAGGTGATCGCGCTGTCGCCGCGGACGCTGCTGGCGACGAACCGGTTCGTGTGCGAGGTGTGCAACAAGGGGTTCCAGCGGGAGCAGAACCTGCAGCTCCACCGGCGCGGCCACAACCTGCCGTGGAAGCTGAAGCAGAAGAACCCCAAGGAGGCCCGGCGGCGGGTGTACCTGTGCCCGGAGCCGACGTGCGTGCACCACGACCCGTCGCGGGCGCTGGGCGACCTCACCGGGATCAAGAAGCACTACTGCCGCAAGCACGGCGAGAAGAAGTGGAAGTGCGACAAGTGCAACAAGCGCTACGCCGTGCAGTCGGACTGGAAGGCGCACTCCAAGACCTGCGGCACCCGCGAGTACCGCTGCGACTGCGGCACGCTCTTCTCCAGGTCCGTTCCGATGATCCTCTCCGTCCGTCCGATCCCCGGCCGGCTGGCCGGCCGGAGAATTTCGCGATTGCTGTTTGTTCCTCGATGCGTCGACAAGATCGGTTTCGTTCTCCTCGAACCAGCACGCGCGCGCGCACGCGTGCTGGTGGCTGGATTCTAGCTATAGGTTGTTTGCCGTTTCTTCCCCCATTTCTTTATGGGTTGTCTCGCATGATTGTGCCATGATGAATCGGTCCGTTGATGATGAGGAGTGAGCTAGCTAGGGTTGTGGCTGTCAGTTGCAGCCAGTGAAGGTGTGTGTGCGTTGCTTGCTGGTGTAGGATTCCTCGGCGAGGCGGGCCGCGGTCCGCTGGAGATAGAGAGAGGAGAGAGAGGGTGGGGAGAGAGCGCAAGCTCCCACGTGAATTGCTCTTGTCGGGAGGGGACTGGAGATATGCGCGCAGCACACTTCCTGACATGGTCATTTGAAGGTAGTTTCTCTCCTTTTTCACATCGGAATCCACGCCCTGCAGTCTCTCTCTCTCTCTCTCTCTCTCTCTCTCTCTCTCTGTCTGCAGGCCTGCATCGTCCCTACCTATTCACGTGACGGCATTGCCCTCCCGCAAGCAGCCACGCGGCCACATAGGCTTCCTTCCTTCCTTCTCATCTGATGCATGGCGTCCGACTCGCCGGAACGGGGCGCGCACGCGCTCTGCGCCGGTGCCGGCTGGCTTTGACCCCTCCGACCCGGCTGGCTCCGGTTAATCTCGGCTCCATCTCGCTCGTTCTTACGCGTCCCAGGCCTGTATTTGTCTGTACTGCAGCTGGTGTATGTGCATCTTCTGTTTCTCTTGGTGTGTAGTGCATAGCCAGCTAGCTGCGTTAAGTACATGGCATCCAATGGACTGATTTCTGTGTTAGGTCTTGAGAAAATCTTGGGCTGATTTCCTCATTCAACTCTGTGAAATTCAAACATGTTTTGGATTGCACGACGTTTGTGTTCACCCGAACGTTGTGTTGGCAGAGGTCATCTGTACGTGCTCATTGTACATGCAGTGTTGCTCCAGCAATTATACAGTACAGTAGTCAGCATTTGACTCACTAATTAAATTTAGTAGCATGCATATACAGTACATATGTTCTGCTCCATAAATAAGTAGCTGCTACCTGCCACTTGCAAAATTGTCACTTCATAAATACTGTTGATTGGAGCAATGTTAATACATAGCTGGCTACTATATGTATAGTTGCCATGTCGTCATCTATAGCCATCATTAGGAATCACTGACATGATGGGTTGGCTATTAGGTTGGTCATCTTCTCTCTTTCTCTCTTTCATCTGCATTTACATTGTTTGTTTTGTAGCTTGTATGTAGAGTCTCGCTGCTGCATGAGAGCCCACTTCTCTCATTTTTCATTGACTCTCCTCCACATAGGCAAAGTGCCATGTAAGCAGACTATGAGCCTCTTACTATATACTACTAGTTCCTATATGCATGCAGAGGTAGCCTTCCTTCAGAGAAAAAGGTAAATGGAGCATCTTCAAGAGATTAGCCAAAAAGATTAACTAAATTTGCTGATTTAGCTACTCTAAAATAGATTTGACAAGAAAAATACTAGAATACTCCAGACTCTGTAAAACTAAGAGGTTGGATGGCTAGTAAGGTAAGCTATCCAAAAATAAAGAGTGAATGAGGTGGGATGGAGAGATTTAGAGTGTCATTTACAAAGCCTGTTGAAGATATTTTTTTTTAATAATAGCTAAATTCTAGTGGCTGTACTCATCGCTTGCATTGCCACGCGGTTACAAAACATAGAGAACGCCAAATATCTTGTTCTGCTTGTTGCATGATTTTACTACTTGGTTGTATATCTATTTATGTTTCTCACTGCCAACAAGCAACGAACATGGTATTTTGTGGACCATTGAATTTTGCCACTTGCCTAGAGCAAAAACATCTATTTGTAAGCTCATACCAAAACAACATCAAAGCTCCATTTGAGGGGCAGAGGGGGTATATCTTGGGATTTGATTTTATATATATCGATAGCACTGATATATTATTTATTCATAAACAACGTGAACGCATTTAGAATATGTCCAGGTTTTTTATGAAAAAAATGAAATTTAATTAACATATCATCCTTGCAAAATTTGGTAAGTTCAAGCTGTAATCTTTAGATTTTGACCTTTTCACGTATGCATGCTGCAGGAGGGACAGCTTCATCACCCACCGTGCTTTCTGCGACGCGCTGGCTCGTGAGAGCGCGCAGATGCCGCCATTGGGCGCCGGCCTCTACGTCGGCTCCGGCAGCATGAGCCTCGGGCTCTCCGGCGCCGCCGCCCAGATGCATGGCTTCGCAGACCACCAAGCCGGCCAGTCCTCTTCAGCAGCAGCGGCCGCTCAATTCGACCACATCATGCCACCGTCCTCGGGCCCCTCTTTGTTCCGCTCTCAGGCGTCGGCCTCGTCGTCGTCCTTCTTCCTCGGCGGCGGCGGTCCATCTGCCGCCCAGGACTTCTCCGACGACCCCCAGGGCGGCCAGGGCTCGTCTCTGCTTCACGGCAAGTCGCCCTTCCAAGGCCTGATGCAACTCCCCGAGCAGCAGCACCAGTCGGGCAGCAGCAACGCCAACGGTAATAACCTCCTGAACCTCGGGTTCTTCTCTGGCAACGGCGGCGGCGGCGGCTCGGCCGGCGGCCAGGACGCGCGCCTTGTCGTCCAAGACCAATTCAACGGCAGCGGCGGCGGCGGCGGCGGCAACGCCGATCACGGCAGCGTGATGGCGTCCATGGGAAGCCACCTCAGCTGCAGCAGCTTCCCCTACTCATCTCCATCGGCCGGCCTGGCGCAGAACTCGGCGACGGCGCTCCTGATGAAGGCGGCCCAGATGGGCTCGACGTCGAGCGCCCAGAACGGCCCCAGCGCGCTCCTCCGAGCCGCCGGCTTCAGCTCCGCCAGCGGCCAGGGTAACAGCAGCAGGGCCGCAGGAGAAGGGACGTCGCACGAGGCGCACTTCCATGACCTCATCATGAACTCTCTGGCGGGAGGCGGCGGCGGCTTCTCCGGCGGCGCAGGGTTCGGGGCCGTGGACGACGGCAAGCTGAGCACGAGGGACTTCCTCGGCGTGGGCAGGGGCTCGATGGCGCCGCCCGGGCTCCACATTGGCGCACTGGACCCGGCCCAGATGAAGTGATCGATGTGATGATAGGATCAGGGAATGAACAACAACAAGAACAAAACAAGGAGAAGATACAAGAACCAAGAAATCAATAAACAGACGGGCGTGTGCACGTGAAACCGAGCTTTCGCACGCATGGAATTGAAGGTGAGCTAATGAGGGATCGGAGAGACAATGTGAACTTAAATCTAGTTTTGTTTTCTCAAATTTCTATGTTGATGATGGTCCATGACATGGCTAGGGCTAGCTTCATGCAACTTAATTTTGCTATTCTGGTACAATTTCGTGGAGTTTTCCAAGTGCTTTGTTGAAATATGCAATGCATACTTGGAACATTCTAGATGATTGTGGAAATCACAAAAAACTACTTTTGCAATCCATAAGGATAAGAATAAGATCATGACAAGGTAAGAAGTTTCTAGAAGAGTGGAGGACATGTATGATTCATAGTTGTCATGCTTCATGGTGAAGTGTGGAATGTTCTAGAGAAGAGATATTTGTATGATAGGATAAAGATAGAGAAAAGTCTAAAATTGTAGAAGAGTGTAGAAGATGGACACATGGCAACATCATATGAGCCATGGAGTCCTATATATATGGGGTCACTCCCCTCCCCCAAGCTATGTCAAGAAGAATACATTTGAAGATGGCATAGGTAGCCACCATGGATAATTGAGTGACATACCATTGGATGACATGAGTAGAGTGTGGTAGGGTAGCCACATAAAAAGTGTAAGGGTTGTTGGGTTGCGAATAGAGAAGTTGAGTTCCTTGTAGAGAGTTGATCTTCCGTATTGGTGTCCAGTTGAAGATCTCATCGTTATAGTGTGGGTATAAGGTCCACGGAAAAGTAGCATGCCAAGTTCATGTGGAGGCCGGAGACCGGACCTGAATCCAAGCAGGATGTTTTGGACGTTTGCTGCTTGTTGCGTCGTGCTCTTCTGGATACGCTAGCTGCGCCCGTGGCATGATGATGATGATGTGGTGGCAATATTTCATGTTGGTTTCTTCTCTGGGTCGCGCTGCTTTCAAAGTTGAAAGGGGCCGGCGGTGCAGGACGCCGAAGCGTAGGCATTAAACTGTGGGCTTCGCTGGGTCGATCGGGACAGCGCGGGAAGCTACGACAAGCAGATCGACCAAATAAAGCACGCATCCCAGTGCCGGCTGATGCTTGACTTGCAGTGCCCCTGCATCAGTTTTCTCTCTCATATGTCTCACATGCATAAGAGGGAACATGGAAGGATTTACAGTGTACATATATATAGTAGGGCACATCGAAAGGTTGCTAGGGAACATTTGGAAGTAGCCGGATGCTACACAACAAAGGGTGAAGGGTCTGTCGAAGGAGTGTCCAGAGAGAGAGAGAGAGAGGGGGGGGGGGGGGGGGGGGGCGCCATGCAAGTCGTCTGTGCAGGTCCAGGATAATAAGGCAGTCCTGCCGTTTCCAGCGTACGTGCTGCTACTGTTGCCCAACACACGGCGGCTTTCAATTGGAAACTGTTTGTGGCAATTGGGTATGAATGTACAGTACAATGTTGTACTACATTATTCTCTGTACGCCACTGTACAGGAAGGTACTACGTACAGTATAGCCAGTACAGGTAACTGTGAGTATGTCTGCATCTGACTAGTATAGTATTCGCCATAGACGAAACTGTATCCTGCTTCCTGCAGGGAAGCCGTCAGTGCAGCGCCAGGATGCACGTCAACAACTCGCCAAAAATTATCTCCGGAAGATGAACAATTTTTACAATATCCCCTGTCTATACCTTATACCATCTCATATTAGGATTACTTGGGTTGATTGACCTCGATCAATTTGAATATTTTGGGCATATAATGTTCCTTAAAATCCCATTCCCTTTTAACTTTTCTCAAAAGCTTCTCACCTTTTTAAAGAAAATCAGCATGAGTAGTTGACAAGCAATGTACCCCAAGTCGCTTGCGTCACGAATAGTGGGTTTGGTTCACTTTAATCTTTTCTGACCTCAACGCCAGGGGTGCTTTTAGATTAGGATAGCCAACAAAAACATCAACCAAAAAGTTTTGCAAGTGAAAACTGAAAAATTACCCTTTCTTAACCAAACAGATAGCCTTTTTCTTAAAACTAGTTGGCACGTATTTGAAGAATAATTATTTAAAAATAATTAGATTGCATCAAGACTACTAAAAAATTAATTAATTTATTAATATATCATAACAACCTAGTCTAATCTAATACTAAATTTCTTATTTTCTTCGATTACAAAACCGGTTGAACACCAGCATGATTATATGGAATTAGTGGATGAATTCTTATATTCAATGGAAATACATGTAATAGTGAATTATGTCAAATATGAAAATAACTATGAAATACATGGGATATTCATTGGATGCATTCAATCAAAATGCATATATATATTATTAGGATACTATATGCCTAAAAAAGAGTAACAAGGAAGGTATGAAACACTCCTTACATCAACGTGATAGCTGCAAGAAGATTTGTTGCAAAAGATTAAAAATATTTAAAAAAAGAGATTATCTTTAGGGGTAAGGGTCCACTGAGCTCGACCCGTAGCAAACCCATAGGCTGGCTCAGCGCAGAGAGTTCGACGGGCCCAAACCCACACCATCATTATTAGATGTGGCAAAGGTATCACAAATAGTATCTCAAGTGCCGGATTTCAAAATCGAAAGAGCATTGGAGAATCGCGCTTAAAAGCTGGTCTCGCTTGCCTTGCGCTAAAAAAAAGAATAAGTTCCAAAACCAAATTCCTGTATTTTTCTATTTAAAGAGTAAACTAAACATTACATAACATGTCTTATTTATGGGAAAAGCGTACACCAATTTTCCTAATCCACAAATTCATGCATTTTTAGGGGAATAAAAACATCAGGAACCTATTAAAAAAATTAGGCAATTCTTATAATTCTTTGAGAAACCAGTCAAGAACTGAGATAAGAAAAAAAATAAAGCAATCCACTAAATGCTTGACCCAGTGGGAGTCAAACTTGTAGGGGGGGGGGGGGGTCATGCTCCGCTTATGCTTTATTAGAGGAAGAATCAAATCCACAAAAGGATCAAGAACAATTTTCGTGATTCTTTAACGAACCAGCCAAGAACTGAGATGGGAGGTAGCCAAACCTACAGGTGCTCGATGGAAGAGGGTCATGCTCCGCTGGATCCTTTTTGCCAGCATCGGTCCACATCCTTATACTGGTGGATCAGCTTCCGGTGGAGGAGTCATGCCATCTGCTCACGGTTACAAGACAAATCAGAAAGTGGACGAACTGCTGGTGCTGACGACCACACAATGTGTGATGTTAGGAGGGTAGGGAGAATAGGAACGCCACCGACGATGACCAGGTAAATGCCGATGATGTGGGACGCCGGATTAACCTTAGAGGTGTATGGCTTTATAGGTGTGGTGATGGAAGACAGAGAGACATTATACTTTTGGAAAGACTTCATGCGGCAATCAGGGCACCTGCAATTAGCCTATTGATTGATTGATTGATTGATTGATTGATTGATATGTATATCTTGATTTAGTATGGAAAGAATTTATACTGTTTAATTTATACCCTTCATTTATACTACTCTATTTCCTATTTGTCCATATGAGTGATTGATATATAAGTAAGGAAAAAATATCACCGATATTGAATTTTAGATGGCTTACCAAAAAATATGCTCGCATCATATATATACATACTATACAATAAAGGAAAAAAATAAAAGGAGAGATTTTAGATGGCTTACCAAAAAAACATGCTCGCATGATATCTATACATACTATACTACAAAGAAAATAAACAAAAGGAGAGATTTTAGATGGCTTATCTAAAAAATATGCTCGCATGATATCTGTAGTTACTATACTACGAAGGAAACAAATAAAAGGATAGATTTTACGATGACTTACAAAAATATTATCGCATGATATCTATACAATGGAAAGTAAAATGTGGGTACAAGTGGGTAGACTAAAGTGCTTGGTGTAAAAAGTATTAGGATTTTGGTAGAAATATTTTCCTTCTATCAGTTTTATGGGTCTACACCCCGTTCGTCAAACCTTTTGGTCTGTCAAGTGGGACCTCCGTGAGGAGTACGGTGGGCCTAATCTTGGTGAGAAATGGTTTCAATTGTTTCAACTTTTATAGTATAGAAAATAGTGACGATGGTATGGATCGAGTTAGAGATGTTGAGGTGCAACTTCAAAAAAAGCGCATATATATAGACCCATCATATCTTAACCAAGGGATGGTGGACAAGGCATCTTCTAAGAGCCCAAAATTTTGCTTGGAAATTTTTAAGAAACAGGGTCAAAAAGAACCAGGAGAAATTTTATATATTTATGAGATGAAAACGATCAAAGAACGGTTAAGTCGGTTTGTGAAAGCCCAGCTATTAGGTCCATGATGCATCATTAAATTTAGTGTAGTTTAGTTGGTAAGGTTACTTGTGGTGGGATCCAGAGGCGGAGCTGGAAAGCCCCGGCTAAATCAGTGAATAATACCAGGTTAATTAAAATTATGCTAAAATACTTCTGCTTTGGACGTAAATATTATATAGGTTTATATGGGCTGAACTGAGCTGGACCCGAGCTGGACCCGTGATGCAACACGTCTAGCACGGGCCCTGGCTCCGCCCCTGGTGGGATCTGCCCACCTAGATTCGAATCATCGACTCAGTACGTATGGGTGTTCGTGCTCGTATTTTTATAAATATTTTAAATTTTAACTATCATTTTTCTTTTAGTGACTTATCACGTATCCGTCTTAAGATCTGTCGGTTTATTTTCTCGAAGTTAGTGGGAGTAATATTGCGAGATGGATGTGCGTACATGCTATCAGCGTCCATGTACCGTCCAGAGTATTTCTCGAAAAGAAAAGACCATGACCCATCAACTGGTATAAAAAAATCTCTTTTCCGGAATGAGAACCCGGCGTGTCGTGTATGCTAACGACCCGGACGCAACACGCCGTCGACGATAATAAGTGGCCGAGTCACGCTGGTGTCGCGCGCGCACGCGCGCGTACCAGCCTGCAGCGTTCCCGTGGTGATACCAGCCGACGACCTACCGCTTCGTCCGCTTGCCAAAGTCTCGACACGACTGGCTGTTGCCGGCCGTCCTTTCCCTGCGGCCTCCCTGACCGTGAGCGGTGAGCGCAAACTGTCGTGTCCTCCCCGATCGAGCCGTCCGTGGCCTCGCGTGGAAAGCCGAGCCCCAGCAAGGCGCCCCTGCATGCGGCCCTGCCGATCGAGCAGGCGGCTGGCCCTCGGCCGCCTGCGCGCCATGTCCGGCCGGACCGGTCGCCCGCAGGCCGCCGCCGCCGCTACTATCGTTGAGCTTGAGCGATTCACATCACACGGCGCCTGCCCTGCCGCTGCGCCGCGGCAGAAGAGGCGGAAGCCGACGCGCCTCCGCGCCTTGCTTGTTCGGTAAAAGGAAAAAAGAAAGTGGCCGGCGATTCAGCGGGCGCAGAGCTTTGTTTCCCCGTGGAGTTTTCTAGCACTGTTCCTGGATTCTCACAAGGTTACACGACGCCCTGACCCGATCGACACTGCTCGCTCGGCTCGATACGCATGCGTCATGCATGGGCATGGATGAAAACTAGATAGGGTTCCGGCCGTCCGAGTATGCTATATATACCTGCGTGTGTACCGATCTGCCGCCGGCGTATTCACACAATCACACATGGGCTGCACGACGCCCTACTGATCGATACTGCCGCTGCATGACACGAGGTTACTGACATTGCCAGTTTGCCACGAATCACAAGTCACGTCCGGCTGGGTCCTTGCAGTTACTACGTTTTTACCACGACCGAACCGACGGCGACGGCGGCAGGGATAGAGGTCTGTGCGCGGACGAAGCGTCCGTGTCTTTTCCGCCGCCTGCTTTCGCCCTGACCCTCCCTCCCTGCCGAGGCGCCGATCTGCAGCCTTTGCGTGCGTAAGCAAGCAGCAGCGAAAGGCTCGGGAAAAGAGATCCGCCGTCCGCGCTAGCTGCTGCGCGTACTACACGGCACGCACACGTCCTTTGCCGCCGTGGCCGATGCTTTGTTCAAAGCCCCGGGACAAACCAAGTACTGGGCGCCGCGCGTTAGCTGCTTTCTCTCCGAATTATTGGTCGCCGCCGGCGGCGGCGGCGCCCACGGCCGGCTTGGCGGCTTGCCGAGTTGCCGTCCCATCGGAATCTCCGGCCGGGATCCCGCCGTCTGCTGCCCGGCACATCCATCCATCGATTGATCGGAAATGAAATCACTGACGAACGCGCATGCTCCTGGAAAAGGGAGTTTCCGGCTAGACCCCGGCCGGAAATGCCCTTTTTCCAGCCGGCCGTGCTCGTGCCCGCGGCGAGATGCGCCGGCCAGGAGGCGCGCGCGCGCATGGATAGTCGTGGCGCGGCGCGGCGGAGGCGCCTGTTGTTTCGTCGAGCGAGTGCTGGCACAGGCTCGGGTCCGTGCGCAGCAGCGCATCCATCACATTCACATGCGTGGGATGGGAGAGCCGATAGATGGGGCTAGCTTGTCGCTGGCGTTGGTCGGGCGCCGTTGGCGCCTTGCACGGGGAGGCATTAGCCGGGTACGCTCTGGGCACGCGCTTGCGCACAGGTCGCGGTCTGCTGGCTGCTGCCGTCTGCCTCGGCGAGGGGACTCAGGCCGTCACAGGCTGCTGCTGCTGCTGGCTGCTCTCGCTATCGCTGCCGGGGCGATGGAGCTGTTGGCTTGCTCGCAGGACGGAATCCCAATCCGCGTCGTACCGCGGGGTTCGATATTCCGGTCGAACAATTGATTTGATTGGTGGTACTGGGATGAGTTTTAGCCAAAATGGCGATTTGATTGGTCGGAACAAGGCTACTATGATGTGGAAGTTCGAAAAGGCAGCCCAAGTTCGTAAAAGTTTCTGAACTTGTTTTTCATGAAACCGGTCTTGTACTCTTATCCAGTGTTACCAAAACTTCATCTCCTAAAACTATTAGTAGGGTACTCCTCTATTATTGGTGATGCACTTTTTTGTCATCTCCTCCAACAGATTACCAAAACCTCTCACCCTAAATTTTCTTTTCTTCCATTTCTCTTCCTCTTATGAATATACACTCTCTTTTAGTTATACTATCTCATCTCAATAGTTAAAACTTTTTTAATGGATCACATATAACTAGACAATATTTCAAATTCATAATTTTGAAATTCAAATTTCGAATTCAAATCACAATGTCTTGCCCATCAGTGACTATAGAATTGAGCAAAACAACCTGAAATAGCGAACAGACATAAGCTGAAATCATCTGCACAAAAGGAAAAAAAAGAAAGACTCAAACTAAATTGAAAGAGAGAGGCACTGCATGATACATATCAGTTGCAGTTCTGCATGAACTAGGATCATATGCATATCTGTTGAAAGGCTAGTATTATCCTGATCAAATCTGGTAGTACTATTTTCTTAAAGAAAAGAGAGAGCATACAACAGGAAGAAAACTACTGTCCATGACGTTGCCACAAATGCTCAACCAGATCATCGCGTAGTTGATCATGTGTCTCTCGGTCTTCAATCTTGCGATGCACTTCGAGAAATCTCTTGATTCGGTCTTCATCCTTCTCGGGGGTCACGACTGTTCCCACATGCTCGTAGTTGAAGTCTTCCGGCTGACCTCTCTCATCCTCTATTATCATGTTGTGCATAATAACACAAGCTGTCATGATACGCCACAAGGTCTTTTTGTCCCAAAACTTTGCAGGGCCGCGAACAATTGCAAACCTTGATTGCAACACCCCAAATGCTCTCTCAACGTCCTTCCTCATTGCTTCTTGAGCCTGGGCAAAGTGTACTCTCTTGTTACCTTGTGTGTTTCTTATTGTTTTGACAAAAGTGGACCACGATGGATATATGCCATCTGCAAGATAGTAACCCATTGTGTAGTGGTGACCATTGACTTCAAAAAAACAAGAACATCATCTACACTGCATTTAGCACAAGCAGACCTTGACCATCGTCAAATAAACAGTGTGGATAAATAAGCAGACAAGGACCTTGTCTGTGCTTGACCATCATCAAATAAAATAAATTAACAAGCAAACTCATCTGCACAAAGGAAAAATATAGGAATTAAACAAATAAATAAGGACATCATCTTTATATACAAAGCAGTACGGTCTGTGCTTGGCCATCAATATAGATCGACCTGTCTGAGAAAAAAATTACAATTTCTTGGTAATGCAACTGATTTGCAATTTTGCACGAGCGGAAAATACACAATTCTACATGCACGTAAGTATGCTGGTTACACTTGAATCAAAGAACTGCCGCATAACACTAGCAAATGTAGTATCCTATGGCAATAGCCTATTTAATTTGTTTCATAAAATTAGTCCAGACCACGTGCAGGGCCGGTCCTGAGATTTCGGGGGGCCAGGGCGAAATTAAAAGTTGGGGCTCTTTAAGTAGTAGTTTATTGACAATAATGATAATGATAATATCCTATCAAAAACAATCAATATGTGCATAAAAATATTTATATTGAACAATATACATATTAACCTTTTCTTCTAACTTTTCTTAGATGTGAAGTAGTTTATGACCATACCAATAACTTATTGTGGATGCATAAAGTTGACAATCTATTTAACCTTTCTTGATCGAGACATTATAGACCTCAAATGCTTCTTCAACAATCTCAACTTTGCAACGGTTCTTTTTACGGATGCAATATTTTCTAGATGACATGACTATGCTAGATTTTTTTTAGAATATGGAATGGTTCCTGCCTTGATATGACTATGCTAGATATTAAAAGATAATAACAAGTAATTGAAAACTATCGCATAACTAAAAAGGTACTATAGGATCCTGTTATCATCAATCCATCGACAGTCACAATGTCCGATCAGTGGATTATTAATGGCTTAATGCAAATTCATAGATCTACCAAGAAATACCAAATTATCAATTCATCTAATCAATAACCATCTCGTGATCTTTTTTTGGGGAGGAATCATCTTGTGATCTTAATTGGGAAGCGTTACTGACCTCTACTTGCATTTGCTGCTGGCGGAGGATCCATTACCGACGAGTCCACAAAGTGCATCGGCCGCGTGACCGTTCCCTGGATGGAGATACTAGTGTGTAGTGCTGAAATTGGCCCCGTCATGCCTAGCCGCCATATATCCGTCGACCAGGAGCTTCCGTGCTTGCGGCCGGGAGGGCCTGCCCGACGACTACCGCTTCAATCACGCCGGCGGCGGCGTGGGTAGGTTTCGTTCACACGACTCGCTTAGACCGGAAAGGTGGAAAAAGGGAATGCAGTTTGCAGACAGGATCGGATCATCACAAAATAAAAGAGACGAGAAGATGCGCGCTGCAAAATTTGAGTCTCGGATGCGCGGCTGGCGCTGCATGTTTCATTTGCTGGACGCTCAATACGTATTTGCTTGTAGTATTGATCTATATACCTACTCTACGTGTACTTGAGAGGGGTCCCATAATTTTGGGGGCCCGGGGCGGTCGCCCCGCTCGCCCCCCTCAGGGCCGGGCCTGACCACGTGCTAATACAAGAAGAAGCTACTCTTGTTCCCAACAACACTAAAACAAATATTTTCTTTGTATGAACCAAGCACTAAAACAAGGACGAAATGCTCTAATCCAAGGACTAAGAATCGCATCCACAAAGCAGATCCGGTACAGAGATGATTCTTTTTGTTTAGCTTGCGGTGCCTTGAAGCCCCTGATACTTTGGTGGAGAGGTGCGGCTCCTTTGCTGCGTCAGGCGACCGGCGCCGCAGGCCGGCGGCAGCTGCTTGTCCTTGCTGAAGATGCCACAGAAGCCGCACGCCACGACGCGCAGGGACGGCGGGTCTAGCGCCGGCTGCACGTGGCCGGCCCTGTACCCTCCGTGTCCGCCGGATCCGCTCCTCCACTACTGCCGCGCGGCCGTCGGCGCCCCCTGCTTCGCCCCGGCTGCCTTGGCGAGCTCGCTCGATGACGCCCCCCGACAACTTGGACCGCCGGAACGTCTCACGCCAGAAACACCGGTGGATAGGGGAGAGGGAGATCTCCCCTCTATTTAGGTGAAAGAGGGATGTATTTTGGTGATCACCAAAAAAATTTTGATAATCGGGATGGGATTGGTAATCTGTTGGAGTAACTTCTATCGCCAAAAGTTCAATTTTTGGTATTGGGGATGAAAATGGGTAATCTGTTGGAGATACTCTTAGCTTACATTTCACCTCAGTTTGTTGCGCTTGTAGTCATCTGTTAAAAACAATTGCTCCAGAAGAAAAATAATGCTAACGAGCGTTAGCTCGGTTGGTGGGCGCTGGCAGTGGCCAGGCCACCCACCCAGGTTCGAACCCCGTCGGGGGCATCCTGGGTGTCACACCAGGGTTTAATCCCCAGAGGGGTACCGGGGTTGCTTGTATGTGCGGGTGTACAGGTGTGTGGTGTGTGTGTAAGCCCCGGCAGGAGCGTCCTTGTACTTCCCGGCAGTCCATCTTCGTTGAGCGCGCGGTCAGTGCAGGTGCCCAACTGAGTTCTTACATGATTCCCCAGTGCTCCTAGAGAGAAAAAGTTAAAAGTTTCGGCACGGCGTACTATGACACGGTTGGCCGGGTTGGGAAGGAACTTGGAAGCGAATACGACTAGACGGGCCTCAATTTGAGTGCAGTTTCTAGGCCAAGCTGTTTCATTTCCAAATGTGTTTGGGTTCTCTCTCGATCTTGGACGAATAAGCTATGGGCCACCAAACTAAATTCTCAGGCCAGCCCAATACTACCCATATGGATTATGATGTTGTGTTCTAGACGGGCCTCAATTTGAGTGCAGTTTCTAGGCCAAGCTGTTTCATTTCCAAATGTGTTTGGGTTCTCTCTCGATCTTGGACGAATAAGCTATGGGCCACCAAACTAAATTCTCAGGCCAGCCCAATACTACCCATATGGATTATGATGTTGTGTTCAGTGTTCTTGCATCCGCTTAGTACTCTGTGTTATTGTATCCGTGACCTTCTCGACTCTTCTTCCTCCTTCGCTCTCCGAACAGGCGAGTAAGGAGTTCTTCGCTCCTGGCATCGATCTTGCTGGTCTCCTCCCTATAGCGGCCTCTCCGGAGGCCGTAGGTGGAGAATAAGCGGATCAATGCCCGGGAGAGCTACTAGCCTAGTTATAATAGTTTGTTTAGGTTAGTTTTTAGTCCTCGGTGGTGCTGGTATGTCAGCTGCTGCCGAGTTTGGGTCCCTCTGAGCTACCTCTAGTGATTACGATGGTGGCAACGTATCTTCTGGAGTTGAGCTCGTGAGGTATGTTGTCCACAAACTTGAGAGATCGGGTTTGTGTTTTCATATCCCCTTCTTGGGTTTTCTATTGTTATCTGGTTGGAGTCGGCCATCAAGGTGCGAGGCGACAGATCCCCTTCCTCGTGACGAAGATTTGGCCGATTGGTGTTTGCCGGCGCGTTCATCGTTTCAAGTGCACATCAATTTTCTTGGTGTGCTGCTTGGGCCTTCTAAAAATTTTGATATGTCTTCGTTCGAGGCTTCCTGTCGATTATTACTGACTCCTACCGGAGACAACGAAGACGAGCAGAGGGCCTCAATAGATCTTCAATGTAATTTTGTTCCTTTTTGAGGCTCCCTTTGTAAGGGGATAGATGTAAAATTATGTTATAAATAGATCCAATCCGGTTTCTTAAAAAAAATAGTACTCTGTGTTACCGGACAGTACTCTGCCACTCCTAACTTGGTTACCATTTTCCTCTCGAAAAAGTTTAGCTTGGTTAACATTTATTTCCGTGTTAAAAGATGTCATCCTGAACTTTCTTTTCCCAGGTTGAGTGTCTTTAGTTTTCTTAAACAAAGTAGTACATACGCACATACAGCTAAGGTCGTGTACTTGTAAGAAGTCACTACAAATATCTCATTGTTGAAGGACACGGCACCCTTTCGTCGGAAAAAATAATTAGGTATAAATATGGGCATTTATGCTAGGCCGTAGACTCACGTGTCTTTTGATTTTGACCAATGAACCAGCAATGTAACATAGCCCTTCACATAGAATGCTCACATCCATAGGATATCACACAGGTATACCTATGACAACAACAAGAATAGTGTCAGCAACTTACTTGAAGTTCAACATTTGGAGTCCATAGTTGTTGCGTTTCAATACATAGAGTTCCAAAATTTAATATTAAATTGCTTTAATTCTTAATTTCTAAGATCAAGAATTCAACTTTAATGTTTATATAAAGTAAGTTGAAATATAAGGTCACTTACCAATTCTGTTAAGCAGAGTTAGGAACTGATCTTTGGACTTGAAGCTTGTTTTGTGTTATGTAATGCAAAAGATAATGAATAATTAGCATATGCAAAGAGCCGTACATGGGAAGGACTAAGAGGGAGCACTTGTGAAATTCAATTTCCCTGGTATGCACTAGGATAAGTACTCTCTCACATGATTTGGATAGTGCCAGAAATATAAAGCTTCTTCTATACCTTTATGAATTAATGTCAGGCTTAAAGATCAATTTCTCCAAGAGTGAGATCATTACTATTCATGGGGATGATAATCTGGATATACAATCTGCTGAGCTCTTTAACTGCCAGATAGGAAAATTCCCTAGTAAGTACCTTGGGGTACCTATCAGTCCCAGCAAATTACATGTTAAAGATTGGGTTCCTTTGGTTGAGAAAAATGAAAAAAAACTGGCAGCTTGGAAAGGTGGATCCATGTCCATTGCTGGTAGGACCAGCTTGATTAATGCCAATCTATCAAATACTTTCATTCATCACATGTCGATGTACATGCCGCCTAAAACAATAACCAAAAAATTGGATGGGCAGAGGAGATCTTTCTTCTGGCAAGGAGGGTGTCAAAGAAAAAGGTACCACCTGGTCAGGTGGGCTACCATTTGCAAGAGCAAATCAAAGGGTGGTTTGGGAGTGAAGGACATCTAAAAAATGAACATCAGCTTGTTATGCAAGTGGTGGTGGAAACTGGATAATGAAGATGGGCTGTGGCAGCAAATAATCAAGGAAAAATATTTAGCCAATGATTTGATTTCCACGGTTAAAGGGAGGATGGATGATTCACCCATTTGGAAGGACCTGTTAAAAGTGAGACATGTATATATGAGGGGGCGAAAAATCAAAACTAGGAAGGGTGACAAAACTCTATTTTGGAAAGATACTTGGCTCAGTCAGCAGCCCCTGTGTATTACACATCCTGTCCTCTCTGACTTATGTGCTGAAAAAGACTGTAGTGTCTTTGACTTGTTAGGCAAAGATGGGCAACTTCAATTTAATAGATGGCTATCCTTCTTTCTATTTGAGCAATGGCTACAGGTGATAAACGTTGTGTATGCATACCAATTTGAAAATGACCGAGACACAATTTACTGGAAGTGGAATAAAAAAGGAAGTTTCACATCAAAATCAGTCTATGACCGGCTAACTTCTGGTGGTTATTTGGTCGCTCGATGCTGATGAGGGCTAAAATTTTGTGGGTAAAAAAAAGTTTCGTATGGAAATATGACACAACACAAAGACAACAAATGATTAGGGATAATTCAGTCGTGCTGTTGTGGAAATGCCGGGCCCGGTATCTTTACCGGGCTGCTTGAGCAGGCAACTTGGGTCCAAAATGGAAGTCCGTCCCATCCCATATTTTGCTGTTAGCTTGGGCAGGCAACTTGGGCCCGAAATGGACACTGATTTTGCCGATCCCAGCCCAGTTTCTTCCAGGTCCGGTAACCTGGGGCGACTCGGGGTCCGGGCGTGCGTTGCGTACTCGGCGATGCCTACGGAGCGAGGCAGACGATGCCTTCTCCCCCCCCTCATCAGTCATCTCCTTCCCCCTCCTCATCTCCTCCCTCCCCCGCCTCCCCCATCTCGCCATACACTCCTCCACTCCTCCGATCACCAGCCGCCTCCGCCTCCGCTTCGATCCCCTCCGATCCAATCCGGTACGTGCCTCGATGCATCGCCCGATTCTCCCCTCCGGCGATACCAGATCGGATCAAGGCTCCGCGGCCATCTGATCCTACGACTCGGCGCATAGGAGTTTTTTTCCTCGGTTCTTGATTCGTTGAAGCTTCACGATTCTAACAATATATTTTTCTGAATTTTCCAGGGTTTTTCCTTGATTCGGTGCGCGGGAGCCTGGTCAGTCCAATTCGTCTGCGGAGAATTTTTCTTTATTTTCGCTTGCATCGTGTCGGTTTTCCAAAGGATTTCCTGTTGGTTTGGTGAAATAAGAGCAGCTTTCTTGATGTCTACTATCGCGACCCCGCCGCCCCCGTCGGCGGCGCAGGAGAAAGCCGCCAGTCGGAATAAGCGCAAGTACCGCGCCGAGCCGCCATCTGCCGAGTTGGGCCCATTCGGGCTGGAGTACCCACTGACGGCGGACTGCGTAGGGTTCGAGTTTATGTCGCCCGAGAAGGCTGCAGCGGTGGCGGACCTCGACCTCATCCCAAGCACCTGCGAAACCTGCAAGGATATCCACCCTACTGCAGAGGAAATATTAGAGTGCCAGCGATATGTGAATTGGAGTGACCCAAATGAGACGCAGCTGGAGGAGATCCTTCTCAAGAGCCTGGACACCACCTTCGACAATGCTGTCAGTCTGATCACCACAATGGGCTACTCTGAAGCAGCTGCACGTGCTGCTGTTGTGCGGGCAGCTGCCCAGTACAACTGGAGGGAGAGTCTTGCTGGGTTTGGAGAGTCTGCAGTTGAGGTTCTCAAGACTGAAGGAGACATGTTGCCAAGGGAGGGTGCCTCCGTTGAAGACATGAGGAAGATTGAGCAGGCTGTGCTTGGTAGCATGGTTGCTGTGGTAAATGAGGCTCAGCCATTCTACACCACAGGCGATGTAATGTTTTGCTTGCTTATGTCGGACATGAATGTTGCAAATGCATGTGCCATGGACTACAGTCCTGCTTCCCTACCAGCAGTGGGTTCTCAAGTTATTGCCCAACCAGTTATGGGAAACTATGAACCTGGCTCAGGTTCCGATCTATCAGTTTCTATTACCAACCCGCAGACTGGTGTTACTTTCCGCGGAAAGCTTACCCCGGTACCATCCAGCTCTTATGGTGCTGTAAAAGCTGATTCATCGACGACACCAGCAAGTCTGAATTTACCGAGTAGCAAACCCTCTGTACCAGGCAAGATGCCGTATATGATCCCAAATATTGAGCCAAAAGAATTCCCTGTTCCTAGTCGTGATCATTCAGAGGACCAACCATTTGTTGCTGCTGCAACACAATCTGTGAAAAATGACAAGCCATCTCCTAGCAAGAGGGGTAGCTCTAAGAGGGACTCCTTGCATCGCCAGAAGTTGACAAGCTTTGATAAGAGCTCCCGAGCATTGGGTTCTAAAGGATCTCTTAGGTCTGTCAAGTATAGCTCTTCGGGCAGTGTGGTATTGGACAGGAAATGCAGGTCATTTTCAGACTCTACTACTAGCAACTTGAAGGGCTCATCAAAAGTTGGCAAAGGGTTTGCTGCAAGCATAACAGTGCCTGAAGTATCAGTTGACCTTTCCGTTACTGGTACCCTATCCTCTACTCCATTCGATGCCAAGGTGGTTAGTAACTCAAACCCAGCACCTGCTGCTAGCACAGATCTTTCATTGTCATTGCGCTCCTCAAGTGATGGTTTTTCTCCATCTTTGAATCATGATTCCAATGCTGAGGGTACGGACTCTAGTAGCAAAATTAATTTTTCTTATGATGAGGAACAAAAGGTCTGGATCCCACAAGATAAAAAGGATGAAATTGTCTTGATTCTTGTCCAGAGGCAGAAAGAATTGCAAGCACATATGCGGGACTGGACAGACTGGGCTCAGCAGAAAGTGATGCAAGTTGCTCACCGACTTGCAAAGGAGAAGGAGGAACTTCAGTCGCTTAGGAAAGAGAAGAAAGAGGCGGACCGCCTACAAGAAGAGAGGCACCATTTGGAAGAGAGTACCCAGAAGAAGCTTTTAGAGATGGAGTCTGCAATTTCTAGGGCAAATGCTCAGCTGGAGAAGGCAGATGCTTCTGCTCGTAGACGTGAGGCTGAAAATGCACAACTCATGTTACAGATGGAAGCTGCAAAGCGGCATGCTGCAGAGTCCGCAACAAATATTTTGGAGCTTTTAAAGAAGGATGAGAATAGTCGCAAAAGGTCTCAGCGTTGGGAATCTGAGAGAGCCCTGTTGCAAGAGGATCTTGCAGCACAGAAGAGCAGGCTATCTCGGGTTCAAGAACAACTTCAGCATGCTAAAGAGAAAAAGGATCAAGTGCAGGTACTAACTTCTTTATTTTTACCTCTCTGCAACATTATTTTAAACTGGAGCTAAATATATATTATACGATCATGCGACTTACATTCATTTTTCGATTCATGTCATTCCTGGAAATTTCTTCACTGCTACCATAGTTGACTCTATTAGGGTGCAAATGAATATTGTTGGGCCAGTTCTTTTTCTTAGATAGAAATGGTATATTTTATAAATGTGGCGGTATCACTGAGAAACTTGTAAAACATATGGAAAACAGCGCACTATCTGTTGTGTGATGTGATTTTATTTTGTACTCCACGCTCCAGTATTTCTGTAATAGGTATTGATGTTTTTGTGGCTTGTTTAGCATGTAAATGTCGCGATTGTGTTGATAAGGTTTTGTTTCACACCTTTTTTTTTTGTGTGTGTTCTCACATTGAAGGGATTGTGGACGTTGAGACGTTTACAGAATAAATGGTAATTGAACTGGCCTCCTAGCTAAAACTGCTCTAAGCACACTTAGTTTTTCATGAGTAGGCTGCAAGCTTTTGCATGCAGCCTTTTCTGGAAGAATTTGGAGCTTTATATGGCGTTACATTATTCTTGCCCTTAAATTCTGGCCATTTTTCAAATGTTTACAGCATTAGATGAACTTGAGATGTGATTGCATTTTTATAGATGGCATCCGATAAGTTCCATAGTTTAAAACGGCACAACGACGCCGTTGCTTCAATAGCACCTCTGAGGCTTCTCCAACCATTTGTTGAGTATGCTGTAATGAAAACCTTCCTTCTTATACCCTATATCTTATATCTTTCAGATGTTGGAATACAAATTCGGAAGACATGAAAAATAACTTGTACTTAGTTAGATAAACAAGTCAAGGCAGTGATTAGTAGTGGAGAAGGTGGCTTAGCATAGACTGCTAGTGAATCTGGATTGAGGTGTTCTACCCCATCCCTGAACAAGCTTTAAGAAAAAGGGATGTGTGTCCTTGCAGTATACTTTTCATAAGCTTCATGGTTTTTCAAAGTCATTTTGAATTGATCGCGCTTGTCATGTTTTCCGAAAATCAGAATTGAAAGATGATTAATACTATGGATACTGGTTGTGTGAAGTCTTGTTAATGTTATATAAGCTTGCTACTTGATACATCTGCATAATTCAGTTCAGTTCGATTGCCTCTACCTCACTTCCTTTTACTTTATGGCTTTTACTCTTCACTGAGCTTGTATATATAATAATCACATCATTGATCTTCTGTCTGATTTTCAATACTTGTAGACAAGGTGGAAACAAGAAGAGTCTGCAAAGGTTGAGGCAATTGCCCTTGTTACCTCAGAGAGGAAAGAGAGGGATCAAATCGAGACATCAGTGAGGTCAGAAGAGAATTTGCTGCATCTTAAAGCAGCAAATGATACACAAAGATACAAGAGTCAGATCCGTGCTCTTGAGCAGCAGATCATGCAGCTGAAGGTCTCTATGGACTCTTCAAAGGTTGCTGCCCCCAAGTGGGGAGCCGACAATAAAACCTACGCGTTGCATCTTTCTGAAGGGAGAAAGAACAGCAATGCCCAAATTTTGTCCAATATAGCAGTACCCCAAGATCTCGATTTTGATGATATACAGCGTGACCGGGAGTGTGTCATGTGCTTGAGTGAGGAGATGTCCGTCGTGTTCCTCCCTTGTGCCCACCAGGTGGTCTGCGCTAAATGCAGCGACCTCCATGAGAAGCAAGGGATGAAGGAGTGCCCTTCTTGCCGGACCCCCATCCAGCGCAGGGTGTGCGCCCGCCCTATCGGTTGCTAGATTTCACATATACAATTTTGAGTTTAGTTTTTTTTCACCTTGATTGCTCAACTTGAGTTGTTGGAAGATTGGAGAGAATAATGAGGGGGTGAGAGTGGTGAAACAGTGACAATAATACATCGTCAAACATCAAGACAATGGGCAATAGTTGGGTTTGTTATATGGATATACCGGCTGCTTCTGAATGTTATGGTTTTGCTGCATACCAAGTGCTATTTGCTTTTCATTTGCTGGCAAAATGAAAAAGAAAAGGAAACACTACAATCTGTATGATGCCTGGCGCCAAACCTTGTTTTCCCCATGGATGATCATTGCCGTGCCTTGTTTCAGTCATCTGGAGCTCCTGGAAACCTAGCTGAAGTGAGCTTCGTTCACCTCCTGAACCAGGTCTGTGGATCTGTCATCTGCCAAGCAGCCGAATTTCAGCCTGCCGAATAGAGTGAAGTCACGGGCGCGAACCTGCACAGCGGGCCGCAGAAGTAGATGTTGGTGAGTCCATGTGTCGTGGCTCTACCGTTGCCAGGACTTTCAGTTCTATGATGCAAGGGACTTCCAGTTCTACGATGCAACGGGGTCTGATGGAATGCTGGCATCAGTTTTCTTAGGACGCAGAACGATTAGGAAAACAACTCTATGATATCACCTCTCATGAATTTAAATACATGACATTGTTGAAGTCGTTACACATGACACTATTGATATCATTATTTCTCAACATAAACAAAATTTATGAATCTATTGTTTTCTCACATGAATTTCAATAACTAATTCACGGGGTTTATGGCTTGCTATGATAATGTAAGCATCGTCTCAGGTAAAGCCGAAATACGGCGATAATATCATGATCATCATCATCATTATTTTTGTTTTTTGTAAGCATCATCTCATGTAAAGCTGAAATACGGCGATAATATCATGATCATCATCATTATTTTTGTATTATTTTTGTTTTTTAAGTAAATTGCACTTCAGGTCCCTGAATTTGTACCGCAGTTTTATCTAAGTCCCTAAACTCTCAAATCGTCCATTTAAATCCCTAAACTGTGTTAAGTGGAGTTCAAACAAGCCGACGTGGCACAGTGGTAACTATTTTTTAAAAAAATCCCTGTATAGTCTTATCTTCTCGTTTGCTACTCCACCCCCCCCCACCCCCCTTCCCCCCCCCCCCCCTATCTTTCCACCATGGGCGCCCCTCTCCGCCGCCGGCTCCTGCTGCCCCTCGCGCTCCTGCGGGCTGGCCACGCGCGGGCAACGGCCGCGGCCACCTCGGCGGGCGCGTGTGGGGTACCTCCGCGTGGCCCGCAAGCATGCCCGCCGCGCCACCCTCCTCGACCTGGCCTCCTCGCGCGCCGCCGTCGCTGTCCACGCGGCAAGGAGTGGGTGACGAGCGACGGTCGCCAAAATCTCCCGCGGCTCATGGGCCTCGATGTGCTGCCGCATCGCCAGCCGGCGGCGGACGGCGCCCACTCCGGCATCGCGAGCCTGGCCGCGCTCGAGCTCCGCTCCAATTTGCTCCTCCCCCTCTCCCTCACCAATCCCTCGCCCCCGCCCTCGGCGCCCCCGCCGTCCTCACGCTCTGCTTCAATCCCGCTAGCCGCCGCCGCCTTCTAGAGCCTGCCCGCCACTGGGGGAGCGCCGCCGCCGGGCGCGGGGGGTGCTCCGCCGGCCCCCTCGTGCTCGCTGCGTCTGAGCACAGGCTCACCGCCTCCAAGAGCCCAAGTCGAGCTCCGCGGCCTCCAAATCGAGCCTTTCCCGCCTCAAATCGACCTCCGCTGGCACAAAATCGAACTCCGCCGTGTCAAATCGATCTTGCTTGTACAAATTTGATATTCACAGCTGCACTCCTTCGAATCGACCACCGCGTCGGCGAGACGGCAGTGGCCGTGCGCCGCGAGCCGGACTGCCCGTGTCCATGGTGGTGGTGCCGGCTGTGAGCAAGCGGCTGTCGTCCTTGGACGAGGAGGACGACGAGGCCTGGTCGGCCGCCCCCGCTGACGCCACACGCAGCAGCCACGTCGGGGCCGGCGACAACCTCCTCTCCCAGCGCCGCCCGCACGATGCGGCCTCCGTGCTGCGATTGCTCTGCCGCCCTAACTCCCCGCGCCGGCCCGACGCCACCACCTACGCCGCCGCCGTCGCGTGGCTCTGCCACCTCGAGGACCCTAGGGCCGCGCTCGCCGCGAACAGGGAGATGGCCGCGGACGAGTTGCAGGCCTCGCTTGAGCTGCAGGAGGCGGTGCATGGCGCGATGGTGCAGGACGCCAAGATCGAGGAGGCATGGGCGCTGGAGGAGGTGATGCGGCCGCCGGAGACCGGCATGCGTCTCGGGCTTTCCGCGAGCGCCAACATGTGGAGAGAAAGAGAAAAACAAAGAGATTTTTTCAAAAAAAAAGAAAACAAAGAGATTTTACGGGAAAAAAAGAGAAAACAAAGAGATTGGAGAGGGAGAAAGAGTAGCAAATGCGAGAAGATAAGACTATAGAGGATTTTTGAAAATATTTGTCATAGTGACACCATGCAGCATGCGATGTTACCTTTGGTTGCTTGTGTGACGTATTTGGGATCTTGGATGGATCACTTAACACAGTTTAGGAATTTAGATGGATGATTTAAATGTTTAAGATGAACGATACGAGAATTTAGGGATCTAGGCGAAACTGCGGTACAAATTTGGGGATATGGGTGCAATTTACTCTTGGTTTTTTACACTATTATTTTTGTTGTTGCTGAGAGGAGAACGATATTACTGTAGACCGCTGCTTGTAGCCCACTGCTAAGAGGCCCAAACTGAAATATTTGTTTGGGCCAAGCACTAAACGGGTTCAACGTTGGACTCGGGTAGGCCCATTACAGTTCCATGTCGCCCTATCTCACCACCGTCATCGTCGGCAGCCAGCAGGCTCGTCTCGTCGGCTTCTCCTTCCTCCCTCTCAACAGCCTCACTCGCTGCTCGTGCCACCCACACGTCCTCATCGCCCATGGCGGCTCCAGCCAGGGGCCTTGCGCTTCCGCCGCCCCTCGCCTACCCCAGCACGTCCCGGCGGCGCCTTGACCCTTCCACGCGGGGACGCAGCAACTGCAGCCGACGACGCGTCCACGGAGTGCGCGCGGCGGCGTTGGAGGCGGCGGAGGGGGCTTCGCGGGCTTGTGGAGGTGGTAGGTAGGGGTCGGGAGCCGGAAGGACGCCGTCATTGACTTCTGCCTGGGCTCCCGCACACTGTCCTCCACCCCCATCCGTTTCTGGTACGGAACCGACACCGAATTCGTAAATCGAGGACTGTCTGGTGTGTACGCGACGCCGAGCTCGTTTTGGCCTTGAGGCCGCCTTATTGCCCGCAATGTAGTTCAGGGGCTCTTGAGATGTAGAATTGGGGCTCCAGCTGGAAGAATTGATCAACTGCCGAAGTTAATTTAGTATCGTGATTTCTGTTTCCACCAGTGATATTAACGTTGAATCATCTATGGGGTTTTCTCCATGATGCTGCAATTTTGGAAAATATGTCGTCCGTAATTTGCCTTCCCGTAGTGTTTATTGTCCAAACGGAGTGAAAATGACTCTGTCGCTCTGATGATGATTTTTCTTCACTATCAGCACAAATTTCATTATAATATTACTTTTCCAATTATATGGTGGGCATAACCAGGTGTTAATCTAATATATAAGTTACCCAGCATTGTGATTTTTTTTAAAGATTTTCTGCGTACCACATTAACACTCGGGGTGAGCAGAGAGTTGTTTATGAGATTCAGTTGGTTAATTTTTGTAGCCATAGTATAAAGAACCTTTCTGCAGCATATGGTAACTTTTGTCTTTGATGGAATCAAGGAAATTATAAGAATGTTTAGTAGACTATAGCGAGGTCCATTTACTAGTACATCCTTACACACTATTTAATCGGTGTCACATTGGTTCTTTTAAAATTCGGTAGGAGTTAAGGTAGTCTTCAGCGTGCTAAATACTTCTAAAGTTTGGTATATGAAGCCGAATTGTTCAGATCTATTTAAGGACTTCATCTTGTACCTAGTACCCAGTAGCTTACTTGCGTTTCCTAACCCTATGTAAAGAATGCCAGAAAGACTATTGTAATCCTTCTATTTTCCGTAACAAATTCAAAGTGTATGGTGCAGTTTCTCTATATTAATATATCTTCGTCAAATAGCTATCACTAGAGCTACGTATGAAGATCATTTACTTTATTTTGTTGCATATGCCTGGCATGAAATCATCTTTTAAGTGAAATGCTCGTTTGCTATTGTTTCGTGTTTTCAGTTTCTTATCTGAACATTTGAACCGTTTCTGAATTTTTTGTTTCAGGACAGTACATGTGATGGATAATTCTAGAGTACAGTTAATACAAAAAGGCCATGAAACTGGTACTGTGCCTTTCCTGGTCTCAAGTTCTTGAGTTGGTTCAACGTTATTTAAGTGTACATGTTTTTCTGGGCTTCATTCTCCATCTGCTATCTTTAGCATGAAGCTGACATCTCTATATTTTTCAGATGCAGTGTTCAGAGACCTGGAACCTCCCTTATTTCTTCATCCCTGCCCACCTGCGGTTATTCTTGTTTGTACACTTCTCATCTTTCTCTTTGACACCATATGTTGTTCTCATATTGTTTGACATTAGGACATTGAGTATGCATCTAATTAGTTGCTTTATAGATATTTTGCTATCTCCCTTACTACTAATAATGCTAATATAAACACATGTTACTATTGATTGTTGTCAACTGAGACCAAGATCTGAATTCTGACCACCTATCTTACTATGACTTTTTAAATTTAGGTTTCAAGTGCAGGTCAGGATGCTGATCATATTACTGCAATGGAGCTTCTTAGTGCTGTCAAATCTGCTGGTAATCTGGCCGCATCAATATTTTTGAAGCCCTTCTGCTTCGAGGGACAAAGACGGCAAGTAGAAGTAAATATCTTCTGCAGTAGTTTTTCTTAGTTTCCATGAACAGTGAACTTTGTGGGGTGCAGGTTGCTTAAAAGATTCTAATAATTTACTATTAATTTGTGCCGTCTGCAGGCAGCTGATTTGATTGGCAAGCTTCGAACATGCTCAAACTTTCACATTGGTAACACATTTTCTAGCCTACCAAACACCATGTGTTAACGTTTTGCAATATGTCATGAGAAAGTAAAAAGATGACACAAAAGCTTTTCTCACTTTGTTCTACATGAGCTTTACATTGCTTCCTTCATTATGGACCTAAGGACTTTGATGTAGCATTAGTTGTCCTTATGCTCCCAGTTAATGGATTCTAAGTTTGTGGACCCTGATTCCCATACCGTCCCACCTAAGGTTGAAATGATAAAAGAAGAAAAGTAATGATGCTTGACATGCTAATCTTAAGCTTTACAATGATATGATGAAACTATTAACTATTTATGGCAAGCTAAGTCATTTTTGGTACTTTCTGTAATATAATAACTGCTTCTTTTTGGTAGTGTGGATATTGATGATTGATATATTCAATGTATCAATTTATTCTGGAATCTTGTGGTGTAGTTCTGTTTGTTCTCCATGCAATATTAACACCAAAAATATATATGTAATTTGCCACAGCCAAGAACAAAGGCTTGTAGTCTAAACAATTACAGTTTTATCTCTACTGGCACAGTTATTGAAGCTGATTCATTGCTTGAGACGGAAGTGGAAACTCTTGCTGAAGCTTTGGAAAGTGCCAACAATGCTGTCCTGTCAACTATTAGCATGATATCTATCATGATGTCTGTGAGTTTCAAATCCTTCCATGCTGTGCTTTGATATGAAATATTGAATTCCACTGTTCCAATCACATTTTCTTGCAATATCAGGGTTATAATAAGATGTTCTGGAGTTCCCTTAATGCGCAAATTAAGGAAGTTGATCCTGAGGAAGTAGCCAAGGTAATCTAAAATATTTCCTTCCTACTAAGCTCTATCATCTAGACATGAGCTTTTCTTTAATGATTCTTACAGTCTTCAGCTGTAACAGCTACTTAGAAGCTATGGGGAAGCTAGAGTTGGCTTTGGTGCTGGTTATAACATCCAGTCAGCAATTAAGCAGGCTGTCTTCCACTGTCCATTTCTTCGTGGGGGCATAAAGGTGGAATTTATTGTCTTTTTTGTAACTTTTACTGAGTTTATTCTATCTTCTGTAAGAAATATGAAAAGGGAAAAGAAATCTGTTCATATTTTGGTACCCTAAGTTCAAGGGCACCTGTGTAAAATGCAAAAGGTTGTATATCTAAGGAGATCTGTAGCCATGGAATCTTTGTGCAACTCTGTTATGTTTTGATGCGCTGATTTTTTTTTTTGCATCATTATTGTGTAGGACTTGAACAATGTGGTTTTCCTCTCCCTTACAACTGCTCGGGTATTGTCTGAAAGTGATATGATCTCCATTCTGCACATCTTTCGCCGAGTTACCGGATTCACCAAAGATATTATATTTTCTAGAAATTCTGAACCTGATTTAGAGCCAAAACTGATAGTAGTTTCTCTTCTAACTATCCGGTAAGTCGTCACATAGCACCTGATGCGGAACATTTTAAATGATTTGATCTGACTTTTAATGACCCTTTGTATTCATCATTCCTAATCATATTCTGCGACTTTAATGTATATACTTTATATTATCTTGTATTTTGTCCAGTAAATCTTCCAAGTCAAATATAGTTTGTTAAGCATGGGGTTGAATGTTTGAATTGTACTGCATATGTTAACTATCTGATTGATATATGAATAAAAATCTGAACATGTGATCTTGAAATAAACATAGAGAAGAGCATTTTTTTAGTAAAACAATTTTAGCAGACATGAGTGCCTTTTTCTTGAACATGCAGGAGAACTGAGTGTCATTGCGCATTGTGCTAAGAAGGAATAAAATCTGTTACATCTGCCCTTGCAGTTTATAGATTACATTGCGCCTTTCTAGGATTTTTGAACAACCAGGTCCTACACTCCTACTTAAACTAGTGGCTTCCAAGGCCCCTTGGTGCCGGTGAGGCTCCACAGGTGCACCTCGTTGTCCACCACTGCTGGAAATGCTGGACTGATGGTGAGCCGTTGTTGAAGAGTATGCCATTCTGTTGATCCCAGAGCACCCAGGCACCAAGGATGACCAGCAAATTGAACCCCTTGCGATTCTCTTTGCCAGTACTCACTAACGCACTGCACCACTTGTACAAGGGTCTGTGGATCGGGGCGTTAGATCAGCAGTACAAAGCTGGAGAAGAGCCGATGCCAGACCTCTCTAGTAAACACGTATCTGCTGAGCAGGTGCTGGATGTCCTTGTTGGCTTGATCCCTCGTATGTCACACGTAGCATCTTTCAGCTATTCCCTTTCCATTTCTTGTCACATTCCTACTCTGCAGTCTCGTCTATTTGCTCTGAGGTCCTCTTGTCTATCGCTGGGTATTGAATAATTCTGGGTGGTAGTATATAGTTTTTCACGGTTCACATACCATAACTATCATGGTGCAAACTTTATTTTCGTCAGTCTTATAATTGTTGTATCTGCTTCACTTTCCAGTCTCCATGGTTAAAAGATTGCCGTGTCATTTTTTTTATTGGAGAAGACCTTCAATTTCCCATTGTCCTTGAATAGGGCTGTTGTTTGAAACAACCATTAAATTAGTTTAATAACTTTTCCCATCAGGTAGTACCTTTTATTTTAGACTGGCATGTGCAAAATTGGAGTGTGATTGTCATTTCTTTCTATATTTATTATGTGATTCTTGTGTTGATGACAGTAGTCTATAGCAGCATATGTAGTCTAAAAAAGTAGCAGCGCAAAAGATCACTAGATTTTAGTCGATTCATTCCAATATGTGCTAGGTCATGATATACTGTTATGTGGTATGTGTAGAAAACTAAATTGCAGCTTTGTGCTTTGTTTTGCTCACCCATTGGTGATGGCTGCTGATATTACTGGTTGATAATGTGCTACAATATTTGTTTACAGAAACCACTATGATGAAAGTGTTGCCACAGTACAAGAGGGCTTTCTTTCAAGTTTGGCCTTGCGATTTCCTTTTATATCCTCTCTTATGGGAGGAGATATACTTGAGCAGGAACAAACTAGGCAAAAGCATTCATTTGATCAACTGCCTGACAATGGATCTAATTCTGTAGAGCGAGAATTCTCACAACTTTGTAATGGTTCTTCTGATGCTACTGTTTCAAAATTATCTCCTGAAGAAATTGAGAATTTGGAATCTGAGAGGTAACATACAGGCTTCATTTCTTTCCTTTTATCCGAGGAAAGCCAGTTATTTTTTTTAAAAAAATTACTTTCTGTTACTATGATCAAGCATGTTCATTGCAATTCTGTCTTAGAGAGAGTAATGACTGGAATCGGAGAATAAACCCAGAATCTCTAGAAGGTAATCTTCTGGTTGCTGAAGAAATGGGCAAGCATGACAACGGAGGTATTTTTTTTATGCTCAGCACGTTCTCCATTTTTTTTTTGCTTGTGCTTTTTTAACTTTAGCTTCATGGACAGAGCATTTAGGTTCACAGCAGGAGCATGGTTTCTTAAGTAACTCCCCTGGTTTTGGCATTGCACAATTGTGGGCTAAAGAGCGTACAACAGCAAGTGGAAGCAGTAAAACTGATGAGCTCGATATTGTCACTCTTCCTGTTGGTGTAAAACTTAGCGAAGTTCAGTCCGATCAGTCTCCAAATACGCACCCTGAAACTCCTGATGCTGGCACAACTGCAGCTACTGGACATGCTGCCTTTGCAGTACCATTTTCTGATGTTCGTTTGGAGAAAGTAATGGACATGTGTAGTTCTGCAGTCACGTTTCTGAGGGGCAGAATGGATAGGTCTCGAAAGCGTGGCTCAAACTCAATATCCAGCCGGGCTGCATTGATGCTCGTTAGTTTCTCTCTCCTGCATACTGATTTTGGATGTCATGCTGACATAGTTTGTTATAAACTCCATCCCTTGTTTGAAGTTTGAACACAAATAGGAAATAGGGTCCTTGCCCAGACCAAATCAGCTTGGAGAACTGCAGAAAATTGAGTTTCTTTTATTAAATTCATTCAAAGATAAAGAGTCTTTTTGTTTCTTATTAGTCTGATTTCAGATTCCATATAGGTTGGACAAACTGGCAGCCAGGTTTACTAATCCAAAATTGGATAATTGTTCTGTGCACCAAAAGTCGAAAACCATCCTAGTTTCAGCTCCGGAATCGTCTGTTGCAGCCTCCCTTAGTAGTTCCATGTGTTGCTAGCTCATTAGTTCCATTGTCTCGTGTGATGGGATAAGTCTTTGTACCGTTGGTCTTTGTGGTTCTCGGTATGGTGGTCTTGCTGCTCCAACCAGGATAACATTTAGCATCTTAGACTAGCTTTTAGGATAGCATGGTGGTCTTGCTGCCCCAACCAGGATAACATTTAGCATCTTAGACTAGCTTTTAGGACAGCATCTAGGACATCATCTTAGACTAGCTTTTAGGACAACATCTAGAACAACATCTTAGACTAAACATCACTAGCTTTTAGACTAGCATCTTAGACTAGCATCTTGGCATATGCTTGGCTGTCTTGGCCAGCTATAAATATGTAACCCCAACCCCTCGGGTTGGCATGACATTGTGTGAGAAGTAAACCAGAAAATTGCCCCAACTCCTAGTGTCATCCTCTCGATGAGAGTAAGAGTTTCGATACTAACAATTGGTATCAGAGCCGTTCTTTCCTGCAGCCTGAACATCTCCTGTTCCTCTCCCTCCCACGTCTCCTTTCGCTCTCAGCCAGCAGCAGCAACACCTGCTGTTTCTGCTCACCTTTCCTCCCCTGCACAGACAAGCAGCAGTAGCAGCACGTCTGAGGCAACCTCCTCCCCACGCAGCAGCCCCCCATTAGCACGCCATATCCGAAGGGCAGTCTCAGCGCTTGGTCGCCTCGAGCGCGCGGCACCGGCAGGAGGCCGAGGTCGCCACGGCAGAGGAGCGCGAGCGAGCGGCTGCAGCGACGGCGGCAAGGGCAGCAAGGCTGGCAGCGGCGGAGCTGGCAGCAGCAAGGGCGGAGGTGGAGGTGGAGGCAGCGGCAGATGCGGCGGCGGCGGAGCTCGAGGTTCTGCGCGGCAGCAGCTCCGGTAGCTTTGCCTCCGCCGACGACGGCACCGACATGGACCTCGGGCTGGCAAGGGAAACAGCTCACGAGCGGGCGAGGCTGTGGGCAGCTGCGCACCCCCACAGGGGTGGTGGCGACGGCCTAGACAGGCGCGGACGCGCCGGCGGCGCTCCAGGCGGGGGCGGGTGTGGCAGAATCACCTGAATTAATCCGGCTCAAGTGTATTAACCATCACCATTTAGGCAATCTCGGTTAACCTTACACTTCAAACGGAGTAATCCACTGGTCTGTCGGGTATAACCTCCCGATACAACCACGGTAGAGCGGATCGAATGCCATACATACAAATGCTCACGCGACGATGAGCCCAGAGAATACCACATTCCAGCAAATATTACAAAATTATCATAGGTGAATAATACAGACCAAGTTTGAGTTTAGAAACCAAATACTTCAGTGATCATAACTAAAAAGTTTTTCAGAGTTTAAGTTGCAGCGGAAAATAAACAACGAAAGCTACTCGACGATACAGGATGTCTCGATGAAGCCCGTACGAGACATCACTCGGCATTATCTCCATTGGACGGGGGCGCATCCCATTCCACCGACCAACCAGGAGGAAGAGTACACGGCCAGGTCAAGCTAGCAATCATATCTTCGAAAGTCTCACCTGAAAACGAGCCACAAGCAAGGCTGAGTATACTAATACTCAGCAAGGCTTACCCGACTAAATGGGTATACTTAGCCGACTCCTAGACATGCGAGGCTTTTGGCTTGAGGGGTTTGTTTTGCCAAAAAGCATATATAGTAGGTCCTTACTTTCAGATTTTAGCTCCAAGTTCTAGCTTTCTTTAACCATTCTAGGTAAGCAACTATCCAATATCATACATGGTGAAGCATTAAATTTTCATCCAACAAGTTTATTCATCATCATTGTTCCTCTTCTTACTCTGTGGGTAAAAGTGGTTAAGCAGTCTCAATAGCCGTGAGAAACGGACGATTCGAATCGAATTTCTTAACCTTGCAAGGGAAACCTAAACACACGTCACGTGGTTACTCACAGAGTCACACGTGCAACTTTTCCCTTCAATTCCCGCTTCACGGAACAGGCCCACCGCCCTCGACTACACCTCCCCACAGACCTCGGTACGTCGGGCTGTGGCGGCCGATGCACCCGCCATTAGCTAGATGTGAACGAATTCAAGACAGTGGGGAGTATGTTCCGGCCTCGTTCAATCCGGTACTTAAGCTTACCTATTCTCGGCATGTGGTTAGTACGTTCAAAGACTTAACCACCACTACCACACACTGCGGCCTTAGCATTTTTCACTATACAGACGGGCCTCAATCATCAACATAAACATCGTACCATAGCCCGTCCGTTGTCCTTATGATTGCAGCGTGTAGTAAACAATCAACTCCTAATTTCTCGCGAGTGACAGGAAATCACTCGATTTTTACCGAGTCCTATTAGCATAGCATTCTATCGAACCTTGCATCTAGTGTTCAGAGCATGGGTACCTAGGATCATGCAACTAAGTTTTCATCCAACTCCTATAAACTTAATGCACAAGTAAAGTAGAGCAATAAGTTGCATAAGTTTAGAAAATAGGGTTCATGCTCCGGGGCTTGCCTTCTTGTGAATAGTTAGCTTGGGGCTCTTCCGAACTTGGGTTCGGGTCTTCGGCAACTTCAGTTAGATTCACTTGAACTTCACGCTGCTCACTCTCGGACGCGGGCACCAACTCGTACGTCCCGTCGGAGAGAGTCGTCGATCCTATATGAATGCATGAGCATAAGTTGTGGTGATAGTTAACTGACATTATTTCCTTCACGATAAAATTGCAGTTCGTAAGTCATAAGTTTTGCTGTGAAGTTATTTACTTTAACATTTCCTGGGCAATCGTTAATAGAGTTTATCTTAATCTATTTAACTTCATTAAAGAAGAAGGGATTGTGTTATATTGAAAACTTAGTTTTTTTTTAAACACAAACATGAGTTGAACACAATTACTAATCTAGTTAGCTTCTGGTAATAAAATTTTTATTCAAAGTACATTATGCAGAGATAAGATCACTGTAAAAATTTCAGACATTTTTTGTAGCATGTTAAATATGAAAAATGTAATACACAGCCACTAGTAGAATCTAGTTATTTTTATACAGAACAAACCATGCAAGTATTGATGCTAAAAATTTTACAGGGTGTTGCTATAACCATATTTGTGTTACTGTAAATTTTCCAGATTTTATTGTACATGATATAGAGCATAATAAATGGGACAAGCTACACTCATGTTATTAAAGATTAGTTTCCACAGGATGTTATACAGAGTTTCTATGTATGAAACTTTTTATACAGCTTGAGCTACTCTAATGTGTTTCATAGTAAAAAGATAAACATTTTCTAAACGCTTTACTAATTATTTTGAATTAGTGAAGTTTTCCTACCACAAATTCATATGAACAGATTACATATAGTAAAAATGTTTCTAAATTTTTCTATGGCCTCTAGGTATTACTATAACAACACAGAAAAAGTTTCGTGACATTAAACATCACAGAACAGCAGGAAAAATTAGTTCTACCACTTTATGGCATAAAACAAGGTTGGACAAAAGGTGTATCTAGAGATGGCTTTTGGTCCTGATCTTTTTACACAGCCCTAAACATCAAGCAACTAACTCACTGCCCAAAATTTAGGGTCAGCATTTATCTACAACAGTGGGTACAAAAGAAGTCCATTAAACCTTCCATTTAATCTAGAGCAAAATATATTGAGAATCTGAGAAACTTTATGTAACAAACGTTGTAGAGTATCTTCTAAGGATTCTAGAACTAGCAGATTTGGTTAAAACTTTAGAAACTTTCTGAATTTTCTACGATTTTATACAAATTTTACAAGTTCACTGATTTGGTTAAAACTTTCTTTACAGAGGGGTCCCTGAAAACTAGCAGAAACCCCCCTAGGAAGATTTGGGCGTTTGCAATGAAGTCCCTGGTCGCGATTCACGGCGGGGATCATCCTGTCCGGCCGAATTCCGGCGAGCTCGGTCGCCGGCGGCGAGGGCAAGGTGGGGGAGGAGCAAGAGGAGGTTGGGGGCTACCTTTGGGTGGTCACGGTTGGGGCGGAGGCGGTCTGAGCGGGGCTGCCCGCGGCTACCAGGGGGCGGCGACGGATGGAGCTCTGCTCCGGCGAGCTCCGGCGAGCTGGGCGGCGGGGCTCGGGCTGGGGAGCTTCGTGCGGAGGTAGGAGAGCAATTTTGGGGCCTAGCTCGGGTCGAGGAGGGGCGGAGGAGGGAGTTCCACGGCGGCGGCGTGGGGCGGAGCTCGGCTCTGCTCTGCTCTGGCGGGGAAGAAGGAGGAACAGGGAGAGGAGGGAGGGCGCTGTGCCGGGCTTTATAGCCAGTGGAGCTCATGGGGGCGGGCTTGGCACGGCCGGGGCGCTGGGTGAAGGGGGCGGCGAGGCTGGGCGCCATTGGGTGCGGCCGGCGGTGACCAGCGGCCAGAGGCGCGCCATGCGCGTGGCGTGCGTGCGCTGGGCGCGCACCGGGGCGCGACGTCGCGTGCGGACGACGCGGGCGGGCGATTGGCGAGCTGGGCGGCGAGCAGAGGCATTGGGCGCTGCCGGCGGTGGGTAGAGGTGCGCTATTGGGCAGGCAGCGGTGCACAGGGGTGCTGTGTCGCGTGCGAACTACGCGGGCAGGCGACTGGGCGAGCGAGATAGCGGCGTGGGCGAGGGAGATGGTGCGCGGCACGATTAGGCGGGCTGGGGCGGTGCTGCAGGGCGCCGGGGGTTGGCTCGGCGCCTGGTGCCGCGCAGGCGTCGATGGCCAGGTGGCCGGCGGCGGTCGGGCGAGGGAGCGGTGCAGCAGAGGAGGGGCAAGGGCCTAAATGCGAGAATTCGAAAATTTCCAGGGGGCTGGTTGCAAACAGGACGTTTTCTCCACTTTCTAATTTGAATTTCAAAATCTTTTGAACATGAAAGTTGTTGAGAATAAAAAGTTCTACAAGTTTCGTTTCAGGCCAAAGTTCATTTGAGCTTTAGCTCCAAAGTTATTTTAAAAACTTAAAGAAAACTCTATTCGGAGGGCGCGTCATTTTATTTCAAAATTTCATTTTCTTCCCTAGGCTTCAACTAAACTTTTATTTGTCATGCTAATACTGGTGTGCTCAATTAATTTCATAGCCATATTTGCTTTGATGTGAAAGTTAATCCAATTTGTTTCATTAAAGTACATGCATTTATGCACATACAAACTTTTAAAGGTAAAAGCAAAACCAAACTTAATCCATTCCTTTTATTTTCTTAGTTAGCGATGCATTTTATTATGCCAGTAAGACTTGTTTAACAATTAAAACACCTGAGGTGTTACAGCGGGCGCGGCGGCGGCAGCCCAGACAGGCGCAGACGCGCCGGCGGAGCCCCAGGCAGGGGCGCGCACGACGGCGGTGCTCCCGGCGACGGCGGCCGGGTCGACGGAGAGCGCGGCCCTCATAGGCGACGCGGCTCTCCCTCCCCATACCGGCGCCATGGCTACCATGGCGTCCAGGCGGTGGTCAGGGACCTTGTTCCCGGTGGTGGGTGGCCTACCCTCACCCAGACCAACTACGTCGAGTGGGCCGCGGTCACGAGGGTGAGGCTCCAGGTGTGACACATGTGGGAGGCAGTCTGGTACGGCGATGTCGACTTCAATGAAGATCGACGGGCGCTGGATGCTCTCATCGCTGCAGTCCCGACCGAGATGCAGTTCACACTTTCCAAGAAGCGGACCGCCAAGGACGCCTGGGACGCCATCGCTGCGGCACGCATCGGCAGCGACCGTGCCCGCAGGTCCACACTGCAGGCACTTCGCAAGGAGTGGGAGAACCTGGCCTTCAAGCCAGGTGAGGACATTGATGACTTTGCTTTCCGTCTCAACACTCTGCTGCAGAAGATGGTGCAGTACGGCGACGACACCTACGACGAGGAGAGAGCTATCGAGAAGCTCTTTCGCGGCGTCCCCGAGAAGTACAGGCAGATCGCTCGCTCGATCGAGTCTCTGCTGGACCTCTCTACGATGACGATCGAGGAGGCGTTAGGTCGCCTCAAGGTCGTCGATAGCGATGAGCCACAGCCTCTCTCGGGGCCTATCACCATTGGCGGGAAACTCCATCTCACTCGAGAGCAGTGGGAGGCATCCCAGGGTGGCGGGAGGATGGGGGAGACCTGTTCCTCGATAGGCGGCCGCAAGTGCGGCAAGCCGCGCAAGGCCCGCGGAGGCACCCAGGCTGGGGCGCGAGGATGTACCGAGGGTGGCGCTCGTGGAGGCGCCCAGGGCGATGCCGCCGGTGCACGCAAGCTGGCACGGGACGACACCTGCCGTAACTGCGGCGGGGTTGGTCATTGGGCCAGGAAGTGTCGACAGCTACGACGCGGCCAGGCCCACGTCGCACAGGTGGAGGAGGAGGAGTCGGCTCTCCTTCTGGCACACGCAAGCATCGAGCTACCTCCAGCGGCATCGGCCGCAGCAGCTCTCCTCCACCTTGACGAGTCGAGGGCACACGCCTTTCTCGGCAACGCCTCCAACAACGACAAGATTGATGGGTGGTGCCTCGACACCGGCGCCACCCATCACATGACCGGTCGGCAGGAGTTCTTCTCCGAGCTTGACTCCAGCATCCGAGGCTCCGTCAAGTTTGGGGACGCCTCCGGCGTAGAGATCAAGGGTGTCGGCTCCATCATCTTCACTGCCGGGTCTGGTGAGCACAGGCTGCTCACCGGAGTCTACTACATCCCCGCGTTGAGGAACTCTATCGTCAGCTTGGAACAGCTGGATGAGAACGGTTCGCGCGTAACGATCGAGGACGGAGTCATGAGGATTTGGGATCGCCATCGTCGCCTTCTTGCCAAGGTAACCAGAGGCGCGAATCGACTCTACATCCTTCAGCTGCAGGTGGCACAACTTCTCTGCCTCGCCGCTCGCCGGGATGACGAGACGTGGCAGTGGCACGAGCGCTTTGAGCACCTTCACTTTGAGGCCCTGAAGCGGCTCAGTGCCACAGAGATGGTGCGAGGCCTGCCATGCCTCGACCACGTGGAGCAGTTCTGCGACGTCTGCGTGGTGACGAAGCAGAGGCGGCTCCCCTTTCCCCAGCAGACGTGCTTCCGAGCCAAGGAGCGGCTCGAGCTCATGCACGGGGACTTGTGTGGCCCGGTGACACCGGCCACACCGGGAGGACGACGTTACTTCCTGCTGCTCGTCGACGACCTCTCCCGCTACATGTGGGTGATAGTCCTCGGCAGCAAGGGAGAGGCTGCGGACGCCATTAGGCGCGTGCAGGCTGCTGCGGAGGCGGAGTGCGGCCACAAGCTGCGTGTGCTGCGCACCGACAACGGTAGCGAATTTACGGCGACTGAGTTCGCGTTGTACTGCGCTGATGAGGGCATTCAGCGCCACTACTCCGCGCCGTACAGCCCGCAGCAGAACGGCGCCGTCAAGCGGCGCAACCAGACGGTTGTGGGGATGGTTCGGGCCCTCCTCAAACAGAGGGGGATGCCGGCTGTCTTCTGGGGAGAGGCGGTGGTGACAGCTGTCTACATCCTCAACCGCTCGCCCACCAAGGCCCTCGATGGCAGGACACCGTACGAGGCTTGGCATGGGCGCAAGCCGGCGGTCTCCCACCTGCGGGTCTTCGGCTGCCTCGCATTCGCCAAGGAGCTTGGCCACATCGGCAAGCTCGACGACAGGAGCACTCCAGGGGTGTTCATCGGCTACGCGGAGGGCTCAAAGGCCTACCACATTCTCGACCCGGAGACACAGTGTGTGCGCACGGCGCGCGACGTAGTGTTCGACGAAGGGCGAGGATGGGCATGGGACAAGACGGTGCACAACGACTTGACACCGACGTACGAAGACTTCTCTGTCGAGTACGTCCACTTCGAGGGAGCTGGGGGAGTAGGCAACCCCTCCTCACCGAGCGTGCCTACCCCAGTCCCCGAGTCTTCACCAACTCCGGCGCCCGCTACTTCGGCAGCGGCACGCTCTCGAGCCACGACTTCGACTGCGATGAGCTCTTCGCCGATTCCACCACAGCCGGCGACCCCACGGACTCCAGCACCACCAGTTACCCCTCCGGGCACGCCTACTCCAACACCAGCCCGTGCCGAGCATAACCCAGTGGAGTTTGCTACTCCTCTCTCCCACGACGAGGAGCGCATCGACGCGTACCACGACAGCGAGCCATTGCGGTACCGCACAATGGAAGACCTTCTCGGCGACCTTCCAGATGGCGGAGGTGGCGGCGTTCAAGGAAGAGATGAAGACCACCTTCCAGATTAGTGACCTGCGACCTCTCTCCTTCTACCTGGGGATCGAGGTGCACCAGGATGACTCTGGGATCACGCTTCGACAGACCGCCTACGCCAAGCGCGTCGTTGAGCTGGCTGGGCTCACCGACTGCAACCCAGCTCTCACTCCGATGGAGGAGAGGCTGAAGCTGAGCCGCGACAGCACGACGGAGGAGGTGGACGCTACGCAGTACCGGCGTCTTGTGGGGAGCCTTTGCTACCTCGCCCACACACGGCCGGACTTGGCATTCTCCGTCGGCTACGTTAGTCGGTTCATGCAGCGACCGACGACGGAGCACCAGCAGGCTGTGTAGAGGATCATCCGCTACGTTGCGGGGACTCTCGACCACGGTCTCTACTACCCGAGGTGTCCTGGGGAGGCACACTTCGTCGGGTACAGCGACAGCGACCACGCCGGCGACATCGACACCAGCAAGAGCACAAGCGGGATCCTCTTCTTCCTCGGCAAGTGCCTCGTTAGCTGGCAATCGGTCAAGCAGCAGGTGGTGGCCCTGTCCAGCTGCGAGGCTGAGTACATAGCAGCCTCCACCGCTTCGACTCAGGCGCTCTGGCTCGCTCGACTGCTCGGTGATCTTCTCGGAAGAGCCACTGAAGCGGTGGAACTCAGGGTGGACAGCAAGTCCGCTCTGGCCCTGGCAAGGAACCCCATTTTTCATGAACGGAGCAAGCACATCCGGGTGAGGTACCACTTCATCCGAGGCTGCTTGGAGGAAGGGAGCATCAAGGCGAGCTACATCAACACCAAGGACCAGCTTGCGGATCTGCTCACCAAACCCCTTGGGAGGATCAAGTTTCTTGAGCTTTGTTCCCGGACCGGGATGGTCCAACTTTCCCACAAGACGACGCACAAGACTTAGGGGGAGACTGATGGGATAAGTCTTTGTACTGTTGGTCTTTGTGGTCCTTGGCATGGTGGTCTTGCTGCCCCAATCAGGACAGCATCTATTAGGACAACATCTAGCATCTTATACTAGCTTTTAGGACAGCATCTAGGACAACATCTTAGACTAGCTTTTAGGACAGCATCTAGGACATCATCTTAGACTAAGCATCACTAGTTTTTAGACTAGCATCTTAGACTAGCATCTTGGCATATGCTTGGCTGTCTTGGCCAGCTATAAATATGTAACCCCAACCCCTCGGGTTGGCATGGCATTGTGTGAGAAGTAAACCAGAAAATTACCCCAACTCCTAGTGTCATCCTCTCGATGAGAGTAAGAGTTTCGATACTAACATTGTGATATTAAGATGGCCTATCCATTCAGTTACATTTGTGCATCTAAGGTGTTTATGATACTACTTAGACGTTTTACTTTTATCAAGGTGTTGAGTGTTGACTTCTCTTGACTCCTTTTTTTTGTGATAAATCCTCACATGATGCCGATATGAACACTCTTAGCTCAATATTTATCTTGTCTTTAGTGATATTTTCTGTTTCTACTTTTCTGGTTGGAAAAATGTTTTATTTTCAGCCAGAATCTGGATAACACATGTTGCTTTGCTCTGACTCTTCATGTCCTAAGAGCCTTAGCATCTGCAATCCATTATTTTTCTTGCAGGATGCAGAAAGAGAACCAGAAAAGACATGGAGCCCCATTGTTGAAATACGGTATAGAGGGGGAACTTATAGAGGCAGATGCCAAGAAGGTGTCCCTGAAGGAAAGGTGAGATTGGAATTACATGTCCTTCCAACTTATTTGACAAATCCAACAATCTTACCTTGTTAATAATTACAGGGTCGTCTAACATTCAGTGATGGGAGCTTTTATGATGGACTCTGGAGGTATGGTAAGAGATCTGGTTTGGGGACTCCCTTTAACAGTAATGGTGATGTATATCATGGAACATGGAGGGATGACCTTATTCATGGAAAGTTATGGCAGCATGTTACAGTTGTTCTCATCTTGTATATCGCATTCGTGAAATGGAAACACTTTTTTTTCTAGAACACGCAGGAGAGCTGCGTATCTTTGTATTAAGAAGAAGGAATAGTCCAATTACAGAATCTAACACCCACCTTGGACCAAAATGGGGTTAGTGCCAAAATATTAGGAATAAAAAACTATTACAGGAGAACTAACAGGAAGGACCTGACCAACGGAACTCAACAAACTAAACTACTGAACCCCTCGGCCAAAGCCAAGGACAGCTAGGCCCTTTGCACCAGCCGACTGCCAAAGGTTCAACTCATCATGGAAAGACTGGAGGGCTCTCTGAATATTAGGTGTAGCTCCCTCAAATACGCAAGCGTTCCGATGTTTCCAAAGAATCCATGCTCCAAGAATGACCAGGGAGTTGAAACCCTTTTTGTGTTGCTTGGGTATTTTCCTCCATGATTTTTTCCACCACTCAGCCAACGAAGGACATCTTTGGGTTGGGACCAGTGCAGACAAATTCACGGGTTGTAGAACACTGAACCAGAATTGTCTAGCGAAAACACATGAGGTGAGTAGGTGCTGAACCGTTTCACTATCCTGGTCACAAAGGGGACAGTGTTCAGGATGTGGAAGTCCTCTCTTTTGTAGGCGGTCAGCTGTCCAGGAACGGTTGCGGACGACCAGCCAAATGAAGGTTTTGCATTTCCCCGGCGCCCAGGATTTCCAAATCCGTTTCCAAGGATCAAAGGTAATTGAACCAAGGAAGAAGGCACGATAGGCCGACTTGGTAGTGAAGCTGCCTGAGGATTCAAACCTCCATTTATGGGCATCTTCATTATCATTAAGAGCAATATCAGAAAAGCTATCCCAAAGCTGCAGGTATTCCGCAAGACCATGCCAACCAAGAGCTCCCTGAATATCAGCTACCCAAGTTAGCTCATGAAAGGCCTCGGCAACAGTTCTTTTGTTCCTCAATCTTGGAGGAACACTCTTGAAGACATTGGGTGCAAGATCCTGCAGACGGCAGCCATGTATCCAACGATCCGTCCAAAACAATGTATTCTCCCCATTACCAACTGAAGTTACCACTGAAATCGCAAACATAGCTGATGTGTGCAAATGAACAGGGATCTTAAGACCAGCCCAAGGACGTTCTAGCTTAGTTTTTCAATCCAAAGCCACCTCATCTGTAGGGCCCAGCCCAGAACTTCCAGGTTGTGAATGCCCAACCCTCCTAACTCAAGTGGTCGCATGACTTTCTCCCAAGCTACTTCCTTCCTTTCCACAAGAAACCTCTTCTAATTTTATCGATTGCCCGGATGAACCACTTTGGGACCTTGAGGGCAACTAATAGATAAATTGGAATAGCAGTGAGGACAAAACGAATCAACACTGCCCGACCAGCAAGGCGCAAGAGGGGAGCTTTCCAGCCTGGCAGCTTGTTTGCAACTTTCTCAATCCACACTAGCAGATCCCTCTTTCTTAGCTTCTTGTCTGAGATAGGCAAACCAAGATAAGTAGCAGGGAAGGTTGATGTGGAGCACTGTAATGAGTTACTAACTACCTCCTCAATGCTATCATCACCCTGAATAGGGATCACACAACTTTTGTGTAGGTTGGTTTGTAGTCCAGAAGCTTCACCAAAAATCTGTAGTAGAGATTTAGTCAACTGCAGGTCCTCCTCCTCGGGGCGAATGAAGAGAGCAACATCATCAGCATATAAAGAAAGGCGTTGACCAGTGGAGTTGAGAGGCTGCAGCAAGCCATCCGCCTCAGCTCGAGTGAACAGACTGTTCAAAACATCCATAACCAATATGAACAACATGGGGGATAGCCGGAGACCCCGTTGATGGTAGATGAATTCACCCGGTTCACCATTCAATATAACTTGAGTGGAAGCTGTCTTGAGGAGATTGGCAATAAGAGTACACCAAGAAGCACCAAAACCCAAATGTGATAGTATCTCCAATAAGAAAGACCAAGTAACTGAATCGAACGCTTTGGAGATGTCTAGTTTTAGAAAAAGACTTGAGATCTTGCGGCGGTGTAATACCTTGATAGTTTGTTGCACCAGCATGAAATTGTCATGAATACATCTCTCTCTTATAAAAGCGCTTTGATTAGCTGCGACCATGCTGTCAAGTAGGGGAGCCAGCCGATTAGCCATTAGTTTTGTGACCAGTTTGGCGAAACTGTGTACTAAGCTGATCGGGCGATAATCTTTGGCCTCCCAAGCTTCAGCTTTTTTGGGGATTAAAGTGAGATACGCAGAATTCAGCAGCTCAAGTTTCATTGCATCACCTTGTTGGAGTGTAAGCAATGCTGCCATGAAATCAGTTTTGATTATCGGCCAGCATGTCTTGTAGAATTTACCAGTGTAACCATCCGGTCCCGGAGTTCTGTCCGCAGGGAGGGATCTGATCGTTGCCCAGACTTCGTCATTAGTGAATGGTATGTCGAGGGCTGAGAGATCCAGACCAGCTCTATGGAAGGCTGACAGCTCTAAAGTTGCTGTTCTAGGTGCAAAAAATGGAAACACTAGCAAACTGCTTTCACACTCACAGTTGGCAGTTCATTTATACGCCTACTAAACGTGACTACCATGTGCTTAGAGCTATTTCTTCAAGATTTATTGATTCTGCATCTTTTATATAAAGATCATTTGTCTTGAATTTTTTATTGTAAAATAACTACCATGAAATATCCAAGCACCTGAACTACTTATTCAAGCTACAAATTCCAAACATTTATCTTTATATCAAAATTGAGCAATCTAACACTATTTATCTTTCATCTAGGGCTACTATTTTCACGGTGGTGACCGCTGGTTTGCAAATTTTTGGAAAGGGAAGGCTAATGGCGAGGGTAGATTTTATGCCAAGGACGGGAGTATCTTCTTTGGCCATTTCCAAAACGGATGGCGCCATGGGGAGAGCCTACTGGTAGATGCAAATGGATCAAGGTTGCTCTCATATATTTAATGTGTCTGATGCACTCCAGAAAGGGTACATCTTCATACCCTTTCGAACGAAAAGAGGGACTTAACTCTATCCTTGCTTATGTTTACAGGTGGATTGAAGTTTGGGATGAGGGTGTACTTGTTAGCAGAACTAAAATGGAGAGATAGGGCTTCTGATCTAAGTAGATCTTCAGATGTTGGCAAAATTTTGCTTCTCTGGCTATGCTTCAAAATCTCAGATGTTGCAAGGCACTCTGGTATGGAGCCTCTCCACTAAAAACGAAGTGATTCTATTTTCAGTCTTGAAAATCGTAAATGCGCTAAAGTTTTGATGCCTAATTTTTCCTTTTTTAAAAAAAAAGCTGCTGACTGTAGCGATTTTTGTATATACCACTGGAAGTATGGGAGAAGGCTTTCTTCATACGGCTGATGTACCAAGCTGGGAGCAGCAGCTCAACTGTGCCTGAGCGTGAAGTATGTATGTGCCATTGATAACCACTAGATATTTTCTTCTCTGACTAGTGTGGTCTGTACATGGATGAACAATCTCCCGTAGCCTTGCTCTTTATTTCCAATTGAGTACTTGAGTTTCCACAAATGTGGGCCCAAATTGGACCCTTTCCCTTTTTTTTGTTTCCATCAACGTCATCTACCCATTATGTTCCAATAATATATTGGTCCAGTATACTCATTTCACCCTGCTCAGTCAAAGGCTCCCAATAATTTGAAGAATCTTATAGGAATTAGTCATGAAAAAAGTGGTAAAATGGTCATAGAGATGCCATACATTACATGGATAGAGTTCTACTGTTTCTCAGTTTGGCTTGCAGTTGGTTCACGGCTTGGTGAACATGAATCAGATGAATGCTAATGGAATTCCAAAGACCCATGATTCTGTTTAGTTGGAGAGAAGATCTCAAGTTCTTCACTGTTGGAGTTGGACAATACACGATTTATCATGTCTCCGACGAATGACATCTGGGATTCGAAGTTTGGGTGTTTCAATGAGCTAGAGGCAAATCTGTGCAGACAACGGCATCTTAGGAGCTCAAGTGCAACTCCCCTTCTTGATCTTGACGGTATAAGCATCTACCAGATTCATTCCATCCATCGCCTTGCTGTTTCAAAATCTAAGCGACGGAAGGTCGGGGATCCTGCCGAGCAACCAAGGTACGCCTGCATGGCATAAGAAAACCTATCTGCTGTCACGTCCCAAGTGGTTCTAGGGCTCTCTTGCGTGCTATCACTTCCTGGTGGAGCCGCTGGCTGATTGCTGTGCTGGTACATTTGAGTATTTCTATTTCATATCGGGCGCAAGCTAGTGGCTGCGGATTGAAGTCGCACCGCAACTTGGCACTTCGCCAGCCGTGAATCTGTGGGCATGCATTTTGTTTCCCCCCTGCCGATCCGGTCATGCGTCCCTTGCGTCAACCAACCTTCATCCGTGTATTTCGTGGCCATTAAAAACACACTCTGTATCCGGCAGCGCCATACTGCTCTGTCGCTGTGCAGTGTGCATGCACCCGGACTGGAACTTCCCTCTGCGCCTGCAATTCCTGGCAGCGGCTTTCTTCTTGCAATGTTATCGGGTAAGGTGAAGAAGCTCCTGAATGAACTCTGAAAAAGGAAGATCCGAGGCCTCCTGCGCGCCTTGGCTTCCATAGACAGCAAGCTCTTGGAAAGGCATTGTTTGGCCACAGAAATCCACGGTGACGGTAAGGTCTCACTCTCACAGTCTCACTTGCTACCAGCAATGGCATAAACAAATGCCACGTGAGTGAATTGCCCGGCTGGCGCACTACACCGCGGAGCGCCGATAACCCCGCGACGCGTGCGCCTCTCCCCGTGTGGCTGGATAGAAAGCAAACCTCCGGTAACTGTCAGGTCGCCATTGGAGTGCCCGCCTTGAAAAATCTCTAGTGGAGCTGCCCCTTTTGGCATGGATGGTCTCGTGGTCCATCATCGGATCCACACCTCCGCCCCCGCGCGCACGACGACCGACCGAACACTCGCACCGCGCGCGGACCAGCAGGAACCACACCACATCCTGCCCGTCGCGCACCGCAAAGTCGCCGTCGCACTCGCGTTATCCTGTGATCCTGTCGCCGGCAGTGGAGCGCCACCGCCGACCGGCGAGCGAGGCCGAGACGACGCCGACCGGGTCAGGTGAGGTCGCCGTCACGAGACCGGTACGTGGAAAAGCGCGCGCCCTGCTACCTACCAATTGGTCGCCCGCCGCTCACGTACGCACGCACGCACAGGGCGGAGGCGCCGGGCGGCAACGCCATCCGCGTTGCCGTGCGCGCGGTGGCCGGACGGACACGCGCCGCGCGCCCCGCCCCGCGGGCTGGACGGTGGTGGGTGCCCCGACGCCAGCGCGCGCACGCGTCCCGCACCAGCGGGGGAGGCCAACCAGCCAGCATCGGCGGCAGCGCCCGCGCGCGCGGTAACCGGGTGGGATTGGGCGGGGCGGGACGCAGCAACAACGACGGCCACAATCACCAGGTGGTGGCCTGGTGGGGAGGAGGACGAGAGGAAGAACGAGCAGGGACCGGGGGTGGGGGCGCACGAGGGCCCGCCGGCCGGGCGGTGCTCGTGCCCCTCCCTCGCGCCGTTCCCACGTGCCGACAGGGCCACGGCCGCGCACCCAACGGCCCCACCACGTGTCCCCTCCGGCGCGCTGCCTAGTGCCTGGGGTTACCGGTACCCGCCTCTGGCGTCTCCATGTGCCGATGCCCGCCGAGTGGGCGGCGGATACCGACCGGCGGCGGCCCCGGCCGCGGTCGCTCCGCCTCCGCGTACGCACAGCGTGTCCCCGGCCGGACGTGGGGCGGCGGGTCCCGGCGGCTCGGCTCCCGTGGTCGGCGGGACACTTGAGTCCATCGTTAACTCGACCAGAGAGAGCGATGGTCACTGATGCTAAGCAAGTGTAGGGGATATAGATACGGTTCATCACGTTACAAGCACCGTTGGCCGGTCATCTCGGTTTTTTTTTAGAACAGATTTGCAATGGTTTACTCAGAGAGCATCAGGCTGGGACCAACTCCTTTCTCGGAGGCTCACCAGTCAGCTGCCACCATACGAAAATGGACTTGCCATCTTCACCGGGACGCCGTCGGAACCTCTCCATGAGCCGATGAGCGCCGATTGTCTGGCTGACCTCACCGTCCTCTTTCCGGGCGCCCTCCTCCTCCTGGACAGAAGCACCCCCTGGCCAACGGCCGCCACCTGGCCTCTCCCGGGCTCCGCATTACAAAAGGCCCGCCATGCCACGGCGCACCCGGAGAGCCTGGGTGGTGTGTCCGTCCGTCTGTGCCCCGGTGCTCCGGCTACCCACGCACGCAGACGCGCTCGTGGTCGTGGAGGGCGTCCTCCGCCACTCCCTCTCCCACGCGCGGCCAGAAAGAGCCGCCACGAGCAGGTCCGGCGCCGCCGCTGCGTCGGGACTCGCAGATTTGGAGCTTCCTGGGACGAGTGGCAGGTCACCCGCCACAGGGGAGGGGGCTAGTTTTGTACTACTCTCGGCTGGGGTCCTGCAGCCAACGGACAAATCTGACGGTGCCCCGTCTTAGACTCGCTCTGTGTCCAGTGTCCTCCCGCCTCTGCTCTGCTCTACTCTCTCTCTCTCTCTCGATCACTCTATATAGCTCTGCTCACCAGCTCCAGCTCCGTCCATCTGTGTCTTTCCATTGTGTTCCGAGCGACCCATCGGTCTCTCCGATCGAGCACGCTCTCGCCGCGTGTCAGCCATGATGTCAACCGGCCGCGCGGTGGCATCGCCGGCCTGCGCTGCTCGGCGGCGGCGGCAGGAGCAGCACGGGGACGCGCCGGGACGCGCGGGTACGGCGACGTTCCTGGCCAGGGCCAGGCACGGGAGGCGGGGCCGCGGCGCGGCGCTGGCGCCGTGCTCCGCCTCCGAGCGCGCCGCGGGCTCCGGCGCCGCCATTGGCTGCCTGGAGGCCGAGCCGTGGGCCGCCGTGGCGCCCTCGCTGGCGCTGCCGGGCCTGCAGGTGACGACGCCGGCGCCCGGGGACGCGCTCGCCGTGCCGTCCGAGCAGAGGGTGCACGAGGTCGTGCTCAAGCAGGCGGCGCTCGCGGCCGCGCCGCCCAGGACGGCGCGGATCGAGCCGGGGCCCGTGTCCGGCGCGCTCAAGGCGGCCTTCGACCGCTGCGGGGAGGTCTGCAAGGAGTACGCCAAGACATTCTACCTGGGTAAGCGACATCAACAACTCCACGCTACTCTTCTTTGTTGATCTGAACAAATTTGTACCAAAAACTTTTGCCGCGCGCAAGGTCCATGTGTGCGTGTTCTTGCAAAACTTTCAAACTAAGCAAAAGAGTATTTGCCTTAAAAAGGACAATGCAAAGGATGAAAATCCCAGTAACATTCCTGCTAGGCGCGTTGACTCTGGCTGGCTGTTCAAGTCAACACCCATTTCCCATTTGCTCCCAACTCTCGCTAGCAGGTTACTTGCTGCATCAGCTACACTTAATATTTGATTATGACAACGACCTCAAAAATTGACAGCATCCATGAAACTAGATGAGCTTCACATGAGCATGAACTCGAATACCCGATCATGGACACACAAAGCAGCAAAGACCACGCTGTTTTGTCAGTAGTTCTGGGCGCCACATACCGACCAGTCAGCTTCCACAATCAATAACAGCCATCCCACTGCACATGCGCATGTCCGATCTCTGACCTGATGCTGTTTCTTGTGTTGCAGCGACGCAGCTGATGACGCCGGAGAGGAGGAGGGCGATCTGGGCGATCTACGGTAAGCAGACCGAGCCGAGCCGGCAAGCCCCACATGCCCCTGTTCCTTGTCTGCCTGGCGGCAGTGCCGCTGCTGCACAGGTTCCTCCTTCAAAAAATTTTTTAAAGAGAATCTTATCATTTAGAGGTATTAAATAAAATTTATTTATAAAACTTTTTGCACGAATGGGTTGTAAATAGCGAGACGAATCTAGTAAGATATATTAATCTATGATTAGCGAATGATTACTGTATCATTCCGGTTGTATTATTTCTGTTGCAAAACATGAATTAAGTAGGCTTATTGGATACGTCTCGTAATTTACAACTCATCTGTGTAAAAAAATTTATAAATAGATTTACCTCTAAATAGTAAAATTCCCTTTAATGTGATGGGGTGTAAAATTTTTAGGAGCATGAGACACGCAGAAACGATAGCTGCTGATGCTGTCATCTCGATCCAGTACAAACCAACCATGGCTTAGCAGTGTGAAAATCTTTGCATACACTGACTGTTAGATAGTAGGAGACTAGTTTATGCTCGATGACCTTCATCCAGCTCCATTTCTTTAAAGAAACAAGGGTTGGATGGATGACTCGATTCAATTGACCAGGATCCATGGATGGCACTGAGATCGATCGCTGACCGTGCGGTTGCGTGTTCACCAGTGTGGTGCAGGAGGACGGACGAGCTCGTGGACGGGCCCAACGCGTCCCACATCTCGGCCCTGGCGCTGGACCGGTGGGAGTCGCGGCTGGAGGACATCTTCGCCGGCCGCCCCTACGACATGCTCGACGCCGCCCTCTCCGACACCGTCGCCAACTTCCCCGTCGACATCCAGCCGTTCAGGGACATGATCGAGGGGATGCGCATGGACCTGAGGAAGTCCCGGTACCGGACCTTCGACGAGCTGTACCTCTACTGCTACTACGTCGCCGGCACCGTGGGGCTCATGAGCGTCCCCGTGATGGGCGTCTCGCCGGACTCCAGGGCGGCCACCGAGACGGTCTACAAGGGGGCGCTGGCCCTCGGCCTCACCAACCAGCTCACCAACATCCTCAGGGACGTCGGCGAGGAGTACGTCACCTCACCTCTCTCAGATGCCTGCACTCTCGCCGTCATCTCTCGTACTAGCATTTACATGTGAGTTTCACGTGTCATCGACAGCGCGAGGAGGGGAAGGATCTATCTCCCGCAGGACGAGCTGGAGATGGCGGGGCTCTCCGAAGCCGACATCTTCAACGGCCGCGTCACCGACGAGTGGAGGAGCTTCATGCGGGGCCAGATCACCAGGGCCAGGTCGTTCTTCAGGCAGGCGGAGGAAGGCGCCACCGAGCTCAATCAGGAGAGCCGATGGCCGGTGAGACATCAGCATCTTACTCTTGCCTGGCCATCCATTTCTTCAGCATCACACAACACCTGTTAATCTCAGATGAAATGAACATGCTGTTTTCAGGTGTGGGCTTCTCTGCTTCTGTACCGGCAGATCCTGGACGAGATCGAGGCGAACGACTACGACAACTTCACCAAGAGGGCCTACGTCCCCAAGGCGAAGAAGCTGATGGCGCTGCCCAAGGCTTACCTGAGGTCACTGATGGCCCCCTCTTCTCAGACCCAGAGCCAGAGACACTACTCCAGCCTAACGTAGATGACGGTCTCTGTCGATCAGTCTGTCACATACGGTACATAGCAGTGAACGATGTACAAATTCCTGGTCAGGCCACATGAAACACACGATTGGCATGTGGTGTTCATGTTATTAGATTCTTGCACTCAGAGAGTCGGAGTTCGTACTGCCATGTAGAAACCAAAGCACTGGATACATGTATACTAAAAAGGAATATGTAGAGTAAAAGTGAAATAAAATACTTCATCCGTCCTAAAATATAAGATATTTTATTTTGTTCTAAATCAAAATAGTTTAAGTTTGACAAAATTTATAAACAAAAATATTAACATCTACCGCATCGAATAAGTAAATTATGAAAATATATTCCGTAATTGATCTAATTATTTTTATTTAATATTTAAAATAATATTATTTTTTATAAATTTGATCAAACTTAGATTACTTTATATTTTAGAACGGAGGGAGTAGGGTAGTAGGCGACCTTGCTTCTTGCTTATGTTTATGTAAGTGGTTTGATTGACCGAATAACGCTGTGTCACTCACTCATTGCTTCATTATTAAGTGAGCTAGCTGTTTTTTTTTTGGCCAAACGGTTGGCAGGAGTAGAAAATGGAGTGAGCTAGCTGCTGAAAATTGCAACCGGATCCACATATATACTATATTCTACACGAAATACCTCCACAATCTTTAGTAGCATAGCTGTAAGGTTAGGTAGCACAAAGAAACAAATTCAGATCCATGATGAGCAACAGATGGCGCCGTTTGGCACCGAAGGATCAGGGCATTAGCTCAACAAAATCTTGCATGGGATTACTAAATCCAGTTCACGCTGGGATCCCATTAGGACAGCCATGCATGCCTGCCTACACTGTCAGCTTGTGTGAAATTACTAGCAATAAGAGCCAAGTTTCTGCTCGATCGGTTCGTTTCTGCCAGATCCTGGAGAAGTCTAAGCAGTGTACTTGTTTGTTTCTTTTAATAAAACAAGCAGTGTACTTGTTTAGCCCATAATTCTGGCGAGATGCCACCTTGCAGGTTCGCATGAGCTTATCAGATGAATCCTGATCGAGATGGGCTTAGCGTGCTTCTTTCTCCCAAGCTCTCTTGTTTATTCGTCGGACAGGCAGAGTCAGAGACAGATGCTATTGCTAGCTGATGGCTGGATGGATGGTGCCATCGTGTGTGCTTCGTCCCCCAGCGGAAGCTGGAGATTGTTTACGCTTGTGTGGTGGAAGTGGAAGGCAAACCGCTCGAGATCTTCCGCACGCCTCCTCTTCATGGGATATTTTACGTTATCTAGGAGTAGTATTATACCAGGACTTTGTTGCTTGTTGGGCGTGCGTGATCAGAGGAGATTCGCAGGCCGTCGGCGCACGCAGCATTGTTTATGGTCAAGGAATGTAAGGGCACTTGGTCAGAACCCAGAACAGGAGGAAGCCTATTTGTGCTGCAGCAGGCTGCAGCATTGGCAGTCGGAATTGCATCTCGCCGGTGAGCGGTGAGGAGCCTTCGTTCGTCGCCGGAGAAATATTTTACGCGAATGAACCTGTGGAAGGGACGGCTGGTATTCTAGGTGATCCACAGGCCACAGACTGCCGCAGGAAGTTCTACTGCGTGCTTGCCGAAATTTTAAAAGCAGCAGAGGAATCGCCTGGCTCGTGTAGCAGTAGGCCCTGGGGAGTGGCAGCTAGCGATAACGGCCATCCAGCCATCCCTCTGTAGTTGGGCCGATTTTCCTTTTAGACCGAAAAATATTCCAATTTCCATGCCTTGCTTTGAAGAAAAAATTTCTGGTACCGCCGGCCCACGAGATGCTGCAGCCCGGACAAGGGTAAGCTTGGGCAGGCCCACTACCCTCTGCAGTTGGGCCGGTTCCTCAGGCCCATCTAATTAGTGATCGTCATAGCTTTTTTCCGCTAGGCCACTCCAGTTGGTTATATGGGCCGTCGTAACACGTAGAGATCGAAGGAACCTTGGTGGCCATGTGTGGGTTTCGTAGGGGTCAAGTACTCGGCACTCCAGTTCGCTACAATTCTGTTTTGTGTTGTGTTGATCGAGCAATTCCTTTTTCGAATCGTTTCCGTGTAGGTTTCGCGGCGGGCAAGTCGCCTCCCCTCCCCTCCCTATACAACGCGGCGACCGCGACCGTGGGTTCCATAACCTCTCGTACATCCACCACCGAACGGATCGGAAACTGCCTCTGCGCGACGAGAGCGAACGAAGCTAGGCCAAGATGCAGATCTTCGTGAAGACGCTGACGGGGAAGACGATCACCCTCGAGGTGGAGAGCAGCGACACCATCGACAACGTCAAGGCCAAGATCCAGGACAGGGAGGGCATCCCGCCTGACCAGCAGCGCCTCATCTTCGCCGGGAAGCAGCTCGAGGACGGCCGCACCTTCGCCGACTACAACATCCAGAAGGGGTCGACGCTGCACCTGGTGCTCCGCCTCCGCGGCGGCAGCAGGGGCGGGTACCCAAGGGGATCGAGCCCAGCCTCTGCGAGCTCGCGCAGAAGTACAACGAGAACAAGATGGTCTGCCGCAAGTAATCGATCGATGAGCCCTGTTTGCTGATCTCGCCTTCACTTCTTAATTTGTTCCTGCTGCTGCTAGCTTGGATCGCTCATCACGTACGCTCTTGTTGTCTTGCAGGTGCTATGCACGGCTTCCAAACAGGGCTACCAACTGCCGCAACAAGAAGTGTGGCCACACCAGCGAGGTGAGAATTGATGATTTTGTTTTTTATTGTCACCAAAGTACACGATGAGTGCATGTTTTTGTCTTTAATCTGGATCGTGTATCAGGCTGCCATTGTCGACGTGTTCCTATGTTGTTTTATTATACTGTTCAGTCGTTCGTATATTAGGCTATATATGCCGTTGCCTATGGTATACATTCAGATAGAGTTTTGCATCAATGATCTTAGAGTGTATTATCTTTTTCAGTCGCCTTGTTTTGCATCACTGTGCTCAATGATGCATTCATAGTTATACACTTTAATTGAGTTTACTCGTCTATGTGCTCTATGGTTGTGCTACACTACTGAGTACTGAACAGCAGATGGTATTAGGCCTTTTCTTTCATCTGATCTGCATTTGTTCCCTCTAATTTTTATGCTCTGAATGTTTATTGTTTTTCAGCTAAGGGCAAAGAAGAGGTTCATGTCCAAGATCCGTGGAGCTTGAGCCTGGAGCGCGTTGCCATGCATCAGTTGAAATATTTTACTTTCCAATTAATGTCTAGAGATGTTGAGCGTTTCTTCGTTTATGATGAATAAAGTTGAGGGGGAAGCCCTGTTCTTGACTTGAGATTTCTGCATTTATATCCTACAGTGTAGTCTCCTTTTGGGTTTTGTCAAATCACAGACTCCCGACGTCCAAGCCTGTGCAGCGCTCACCGACGCAGGCGCTGGCGCCGCACGCCTAGACGAACGGGAAGCCGGGAAGGCATCAGGGCGCGATGCCGTGCCTCCGCCTCCGGCAGCCCTGGCAAGTGGCAATTGCATCGCACACGCCGCCATGGTTTCCCAACAAGCTAATCAACAGGGGTGCAACAGAGAAACGTCTCTAAAAACCAAAGCAGCTTTACAATTACACGGCCATATATATTCCTATTGATTTACACACATCGAAGGAAGTCCTCACGGAGATAACGTCGAGCACGTAGCACGCACCTCCCACGCACTCGATCGCCTTGTGCTTCCTACCTTATTTGCAGACCGATTACACACACAAATCGGAGGCCTACTGCTTCCTGGAGTTGATGTAGTCCTGCAGCGCCTCCATCTGCTCCCTGGTCGGCGGCTGCTCGTTGTTCTTGATGGACCGGTGCACGTCGTACGTCGTCGCCCCGAAGAACAGCAGCCTGCACCCCCAATCAAACACCTCAGGCTCCATGCTTGCTGCTGCAATTGAGGAAACCCGATGGATAGGAACGGCGGGGAGGAGGAGGAGGCACCTACCCGGCGGCGAACAGGGCGATCTGCCTCGGGAACACGTGCTTCCCGAACAGCCTCATGCTGCTGCCTGCTGCCTGTGCTGCTGTGCGGCCGGCTTGCCGCAGAATTACACAGGCAAGCAAGCTGTTGGTCCAGTCTTCCAGGGCCCAACAAGAATGATGTGTGGCCCATGGGCTGGGCTTTGCCTCAGATCGCGGGCTGGCTTTTGCTTTACGCCGCACCAACACAAGCAAACTGCTGCGCCTCGGACGACGACTCGCGTAAGCTTCGCCTTCGATGCTTACGCCCGCTGCCGCGGTCGCCTCCCGCCACATCCCCTCCCTGCTGAACCTGCTGCGCCAGTGCCGCTCCATCCAGCGCCTCAACCAGGTCCACGCCCACCTCCTCGTCCGCGGTTCGCTCTCCGCCGGACATGGCGCGCGCGCCGCGCCACGCGCGCCGCCTGTTCGACGGAATCCCCGACCGGGACAGGTTCATGTACAACACCGTCATCAGAGCCTGCTGCGACGGCAGCCGCCCGCAAGAAGCGCTCCGCCTCCACCGCGGCATGCTCGAGCGGGGAATACTGCCGAACGAGTTCACCCTGCCGTTCGTGCTCAAGGCGTGCACGAGAGCGCGGGCGTGGGGCCACGCGCGTGCTGCCCATGGCGTGGTTGTGAAGCTCGGCTTTGCGGGGCAGGTGTTTGTGGGGAACGCGCTTCTGCATTCGTACGCCTCAGCTGGGTCTCTGGCGGACTCTAGGCGATTCTTTGATGAGATGGTGGAGAGGAACGTTGTGTCATGGAACTCGATGATCGGTGGATACGCCCAGGAAGGGGACACTAGAGAGGCACGCGCCTTATTCGGGGAGATGAGGCGTCAAAGCTTTGTGCAAGATGAGTTCACGTTGGTCAACCTGCTTCTCGCCTGCTCACAAGAGGGAAACCTTGAATTTGGCCGGCTCGTGCATTGTCAGATGTTGGTTAGTGGATCTCGGGTTGATCTGATTCTTGGAAATGCTTTGGTGGACATGTACGGTAAGTGTGGTGATCTGGTGATGGCTCACAGATGCTTTGAAATGATGCCCCTCAAGAATGTCGTTTCATGGACGTCCATGCTTTGCGCTTGGGCAAAGCATGGTTCAGTTGATGCTGCAAGGGACTGGTTTGACCAGATGCCAGAGAGGAACATAGTCTCGTGGAATGCCATGATCTCTTGCTATGTTCAATGTGGCCAATGCCGTGAAGCATTGGATCTTTATAACAGTATGCAGTCCCAGGGTCTTGCTCCAGATGAGGTTACCTTGGTGGCTGTCCTCTCTGCTTGCGGACAAATTGGTGACTTGACTTTTGGGAAGATGGTACACCTTCACATTAGAGACAAAATCAATAATCCTGATGTCTCTCTAGTTAATTCACTTGTGGACATGTATGCAAAATGTGGTCAGGTAGACACAGCAATCAGCCTGTTCAGTGAAATGTGTCATAAAAACGTTGTTTCTTGGAATGTAATTATTGGGGGGCTGGCAATGCATGGCCGTGCACTGGACAGCGTCATGTTCTTCAGATCAATGGTAAGAGACTCCTTCTCGCCTGATGAGATCACCTTCGTGGCCCTTCTTTCTGCATGCAGTCATGGGGGTCTGCTAGAAGCTGGGCAGCATTATTTTGAAGCTATGAGACATGTTTACAATGTTAAGCATGAAGTTGAACATTATGCTTGCATGGTTGATCTTCTTGGCCGTCGTGGCTATCTTGAAAAGGCTGTTTGTCTAATAAAAGAAATGCCAATTAAGCCTGATGTTGTAGTCTGGGGTGCATTGCTGGGAGCCTGCAGAATGCATGGGAGTGTCGAGATTGGAAGGCAGGTGATCAAGCAATTACTTGAGTTGGAGGGCATCAGTGGAGGTCTGCTTGTTCTAATTTCAAACTTGCTATACGAAACTCACCGGTGGGAAGACATGAAAAGACTTAGGAAGCTAATGAAAGAGTGGGGAACCAGAAAGGATATGGGTATTAGTTCAATTGAAGTGAACAACAGCATCCATGAATTTGGAGTGGAAGATCTTAGACATGAAAGCTCAAGTGAGATATATGCAGCAGTTGATCAGCTGTCATGTCATTTGATTTCTCTGCATGTAGTGACTGTGCATCCGGGAGAGCTACGTGTGATAGAGTGAAGCACTATCTGGAATTCTTTTATTTCTTTCCAGTATCAGTTGTAAGCTCATACTGTTGTGCTACTATGCTACAGAGTCAGGCACTATACAAAAGCACAAAATGAAGATGAATGTGGCTGGTGCATTGCTTTACAAGATAACTAGCACGGTGGCCCGCGCAAATAGCGCGGGTATCTAGTTTTATTTTTTCCAATATTTTTATTTTTTTTAATTTGACAAAAGTTCCATTAAATTTGGTTTTTCTATCCCTTTTGCTTATTTTTTATATACTTTCTTCTATTAGTTTATTTCTTTAGTTTTATTATTGTTAAAAAGATTTCCTCCAAAATATATCTTTACGTAGCTGAAAATGTTTGATGCTTGGTTCCTATAATTTTTTTTTAGATTCAATCGTATTCCACATTTGTTTTGGCGGGTTCTTGGAACCCAACTAAATATTTACAATTTACATTTTGCATGTATCAGTTATTTATTTTATTCCTCTAGCTATGGCTTTCTTTGTTCGAGTGTTTTATTTTCTTCAGATTATTTATTTAGCAAAACATTTAGTAAAATAGCTTTTTCGCTTATTATAAATAATGAGCCCTTATATTTCCTATTTTCTTTCCTCCTTTTCTTCCGATTCCCTCCTCTCCTTATCCATTGACCCGGCTCCATCGTACCATCCAGCTCCCCGCAGGCGCTGCTTCCCGCGTGGCCGGCCGTCGCTCGGTCTCCTGCGCGGCCTCCCGCCGGCGCGCGGCCGCCCGTGCAGGCACCCGTCAGCCGACGCTTGGCCTCTCGCGCAGCCACGCGCCGGCCATCTCCGTTCCGCCTCCCGCGCAGCCGTCCGCTCGTCGCCGCCGCCGCTCGACCTCCTGCTGCCCGCCGCGCCCGCCACCGTTGACCGCCCGTTTGATTGACGACGACGGAAGGGAAGTCATGGTCACAGGCGATCTCCATTCCCATCCGGCCGGCCATCCCCTCGCATCGACAACGGCGAAGAAGAGAAGTAATTGCAGGAGCAGCGACGGGCGTGATGGGGAGCCTCAGGATCTTTGTGGTGCGGAGTCGGTCGTCGCCGCCTACTTCGTTATCCCTGGCTTTTGTACCCTTTCTTGCCTGTCACGCCTTCCGAGTGGATCCTTCAGTCTCTACTACCTCCCGGCTGCAGGTTGTTCCTAATTTTGTACCATTCAATTCTATTCCTTCGTAGATATACTTCTCGTTAGCTGAGATTTTGATGCTTGCCGTTTTTTTTTTTTTTTTTGCGAAATGCTGTATTTACTTGATTAGCATGAAGCGAGTAGCCTTTTGGTTGGGTCACGAGTACTGACAGTGAACAGAAAACTTTACTCTGAACTTTGAAATTGTAGAGGCAAACATATTCAAATATACTATGTGATTTACCTGAATTATTGTACGTCTGTATTATTCACCTAGTTTCTTTGTGTACTTAAATTACAATACTTCATTGTATACAATGTTTCTTATTCGATCCTGTTCTATATTATCTGAGTCGATCAGCATCTTCAGCCATCTTTGTTTGTGGCTCTAGATATTGCGAGGTATAGTTCTCCATGGTATTTTACGTGTGCTGGTAAATATACTCCGACCTTGTTAAGGGACTGTCCCTGGCTCCTGATTATTGTGCTTGCGAAGCAAACTGTCACCGGATACTGTCTTCTTTTTATTTTGAACGCGGAAGTTGGACCAGGCATTGACATTGTTATGCGAGGGACGTATACCTTGTTGCCCGCATTTGCTCCGGTGATTATTTTTGCTTCGATATAGTGTTTCCCAAGCTGCGTCACTATCAATCTTGTACCGTTGCATAACCCTGCCGCTTGATTTAATGTTTTAAGTAGCATTACCGGCAGACCAAGTTTGAGTTTCAGGTCATGGTTTGGGAATCCTGGGAATGCGAACCTGTTGAGATACGCCATAGGGTAGATGCATCTCTTGTCATTTTCTCTCTCTGCCTCTATGGTGTCAAAGCTTAGGTACGTTTCCTCGTCACATGGTATTTGTGCCATCATATATTGGTTTATCTCATTAACTTTTTTGTCCACTGGGCACAATATCATCCTTTCTTCTAGGTACTGTGTTTCTTTATAGTGGGTATTTAATTCTGGATATGTGGCTCAGATGATCTCTTTTATCGGACCATTTTCTTTGTGCAGCAGTATGTTTCTTGGTACTTTCATCCACTCTTCTTCTTCACCAGTTGCTGTTCTTCCGTTGCCTATATTCAGCATCCATTCATTGAATTCTTGTGCCTGTCGATGTTCTGTTTCGTTGTCCGTTATTTAACTCAGCCTCATGTTTTGTGTGAGCTCGAATATCTCAAAGTGTTTCCACAGATATGAGGCTTTTATTGTTGCTTCTACTGTTTCCTTTCTGGTTCCTCTCTGTACCATCGGCAGTAGTTGCCTGAAGTCTCCTCCGAGGACGATTGTGATGCCTCCGAATGGTATTCTTGTTCATATCAATTGTTTTTGAATTATCTGCAACATTTCCTCTCAGCTTTTTTCCATATAACTTTTTGCGTAATCTTGTTGCACTCTTTATGGCTTGGTCTACAGCATATTCCTTCTTGGCAAGATCATAGTCAACATCTGCATCTTTAGGAACACGCACTCTCTTATTTGGTTTAGCACCAGAAGCTTTGACCTTCCTTTTGCTATTTTCTTTACGATCTTCGTCTGAGTTATCTTCCACTATCAGTGCTCTACGTCTTCTTTTATTTACAGGATTGAGTTTCCTCGTTGATGAATCTTTTTCTTTAGATCCACTTGTATCATGGCTGATTTGTTCGCTATCCTCCAATTGTTGGACATCTGCAACGATGTCTGATACTTCTGAGTCATCTTCCACTATCATTGCTTTACGTCTTCTTTTATTTACGGGATTGAGTTTCCTCGTTGATGAATCTTTTTCTTCATTTGCAACCATGTCTGATAACTTTTTGATAGGCGAACCACTTGAGACATGTTCCTGGTGAAACCATATGGATACAATTAAATTATATAAAAAGTAAGAACCAATAAACAATTTAAGATATTGGTATTAAAAATGAATACTATTTTCAAAGCATTCTTTACTGGACGATATCTGGTATCTTCTTGGACTTTGAAATTACTTAGCTCATAGATAGAACCCTCATTGATCTTTGGTTTATAGTTATTAATTAGATTTTTCCAGATAGTAGCATGAATAGTCTCGCCCTGTAAAAAAATTCAAATCTGTGTTCAGTAATTAAACATGATGATGGTTGTTAAGATGTATCTAGAAATATAATAGAAAATTACTTGATGATAAAATTATGATGTGAAAGACGTACCTGCTCATCCATAAGAATCATATCTAGGCTCATAAGTTCATCGGTTGCAAAATTGATTGATTCCCACATTCTTAATACTTTAACTTTAATGCTCCATGCTTGTCCGTTTGTTGTCAGCTGTCTAAGTTTTTTGTATGCCATAATGATACTTCCTGCAGACAAAGAATTTGATGGTCATGTCTAAATATTTGCAAAATACTTGTATATATTTTTTTGGATACTTACTTTGTATAGAATCTGACAGGAAAGTGAACAACTGTAGATGACCTTTGGATATCACAAACTTCTGTAGCAGCGTGTTGGATCCAGGTAACAAATCTGACGCGCTAGTCTTGGCCAAAACTTCACGTGCAATCTGGCCGAGAGGAGGCGACACTGGCGATTTGACTGAAAGAAGGCTATCTGGCCAAGAGAAGATGGACTGATTCTTTCGGCTAGAAAAATCTGTACAGGACAATTCTGTTGACGAATCCCTAGCAATCTGGCCGAGAGGTGTTTGTGCAACACGATTGTAGCTGAGAATATGTGTTGGAGTTCGTCTTCCAATATGTGTATATGATGTGATGTTTTCTTATTATTTTATCCAAAATCAGAGCAAGCATGATAATACCTATTAGAATAGGTCTTGGGACATGTGTTTATGATGTGATGTTTCCTTATTATTTTATCCAAAATCAGAAACGGAGCAAGCATGATAATAGGTATTAGAGTAGGTCTTGGGACTTGTGTTTATGATGTGATGTTTCCTTTTTTTTTAATCCTAGCCAGAAACAAAGCAGTTGCTTCTCTCGATGGAGGCCAAGTACATCGGAAACAACGGCATCAGGTAATGGAATCCGATTCTAACGTTCCCTTTCTTGATGGAGTACAATGCATCAGATAATGGAATCCGATTCTAATAGAAATAGGAATTATCTATTTTTAGAACTATTGGAACTATGGATTCTTTAGAACAACATAGGCCGTTGGATTTTTATAAAATCCAACGGTCTAAATTCTTCTCTTTTTTAAATTAACGTGGTAATTTTTAGATTTTCTCGGCAAACGTGGTGGCTTTTTTTAACACTAATGTATTAAAATAAAGATGTTCATTGCCAAGCAATGTTGGAGGAAAAAGAAATATTCATTGCCAAGCAGACGTCTGTTGATGCCTGAAGGTAGGTAACTCTGACTAAGCCCCTTTCTTAAAGTGTGTCCAGGCTCATCAAACCCACGAATAAAATAAGTGCAGCTGGTCAGTTTAAGTTACAAAGTCCACTTACATAGAAAATACTGAAAGGGACAACTTATTCTTCGTGCTTTTGTCTGGATTCAGAAATAAGTTGTCATTTTCTGTTTTCCGTATTGACCATGTAATGCAACCCTTCATTTAGCTTGTTAATTGGTTGGATGTGTGGTTTTCTGTAGATGTCATGGTTGGCTGGGCAAGCCACTCAACCAACTCTACAGATACTCTTCTATTCCAACAAAGATACTCTTCTATTCCAACAAAGAATACAATTATGGGTATGCACCTGGACGCATAGCCAGAATTTTATTCTTTGTTGGGACGGAGGGAGTAGGTCGACTGGTCATCTTACGCCCACAAATTCAGTGGTCGTCATCTCCTGTGACACTGATATTTCAACAATATCATGAGAGACTAAAGCTCTGCAACAAGAATTCAGCAAAACGTTCACAGGGCAGCACTTTGAGTTGGCAACAAGGTAAGGTTCAAACCTATTAATTTTTCTAGTGTCTGAACTATCTACTGATATTGAATTTTTCTTGTTCCTTTATCCTTGGACCAGGTTGATTGTACCACGGTAACACCTTTACACTGCATGAGCCCTGCAAACTTTGTTCTGAGGAGAACACGATCGATTGGTTGAATGAACGGTTGCAAGGTGTGGGATGGATCCCGTGCCCACATTAGCCAGTTCGTGATGCCTGCCACATGCTTCTCTTAATGGTGCACCGAGCTGCATACCTCGGTTAAGTAAGTGGGGGCCTGCACTTTGCCGCTTGCCAGTTGATTGTAGGCAGCAGTGTACTCCTACCAGAGAGTGCCCATGGGCCATCAACCATCACCATGCGTTGTGCTTTGGCAGTTAAGCGCCGAAAAGCTGCGAGTTGCTATTGGCACAGCACAACGCAAAGCGCCATTGGCCATCGAGGGTTCGAGACGCACGCCAGGATGCCCACCGCACATGGCCACATCACTTCGCCGATCTGAATCGGTAGCTTACTGGATGGCACACGTTCAGAAATGTGTGGTGCTGTTGCAAGTCGATGGCTGGATGATTTGGTTCCGGCTAATGAGAATATATTGGTGCTTTGGGGGGTTGCTTTGCTCTTCTTGTTCTTTATAGAAATCATGGAGCTGCTTTGTTTTTTCAAAGTTCTGATGTTGGATAAAGCATGTTCCGGAAGCTTTCCTTATGATGACTTGCATTCTGTTTTAATAAAAGATCAGGCCTACCAGAATGATGGATATGTTGTTTATTTTTCAACTATATGATCACGTAGGGGGCAGGGAGGATACAGTGCTAGAAAGATCTACGGTAGCTTACTTGCAGGAGTGAAGATGTGCCTCCTTTTCTAGATTCTAATCCTGCATGCGTATCTAATCCGATCATGAGCTCAATTGCTCACAAAAATTGAAGAAGCTAGAATATGCAAGACAAAGCAATATAATTTCGAATTAACCTTGTAGCTTGAACATGTGATTATGTGAATCGAACATGGAAAAATTCTCGCCGAAGAACAGGTCATAGATAATTCGGCACCATTTGTCATTTGATATCCCATACCGCACTCGAATTATGCAAAAGCCAACAAATAAAATCTATGGCCTATACAGCCTGCAAGTGCAAGATCAGGATAGCTAAGCCACAATGCCTGTGCCCCACGCCTTAAATTAAATCGTGGTCTCGCTGGGTTAGTGCCAACCGAATGAATTAATGATATATAATCACCGAGATGAGGTCGCTAATCCCTGAACGACCGAAAGGGATTTGATAACATCACAAATTAAAGAGTGTGCAACTGGATCCAAGTGGGACAGTGGGTTAGTTTCGCTCTTAGAGAAAAATGCAAAGCAACAAGAACTACGTCTCATCAACGGGTGCCCAATAATATCAAGGAAGAATGTTTGTAGCAGTAATTGGAGTAGTTGGCACAACAATACAGATGTTTTGAATATGAATCTGTTCGGTATCATTAAAAAAGATCTTGTCATCTATAAATTAAGTTGGCAAAACATGAGTATGAATTGCCACTATGACGTCTACAAGCAATCCAATTCAATGGTTGTGTAAGACATACAAATCTGTGCAAAAGGACTATACTGCAAGAACAATCAAAAGTAAGCAGTACAATTACAGGTGCAGCACGGCCATGGATTTCAGCCTGCAGGACATGGCGTCGGCCTCCGTCGCCGCGTTTTCCCGGCCGATCCGGCTCCACTTTTGCTCCGTGTCCGAAACCCGGCAGGCCGTCACGAAATCCAGGACCTTGCCGAAGATCCTGAACATCTCCACCGCGTAGATCCTGTCCCGGCCGACGGCGAACGCCGCGTTGGGGTCCATCGGCGCGTCCGGGTGCGCCGCCGCCTCGGTCCACTGCAGCGAGGCGAGGTCGAGCTCGAACAGCTTCCGCACCACCTTCTCCCGCCGGTTCACCGGGCCCTGGCGGTCGCACCACGACACACAGAGCATGAACAGCCGCGACGCGCAGCACGCCAGCGTCGGGGCGTAGTCCCGGAGCCGCGGCGGCGGGCGGGACGTCTGGACGACGACCCAGGAGCCCTTGTCCAGATGGTAGGCGACGAGCGTGTCGGACTCGCAGTACACGTAGAACATCCGGCCGCAGACGGCGCCGGAGCACGCCAGCCCGACGTCGGTGGGGAACCCGGCGATTTCGACCCACTTGTCGATCAGGGGATCGTATATCTCCCCGGACACCAGCGGCTCGTCCCAGTGCCCGCGCCCGCCGACGGCGACAATGGCGAGCCTCGGCTGGCCTTCGTCGCCCTCCTGCCCGGCGGATTTGTCATGAGACGAAGCGAGCTCTGTGGAGTCGGTGTCCTCGTTCAGCATGTCCTTGAGCCGGAGGCGTCTGAGCGAGAGCCGGTGCGGGTCCTCGTACACGGCGGAGGCGCCTCCCAACCGGGACTTGGCCCACCGGACATGCTTCTCGGCGCGAGCGTGGAGAATGCTGCAGGTGGAGGACATCTCGAACACCCCCAGCACCGGCCGCGACCGCGCGGTCCGCATGGGCGCCGCCTTACGCCACGAGCCGGTGAGAGGGCTGAACACCAGGACCCCCTTGTGGGTCTTCACATTGCCTCCGGCGTCCGTGCCACCCGACCGGCCCCCGACGACGTAGAGGTCGTCCTCGACGCCGGCGACGGAGAACAGGAACCTCCCCTTGAGCCCGCCCGCCCCGATGCGGCGCCACCGGTGCGCGGCCACGTCGAGCGCGTGCACGGCCGGGGCAGGGGCGGCGCCCCACCCGACGTCGCCGTCGACCCCGAACAGGAACAGCCACGGCGCCCGGCGCGGGCCCGGGTCCCCCTCCTTGCGGCGCACCCGCAGGAACTGCGGGGCGACGGTGAGGTCCCTCCAGCGCCTGCACACGCACCGCGCGGCCAGGAGCGAGGCCAGCGGCAGCCGGCCCAGCACCATCTCCATCACGTCGTCCGGGAGCACCGCAACGGACGACGCCTCCTTCACCACCACCACCACCACATCCGCGCCAGCTCCCGACGGCCGGTGAGACACGGCGGCGGCGGCCGCGGCGCCCTTCTTCCAGGAGAAGCACTGCAGCGCGCCGTCCTCCTCTTCCTCGTCCTCGCCATCGTTTCCCGCCGGGCGCCGCCGCGGGGCCGCCGCAGGCGCGGCGGAGTCCATCTCGTCGCAGTCGCAGACGCGGCACCCGCCTGCCGCACCGAGGGGCAGCCTGAGGCAGCTCCTCCTCCTCCTTCTCCTGGCGCTCCCGCGGCGGCGGCCATCGCGCTCGCCACGCTTCCGGTTGTCGTCGGCCACCGCATCGTCCGCGGGCTCTGCGCGGAGCAGGGAGGCCAGGCTGTTGCTGCCAGATCTCTGGAGAGCCCTCGGCATCGGAGGAAGCGAGTGCAGTGCAACCAGCCGGCGCTAGGTGGAGAAGAAGTGGTGCGCGAAGGAAGGGATGGCGGCCGGGGCGTGGAGATGGAGGAGGATGCCCCGGAGCAGGATGGCGAGGAGCCTGGCGAGGGAGGAGATAGAGAGCATCGCGTTCGCGCCGGGGCGGATTATTGGGGGCGGTGGTGGGTGGAGTGGGAGTTGGGGAAAGTGGACGCGGCGCCGACGTCCCGACGAGGGGTGGGTGTGGGTGACGCCACGCGCGGGTGGAACGGAATGGATCGAAGCGGAGACAGAGGAGAGGACACACACCAACGGCCGGAGGCCGGAGCCCCGAGCCCGGAGGGGGTGGAGTCGTTGGCGATCGGAGCGGGCCGACGGAATGCGCTGCGGTCCGCGCGATTCACGGAGCTTCCGTGGCGCCGATGGGCCGGGGCGCGCGTGCGCGGGAGCTGGATGCCTTGGCTCGCTGGATCCCGTGCCCGAGAGCGGCGGAGGGGGGCCGTGCCCGTGCGCATGTGAGTGTGACTGAGACTGGCGGCTTTGCCAACTTTGAGCATCGACCGTTGGGTGAACGTGTAGTTCCTCGTACAGTCGTGAATTGGCAAAGGACGATCAGGGTCTGCGCAAGCCCGGTGTTCTGGCACTCAAAAAAAAAAAAGTCCGGTGTTCTGTGTTCAGTAACAGAGTTTGACCGTTCGGTACTCTGTTTTCAGCCTTTTCTTGGCAAGTGCATGGTTCAAGTCTTATAAGACCAATAATTTCTCCAATAATACTAAGATCTTGTTTAGATGTAAAAAATTTAGGAAAAAACATCACATCGAATGTTTGGACATATGCATGAAGTATTAAATATGGGTAAAAAAAAAGTAAATACACAGATGGGTTGTAAATCGCAGGATGAATCTAATAAGCCTACTTAATCCATAATTTGCAACAGTAATACTATAGTAACTATTCGCTAATCATCTACTAATTATAAATTAATTAAACTCATTAAATTCATCTCGCGATTTACAATCCATCCACGCAGTCCCTCGGTAGGGGCTAGGGTGCTTTAATGACGACGATTCGACGAAAATGGGCCGCTGGAAGGGGACGAAAGGCCGTGATAGGCTGTGACTCAAGTCCAGAGAATGTATTGGGCTGTGAACGGGTAGTATTTGAGCAATTTAGCCCAATTAATAGCCCACTAGTTATTCTAAAACGCAAAAAAAAAATCTTAACTATAAGGCCAAAAAAAACAGGGTGCTTCGCGGAGAGATAAAGGCAGCGTGTCTGATACAATATCTGTGTCCATTTCCTTATTTCTTTTCTTTTGAGGCAATTCCTTGTTTCTTCCTGTGTACATGAACAAAACTGCAACCGAACTCCCATGAATTGTTTCAACTATGCCGACCATCAGGTCAAGCATCAGATCAACACAAATACAACAATAAATAATTACCTAAATGATCATTTGATCTTAGTCTACTGCATATCACTTATCTATACTACTGTGCTATACAGGTAGGGGATATCCAACGCCGTCTCCTCTCCCTTCTTGCTAAGCTGAATCTTTGCGCCTGCAGTGATTTAAGACAGAATGGACATGAAGATCGTCGACCATGTCGTCAGCGCAATCGCGGCAACGAGGTACGTCCAGAGGAAGATCACGGAGCACTCCTCTTGTCCAACATCAAACAGCTGAGCCATGGTTCCTGAAACAGAGCTCGGAGATGGTTTATGGTTAGCTTTCTTGCTGGAAACTGAGGCGCCCAAGTCTCAGGAAAGAAGCAGTCACACACAACAGAGCGCCGTTTTTGTTTCAGAGCTTTCAGTAGCGCTCACCAATGTTCATCGCAGGAGGCAGGGCGAACTGCACCATGAGCACGTAGCGGTAGAGCGGGTCGTGGGACAGGAACCCGACGCCGTACGCGGCATGGACCACGGCGATGCCGATCAGCGGCAGGATCACGAAGCGAATGCAGACGATGGTGATGATCACCGTGCGCTTGAGCCCCGACTTCCGAAGCCCTGCGCGCGGATTCAGAGCAGTTTCAGTTTCAGAGCACGGCCGTCGTCGTCCAGGTCGATACGATGAATTGCGAGGAGTCTGATCATCAAAACAGTTGTTGACCAGTAACACTAACACCCACCTTGCGTCAGGTTTCCACCTAGGATGAGGGTGATGCAAGGAATCGTGCCATTTCTGCAGGTGGAGCAAACAGTGAGTGGTACTGAAGAAACACTGAAAATGTGTTGCAGCAGGTCGACAGACATTCAGACAGCAGTCGATGTGTGCTTACCCCATCAGTTTGAGGGAATCCTGTAAAACTTTGAACGGAGCTCCCTCGCCGATGATTAGGGATTTCAACCATGGGACCAGGCCAACAACGAACCCAGTTAACTGAACCAAGAAGAAGGTAGCATCACATCAGATTTAGTCCATGCATTTATGTGCCATTGTGAAGTGAGATGCAGAAACATACAGCGGATATCGTTGGTGGTGCCATCAGCTCCTCGACAAACTGGTGGACAGTATCCTTCAGATTTGTCCAGAATCCCTTGTCGGCGACCTCGCTTTCGCAGGACAAGAGCGGGGCCTCCTGCATTTCTGGCCATTCAGATTCTCTGAAGATGTCGAGTGAACAAAATGACCATGGTCCGTGGATGCAGTGGACTGTTCTGAACTTACCATTGGATTCTCATCCGTCTGCTCATCAGAATTAACTGACGTCGGAAGAGGTGCCTCCTCATCATTGTAGGCAGCTGGACCATCTTGTTTGGCAAGCTCCGCGTCTTGCGCAGAATGCTCCTCGTCGCTGTCGGCTGGGCACTGGATGCTTTTGGACTGCATCTTGTGATACAGTTTACCTGACTTCTGCATCAGGCTGTATGTGTATGTCCATATGAAAAGGCCACCCAGCTGCAGAATGTAGAGTAAGACAGATCACTCGGACTGCAGAACTGGCTTAGTTTCTAGCTAGCCTGAACCCTCAGGCAAGATAGTTTTTTCTTACGGCCATGGACAATGACGAGTAGGAGAACCCGCGTGAGCGGCAAATGCTTCGATCCTTCCCAAATGGGTTCCCATCTTCATCGCAGACGGCCGGGACAATGATCAATAGCAGGTTTCCAAGATTTCCTGCATTTGTCAGTAGAGTTCACTGTTGATTCAGCATCAGCTCGGCATATATGTACATGAAGGGCAGTGAAGCTTGGAGTCCACTGTACCTGCTGAGCAGAAGGCCATGATCAGGCCCCTGAAGTGCTGTGGTGGCTTCAGAATGTTACATGCTATCCAACCCAGAATGCCACCGATCATGAATGTGATTGCTATATTAACCGGCATAAACCACCTGAAGAACAGAAGGCGTATGTTAGGGCACACACTCGAACAGTTAGAGAGAAGCAGAAGTGCAGACTTGCAGTAACTGTGTGCTCAGTTTTTCCTTCCTCGATGCTCCGAAAATGTGGCGATGCTACTCACCACGAAATGACATCCTCGAGCGTGACCGTCTTCGCGAGGCTAGCGAACATCAGAGATGGGGTGAACACGGTGAAAATAACCTGTCAGAAATTTGAGTGAGATTAGACTTTATAATGTTCAGTAAATTGTGAAGCGTTCTGTGGAGACCAGACAGAGCTCACCTTGTTCATATCCCTCCGAGCACTTGTGGTGAGGACATTGCTGAAGCCGGAGGCCAGGTAAGCTCCGACGACACCAATGAGCAGGACCTGGATGATTGGCATAGAAGCGACCAGAAACAATGAGAAGAAACCCATCCTCTACTGGTGTAGGATCAAGCCCCTGTTGATCTGCTTGGTATATGACGCTGAAGGACGGTTTCAAACGTCTCCTGAACGTGTCAAGAGCTTATCCAAAATCTGTGCAGGACGATGCTCCACCCAGGTAAGATAATTCAAGAAAAAAAAAGGAGAATAAGCATCTGGAAGAACCTGAAGAAATGAAGAGAGGAAAAAAGAACGAGAGCTGGCAATTTACACTTGTGCCACCTCTCAATGATGAGACCTTTATTACTTTCCAGCACATGCTAAGTCGGAATTTGAAAAGGACAACTCCACATTGCTCGGAACGCATGTCTCGTTTTCAAAGAAATTAAATGCGGAATAGTTCGAAGATTAGAGATAAACAGCAGACAATTCAGGTCCGCTGAAGCTTTTGCCGGCCCCAAATTTGCGTGCACTTCCTACGGGTTAAGCATGCTTGTGAGTACTCGTCGTTTCAGGAATGGCAACTTGGATGGCCCGTGTGGATTGAGAACCGTGATCTCCATGGCAACCGAAGTCCATAAACCAGAGGAGAACGAAGAGCCAGGAGCAGAAGAAAGCTGCGATACGGCAACAGCAGCATGATGATGAGGAAGGAGGAGGCTCACCTGAGGTCCGAGGAACGCGCAACCGGTGGGGAAGGAGACGCGGCAAGAGGAGCACGCGGCCGGGCAGGAGCAGCCAATGAGGCGACGGACGGAATCGTGTGGTATCTGTCTACTCCTGCGAGCCCCCCGGGACCCGGGAGAGGGGAGATGAGAGCTTATATACCAGGCGACCGGTCTGTTGAAAGTTAGAAACGGCAAGCAGCGAGCAAGGCCGCCGAGCGGATGCGCAGCCGGAGGGAGCGAAGGGATGGATGGCGCCTGCACCGCATCCACCCGGGCTCCAACGCGGCGGCCGGCTGCCAGCTAGCCACTGCACCCATCGCCATCCCCGTTACCCGTCCTGGTCCGCCTGCCCGCTCTCTCTCTTGCAGTCGCCAGTTCGATGTCGTCCGCTTGGCTGCGTTGGCAGCCGCCGATCCACCGGGAGGAGGGATCATCCGATTAATCTACTCGTGGGCGTTTCGCTGCTTCCTTCCTGTTACGTGCGCTCGCCGCCGCGTAATCTCCCGTCCCGTCTGATTGGGGCCGCCGTTCACCTTAAAATAGCGCACATGGCTTGGCTGCCCTCACTTTCTTCTCCGTCTGATTGCGAGATTTGTTACGTCCAGGCTGATCGCGATGCGCGCGCGTGCCAAGAACAACCCAAATCCTACTTGGTTCACAACAGCTGGTGCCAGGTTTTAATTTGCAAACACAAGTACACAACTAAATGTTAACTGATATGATTGGTGTATGCGATAGTTCTGGCTTGTGAATCTGGTCGGGGCTGGATGGTCAAGCAAGAATCATAGCTTCCGATGAACTAACTTGCTCAGACCAATCAACCTGATGGCGAGTCGGTTCCACGTACGCTTCGCCTTCAGAGCCGTCTCCAGAGCAAAACAGTGTTAGGTCAAAGCCCGTAAGCGACATTACAAATGTGGTCAGAGCCATCTTCAGCCCCTCGAGGGCCAGGGCAGCGCGGTCCTGAGTCAATCTGCCAATATGAAACAGAACTCTTTCTTCTATTATTCTTTTTTTGTCCTCTTATCAAGCAGCAGAAGGAGACGCATTGTGGCCTTGTGGCCTGGGTAATTAGCTTGGCCAGCCCATCGTTCTCCAAGTGGTCACTTTTGTCTATCCCAGCGTCTTCCAGCATTTCCCTTTTGTTGCTTCTGATCACTGCCGTTCACCGCCGTATGTGACATGCGTGACAGTGACGAGATGATTTGGATAATGAAACGAAGGGAACGCATGTGGTGTGGAGGATATCCAGGGAGGCAGGCTCACAAAGCCCCCTGGCATGCCCATCCCATGGGCCCGCTTTTTCTTGAGTACAGCGAATTCGATTTGTGTCCGGCGCACCGTGCACAGACAAAAATCAACGTGAAAACTGAGGTGCCCTGGAACTTGGAAAGCTGCCTGGAGCAGTGTGCATGCGAGTTGCAGACACTACTGGTGATCGTGCATCAAAGGCTCAAGCAGCCAGCAGGGAGATCTTGGGTAGGCTTCCTGCCTGCCGATCTGCCATGCGGGGTCGCGAGCTGCGGGCTCGCCTCTTCCTTTTTCGCCACAGCGGGGCTGAGTCAGCCGTGACGATTGCATCTGCAATTCTGCATGCCCGGCTCTGTCTCGTTGCCTTCGCGGCCCACGCCGTGCTTTGACGGTGTGACACCCGACGACTGGGGTCGTGGGGTGTGGCTCGACTTGCCGACCGCCGGCCGGGCCTGAATCGAGTGCGACGGCGACGGCGAGTGCGGCTGCGTTCTGATGATGCCAGGTTGGCTGCTTCGTTTCTCCGTCGAGCGCGGCGGCTTCGACGGTCATGATTATGATTATTTTTTTCCGGAGGGCATTCATTAAACAGATATTAGGACCAAGTATGGTGAATGTTGATACACTTCCTCGCTACTCTCTCCGTTCTAAATTATTAGTTATTTGAACCGAAGGAGTAGGATAATAGATACATTTCTTGCTATCTCCTCGCCTAATCAGGCTGCTTGTCGTGCTGTGGATAGAGTGTGGCTAGTTTCTTATGTTTTTTAGGGCGATTATAATGTGCTCCAAAAGCAGTCCATAGAAACTAAAATATTCTAACCAATCTACGTCAACCATTATGGAGGTATCTATAAGTTTAGGCCTCCTCCAGCGGCCGGTCGAAATCGCCGGCTCGTGTCAGATTTTCTCCAACGTGTGAGAGGGAGCACGAAAAAGCTACGGCTAGCGAGCCTTCAACCGCCGATCGCGCACGTCCTCCGAAAAGCTTTCTATCTCTGCTGTCTCATGATGCGTTTAATGCTCCGTGTTTTCTTCTTTTATTGCTTCCATCCTCCAGGTGAGCTAGCGATGTCGATCGTCGGCAGCTGGCGAAACCTTTGGAGGAAGCCTTATGGGCTGCCCATAAAAAGTAAAATGTCAATTTATCTCACTCCTTCCTTCTCTTCTCTCCCTCTCTCTCCTTCCCCCTCTTTCTCCATGTAAATTCATTACTACGTATTTTTGCATTACATTGTGGACTTTGCAATAGTTGTAGACTACGGTTAATGGGGCCCACCGCTAAGGGCTACTTGATCCAAATAAATTGGTGTTGCTCTTACGGTGAAACCTGATCAAGTTTTAAATTCTAATACGAGTGATCGTATTTTCTAAATTTATTCTGTGAATAAGCATCAACATTCATTCGGATCCACTAGGAAGAAGTTTATCGCCCTCAAATCTGCCGTAGTATTCTATACCAAAGTGGACCCTTATCTCGTGGTGGATACTTTTGGCAATTCCAGTATCCTCTGGCATCTCCCATTTGCTGGTTCTGATCATTGCCGATGACTGTACGTGAGGACATGTGTGGTATTGTGACACAATGACGTGGAGGATATTTTTTTCACACAAAGCTTCTTCCCCGACTTTTTTCACGCCGCATGCACCTTCTCGTGAAATAGAAATAGTGAAATACTGATGATGATAGATCATGATGTCCCGTCCAGGAAAACGTCTGGCCTGGCCAGTACGAAAGTAAACCATCGCGTACGTACTATAGCGGCGCATTGCCCCCCGGCCTCTCATGTCATGCTCACCTGGCCAATCTTGGATCCAGAAGTGTAGGGATTAGGAACCCAGGGCCCCCTCTGACAGGAACAACCTGCGCAGCACGGACGCCACGAACCCGCTGATGCGTCTCCGCGCCACCACGAACGGTGTGGCGAGCAAAAGCGCTCGCGGATCACGTTGCTCCGCCACAGCCACAGCCCGCAGCGCCGTGAAGGACCCGACCGTCCGACGACTCCTCAACGGAGCGCCACCTGACGCTTGCCATTCGCCCGCCCGCCGCGTACCGGCGGCAGGCGGCAGGAAGGAGCCACCCGTTACGGCGCGGCACGTCATGAGCTGTCGCCGGCGATCTGAGAACGTCTGACTGGCTCTGCACCTCTGCGTCTTCTTCATCTCTCCCTGTGATAAGTACTAGCAGCTGCTCCGTTGGTCAGCATGACAGTACTCAATCCCATCGAATCCATCACAACAGCAGCTCCTTTCTTTTCCCTGGACACTAAAGCGTGATTTTCTTGTGCTTAAAAAGGGATGATCTAATTTTCTTTTTGGGGCTGAATTGTCTGCTGTTTTCGCCCATCATTACAGTTTTTTATGAAGTTTTGGGCTTGAAATCCATGTCCAGTTTTAACATGCGCATGGGCTCCGGCTAGCTGCTCATCTAGTACGCCTTTGAACGTTGCAAGTGGGCCGTGCCCAGCGTTGGGCCGCCACAATGGCACTTCTTCAGCCTCGTCATGGGCCACAATGAAGAAGCCTCTTCTTGCCCACCTTCTTTCTTCTTCCTCCACTCGGCACGCAAATCACGCGATCCACATCCACGTATGCGTGCTGTGCCGGTCCGTAGCTCGCCAGCTGCGGCGCTTTTGCCGACTGCTCCCCGGGTCCACCTGCTCCCCGGGTCCGGCGTGCGAGTCGCCCAAGCAGCAAAGCTCATGCAGGCTGCATCCGTAGCAGTAGCGAGACCTGGGCCCGGGTGGTGCCTTGACCGGTGCGCGTCTTTCTCGGCCTCAGCACAGAGAGTCCAAAACAAGCGCCGTGGGATCCAAATTAACGTTGCCCCACCACAGAAAAACTCACTCGCAGTCGCAGTTGATCCAAACCGCCTAGGATGCTGATGGACTGGACCAATTACACTGCATTTTCTGTGCCACCAGGGCCAAAACTTACTCGGTCGTCAGGGTGCGATTGAGAGTGCCCATGCCCCAGTGAGAGCGAGAGGCCAGCAGCGCCCCTGGGCAAAGCGAGCTCCCATCAGATAAAGAAGTTTAGAACCAGAAACAAAAAGAAAGGGAAGGCAGCAGAGATAGGCATGTCTATCGGAACAGGAAGGCTTCAATGCCAGCAGGACAGCGGGAAAGCCAGCGCGCCGCGCCCCATCCCAATCTATCCGGGGCATCAACCCAACCCAGCCCAAAGCGAAAGCGGCAAAGCGCCCCCCGAGGTGATGGCCACCTTGACCGCTGCGGCAGCCGAAGAGCACGACGCGCCACTCAGGGTGGGTATTCGGTTCTCCGGTTCGGTTCGGTTTCTCGGTTTTTCAGAAATTGGTTTCGAGAAAATAGAAACCGATCGGTTCCAAAAAATTTCAGAAACTAAGTATTTCGGTTCTCGGTTATTTCGGTTCGGTTTCGGTTCTAATCGAACTAACCAAAAATTTTTAGCAGAAGATAAAATAATAGGAAAAACATACATGTTCTATAGCAAATTAAGACGATACTTCCTCTATTTTAGAGAATAATAATTGAGAAGGGAACAATAATAAGAGAATAAGAGAAATACATAGCAATTGAAATATGACACATCACATATAAACTAAATATACTCTTACAAAATGCAAGGTTTATGTTATTCGGTTCTTTCGGTTAATTCGGTTACCCGAGAGTAGAAACCGAATTTTCTTCGTTTATTTTATTTCGATACTTTGTGGAACCGAACAAGGAACCGATTTTTTCGGTTCAGTTTTCGATTATTTTCAGTTCGGTTTTCAATTCTTGGATAATTATGTCCACCCTGAAGCGCCACCAACTTCCCCCCTCTGCCCTCGTCCTCCTTGACCTCTCTCCCCCAGCCCGCGCCGCCGTGCGTGCCCCGTACCACCACTCGCACTTCGCCCAGGCGGCCGCGTTTTTTATATTAGCGTACCTGGTTAAGGCGTCAATCACCGATCAAAAGGCCAATCACCCGCGCCCAATCAGTTAACCACAGCCCAGTGAGTGAACGGCTCGGTGACTGCTGACCTGGCCGTGGGGACGAGGCGAGTGGCCGAGGATTTTCAACCTTATCCCTGCCCGATCCAGCAGGCGAGTGCCAGGTGCGCGCTCCTGCGCTTTATTCCGTCGTCCTTGCCCGCTCCTGTCCCGGCCCCCGGCTTTTGGTCGATTTCCAATCACCATGATTGCCGTGGGGAATTCTGAATTCACATGGTCATCGGCAGATAACGGGTCAGTGGCTGACAGGAGGAAAAGACGGAAACGTGATGGAAAGCGCGCGACCAACCCAACCCAAACCCAACTTGGGGCAGCTGATCCCGAGCCGTGGCGCACTAAGCACTCGTGTGTCCCAGTCCCAGTCCCGTCGGCGCGCCTCTCCCCGGCTCCGCTTTCCAACCAACTTGCCGCGCGCCGGCCTGATCCCCGCGCGTGATCCCGCGCCGGGGGAACGAGGAAAACACGGTGCCCGCCGTGCCCAGCCCACTCGTACGGCGCGCACTCGGCGAGCCGGCGAGGGGCCGGGGCGGGGCAGTGCGCGCCGTCGGCGGCGGGTCACGCCCACTTGGGCTCGTCGCCGCCGGTCAGGGTCAGTGAGTGAGCGTTTTAGGCCGTGGCCCGCGGCGTGAGTGAGGCACCCCCACCCTTTTTTCGCCCGGGGAAGAAAACAATGGCGATGTGGTGGTGCTGCTCGCCTGCTCCAATGGAGCTCCCCGGAAGTGTGCGGCGTGGCATCCGGGATCAGGTGCATCGAACCTGGACCGCTCTTTCGTGGCTTTTCTTGCTTAGTAATAAAGCACGTTGCGGGCAGCGGAGGAATGCTACGGCCATGGAATGGGCGAGCGGGGGGATAAGGTTTGTAGTGCGCCGGCATATCCTCAAAGGCGGGCCGGGGGTTCGTACGGTGCTGACTGCTGACTGTGCCGTTCAAATATTGCACTTGCGCCGTCGGCATGGACCTGACGTGGCGGGGTACCCAACACATGGGTCCCGTCGGCGGGCGGCCGGAGAGCCACCTTTTTTTTCTCGTCGAGCTCTTTGTTTTTAGCGCCCGATCGTGGAATCGCATCCTTCCGTGCTCGCATAGTTGCGCGCCTCCTTTTTCCAGGCTTGAGGCCTGCGTAGATGCTTGTACTTCATTCTCGTTTCCTAGGTCGTTTTCCGTTTTTACAAGTTGCGGCACGATCGTGTGGGCTGTGCTTTTCGAGCATGACGGCTGTACCTGAACTGCACCTCGGACGGAGACTGCTGCTCACCCCCGGCCAAGGGATCAGGTCACGCCTACTCTAGAAAAGGACCCGCGTCCAGTTGCAGCAGAAAAGGGGTAGCAAAAGGGGCCCCGGAAAAAGGGAGGAGCAATGAACGAACGATGCCACGGAATTTTCCGAGAGGAATTGCTTGTCGCTGGAGAGTGACACTTCCGCTTTGTGGAGCTGCCTGCTTGTGAATTATCGTTATTATCCCTGTACTATATTTAATACGCACGCACGCACGCACGCACGCACGCACGTCCGGCGCTGGCGCGCTGCACTATCGCCGTCTCCTCGGACGCGCTATAAAAACGCAGCCCCGGCGCGAGACTCTGGCCTCCTTCCACCTCCACCAGCCGAACGGAGAGGGCGCTCCACTCCACTCCACTGGACACTGACCTAAACTGGCCCCGCTTCTCCCCCTGCCCCACCACTCCCACCGAGCATGCGGCGCCTGCTGGACTCCGTCGAGCGCCTGGCCGCGGTGGCCGCCGCGACGCCGGCCGCGGCGTCGTCGTCGGGGGGCGTCCACACGGACACGTTCCTCATCCTCGCCGCCGTGCTCTGCTTCCTGCTCTGCGTCGTCGGGCTCGCCTTCGTCGCGCGGTGCTCGCGGCTGTGCAACCCCTCGGCGTTCTCCGTCGACGCGGGGCCCGGCGACGGGGCGGCATTGCCGGCCGCGGCGGCGGCGCGCAAGGGCGTCGAGAAGGAGGCGCTGCGGAAGCTACCGACCGTGCCGTTCGAGGGGGCGGCGGGGCGGGAGGAGGGGGGCGACGACGGCGGGGAGCGGCCGGAGTGCGCCATCTGCCTCGCCGAGTTTGCGCGCGGGGACGAGGTCCGCGTGCTCCCGCCGTGCGGCCACGCCTTCCACGCGGCCTGCGTCGACACCTGGCTCCTCTGCACCTCCACGTGCCCCTCCTGCCGCAGCGCCCTCGTGCTGGCGCCGGCGCCGGCGGCGTCCAGTGCAACAGATCCTCCCCAGCGCTGCGCGTCGGCGCAGGGCTCGGCCGAGCCAGAGTACTCCGTCACCGTCGTCGTCGTCGAGCGCGGCCCTTGCCGGACGTCGGTGCCGTAGGCTGACACCTTGTACATACTCCGTACACGTACATACACGCTCTGGAATCTCTTCCTTCCTGCCAACAATCACTGATGGATCGCTGAAGCTGTACAGTGTGCAATGGTGATTCAATCAATCACTTGTACGTCCGCTTGGGTCATTTTAATCTAATCTGTGAATACCAAGTAAAAAAGCTAAAGCTTTCCTTAACTAAACGTGGCAAGTTTGTGTTCGTCCTCCACCCACCCTTGCAACCAACCAAAAATCGCGACGGGCACGCAAGAATATTATTAACCTGCTAAAATCTGCCTACCAAATACTATAATTTTGGTTCATCGCGATTAGCTGCAGGTGTACCATACAGAAGGGCGCACTCGAGTAAGGGAAAAAAAAGCGCATCGGCAGATCGATCAGGACGGCGCTTTTGTACTCGAGATGGATATCATGGAATCCACGGGGGTGGAGATGGCGGCGGTCGCGTCGCTTCGATCGCATCGTGGCCGGCACGGTGGGATGGGATATTTCGGTCACTGTACGATTCGCCGTGCTCACAAGTTAGGTCCGTGACGTGTGCGTACGGACACCGGTGTGAGTGAGCACGTTCGCCGCTCGATGTCAACGGCCCATGGGCATATGGGCAAGGTTGCACTGCATGCGTGATGGAGTGCGTACTTGCCGTACCCGTACCCGTCGGATGGGCGCAGCGTGGGCCGCCGCATGGCCCGCCGGCTTCGCTTATCATCGATCGTATCGCCGCAGGAAAATTTCATTGCATTTAGAATGTTTTCAACAACCTCATTGCCATTATTGTCGTCAGTGTGTTGTTTGAGACTCTGTCGTCAAATTTCATAGCTCCATGCTAATTATTGTCCAATAGGTTCAACCTTCATTCTTATGTTGCATGTGTTTTCATAAAAATGATTGGTTTGATTGTTGCACCACGAAGTCCGAGCTTATTGCATTTGTTACTTTCTTTTCTCGAATACGCAGGAGAGTTATGTATGTTTGTATTAAGAAAAAAATAGAAAGTTAGAGTACAACAACGGAGCTAAGCTCACGCTAAGACAATAGACCACCAGGTACGCCCATGACAGATACAACCCAGCCTTAAAGACCTCCCACCCAAAAGACTACTCACGCCTTAAACAACCAAGATGACTAGCCCCCGCTTCGATCCAAAGGAGGGCTTCTTCCCGTGTGCGCTCCAACAGTTCTTGGATTGAGCACTCGCGCCGTTCAAACAGCCGAGCATTTCTCTCCTTCCAGAGGGCCCAAGCTGTGAGCATGAAGAGGGAGTCCAGACCTCTCTGACGTTCCTTTGGTTGCATCTTTCTCAGATGCTCCCGCCAGTCTTGTAGCTCAACATCAATGAAGATGCACGAACAAGTGAACCAAGAGAGCATGCTGTTAGATAAAACACGGCTTAAAACTCAATATTAACATGATCTAACACCTAAAACATAAGCACGACCTATAGAACGATATGAATAATAAAGAAGTGTTTAGAAGCCGCTGAGGATGACATCTCGGCGGTGGTTTGTGTTGGGGATGAAAACGGCGCTTCCGTAGTCGTTCCCGTAGGTGTTCCCGACGTAGATGAAGTAGTCGATCTCGTTGGGGATCGTCGTCCTTCCGGCCTATACCGGCACTGTCCGGTGTTGGACGGCAGGTGGAGGCGGTGGCCTTCAGGTGGCTCCAGCGCCGCCGTAGATCGGGACGGCTGTAGTGGACGGCTAGAGTTTCTGAGTATGATTAGGTTAATCACAAAAACGTCGGGTCCCACTATTTAATATGGCGTTGAACGACCTGAGGCCACAACCACTAGTGGGCTTGGGCCTCCGATCATGGCGCGTAATGGGCTTTACTTATCCGTTTCTTCTCCTTTTATTTTCAGCCTTCTGGACCACCGAAAAATTCCAACATTCTCCCCTTTGGTCTAAAGGCCTAAAACTGATGTCATTCTTAAAGTGGAGTTATGTAAAGAGACAATGTATCACAATAGTGTATAATCCCATCGCAACACAATTATCCACAATGCATTAAACCACTTATCGTAATGGGAGGTGGTTGTCTTATGACCCTTTTAGTTCCAAGATCACAGGCTATCCAATAGTCCCATGCCGGCAATTAGCTCACGAAATTGATTGGGAGGTAAGCCTTTCATTAATGGATCCGCGAGCACTTCGTTAGTACTTATATGCTCTAACTCACTAGTACGATCTTGGACTCTATCTTTCACAATATAAAACTTAATGTCAATGTGCTTGGCACCACCACTTGACTTGTTGTTACTAGCATAGAAAACTGCAGCTTTATTATCACAGTATAACTTTAGTGGTTTGCTTATGCTGTCTACCACTCTTAATCCGGGTAAAAAATCCTTTAAGCCACACAGCTTGCCCCATGACTTCATAACATGCCACAAACTCAGCCTGCATGGTTGATGCTGCAGTAAGTGATTGTTTGGAGCTTTTCCATGATATTGCTCCATTCGCAAGTGTGAAGACATAACCTGATGTCGACTTTTTAGTGTCAACACAGCTTGCGAAGTCGGCGTTTGAATAGCCAACTACTTCTAAATTCTCAGTTTTCTTATATGTGAGCATGTAGTCCTTAGTGCCCTGCAAATAACGCAAGACCTTCTTGACCGCTTTCCAGTGTTCCATTCCTGGATTAGAATGATATCTACCAAGCATCCCGGTAATGAAAGCTAAGTCAGGACGTGTACATACTTGTGCGTACATAATGCTTACAACAGCCGAAGCATATGGAATAGAACTCATTTGATCAATTTCTAATTGATTGGGACTTTGAAATTGCCCAAACTTATCTCCCTTAACCACTGGAGTAGCTGTGCCTGAACATTGATGCATATTATATCTTTTAAGAACATTCGCTATATAAGCCTTTTGAGAGAGTCCTAATGCACCCTTGGATCTGTCTCGATGTATCTCAATGCCCAGTTCATAAGAGGCATCACCGAGATCTTTCATATCAAAATTCGATGAGAGAAAACCTTTTGTCTCATGCAGCGAGTTCTTATCGCTGCTTGCTAATAGGATGTCATCCACGTATAAAACTAGGATGATGAAAGAGCCCCCCTTGATCTTAATATATATACAATTATCCACTATATTTTCAACGAAGCCCAATTTCTTAATTACTTCATCAAACTTAAGGTACCATTGTCTGGACGCCTGTTTCAACCTATAAATGGATTTCTTTAGTCTGCATCCCAACCGTTCTTTGCCTTCTACAACGAAACCTTCTGGTTGCGCCATGTATACATTCTCATGCAAATCACCGTTTAAGAACGCAGTCTTAATGTCCATCTGATTAGCTCGAGATCGAAATGAGCTACTAGAGCCATAACGATTCTGAACGAGTCTTTCTTTGACACGGGCGAGAAGGTCTCAGTATAATCAATTCCCTCTCGCTGTGTGAAGCCCTTAGCCACAAGCCTTGCTTTGAAACGTTCAATCTTCCCTTTGGAGTCATACTTAGTTTTGTAGACCCATTTACAGCCCACCTTCTTAGCTCCATCAGGAATCTTTACTAAGTCCCATACCTTATTTATACTCATACATTTCAGCTCTTCTTCCATAGCCTCAATCCACTTGTGGGAGTGCTCACTACTCATAGCTTCCTTGAACGAGTTTGGATCATCAACCTTCCCCATATCGTGTCCTTCTCCACTCATGTACACATAATCATTGGAGATAGTAGTTTTTCTCTCTCGTGTTGATCTTCTCAGAGGCTGTGGCTCCTCCACTGGAACAGGCTCAGCAGTAACTTCTTGTTGTGCTTCTGGCGCCCCAGCGGCGGTCTGATCTTGTGCTTCCTCAACAGGTTCTTCCACAATTTCACTTTGATGCTCATCAGACGCATTCTCATGCTCACTTATAACAGGCACTTGTTCCACATTCACTTCTGGGGAATCAACTGTCTGAGCTGGTGCTGTATTCTAAAAATAGGCAAAATAGGTACATAATAATCACGAGTCAGCGGTGTAGAATCATAAGTCCGCATTTCCTCCAGATCGATTTGCCTAGTCTCAGTGCATCCATTTTTCTCTAAGAATATTTCATGTCTCGTCTCAACAAACTTAGTAGTACCCTTAGGACAATAAAACCGATATCCCTTTGATCTGTCTGGATATCCAATGAAATAGCAGCATTCTGTGTTAGGATCTAATTTTCCAAGGGACGGATTAAATAACTTCGCCTCAGCTACACAACCCCAGACATGAAAATAATTAATGTTGGATTTCCTACCAGTCCAAAGCCCATAAGGCATCTTAGGGACTGACTTACTAGGAACGCGATTATTTATATGCGCGGCAGTTTTCAGCGCTTCCATCCATAAACTCACTGGCAGTGTCGAGTTGCTTAGCATACTGCGCACCGTATTCATTAGAGTGCGATTTCTTCTTTCTGCTACACCATTTTGCTGAGGTTCACCAAGAGTTGAGTACTGAGCTACTATTCCATTTTCTTAAACGAATCTAGCAAAAGGGCCTGGGATTTGTCCATATGTGGCATGTCTCCCATAATATTCACCATCTCTATCTGACCGTACCACTTTAATCTTTGACTGATCCTGATTTTCTACTTCAGCTTTAAAGATTTTGAACTTATCAAGTGCCTCAGATTTTTCTCCTATGGGGTAAATATATCCATAACGGGAGTAATCATCAGTGAATGTTATAAAGTAACTAAAACCATCCACCGACTTAACATTAAATGGACCGTAGATGTCAGTGTGAATTAATTCTAATATTCCTGAACTGTGCTTACCTCCATCCTTCTTAATTTGTTTTGTAAATTTCCCCTTAATACAATCAACGTATTGGTCTAAGTCAGAGAAGTCTAGTCTTGGAAGTATCTCTTCTCTAATGAGACGCTCCATTCTCCCCTTCGAAATGTGGCCTAAACGAGAATGCCACAATTTCGACGAAGTCTCATGTCCTCTCTTGCGTTTGGGACTAACTTCGCTTACATTCATCACAGAGACATTATTATGGGATAGTAAGTAAAGATCATTGTATAAAGATGCTCGGTAAATAATGTCACCATTCAAACTTATTACACATTTGCTGTCACCAAAAGTGCATGAATAACCATCAAGATCTAATTTAGAAACAGAAATCAAGTTTCTCTTAATAGACGGAACATAAAGGACATCATCTAAGTGAAGAATAAAGCCGCCACGAAGTTCTAATTGGAGAGCTCCAATGGCCTCCACATCGGCTTCAACGCCATTTGCGACTCTTAACCTTCGAGTCTCCTTTCTTATAGTCCGCATGCCAGACAATCCCTGTGAGGAATTTGTAACATGAATGGTGGCACCAGAATCAATCCACCAAGTACTTAATGGGAAATATGCATAAAAGGACTCATCGACTATAGAAATGATGTCGTTATTACCTTTTCTCTCACACCATGCCTTAAACTTCGGGCAGTCTTTTCCTCTCATGGCCCTCATTGTCACAGTGGTAGCAGAGAAGCTTCTTAGGAGCAGATGGATCATTCTGCTGAGGAGCTTCATAAGGTTTCTTACCCTTGTTTGGCTTATTGGGGCGGGATGCCCTCTTGTTTCCTCCCCTATGTCCCTCATGTCTTACGACGTTGGCAAAGTCGGGGTTCTGAGAGCGTAGCCGTTCTTCCTCTTGAGCACACTTAGACACAAGCGTGGTGATGTCCCACTTCTGATTGCTTGCATTATAATTTATCTTAAATGGCTCAAAGACTGATGGAAGTGACATCATGATGTGGTGAAGCAGCGCTGCATCATTAAGGGGACAGTCGAGGTCTCAAAGCTTATCCCTCATGTTGATCATGCCCATAATATGCTCTCTTACACTGCCTTGCCCATTATACTTAGCCTTCACGAGCTGAGATAAGAGAGTGCTAGCATTGGCCTTGTCAGACCCCTTAAAGTAGCTCTCAATCTTATCCATGAAGTCTTTAGCATTCTTAGGCTCTTTGTCGAGAGCTCCCCTGATAGAAGGGTTAATGATCATGTTCATAAGACTTAGAGCCACTCTGTCAGAATGCTCCAGCGCTCTTTTTCTTTCTCATAAGCAGCAGTGCGTGCAGCAAGGGTAGTATCCTCAGTCCCCTGTGACACTGGTGCAACAGGCGCGGGCATCCTCAGGGAATGATCCATATCCATCGTCAGCAGAATGAAACCAATCTCAGTCTTCCACTTGACGAAGTTGTCCCCTCCCAACTGAGAAACACCATTGATATAAGTCATGATGCTGGAGGGGGTGGCTTCTGTTCATAAAATAAAGTTTAATCAGTAACGACAACAAAATAATGAATGTAATCAGCGTTGGCCAGATTAAAATATTAATTAATTTTGAATAAACAATTTGCATCACCGTTGGGCAGAAGCAAATAAACTTAGCATCTCATGAATTAATTTTGCATCACCGTTGGGCAGAAACAAAATAAACTTAATGACTTAGCGTAGTTAACGCAACGGAAAAACTTAATTTTGCATCACCGTTGGGCAGAAGCAAAATAATATAAATTAAACTAAGCATCTTAATAGCAAATAACTAAATCAACGTTGGTTAGAAATTAATTAAATGCTCAAAATAAACTAAACAATTCTGAATAAAATTCACGTTGGTTTCATTTACTCAGAATAGTAACTCATAATTTTCAGCGTAATAATCCCCAAGTTAAAATTTCTTAATGCTAAGGAGAAAAATATACTAAAAAATAGCTTAGAAATTAATAAACTGAAAATAAAACCGAAAAGGAAAAGGGCTTAAGACTTATTGGGCTCTTGGCCCACAAACCGACGGGCGGGCCGCCAAACCGGCCCAGCCGCGCCGCCCTGCCCCCCCCCCCCCCACCCACCTAGGCCGCGGGCCTAGTAGCGGACAAGTGGGCCGCCAAAGCGGCCCAACTCGGGCGCCCGCCATCCACCCCCCCCCCCCCCCCCCCCGCAGCTCAATCCTGGCCGTCGGATCGTCAAAACCTAGATCCGACGGCTGAGCTTAGATATCGGAGGTATAAAAGAGCTAGCTTCCCCTGAAAACCTAACCCTAACTCATTTTTCCTCCTCCTCCTTTCCTCAAGCCGCCGGCCTCCTCTCCTCATGGCGCCGCCAGCTCGGGCTCGCGCCGCCACCGCTCATGGCGCCGTCGGCTTGGGAGCGCCCGCCGCCCCTCATGGCGCCGCCGCGCCTCGGGCGGCCGCTGGCGGTGGGGGCCGTCGCGCCTCAGGCCGCCGCGCCTCGGGACCGCCGGTGCTTATGGAGGAGCGCCGCCTTGGGGGGCCGCGGCGGTGTGCCGTCTCCGGCGCCTTCACGGCGGCCATGGAGGCGGCCCGCTTCCGTGGTACGCCATGGCCGCGCCTTTTTTTTCTCATCGCCACGGGTGCGTCATGCCCCGTGCGACCTTATGTGAAAACCGCATGCGAGTGCCCGAGAAGTACGTTGAAATCTAGCGGAAAACCGGGCACCGCCGTGGGGTTTCTATGCTTATTTCGAGGGTTTGGGGGGTTTTTGGGTGGGATTCCTTTCGATCTTATGCTTTCTTATGCTTTATTTCTCTCGGATCTGACTTTATTCATGCAAAATCGAACTTAGAACTAACAGATCTAAACTAAAACATGAATAAAACCGAGAATTTAAACTTAACTGAGAACTAAATGTGAAACAACCAACCAAGATCTAAAACTGGACTAGATCTATAGGCTCTTAAGGCTCACGGTTAGGTGCTTAGGGGAAAGATACCAAATGTTAGATAAAACACGGCTTAAAACTCAATCTTAACAGGATCTAACACCTAAAACATGAGCACGACTTATAAAATGATACGAATAATAAAGAAGTGTTTATTTCTCGACCGCCAGTCATCGTAGGAGCCGCTGAGGACGACATCTCGGCGGTGGTTTGTGTTGGGGACGAAAACGGCGCTTTCGTAGTCGTCCTTGTAGGTGTTCCCGACGTAGATGAAGTAGTCGATCTCGCCGGGTACCGTCGTCCTTCCGGCCTATACCGGCATTATCCGGTGTTGGACGGCAGGTGGAGGCGGTGGCCTTCAGGTGGCTCCAGCGTCGCTGTAGATCGGGACAGCTGTAGTGGGCGGCTAGGGTTTCTGAGTATGATTAGGTTAATCATAAAAACGCCGGGTCCCACTATTTAATATGGCGCTGAACGACCTGAGGCCACAACTACTAGTGGGCTTAGGCCTCCGATCAAAGCGCGTAACGGACTTTTACTTATCCATTTCTTCTCCTTTTATTTTCGGCCTTCTGGACCACCGAAAAATTCCAACACATGCCCCACCACATTTCCTTCGCAAAGGAGCAGGTAGCGAGCATGTGGTTCAGCGTCTCGGCCTCCTGATCACAAAGCCAACAAGTGTCGTGTGCCTCCAACCCATGTCGCCGGTGTCGGTCAGCTGTCCAGAGTCTCCCCTTGGTGGCCAGCCAACAGAAAAACTTCACTCTCGGTGGCGCTCAGTTCCGCCAGATGCGTTTCGCGCCTTGCAATCTGACGGCTCCCTCATGAAGCATGTTGTAAGCTCAGGAGGTGTACCTTCCGTCGGCAGTCCATTTCCAGCGGTATGTATCCTGCTGGTCATGGATGAGCTACACCGAGGAGAGTCGATGCCAGAGCTGTACCTACTCCGTGAGTATCTGAACCGACAAGCCCGCCCGTATGTCCTGAACCCATCTCCGATCAGCTAGCGCTTGAGCCACCGTTCTTGCTTTCTTTGTTCTTCTAGAGATCACAACATGGAGGTTTGGCGCCAATATGCTGATCGAGGCGTTGTTGATCCCGTTGTCCTCCCAGAATAGTGCCCTCTGGCATTTGTAACTTGGATTGCAGAAGAAATAGAACGTGCTTGGTTGGTCACCACAGTTTACCACGCCATAGTTGAGGCCGCCACAGGAAACATGGTCGCGCCACAGCCTTTCCAGTTCATTTTCTCGCCACAATTGTGGCGGCCAAATTTGGCGCCGCAACTTCGGCGGCGCCATTTGGCGCCACCAGTGCAGCGTGGCAACATATGGCCGATAACCAAACATCCTCTAAGTATCTATGTTTGTTCCGTCTACTCGTTGGAGTTATGATTGGTTTGACTGTTTGTTTCATCCCGAATCAAATCTTCCGTGGATCAAAGATTCAACTTCCTTTACTATGAGATGTATTATTGATGAAAGAAAATGTACACAAAGTCAACATATACCATAGCTTGCCAGCGGTTTAGCACTTACGCGCTAGCACAGTATCTCTAAGAGTAGTTTGTTGGATTTTGTAAGATCGAGGATTGCATAACAGATATCAAATGATGTCAAGAGGGTTAATGCAGTATCTCGAATGAAATCTTTCATAGACCAAAGTTTCAACTTCGTTACACCGTCCTGAAAAATCACAAAAAGTCAGCATATCTCATAGCTTGCAAATGGCTCAGCACTTGCACGTTAGCAATATCACCAAGAATAATTTGTTGGATTTTGGTAGGAGGGCTGCATATCAAATATAAAAGGATGCCAAGAGGGATAATGCAGTATCTTGAACCAAATCTTTCATATGCAAAATATTCAACTTATATTCTCTTGTATTTATCGATATACAGATTTTGGTAAAGAAATAATGCATGCGGCACAAAATATTTTTTTCACTTATATATCGAGAGTTGCACCATAGTGATGTTAAACCCTCTTTGTATTCCTCACAATACAGGGTTATTACGTGAATATTGTGCATTAGACTTTGTGTTTTATGCATCTTGTTGAACATGAATACTACCAATTACCAAAGATGGCCACACGTAAATTGACCATTGTATGCATACCTCACAGTTTTGACACTTAATTAAAACACTCTATTTTTATTTGCCATTAGTCAGATGGAAATATACAATCCTTTTAGTTCAACCCTCTTTGACATAAAAAACTTCCTAAGTTTTTGCCTCAAAGAGAATGCTAGATGGCTATGTTATCCCAATCTTGAATTTTATCTGAGATTTAGAATCTAATTTAGTTAGGGGTTTAAAAGGGCTCAAGCAAGGTTACTGATAATCTAGCAATTAAGAAGTTAGACGTATCATGGTGTAAACAATATAGTCACCATCTCAGTTTCACAACTTCAAAGTCATGAACTAATATCATGAAACCTCGAGCTCCCAACTTCACAGTACATGAACTCATATATCACGCTATGCGTACCTCTCAAAGGGCTTTCTGTATGAACCACGCTTTAAGTGGCTAATTTATCCTCGACTGCGTAGCCTAACTTTAATATTTATAAAAAAAATTTCATACACGATCAGATAGAGAGAAAAATTATATGAAATTCTAGAGCTCAACCAAATGGACAAATTTGTAGTTCACCGTTTTCCATTTGATACAATATCTACATGTACAAACATCAATCACACTAAAAATAATTCTGGTCCCCTTCACATTCATATATAGATTATCCTATGTGATGGACTGATGGGTACGTCAAAACCAAGTTTTTAAAAAGTGGTATACATGTTTGCTAAATTATAAACACATAAAAAATGAAAAAAAAACATTCATGCACATCCTGTGCGTGGACACGACTGTGTGTGGTACGTAGGCTTTCTTCACCACAGCCCAGAAGGCCCAATTGACAAGCACAAACCAACTTTTTTTTTTGTTTTCTCTTTCTTTTTCAGGAAACGCAGGTACCCCCTTCGTCTCCGTCACCGACGGTTGAACCCCAGCCCCAGCCTCCCAGGCGATGATGCGCGGCTCTCGCGGGCTCAGCCTCTTTTCCATCGCGGTCTCATTTCGGCGCAACTTTGTTAGTTCCTTATCAATTCATGCGGACCGCCTTCACATTTTCATGCCATTTCGTCGTTGCAGTATCGGGCGGAGATGGGGGCGGCGCGGCGGCGTTGGTGTCGGGAAGCCGAGCGCGTGCGTCGCGCTCGCATAGCCTCTGGGGTCTCGTTCACGTGAGTCCGATTCCAGGGTCGATGTGCTTGCTCATTTGGTGGTTCCGGTGGGGGGCGCATTTCAGTCGCGTCACTTGGTTCGGGGCTTATTTTGGTGGACTGTATGGATGCAGGATGTGTATGCGAGGCGACGCGGGATTATCGGTGGAAAATGGGTACCTAGATGTTACTGGGCGATGGACTAGCTGGGTCGTGGTCTGATGCTGACCGGGTCAGTTTGGCTTCAGTATATGCTGATGGAAAACCTAGATGCGTTTGCTGAAACCAGCCTGAAGCTTGTGCTTTTGAGCGGTGGTATGCTTTGTATTTTGAATAAGCTTTGTCAATGGTTGTTTCTCAGTGATAGTGTACTTTGTGATTTGAACAAGCTCATCGTATTAGCGTCTTTTGAGGGTTTGTTTTTTTGAACAAGCTCCGCAAAACATTAGTGTTTCCTACTTGGCGATGTAATGGGTTCAAGCTTCATACTTTGGATGTTGCAGGTGTTTTGAATGTTGTACCGGGAAGCCAAGCTTGTTATGTCCGCTGGATCAGATCCCGAAGGAACGTGCATGAAGAAATAATGGTAAAAACCTGCTGTTTTATCCATGTGTAGAAGTAAATAAATATTAGTTTTATGTTGCTGAACATACAGATTCTGCGATCATTGCTGTTAACTCGGACACTTACGATCTTTTTCATCCCATATGTTCACGTGGGTTTCCATTTTTATCTCCTTTGTGTAGTGTTAGTTTGATAATTGTGGTGAAGTGGAAAAGGATGATTTACTCCTTATGCAGGGATGAGCCTCTTCTTTCTCCTTAGGAAATATTGGCCTCAAAGGCATATTCCAGATTTGCTTTTGAAGAAGTGGTTGTGCACATCGATCAGTCATTTGTTTTGCTAATTATAGTAGTGGCATTTTTACTAAATACGTTAAATATTTTTCATAGCTACCTGCAGACACAAGTGAACAAACTGTTTGTTTCTGGGTTTCGTGTATCACGTGGCTACAAAGAAAGGCTTCACTGGTTCAAGGGGCGAGTTCATATGAGGCAGTGTCAGCTATATGGTTTACCCATGGCTTGTGCAGTTAATTAACCCCCCACAATGTTTCTTTTGTCCCAAAGAGTTGCATAAAACATTTAAACTTTTGATCTCCAACATGATTAGATATTTGAAATCTATCACTATGGATTAAGGAAAGAAAGTTGACACAAAGTCAACATGTCATAGCTTGCAAACGGCTATCACTTACACGTTAGCAGTATCTCCAAGAATACTTTGCTGGATTTTTTTCAAGAGGGTCGAATATTGCGATATCTTGAACCAATATTTTTGAGATTATAGCTTTTGGCTATGCATGTATGATACTTTTAAAATAAGGCATTATCTAATTCAACATTATCTTTTCGTGATAAATGTTGTCATCATACAACGTAGATGATATTGGGTGTATAAATGTATGCAACACAAAAGATTATTCTCATTATTGACTAGTGCATCGTAGTAATGTTAAACCCAGTTTTATATTCCTGAAATGCAATTGAGAAAATAAATGCATAATCCTTGTGCGATATGGCTGGATATCATTGCAAGCATGCTTCACACAGTTTGGACCCTATATATTCCCTTTAAGGCCCAACTTTCTTTGACATAAGAAAACCTCAAAGCTTTCGTTCTTTGCCAAGAGTTGGAAAATTAGATCCTTGCTCACAGAAAAGCGCTAGGTGGTTGTGTTGTTCTGATCCCGAATTTTTATTTGAGGTTGAGCAGTCTGAATCAAAGGTAAGGGAAGTGATGATTTCTTTTTCTTTGCTTAGCTTATTTCTTGCCCATGCAAATCTCAGCTGTCTGTTCTGATTGGATTGGCTACACACTTACATATTACCTTTACAACAGGGGGAAGGACTTCTTGGAAGTTATGGATCCAAAGGCTACCCAAGAGTGGACATCCTGCGAAGAAGAGGAGTTCAAGGCACATTTTGCCGAGTTATGGTATGAAAAATCATGTAACAGGATGGAAGCACTTGCAAAGAGGTTTCCTGCAAAGTCTATTCAGCAGTTGAGAGATAAATATGCTGAGGTCTTTGCGGATATGCTCTGTGGTGAGACAGATGGTGAACCAAGCAGAGATGATGCAACTATTGATTGGGATGATTGGTACAAACTTTTAGAAGGAGAGACACATGACTTGGTTATGGATCCATTGGTTGAAACACCTTTATTTGAACCTTCCAAACAATTGTTATTCGAACCAGCAGGGGATCAGGAGGAAATACAAAATTCACACTGCAAGTCATCACGGAAGAGGAAACAGTGTTGGACTGCCGAGGAACACAGGTACCTTCATCCTCTTTTTATTTATTTATTAACTTCTTGTTCCTTTACATTTTACTTCACTTCTAATATGCTTATGCATGTGGCCTTGTTCTTTGTGTGTTAACTCTATAAAAGATGCATATAGTAGAGACTTGTTTCTGTGCTAATGTGTAGACTTCCACTGTATATGACATTGATGTTCCGCTAAAATGTACTACATATATAGGAGTGTCAAAAAAAAATCTAGCAATGTTATCTTCAGGTACATCACTAATATTCAATAATACACATACATATGATATCTTGGAAATTTGATTTCTGGCTTTTGATTAGGAAGATATGCGCAGAACAATATTTAAATTATTGACCAAACAATACTAGATGGTTTGCCATATATATCTATTTAAGAAACTATGCGTCTGGTACATAAAATGTTTTAATATAAAAATTTCATGCCAACGAAAGTGTTTTCGCTTACATTGCATGACAAAATACACTTGTTAATAATTGGCTCGTTGTTTTAGAAACATGAACTGTTTGGCCACTAATGGCAGGATATTTGCTGCTACCATACAAGAACGTCAGATTATTACCATGGGTAGTTTAGGAAAACACTAAAACATCTTGCTGTGCCAACCCTTGTTTGCTAAAATGGCAAATCTCTATGTGCAAAAGGTATGCTTGCAAAGTGAAAGGGCACATGGTTTCTTTGCTTTTTTTACCAAAACTGTTTTCACTTTCTTTTCCTGGCAACTGTTTTGATTTATACCGCAGCAATTCTTTGTAGTTAATTTGGACATGTGATATACATAGTCTTAGAGGATATGCAGGGCCATAATTTTTTATCATTGGGCATGGGCTTGAGCCTGTAAAACTTTGTTTACTCTCTGCTCCAGCTTTTTAAATAAATTTAAGGAGTGGCTACAGTAGATGTGTTTGTGTTTTATGCACTTTACATACTTATCCCAACATCTGCCACCACTCCTACATATCAGAAGTTACTAAACTTGTTTGTAGCGAAGAGTTGTTCATATCATAGCCATCTCCATACATTATCCTAATTGAACAGGTTATTGCGCCTAGAAAACTCTATGCAACTGCAAGACCAAATAAGGATCTTGCGACATAAATATGACTAAAACTACCTCAACACCCATCTTTTCTTATGTTGTCAATCAAGCAAACAAGCCATCATCTTCAAATTGAAATATTTATTGTGGAGACATTTATATAAAAAAAATCATGTGAAACTCAGATGGAACCCCGTGTTTGTAGCCTAGAAAACTGTACAAATGGATATATTGAATTTATAGTTGTCACTTCATTGCCTGGGAGAACCTATAAAGCTACCTGCAAATACAGGGATTTTCTACGAGGTGTGAATTGCCTGGGACGAGGTGCGTGGAAATTCATCTCTGAGTATTTCGTCCCTTCCAGGACCCCAGCGCAGCTAGCAAGCCATGCTCAGAAGTACTTTGACAGAATAGAGAAGAATGAGCTAGATGACACGAGGCAGAGGCATAGCATCAATGATGTCAGGCTTGTCAACCATGGTATGAACATTTCTGCCCACTCCTGTACTGAACCAGGGAAGGGGAAAGGAATTGCATCAAGCATCCCGCCAACAATCCTAAATGAGGACATAGATATTCTTCAGAGTCTGACACAAAGAATGCCTGAATTTGGGCAAGCTGGTAATAGTCCAAGCAACTTAGCAGGAAAGATGACACATAACAATCATATATTGGAGAGTTTCCAGTTGGAAGTCTCAGGCATCCCATCACCAAGAGCGCAGGGGAGTGTTCTGCATGATCAAACCAGGGCAGAAAATAGGGCCTACCCCAGCCGCAAGAGAAGCATTGGCGCAGCCACCAACAGGAGGCGCGAGAAGAAAAGAATGCTCCCTGGTGTCCTGATTGCCCAAACCCCACAAGTTCTGCAACTTGGGCAAGGAAGCAATGACGCAGCCAATTTATCATATGAGATAGTGCCCATCAAGCGGCACAATTTACACCAAAACGTGCCACCATTCTGAAGCTTGGTGGAAGCCCTGCTACCTGTTAGAGCAAATATGCTTTGATTTGCTCTTCCAGGTGGGTTATATGTGTAATGCTGAAGCAGTGACAGGCTGAACTAGTATAATTGCCTGCCTGCATAATAACGAAGCTGTGTTTGGCTTCACCAGCATCTGGCCCATGATGTGATATGGAAACCAGTTAATGTTTGCCTTTTGGTATAATTATGTTGTGTGAACTTAATCTATCTACCGGTACTTTGTTTGAGATATAATAGATTCTGTTATCTATTTGGCTGTTGTGTTGTTGATCATTTCTTTTATTGTTGTTGCTAAGCTGTGTGGCTTGTATGAATCCTGGTTGATTCTGAACTTCTGAAACCCAAATTTCGCCGCCGAATCCGAGGCTTCCGGATGATCAGGTTTGAATGCTAGTGCCCTGGAGACAAGGCTGCTGCTGGTAAGAATGTTGCGTCCAAGGAGAAATGGAACAGTGTTAGTTTGTGGATATTCGTTGCTTCCCAAGCATGTCTGGTCACCTTTTGGTCTTTCTTGCCTTGGTGATTTATATATCAATGAGCTATTGTTTTGCAACATTGGGTTCATTTTCCGGACGCAAAGGCTGCCGGTTAGCAGGGCCAGGTACCTGGTTGTGGACTGTGGTAACTGGTAAGATGCTCGCATGCCTCTGATTTCACCATTATCTGTTGGATGAACTTTCCTCCGGTTACATCCGACTTGGAACATAGCACTTTGATATGAAACAATTCATTACTCGCAGGAATCAAGGAAAAATCATACAACCAAGCATGACCTTAGATTTTTTTCCTTATTGAAACGAAAGCCTGGTTTTTAGAAACCGGTTTATTGTTCGTTGCAGCGTTACAAATCGAGTTTTGGCCTCTGTTGAAACAGAGAACCTGGTACTTTGCCTTTGTCAGGTGATGAAACTGAAACCTGTACCTATCAAAAGAAAAAAAAAAACTGAAACCTGTAGCCTTCTGTGGCATCTTCTCTTTTTGCCGGCCTCAGAGAGCTGTGGGCCTGTTGTGGCATCGGTCCCCACTGGGCAGGCCCAGCCAAGGGAGCTTACATCTTACGTGTCCTCTAGCCCTCTAAAAAAACAATAAAAAACGCGTCCTCTACCGCTCACTGACATGCGGCCACCCAGCTAGGGTTTAAGGCCCCTCTCCTTTTTTTCGAAGAACCAAAGGCCCCTCTCCTTGGCCTGGACAAGTCAGCCGTTCAACGACAAGGGAAGGGCAAGCGGAAGGCACGCGGCCCCGCTACGTGGTCCATTTCCAGTCCAGACTCCAACAACGCCGGAGCGAAGGCGAGCACGCTGATCGATCCCGATCCGCACTCCGGCCGCGCGAATGGGAGACGCGGAGGCCGCCGCGAGGGCGGGGAGGAGCAACGGGGCGGCGGCGGGGATGAGGGTGTTCTCGCCGGAGTACTACGCGCTCTGCGCCGGCGGCGGGATGCTGGCGGCGGGCGCCACGCACCTCGCCATCACCCCGCTCGACGTGCTCAAGGTCAACATGCAGGTGAGTGGCCTTGCTTGGTGGGTCCGGTGCTCAGGATGCAGTCTTGCGGCGCTGCCGTGCGGCGTGCGGCACCTTTTGTTCCGCTGCGGCCTGAGGATGTTGGTTCGGGGGTTTGTACTGCTGTTGTTATTTCCCAATGCTATGCGAATTTGGGGTTTTCCAGCAGTTAAGCTATAGCGGTGAGCTTGATGTGTTAGGGGTGCACTAGAACTTACTGCTGAAATGCTTCTGTGGAGAATCATTTCAGCATTAGAGTTTGTGAAAGATGTTAAAACAGAAGTTAGATGCTTAGCTTCTGCGATGAACAGAATATGGAATTGAGTGCATTTATGTGAATAATTTCAGAGTTTTGAAATGATGAATTGGCCATTTTTATGTCCACTCACATGCCTTTCGATTATCTACTGTAATGCCTAATCACTGTTACAGAAAAGGTGCCTTCAGTTTATAATTCGTTTCCCTTGCTTTATCTGTCAGGTGAATCCGATGAAGTATAGCAGTATATTTGCTGGACTGAACGTTCTTGTGAAAGAAGAGGGACTTTCGTCACTTTGGAGAGGCTGGGGAGGGAAATTTTTTGGCTACGGTGTTCAGGGTGGCTGCAAGTTTGGTCTCTATGAGTATTTCAAGAAGAGGTACTCTGACATGCTACCAGACAGTAACAAGAGCAGCATCTACTTCCTAAGCAGTGCCTCTGCTCAAATCATAGCTGATGTTGGCCTGTCCCCATTTGAATCGGTGAAAGTCCGTGTTCAGACACAGCCCATGTTTGCAAAAGGCTTGATTGATGGCTTTCCAAGGGTGTATGCAACTGAAGGCCTGTCTGGGTAAGCTATCATGAATAAGATAAAGATCATTATCCCAATTTGATGCATTCTCTGTATGCTTGAAGATGCAAGCCTTCATCTACCGTCCTGAGAAAAATATAATTCTTGTTCTATTGCAGCTTTTACAGGGGGCTTTTACCTCTTTGGGGACGGAATCTTCCATGTAATTGAACCCCCCCCCCCCCCCCCCCTGTTTTGTACTTGTACGTGCTCTATTTCTCAAATTGCTGCTTAATTAGATAAAGTAATGTTTGTGATAGTTATGTGACTTGATGCTGCATCGAAACTGATTCGTCAGACTGAATTACATTTCTTACCCTGGTTATTAAGTTTGAGAAGCAATTGCTTCTGCATTAGCATCTCTACTTTCAAACTTCTGTCTTTTGGAGATCATGATGTTCTGCTCAGTAAACTAAGAAACTTTTAGAATCAGCATCGGCAATCAGTCTCTTCTTCCAACATCTTAAATCGTATCCTCTATGCAATGTTTGAATGTTCTCCCAGTTCCTCTACTGTATCAGTTCATTAATGCATATTTTGGTTTCGAGATGTTAATTTTCTTATCTTCAGATGTCTTTTATCTTTTATTTACTGTGCTTTCCTCTTCTTGTAGTTTCTATGCTTATGTTCTCAACATTTGAGCATACTGTGGACTTCCTATATCAGAAAGTTATTCAAAAGAGAAAGGAGGACTGCTCAACAATCCAGCAGCTTGGTGCTACATGTCTGGCCGGTTACATCTCTGGTGCTGTTGGTACTGTTGTTTCGAATCCTGCAGACAATATTGTCTCATCCCTGTACAACAAAAAGGCTGAAAACATCATACATGTAAGAATATCATTGTAATTTCGATCCTAGGAAATCATTATCGTTATATTCTGCCATTACATCGATCACTAGCATGCCATTAATCTAATAATCTCATCTTATGCTTTCAGGCTGTGAAAAGTATTGGGCTTCGTAATTTGTTCACAAGGAGCCTGCCCATTCGGATCACCCTTGTTGGACCCGTCATAACCATGCAATGGTTCTTCTATGATACAATCAAGATACTGACTGGATTGTAAGTCTGCAGTTTCCCTGTTAGCTCAAGTGTATTCCTGTTTTATAAACTGTATAAGCATGGTTGGAAATGTTGATAGCTCTATGTATAACTGAACTTTAATTTTACAGTTATGACTATTTCATGGAATATATCAAGCTTGATGTCATACTATATAATTATAAAATGGCCTAGTTATACTGTCACAAAGAAGAAAGATTGTATGCCTGTGCAGGTATCTAATTTGAAACCTATCTGTCAAAAAGAAGGACGGACTAAATTAAAAATGTGTTGAAATAAAGAACATGAACATTGTATGATTGTATTACATTGTTAAAAGGATGAAGATATGTTGAAATAAAAAACGTGAACGTCATATAATTACTAACCATTAGCTGATGTCTGGTTTCTCTACACGAGCACCATCTTTCACCAGTGCGTTTAGCTATACATTAACAGTGATAATAAAGAAATCCCTGTTGCCTCCTACGATTGGTTTGTCGATGCTCCTTTTGATTGGCGCTTCCAGTTTCCAGTGATGCTAACCTTGCCATGGAAGCTCCTTTTGTGAAATTCGTGGGAATCTTTTTTTAGTTACGTACATTCAGACGCACCACTAGCTTACAAGTACCAGTTGGACAAAGAAGACTGGGTGTCATCCTTGTCACAGTATCAACAAGGCAAACACATAGATATCCATCTCAAATGTGCCAATATCCATTTATTTGTAATTAGCATGATGCGTTTATTTGGATTCCTGATACATCTCTGTGCTAGCTTTATTATGACTGTAAATCTGTTCATTTCAGGCCAACGAGCGGAGGGCTCCCCCGTGACCTGGAAGAAGCTAACATATAATCTGAACAGTTTCAGATAGGTTTCATGATGCATTTTTTGGTATCATACAGACAAGTATTTGTCTACGGTTCTGACTTACTACGGGGAAGAGTATGATTGGTAGTTTCAGCAAACAAGCAACTGACCGAAATACATCATGTTTAAGATTTCTGCAGCTGTATATGAAAATGGCTGCCTCGCATTGTATGTTTCTGCACATCTTACTTAACCTTGAGGTTCAGCACCCCTCCAGGTACAGTATTGTGGCCAGGTGGTGCTTTACTGGTGCATTCATGATGCTCTGTATTTGATGTATATGAGAAAATTATGCACTCCTCATGTATACATGCAACCTCGTAGTGTAAATAATCCTTTTGAAGAATCGAGAATTGAGTGAAATTCTGTGTTATGTTACTGCTCTTGATTTTTCTTTCTGTCACATGGTTGATACTTCTTGAAGGCATTCGCCACTGCCCAAGTTCAGGTTCAGCAATGGCAGCTATTTCATTGCACAACCTTCAGTATCTTTGCATGTTTGGGTCAAACATCTGTTCACTTACTGTAACAGTAATATTCCTTTTTCATAGTATGGATTCTTACAATTTTCTCAAACAAAAAGGAAGCAGTCCTTTATTTTTGGATTTACCACAATGCAACAATGCAGGAATGAAATAATTTACAATCATGAGCTGTAGGAGCAAAGATTTCTGCAGCTATTTCTGGGGAATCGTCACGTCCGGGTTGCGCAGCGGCTTCAGCCACATGCCAGCCATCACCCTTGACGACATGCTCCACAGCACCCCATTCCCGGCATTCCCCGCCGCCGCTGCCCGGCTCTTCCTGCCGGCCTTGCCGAGCCCGTAGGCGACGAGCCAGTGCATTGCCGTGAGCCGCTGCTTCTCGCCGTCCCACATGTTTCGCCGGTTGGGCGACTTCAGCCGCAGGCCGCCCAGGTGAAGGTTTGCTACCTTGAACCTCGGCTCGTCGTCCCCGCTGCCGGCGGCTCGTGCGGCCTGGATGATCACGACCGACGGCGCGCCGATGGCCTCGTACCGGCGCAGGGGATCCCTCAGCTGGACCACCACGAGCAACGTGACCGCGTTCGCGCCGGCGCAGGCGCTCTCCCACTCCTCCGGCGGCGCGGCGGTGTCCAGGAGGTGCCCGGCCTGTGTCTTCTCCGTCGATACCTCGAACGGGGCCTGGTCGTTGATCATGTCGGCCTGGACCTTGAGCGCCTCGATGGCCATCGTCTCTATCTTCTGCAGCGCGAACGCCAGGATCTCGTCGACGGTCACCGGCGCTTCCTGGGCGTACCAGATTCCCGTGGCGATCCTGTCCTGGCGCCCGGCGTTCATCGCCATGGACATTGTCCGGAGCAACGAGACGGAATGAGCCGCGGTGGAGCTCGCGACGAGCTCCTCCTTGCTCCGTGCGGTGATGATCGCTGACGCCATGCCCTCGAACGCGATCTGTTCGGCCGTCTTGCCAACGACATCGTCCATAGAGATGAGCGCGCCCAGCTTCGCGCACAGGGCCTCAGACCCGCCGGCGCACAGGCGTTGGAACACTTCGGCGCCGCCGCCGGGAAGCTTCTGGTCGCGGAGAATGAACGGCTTGGACAGCTGCATGGCGAGCTTGGGGAGCTCCTTCCGCTCCACCGGGATGTCGAACGGGTTCATGGAGGTCAGGTAGCCGCCGTCCCGGGTCTGCACGACGGGGCCGAGCCCCTTGCCGAGGTCGGAGATGTAACACGTGGCATCGTCGCCGGAGCCAGGCGTCGCGCCGGACTTGAGCGAGGACACCTGCTGGCGAGCCGTCAGTTTGCCCGTCCCGTCCCCGTCCTCTCCTTGTTCCAGCAGCATCAAGAACTCTCTAGTCACTTCCTCCTCGTCGGCGTCAAGCCCAGGCGCCTCCTCCTGGCGCTCCGGCGACTCGGCGCCCGCGTATGGCACGTCGCTGTGCATCATATTCTCGAGGGCCTTGATCTGGTTGGTGATCGCCTCGAGTTCGTTGAGGCGCCATGTGTGCGCGCTGTCGTGCACCACCACCTCCTTGACCACCTCGTCGCCGCCGGCCGCGGAAGCATCCTCCTCCTCCTCCTCCTTCTCCTTCTCCTCCTCCTCCTCAGCTTCTTTCTTGTCTTCAGCCTCCTCTTTCGGTTCATCCTTCTCTTCCTGCCCTTCCACGCCCTTGTCGACGATATCGAACCCCGGGAACTCTGAGTCATCGGCTTTCTCATCCTCGGCCTCGCACTCCGGCTCCTTCTGCTCCTCCTGCTTGACCTCGGCCACTACCGGGCTAGGCTCGTCGAGCTTGAAGTCATCAATGCTCAGCAAATCCGGCGATGGCGCGCCCTTCGACGGTATCACCGCCGGCTCCGGGCGCGCCACCTTGGGGCTCGTGATGCTGAACGACGACTTGCTATGCTTCCGAGCAAACAAGGAGGAGGACGCCGACGAGCTAGTCCTGCCTGCGACTGTTGGTTGGCTGTACAGCCCGACGCCTCCATCGTCCATGATCTGGAACGACAGCTTGACGATGAGCTCGCCGCCCTTGGCCTTCCCGGCGAGCGGGAACGCCATGTCCCACTGCCGGACGCGCTCCCCTTGCTGGCTCTTTTCCGAGGACTCCTTCACGAGAAGGCTCAAGTCCACGGCATGCCGGCCGAGGTCAAGCCCCGGCGCCTCCACGGCGACCGCCGATATGAGGAACGGCCGGGCCTCGAACCTGAGCGGCTTACCCGTAGCGCCACCGCCGCTGCAGTAGAGGTTGCACCGGACGAAGAGCATCTCCTCGAAGTCGGCCCCGCCCTGCTGCACGCGCGACGGCATGGTCTGCACGGCGCCGTCGCGCGTCTCCTTCTTGCGCACGGCCACTGCGAGGCGCAGCCCGTTCATGGACGGCGGGAGGCCCTGCGCGGCCACCACCTCCACGGAGAAGAGGCAGCCCATGCGCTGCATGCCGATGCGCGACAGCGCGCGGATCGGCCTCCAGCCCCATATCCCCTTCTTCTCCCCGGCCACGGACGGCCTCGTGGTCACCGCGGCGAAGCTCTGGCTCTTGGACGGCAGCGCCACGCCCGCCGCGTCGTAGTAGTCGTCGTCGTCGTCGTTCAAGGTCTTGTCCAGCTTAGGCCTCGACCGGAACGGAGACATGGACAGGCGGCGGGAGAGCGGGCGCGCCTCTGCGCGGACGGCGTCGGCGCCGCCGGCATTGCGGTCGCCGCCCGCACGGGGGAGCGCGAGGGAGGCGGTGCGGCGCTTGCTGTGCGGCTGGTAGAGCGTGTGGCTGAGCGCGTCGAGCTCATTGAGGATCTGATCGTCGGACTTGCCGCCCTCTGCCATGGCGATGCAGCAGCGCTCGACCTCACCGGCGGCCGCTAGCAATCTAAGCTCGTCCAGCTAAGAAGCAAGTGAAGTCTCCCGAGCGGATAAGTGAGGGAGAGGAGGAGACGGTGAAGTGTATGGCGGGACGAGAGGGAGGACGTTGACGGCGCCATGGTTTGGCGACAGTTTTGGAGGGATTTGGAAGAAATGGATGAAGGAGAAGATGAGATGTGCAAACTTGTGGTGTTCTCGTGGCCGTTGGTTTGGCGCCAAATTGGTCCCAATATATGTCTGGGTGGATAGTTCGATTACGTGTAAATGAGAATGCAGAGCACATCGGGCACACAAAAAAGGTTTTACAGGATAATGTGTGGATGATATGCGGCAATCGACGTGGCATGCTGGATTAACAGGCGCGGTCGCTAATCTGATTGTGAGAAACAAGTCGACAGAACATCACGATCGTGCCATCCACAACCCACTGATTATACATCAGATTTTGCTCTCTGGCCTTTTTTGCCCATGGAAGCGTATGAGCAACGCAATACCATGGGCAGCTTTGATACAGAAGAACTGAAGAAGTGACAACTGCGAACAGGTTAGTGTTACATTAAGGCCAACTGAAGGATTCACAATTTAGATCATCGCACTCATTATTGAATTATTGTACATGACAAACGTGTGTTTATTGTTTATTTCGTCAAAAAAAAACATGTGATACATGACCCTGATGAGAACACTGGTTTGAATGAACATATATCAGGTTGATACAAAGCCACAGAATGAAACAATCAGAGCCCATATGCCAGCTATTGCTTGGAATTCTCCTCATCCTGGCTGCCTTCACCGCTCGTCCCTGCAAATCCTCGTCTCTCATCAGCGGATGCAGTTATGACCGGCATCCAGATATCAGCAGTGCTGCTCAATAGAGATTTCACCTCTGGATCTGAGGCCATGGCAGACGATATCATCTTGTCGACGTTATCAAGCCGTGATGATAGTTTGTCCAGCTCTGCAGCTATTTCTAGCTAAAGGTCGAACAGAAATGGAAGAGACATTTATAAAGGTTCATGGTGCAGAGAATGATTAAACGTGATTAGAGCATTTGTGTAACCTCGTCAAGATGCTTAGGTGCCTGCTCCGGTACCTTGGTGATTTCTAATCCTAATGTTTCGATCTTAGCACGCAACTCTACTTCTTCCTGGTTGCTCATTGACTCCACCTACATTTTTTGAATCAAATAGCTATTGTCAAGAATCAACCAACAAGTAGAAGTGTTTCTTTCTTTGTTACCATAAGTCAGAAATATGGAACAGAAAATAGAAGTTCCCATAAGGCCATAACTGCACATAACCAGGATCCAATTTGAAAAGATAACGGATGAAAAATTTCCTGACATGTCAGTAGTCACAAAACAGCACAACAATACAACATGCTATGGAAAGCATTTCTATACTAAATAGTTCTCTAAGGTGTGAGCAGTAGGTGGTAAAGTGTTTCTGGTGGCCCAACTATGTTCCCCTTTTTTTTTCTAGGAAAAAGACCATAGCTATGCTCCTTGTTGAGTAATTTGGCAAAACTAAAATGCAGATGACCCTAGTTGTTTTCAGCCAGACTGGCTTTATACATAAACTGACAAAATCAACTCAGCTGGCTCTACTTGGCCTTTGGTGGACGCAAGGGAGCCAGAAAAGGATGATGCTGATTATTCCAATTTTGTCTTGTCACCACATAAAAGAAACGCACGCATGTGAGAAGCTGAAAGGAAAAGATGTTCGTCCAGGAATTACATACAAGGAGTTCGGTTGCTTCACCACTGCACGGAGTGTTCAGGTAGATGTAAGTCACTAGAAAACTCAGATTGGGTTACCGATCTTTACTGTAAGCAGTAATCGGATAACCCAATTTAAAGCATGCCCGGTATGATGATGGCCAGCAAGGAAAATACCAGGGAAGCAGGGCAATCCAGCATCAACCTGATGAGCATGCCAGCAACAGGTTCATGCTAGCATACAATAGACGCCACCTACCCTCCACAACTACTTTGGTTTACCAGGTGCCGAGACGGCGATATGAGAGGACCGCGACTCCAACGTTCCGAGGCTAATTTGGATGGACAATAAATTGATACTAACAGTAGTAATACGTCTAGTGGAGATCCGGGAAACAAGACTGACGAACGACGAAGCGCGGCAATGCTCCGGATCGGCGAAAATTAGCGCGGCCGCGAGACAAAATTTCCCCGAAATCGGCGGCCATGGAGGAACAGGGTCGATTGACAGATCGGGACCGCGGAGGCGGAGCGTACCTGCTGGAGAAGGTCGGTGAGGAGCTGGAACAGCGGCACGTCCGGCTTCGACCCCTCCGCCATCGAGACTCGCTCGTTTTTCTGCTCGGAACCTTGGATTTCTGGGTGGAATTCGCGCCCTGCTCTTCCCTTCCGCCTCCTCGGCTCGCTGGTGTTGCCGTGCACCGGTTGGGGATTTGCCCGGGGCTGGATCGGCTGCTGGCACTCCGTGATTCGTGAGGTTGAGGAAGAGGGAAGACCGATGATGCGTGAGCGGATTCGGCCCGAGGTCTCGTAGGGCTTCCCAGACTTACAATCGGGTAAGAGCCCAGCTTGGCCTGTGGGGACGCGAGATTCCGAGACGGACATTGCAAGGCCCACATCGTCTGGTGAGTTGGGCTGGCTGGCCGAGCAAACAGCCCGGATAGTGCCGCAGCAACCGTCCAAGGTTGTGTTTAGAGCCTGCTAAAAATTTTTTACACCCCGTCATATCTGCTAGAAGTTGGTGAAAAATAAAAGTGGAAGAAACTGATGATTGATTCTTTCGTGTAACTGTTATATATATATATAGCCTCAAAAGGTGTCTATCTAGGAAGAGCTGTCTATAGAGGAAAGGTATCTATTGATCACTAACTAATTAATTCTAATTAATCCTAACACTCTTTCTCGATCAATTGACTTATGTAGGCACCGTTTCTGTTCATCAGTTATCATCTTGAAACCTTGGAACAGCCCTATGGGAAAAAATCAAAGTGTATCGATATACCATGTAAAACTCCTTAAAACTCAGTGGGAAAAACAAGGAGAAACACCATGATATATGTGTATAATTCTAATGTTGATAGACCCTCTAGGTGACCCTAAAGACTTGATAATTTGATCAGAGATCAATATGTCATGTATATTATCTTCGAAAAACCTTGTATGAAAAATTAGATAATATGACATCTACCATGTGTTAATCATTACCTCATTAAAAATTTTATACGAGAAAACTCTAGAAAGGTAAAACGCATATAAAGAAAAGAGCGTAGTATGATATTTGAAGTAAGTTATATTTAGAGAGATTCTCCCTCTGATTCTTGCAAATCTCGGAGCTTTCTCATACCAATTCCTTCAACACATTTATGGAATGTGGAGTATGGTAGAGGCTTTTGTGAATAATCTGCTAGATTATCACAAGACTTAGTTTGCAAGATTTCTATCTCTCCATTCTTTTGGAGTTCATGGGGGTAAAATAATTTGGGAATAATATGTTTAGTCATATTATTCTTAATATAACCTAACTCCATTTGAGTAACACATGCTGAATTATCTTCAAAGATAATTGATGGTGTCTCAAGTGCACCAATACCACATGATTGAGTTATGTGGTTTATCACTCTGCGAAGCCATACGCATTCGCGTGATGCTTCATATAAAGCAATTATTTCAGAGTGATTGGTAGAAGTAGACACCAATGTCTGCTTTGATGACTTCCAAGATATTGTTGTTCCACCTTGCAAGAATATAAAGCAAGTTTGTGATATGCCGTTGTGGGGATCTGACAAATAACCAGCCTCTGTATATCCCAATAGAATTGGATCTTGATTTCTATTATAGAATAATCCAATATCTCTAGTGCCATTGAGATATCTCATTACAGTTTTGACTCCAACCCAATGACGCTTGGTAGGAGCGGCACTATGTCTTGCTAGCAAATTTACCGCGAATGCGATATCTGGTCGGGTGCTGTTAGCAAGATACATTAGTGCTCTAACAGCACTAAGATATGGGTAATGTGGTCCCAATATCTCTTCTTCTTCTTCCCGTGGTCTAAAAGGATCCTTCTTAATATCTATAGATCTGACTACCATCGGAGTTTTTGCTGAATATGATTTGTCCATGTTGAATTTCTCCAGTACTTTCTGGACATAGGCAGCTTGGTATACAAATATACCTGTATCGAAGTGCTCAAGTTGTAAACCTAAGAAATTTGGTTTGACCCAAATATTTCATTCCAAACTCTGTCTTTAAATGATGACGCGCTTCATAAATATCGGGTTCGTTGCTAATGATGTTGATATCATCAACGTACACCGATATGATGCAAAATCCTTTTGATGATTTTTTAATGAAGACACACGGGCAATCATCATTATTTGTGTATCCCTTCAACTTAAGGAATTCACTTAATCGATTGTACCACATTCGGCTCGACTGCTTTAAGCGATATAATGACTTCTGCAACTTGACACAATACATGTATATATCAGAATCCAATGACGCATATAAGTATGCGGTCACTACGTCCATCAACTGCATAGATAGACGATTTTGAACTGCCAACGATATTAAATATCAGAACGTTATTCCGCTCATTACTGAAGAGTAAGTTTCGTTGAAATCAACGCCATATCTTTGCGTAAAATCTTGTGCCACTAGCCTTGATTCATATCTCACCACTTCATTGTTTTCATTTTTTTTATGAACGAAAACCCATTTGTATCCTACAAGAAGGATAGCAGGAGGTGTTGGCATTACTGCTGAAAACACTTCTCTTTTATAAAGCGAGGCAATCTCTGTTTCAGTTGCTACCTTCCACTTATTCCAGTCCGAGCGTTTCTTACACTTTGTCATAGAGTTAGGATCTGAATTGATTTGAAGGATATTTTCAACTTATTCAGAGAAACAACAGTCGACTATTATGGACTTACGATCTTAGAACTCTTCAGTCTTTACGAAATTTATACTAATTTCTTCTACCCTTAAAGATTCGTCACGACTTCTCGAAATAATGGATCTAGGATCTTCCAATGTTCCAACATTATTGTTTATGGCCATAACTGAGCTGGATTGTGGATCACATCTATCCACAGGACATTGTATGTCCTTTAGGTGTCTTTCAACCGGAGATTGAGTTGTATTTCTAGTCTTTGTTTGCTTGCCGGCAATCACATCTTGATTCTTTGAAGTGCTTGCTCCCTTCCTTTTACCAAGTTGGGGATGAGTGGTTTTATTAGGTACCTCCACTATTTCGGGCACATTCCTTGCATGATGGAGAGACTTTGTGACACATTTATAATCAGTGAAAGCGTCTGGCAGATTATTTGCAATATTTTCAAATCAATAATCTTTTAAACTTGTGATTCAGTTTCTGAAGTATGTGGATCAGAGAATGAAATGCTTTCAGCATTCCAATTAATTTCCTGGCATTCTTTTTGGTACAATTCTCCCCCTAATACCGAAAAATGATACTCATTAAAAATACAATCAGTGAAGCGGGCAGTAAATAAATCCCCAGTAAGAGGTTCTAAATACTTAATGATCGACGGAGAGGAATATCCCACATAGATACCCGGTTTCCTGTGAGGGCCCATCGATGTCCGCTGAGGTGGTGAGATGGGTACGTACACAGCGCACCCAAACTTACACAAATGGGAAATACTTGGAGGATTCCTACGTACTAATTGTAACGGGGAGGTTTCGTGATATGCAGTTGGTCTTAGGTGGATCAAGTCAGCAGCGTGCAGAACTGCATGACTCCAACAAGATGTAGGCAATTTGCAATTCATTAACAAAGGTCTTGCAATGAGCTTGATTCTTTTGATCAACGATTCAGCCAAACCATTTTGGGTATGTACATATGGAACAGAATGCTGAACCTGAATTCCCAAAAGCCATGCAAAGCACGGGATGCGAATTCAGCAGCATTGTCCATTCGGATAGATTGAATTCGATGTTCAGGATAATGTACCTTCAACTTGATCAGTTAGGCCATTATTTTTGCAAAAGCATGGTTATGTGTCGATAAAAGAGACACATGAGACCATCTAGTAGATGCGTCTATCAAAACCATGAAGTACCTGAACGTCCCCGATAATGGTTGGATCGGACCACAAATATCTCCTTGAATTCTTTCAAGGAAAATGAGTGGTTCAGCTCGAATTTTAAGATATGATGGTCTTAAAATTAATTTTCCAGTTGCACAAGCAGTGCAATAAAAATCTTTATTTTGGGGAAATTTTGCGTTCTCCATATCGTGACCAATGGAATTGCTTATAATTTTCCTCATCATCCCTATTCCAGGATGCCTAAGTCGATCATGCCAGTTCCGGATTGTATCGACGTTTTGGAAAATTATTTTATAAGCAACATGTTCTATGGGTTTTATGTATGTAAAGTACAATCCAGTTAAAAGTGAAGAAATCTTTTCGCAGATTTATTTGCCAAATCCCGTAAGTTTAGTGAAGAGGAGAAATTCCTCTTTATTGTCCTCATGTGTTTCCACGTACAAGCCATTCTTACGGATGTCTCTATAACTTAGAAGGGTACGGGTCGAATCAGGATACAACAAGGCATCCTCCAACATAATTTGTGTACCCATAGGGAGAGTAATAGTGGCTCGAGCTGACCCAATTATTAACGCATCTCGACCAGCGATAGTCATAACGTTTCCTTCTCTTTTCTTAAGAGTCTGGAAATATTTTATCTCTCTAAGTATAGAGTTTGTGGTACATGAGTCCACAAGACATAATTCTTTCTCCTTTGGATTGATATCAACAGACATCTTGGGAAGACGGCGACGTCGGTGTCCTCTTCGTGTGTCCGGTGCTTCATTCCCTGTCAGCGTCAGTGGTTCGAACAGAGTGCATGATAACGTGTTAGAAGACGGTGAAAAGTGAAAGTGGAAGAAAGTGATGATTGATTCTCTTGTGTAACTGTTATATAATATATATATATATATATATATATATATATATATATATATATATAATATATATATATATATATATATAGCCCCAAAGGGTGCCTATCTAGAAAAATGAGTCTATTCAAGGAAGAGGTGTCTATTGAGGAAAGGTGTCTATTGATCACTAATTAATTAATTCTAATTAATCCTAACAATATTAAAGAGAATCTTGCTAGTTAAAAGTATTAAATAAATTTATTTTATAATTTTTTTTACATAGATAAGTTGTAAATCGCGAGACGAATCTAATAAGACTACTTAATCCATAATTTGCAATAATAATATTACAGTAATCATCCCTTAATCATAGATCAGTATATCTTATTAGATTCGTCTCGCAATATACTACTCATCCGTGTAAAAAATTTATAAATAAATTTTATTTAATACTATTAGATAGTAAGATTCTCTTTAAAAAAATTTGAGGAGGAACTAACCACACCCCAAATCTCAACGGGAGGGAGACTGACGACGAGTGACGGCTTACCCGTCACATCATCCATCGTCCATCACGATTCGCGCCGGACGGACACGGCCGTTTCCTTGTTGGGCGCGCGGCCGCGGAGTCCCGGAAGGCGCCCGTTAACCACAGCATCAGGCATGATGCGGCGGAAGCAACCGTTGGCGCCCGCGCGAGGCGCGACGGACGCCAGCAGATCGAGTCGAGCCGCGCCGCTCGCGCCTGGTCGGTTGGCGGGCCACGAGCCCACGAGGCCGTGCGCGTTGCGTGACACGGCACGCGCGCGGTCGGTCGGTCGTCCCGTCGGTGGCGTCGAAGTGAGCGGCGTGAGCCCTGGGGGCCGGGCCCCGGGCGGGTGGCCGCCTGGCCGGGTCGTTAGGCTTTTTTTTTAGCTGACGTGGGATGGCTGCTGCCTTCTGGGTTCGCTCCCCGGCCGCGGTGGGACGAGGTCGCGCCGCCGTGAGCCGAGCCGCCGACGCGCAAGCAGACCTGGAACGGTAGGCACGCAGCGAAATGTTTGGCGGGAGTCTAAACAGGACGTGATGAGACCATGAGAGGGCGTCTAATGGATGACATTCTTTTCTTTGATTTGACTCTCAGGTGCATGACTTTGATGAATTTCTTACTTTGTTTTTTCTCATAAATCTTTTTTCTTTCATTTTACCAAATATAATACAAAGCTCCCAAGCACGGGCACATCCTCCTCTACCACAGAACATCACACACTAGTGTTTTGCGCGCGCAGAGCAGAAAATCTGGAAGGTGATTGTCATGGAAGTGGAAGTAGGAAAATAGCAACAAGTATATTTAATATAGGGAGATAAGAACATCAGGCTATTTTACAACAAAAGATACATCTTGCTAAGTATGCTGGGGGTTTTCTGTGATACCAACCATCAATTACGTACTCTTAAGGTAGATTTTATATACATATAAAATATACATATGATTAGCTGAAATATACATAAGATAGAGGCAAAGTGATAAAACTCTATTGACATTTTCACTCACTTGCAGACACAACTTTCTTCGAATTAGCACTTGATAAGATACAGCCAAGCTAAAAAAACATGGAAAGAACTTCAATTCGATTCCTGTTCCTGTAATCAAATTTTGCGAGGAGCACATATATTATTTTCAATGTTTAGTACAGAAACTAAAAGTTATAATCCAAAAGGCAACATATTTAGGAAGTGGGAGGAGAATTTTGATAATAAAGCAACTCACTAACTAAGATTTAATATAAAATTATAGGCATGAAAACCACTAGCATGCCATTTTGTGCATATTCATTTGCCATATCAAATAGTTTCAGGGAAAATATCACCCTAATCTGGTATATGAAACAAAACCATTAAATTCAATATATAGAGGGACATCTGGGCCTCAAAGCCAGGTAAATTCAGTAGACGGAAGTAGCAAAGTGATAGCTCCATACCTCAATCTGAACCTAAAGGTAAAAAATAAATAAACAAACAAAACCATTGCAATCATATATATTGAAATATATGAAATAACATGCTATATGGTACCAAAGGGCACTGGAGCACATTACCTTTAAGGAGAGGTCACTCGCAGTAGTAATAAGAAAGGTTACAGGGAATTCACATTACTCTACAATTATATAGAACCAGTCAGATGAGTGTAGTATTTTTAAAATCACTGCAATGATGTATATACTGAGTAATCGTTGGAATAACACTTGATAGTGGTGACAGGAAACAGAGTAAACAACATATAGAAATTGAACTTACCAACACAGTGACGCTGGTTTCTCTTGGTACTTCTCTTTCCGGATTAGCCAACGAATTGTCTATCTGAAGGAACAAAATACAACAAACAATGAGGCCTTTTTTTATCCTACCTTAGCCAAATAAAACAATTCGTATCACAATGCTAAGTTAGGAAACAACATTAAAATGAGGTTTCATAATTTTGGATTACACTGCCATGAACTTGAAGACAAAGAACCACCAGAATTGGCCTCAACATTTGAAAAGAATAGAGTTTGTGGGTGGCCATCTGCTGCAAATCTGCTACGGCGGCCTTCTCTTCTAGCATGGTGGCGAGACATACGAATCGCAGCAGCAGCTGCTGCTAAGTGCTCTATGATATTTGTTTGATTTTTGCATCATCTGCATCGACAGGTACCTGGAAGAAATAGAGGCATCAGTATATTTGTGGAGGGATTTAGCGTACACACATATAATCAGACGTGCCATTACTGGAAGCATACTTCTAAATATGAATATTAGCATGTACCACACCTCAAAATCTCCAAGCAAAGGATGGCGAAAAATAGTTGTTGTGGGTGCATGATTTCCTTGCACATTCTGCTCTTCCTCGACAGCCTCAAGGAGCTCTTGGCTGCAGTACGCAAGAAATTCAAGTCTGACCAAGCTGTAATAAAAAACTAAAGTTCTGTCGATGCATTGGTATAGCAGAATTTCTGTCTCATAGGGTCCTTCATGCTGTTTGTCACTAGGAACTTCTTTGGCACCTACAAGGCTACAATATCAATCAAAATGGATCAGAATTCGGAAGTATCAGTTAAGGATAATAAAGCATAATGCAATTGCAGTACACTTGTAATACACCAATGCTAGCAACTGACAACCAAACATTTCAAAGCAGAGATCGCCATTCATCCGGATTACATTCGGAGTGCATGGGCAGAGAGTCAGATTAGTGGTGCATTTAGCACTCATCCAAGATTACCAGGAGTACATGGCAACACAATTGAAGATGTGTTCAGTCCTGAACGCAAACACTATGATCCTAGTAACATAGACAACTAAAGAACCTAAAGAACTGCAGGCGGCTGCTCACCACACAAGGATTCCCCTGGAGGTGGACCTCGTGTTTGCAGCTGGTCCCCGGCGCCAAGCACGAACAAGAAATTCGTAAGCGTGTTAAAGAGTCTGAGCAAGGCATAACCCAAAATCCAAAGATCAATCTCCTTCAGCACGGCCGTAGGGCAGCAGGAAGCAGTACCGCGGAGGGGTCGCTGTCGGAGAAGGCCTCGAGGCAGATGTTGCAGCGTCGTCGTAGGCGTCCTGGGTGCTAGCCTCCACGAACGCCGCCGCCGCCGAGAGCTCCTTCCCCCCTCGATCCACCTCCCTCCATCCCCCCTCCACCATCCACCTCCCTCCACAGTAGAAAAAATGAAGCCGGAAGCTCAATTCGATGGATGCGACAGAGCGGATGTGTTGACGACCTCCCGTCGGCAGATCGCAGCAGGGCCGGGATGCGGCGGCGCGGCTGGCGGGGTGCGCCCACGGCGGTGTCGTGATGCGGGGGGCGGGGTCGAGCCGCGAGGCAGCCGGCAACGGGAAACGAGGCAGTGGCGGCGGTAATGGCGGAGGAGGGGAAAAAGAAAGGGGCTAGGGTTTAGGGAGGCCGGCCGGGGTCTTAAAGGAGGAGGGCAAGCGGGAGACGAGCAGCAGCCGCTGGCCGCCGTGACGGAGGAGCGCAGGCAGGCCGACGAGCAGCCGACCTCCATGGACGAGACTGCGCTCGCCGGATTTAGCAGCCGGCCCAGGACGGAGCCGGCTGATGAGTTCTGCAGCCGCATCCTCGCCGACGAGCGCCGCCCTGCGCCTCGCCGCCGTCTTCGCTCGCCGCTGCCGCGCGATGTTGCCCCGCAGTCGCATGCGAGAGCTGACCCGCCGCAGCACGGAGTGTCGCCCCTTGTCTCGCAAGGGAGAAGAGGAGTGGGATGAAGGGACGAGCGGCGCCAGGCAGGCAGCTGCGTGGGCGGAGGGATAAGACGATAGGCAGGCAGACAAGCAGGCAGCTGCGTGCCCGGCGAGAGGCCATGCAAGGGCCGCATGCTCCAGGCCGCCGTCAGTCAACCGATTCGCATCGCAGGGCCACCGTTTTTCCGGGCGACGTGTCCCGGCTGCGCGGCCACAGACGCGACCCGGTTTGTTATTGTTATGTTATTGTTATGTAGTATACGACTAAAACGTCAACTATAGAAAGAATAACACTGAAACTAACTTAGCTAGGCTCAGTTCTCAAAATCTTTCTTACTTTATTAATGTGGATATAATAAGGTAAGAAAGTGGGCGGGTCAAGCTAAGATATCACCCACATGACTTGCAAGATTACAGATTCATAGCATGAGCACACAATTGCTATCCGAATAATAATGCATGGTCGCATCACAAACACCGATGAGGTGAGGGTTTAATATCACTATGTCATAAACATGCTGAAGTAGCATGGCATCGCCTACAAGAGGATTGAAATGGTAGGCAGCAAGTTATTTAGAGCAAGAGTCAAAAAAGAATTAAAGACCGTGATAAAGTTATTGGATAGTGGGACAGTGTCTAATGATTGGTTTCTTTTATCCTTGACTTATCGAAGAGCACGATTAACTAACCATACTTTTCTTAATTAATTCATTTCTTATATACGGTCCAAACTATATTTTTATATACCAAGTAAGGTTCATAGAGTAATGTGTTAAGTTTTACCGGCACACGAATCAAGTTCTGTTGATCAACAAATTTATTCTGGGCCAACTAGCAAATTAGAGCTTGAGCTTCAGTAGAATTCCTAAGAAATTCAATAATTTCTTCTACGTGATTTTAGATTGTTCCTTTCGCAAAAGGAAAAGAAGGCTATAGAAATATGCTTCAAGCACGATGTATTATTTACCTTGATAAATATATAAGTTTGCTGAAAAGGTTAGCGTTCCTTTTTTAGCACTGCCTCTGCATATCTTCTGTTGCAAAAATAGATTAAACAGTTTTCACGAGGTATAGTTGCTACGAGTCTAAGATATTGCCTATTGCTCGTTACAGCTCAGCATATTAACTATAGTGCATGAAAGATGTGCATTGTCAGCTGGAGTAATTACGGTTTCGTGTTTAAAAAGGTTTGCACCCTTTTCAAGTTAAGTCACGAAGCGACAATAACTCTCAACTTTTTTAGGCATCCGTTATTCAGTTTTGATAAATTTTACAAAATTATATCTTGTTACATCCACAGAGTATGTCATTCTTCTTTAATAAGAGCATCCCCAACCCTCCATGTAGGATGGTTTGCATAGCATTAATTATGCTGCCACATAGAATTTTTAGCTTATATGACACCATAATAAATAAGAGAGAGTGGAAAGAGGAAGAAACTGGGTCTCATGCAAGACCCAGTGTCAACACGTAAACCAATATACTAGACACTACAAGAGTGCATTGGGAGTGAGGTGGTGTCTTCATAATTAATGAAGAGCATATATGATTGGTGTAGAGGAGAAAGTGAGTTTAATAGGAATTCGCACCAAGACATCATGAGTGGTAGAGTATGGTTTTTAAGCATAGTGTTTTGATGATATGGCACCATAGACACTACTCATAGACACCACGAGTCGGGATTGTCATAAAAAGTGAAAACGTACATGGCGACCGGAATGACATCATCTCATAAAAAGTATGGAGTTTTTAATTGCTCCTGCGATATGCAAAACAAATTTATGACAAATTAAACAACAAATTGCCCTAGTTAAACAACAAACTCTCCTCACTTTGAACGCACATTAGAATTAGATCACCTCCTCTTGTTTGCCAATACAAAGTTCCAAATAAAATCGAGAAAAAAATACATCACCTCTCCTGGCTGCCAATACAAAGATCCAAACGAGGTCGAGAAAGATGGGCCCAGAAAAAGAAAAACAAACCGTGCACCTTTTGCCGCTTCCTTCGCTGCGCACCCAACCCGAAGGCGTCCGATGGCGGCACAGCCCCTGCTGTCCATCCACGACACGCAACCGCACGAACCCTCTCGGCTCGATCTCAGCCGCCCGTGCCCCACTACCCCGATCCAGCCGTCCGTACCCGCCCACCTCTCTTTATATACCCGCGTACCCCCTCCTCCCCCACAACCTTCCTAGACCACGCCGTCTATCTCCTCTCTCTCTCTCTCTCTCCACCTCCTCCTCCCCCAAATCGGATCAAACGAATTCGTTAAATAATCTCTAAAAACACACGGTGAACGGGATTGAAGAGATTAAAACGAAAACGTTCCGATCCCGCGATTAGGGCCCGGAGCTAATCGTGTGATTTTTGGGGTGTTTGGGGTTGTGATTTAGTGTTAGGGTTTCGGATCTGGGAATTCCTTGCCAGACCATGAATGAGCAGATGATGCGACCGCCGGCGCCGCTGCCGTACCACCACCCGATGTGGGGGGCGGCGCCGGCGGCTCCCCCGCTGGCGATGGAGCCTCCGGTTGTGCTGGGGTTCAAGCCGGCGCGGCCGGCGTGGAAGCGGTCGGCGCGGACGCCCTGGAAGCGCAAGGCCCCGCCGGCGGCGTCGGGCGGCGCCCGGTGGGGCGGCGCGGCGGCCCCGCGCAACACGACGTCGTTCCTGATCCGGGCGAAGCGGGCGGGCGGCGTGGCGTCGCTGGTGTCGCCGTGCCCCGTGACGCCGGCGGTGCTGCCGACGCCGGTGCTGTCGCCGGCGCGGGAGGTGCTGGTGGAGATGGCCAAGGAGGCGTGGGGCGTGGACGGGTACGGGTCCATGAAGGGCCTCATCCGCCTCCGCGCCGACGCCGGGGAGGCCGCCGGCGAGGAGGACTCCGGCTCCGGCGAGAGCGACGTGGAGGAGCACGTCGAGGTGGAGCGCCGCCTGGACCACGACCTCAGCCGCTTCGAGATGGTCCAGCTCCCTGCCCCGGCCGCCCTGGGCGAGGAGGACGACGACGACGAGGACGAGGAGGCGCGCGGGGCGAGGCTGGAGGAGGAGAACCTGACCCTCCGCGGGCGCCTCTTCCTGATGGAGCGCGACATGGCCGACCTCCGCCGCCGGCTCCTGGCCGTCGAGGAGCTCTGCCGCGACCGCCACCGCGACGGCTGCGTCGTAGACGCCGCCGACGAGTCCGCGCCCTCCGAGAGCGTCGCCGCCGGCGAGGAGGCCGGCGCGGCGGGCGCCATGGAGAACTGAAGCATAGACCAACCGCTACCTGACCGGCCCCGGCCCCCTCGGCTGTACCGAAACTGTACATACGGTTTCCCATTTCCCTGTGCAGATGTCGCGGTGAAGAGTAGGAAGCATCATCAGCAGCAGATAGCCTAGAATTACTCTTCGTTGCATCCTTGTTAGTTTGATGTCGTCTAGCTTTGATTTCATCCCGTGTTCTTTGTAGAATCAGGCAGCCAGCCCGCCAGCCCGGAGGATGACGATGGAATGTGCAGGCAGGAACACAAGATCCTGGTGTCCTCCTGCCGCCCTCCTCCTCGCGTAGATCTCCCAGGCGGGAAAGCGTTGGCTCGAGGAAGATGCTGAAAGCTCTGACCCGCCTTGGAGGACCCAGCGGGAGCGGGGGCCTTCACTAGTTTTCCTCTCTTCACGTCTCGGAATTTTCGTTTAAAGGAAAAGCCTTTGAATATTCCCTCTCCTTTTCTTTTCTTTTCCATTCCTGGTCTTGTCTTAGCTCGCTGTTAAATAAACACACTTCGGCGCCAGGATTCTGGTCTCTTCACGGTCTCGCCGTCTTTCTTCTTCTTTGGTAAACACCGTTCCCAATCTTGCGTTCTGTTCATCTGGTCCCGGTCAGAACTCGGAACACACCTTGGTTACCTTGACAACCCCAAAACGACTTGACCAACGGGTAGCAGTCTAGCAGCCCAACGAGGCAAGGACGACTGGACGACAGCTCTGACGGTCTGACGCAAACGCATCAAAACAAATCCCAGGACTAAACGACCATGCCATTCATGCGCCGGCGCCGGTGCGCGCGCGCGCGGCCGTTGATGCGATCAAGCTCCAAACGGCTCCCGCGGCGCACCCCGAACAGGCGGCATGGGACAGGGCAGCGAGCGAGCGAACGGCATGGAGCGCGACCGCACTAAACGAAGAGAGTAGCTTGTGAGTTGTGTGACTCGAACCAGTAGCCCCGCATCCCCCACCCTCTCCCATTGAATTTGATCGACTCGGTTGCCCGTTCCCAATGGGCGGCGTGACGTAGCAGATTGCCAAAACAGCGGGCTGCACTCACCAGCACCACGCCACCACCTCGTGTTTTTCTTCTCGGATAGGGATGAGGATGAGCCATCGTCGCCTGCGGCCGGGTGTGTCTCGTGTGCGAAGCATCCGTGTATAGCCTAGCCCCCTAGCAGCAGGTTTTTGGCATGCATCAAGATTCGGGACTGTGATCCGTACGTACACCTAGCCTGAAAACTTCGAGTACCACAGCGGAAAAATTGAACCCCCGGGGCCCATATTTGCTTTGTTTCAGAGCGCTTGTACGGTAATTGGTTGTCTACATAGTAGTACACGGGAATGAGAATGCACATTACCAGTACGAGGGTGGAAGTGATGATGTAACACAATAATAATAGATGTTGACCTTGCAACCTCCTCTTACTTTTGCTCATCTACTAAATTATGGCCCTCGCCTTTTGTCATGTCACCGAGGCAGAGTTGATCTCTCGTTATTTTGTCTGTGGTATTGCAACTTCACAACTTTCAGTGCGGCATCCCGTTTACAGTAACCTACCTTTCTGGCAGCGCGCAGGGAGATCTACCTCACCGGCTACGGGCCGCAGAACGCAGCAGCGGCTCCTTTTTCCAGCTTCCAAATCTGGTTCTAGAACATATGCGAGAAGCAACCTGCCCCCTGCCAATTATTCTGTTCCACAGAGTGGTGTTTGTGTATTTCGCTGAAAGCCTGAAACTGAAGAATGAATCCCATTTCCTACAGTTGCAGTCAGAGCTCTTGGCACCACGCGGGCGGTGCGGATTTGATAAGTTATTTAAGTTGATTTGCCACGCTGTGTTAATCTATCATCCTGGCGACACAAGCAAAAGATCTGGCTTAGAGAATAAGGAGGAAAAAAAGCCAAGTTATATATATAAGAAGGGCAGGCCTTACTTGTAGATGTGGCAAGGCGGGTACAATACAATGCAGTGGAGTCAGGCACGATTTGTACGTCTTCCGACTTGAAGAGCGAGCTCGGTGTCTATCTTGAGAGAGATGTCAAGAGCCTTCACAGAATGCGTTAATGCTCCACTGAAACGGATCAAAGAAGCCGTTGAACTAATGATTCGAGCAGGGGGTTGTACATTAATTTCGAAACAGATCAGAGACCTAATCAGCTGACAAACTCTGTCCCATTAAATACAAGTTTAAACCAGTCAATTTTAATCTCGAAAAAAACAGTACCTTGAAATATAGGTAACTCCTGTTTCTCCGATTTTCTTCACTGTATCGATTGTCACGTTTCCAGATGCCTGCAGTTAAAAATAATGTTATTACCCTTCAGCATCCCAATGTGCCAATAACAGATAGAACCAGTTGCTATCAACAAAACAGCATTACTACTAGCACTACATCATATAAGAAAATGTATGCCTTGCAAAGTTGAATATCATACCTCAGTCTCAAATCTACCATTTATCAATTGAACTGCATCTTTAAGCATCGATACATCCACATCCCCATTTGGAAGAGGAACGACCATGTTGTCCAACATTATACGGGTTAATGAAGTGTTGTTCTCAGCAGCATACTTCAGCACATCTTTCACTTCTTCAATTGTCCTTGTCTCAACCTGATTAATTAGAAATGACAGATGTAATGATTTTTTTTATTTTCTTTCTTTTCCTACGAGTATATATATGGACATATTGAAGAAAGCAAGTAAATAGGCAGAAAACCCAAATCAGACTAAACAACGAAAGTGAAACACAAAAATATGAACACATAGACACGTAGGTATGACCTTTTCAACATGAGCATCAATAAAAAGTACCTCTACAGGAATTGTAAGTTTTTCCTTCTCCAGGAATTGGTCAACGGATTTCATCGCATTTGCAATCCCGCCGGCAACAGAAATATGATTATCCTTTATCATTACCATATCAAATAAACCAAGCCTGTGGTTCTTTCCACCACCAATCAGTACCTACATGAGCACGAAGAGCAGGCAAATTTGCAACATTAGGATTAAGAAGCCAGAAGTGGTGAACATGAACAACAACAAAAAGAGTATGCTTACTGCCCACTTGTCAACCAGACGTAAACCTGGGGCAGTTTTCCTTGTTTCCAATATGCATGCTGGACGTGCAGCATCAGACATAGCCTAGAGGGAATAAGGACAGAAGGCTTAGTGAAATATAAAATAATAATGATATGATCTAGAAAACAGAAAGATTGCAAAATATAAAATATGAAGAACAAACATTTGGCAGCTATTTGTGGCAATCGGAAAATGCAGCAAAGTTATGTGTAGACTACGAGACAAATGAAAACAAACAGCCCTGTAAGGACATATGTAAGTATCCAGATGGCTGAAAATTGAATATCATGCATGTGTTAGATAAATCAAGAAATGATTTAAGGGGTACACGGATTAAATTTTCGAAACTGTAGCACTGCCAAGACCCTAAGGCAAACAAGTACCCAATTTCAGTTTACCCAGGAAAGGGCCAGCATCTTAATTATGCAAACAAGGGAAAAAAATAACCTTTGTCAAGGTTGCAATACCACTCATCCTCTGCATGAAATTGAGCACAACCCTTTCAGCAACAATGATGCTCCGAGCGCACCCTTGGTACAAAGATAGCATTGAGAAAAGTAAGTTATATACTTGCAGAATTTATAAGTTCAAGACACTAACAACTGCTACCTAAAACATACTATATTATTGAGCATTTTTACCATAAACTTTGCCAAATAGCAATCCTTGATGGACATAATTTCCATCACTTTCAAACCATTCAACCTGGAAATCAGTAAAGTTAAGACAGTTAATACTCCCTGTAGTACCAATAGAATCATAGCATGCCAAAACCGAAAATGGGAGAAAAGATGCAAAGTAGATACCTTCAACGATGGATCAACTTGGTTAAATATCATGTCTGCTAGGCTTATTCCAGCAATAACACCATCTGCTTTAGCAATAAACGTGGCTTCAGCTTCGACGTCTGAAGGTATTGTGGCCAAACAAGACACATCCCCTGAAGGTGTCAGCAAACAGTTAGCATACTCTTGCACTAACAGATGTGCGTCCATTGAAAATGCAAATAGTTTCGCATAAAAATGGCAAAGAAAGAGCAAGTTGCATAGCAATTTGTGGAGGAATGACCCAAGTGGAGGGGCTCCATTGGACCATTAGTATTTAACATTTTTGGTTATTATATCCAATATCTACATTCTAAGAGGGGGATATCCGAGTAGGTTAAGAACCTTGCGTCGTAGGATGAAAATAGGAATCATATGAAAGAAAACAAATAAAGTTTCTAGTAATGCTGAAGGGCAGGAATTGAGCAGTGCAGACCATAGATACAGGATATAAATTGCTTGTCTGCAGACGCTTAACTATTATTCTTCATTCCGCACATGTGCATAATTTTTCCATAGCAGATACATGACCATAAATAATCAACAATAAATGCACGAACGGTGTTTCGGTGCGTCGTCGTGGAGATGAATGCAGGAAGCAAATAAATTGTGCTCCACCACACTGAACACCATAGTGCTAGTGAAAAGCGAGCAACACAACCAGCCTAGAGCAACTTCAAGAGATTCTCTATATTTTTTCTCATTGTTAGGAATAGAGATTTTGATGAAAAATATCCTCCAACAGCTTCTCTAAGTGGTTATCTAAATATAGTCATACTTCATTCCGTATTTCTCGCTAGCCAAAGATAGATAACGAAAATAGCTTTCTAGAGCGTACGTAAGATATAGAAAAGATGTTGGAGAATGAAAACATATAGAAAACGATGTTTATGCAAAAGGCTCTCCAAATGATAATTTAGAGCATCTCCAAGAATCTCTCTAAACCTCACACTAGATCATCATTTAGAGAGTCATTTGCATAAAAATCGTTTTCTATATCTTTTCATTTTCCAATAGCTTTTCTATATCTTGTATGCACTCTGGAAAGCTATTCTCCTTTTTCATATTTGGCTAGCGAGGAGAGTGACTATGTTTGAATAACCAAATAGAAAAGCTGTTGAAAGATAGCTTTTTAATTAAAATCTCTAAAACTAGCAATTAGAAAGAAAATTGCTCTGGAGAGTGAAATTTAGAAAGAACCGTGGAGATGCTCAGTGATTCCGAATCGCAAGGAGGCGAACAGTACGCGAGCGTGAAGCTACTGCCTACTACCATGTAGCTGCCTGCATACCTCGGTCGCCGGCGTCCTCGGAGAGGGCGAGCGCGATGACGGCCCTGAGGTCGTAGGTGGGGTGCGCCGGCGGCGCCACCGGCGACGCGGGCGCCCGCGCCTCGGCGGACATGGGAGCGGCCCGGGGGCGAGCGGGCAGGCGCGGGAGGCGGGTGGGGAGGACCCGCTGTTGGTTAGAGCGCGGCGACGGGTAGGAGAACTGGAGGCGGTGGCGGCGCGCGAGGAGGGAGCTGTCTGGGGCGGGCGCAGGGCCGGCGGGGATCGCGGGCATCGCTCGCGGTCGGCGGGGTTGGGAATTGGGAAATGGGAAGCGAGCGAGAGGTGGGAGAGGAAGGGAGGGGGGCGGTGCGCGCCGCCTTTTTTGTGTGGGCGCGGCCTGCGCGGGGCGCGTCGCTTTTGTGATCGGCTGGTGATGACGGCGCGGGGCGCACTGATCGAGAGCAGAGCTGCCGCGCGGCGAGTCACGAAAGTAGTAGCTGCTTTTAACTGGTGCTTCAAGTTCTATTTCAGTTCTTAGCTTTGATGCAATACTGCATCCTGCGACAGGACGATGTGCTGTAATTTTTTGTCAAAATCAGTTGATAAAAAATAAACTTGTCATTGTTAAGTATACCTTTTTATAGTAATCTAAGAGTCTCATCTTCAATCTCATCCTCTTACCGTGGCAACCTAGTCTAAGAAGAGTCTCACTTCGTGCTTTAGAAGAACCATTTTCTTTAATGGAAGGTTCAAGTTCGACGAATCAAGGATAAACCTGACACGCCAGCTCAACTAATCTTTCTCCCAACCGTACCCCATAAACCGCGCGCCCACCAATCCCGCGGCGGAACGTGTTGGGCGGCCGACCTCACCCCTCACCCCTTCCCCGCCGGCCTCCCGAGTCGCCATTGCCCTCGCTCCCCCACCCTACCGCGCCACCAACCCCGCCCCGCGCTCCCGCTACTAAAGCCCAGCCGCACCCACCACCATCACCATGCTCCTCCCCCTCCTCAGATCCCACCCGCTCCTCCACCACGCCGCGCGCCTGTCCTCCCCGCGCACCCGCCTGCTTCTCCGCCGCGACGCGCTCCCGCTCCCGTCTGCGCGCTCCCCGCCCCACCCGCCGATCCGCATGGCGGCCTCCTCCGGCTCCAACGCCAGCTCCCCCGCCCCGTCGCCGCCGCCTGCCGTGGTGAGCCCCGCCCCCACTCGTGTCGCTCCTCTCGTGTCACTCTGCTGTGCTGCAATCAGGCGGCTAATCGTAGTAGTAATAATCTGAGATTCGTGCTGGCTGAATCAATTGGGGGCGTTGACTCAATCCAGTGACCGTGCCAATTGGCAAATGGGTCTGGCTTCCCGTGCAGCCCGAAACTGCAGGCGTGCTCTCTAGTAAAATCGTACCATTCTTTATGCTGCAATCATCTGCTGATATGGTGTGGCATCCGGACTGCAGCGGAGTTCTGTATCAGCTCCCCTGAACTGCATAGGGTTTAAGTATGCATTAGTCTGGCACTCTCTGACTGGTAGAACTGTTGAGTGATCACTGATCAATAGTAATCCGCATAAAGGCTCGTGATGCTACCTTGCCGGCATGCCATCATGACTCTGCAATGCTTATTTCCGAGGTGTACGCTGATGTAGTTGCTGTTGTGATTTGTGAAGATAAGATGTCGAATAAAAGTTCTAATCTCAGTGAAGCATTCCGTCTTCAGGTGCACAAGTCAAAGATACAATTTTGCCCTGCTTGTGGAAGCCCGACAAAAATGGCTGTACCTGATGGAGATGAGAAGATGAGGGCTATTTGTTCTTCTTGTGGAAGAGTTCACTACGAAAACCCCAAAATGGTATGTGCTGAACAAATAAACGAAAAGGGAACAGATGCATAATTGCATATGCATTTGGATTTGGACTTTACATTCAAGACACTATGGATTGCTTGATTCATAGAGCTCATATTGACACTTGTGTAGTTGTGTATCAAGTGCTTCTGATGAACAGAACTGCTCCATTTTATTCATATATTTCTTTAATTGATTGATTGGTGAAACAAGGAATATAAGTAGCAATAAAAATATGTTATTTATGTATAACATGTTTTGGTGGTTATTTCCTGCCATTGATAATCTATATCATCTGGATAGGTTGTTGGTTGCCTGGTGGAGCATGATAATAAGGTTCTCCTTTGCAGAAGAAATATTGAACCAGCTTATGGTCTTTGGTAAGTTCCCTTTGATGTTTCTCCTTCGATTATATGTTGTGGTTTTACTCTGAGCTATAACAGTTAATGGCGTAGCTGTACTACGTTTTGATGTTCTCATCCAATATTTTTTGAGTGTATACAACAGTTGCAGATTTGCATAATACATTAACCTAAACTATTTGCCTGTACTGTCCAGAATATGAGGTCATGTTACAATATAGGTTTTTATTACATCGTTTTCATTTTGTTCTTCAGGTTAGGACTTAGGAATGGCTCTTTTCTGTTTTCACGAACCCCCCTAGCTGATAGGGTTCTGCTTTTCTTATCATTTAATGCAATACCAATCATTACAGTACCATGTTTCCAAGTTCGTTCTGTCAATTTCTTTTCCTTAGTCTTGTGCGTCTTGAACAAATTTCCTAATTATTGTCGAACATAGCAATCATGTTACTGCTGTCCTCCGTTTTAAAATCAAGGTCACATTAACAGGACTCTTCCTGCTGGTTATTTGGAGGTGGGGGAGTCTGCTGCAGAAGGAGCCTCTAGAGAAACATTAGAAGAAGCATGTGCAGATGTAGAGATAGTCTCACCTTTTGCTCAGTTGGATATTCCGCTGATTGGCCAAGTGAGTGAAAATTGGCATAGTCAGAAAGTTATGCTTTACTCCGTACACTACTAAGTTGATTCTTCTTGTGTATTACGATGAGATGCAGTAGAGTTACATTATTTTCCGAGCAAGATTGAGGACCCCCAACTTTTCACCTGGACCAGAGTCTCTAGAATGTGCACTTTTTGCTCTGGATGATATACCATTTGCATCTCTAGCATTTTCTTCGATCATTGTCACCTTAAGGATGGTATTTCCCGCTCCCTGTTCTCCCTGGTTGCTCAAAAATTTGCTCTTGCCATTTATAGGTTTAACATCAAAAGCTTTGTCTACTATTTGTTGCAGTATACTGAGGATGTGAAGTCTGGAAGCATCAAATTTCACTATTGCACTATAAACAAAAGGTACATCTTCACTTTTTTTGTAGCAATTAATTGTTGTCGTGGTTCATAACTCTGTTGGCTCCTGCACCTTAGGAAGTCTGCTGAACTCAAGAATCTTGCACTGCAATTTTTCTGCTGCACTCACCTATGGAACTTTTAAGTTGTGGCCTTCATTCACTCGCATGCAATCATATACCATATGATGATATGAACAATCTTGCAGCATCTTCAAGTGAATCACACTGTTGCATCTTGGTTGTATTCATATCTTATTTTGTGCAACTTCATTTGCAGGTTAGGAGCCAGCCCTCCAGATCTTCGGAGTTTCGATATCGATAACCATATAGCTGTGTGAGGTTGAGAGGTCCTAAACCTTTCGTGATTGATGAGAATGATGCCAGCATACAACGTGCACAAGGCAACTCAGCGAAAACAATGACTGTCGATTCAAGCAGTCTTGAGTTTTGAACCTCCATTGCAGCCTTGTTTGGCGTCTCGCAGCAGTTTGGAATAGATTTCAAGTAGGTGGTGGATGCCTGGAACTGTATATGCTTCGCTTCCGTAAAGTTTGTTTTAGCTATTAGGGTATTCCACTCTTGGATTTCTTGGGAGCGCAAAGAATTGTGCCAAATAGTGCGGTAATTCTCGGGTGCAGGACTGAATTATCCTGCATGCCATGGCTGAGACGCTGCTGCGTCAGCGTCTGGACTCTGCTGTTGTAATTTCGTGCAACTGTGGTCTGCGAGTTCTTTTTCCTTACATTTCATTTCTGCAGTTACAAAGGATGCCTTGCGTCCGCTTTTATTTCAACCTCAAGCGTAGCGTCGTGCACTGGCGCGCTCGTGCTTGTTTGCTTAATTACAACTGATTGAGTTCATAAAGCATCTCGTCTATAAAACCAGTAGAAGTGCGCCCTCAGTCCCTCGATTCCAAATTATTTATTATTTTATTTTTATTTTTAAATCAAATACTTCTAACTTGAAACTAAGCTTATAAAAGTATGCAAACTTCCACAATTGCCAAATAATATACAACCAACATATATTTTATGATGGACTCAATGAAAGTAATTTGATAATGCAGATGTTATTTTCTCTATAAACTTGATTAAAATTAAACAAGTTAATTTGAAACAATCAAAATGATGTATAATCTGAAACAAATGGGGTACACGATTTCAGAAGCGCAGCAATTCCCGTCGAAAAGTTATGCCTGTGCCGTATCAGTTTTTTGGAGAGTAACGTGGTAGCAAACAGTAAATTGCCCGGCAACGGGAGTGCTGGCTTGTGACCAATCTCCCCGGTTTGTCGAACACTCCACTGATCAGGTCTGGTACGCAAAGTGGATAAGCATACAGACTTTTAGGACAGGCCAAGGACCTACTCAGCCACGTTCACGGACCAGGACCACCATGGCGTCTCGGTGGCGTTATCACATCGGGAACGTGACCACTTTATGCCCTTTTCCAGAACGAAAATCACCGAGCAGGGCGCATGGAGCCAACAAGATACTTCTCTGCAAGACATCACACGCGGCACTTCTACGGCATGCAAAGCTATGGTAGTATCATTTCAACAAAATATTCGTCCCTGGCGCGTCAAAAACAGAAGTACAGATGCACCAAAGAGGATTACAATTATTCTTTAGCGGGCTCACAAGACCCTCACGGCGGTAATGCACATGACAATTACAAAAGACAAAGCTCAGCGGAAGTGATTAGGGCGGGGGCTCCTGCGAAAGGTCCTCGGAAAAACTGGTGACAACGGTAAGGTAAGCACCGCTCAGAGATCCTGGGGGCCATTGACGTCCTGGAGTGGAAGAGAAGCCATGCGTCAGTGTCACCACGCAACAAAACATAATGCAGTTGGGGCATTTCGGGTCGATGAGATGAGGCTCATACCTTGTTCTCAAGCACAGCTCCATCTGGAATCTCCAATTTCACTCCGGCCTTGGCAGTGATGGTCACCTTGCCCTACAGATAGCACCAACAGTATGACTCGAGGCACTATTCAGTAACCACAACTCAAGAAGGGGGCGGGTATGGAGTGGAATGAGATAGTCGACTATTAGCATCACGTCCATTTACAGGTCATACTGTAACTAAGCACCACAGATGACAATCAAAGAAAAGCCATGCAGTCACAAGTTTACCTTGAGTGTAATTCCAGAGCCAAACCAGACGTCACCAGAAACCTTCAAGCTGTCAAGCTCGACAATGCTGGGGATGGACTTGAACCGGGCAAGGAAGTTGGCAACCTATAAATTACCAGAGGAAAAAAATATTTTATCAGTGCTTGCTGAACAGTGATTTCTCTCAGTTGGAAGGAATGGCAGTTTTCACTGATCAATCGTCTCATCAGTGACAATAATCTACACTACTTTTATGAAGGAATAACAGGAGTATTCTTTATGCTACAGATGGAACTCTATTGTTAAAAATATCTTCATTATCTTGGAGAGAGGCTGCTTTACCTTCTTGAACTCAGGTCCAAGCTCAATTGAAGGGTTAGCTGGATTTGCTCTGGCTGGGTTGCGGGTGACAAAGCCATCAACCAAGGTGTAAAGATCAGACTGTGGAAACAAAAAGAGCTTAGCAACAGGGTTTTTTTTTTTGAAAGGAGCAACAGGCTTATTATGATATCAAACCAACCAAACATTGAGATGCATTCAGAAATACCTGCACAAGCAACAAATCAGATGTAGCCTTCACTGGGAGAAACCTTGAGCGGGGAACGTTAATTCCAATCGCTTTGTCGAAGAACTAATTAAAGGTAACAGAAGCATTAGAGCACGCATTCAAGGAAAATGAATAAAACTGAATATTGAGACACCATATGATGGGAGTTGTTTACATACCCTAATAGCTGCACCAGCTGCAGTTTCGAGTTGAAGAACTTTCACACCATCAACTTCCTGTAAATGCCAAATTATTAGTAGAAGAAATCAACATTCGTAAGCACCAAACAAAGAACCTGATTGATGCACTCCAATATAAATGCTAAATATAAGAGCATATAAAAGAAATTAGACAGGTCAAATACCTTGGGGTTTGGAATAATTTCCATCCTAAGTGCCTCAGCTTCTACAAGTCTCTTGATAGCTTTAAGGTTCACCCACCTGTAGCCAAGAACTGTTAGAGAGAGATTTTTTTTCTTAATCAAACACAGTGATAGGTGAGGTTTCTTACAAGTTGTTAGTGTTGAATATCTTAAACTTCTCAATTGATTTGAATTCATTCACCTGGATACAGAAATAAGAAAGTAGAAAATATTGTGTTAGCTCTTACTACACAGCTGATGAAATCGTGGAACGGATTGCGAAACTTAAGTTATGCATAAACTGCAACGTACATGCTCATCAGGTACTTGGGCAATCTCCAAAAGCTGCACAAATATCACAGAAAGAATCAGCATCAATTTATGCTAGAATTGTAGAATGAACAGGAAATAAGCATGATGATCTGTTTATTTAAATATTAAACTGCAAGTTCCAAGTGCTATCAAAGGCAAAAAAAAACCCTATCTTGATTTAAAACCAGCAACAGGTGTTACAACAAACCAGCAGTGTACCAAGAAATTATTCAAGTCAAGCAACAAATTGTACCTGAACTCTTCCTTCGTAAGAGATGAGGGTACCACCCTTGACATCAGCCAGAGTCTTCGGAGTAACCTAAAATAAATACAGTGCTTGAGTTTTATGTTGCACAAACTCAAAAGCAGTTGAAACAAGCTATTCTTGCATACCTCCATGCAGTACTCGTTCTGGTTGTTGATCAGATGGTTTAGGATTTCTGTGCTAGTTAAGGATACAAATTTTTGATTCAAAGCACATGACAGTATTAAGGAATCATTAAATCAGTAAAGAAACTGCACGAGTTTGATCATCTTATTTGGATACTGATGTCAACTATAGCACCCAAGTTGTCTGAGTTTGCAACAAAGACATACTCCTTGCCCTGGGATAGGATTGGGAAACAGATTAGCAAAGGTATAATAATAAGAAACAAGACAGATGTTCAGTCAAAGCACCCACATACTATTTCAGTTCCATTTATTAGTTCCCAAAAAGGTTGTGCTCCCTCGTAGGTCGTTTTGGCAAATCTAAATACGTAGCTTTTGCTATGCACCTAGATATACGCTATGTCTAGATACATAGCAAAACCTACGTATCTAAATCTGCCAAAACGGCCTACAATTTGGAATGGAGGGAGTAGAAGTTGTGTGGTTATTTCAGTTTCCATTTACTTTGGTGGGGGGGGGGGGGGGGGGGGGGGGGGCACCCTCAAATACTCAATTACCTTCAGAAACAAGACTGCTACTATTTTGAGCGAAACTTGCAAAGCCTCCTTACATAGAAAGCATTTAAGGGGCTCAACAGTGAAACATGGTTTACGAATAAAGCATGACAATAGTACATTATAAAGGAATAGAACATATTTTATTTTCAAGAAATAGGAACCCTTCGTAATGTAGAAGACTACAGCAATTTAAAATCTCAGCATTTAAATCTGCTGCCTAAACCTAACAAGGTTAATAAAATATTCTGGAAACTGTAGGCTACAGAATCAGTTTTTGAACTACTTGTGTTACCGACTACCGAGACAAGAATAACACAGTTTTTTGCTTACCTGAGCCAATAAGAGGTCAAGTTTCCCACTGTTGCTCAAAGAGGGGAACACATCACCATGGCCTGGAGGATACCTTCACATAAAAAATTACAATGATCAGATGAGGGCATTGTATCTATGCAGATAAATTATAAATGGTGTATGGACCAAACTATATCGAGCCTTCAGCATAAATTATCCATCGAGCAATGTGAGATTTCATTGGGAGTAGTCACTAAAAGAATATTGCAACTTTGTAATAACTTAACAAAGAAACTAACCAGCCATCCTTCCCAGATTTCTTGCTTGGAAGTGGCGAGAAGTCTTCAGTAACAATGCGAGGATACTGGCTCTGTAGAAGAGAATGCAAATATATCAGCTGACACGCTTGTCATGCAAATAATGCCACATAATTAAATAGATGAAGTTGAAGTATAGCAAAAACAGGGTGTGAACCTGATTGAAAGTGTGAATCTCAATGTTGGAGTTGGCATACTTCTCGACAATCTTCAGAAAAAAGAGAAGGCAATGGAAAGCATGTCAGTTACAAATGCTAACAGATCATCGGAAAGCATGTCAGTTACAAATGCTAAAAGATCATCAAATTTCTGAAGGTAAAAGCAAAAGGAAAAAGGAACCTTCTGTGTGTCATCATGAGTGTTGAAAGAGTTCATCAGAAGTAAAGGGACGCTGCATCCATACTTCTTGTTCAAAGACTGCAGAGACGGGCAACTTATAAGGCACAGACCAGTACTGCCATATCCAAGACAGTTAAGGAAATATTCAGGTAAAGTAAAGCTTACCTCAATTTGAATCACAATAAGGTCAAGGAATGTGAACCCGTTGCGGACTTCAATGACAGACCTGCGAAGCAAGGGAAATCTTAAGTTTGCTAATTGCTTCAGGAGATAGCATTTCAAAGATGACATGGAGCCATAACATCTCAAGGATCATGTATATCAGTACAAACAACAAAGCTGATAAATGATACAGAGCATTTATGACTATGTGCAGCTAATATCTAATCAAAGACGTCACACTAGATTAAGCGAACATATTGAAGACTTGTAGCACTAGATCTAGCTCAATAAACAATGCTATACCATGAAGCTTTATGACACCTAACTAACCAACAGTTTGATTATAAATGTGTCACGATGTCAAGGCATCCCCAGTTGATGCATTATTCAAAACAATACATAAGAAAGTAAAACAGGCAGCTGTGGCACATTATAAACTGACCAGATAATCAAATTACCAAACTAAAAAAAAACATAAGTGCCTCACCACAACTCAGTAAAAGGGACAACAGTATGAGCATATGAAAGGGACAGCTAAAATATTCCGCTAACCATAATCGTCCAGATCACAGACATTGAGAGCTCCACTACTAGCCCCATATAAAAACAGCATCAATAGAAACAGATCATACTGGTAGTGATACATTATAGATGTCATTTGAACATGCCAAAAAAATCCAAAGAACAACCCAGATGCGACTTGTTTAATAGTTTGAATGCATTAGAAAGACAAGATTTAGCAAACCCACAGTGCAACTACAAAACTAACGACCAGGAAACTAACGAACAACAGTAATTAAATAACCAGAAACAGACAGCTATAATAGTACATATTATATTATTGATAGTACTCTACCAAAGACCTTGTGCAGGAAGATCAACATCTGGTTTGCTGTGTGGCTCAGCACAAGAATCTAACAAACAAAGACACGATCCACACATTTGCAAGCAAATTAAACAGCAATATAGTTTCTAGTTCACTTGGTAGTTCAACACTTGCTTCCCACAAACTTAATGAACAATTATATACACGATGCACACGTACGAGAGCTGGTACCATTAGCTGAACAAAAGCAGCGGAGAGGACAGAGGTGTACTCACTTGGGGCCAGTGCAGCCCATGGTCGTCCCGAGCCCGCCATTAAGCTTGAGCACAACGAGCTTGTCCAGAAGCTTCTTCGTCTCCTCGAGATCTGCGTCGCAGCAACATGATCCAATCAGTGCTCGCACAGAGTCACCAAAACATCCCCGACGATCGGATCCACCCACAACCACCACACCACACTCAACTAAGAACAAAATCGGAACGCGCGATCGTACCTTCGGGAGGCGACGCGAGGGTGTCGTACGGCACCACCACCTCATCGGTCGGGGTTTGGATCTTGCTCCACTCGATCTGCTCCGCCTCCCCACTGCAAAACGGCACATCACAAAACAAAACCACTCCACTCAACTGACGAGTCGAAGCGCACAGAGCAATCATACAGAGTGAATCCGCGGGATCTACTGACCTGAGGTAGCGCGACACGAGGCTGATGAACCCGGACTTCTCGTTCTCGCTGCGCAGCAAAACCCACCCAGAAATCAGCAAAAAATGAGGGGCGAAGCGTTCAGCAGCAGCAGGCGAGATCTAGTGCAGAGGGGAGAGTGTGGGGACCGACCTGATCTGGCCGAGCTTGGCGACCTCGGCGCGAAGCTTCTCGATCTTCGCGTCGACCGACACCACGGTGGCGGCGACGGCCATCGCCGGTATCCCCGAGGCTTCGAAAGGAAAGGACGGGAGGAGATGTCAGACGAGCGGAGGAAGTGCGAGCGAGGGGGCGCTGTGTGTCGTGTGTGCGAGGGAGCGGAAGCGCGGGTTTTCTTTATAGGCCCTCGCGAATTCCGTCTGGCGCCGTGACGGAATGTGCGGCGGTGGAGCCGCGGATGCGCCCGCGCGTGGTGAGCGGTGACGGCGTCAGGCACGTGGCTCGGCGCGAGGCGACGGCCGTGTGATCCCTCGGGGGCGCCGTCGTGTCGACGCGCCGCTTGCCCGCTTGGCGCGGGGACCGCGTGCTCCGCCGGCGTCGGGAGGGACCGGCAGCGCTGAGCTGGCCGCCGGTTTTCGGCGCGGGCTGGGCCGGGACGGACAGCGTGTCAGGCTGCGTGCTTAACTAGCAGTCTCTTTCGGCAGCTAACCGTCGTCATTACGCCACTTTTCTTTTCATTTCAAAATGGAAAGGTATGCAATTGTTGTAATGGAGGTGTGCAAGTAAAATTGGTTTATGTTAATTGAATTGCCGTGGGCGCCGCGGTCTGACAAATCATGTGTGACAAGCGGAGAAATACTAGACGCTACACAATTTGCAAAACGCAAAACAGAGAGATGCATTAGCGTGCAGCTTAATACTATCATGGTCAGAGAAAAGCTACCTGTGATGTTGAGCTTACAGATCTTGCGAATCATCCAGCGACCGGTTTCAGAGTTCCAGCCACATAGCATGGTATTGATTGGGTGTCAACGTGCGGGTTATCAATTGATTATTACGCAGCGGGTGCCTGAAAGTGCATGCCTCACCAAACTGATGTTCCATTCAAATCTACTAATCATTATTGAGTCTCGCGCGTGTGTCGGTGCATGCAACGCAAAGAAGTGGTGTGCATGTTTCATTTTTTTTTAAAAAAAAAGAGTGGTGTAGAAGCAATGTTTGTTGCTGCAAGAATGTATGGTAGGGCTGGTAGCACATGCGCGGGATGGATCGTCCTTTTCCGTTCCAAAATTGGGTAGTTTTGATCGATCTCTCCCACCTCTGCTATTGTTCGTAGTATCTGAAGACTGACATGGCCACGGCAACAGACTGATGAGAAAGTCCTTCGGCCAAGCAAACTCACCTGCATCCGCAGCCGACATAGCACTGCTCGGGGATCTCCACCAGGCGCTCGCCCTGCACAGTGCCCTGCTCCTCACCAGCGCTCTGACTCTGACCGACCGCTGACCGGCCTGCTGGTCCTGCCGCTTGCACTTGGAGCTCCTCCTGCCTCTTACGCCCAGCTGAATCGCATCGGAAGCCGGTGACGGCGCGGCGAGGCCATGAGGCCTTTCGGTGCGCTACGGGCGGGGCCACTCGGGCAAGCTGCCGAACAGATCATCTCGCTAAAATGTGATCGCAGCACGTCCTTTTCCTCTCCGAAAGACCATTTTAAGATCGTCTGAACACCTGCATTACCCTCGTGCCAACGTTGCCAAGTAATGGAAATGTCCTTGGCACGGAAAGAAAGGGAAAAGAATGCAGACTTGCAGAGGCATCAGCTCGCTGAGCAAGCTTCCTGTTGCCTTTTGCTTCTGCTGTTCCACACAACCACGGGTAGCAGCTCAAGCATGGGCCGGTCTCGTTTGGATGCGATGGGACAAGCAAACTGGTGTTTTAAAGTGAGCTTTCGGCGATCCTGACGTGCAGGTTGCATTTGGGTTTTTTGTGGTGCAGATCAAGGCAGGCGCGTATATTCTCAGAAACGAAAGGAACATATATATCCCATATTCCTTTGTGCCTTTGCGCATGCAGCTACGCGATAAAAAGTGCGAGAGAAAGATCCTTTCGCGATGAGGAGGCCTCTGCAGAAAGAAACGTCGCGATTCAGGGGTGGCCTGGCGATGCTGGATCCGAGATGATTTGCTAATTTATTGTGGCGTCAAATGAAGTAACGATGGTGTTAGCTATGCGAATATGTTCATGGTTGTACGTGTTGCCCATGGAGTTGCAAAGATAAAATCAAATTTCACTACTATACCTTTTGTTATCTCGTGGGCTTTGATTTATGTCTGCAAGAGCAACTACAGTAATAGCCCCAAAATCAAACCCTCCAAATACTAAATGTGGGCTGCCTCTATTTTATAGGGGCTTTCAAATTTGCTTCAACTTCAGCAATATCCCTTAATTCTAACTTATAATAGAGGGCTCCCTAAATACCCCCTTAGGAATAGAGGGTGGATGAGGAAATTTAGAGGTCTCCCCAAAATAAAGGGCCTAGTAGAGGGTCTGCTGGAGTTGCTCTAATAATTTCATGTATGGCCTAGAATAATGGTTGAGGCGCATCCACATGATGTGACCGGGATCCTCTGACGTGATTTATGTGGGACCCAAGGTGTCGTTTTTCTTGAAGTAAAGGACCCATATATGTCAGAACTTTGGTTAGATGACATGAGCCTTTCCTCTTTGGTTAGACGCAAATATACAAAAACAAAGACATGAGAAAATACTTTACTAGATAAACAGGCCAAGTTAAAAGTCTTAGAGTTAATACATCTCCTGTGAAAGCAAAGTTGGCATTAGCATTTTCCTTTTGGTCATTCTTCTTTTAACACTTCTGTAAACCAAGAAACATGAGGGTGTTTTCAAGGTGAAAAATGACCATTTCCTTAAACGAAATGAACATGTTCTATAACCAAACAATAAAATTGTCAACTGTACAAAAGCAACGCTCACAGATATGTGGCACTTTGTGTGGCTGTGAGGTTGCTAGAAAATGGTGGATAGAGATGTACAAATGTGAATTCAGTTGCGATCGGCAATATTTCCCTAATATCGTTGTAATTCAATTGTATCGTATTCATGTCATGCACGTGCTGCAAAACAATATTTCCAGACATTTCGACTGCTTATATATGTAGTTATGTGTAATATTGTAATAAATTTCTCCATTTTTTAAATTGTGAGGAACCGCCCAAATTATCTCGACTAAATAGGGTTATCATCTTCCCAGCTTAAGTTAAATAATCCCGGTAGTCCCCGGTATGCGCCTCCAGCAACACCCAGGAACAACTCACATACCCTTTATACAACGTAGAAACCATCACAAGGGTACACTTTTGATTACGAGTCTTGATAACCTTATAAAAGTTCTTGAACTCTAACTACAACATATACAATTATTGAAGTGAGGTTCTTTATAAACTAAGATGTATCCTAGACCAAGGTGGATATCCTACCATGTTTATGTTACATTGAGAACTAAACGCAGCGGAAAGTAGATTATTAAGTAGCAATAATGATGTCCTTACCCATAAGACACCACTTGCTTGAGCTTGGAGCCACTTCCACCATCCACCCACTTTGCCGGCTCCGGTGGGATGAACGTGGTCATCACTCCATAGAAGAAAACCTGCAAAACAACTTAACAACAACACCGTAAGTACATTTCATACTTGCAGGACTTATCCATAATACTATACATTTGGTGGATGCATGAGGCTAATCAAATTTTAACATTGATCCACAAAAACGCAAGCATTTATCAAGTGAATAAGCAAAAGACATGGCATCTAATATTTCTATATCAAGCACCAATACAATTGCATAAGTAAGATGATCATATAATCATGAGCTCAATCTTCCATAAGCCCTTCACGAAACTCTACGTTAAAGTCCAAGTACAGGAGCGTGCTCAATGACCGAGAGCGCGGCTATTGCAATAGACTAATACTCTGCAAGGGAGTACAACTTTTCCCACACGAGAACAAGACCAATGACCATACCCACGGCCAAGGATAAATATTGATTCATGCCTCAATCTTTCACACAAACACACCCGGCTATGAGCGAACGGTCGGGAAGGACAAGTGCACCGGAACCGCCGATCACACCATCACAACCTGCACCGAATCCGATCAAGGCAAGGGGTGACTTATGCTAATTGGCTTACCGTCCCATTATTAAGCATGTGGTTTGTATGGAAAAGTGCTCAAGTGTCACAACGATAACGACCGGTCCTTAACCAACCCAAGCAAGCCTAACCATTTGGATTCTACTCCCAACATGGTACTGCCACACTTGCTCAAGTCTCGATCCATCATTCATACCTTGCTCATGTTTTAATCTTTCTCATCTTGCCAAGTATATTTAGGCAAACACCCTATAGCTCGCGAGTGATGGTAACCTTGTCATCTCTTGACTTCTCCCGTAAGCTAAGCATGGCCAAGCAAATTAAACCGAGAAGTCTAAACATACATACTTTACCTAGTATGAGTTGTTCTAGAGCTAGAAGGGAAAACATGCAAGTGGGTTCTACACATGTCACATGAACTATGTAAGGTTAAGCTCATGCACAAGCAATATTTTATAATAGCAAATTAAGAATTCAAAAGTAAGGTTTGAGATACATAGGTGCCTACATTGGTACTCCGCAACCGTGATACTCCGGAACGTCATTCTCTAAGAAAGTAGGCAAATGTATAAATTAGAAAGGATGCTATGAATGCTTATGTATATGAGATGCGGTGACTCATGAGAGGTAAGGGCTAATATGAATAAAGGTCATAAAACAAGCAATTAAAAAGGGAAATTAGGTACACAATAATTACATAGGGTGAAGATGCCAAAACAATTATTCATACATTTGCACACACTTTAAAAGACAAGTTGTAATATGAGAATATGATCAAACTTAGTTGTGCTATTATTATTTGTCATATAAATTAAGAATAAGTAACTCATCACAATATTAAGCATCAACCATGGAAGTAATTCATCACAACTAGAGAATAGAGCATGCTCATACAAGTTGATAGCATTATTAAATTTTATTTTAGACAAATCAAGAATTAATAGGTAGCTGCTAGCAACATCACATCTTAGTTAAGGTAATACCATTATTATATAAAAGAGAAGCTAGCAAATCTCGTTATACTTAATTAAGGTAAGTATCATCATTGTAAGTCATTTCATGGAGGTTCCTAATCATAAAACTATATCATATTTATTTTTAAGTTAAAGGAGAAGTTGATAGCTCACATGAGAACAATTTATTCACTAGGCACTTTGCAAGTAAGGTAGTTCTAGAGCAAACATATCTAAATTTTCATTCTTATAACCATCTAATGAAAGTTAATATTTAACAACAACATATCATGTCCATAGGTAACTAACAAGACCGTTTCATAATTTTAGGAGAGCATGGTAAAATAATTGACCATGCATTCAACTAGATAGCAAGCTCTTTAGTTAACAAATTACAAAGTATATGAATGTACAATAATAACATGGGTGTTATCAATTTTAGACGGTAGAGAAAGGTTCAACAAAGCAAGCAAAATTGGCTCCATAATTTTAGAGGCTCATATGTAGTTATTATGCAATTTACTATTTAACTAGACTTAACAAATATATATTAAACTGTACCAATCTACAAAAAATTCATACAAAACAACATGTCTAATGGATAGTACATATCATAAGGAAGCTAGCACAATTGGATTCATAATTTTTGGACTAACAGAGAATTAATTATGCAATTAACATGATAAAAATATATTTAATAAACTGGGAAATAATATAATTATTTTGGGAGCAAACATTTTTAACAGGTAGATAACATCAAGATAAAACTAAAAAAATTTGTTTCACATCAATCGAAGCTATATTCAATTTTATATGAACTATGCAAGATGACCGCGGACCGTCCGTTCATAGGACGCGGACCGTCCGCCGTACAAGGTCGCGATGAGTTGCAGAAATGACTCGGTCTGTGTGAAAGTTTGGAAGTGAACCGCGGACTGTCCGGTGGTGAGAGGCGGACCGTCCGCCCTACAAGATTCTGGGGGCGTGTTTTTGGACAGAAACTCGGTGGCGGACTGTCCGACCATAGGTGGCGAACTGTCCACTTGTCGGCCGAGGTTCACCGGCGAGGTCGCCGGCGGCACATCCGGTGACAGTTTAAGTGCGGTTTGTTCCTATGGGTTTCTAAGAACATGGGGAACTCACTTTGGGTACTAGATTTGACATGCATGAAGTCTCTAAAGCTCTAGGTCATCAATGGTGAAAGGCCATAGATAGGCCAGGGAGCTTGACTGAGGGCAAGAGGAGGAAGGGAAACGGCGAGGGAAGCTCACCGGCAACAAGTAGAGCACGTGCAAGGGGTCACTTGTTGGAGTAGAGCGGCGTCGTTGTAGATCGGGCCGAGTTTATCCTTGAGAGCTTGAGGAAGATGAAGAAAAGGTTTGGGGATGACCTTCTTCTTGATATTGGGCGAGGAAGGAGTGGCCTAGGTTGTGGAAAAGCTTGTCGGCGTCATCCTTCGTTGGTCCTCCGATGAACTCCGGCGAGAAGGTGATGGATTTAGTGGGAAGGTGAGTTGTTTCTCCATAACTTAGTTGGGGAGAAACCAAGGGGAGGGAGAGAAGACTTCTATGTGGGAGGGAAGCAGCGTGAAGAGGAGGAGGCGTTAGGTGAGTTGAGGGTCGGGTAGGACCGGCGGAGACGCGTGGCACAAGTTCTTTGCGGAGGCGACACGCACCCACGTGCTTCTTGCGGACGGTCCGCTTTCCTTGCTCCAATCTTTGAAAATAATCTTCCAAGTCTCCAAAAATTCCACCAATTTTTATTTTGATACTAGAAATTAAGGGCAACCCATTTTGCTTAGATTTGGTAGCAAAGCTATTGTAGTTTTGAAATGAAAATTCTTCCCGGAATGCAATTTTTGGGTTTTCGGCTGAGTTGTTTGGCTTCAAGATGGTTTCCTAAAATCCGAGAAAAATCACCTAAATTCAAGTTTTGCAAAGTAGTATTTTTATAAAATAACTTCCAGCATAAGTTATATGATGAAAATGCATGTTGCTTCACAAAGCATGAGTTCCAAATGTATCAATAATTCAAAATTAAATTCAAATGCATTCCAATCAAGCACAAAATTTTCATAGATGCAATCAAGAATGCTCATGATGCAATGCTTAATTACATTTGGGTTGTTACATAAATCCTCTAACATTGGCTTATAAAAAATGAATTAATTAGCTTGTTTCAAACATTAGTACTATATCGAGCAGGTTTGTTTGGTATAGCTCGTATGTACTATGACTATATATGAGTAGCATGATTCCGTGACTGCGAGCATGACGAACATTTGACTACATTGATATGGCAGGTCTGTGCCTTTTCTTTTAGTCAGGCCGAAGAATGTTCACATGCAAATACAGTTATACAGAACACAAGAGAGCGTATTTGGTTCCAGGGCCTTGGCGTGGCTAACCAAAAACTATGGCCTTGTGAATTCATCTTTTGTTTGAATTGACAATATTTCGTCTAACCAAAATAACATGTATAGTGATCGAAGGCAAGTTTTGACCCTGGCTTGTGTTTATTTGTTGAGATGGTAGCATTTGGCTAGTTGAATTCATAAGAATTTTTCCACGAGAATCAGCTGGCTGTGCTATGTGTCATGCTAAGCGTCATCTGCTTTTACATTTTGGGTTTGAGCTTGCAATTTGGCCTTGCGTCTCCTCCAGACTAGATTGTTAATGCATATCCGCCTCCGCGACCGATTCGCGCACACCAGAGAATACGCCTTCTGGATGCGTTAGGAGCAAAGTGGAGTACGCCTCCGTTCCAATCTCATCACAGTTACTGACATACCGGACCCACTGTCATCCACCGATCCATCGGAAATTTCGCGAACCGCGGGACTCCCCGCACGCAACCCCTGCTGGCTGCCGCCCAAAACGCCGGGGCCCGCACTCCATCCACCCACGAAACCGCGGTTCCCTCCGAAACCCGTCGACCTCGCCACATCCTCACAAAGGAAACACACCTCCCGCTCCCCACCCCGCTACGTCACCGATCCGCGCACCCACACCTCCTCCATTCTCCACCACACATCCCGCATCCGACGGCTGAAAACTCGCATCACGCGGATCGCGCCTTCCCGTTTGCCCCAAAAGCTCCGCTCCTATAAAACCCAGACCCACACGCCTTGACCCACCCACCTCAGCACTAGGCTTCCTCTCTTCACACGAGCGCAACCACCACCCACCACTTCGAAGCGGAAGCGAGCGGCGGCGGCGGCGATGTCGGGAAGGGGCAAGGGCGGCAAGGGGCTCGGGAAGGGCGGCGCGAAGCGTCACAGGAAGGTGCTCCGCGACAACATCCAGGGCATCACGAAGCCGGCGATCCGGAGGCTGGCGAGGAGGGGCGGCGTGAAGCGCATCTCCGGGCTGATCTACGAGGAGACCCGCGGCGTGCTCAAGATCTTCCTCGAGAACGTCATCCGCGACGCCGTCACCTACACGGAGCACGCCCGCCGCAAGACCGTCACCGCCATGGACGTCGTCTACGCGCTCAAGCGCCAGGGCCGCACCCTCTACGGCTTCGGCGGCTAGGTTGGGTGTCCGTCGATGTGGTTCGGTTCGATTGGTAGCTTTGTCGCCTTCATGTGTTGTGGTAGTTGCTGTAGCGGAGATGTAGTAGCTGGTTGCTTGGTCCCTTTGGTGTCGGGTGTGTGGATGTAAGAACAGCTGGTTCGAAGCAATTGGTCTGGATGCAGGATGCTGATGTAGGAAGTCTGCAATTCACTTCGAATTTGCTAAGTTTTCACGATTTATCTTGGATTGTGAGATGCTATTCTGTTTTGTTCAATTTTCATTCACCAATTTTGTAATCCCCTTTGTGGCTGCACAGGACGGTGCAATTCGTTCCAAATTGTGAAATGCGCGAATCGAAACGGAAGATCCCCTTGAAATTTAAGTTGACATGCTAGATAGTCAGCGCGTAATTCTCTACTTCTCACAGTGGTAAATCCGCGGTTAGCATTTCAAATTTGCGGAGTTGAATTTCAAGCCGTGCAATATTATCGGTTTTGATTGGGAATGTGCAAAGAGGGAAGGGGATTACATAAGCTGGGGAACCAAAGGTACAAGCGCTAAACTCTTTTCTGTTCAGCAATTTCGTCGAGCACCTAAGACGCATTGTCTTTGGTGTCGACGGCACTGACGCAATGATCATCCTTCGATTCATTAATCCTGATGTCTGCTGCAGGCCGCATCCATGCCCCCGGTGCTCGCATTTCGGGTAGTTTGGTTAAAAGTATCCGCAGTTCCGGCTCGTTGGGAGTTGGGATAAGGAGTTAAGGACGGCACCGCGGTGACGGCGAGTAGCAACTGCAACCTTGCTCGGTGCTGCTGTCCTGTGTGTCCTCTGTGGCTTGGATTCCGCTTGGCTGCTCTGCTGGTAATGATTTCTCTACCTCTACATGTCCTTATTATGCCTTTCGTTTTAGTGATTTATGGATGCTGATTCCGCAAAAGTTGCTGGGATTAATCTTCTTGTGGGTGGTTATTCCCTAGGGGTGACTTTCGTCAGGCTCAGGCCAGGTAGTACCCACGGCACTTTTGTGGTCATCACACGATCTCTGGTTTGCCAATTCCACATCCAGAGGTATTTCCGTACTTTGAATGCAAGTTGAATATTGATGTCGTTTTAGAATTGAGCCTTGATCATTCAGAGCTTGGCATTAAAGTTCCGGAATCAGTTTCGCGCTGTTATGTTTGCTTAGCCTGAGTGTACCCCACAAACTTCTGTAGTTGTGCCAACATGCTGATGGAATACTAAACTGGAATTGATGCATTCAGAAGCAACTTCTATATTTAGGCAAATGATCATATTTCAAAAGGTATCAAGCAATTGAACTAAAGGTACAATAAAACTAGGGTCATGTTAACAAATATCATGCTAAAACTGAATTCCAAATTTGCAACCCTGCTATGGAAGACTCAAAACTATGAGACAGTCTGGAAATGGTGTGTAGTTTAGGTTGGGGACCAAGAATACTGATGCCGTGGTGCTAGTGAAACCATCATGTGCTACCAGTCTAGCTCCACCCTTGTCCTGATTTTGCAACTCGTAAATCTCATGCTGATTCTGTACCATCCTCATACCATACTGTTTCATGATTCTATCTGAATCTAGAAATTAAAATTTGACAGTTCAAAACCACTTGGTTCTTCTGAACTGTACCACAATGCATTCTGATTTGTGGTGCCAATGTTAGGTCATAGTTTTATTTTTTTGAAACTGAGCCGGAGTTCTGCTATTTCATTAAAGCAGAGTGCAAAGTAATTGCAAAGGAAAACAACTCTCCTTGGGGCCTGGACTAGAGATCGCAGATCATAGGTAATTGACTAAGGGGATTGGCACCTTTGGTGATCTTAACTGTAAAATGATGCTTGTTACTGCATAAGAAAGGAATGTGTAAATAATATTTGTCAAATTAGATTTCTGCCTCTGCATCTTACTTTTCTTTCACTATAAATCACTGTGTTTAATGATAGATACATAGGAAAACGAACCTTGAAGTACCAAAGTAGTATGTTTATCTATTACAGTATAACTCTACATGAAGAGTCATAGTCCCAAACTTAGGTGGTCATCCTGTCGAAACTCCAAAGTGAGAAGTGATGTTACCAAACATATACAGAGTCTAAGTGCAACTGATAATGAAGTTTCTAGTTAGATGAAGTTAAACAACTGTCTTTTCAATTCCATCACTTTGTTTTGTTGCACCATAGATCATCAGATATGAACTGCATCCATGAGTTGTCTTTACCATGCTCACTTGAACCAGATGACTGTCCAGCATCCCTGGCGTTCGTAAACTGTTCTTGTTTTTCATTAGCTTGTGATGAGCTGCACTCTCCTTGCTTTTGCTTATGAAACTCTCCAAACGCCACATTTTTCTTGAATACCCGACACAGTGCATAGGAGTCCTGTAAAATAACAATAAGAATTAACAAGAAATTGACATCATTTCCGTTTCATTAACAATTCAGGTGGGATGTTTTTTGTATTGCACGGTTGCACCTAGCCACCTACTGAAGGAAGATTTCAAGTTCAACCAGTGGGACAAGATCTATTGCCATGCAAAATTGAATACTAGTAAGTTGTTCCTTGAGCTTTATGTCCCTTCCCTGACATATAACACCCTATACTTAAAATGTTTGTCTAGAACGTACTGTACCATTCTGTTGGAAACTTTTTTGCTGTGTTCCATGTTTATCGCTTTTGTCTTGAGAGATAGTGTCCAGAGACCAGGGTTAGAAAATTCAGCATCAAGCACAGCAAGAAATTAACAGTGTGCAGATTCAGGACTTATGTCATGACATTGAATAGTTTTCTTAGAACACAAGCAATCACTCATATCTTGATTTTAGTTCAACTCTTGTCTGATTCATAGAAATACCAACTCCGAAGTCAGAAGTGATATGCTGTTAAAGAATTCAATTAGAACGCAAGAAATCACTCATATCTCCAAATAATTTACTGTGATATTTCCTTGGGAACCGAAATAGGTAGTCATGAATAGTTTTAGTTCAACTCTTGTTTAGTCCATAGAAGTATCAACTAATGCTTTCTCTAACAGAACTAATATACGTTTCAGAGTACCATCCTAGTCTAGTTTTTTGGTTTGTCAATGTCCTGTATTCTTCGATCTAATTTACACTAAACATGGGATCAGACATTTTTATCAGTTTTGCTTTAAGTTTTCTACAGTTAAGTAAAGTAGGATTGGGACATGGGGAATAAAGTGTAAAGCCACCGACACAACAATGGACCACACTGAAGGATGCTAAGCTTTAAGATAGCATCCACATGCAACTGACCTAGATTATGTACACTCTGAAGTCTGCATAGCTATTAAACTGTGTACAATCATGTTGTATCATTTCACATCCTCAACCAGGAATTGGATGTTAAATTTGTCTTATCAAGAGCACTAGAAAAAGCGTACCATGTGTGGCCCATTAGATAACTGGAAAGAAACTTCTGCTGTACTTTGCAAAGTAGCTATGGTCCATGGAAGCAAGGAATACTTTATGGCTACCACAGATGGATACAGGGAGAAAGGGGAGAAGAGCCCTAACTTTACATGCACTCCATGCATAAACAACGTAGCTTCCTCGAGCAGGCAATGCCCTAATTTGTTTTTGAATATGTTTCATCGTCAATTTTTCTTTACCATGGTATTTCAAAATTTCTGTGTATTTAAGGACATGGTAACTACAGTGTTAATTAATACAGAGAACACAAAGCAACACACAAGGGTTTAACTGATATCGATGTATAGGTCTATCGGAAGATGGATGAGTCACCTGAATCCCCATGGTGTTCTCGCATTCGCTTTCCTCGATGCGGTACTCATGCATCACCCAGTTGGTCCTCAGACCCTGAGGAGCTCGACCCTTGTAGTAGACCAATGTCTTCTTCATGCCAATCGGTCTGTTCTGGTAGTTGACCCGCCGATCTTTGCCTGTTGATTTCCAGTATCCTGCCTGGGTTGCACGGTTCGTGCGGCATCCATTTGGATACTTCCTATCCCTTGGCCCAAAGAAGTACCACTCGGAGTCTCTGCTAGGTAGGAATGATTTCTCTTCCAAAACAAAGATATCTCAATTTCAGTCAGGAAAGATAGAGTTCTCAGGATGAAAACTGAATGAACTTGGATTTCAGGTTACCTGCCAGCTCCCAGGGCTCACATTTGTAGAGGTCTACCTCAGGGATTATGTCGAGCTCGATGCTGAGACCATGGACCTTCCTCTTGAGGTAGTAGTTCACAAGCTCCTCATCAGTTGGATGGAACCTAAAGCCTGGCGGGAGATCAGCCGGCGCCATGGCCTCCCAGTTCGCTGCCTCCTTTCTTGCTGATCTTTCTCTGTCTTTACCCTTTGTCTTTCCCTTCCGTCGCCGGCCACTGTGCTCCTTAGCTCCTCCGTGAAATGATTCAAAGCCTGCCCTACAAGTAGCCGTGTTTTCCTTTACAGGATTCTCACACAAGCTCTGAACGTCTTACAGCACCTCAGGATCTTTTTTTTTCTTATCTTTTAACAGAACCGACTTTTATTTTGTTTTTCTGGATAACACACTTTTGTGATATTCATGCTAGTAGATTGTGTAGGACTGTATTGGGATGCGAAATCTGTCACGGCATTGCCCGCTTGCGCCGTGGGGGTATGTTCTTTTGTTCACTGAACTTGTTTTTGTGTCTCAGAAGCTTGATCTCTTTGAAGTGTCAGAGAGAAGAGGACTAAAGGCAAGGGTGATCTAGTAACATGTCTCTTATGTATCGGGATCAGCAGTGCAAAACAGAAAGTTTAGGGAAGGTAAAAAGAAAAGGAAAGGTCCATGTAGCCATGAGGCCTTCCAGTGTCAATGAGCTTGCATTGCTATCTATTTACCCATCTAGATCAGACAAAACTTTTAGCTTTGGATTTTGATAAAGGAGTACTCGAGTACTATGGATCATCATTCACTTTTTTAGTCTAGCATATATGTCTCTGGATGCATAAACTTGATTGTCTTCCATAGAAAGCTCAAGTTTAGTAATAGATATGATCAAGATCCTTTCTTTCTTAAATGAAAGATTTATATACATTGATCACAACTCAAATCAATATAACAATTTTTGATTATTTGCAACCATGGTTGGGGAAAAATATGTTCTGTTCATCTTTTCATGGCTCATTGCCCTTTTCTTCTAACTTCACCAACACTATAATGACAACATGCATATAAAGAGGTCAGCAAGTATAGTCTTACCCAATTCTACAGAAAAGACAGGCATCACTTTCAGCTGCATGTGGTCTAAAGCAAAATTTGCTGCTAAATGTAGATTTGCAAATTGTTTTCACAGTTGATATACCTGCTGCCGAAATGGTGGAACGATTCAAAGGTGGTGCCAGGGTACTGTGTTGACATTAAGGGTGCACTCTGATTCTCTGAACATGCAGAGGCAACAGGCTTGCAACAAAGTTTCACGATGAAGATTCGTGTGAGGTAGACTGCTGAACTTTAGTTTTGCTTGATGCTTATAAAGATGATACAGCACAATGCTAATGTTTTGCCAAAATCGTCAGAAAAGAATTCTTCAGCATGTGGTTACTGTAAATCTGTTGTCACAGCACTTCCCATAGAGCAATTTGCTCTGATATGTTGAACAACGTGGTTCAAGATTACCAAGGTAGGAAGGTCCAAAGCATCACTGCACTTATATTTATTGACCTGGAAACTGGAAAGGATTCCGATTGACATTCCAGCAGGGCTACTGCCAACAGCATGTGGTAACCTAACCTCTGATCTTACTTACGGATATAGTGTTCCTGCAACCCTCTGTGAACCCAAGTGTTTCAGCTTAGCAAAGAATCACAACTGCCAGCATGTGATGGAATTTATAGAGGCATTTACATGTAATATGATATGGTTAGAAGACCAATAATGTTGTTTGAACAAGTAAGCTATATATCCTTTGTGGTTAATAGAAGGGAAAGCTGGTTTTCTTATGAGAGATATTTCATGCCCTATGAACTTTGAGCCAATGTTTTTGACAAATAATCTCTAAACTCTTCAGTAATGTAGTATATGTGAATATCCTCATCTTATGATAACATGTACACCGATGAAATGCTTTGAGTTTATATTCTGTTTTCGTTTTCCATTTCTTATTGGCAGGCTGCAGGTGCAACTACACAAGATGGTCTGGGACTTGACACAAATTGGAGAGGACAGCTATAGTAGTCATAATTGTCTTAAATTTGCATTCATACTGTGCACTATATTTCACTTGGCATCACAAGACAAAAACTATGCAATGGCATAGCTATATCCACTCTGCTTCTCACAGAAAAAAGAGAAAAGAAATCACTCAAAAAGTACAATACATTCGATAATTAAACCACCAAGAAAGAAGAAAAAAACAAAAAATCAAGGAGCATGCAGTTTGTTCCTATATACTATATAGTATAGTTATATAACCCTCCTTATGAACTCAACTCAAGGAAGGACTCCAACGACAACCTTGAGGCGGCAACAATCCTTTCAACTCCAGCAATAGGATGGAAGCTGAAAACCCAAAGGATGCCTGCTTATCGCTATGATCTTACACCCTTGTAGACTGGATCGCGGTGGTTATTAATAGCTAGCCAGCAGTAGCATCTCGATCAGAGAAAAGGAAGGGGAAAAAAGTAGTTATTAGGAGAATTTTCTCAGGTGCAGCATCTTTGAGCAAATCAGAGGCTTCGTTCTCAGCTGGCCAGGGCCACACAGGAGGTGCTCTCCTCGGCGCCGTCGGCCGTGCTGGAGCACCAGGCGTCGTCGGAGATGAACTGCATCCAGGATTCGTCCTTGTCCGCGTCATCGTCGGCGCCACCGGACGTGGAGCCGACGGGCACGTCTGGCGACGGCGTCTGGTACTCCTGGCTGCCGCTGGTGAGCAGCTGCTGGCAGGCGCCCTCCAGCAGCGCCATGCTGCACTGCGCCTGCAGGTCGTCCACCTCGGTGCAGATGGCGTTCTTCTTGAAGACCCGGCATAACGCGTAGGTGTCCTGATCATGAGAATGCAAGGAGAAAATAAAATTAAAGAAAAGGATCATCAACACATAGTAATATTTCTGTCTTTTTTTTTGGCAAGTTAACTTATGTGCTGCACTGACGCATGATTATGCTTGTACGACATGCTACATTTGCTAAATAATGTTTGGGATAAAACCAAGCAGCATTGTCCTTTACTAATGTAGATTATGTCGTAGTGTTTCTACTCTACTCTCTGGATATCAGAAAAGCGAGGAGTTGATTTGTGAGGGAAAGAAGACGACGGCGAGAGTCCAGGAAGGGAAGGGTGTGAGGCTGATAATGGATTCAGCATGGAATAAAGCGGAAAGCGCGCGACACCGACTTGCTCGGCCATGAGAGCGGGAAGAGGGCGGGCGAGATGGTTTGCTTTGTTTTGCTTTGCTTTGCTCTTTAATACCTCATGGACATGATCAATGCACAGCCCAACGCAGATCATGTCTGCTGATCCTAAGATAAAGAGGAGTTTAGAGGATTATTGATACGTATATACGCCGCCTGTCCACCAAAGTAGCACTACGAACTAATACTAGGCCTTTGCCCTTTCTTTTGTTCTTGCATTGGTCAGGAAGGCTACAGATTTGTGTCATCGGAGTGGGGAGGGCAAAGCTGTACCGGAGAACGGCTACTGCTACCGATCGCGGTGTGCGTACAGACGCAACTAAAGGAGTTTTAATCCATCGCATCAGAAATTTTCTTTGTTGAGGTTACTAGGTCAGGGCAAAAGGAAATACAGAAAGGACCCGAGCTCTCAGAGCCCTAGCACATGATCATGGTCATGTGAACCTTCTACACTACACATATACACATATGTAAAAGCTGCATATATTTGCATAGGATATATATATATATATATATATATATATATATATATATATATATATGTATGTATATGTATATGTAGCAAAGAAAGTGCAAATATATTTGCAATTCGATGCTCATGAGTGCAGCAGCGCGTGCTTATTCAGATTCAGTAGCTAGCTAGCAGCTGATAGATGCATTACAAAGCTAATAAGCTAGACAGCAAGCAAGGTCACCTGGATGGGCAGCGTGTCCTCGGCGTCCTTGTCGTCGAGTCGGTACTCGTGCATGACCCAGTCGGTGCGCACCCCCTGCGGCGCGCGGCCGCGGTAGTAGACGAGCGTCTTCTTCATGCCGATGGGGCGGCCGCCGTGGTGGAGCACGCGGCGGTCCTTGCCCGTGGACTTCCAGTACCCGGCCCGCGTCGCGCGGTTCGTGCGGAACCCGTTGGGGTACTTGCGGTCCCGCGGCCCGAAGAAGTACCACTCGGGGTCGCGGCTCGGCAGGAACGACTTGTCTGCACGGCGGCGATCGATCGATCACAAGCAATTCTCTATCACATACATGATCCCTCGACCGATCGTCATCAGATGATCACTCTGGCTCATGGAAGAAGAAGACGTACCTGCGAGCTCCCATGGCTCGCACTTGTAGAGGTCGACCTCCGGGATGATGTCGAGCTCGATCTTGAGTCCGTGGATCTTGCGCTTCAGGTAGTAGTTCACCAGCTCCTCGTCCGTCGGGTGGAACCGGAACCCCGGCGGGAGCCCCACCGGCGCCATTTCTAGCTATGTATACCGTCGACCGGCGGCGACGGTCGTCGTCGAGGATGATGCCGGCGGCTCGGGCGCGGCCGGTGATCGATCGATCGATCAAGCTGCTAGCCGGGGGATCAAGCGACGATCGATCGATCTCTCGATCGTCCCTGGTGCACACAGGCCACGGGGTGTGCAGTGGGTGTGGCCAAAGACACCTTGCTTGCTTCGCTCCTCTTTGCGCGCTGCTGCGGGTCGGTGCCTTTACCAGCAACCCCCCTTATAAGTAGTTTTTCTGGCGATCGCCGGCCGGCGTCAGCTGGGGCCGACACAGACGCGGACACAGTCATGCCTCTCTCACGATTTTGGGCTATCGGAGATGGCCACCTTTACTGGCCTCTTTTCCAGATTCGCGAGCCCTCACAAGCTTGACCCTTTTTTCCACGGCCTCCGTCGATCAGCCCTCTCCTGTAAGGCTGTAACTGTCGACACCCTGAACTACTCCCGGTCTCATCTACCTGCTGCAGTACGCCAGTGCATCACTACAGGTCTTACTCTAGACCCTACATATGGGCATATGGCCATATGTATGGTTCTCCAGAGTATATTTTGTGTTCGTCGATTATACTGTAACACCCAAAAATATAGGAAATAAAATTTTAAAAATATTTTATAAAAGCCACAAAATAAAATTATGCATGCATCTCTCTTTCTCTTCTTCCACTCTCTTTCAGCCAAGCCCAGAATCCCTCCTCTTTTCTTTCAGCCCGGCACAAACCTCTCTCTTTTCCTTTTCCTTTTTCTCTCCCCGCAGCCCAAAACCGCACCGCCGGCCCAGCCCGCAGTGCTCTCCCTCTCTCATCGCCAGCTGGGTCCCACTTGTCAGTCTCTCCCCCCCCCCCACCTTCCTTTCTTCTTCCTCCCGCTCCTCTCTTTCCTTTCCTGCCGCGACACCAGACCCGCTCGCGCCCGTCGCCCGCGTCTCCGCCCCCCCTCCTTTCCGCGACGCCGCCTGCCATAATGGCCGCGGCACGCGCTTCCCCGGGCGACCGGCCCCCATTACGCCCGCGGCAATCATGGCCGCCATCCCCGGCCGCCGCAAGAGCCCCCCCCCCCCCCCCCCCCCGTCCCCCAGTCGCACCGCCCCGCTCCCTCGCCCTATAAAACTCGAGCCCGAGCGCCAGCGCTCCCCTTCCACTCTGATTTCACCGCACGCCCGACTACCCCGCCGCTCTGCGCCGCCATTTTTCCTGAGCCCGAGCCCGTCGTCGCCGCCGCGTCATCGACCCGCCGTCTCGCCGCCTCTCCGTCGACTGCGACCGTCGCCGGAGCCCCGCCTTGGACCCAGCGCCGTCGTCGTCCACTCCTTCCCCTTCGTGCCGTCGCTCTATGCCGGCATTCGCTCACTGAAGGAACGTCGCCGCCCCGAACCGCACCCCTCCGTCGACCCGCTGTTCCGTTGTTTCTCCGACGCCTACAACCCTCGCTGGAGTTCTGAGAGTGGTGAGCACCGAGCCGCCCCCGTTTCCCTCTCCCTCTCGCTCTCTTGGCCCCGCGATTGCTCGCCGGAGCTCTGGCTCCACCCGCCACCGTGGTCCGCTGGTCTACGGCCGTGAGCTCTGGCTCCGTCCGCCACCGTGGTCCGCTGGTCTACGGCCGCTGCACGGCCGTCCCGTGATCCCCACTACCTTCGTCGTGCCGCCCTCTCCCTCCCCGGCCTAATCCCGGCCTGAACCGAGCACCAGATCGCCGGATTCGGTGAGCTCCGGCGATCCTCCGCCGCCCCCCGCTCATCACCGGCGCCCAGCGCCGCCTGCCAAGCCGACCGAGCCGCCCCAACTACCCCCTGTCGTCCGATCTAGATCCAAGGGCCAGATCGGATCTGAGCCGCGCCCGAGCTGCCAAGCCAAGCCTGAGCCGAGCCGCACAGCCGCAGCCGTCGGATCATGATCCAACGGATCAGATCCACCTGACCCGAGCCAAACCCTAGCCGTCGCCAACTCTTTTGCAGAAAAGCCCCTAGGTTATCCAGAAATCCACCCGCGGTTCAGTCCTGTTTAAAAGTAATTAGAATTAGGTCCTTTTTTCTGTTTAGGCCCCTGACTTTTCTATAATTAGAACCCACCGTCCAGGACCTCCAGTTTTGCACCCAGGGCCCTCTGTTTAAGGTTTAATTATGTTTTAGCCCCTGGTTTCTTCAGATCTAGCCCCTGAAAGTTCAAAATTCTCGCAGTTAGGTCCCTGGATCACTGTTTTAGCCACATCTTCATCGTTTCAACTCCAATTTCAACAATTCTTGTGCTCACGCGATCCTTGCATCATGAACTACAACTTTATCATCTTTATATTCTCTGTTTGTACTGTTTCTTATTTGTTTGTGTATGCTTGTTTGTGTGATCGTGTAGACAACGTAACGTTCGAGCAAGACCAAGAGCAAGCTTACGAGGAAGAGAACCAGCAGTTGTTTGAGGAAGGCAAGTGGACTTCCCTCCCCTACATATTCTATTTTATCCCAACAATAGCATGATAATTCACTTTATCTTAATGTTGCTTTGCATAAACTTGATGGGTCACCTACGCTAAGGACATACCTAGTCTTTCACCCAAAGCCTTGAAACACCGGGGTTTACTATTCATGTTGGGTAGTCACGCTTAGTTGCAAACTTTGTTAATGGTGTTGGTTTACTCCTATGATAATGTTGATCACGTTTCATAATGTTATTATATCTCGTTAATTCAAGATCAACTTTGTTTAATGGGAACATGGAGAACCACCTAAGTGAACAGTGCAACCACAAAGTCACATGGCTCTGACCTTAGCCAATTTATTAGATGTGTAGTTAGCTGGTGGCCTTACCGAAAGGGCAAGGAGGGGGTCAGTGATTGGGGTCATAGCCTGCTCCTCTTGGGGTAGCTGCCTTTGCTAAGGAGCTGACCATTAGGGAGGTTTATGGACCACACGGCTACTGAAACTCTAGCGGGCTGCCTAGCTCTCGACATGTCTTTGTAAAGGCTTCGTAGTGTACGTTCGCCACTCACCTCGAAAGTGTTTAAGGGCCTTGCAAACCCGGGCGACTCAGGGGAACACGATTTGTGGGGAAAGTGTATAACCTCTGCAGAGTGTAAAACTGTTATAACAGTCGTGCTCACGGTTAAGAGTGGCTTGGACCCTCACATGATAATGGAACTTGAAGATTAATTAACTTGTGGTTCTTGATTTATGTTTATGTTGTTGATACCTTTATGTTTTTGCTAAAGTGGGATGGTATAAATTTAAATCTATTTAATAGGTGCTCGCTAATAAAACTTGACCAACTAAAAAGTGCTAACTATTGTAAACCTTAGCCTATCCTTGATGGTCTTACATATTCTCCCCCACTTGCTGAGTACAAACCATAAGAGTACTCACCCTTGCCCAACTACTGTTCAGAAGAGAACTTTGAAGAGGAGTCTTCGACGACTTCGAGGAGTTCTAGGCTTGCGTTCACCAGTCATCGCCTGTGGAAGACGGAGTTGTTGCAGACTTCGTTTAGGGTATATCGGTGTAACGTTTAAAGACCTTTGTGTCTCTTTTATTCGGAGTGTAATATTGTTAAATATTTTATTTAGTTATTTTTTAAGCATTGTCCTTGATATATTACACTTGTCCGTCTATCATGTGTGTGTGAACATGATCCTGACGCACATATGAGATGCATCTGTTTCTTTCTAGAATCGGGTGTGTCATATATGATACACGTCAATATGCACGCATGGATTTATTTGAATCTCTTATCATTTTGCCTTTTCTTTTTATCTGTACTATATATACATTGCACGAGACGTAGATCAACCGCAAAGTCCGTCAATATTTTGCAAATATTAGTTCTAGTAGGGAGCCGAGATATATGGTTCCTTGTTGTTTCAAAGTCCAAACGATGCCGGTGTTTATAGTATTGGTTCTTGTTTCATCTCCTGATGAGAAGAGAACAGTACACTACACTGTTGCCAACTTGCCATGCGTGTCGATGGATCTGTGCATATGTATGCACTGCGTGACAAAAAGCAGAAAAAGAAGAGAAGGCGATGAAAGAAACAAGCTCAGCTAAAGAACGGTAGGGAAAAATATCTTTAGAAGTCTTGAGGAAGAAGGGGATACAGAGAAGCTTTGCTGTCTCAGCCACCCAAGCTTTGGTGAGCGCGCCATGCATGCACGCACCGGCTTTTGCTTTCAGGGATAAGTGTTCTTCACCTTTGGATCGATCATCTTCCATGATGCCACAAATGCAAGTGATGATCGAGGATGGTGATGAGCTCAAGTGCATTGTCCAAACCAGAGAAATGCATGTTCACACAAAAACTGATGATGGACGGAGAATGCAGACGCGCGCATCTCACGCGTTTGGAGATTTGTTATACTTGAAGATGCATGCAAATTGAACTCATTCTCCTGAACTAATAAAGCGTCGGTTAACTATGTTTTTCAGACGTAATCAACGTCGAACAAAAGTTTTGTTTTCATATCCATGTGAACGAGGCGCGTTCGTCTTTGGACAGCCGAGTCTCTGACTGATCCGGTGAGTAGTAGGTGTAAGCAGTCGTGCTTTCTCCATTTTGACTTATGCTATCAGCGTCAAACAACAGTCGTTTATAATTCCGTTTGAAAGAGCTTACGCTTAATCCGTTTAGCTCATGGCTGATGTTCCGTGACATAATTTGTATTATTATCTTAAGAGTGAAAACTCATTGTTCCGTGCGTAGTATATTTTGGATCATTGTCACCGTGGAACCTTATTATTCTGATTGTTGTTTCGATTGTGAAAATTATTATTCAGTTGTATATTTCCGTCTATTCCGCCAGTTTTTATATTATTGGGCCGTTGTCTAAATACATTGCTTCCGTCACATGGCTGAAACGTTATTGGGCCGACACCTCCTCCCTCCCTGTTCCGGCCCGGCCCAGACCATGATAGAAATTGGTACGGATCGATCTGTGACCTCTCCACGGACGGGCGAGAGTGCGGCCCGCGTGTAAGTACATTGGTCTTCTCTCATAGACTCTCTCATGTATTTGCCCCATCATTTTGAGATGATGTAATAGGTAATATATACAATGAGTTGTTTTATAAACTGTCTCATAGTAAATACATAATTTTATAATTTGTGCACATAAAAAAATATTATGAGTTGCATGGCAAAAATAACTCGTACAATGGTGAGAAAGTGATCTTATAGTACTAAATTTTAGCTTATGATGCGGTTGTCTCGCGGAATAACTGTATTGTTCTCTCTTCCCTCTCTCTCCGCCACATAATCGAAAATCCTATGTGGGCTTGTATGTGCTCTAGGGGAAGCACATTGCTACATGCTAGCGGTCTCATAGGTCATCTCATGCAAGTCTACGTAGGATTTTTGATTAGGTGGCGGAGAGAGGGAGACATGAGAGAGAATAAAGTGGTTGTTTTGCAAGAACTATCTCATAGGCTGAAATTTAGGACTATAATACCACTTTCTAACCATTGTACAAGTTGCGGTTGCCATGCAACTTACAATATTTTTTTTCTATGCATAAATTATGGAATTATATATTTACTATGAGACAACTACTATAAGACAACCTATTATATGTATTGTATGTTATATCATTTTAAGATGATATGGCAATGTATGAGATTATCTATTAGACTAGATAAATATATTTGCCGTAAGCACGAGAGAGAGAGTCAGGTAGAGATGCGCCGTGTGCCGGACGCGCTGCAAAAGCCAGTCACCCGAGATGACACCAGATCATGTCACACAGCAACCCAAATCACGACTGATCAATCAGATCGATCGTTCAGCGTGCAGGATCGAATCCTGCCCGGCCCGTTCCACCTTGATCGCCGCCGGCCGGTCTGCTATAAGCTGACACCGGAGACTGGACCCAACATGTCAGGGTTCCATTGCCGTCGCCGACGCCTTAACAACGAACTCTAGGGGGGGAAAAAATGCATGTGTAATGTGTTCGGCCGGAGATTAGATGATAGTATCTTTTTTAAACATAGTATAAATACACACGCTCACAATATATACGCACACTCACCCAATCCTATCCTTATGAGCACCCCGAGAGACTGAGCCACCACGAGCGTCTCGTTGTCGACGGGAACGTCGCCTACCACTGAAAGCACAATGCCGTTAAATCTAAAAAATTCACTCATATATGGAGTCGAACCCAGAACCTCAAGTGTTATTGAGACTCTTGTAACCACTAGGCTACAGTCCCTTTCACACCTACTCCCTCCGTCCCAAAAAACAAATCATCCTAAGAATTTTAAAACAAATGTTAACATGAAGGTAAATTACATATACATCTGGCATATGCACCCAGTCGTACTACGCTACACACAATATGTAATTGAATTGCGCGCTAAAATTTAAACTAAATGCGAGAACGGGGCAATTGCATCGACCGAATTACTATCACTTGCTTATGGCAATGAACCAAACATACATGTGCGCACCCCTTGTCCTAATAATATATAAACCTTGGCACAAAGTTCACATACCTCGTCCCCTCCAGAAATTTGGCCGAATCCAACCTAGAGCCTCGAAAGCGTGCGCCTTCTCTTGGAAAAGCTTCACCTCCGATGTGCCGGTGGCAATGTCAGCGATCTCCAAACAATGGGCCAAGTGATTTTGATCACCATACAGAGGCTCGGAGAAGTAGATGCTGTTCCTCTTCAACATGGAGACGCTTGTTCCAGCGAAGCTGTGACGGAAATGTTTCGACACGAACAGCGTCAGATCGCCGGCGTCGTGCACCCTGGACCATGCCGGCCTTGGGTCCAGGAGGTTGCACCTGTAGACTATGCTCCTGTAGTCGAACTCGAACCTCTGTGCCCAGCGGAGCACGTTCACCATGGCTCCGACCACGTACAGCTCACCGTTCGATTCCAGGTAGCTGCGGTGGCGGAGATCCTCAGGTGGCGACAGTGATGGCATCGGCGTCGCGGTCGGCCTTCCATGGGCAGCGATGCTGCTGCAGCTGGAGATCTCTCCGGTGCAGTCGATTGCCAAGAACCTCCCTTGGCAGTGGACGACGAAGTTCACGGAGCATTCCAGGTAGGTCTCCAGCAGCGTCCAGGCGCTGTCGACCCCGACCCGGCAGAAGGCGACCTCCGTGGAGCTCGGGAGAACTGCCATGGCCACGCAGCCTCGGCCGTCGGCGTCAGGCGGCGCGGAGAGCACGATCTCATGGAAGAACACTTGCCTCATCTCGTCTAGCTCGATGGCGCTGGCAGCAGCCGCGTTCCCGTAGTCGTCCTCGGGGTGGAGCACCCACCGGCCGTCCTTCTTGGACACGAACATCGAGGAGGCAGCCGCAACCATGTCGTCGGCCTGAGGGAGCTCGACAAGGGCCCCGGTGAAGGGGTTCAGCAGCGTGACGGCCGCGGACCCGTCCATGAGCGCCAGCCACCCGCACGACGCGCCGCACGGCACCTTGCCGCGCGCGTCCGGCGGGAGCGGCAGGGAGAAGGTCTTCTCTTCGTCGACGCTGTAGAGCGCGACGCGCTCCGAGTCGGGCCCGAACGGGAGCAGCAGGAGCGGCGCGACGGCCGCGAACGGCACGGCGTCGCGCCACGGCGAGCAGACGGACCGGAACGACGCCGCGTCGGTGCCGGAGGCGAGGCGCTTCCCGATGACCTCGAGGAGCTCCGATGGGAGGCCAGAGCTCCAGTCCCGCATGGATCTCGCCGCCGGAGGCCCCTGAGCCGCCATGGGCACCACACCACACTGCACAGCTCTCGCTCAAGAAACGGCGGCTGCAGAAAAAATGTGACCCTGCGGATGGGTGAAAGGCTCCTTCCTATAGACGACATGCATTTTGACATTTCGGTGTTCGTTACTTGCAGGGTTGCAAACAGCGCTGGCTTGAACTCGTTTTGCAGTGAAGCGCCGGACGAAGAAGAGAGGCATCTTCCATCTCCATCCAAAGTGCCTTTATTGCTGCTATAGATACACTGAGCGGCTTAGTTTTTGAATGAGCAGATGATCTTTCTTTTTTTGAATTATAAACATTCATCTTGCAGAGAATTAAAAGGATAGCCAACACTTAATGTCACGAAGGATGTAGATGATCTCCAGATAATGTGACTCTCTGGTGGAGTATGTGGAAGAGTGAACAGCTCCGACCAAATCTTGGCATTTCGGTGCTGGGTTGCCTTGCGCGGCTGCATTTGTTGCAAGCACTGAAGCTGTTGTTTGGACATGTTTTGCAGTGGAAGTATACTCCTTTCATTTTCATCGAAAGAGCCTTTATTGCTGTAGACAGAGCGATGACGCCTAAAAGGTCATGTCACTTATTTGTCCTAAATATGCCAGTCGAGAAAGAGTTTCGGTTCTCAATCCCTTAATGAAATTTCGTTATTTTTTTATTAGCAAATATTATACTCTACTCCCTCCGTTCCAGAATGTAGCTCGTTTTGGCGAATCTAGATACATAGTTTTTCTATGCATCTAGATAATTATTGTATCTAGATACATAACAAAAATTATGCATCTAGATTTACCAAAACGACCTACAATTTGGAACGGATGGAGTATTTCTTTAATTCTAGGCATTCATCTTATAGTCTACATGCCGGATTATCAGTGAAAAGTAAAGGTGAAATTTGGTAGCACATTGCAAAGGTAAGTAAATGCTTTCTGCTGCTGTACAACGTTGATAATGTGAGGTTACATCGATGAACCCTTTGGGAAATGTAGACGTGAGAGTGAAAAAAAATTCACACAGTCATGGTTGTATATGATCGCTTGGTCAGAGACCTGGGCAAGGCAAATGCACCATTTGGGCAGTAAGCAGTATAAGGGGCTAGTAATTGTTTTATATGTGAAGTAAGACCTGGACTAGGTGTTTTAAATGTGAGAGTGTGAGACCTACGAGAATGTTCAGAAATCAGAACTTGGCGCCTGGATGTCTCCTTTCTAGATGCAGAGAAGCACAGAAATTCCATACCAGCCAGATGAAGATACGAAACGTTTCAACTTGACCAGGTATCTGCTGTGACCAATATAATAGCTATCATACAACTGAAAATTATCTTTAATTCATTCCATTACGTTTTCATAAGTTTTAATGGAATTACTGTAAATACATATGCATCGATGGAGTTACTGAAAGGTCCAATAATTTTTCTCAAAAGTACAGGTCCTAATCTCACACCATGAAATGATCATTTCTGTTTTTGGTCAAAAGACTGAAATCAGAAAGCTCTCGACAATGATTGGCGCGTCTAAAGCAATAGTACGTAAAAGATTGACCAGGCAGTTATCATAAAAGTGAATTCTTATCTTCACTTCATCCATTACCTCTTCCAAGTGTCAATGGAGTCACTGTAAGCGCTTGCACATCGATGGAGTTACAGAAACTGAAGTCGCAAATTTTTTTGAGAAATTAAACATGTGAGTAGCCTTCATTAGTTACACTGCTTATCGAAATTACATGTACAAAGAAAGAGGTATACAGGTTATCATGACTAGTTGGCTATCAGTGCCTAAAACTTCCTACCCATGAGGCCATGACTCCTACTTTTTTCCTTAATAGATTGCGGTTCCTACTGTTAAGAAATAATAAAAGAAATCTTGTCCACAAGGCATAAACTGGCCATGTAATTTTTTCACATTTCATACTAACCTAGCGATCAAACTTGTAAAAGTGTTCCATGCTTCCCATGGATGAACCTCGTATCGATGGATGCTTATCAATTATTTGGGAAAAAACTGGTAGCTTTTCGACATGCTTCAATGCTGCCTCTGCAATACGCCGTGTTCTGGAATCTCCATGTTGGAAAGCATGAACAAGTGCCGATCCCAAACTGCGATCAGTTGAAGCAGCCTTAGAAATCTCCTCCGAACGCAGTATCCTCTCAACAGCCCACGTCACCCTGTGCTGAAGACTGCCTGTTGGGTTTTCCTTCAAGATGTCAAATATAGGCGCAATTCCACTAGCCCTATGGAGCACCAAAACACCTTCTGCAATCTCCACTTCATCCTCGAGTAGGGTACAAAGAGCTGCCAAAGCAGCTTCAGCTACCTTCTTGTTGCCATGATTTAAACAATGAACCAGCCGCTCCACAGCTTTTCCTTCTAGGATACAGAAGTTGTCACTAATCGAACAAACTCCAGAATGAACACGACAAAACTGAAAACTTGGTGGTTTCCTCCCAAACAATGCAAGCTTAGACTTCTGTTCAGGTCCATCAAATTTCGGTGTGCTAGTCAGATATTTGGATTCTAACGAGAGATTCATTAATGCCTTTGCAGAGATCAATTGTACCTCGTCCTGGCCAATTTACCGAAGCAAGCTAGTGAACAAGGCAGCAAGGTTGTACTCACGAGCAAGGAAAATGCATCGAGGTTCATCTCGCAAAACGTATATTATCCTTGCAAGGACTTTTACAAGGCCCTCGAGCACTGTATTATCATAAATGTCACTTCCAGCCTCCCTGCGACAAATGCTTAACACCTTACGAGCAACTATCTTGAAAGCACCTTGCTCCATTAGCTCTCTGGTGAGGTGCCTGTCCCTTTTAGGAAGGTTTGCCAGAATCTGAAGTGCAGCATGTTGCTCATCTGTATTTCCATCATTTTGGAATGTAATTTCAACTAAGCAGAAAAGCAGAGTTGGGCTTGCTCGGAAGACTTGTGCTATCTCATGATCCATGTGGAATGAAATTTTGTATATCAGATTTAAGGATGCAAGACGGCTTTCCTGATGATCACTCTCAACAAATTGCACCAAGTTGGTTATAGCACCAGAAGATTTTATAGCCGAGACAATGGATAGTACTGTTCTTGTGGAGCTGCGCAGTGTATCAAAAAATTCAAGAAGCTTGCACTGTATTGGAGGTGAGGTGTTACTGATTAAATGAAGTAGATTGTGAACAATGTCTTCAGACACCAGAGTACGATCACCGTCAAGTGGTACTGTCCCAAAGTCAACACCAGATGCAACCAGATTAGCTAGAACTGCGGCTGCAGCCTCTTGCAACCTTGGTGGAAGGAGATTGGCGCCATTGATGGAGAGAACTCGGAAAAGAGGGAGGACATTTTCCTCTATAAGAACCTTAGCGCTCTCTGCATTGGCGGATATATGCTCTAACACCTTGAAAGCAACTTCTTTTGCTTCCAAGCTGCCCTTTTCAACAATATCAGCAAACAAGGAACCCACTCTTTGGGCCACTAAGATCTTCAGGTCATTAGACAAAACAATCTTTTCAAGAGATGATGCCATTAGCAGCTGCTTTTCTGGAGAACCTGATCAATTTCAAGGGGAAAAAAATATCATGGTGTAAGAAACTTATTAATAACACCATGCAAATATATCTTTAGTTAGTATCACTGATTAGCAGATAACCAAATATCTGTAGAGAACCGTAAGCAATAAGGAAGGATATGAACCTTCAATAAGCAGGTTAAGTAGAGGTTCCAGTCTGCCATTCTCGGCCATCTGCACGGCATTTTTCTCACACCTGTCCAGATTCTGGAGTGTCATTTCAGCCTTCTCAGCAACTATTTGATTGTCGGCTTTGCTTCCAGCAACTTTGCCCAATATAAGTACGGCTCCATTCAATTCACTTATCTTTCCGCATGCTACTTCAGACTTTGAAAGGTCGCACAATGCAGAGACTGCCAATTCCCTCTCCTGACAATCTTCACAATCGATGAACTTGATGATTGTGCGAATGGTGTCCCCTTCAGAAACAGCTTCCTACAAAGGATGAAGATACGTTGTCAATACTAGTATTGTACAGCACGTTAAATTATCATACGCATTTTTGTGGCATCTCCTTCTTTCACCTACCCTGTCTAGATCAGTTTCTTTGGCAAACTTCTTGAATAGCTTCCAGCACTTTGAGACGCACCATGGCGCTGCCGCTCCTCAGCATGCCACCGACCATCTGCATCATCCCCTCACCGCGCACGACACGCCTGCCAGCCCTCCCTCCGCTCCATCCTCGCACAGCACAGCATAACGCCCGCACGGCCTCTTTCTCCGCGGCGTCCTTCGTGAGCCACTGGCAGGCCCTGCGGAGCTCGTCCCTCTGCCGCCTGTCCGTCCACTCCTCCATGGCGGCCCGCAGCGCCAAGACGGGCCTCAGGTCCGCCCTGCGCACCTCCTGCATCGTGATCGGGCAGCACGGCGCCCTGCCGAGCTCGCGGCACTCGGAGAACCACCGGGCGATGGCGTCCCGCTCGTAGGCGTGCCCGGTCTCGATCACCACCGGGTCCCGCATCACCTGCATGGTGATCGGGCAGACGAACGCCGACAGCACCCCGTCGTCCTCGTGCCCGTCGGAACCGCCTGCAACAAGTCGGGTCGAAAAGAAACAGAAGCCCACGTGAGCACTCCGTCGAGCAGCATGAGGGCGCGTCGAAGCGTCTTCGCGATCTGTGAAGCGACGGAGCACGGTTCGTGCGTGCGTGTGTACCTTCTTCTTGGCGCTGCGATCCTTGGCGGTGCCGCTCCATGTGTCGTGGCTCGGGGAGGAGGAGGATGCCGGATGATGCCGCCGCGCCGGGGCTGGGAAAGCAGGAGGTAGGAGCGGTGGCCGGTGGACAGGTTGACTCGGCGCCATTGGGGGTCGCGGGGTTTAAAGAAGAGCCGAAGAAACGGGTGGTTGGTTGGCTAAGTGCCCAAGTGCCGCAGCGCGGACGGAGAGGCGGGCCGGCGGGTCGCGGCGGTGACGACGCACTGACGCGCGGGGCGGGAGCCGGTGGAGACGTCGTGGGGCCGGCGCGAGCTGCCCCGAGGCTGACGGCGGTGGGCCGCGGCCGCGGGGAAGGCGGACGGCGAGAACGAGCCCTGCGACCGGGGGGCACACGGTGATGTGAACCGCTCGGCTGCCACGCGCGCTGTAAAAAATTTTTATGCTGGTTTCGTGCGTGGATCATGGAGAACATTCGCCCATCTCGGCATTGACCGGTCGTTCGCGAAAGGAAAAAAAACTTATTTTACTCTCTTTAACAATTTACTTTATCCACTGTACCCCCTAAATAAAATTTAGCCTCAATTTACTTCCCAAATAATTCCAATTAGTCCAATCTAAACCCTAATAATATTTCTCTTTTTTATTTCTCTGCGTATAAATTAAATTTTAAGTTCAAATTTTATGAGTGGATAGAGAATATGATGTCATATGTTAAAAGATAAATTAAGAATTTTTCGTGATTATTTTCATAAGTTGGAAATATTTAACATGAAATTTATCACAAAATACAATTTTGCATGAAAAATATTCATGAAAAAGTCATATTATATTTTTCTAGTACAGGGCATCATATTATAAGTTACATTGCAAAATTTGAAGTTCAAATTCCACTCGTAAGTGGAGAAATAAAAAAGAGAAATCTCAGTAGGGTGTAGATTGGATCAATTGAAATAGTTTGGGGAAGTAAATTAGTCTAAATTGTATTTAGAGGTTATGTGGATAAAGCGAATTGTTGAGGGAAATAGAATCAACTCTTACCTTCGCGAAATTACTGAGTCGCCATATCTGGCAAGTGGCAAGTCCGCTGACTTGGTGCTCAAACGTAAGCAAGGCGATGGTAAGGCTTCATGAGGCTTGCTTGGCAGGGCAAGTGTGCTCAACGGTCAACCTCGTTTATCTTTTTTTAAAATACAGTACAGACGCAGACGCTCGCAATATGCGCGCACATTCATCCCTATGAACATACGCACGCAACTCTATCCCTATGAGCACCTCCGAGAGACTGAGCCGGCCAATTCTCGAGATTGACGAAGTCACCACAAACGTCTCGTTGTCGATGAGAACGTCGCCTACTACTAAATGCACAACGCCATTAAATTCTAGAATATTCGTTTCTAAGGGTAGTCGAACCCAGAACCTCAGATACTACTGACGCTCTTATGACTACACACCCTTTCACGGTTGACCTCGTTTACCTGGGGCCGGGGCCTCCGTCACGCACCGCGTCACGGGCCCTGCCAAGCAAGCCTCGCCCAACCCCAAGAGCCCAGTTACGTTCAGGACACACACTTCCGTTTTTTCATTTGTCCTCTCTTTTTTTTGCGGCGCATGTCCGGCCGGGCACGACCCAGCCCGTGCGGACGGCCACAGCCCACGGCCCATCGCTCGCCGGCGGCCCGGCGAGGGCTGCTTAGGGTCACGCGGGTGACCCCGTGTGGAGAGCTATCGCCGACGGCCCACCTTCCAGAATTTCATATTTTAGGCTTATAAGCAGCTCAACAAATCAGTCCACACATATTTTATCGTTAGAATAACCTTTTTTTATTACAGAACAATAGTATTCGGCGCAAAAAAAATTTACTCTGCAATAAAAAAATATTTGACTAATGTCAGACCCTCGGCGCCCACGCACGCCACCGCGGCCGCGGCTCCTCCTTTTCTCCTCTCCACGGCAGTGGGACTGATCCAGCGCGCCTCACGGGCAACGCCGTTTTACACTCGGCCCGCGACGCTGCGACAGCCTTGCACGGTCGAATTGGCAGCCACGGAAGTTTTTCCACTTTTCAGGATGTGTATAGGCAACCAGCTGTTCCTTGACACGATATTCAATGATCGTGCCTTCTACATTTACAAACGATTCAAACACTACTACGTTTCTCTCCGGAATTACCTACCTGTGCCGTCTGCCTGTTCCATTGACAAGTTTTAAAAGCGACCACCAACCAGGTCCGTCTCACACGGAGGCGTGCACTGTCACACACACACGTGCCGGGCCTCTGCGTCATTGACCGGCGCCGATGCCGTGTTGTCAACTGCTCCCAGCACCGCCGGCCCATCATCACCAGCCAGCCAGCCAGCCCAAAACCACAGCCCATCGGATCGTAAAGATACCAGACCGAGATGACCCGCCTCCCACTGACCAGTAGTCCCACAGTTTCTGGACCCAGCCGTCAGGCAAACAGCACGGTACAAACCCGAGGCACGGCCACACGCACACGCGAGACGGGGAGAAAGCAATTAGCACGGGGATTAAAGCGCCCTAATCACACAATTAAGCAGGGGCCTTTCCTTTCCTCATTCCTTTCCCGGAGAGCGTCACTTGTCCCTCTCCGGCTCTCCCCGACCGGAACGAGCGCGTGAAATTTGCTAAAAGGCCCCCCACGTTTTACAAAGCGGAGCCCCCCAGCCTGTCTTCCTCCCCGCACGAATTCGAATCCACGGGAGGAGGAGGAGGAGACCGCCGGGTGATTCGGCTCCCGTCTCGGCCGATGGCGTCGCTGTTCGGCAACGGCGGCTACAGCTACTCCTCGGGGTCGTCGGATGGGGAGGACGAGGACGAGGGGACGGAGGGGTACCGGAAGGGCGGGTACCACGCGGCCCGGCCCGGGGACCGCTTCGCCGGCGGGAGGTTCGTCGCGCAGCGGAAGCTAGGCTGGGGCAACTTCTCCACCGTCTGGCTCGCCTACGACACCCTCCACAGCGTACGCACGCCGGCGCTTGGCCCCTAATTCATTTTCTTTTTTCTGTTTGTTTCTTGTTATTTTGCTTGATAGATAATAGTTTCTTTTCCCCATTTGCGTGTTCTTTGTGCAACCTTCTGCACTTGCTCGGTGTTTCCGGTGGCTTTTGGATTTTGGAGAGTTCGGTTGAGGTTGTTTGGAAGCTTGCCGTTACGCGAATCCAAAGCACTGGAGCTTTGTCTTTTGAACCCTGTTCCATTCCATGTCTTTTGCGCTTAATTTCTCGTCTTCAGAAGAACTTGGCGGGCATTTGAATTCGTATTTAAGGGCGAAATTGTGTTTTTGATCCCCAAGATTGTAGCTTGCCTTCACATCAACTACTGCTGCCCATGTTCATTTCCAATTTGTGACCAACGGCCTCCTTTATCTCATCTATTTATAATGAATTTACTAACTGGGATGTTGCAAATGCAAATTTGGCAGAGATTTGTGGCCCTCAAGATCCAAAAGAGCGCGAGGGATTACGCGCACGCAGCTCTCCACGAAATCGAGCTACTGTCGGCGGTAGCACAAGGAGACCCGACGAATTCCAAGTGCGTCGTGCGGTTGTTAGACCATTTCAAGCACGTTGGCCCCAACGGGCAGCACGTCTGCCTGGTCACCGAATTCCTCGGCGACAGCCTGCTCCGGCTGATACGGCACAACCGGAACAAGGGCATCGGGCTGAGCAGAGTGAAGGAAATCTGCCGATCTTTGCTGGTCGGCCTTGACTACCTGCATATAGATCTCGGCATCATTCACACGGATTTGAAACCAGAGAATGTTCTTCTGGTTTCGACAATTAATCCGGCCAAGGATCCTGTGCGCTCGGGGTTCACCCCAATTCTTGATCGGCCCGTGGGGAGCCAGTATGGTGGGACAGTGATCAGTTTCAGTGAGAAGATGCTAAAAATGAGAGCAAGACGTGCCGTGGCAAAGATTTCACAGAGGCGGGTTTCGCTTGGCGGGTTTGCAGCTGAAGTAGAGAAGGTGAGGAACCTTGATGGGATTAGCTTGAAGTGCAAGATCGTCGATTTTGGGAATGCCTGCTGGGGCGATCAGCAGCTTGCTGGTGAAATACAGACAAGGCAGTACAGAGCTCCGGAGGTTATCATCGGTTCAGGGTACTCGTATTCTGCTGACATGTGGTCGTTTGCTTGCATAGCCTTTGAGCTTGCCACCGGTGACTTGTTGTTTGCTCCCAAGAATTGCGAGGGATGCAGCGAAGATGAGGTAAAAAGAAAAGAAACACATTTTTTGTTTGTTTCCATGCGCTTACCAGTATCTTAGGATCAACAGTTTCCACACATATTTAAAGTACCATTGTGGACTTGTGGTATTCTCTTTGTTGCCAAGTTTCATGGGAACAAGCTAAGCTACCTACTTTTCTTCATGCCTATATTGCAGACAGCACCATATATGGTCTGTTACAGCTTTTGTTGTGTTCAGCCACCAAACTTTCAAATACTCACTTGCAACTTTTGGGGCATTTAAACAATAACACTGACATAAATATACCCTTCAGATTGTGGGCCACTTCAGAATTCAAAACAATATTCAATCGTGTAAAGATGTACCCAACCCGACAGCTGCCAACCTAGCTACTGAGATCTTTGTAGAAATGAAACAAGATTAAAGGGTCCACACTGGCAGTATTTAACTGAACATACCAACTTTGATGTGCAACATTTGAGGTCAGGACCCTACGAGATGCTGCTATATGAACAATTTTTTCTTGTGGTAGTATACTTCTAGGTTCCTTTCTATTGTGATCTTTAACAGCAACCTCCATTACAGTATGCAGTTTCATTCGAAGAACTGAACTTTTAGAATCCTTTTGTATAATGACTGTAAGCAGGAACTAGACTTTTGTGCAATTCTATTGAATGTTACACAACTACGGGCCTTTTGAGCTGTTCTGTCTGCACTGACGTTTCTTTTTTTTATAAAAGGCAGAATAGAACTATATGATTCTGGTTGCTGGATGTAATGCCTAGGTCAAGTTAAAGTTCCAATGAACTGAAAAATAATTAGTTGTATGTACAAACTTTTTTATTCCGATACATGCTCAATTACTCTATTAATGTGAACTTGATATCATACCTATGTAAGATTCTGTCAATTGTGCTCTTAGCTCAATCCACTCCGGATGCTGAGTCCTGTTTATCAAGTTTGCTGTTATGTGTTTATTATCATCAACAAATCAATTCATCAGCCTTTTTTGTAATCTATCTATAGGACCACTTGGCTCTGATGATGGAAACTCTTGGAAAGATGCTTCGAAAGGTCACATCAGTCTCTCTCAATTCTCTCTTTAGTCAGCTATCTGAATTTCCCTCTGATTTTATTTTTGTTGTCTTTCAGGTTGCTACCTCAGGAACTCGTTCCAAGGATTACTTTGATCGGCACGGTGATTTAAAGAGGATCCGGAGGTTGAAGTTCTGGCCCCTGGACTGTGTACTTGTTGAAAGGTACAATTTCACTGAACCTGACGCCCGAGGGTTTGCTGATTTTCTTCAGCCAATCCTAGATTTTACACCGGAGAACAGGCCTTCCGCTGCGCAGTGCTTGAAACACCCATGGCTTAATTGATCTGATGTGAAGTCTAACCAATAGAAGTTTATACATACCAAGTATGCTCGCGATCGAGGACTCTGTGTGACCGGGACTGCAGATATCCACAGACTTTAACGTAACATAGTCGTGAAGTCAGGAACTATGTTTTTTTTTGGTGCAGCTTGATGAGGCATGATGCTTCAGCTTCTTTCTTCGTGATATCATGTGTTCTGATGTATCAGGTGTTCCACTAGTGCGTTTCAGGTGCAGGCTAATGCGATGTTAACCTGCGTGTGTTTAGTAGGGCCAAATATTGGTATAAGATTATTATTTGGTAATGTGATCTGGCCAACAACCTTTTCCTTTAGCTGAGAAGATGCAGTGCATTGTAGTGCTTCTTCAACTAGTTGCTGAATGGATTGTGCATTTGTGCGCTGTAAAGCTGCCTGTCGGCTCAGAACCAGCGTGCTACACCGCATTGGAGCTTGCTTGCTGGTGTTGCTTTTATCTTCAGAACCAATATGCCTTTTCTGACAACGTGTGGTGAAGTTTAAGCCCATCCGTGCTGCTACTCCGCTCGTGAACAAGTTCTATTCTACCTGATGCCATCTGTGCCAGCCTAACACTGTATGTATGATTTACTTGGCGTGGGCAATCGGTTTAACAGTGTGCCAACCTAACAGTGTCAGTGTATGTATGATTTTGCTGTATGAGATCTTAGGGAAGGCTTTCAAAGGTCGAATCTGACAGAACTAGTAGTTCTGGTGGTTTGTATATGAAATTTTTTTATTGTTTTTGTCATTATTTTGCTGACCTTCATTGTAGCCAAAAAAAAAACCTGGTGCAGGAGGGCTGCAAAACACCCTCCCGTGCAGCCCCGGCTTGGATGTGCGTCGTGTGGACGTTCAGCAGATCCGACGCCTCGTGTGGAAGAGCCCTCTATACCTGATGGCTCGACTCAGGCTGTGATTAGCTCGGCTCACAGGAGGCTTCCTCCCTCGACTCACATCATCTCTTGGGATCGATCCTTCCGACTCGTGTTCTTCAGCCTGGCGACCTGGCGGCGCAACTCCGGTCACCGTAGGACGATGCTGCCACCATGCCACTAGGAGGACCTCTGGTACTCCTGCCCCCACGTCCCGCGCCTCGCCTCCCCTTCCCCTCCCCCTCCACCTCCACCGCCATCCGCCACCATCCTGATTGCCTCGCCCGCTCGCTCTCGGCTCTCGGGAAACAGAAGTGAGCCAGTCTGCCTGGTGGGCTTCTCGTGGGCCTCCCGACGTGCGGCGCTCCCCTTTCTCTTCTCCTCTCTCTCTCTCTCTCTCTCTCTCTCTCTCGGCCTTCAACTTTCCAAGCGCGACGACAGGGGGAGTGCCGCCGCCTTGCCAGCTCTTCGTCGGGCGCTCCGCCGGCCGACAAGGTATGTCCGCACTTCCCCTTCCCTTCCTTTACTGCTGTGCGAAATTGAACACGAACACCCAAACCCTATAACGTATGCTATTTGTATTCGGTTCTGACCATGGATTTTCGATTTTTTTTGCAAAAATTATTGGGTCCTAGAATGGGTCCGTCCATTCCCTTTCATTTCCTTCCTGCTGTGCGATATCGAACACTTAAAACCCTAATCTATGCTATTTGTATTCGCATCTGACCATGTAATTACTGTTAAATTTTTCAAAAAACTATCGGGTGCACATGTGTACACCCATGTCTGATGTCCCATGCTGGGCCCGCCCCTTGATTCCTGAAGAAACCTACTTATAACACTGCAAATTTGAAATTACCTTTCATGTTTATTCTCCATGCATATGTTTGATCACTGGGCATTTTCCTATTTCAGCATATTCTTTTCCCAGTATGAGTAAATGCAGACCATAAAGCGCTTGCCGGAGAGCGTTCATAGCTCCTTGCGTTCAAGCATTGTTCTGTCTGACCTGCCAAGGGTTGTCGAGGAGTTGATATATAATAGTATTGATGCGAATGCGAGCAAGGTATTGCTTTCTGATATGTAAAAGGAAAATAAGCAACATATAATATACATGATATCTTCTGTGTTGTGTGTTATCATTACTATACTCTGTATCGATTTCAGATTGACATTGCAATAAACATCAGAGCATGTTATGTAAAAGTGGAAGATGATGGTATGCACTTATACTCTCTCTGTTTCGTTTTTTTTTTGGGGGGGGGGATCTTAAAGAGGTTACCATTTCACAAAATTTAATGTGACATTGTACAAATCGCAGGTTGTGGTATTACACGAGATGAATTGGTTCTCTTGGGAGAAAAATATAGTAAGCCAGAATTATTATTATTTATTTGCATGTCTTTTCCAGTTTTCCTGTATTCAATGGTACTGTTTTTGTCATGTTACTTTGCACTGTTGGAAGTGATGCAACATAAAGAAGTGGTTTTCTGGATGTTCATCTTATTCACTTATGCCAGATGTAGAATATGGAGTTATTGATTTGCTTAGGACATAATAATGAAAATGACACTCATGTTGTTGATTGTGTAAGAAGTACTGTACCTGTTTATTTAACAAGCAGGGACCCCTGCCATCATTGTTAAAACTGATTGCACTATTCATTTTAATGAAGTATAGGTCCATTACCTGAAACGAAACATGTGTAGGTTTTGAAAGAATAAATATACTCAATGGCAGTATGTGGTTCTAACTGTGCTAACGATGTATAATTCGCTTCTGCCATAACAGCAACATCCAAATTTCATAATGTGATGGAGGATGGGGAACTTAGTCCTAGAAGTTTTGGACTAAATGGAGAAGCACTCGCATCACTTTCTGATATCTCTGTGGTTGAAGTCAGGACGAAAGCTCGTGGGAGACCAAATTCATATTGCAAGATAATAAAGGCACCACCGAAACACCGAACTTCTTTAATGATGTACATTATCTTGATTATCCATAGTCCATCTGAATACTTCTGAAAATCGCACAGGGATCTAAATGCTTACATCTGGGAATAGATGACAAGAGGGAAATTGTTGGCACCACAGGTATCTGTTCTACTTTTCTCCTGGAAACAATGCAGTGTCTATATATGCGTAATACATGTGAAGAGTGAGATTGTAACGGTCTATCCAATACCCCAGTCATGTGTGTTATTTATATTTCTCCTGTGTTATTTGAGCTATTATCAGGCCTTTCATCTTTGCAGTTGTTGTTCGGGAGCTTTTTTACAATCAACCAGTACGGAGGAAACAAATACAATCTAGGCATGTGATAATTATTACTACTATTCATACGCATATGTCTCTTCTTATTCAGAGCTCTGTTCAATAGATCATTTGGTTAATACATTTCCCCATATCATATTTTGTAGTGAGAAAAGAGAATTACATCATGTGAAGAAGTGTGTCCTGCAAATTGCGCTTATTCATCCACAGATTTCAATCAGACTTCTTGACATTGACAGGTTGTGTGTTGTGCTAAGCTTGGTTATGGTTTTACTTGTACTAAACATATTGACATGCCTGTTTTATTAATACAGCGAAGATGAATTGCTATACACAGCTTTTTCGTCATCCCCTTTGCCTCTTATATCAAAAAGTTTCGGGGATGATGTCTCCAGATGTCTCCATGAGATATCTGCCTCTGACCAGGGCTGGGTTCTTTCAGGGCACATATCTGGACCTGCAGATGTGTTTCGTACGAAGGTAAGGTCCATTATTTAAGCTATGAAGAACTATTTTGATAAAGTATTTTCAGCAAAGTGCAATTCTCATTTTCAGGATTTTCAATACTTGTGTATCCTCCTCGCCAATTTGCCGTTATCTGCTTTTATTTACTATCTTCCAACTTATTGGAAACATCCTTGACTTTCGAAAGACATCAACTCAAGATTCGTGAATAGAAACCCGATTCATAATATGCTCAATAATCTGGCATATAGTTTTCAATCTTCCATTATGAGGATGAATGAAGAAATTGATGTTCACAGCAGGAAGAGGCAGAAGACTGATATATACCCTGCTTTTCTACTGAACTTTTGCTGTCCTAGATCTAGCTATGATCTAAATTTTGAGCCTACAAAAACCATTGTGGAATTCAAGGTGACTCACTACGACTCTATGCTTTTGAGTTTCCTTGTTTGTAGTAAGCTTCATTTGTAGCTAATTTTCCTGTATGAGCGGGACTGACTCTTAGTAAAAGTGTCTTTGTGCTTTTTCAGAAATATGTTGCTACTTGTTTCATCTCTAAATAATTTACTTTGTTATATTTGGCTATTTAATCTCCCCCTTCTTCCCACCTCTAGGATTGGCAAAATGTCTTGCTTTTCTTTGAACAAACTATCACAAACTACTGGAAGAAGAATGCACTGCAATCACCAAAAGGTAGACAATGAGACCTCAATGTCCCTTGCTTATGGCTTTGTGAATGAAAAATTATTGATCTGATGGCATTATCGTTGTACCCTTTTCCATTAGCTGACGGAGTTTGTGCTGGCAGTACCAGTGTGCCTCTGAAAAATGATGGTTGGTGACTTGTTGAACATACTTCACTTTTTTTTTGTCTCTTTTGATCTGCTAAGCTTCTGAACTTTTCTTTTTGTGCTGTTGCAGTGAAATTGAATAAGGAACTCCTAAGGCATCATAATGTGCAGAACAATGAAGAGTATGCTAACTTCCAAAACACTCAGCAGAAGAATGCAGTCAGAGATACCAACAGTGATATGAGTGCCACAGGAGCACCGAAAGACTCACGCTGCTTTTCTTTTGATATGGAGCCATCCATACAGCATGTCTCCTTTTCTGGACGGATCACTAATTCACCCTGGCTCACTGACAATGCTGCCAGTATTGATTACAAGTTAAGGTATAAGGTAATGCAGTCTCCTGAAAGAATCAAGTATCGGTGGTTAGAGGATGGTCCTTCCCAGTTAGATGACGATCTTTCAAGTGTTAACCCAACTGGTCGGAAAAGGCAAAGGACAGAAGGTCTATTCCATGAGTGTGCATATTCTGGTAATTTTGGAATATTTGAAGACGTACCAACTGAAGATTTTTTAGCTCACAAACAAGAATCTGAGTTGACTGGTTCAGAAGTTGAAATTCAAGAACCTTGCTTTGGGTCTTTCAATAGGTCAGACAAAATGACCTCTGATTTGGTGCATAATCAAACAAACGTAAAGGCACTCACATCTGGCTGGGATGGATCATATGTTGAGTTCGATAAAACAAATGGGGATTGCCTTCTTGAAGCTACAGATACAATTACTGATATTTCTTTCCCTGAGATGTTGCAGTTCACTGATGGATTTTATCATAATGATGTAAACACCTCCAGGAGCTTCTGTAGAGTTTTGAGACAGTGCAGCATCAATAAGAAGTTAGGGACTGCAGCTGGATGTGTTGAAGGCCTTGAAGCTGATACTGTAAGCCAGATGAACTTCCCTGATATTCATGCTGCGTGGAACAGTGATTTGATGGATAGGCCCTGCATTGGGGATACTTTCCATCATTTTTCTCGTCTATCCTCGTTGGCTGATACACCTTGCAGTCGTACAAGGACTGGCTTGACACTTCACAAGAAATCAGATAAAAGCTTTGGTTCTTGGAACTGTGAAAATATTGACAGCGATGTTAGATTTTCTCTGGACAGATTTAGTAATGTTTCATCAATAATATGTGAAGGAACTAAAAATTTGGATAACTTTGATAATGCAATACAGCCGCTTAATTACTTCAATAAGGATTGTGGTTCAACCGACCAGTTTGGTTCTGAAGATGACCTGATAATGTGGAAATCAAAATTTGACACGAGATTTTCAGTTGATAGTGATAATGGTTGCCATTTGAACGTCCCTTCTTCCAATATGGCAAATGCCAACACACTTACTCAAGGTCTGCTGAATCAACACAACCTTGGACTGGACCAGAGATCCAGGCCTTCTAAGGGCTGTAGATCTAGGAGTCATTCTGCTCCACCATTTTATAGAGTGAAACAGAAATTCTCTCGATTAAATGAGCTACTGAGCAAATTGTCCATAGATGGCGATAAAGGTATCTGCACCAACAGCCTTGAAGGTACATCCTACAACCATAGCCTCTTTTTGAATTGCATTATATGAGTGCTAACTTTACATCTTCTAATCAAATGTAGACAATGCATCTACACCTGTGGATATCTCACGTATGAGTTCAACCCAGCCTGTTCCCGAGACTAATAGCAGCGAATTTCCAGACTTGAGTTTCAGGTAAGCTCATCCGGCCTAGTTTCCTGGATATACCTTTAATACTTGAAAATATCTCTCTAAATCTGTTATTATACACTTATCTTGTTTGGGTCAGCTCGAAATTTGAAGATGCATGTTCTGATGGGCTTGAAGATTCGCCTGCTCAGATAACTAAATGGCGAGATGACTCTGGCCAGCATACAGTTAAGCATGCATCGGAGTTGGGATACTCACATAGAGGTTTCATATGTCCTTGCTACTGTGCATCTTGTTATGTTCTTACTGCTTTACCTCCCTATGCAGGCTTCGAACTTGACACATGGTCCTTCTGGATGCTACGATGATGTACTTAGCATTTCTTCTGGGACCTTACATCTCTCTTGTAGCTCGCTAGTTCCTGAATGTGTTGACAAGAACTGCTTTGAGGAGGCAAGGGTCTTGTTGCAGCTGGACAAGAAATTTATTCCTGTCATATCTGGGGAAACTATCCTCCTTGTTGATCAGGTTCACTTTTTCTCCTTTTTGCAAGGGGATTAGGTTCACAGTTGGTACCTTCATTTTTAAGGGGCTTGGTACTGTTACTAATAATTTTTTTTTACTTGCTGCTGCATTTGGAGCAGTCAAATCATGGGCCAATGCTCATGCTCTCTACCAGTTGCTTTTCTTTTTATTCAGTAAACCTTTTAGTCAGCTTTATTATTACTGATGTAAATTCAACTACTTACAGGGAAATACTTAAACCTTTAGATTTTTTTTTTGAGAATCACCTTTAGATATTGTTACGCTTTGGTATAAAACAGTTTCTAAAATATGCCCTAAAGCATTTGGATTATATATCTATACCAAAATGTGGAATATGCATTTCTTATGTTCAAGTTCATTCAGAACTAGGTAATACATGTGCTGAGCTGCTGATGAAATGCTTTTATTTTTCAAAAGATGTAGCAAGCCATGTACTTATGTCCTGTTTTTTTTACTATTATACAGCATGCAGCTGATGAAAGGATACGTTTAGAGGAGCTCCGTAGAAAGGTTGTTAATATTATAGTGGCCAGGAACAACAATATTTTACTCTTTCATACTCATATAGTGATCATGCAGGTTTTATCAGAAGAAGGTCATGTTGTCACTTACTTGGACTCTGAGGAGGAATTTGTACGTCATGTTTGTTAGTCAGCATCCGATGCATTATGTTAATATAGCATTTGTGAACTTGTTTCAATACTAATATGCTGTGTTCAATACTGTACTCACCAAAAAAAAATTCAGTCTCTCCCTGAGACTGGGTTTCAATTGTTCCAGAAGTATGCTGAGCAGATTCGGAAATGGGGCTGGATCATCAGCAGTGGTAGCGATTCCTCTGAATCATTCAAAAAGTAGGTGCTTGACTAGCATTTGGTTTTTGGGGAGCTTTTCCCCCCTGAAGTGCAAAAGCCATTCACCTCATCTATATAGATCAAATGTACGACTATCATTTGATCATTTGCTTTGTATATTTCAGGAACATGAACATTCTGAGGAGACAAACCCGTCTTGTTACTCTTGTTGCTGTAAGGAACTCCCTTGCTTCTGTCCGTACCATTTAACTTGTTTGGAATCAATGTTCACCATATATGTTTTCCTGAATCTGCTGGATATGGTGGCCTACTGATTTGTATTTCTATTTATTATGTGTTATGTACATGTTTTCCTTTAATCCGCTGAACATGGTCTACAGATTTGTATTCCTTTCTATTATCTGTTTTTTTTTTGTTAAACATGTAGGTCATCGAACCCTATGTAAGTTGTTTGATATCTGTAATTGTACACATAGTAATGACAAGAGTGTGAACCGAGATCTTCAAAGGTTCATGTCAAATATTTATGAGAAATATATGAATTTCAAACCCAGATCTTCTCATTTCTGTGATGTTATATACGAAAACGGTGTTACAACCAAGTATCTGATTGAGTCTTGTTTTTCGTGTATGCTAAACATAATCTTTGCTACACAGGTTCCATGTATTTTGGGTGTCAATTTGACAGGGAAAGATCTCATGGAGTTTATCCAGCAGGTAACCACTATATTAAGTTGTGCAACTTAAATTCCTCTTAAGTCCTTGCTTACTTGCAAAAATAGCTCTACAAGTGAATGAGCCTCAGATTTTCATCTGATTCTATCTGTAATAAATAAATTCTATGTGGATATTTTATTATAGTTAGTTCATTAACCTTTAGTCATGTTACCTGTTACTGTCATTTCCAGCTTGATGAGACTGATGGGTCGTCAGCTATGCCCCCAGCAGTTCTCCGAATTCTTAACTTCAAAGCTTGCAGAGGTTACTACTTATTTGTCCCCTATAGTTGTCCATAATGCAAGCATTTCTGTATATATCACTTCGATAAAACATGGCTTGTTGATGTTTCTTCTTGGCTTACTGTAGGGGCGATCATGTTTGGTGACCCCTTGCTACCATCCGAATGCTGTCTGATTATTGAAGAGCTGAAAGCAACATCTCTATGCTTCCAGGTAAGAACGGCTGGCTGCTCGGTTTCTTATTTCCGCTGTTACTCTGTGTTCCTGTTATGGAAAGAAGCTTTCCTCCGCTGAATAAAACCCTCCCTTGCAGTGTGCTCATGGGCGCCCGACCACGGTGCCTATAGTGAACGTCGCATCCCTCCACGGCGAGCTGGCGAGGCACCAAATGCTGAGCGGAAGGCAGGCGGAGACCTGGCACGGCTTGGCGCACCAAGAGCCCAGCCTTGAGCGCGCTCAGATGCGCCTCAAACAACTGAGAAAGCTGCGCCGTGGCCTGTAGATGTAGTACCATATTGAATGGTTGAAGTCAGATAAACGGGAGCGTGATTTGTACAGTTTGTAGAGAAGGGAAGTGGAATTCCACTGTGCTGTAGTACGAGTACCATTGTATATATGATAGACATTCCTTCCTGACGAGGAGATAAAACGGCACCCATCACCTGACCAGCGACTGGGACTTGCCGCGGCGTTGTTGTAAACTGTGTACATTCTGGTTTGTTATATCGATTCCTACCTACATTCTGGTTTGTTATATCGATTCATACCATTCATGATCGGTTAAGAGTTGAGGCCTTGTCTAGTTTGTTTAGTTTCCGTGTAAAGTTTTTAAAATGGAATATTTTAACGTTTGAAGTATTAAACATAGACTAATTAAAAAATTAGATTCCGTTCGTAAATCGTGTGATGAATCTAATGAGCATAATTAGTTTGTCATTAGCATATGTTGACTGTAGTAATACTGTATTATTATCTAATCATGGCCTAATTAGGTTCATTAGATTCGTCTCGCAATTTACAGTCCATTCGTCTCGCATTCTTTTTCGACTACATTTAATACACCATGCATGTGTCCAAACATTAATGTGATTGATGCGTAAAAATTTTGACGGGAAACTGAGTTGGATTTAATACACCATGCATGTGTCCAAACATTAATATTATTTATGTGTAAAAATTTTGAGGAAAACTGAGTTGGGGAGTGTTTAGATTCCTTCCAAAAATTTTACACCACGCCACGTCAAAAGGAATCTTACTATTTAGGAGTATTAAATAAAATCTGTTTACAAAACTTTTTACCCAAATAAGTTGTAAATCGCGAGATGAATCTAATGAGTCTACTTGATCCATAATTTACAACAATAATGCTATAGTAACCATCCGCTAATCATAAATTAATATACTTTATTAGATTCGTCTCGCATTTTACGACCCATCCATATAAAAAATTTTATAAATAAATTTTATTTAATATTTATAAATGGTAAGATTCTCTTTTTGAGTCTCTGTCCTCACGGGCGAAGCCAGACGAGAAATCCGCCGAGGTCGGATGGGTTAGGCATATGAATGAACAGTGCTAGATAATGATTTTTTATTGATTTTGGCAAATTTCATCGGGGTCGCCGACCCCGTGGCTGCATGCAGGTCCGCCCCTGTCTGTGCTGTAATCTTTTTGACTTCTGTGCGTATATGGCGAGAAAGCAGGGCCCAAATGTACCAATGGTCTTAGCATTAAATTGCGATTGCTAATCATGAAAAAAAAAACAAATTGTGGAACCACTAAATTATGTTGATGCTACAAGTTACAATAAATTGTTTTCCTCTGAAACTTTATTGTCGCCCTTCAATCCAACGAGCACTGCTAAAGTGCAATCTTTTCTGCATTTCTGCAAACAGTAACGAATTGCACTGGCAGGGGCGCTGCGCCGCTGCCCATGGTAAATGCAGCAGAAGCTCAGCGCACTCTTGGCTTTTTTTTTTTTGAGGAAAGCCATCTGAATCTGACTGAACCGCTGCCTCGCCAGAGTCATGGGACAAATCCTCCCAGAAGATACTGTTGGACCTAACGAACATTAGCCCACAAGCACAAGCTCATCTCGCGAAACGTATCATATACACCACGGTGGCGCGCGGCGACTTTTCGAGCAGCACTTAGCTTCGCATTTCCCCCCAATTCCTCCCACCCAAATCCTCTCAGCCACCCTACGACGGGCGCCGCCGCCATGGCCGACGCCGACGCCGACGACTTCGTCTCGCCGTCGTCATCGGCGCCTCCCGCCCCGCGAGCGCGGGCCGACGGAGGCGTGTACCATGTGGGCGGCGTGCCGGTGGAGTTCCCCTACAAGCCCTACGGGACGCAGCTGGCGTTCATGGGGCGGGTCATCGCCACGCTCGACCACGCGCGGCGGCAGGGGCAGTCGCACGCGCTCCTCGAGTCTCCCACCGGCACCGGCAAGTCGCTCTCCCTCCTCTGCTCCGCGCTCGCCTGGCAGCGGCACTACCCGCTCCGCTCCCCACCCACCGCGCCCGCCACTGCCCCCGACCCGTTCCTCCACGGCGGAGGATTCGTCGCCGACGATACCCAGCCGCAGGCGACGCCGGGTGCGCCTCGCTCCCCCCTTTCCTCTCTCTTCAATTCCTTTGGCGGTTCTTGGATCAATCTTTCTTGGTAACCCGTGGCTTGTCGTTTGCTCATTTTGCCTTTTGGGGGTTCTTGATTGTTCAGTCATCCCGGAGAAGGCGGCCAAGAAAAAGAACGCTCCGACCATCTATTACGCGACGTAGGATTTCTGCTTTGTGACTTCGATTGATGAGGGCAGTGGACGATTTTGACTCTGATTTCTTCGTTGGTTGTATTTCTGAAGGAGGACGCACGCGCAGATAACCCAGGTTGTCCGGGAGTACCGCAAGACCTCGTACCGAGTGCGCATGGCCATCTTGGTAATCCCTGTTCCATCTGAATTTGTTTCTTGCCTTTTTCTCTGTTAAGATAGAGAACGTGTAGTTCAAACGCATGTTGTTTGAACTAGATTTCTAATGATAACTGATAGTTGTTCTGGGGCGACAATAACATATTCTGTTTCCATTTGTGGTTCATAATGATGAGTCTGTACTCTGTCAAAGCAGGCCTCAAGGAAGCATTACTGCGTAAATAAGCTTGCTTGCATGAGTGACAACATTGATGAGCAATGGTAATTAACATAAAACAGCATCTCTTTCAAACCTTTTGCATTCTCATTAGTAACCTAACTTCTAATTGAGTTTTTCTCTCATCAGCAAGTTGCTGCTAGACGACAATGTTCAAGGTTCCTCATGCTCAGAATTCAAGTGAGCTTTCCTATCTTCTAAATGTCAGAACATATAGTTAGCTGGGAGAGCATCTTTTCCTCTTTAAATGCTAATGCTATGAGTTAAACTTGCAGGAACGCTCAGAAACTAAGTCGACATCCATCCCTTCAGATTGGTGGCTGCTATGAAGTTCATGATATTGAGGATCTTGTCAGGGTTGGTCGGAAAGTGAAGGGTACATGTCTCTTTAGTTGCACTTGTTTCCACCTGACACTTTTATATGGTCCCTGCTGATTCCCATTCAATTATCTATAATTCCATTATTTGCAGGATGTCCATACTTTGCTGCACAACACATGGCAGAAGCAGCACAGCTGGTTTTCTGCCCATATAACTACCTGATTAGTCCGATTGTCAGGAGGGCAATGGACATTGATATCAGTGGCTCAATCATTATTCTTGATGAGGCACAGTAAGACTTCACTTCTATTACTCTTTTAGCTAATCAGTTACTTGTTGATTCGGTTTCCTCAATTAAATTGGAATAGTTCTTGTGCGCGCCTTTTTATGTGATCGGCTCTCAATATTTCCCTTCAGAGTGGTTTTAGACATGTAGTGACAAAATGGCGACCCCGCTTATTTGTCTTCATCTTGCATCCTCGTTTTGCAGCAACATAGAAGATACAGCACGTGATGCTGGAAGTGTTGATGTCGATGAAGAATCACTTTACTGTAAGTCAATCACAAAAATCTTTCAATTGAAATTCATTTTCCGTTAAAGTTTAAAAGCATGCTAAAATTGACTCTGTGGTAAAGTGTTGCAGGCAGAACTACAAAACTTGGCCACTGATGAGGCTGTTGCAATGATATACCAACCCCTACATGATGTTATTCAGGTACCTCTCAGACGAGAAGAGTTAAAGGCCCTACTCTTTTTTCTTTTCGAGGAAAAGTAAGGATAGTGTTAATAGTTAGCACTAACATTAATTCTAGACCTAAGCTTTTAGTGCTATTGCAGGGTCTTATGGGTTGGATTTCTGAGCGGGAAGACAATCTGCAGAATCATGAGTTCGGACATCCTGCTTCATAGTACGTAGCATGTGACTCATTTCTTGTTTCTTATATGCTTTATTGTTTACCATTTATTGAGTCATGTATGAAGTGACATTCACAGATAGTGCAGCACTGCATGTTTTTCCTACCTACAGTGCACTTAACCTTTTGTAATCTTCAGTTGGACTGGTGAAAAGGCTATCAAAGAACTCGAGCGGGCTGGTATTACTCCAACACACTTCTTGGTATTGCAAGAATGTGCAACAAAGGTGCTTCTTATTTAAAATATCACAGTGCAGTTGCTCTTGCATATATTAATCTATTTTGGTGTGGATGTGAAACATTCGGACTATCAACTTAACTGATATCATATTCTTGCTTTAGGCAGTTAAAGCTGCTTCCGATACCGAATCAGATGGATCACACTTAAGTGGTGGTCGTGCTATGACACTAGAGAGTAAGTAGTAGACTGGCAATACTTTACTTTATTCATCTTGAGTACACTTAATAACCGAATGATACTATTCAATCTTTTGCAGGTCTATTCTCTTCGTTGAGTTACTTTTTTGCTAATAATGGGCGTAATTCATGTGATTATCAACTTGCTTTGCAGCGTTTTGTTAAAAAGGAAGGTAGTAAGTCTTTTCTATCCTTAATCAAGAAACAATCTTAGAACCAGATAAATCTTTCCTGATAACATGACTACAGTGATAGGTCATTGAGTAAAATATTTGATCCTCCAGATTGTGCACTTTAGGTGTTGTAAAAAAGCCATTAGTGGCATTGTTATTCAAATCACGAACCTGGTTGCTTACTTTAATATAATCCATTAATTCTAGGTATGCTGTCAGTTCTATTCCATTATCAAATTCAAGAGCAATATTTCTAATTTCATCACATGACTTTTGAACCATTCACAGGCAAGGATGAAATTTCTTCAAAATGCACAATGAGTTTATGGTGTCTCAATCCTGCTGTTGTCTTTCGAGAAATTGCAGATCTAACCCTTTCAGTAATTCTGACATCTGGGTAAGTCTGCTCAGTCCTTTTCCCATATCGGATGTTAAAATGCTTTAATGTAACTTTAGGAATAAGGTCCTGCTAAGAAGAAGATTTCTGATCAGATGGTGAATGAAACTAGAAAGAGAAAAAAAAACATAGAAGATGAACTAGACATGCTGATGGACATTGGTTTCGAACAGTATAACTGAACATTTCTTTTCCATTGTTCATGGGAAAGGGGACGAATTAGTCAATGACTGTCAGTAACTTGCTTGACTTTTTTTTTTTTGAAACACGTCTAACTCCTACGAGTAACCCCAACATTAAAGCATTAACACTATGCAGATTTCTGCCGACTGGAACTTGTCTGAAGACAGGGTTTTCAGTATTATGCGGACTAGTGTAAAGGCTTTTCAGTACCTTTTAGGTACATGGGCCATCGAGATAGACGTCTTACAAACCAAAAATTCATTTATTATGCCACGTTTGAGGTTCTCTGAAATTGCCAATGATAGTTCTCTCCAGTGGCAGATAATTTACAGCTCTTAAACTACATATATCTGAAGCACACTTTCACCAATGGGTTCATTTGCATCTGAACTTGGTGTCCAGTTTGAGGCTTGCCTGGAAGCTCCTCATGTAATTAATGTCGATTCTCAGGTACGTCTAATCAATGTTTTTTATTCTGCAAATTGACATTAGTTCATTTTTTGAAAATGCAATGTCTGGGCATAAAATACACTACGTCACTGTTGCCTGCTTCTCATCTACTGACCCAAGGGAAAGAAGAGAATTTCAATCTGTATTTGCAAGCTTTATCTGATGGCAATTAGCAATGAACAGTCCTAGTTTGGTTAGGATGCATATTGTTTATTGGCATGCCGATGTGCCAACATATATTTGAAATGAGCGCTTGGTTAAATTTACATGAAAGCTAAACATATTGAGATAGCATACATGGCCTGAACTTGATATGCCTTTGATATGGGCTAGGGAGATCAGCTTTATTAATCCGAGCTTAGAGATAACAATGGCCTAGATTGGGTCTTGTTCGCCCTCCGAAGAGGCTCTGAACCGTGATGGCTCAATCTCTGGCTAACAAACACAAAGAACTACCCAGCTTATATTCTGCCGGGGCCTAACAACCAAAACTACCAAACCTAACCAATGCTGATCCTCTCCTGAAAAGCCTCCAACCAAGCCCTACTGATCAGGAGTCGGCGCCTGATGCTGAGGGCGCCTCCTGCGCTGATATGTTGGGCCCACAAACGCGTCCACAACAGCATTACTCGTATCTCACTGTTTTAATTCTAGACTTCTATTCTATTTAGAGCTAGTTTAAGGTTTATTAGCCCTGCTATTCTTATGTTAGTCCGTAACCTCTTTGAATTAAAAAGAACTTGATCCAATGGGAGAGACATCCCAAAGGCATTGCTTGAAAGGTTGAGAAAAGGCACCCGAAAGCCGCTCTTATCCTTATGGGGACACCGTTGCCACAAGCTGGGTCTTAACCTGTACTTTTGGGGAACTTACAGCGAGGGGCCTTTTTTCATGAGATCCAGGGTTGAGCCCTGGTTGCTAACCTCACAACTGGAGAACTTACCACCATGCTACGCTACAAACATGTTCTTCTGTAGCCTCTTTAAAAGATTTTATAAATTGGTTCTCGGTTCATCGATGTAAATAGTGGTTAATTATGCCTCATACTATCAGCGTAAAGAAACTTTTGCCTGATGAGTCCTCACCCTTAGTTTGTTGGAGATCTGGATATGGACCTTTTGTACTTGGAAAGACTACCAAATGTAGTTTATGTCAAACAGTAGTTATTTGCAGTTTTTCAGTCTATCTTGGTTTGCAGGTTTTTGCAGCTGTTCTATCATCAGGTCCAACAAGACGTAAATTGAATGCTAGCTATAAAACTGCGGACAATTCTTCTTTCCAGGTAACTTTTCATTAAATCTAGTTATATGTTATTAACTTATTTTGAAATATTATTTTGTGTTTACATAGGATGAACTTGGAACTTCACTAGAAGAAATATGCAGAATTGTGCCTGGTGGTGCTCTAGTGTTTTTTCCTAGCTATAAGTTGTTGGACAAATTACAAGTGCGCTGGTCTCAAACAGGTCAATGGGCACGGCTTAATGCTCAAAAACATGTGTTGTTGGTAAGATTTCGCGAAGTATTCTGAAACAACATTTCGTTAATTATAGAAGACAGTACTCTGCCATGTTCAGTTTTTTTAGTTTTCTATGTTCTTTATTTATGACTTGTTTGTTTCAGAACCCAAGGGAAGTACCGAGGAACTCGAGCCTGTTTTAAAAGGGTACTATGATGCTATCCTTGGTAAGGCTCCTGTCAAGAAAGACAGAGGTGGTGCAAAACAGATAGTGAAGAATCGATTGACAAAGAATTCGTCACAGGAATCTGCAAAAGCAGGAGCTGCTCTTCTTGCAGTTTGTCGTGGGAAGGTGCTACTTTCTTACATCAAATGTCTATATGAATTTATTACATTCTTAAACCCTCCATTAATTTTCTCAATCTGTTATGTGCTTATATGGTTATACCAGCTATAATTATGTTGGCTGCTGATTTTATTTCCAGGTATCTGAAGGGATTGACTTCTCTGATGACAATGCTAGAGTTGTGGTATCCTTTTGTCCTTTTACAACTAAAACTGATATGCCCTGAAGTGTTTAGTATCAAACCATTTGCCCCTACTATCATGTAGCATGATTAGTAAATATATAAATGATTTTGATATCCAGTTGCTTCCTTGACCAGACATAAGGTTATTGTTGGCATTCCATTTCCAAATATGTATGTTTCTTTCCTTCCTTTTCTTTCTAGAGATGCAATGTTTTTTCCTATGTTTCGACACTAACATTGATTCAACATGGATCAGAAATGATGTTCAAGTAAAGCTGAAAAAGAGAGATAATGATTCATTCAAATCATCAAAATGTTTGTTGAGTGGTAGCGAATGGTACTGCCATCAGGCATTTCGTGCTTTGAATCAAGCTGCAGGTATTTGACTGCTGACTTACCTGTTAAGCATCTCCTCTGGTTAAGATGTTGAAATTGCTAATTATTGTCCTTGTCTTTTTTAGGCCGATGCATTCGTCATAAATCTGACTACGGAGGCATAATTTTGATTGGTAAGTTATCTGTATCTAAGATTTGCATGGCTGGACAGAAAAGTTTATTAATAAAGTTTTGGTATTTAATTGATTTGACTATTTAGTAAATGGAGTGTGCCTTTTGAATCTAAATTTCCACGTTATGTGTACAGATGAGCGATATCAGGAGGACAGAAATCTCGTTTACATTTCCAAATGGCTTAGGAATGCAATCAAGAAGTATGATAGCTTTCAGGATACAATAGATGGGTTGCAAAGGTTCTTTCAAAATGCTGAGGTATTGCTATTGTTACACATCTATTTTTTCTGAAGTGTGGATGGGCTTGTCTGAAATACATGACCATCACTTTAGGAAAAAATAAAAATCAAAGATCGTGACATGTTCCCCAAGATTAAGTTGGAATCCGAAGCACTTTCATCTCTCAGTGATAAAAGAAAGCTGCCGTGGCCAGAGTTAAGTTCGTCAAACCACTCAGCACCGCAAAAGACAGAAGGTGAAGACTGAATGTCTTAGTGAGAAAATTCCAAACATTGATGGAGTGGCAACAGACCAAAAAAAGGTGGGTATGTGTTATACGTCGCCAGAAGTATCAAAAATCTCGTCGAGATCTTCAGTAAAGAAAGAGATCTCTCCAACTCCCAACAGTTCTCGAATGGCATACCAACTGCCCGCCTGCAAAGTTCAATCTGATTCCGAAGGTGTAGCTGATACTGAGGCAAACTATGAAGTCAAAACAGAAGTGATCAATTTTGAAGAGGATGATTTTAAACCTCGGTAATCTATCATCTTTCAGGCTTCTTTTTCCTAGTATTGTACCATCATTTTTTCTTTAAATTGCTATATCCTAACATGTACAGGTATAAGATGACAATCTTAAATCCATTAGAAGGCAGGTCACCGCAGTCTCCTCCAGTTGAGGAAACTTCACCAGTGGCTAGCCCCAGCAACTATTCTGAGGCAAACATCTCAGTGGGGATCAACGATCGAAATCTTTCTTGTCTATCCACATCAGCAGCTACTCCTGAAAGAATCACCTACAGAGACTGTCATGAGACTTTGATCAACAGAAGTGTAAATTCTCACTGCGAGAAAAGGAGAAGGTTGAGATCCCCAATGAGCTGTTGCACTTACTCGGATCATTCTAATTCTGCAAGCAAATCACACTGCCGTACTGATTATGCTGTTAACATAGTGCATGGGGATCTTAATAGAAATGCTGAACTGTGTTGTAAGAATATGAGCATGTCACGATGTGAAAATGTTGAGCTTGAAAGAAATTACAGGGCAGAAGAGGTCTCAGAAAAGATGCCTACGCAAAAAAAGCTTCTCATTAGTTGCATTAGATGCAAAACAGCTCTTGGTTTAGAACAAGATGGGCTTCTTGTCACTTGTTCACAATCTTCATCATCAAAATTTTACTTGGCATTTCTTTTGAGACATGGACTATCAACTATTGGCTTCCCAGAGGATGGTTTTCCAGCATCAACCCCAGCAGAGATAGAACTATTAGAGTGTGATGCTTCTTCACTCAACCAGAATATCTTTGGCAAATTTAGCAGCCAGGCTTCATGTCATCATTCTGGTGTATGGTCTGCAAAGGATGGATGCGTGTACAAGGCAGTAACCTGTCCTTTCTGCTTTTCTAAAAACGCATGTGCCACGATCCTCGGTGTGCAAGTTCTTGCAACTGATAAACCAAATCAACAATTGGTGGAAAAGGTAGTTTGCTTATCTGGATGCATATAGTAATTTATTGCTACTATTGCCGCATTAATTTGATGGCTGTCTCTTCAAATGAAGGTGCTCTTGTTCAGTGAGCGTTTGGATGTCAAGCCTGAGCCATCTAAGGGACAGGTATGGTGTCTCTTTTACCTGACTAAGCTGATAATGTACATTGCGAAAACTAATAAATCTAATTGGGGCTATCTGCTTGCATCTGAAGGCTTCAAAGACCCGGAGAGATTCTAGTAACTCCATCTCACCGCCACCAGTAATGGACCTCGAGTCTTTTGCATATAAGCCATTGAAGAAGGATCCAGTGCCGCTGAACTCAAGAAGGTCCAAGGTCAGTTACTTACTGCCATTGCTGTTATCTTTTGCCGTTCTGCTTGTGATCACTTTCCCAGAATTTGAAGTGTAATCAGGTTCGCATGGTCCTCATCTTGCATCAACATAGTAAAACTTCTCAGACTATATAGTAAAACTTCTCAGACTATAACTGACAACACTCCAATTTTTCTCCTTTGAATTTTCTGTGGAGCAGCTAAGGTTACCTTCCACGAACAAACCCACAACTGGTACATGATATGGAAGGTCCATAAGATGAGGCAGCTATGATCTTCGCTACAAAACATTGGGAAGAACTTTGTTCTGCGAAACGCAGCGTGTGGGGAGAAGATGCAGATGTCAACTTGCCATGGGGATGCAAACATCTACATGGATTAGAGCAGTCGTTCCCTGAGCTGAATCAGGGCGCAAAGTGCATGGCCTGGCAGTAGGAATAGGATGCTGATGTACATACACAATTGACGATGCCTCCCAGTGTACATTTATAAACAGTATTTCATTTCAAGAACTGCTTGCCCTCAGAAATTTCAAATCCAGACTAAGATGGAATTTGTAAACATTGACTAATCCTAAATAAACTTAGTACCCAAAATGTTCAAGGATAAATCAGGACGTTGCCCAGGTTTGCCTTGGAGGCAAAAGGACTCGCCAAGTTTTGGCGATTTGTATTTGAAGACCTTAATATGTATGCGTTGGTGGCCAAAAGTAAAAAAGAACGGAAAAAAAGGGAATCGAAAAATAAACAGTATAGAGCTCCCGGCGAGGATCGAACTCGCGACCTTTCGCTTACGAAGCGAACGCACTACCACTATGCTACGGAAGCGTTTTTGATATTGGACGATATAGTAGATATTTTAGAATATTAAACACTGCCAATAACACAACGACAGTGAGAATGTGTAGGTCAGCAAAAGGAGAAAAGGGCATATGGATTATGATTCCACGCCTTTCAGCGACCATTTGCAGCAGTAGTAGCACAGCGCCCACCACGCATCTCATTCACGCGTGCGCCGGCACCCGGCACTGCAATAGTTCGGGGATTGACCAAGATTACCATTCACCAGTCTAGCAGCAGTCTAATAGCAGATAGAAACCATCTTCAGCCAAAGACCACGGAAGAGGCGAAGAGTTGTTCAGTTCTGGGCAGAATGTATATACAAATAACGATGGGACAGACCAAGTTACACATCCAGCAAACTCCCAGAATCATGAACAGATCAAAACTCCTGAGCTGACCAGAATTTGTCGAGGTTGTTTCAGGTCGTTCATTCCAACAATTCATACTGCGTATTTGACTTACTACCATGAAGCTTAGGTCCAAACACGAATTAGCACAGACCACAAATTGGGACTGATCTAATTGGTATTTCTGCTCCAAAAATCAATATTTCATTATTTCTGCAAGTTGATTGAATTGAGAGGCCGGATGGTTTTCCAGCCGTCGTTGGGCTGAGGAATCCATCTGGGCATCTGCCGAGAGTCAAAATGGCGAGGCCCACGGGCCATGGCCCTTTCCCTTCCAGCCACAGCCAGCCAGCTAGCCACTGAGCCGAGTTTTTTTTTATATTTTTTTCAAATTTTAAAAAATAGAATTCACAATTTTTTTTAAATCTGTCAACAAGCCGCCGGTTGAACCGGCGGAAGCACCTTACCGCCATATGAACTAGCGGTAGGCAGGTTGGGCCACGGCCCACGTAACCAACCGCCGGTTGGTTCGGTGGTAAGCACCTACCGCCAGTTGAATCGCGGTAGGTGTTATCGCCGCGCAACAGCCGGCTATAGCCGGACTGTAGCTATGCTACAGCCCGCTACAGTGTCCACATAAGCTTATCGCCGGATGAATCGGCGAAAAGTGCTGAATCTACGTATTTGTTACATATTTTAGTAAATAATCAATAATTGTTACTATATTTGAGTGGAAAATATATTACCTGTCTGTTATTCGCTTATAGTAAGTTCAATAAGTAGGGATAGAAATATAAAATATAGATAGTATAGTTTAAATTACGCATATAAAAATAGTAGCATATGAGCCGAGTTGAACCTAGTCATTAACGAGCTTGTGACGTTTTGAAATATCAATTTCGAAGAGGTAAATAAGGACTCATGTACTTGAATTGAAGAGTAACGAAGCACTGCAATATATAACTGAACACGCATAACATATGAAGTGGCATCTGAGAACGATGCACGATTTTATTACAAACGAAAATAACCTCTAGAACCGCTAGGAGTACACATACAAAGTAGACATAAAATAGCATTACATAGAGAGCCAGAAGAGGCATCCGAAATAAACACGCAACATAATAGTCCGAAGGGAACACCAATTATTCAAACAACATGACTAACCCGAAACAAAACGGACAACTACAACATGCAACATTAATGGCCACTACCGGCTCGAAGTGCTTTCTAACGCTCGGACTTGCGTACGTCATCGTCCACCTTCTTCGGCCACGCTAAATACTGCTGATCACGGCGACTGATGGAGATGTCAATCCACTCATGGAAATAACAAAACTGAGTACCACACTTTCATAAACAAGAACCAAACAAAATTATTATCAAAAAATTCTATATGCACTATGCAAATATATTAGCCAAAAAGTGTATATACCTGTGATATTGCACCTGCTTTTTGGACTTCCTCAATATTCTTGCAAGACCAATACCTCTGGCCAAAAGTCTCGTACTCACGAGATATGTTGGGAACACAACGCATGTGGCAATAGCAATCTGGTGGCTCTACACCTTTCGGCCATACCTTGCAATCTGTAACACATCTAGTTGGATCGTTAGGAGGGCCTCCTAAGTTTGCCTCCATTTCCTGATGCAAAGCCGGCCTTGATGATGAGCTCATAACTCCTTCTGCGAGTTAATTATGAAAATGTTCCTAGGTAAATGGCCTCTACCCTCCCGAACGACGACATCCTCACCTCTTATAGACGTCGGACTGGCTCCACAAAATGGGCACGAGATCAAAAGATGAGGTGCCCTGGTACTATTTCAGCGTCATTTCGAACAGTGACGGATAGACAAGGGAATCAATTTCTTTCAACCAGGCTGATTATATTACGTCCCAGTGAACCAATAAAGTTGTAGTCATTTGTTTTCACATCGCTGTATTTGCAAAACGCATCGGAATAAAGCCGCAGTTGCAGTCACGTACTGGAATTGATGACTAACGAAGTAGTGCAATACATAAAATAACATGCAGAACACATGAAGTGGCATGTGATGACCTGTACGAAACTAGGGTATAGAGGTCGAGGACCTATCCTAACATGCCTTAGGTAATTAGACCACACAACAAACACATGCATGTAACATAGCAATAACATAGTTGACTCCTAATAATGTCCCCACATAGCAAATTGTGTTGCCCCTTCTCCACATTATTCCCCCATTGCAGGCCGCGGTGGGGGCGATGGCAGGGGCGATGGCGGAGGCACCTAGTTCTTGTGACAAGGGCAGCGGCAATACGAATCAGTGCACAACTCCTCCTGTGAACCGGCACCAATGCTGTTGTCATCCTCGTCATCCTTCTCAACGTTTCTCAGTTTACATTCTAGCTCGGAGATACGATTCTGCAGGTGCTCGATGTACTCATAATGTGGATCAAGTGGAGGAGGATCGACCCACCTAACGAACTTGCAGTTTTCTGGCGCATCGGATGACTGTAACAAGAATGCAATGTAAATTGTAGGAAATAAGAGAAAATATATAAGAAACGAATAGTAGTAACCAGTACCCATTCTCGCGGGCATTTGAAGAAACGACGGCCTCCATCTATCCCATTGTCGCACATCTGCACTAAGCAGTCCTCACTGTGCATGCATTTAGGCCACTCTTCTTTGCGGTTATCGTATGGTCTTAGAGGTTTCTCTCTGGTGAAATGACTCTTGCTGAGAACTGGAAACTCAAACACCGCTTCCTCAAAGTACTCAGGACCAAGAGAACCCTCCCACACAAAGGGAGGTTCCTTCCATCCCCCCTTTCCTCTCCCAGTTCCGAAACCCTTCCAGCTGGATGACCCTCCAGACATTACTACTAAAACGAAAGTATCGTTTTGGAGTTGGTAGCAATGCATCTAGCAATACGTTTATATTGGCGGACAGTCACGTTGGCCTGGACATCATTCTGTTGATGCATGCCGGATTATATTCTTTAGGTTTTTCAGTGACACTTCACATCAAAAGTGCATTTCAAAAGATAAGGCTGCACAATTGGAGGCATATAGTAGTCATTTCAACACTGCATAGCGAATAACACCCAATGAACGAGCCGGTAGGGCGAATCCCATTAAATGCAGTAGCCAGATCGAGGGGAAAAGATGACCAATCACTTATTGTTCTGCACTAGTGCGCTTGCACGCAAAGCACGAACATGACCATTCACTGTCCTTCGAACTACTGCGCTCGCACGCAAGGCACCGACGTGACCACTCACTGCTCCGCACTTATGCGCTCACAGAACGTTAGGACGGACATGACCACTCACTGCATCGAATAGTGTTGTCCAATTGGCCAGAAAGCTCAGGATATGATCAGGTGCAAACAGTGTTTCAGATAGTATTTTTTCTTGTACTGGCGGCCAGTTATGCTGTCACATTGTCCTGAACATGATTCTGTTGATGCACGCTGGAGCCTATGATTTAGGCTTGTCAGTGACGCTTCACGTACACATTGGCTGCTTAGCATTGGATGCTTGTGCTTGTTACTTTTGACCATGCACGGAAGGGTGAAAAGAGCTTTGCACTGCTGCGCTCGCACGCCATGCACGGACATGGCCACTGACTGCTCCGCTCTTCTGCACATGCACGGTACCCATTGATATGACCATTCACCCACTCGTTCCTAGTGCTTTGTTCGCACGCTAGGGACGAACATGACCACTCACTGGTACTCGCTGCTGCAATTGCACGCCAGGAAACCAACATGACCAGTCACAGGTCCGCACTGCTGCGCTAGCACGTCAGGGACCGACATGAGCACTCATTACTCCGCATAGCAGCGCTTGCGCACACTAGGCACGAACATGACCACTCAGTACGTCAAATAGTGTGGTGCAGATGGTAATCTCCAACTATCGCTGAACTCTGCCTATACACCATCCCAAAGGCTCTATAACTATGGGCACCACAAGGCCTTCACATCACACACGACACACCTCACAAATACTTCAAAAGCACCACATCGAAGCAAGATGTCATCCTATGGATCGACCTACATCCCATGGAACAAGGTCAGGGCACAAGTGCCTCAAGGAATCCAAGTGCTGATGTGCTTCTGCGGTTCCTTGTGCAAGCTCATGGAGTCCATGGTTTTAGGTGACAACTTCGGCATGAGGTTTCATGTGTGAGAACTACGAATACGACCCGCCGAAACGTCGTGGCAAGGATAGACCTAAGGTACCCCACGAAACATTATGATTTATACTTATAGATTTCACACCGACTTCTAACTAGCGCTGGACAGTCTCCACCACCTCTATGTGATTTCATGCAGTGGTTGGACACGGAGCAGTCACAACAAGATAAAGACTGGGTTGAACGAGAAGCAAGGTGGGCTAGAGAAAGGTGGCAGCAAATGTTGCATGAGGAACAGAAAGAGGAGAAGCGCAAGAAAGACCAAGAAGAGATCCGGAGAAGGTCTGAGGAGGTTGAGCGTCAGGACGTGCAGGAACGGGAAGCGGATAGGGTGAGGAAGCGAGAGAGGCCACGCCGTGCGAAGGAAGCAGGGCCCAAAGCTATTGCGAAGGGAAAATATCCTCGGTGCACTCAGTAAAGCACCACCATGTAATCCCGGCATTTTAGATTCCCTAAGGCATGTTAGGTTTAGTTGCAACACGAGGATGTCGTGTTGCAAATGCCACCGCACTTTGATGTTTACCTTTACCATTTAGGGCAAAGGACTGTTGTGTCATGTACCCTAGCCGTAGAGACGCAATAGGCCGATGCTACCTTAGCTACCTCACCGCCATTTGTATTTTCCAATGGAAGCTGGGAATTTATGGACGCAATGTGCATTCGCATCGGGAATAAACATGTAGGATATATAGTACAATAACTAAACACATCATAGTCTGCGCCGAGGTACATAACAAAGTGAAACGAAATATCATATAACAGAGTGCATGCATCATAGCATATGGGTATGATGCACTCGCCTACTCCATAACAAGTGACATCCTATATACTAGATACGTGCGCGCTTGCCCCGTCTCCTGCCACGCCGCGTTGCAGCTTGGGCCGCCCTGGTCTGGTGCTAGGAGTACGTCAGTGGCTCGGGTGGAATGGTGTCACGAGTGGATCGATGCCTCTGCACAAGAACTGGTGTCTGCTCCCCCTGAGTCGAGTCCTGAGTCGCCGGTGCGGCTTGCCCCATCTGTGAAGGGAGACCTCGTCTTGCGGCCGTCTCTCGTCGAAGAAACTGTTCACCCACTCCGTCCGCGCCAACTCCGAGTCATCGTCCTCACTGTCGTCGTCTGTCCCTCCGACCTGGCGATACTCTGATTCACGTACTAAAAATGTTAGGGTCGAATTAAGTATGTACTTGAAATCATTATTTGAACGCATGGCCTCAGGCGTACCATAGTCGCGTATGGCCGTCCACGCGAGGAAGATCCGGCGCCGTAAGGATCAATCGGAGAAAACAACGATAGGTCGGGCGCTGCACAAACAAGAGGTACAAGTTGCCAATTAAATTGTTAGATACCGCGGTATTGTAATTCACAGATGAGTTTAAGTATGGCTTACCTCCCGAGAACAACTGTGCTGGACGAGGCGTGTACGTTGGCGGAGCAGTAGGAGCCGACGGTGTCTGTGGTAGTGCACCCGGCAACGGCGGGGGTCTAGGCGGGCGTGAGGACGGACCTGCAGCCGGCATCGGACCCGGAGCGCGAGGCGGGAGGTGAGTGTCGTCGCCGCGCAAGTCACGGCTCGCCGAAAGCGACCGCAGAGGTCCACAATTCTCTGCAGGGTGCTCTGGTGCTGCGCGGGCGTCATGTTGTGGTAGTGGCCCATGCTCGTCGTAGCCTCTGACTCAATCGCTCGTATGACATCATACTAAAAGGAGAAGGTACTAACATCAAATGAGCTCGTTTATATACAATGTAAACTTAAATGAACATACGTATGCAATAGCGATGTTCTAGTCTCGCACGAGGGGGTATGTCTCCGACACCGGTGCCGCCACCATCCGTGGTTGCGGTGGAACGTGCACCACACGCGTGCGCGTCCTCGGCAGGTACCACCGCAGGTAGTCTGCGAACGCCTCGTCGCTGTGGGGCCGATCCACGAAAACCACGTCATCTAGGGCCTCGGCCCAAGACTCAACAAAGGGATGGACCTTGTCGGCCCACAGCGACCCTGGAGGCTGACTCTAACGAGTCCATCTGGAACACAAAAACAGGTGGTAGTGTTTCATACAACAGTGCAAATACAATTAGAGTACAAAAAGAAATTCGTATTACATACTTGTGGACGTGGGCCGCAACTGAGTGCACAATCGGTACTGGGGTCTGCTGGTAGAGGCTGAACTGCCTCATAACTCGGTTGACGTGGTACTCCTCGACATGGATGTCGTAAAAGATCGGCTTCCTCGTCATCCAGTACTGCTGGTCCCGCTGGCACAGAGAAGAAAGTCCTCTTGGTGCCCGAGCCTCTACGTCCGCTGCAGTGTACGGTGTCCATCTGACGTTGGCATCCACTAGAGCGTCAAACTGGCCCACAAAGTCAGGGTAGGACTTCCTGGTCTGCACGCCGACCCAAGATGGCTGCATAACGGAAAAAATTAATTTGCACCATCGAATCTTAGAATTATTATAGAATGTAGCAATAAGTGACCAAAACGATATAACATACCCTCCGGAGGCACCACAACGAGCCCATCGTCGGTCGTCGACGTCATCGTGGTCTGGGGACACCTCGGCGTACGGCTCGAAGCTCATCTCTGGCCGACCCACGGGAAAGCGCTCGTAGGACCACAACTGTAAGAGCAGAGGGCACCCAACAAAGATGGGCTCCTCTGCTGAGACCTTTATGACGCCCGTGCAGAGCCCTCTGTACATCGCAGCCAAGACGGCAGAGCCCCAGCTGAACTGTGGGATGTCGTCAAGTGGGGCATCCGCTATCGCCCTCGCCAAGGGAATAAGCTGCTTCGGACACGAGTCGCCCTCGGAGCTACAGAACATGATCCAGCCGAACAGCCACAGTAGGTACGCCTCCAAGTGCCTGGCGACCGTAACGTCGTCCGCGTCTGCCCTTATGTAGTCTGCCTGCAAAATGGTACGAGTCGGTTAGTACAAGTAGTTACCAACATAAATACCATAGGGTTGAGCGTACAAGTACTCACACTGAACTGTAGGAGCCACCTCTTCGTCGGCCTATGGTTCGAAGAGAAGGGCCGGTACGGGAACGCTCGGTCGTTCCACTGAACCCCCGCGAACCGAGCCAAAAGGTCGACACGCCACGAGAGTGGCACATCCTGTGCACCCACAGCTCGGCCAGCATAGGGCAACCCCAAAAGCATCGCCACGTCCTCAAGAGTAGGGGTCATCTCACCAAAAGTTAGGTGGAACGTGTGCGTCTCCGGACGCCAACGATCGAGAAGTGCCGCGAGCAGGGACATGTCGACCTGAAAGCGTGCGGCCTTGTCCCTTGGTCAACGTGCAGGGTCCACCATATCTCCCTCAACAAGTCGGGCAATCGGGAGAAGACCAGAAGCGCGTAACCTGCAGCGCAAAATAAATATCATGTACTATTCAGGGATTAACCAAACAATGAAAATATGTGGCAAATGTATCCCGTACCTAGGAACCCAACGCCGGTCTATCGGCATCGTCGACATGGGCACACGTGCCCGAAACGTCCCCAAGCTCCTCCCACGGACCATGGACATGTACGACCGGTGGCGCTTGTCAATGAGAGCGTCAAGCAACTTAGGGGTCGCGCCTTCCTCGTGCTCCATAGCTGCAAAATTTGATTGATTAGAAAACAATCCATAACAGAATGAAGTTAAAAATGAAACGTAAGAGATTGAAATGAACAAATAAATAAAGCTTAAAGAACATTACGTAATAATTGAAAACGTATTGAAATAAAATAAAATAGTAAATGAATAATATCGAAGTAAGCTAGTAAATGATAGCAACAAATACATACTGAATAAGTTCAATGTCAAACGACAGTAACAAATTTGAAAATAACATTCAGTCACTCATTACAACACACATTGGTACGACAACCCGAAATCAGTTCATCACTTCGTAGCTCCTAACATTACATAATTTAAAATATCACACGGTTCGGTACCGAATAACAAACGTGACAATCGTCATCCATTATAAAAGGCCATCATTGTTGACACGACGACCACGATGGGCTGCTGCCTGCGTCGATGAATTTGGAGCACCTCCTGATGGGCCCGCTTCCATTGTGTGTCCGCCATAAATCAATGTTGTGCATTTCTTATAGCTATGACTCGTCTCATGGCACTTGGAGTAAATGCGCACATCTGGACCAGACTCCGCTCGATCCATGTTGTTTCTAATGCGTTTCTTCTTGCGTCTTCACACCCCTAGAAACATTTCTGGATCTGGATCTGGATCTGGAATGTACCTTGCATTATGACCGGGGTCAGCTATGAAGTCTCCCAGCATACGGAACCCATATATCTCGTGCCTCCAAGTCATCCAAATTGTTTCCTTCAGAAAGTAATGTGAGACATACAAACGAGGTTGTAGTGCCCCAGCCTCATAACATGCCTCAATGATATTCATGCATGGCAGGTGTAGCAGCTTCGGCTTATGATATGAGCAAACACAACCATCGGTACGAAGAACACACTCCTGCACGTGCTTCTCACGGCGCCCGCCCAATCGGCCTTTGTCCCTGCACATCATCTCATACCAACGTTCCACTGCACCCACTGGAGTAACTCAGTGCAAATGGGCCTTCGTCGTTTCCGCCTGACAGTCGGGTCGTCCAAGCCCACATCTTCTAGGGAGACCGGGTCGTCATCCTCGGTATTGACAGGCCTCTTTGCTAGGTCCGTTGTTTGCTTCTTTGTGAGCTCATCCAATTTTGTCCACAGGAACTTGAATTTTCTCTCTTGATTCTGGCTGCATAACCACTTGAACAGCTTCGTAAGGGTCTTATTTTTGAATTGGCTATGAAAGTTTGCCCCCATATGCCTCATGCACCACCTGCTCTTTAAGTCTGGCCATTGTGGTGGCCTACCATGCTCCGTATTACCATTCTGCATGTCATCGATTGCTTGTAAGATACCCTTGTGCCAGTCATGAATCAAACACACATTCACAACATCTTTGACAATCATCTGCTTTACTCTCTCAAGAAACCAATACCAAGTATCCCCAGATTCTTTCTCGACGAAGGCAATCGCCAAAGGCAACAACTGCTTGTTACCATCAGCTGCAACGGCTGTGAGGATTGTGCCTTTGTACCTTCCGGTCAAAAATGTCCCATCTATGCAAATGACTGGTCGGCAGTGCGGAAACGCCTCAATGAAAGCGCCCAAGGCCAAGAACGACCGTTGGAGTACCTGCTTCCCAGGTTTCTAGGCACATGGATACATTTTCAAGTCGTATTAGCTTCCAGAATTTCTATTGCATATGGTCTGCAACAGAGCCGGCATGTTATGATACGAAGCTTCATACGTTCCCCATCTCATCTCTAGTGCTTTCTGCTTCGCTCTGTAAGCTTTGTTGTAGCTAATTTTATATTTGAACTCCTCCTCAACAGCACAATAATTGACTTCGGCTCGTAACTAGGATTGTCCACGATCAAAGGGTACATGCAGTTAGCAACAAAACCAGCTATGAGGTTGCGGTGCTGTGGTTCTAATTGCTCAAGCAGGCATGTGTGTTCCACAACTTGTCTGACCTCCCAGAAATCCTTCCATTTTCCCTTCGAAGCGTACACCCTGAAAGGGCATTCACTTCTCACACAACACACATCATATGTTCTCGGACTGCTCTTCACCACCTAGAACTGTCTTTGCAGAGATAGAGTGGACCAACATTTTATAGCATCCTTCATATTGTCACTATTGGCATACATCGAACCGATGCATACCTCATTCTCCCTGTACTCCCAAGGGACCGCTTCACCTTCATTAACACTTAGTTTTGAAAAGTCATAACTGGACCAGGTCTATGGGATACGATAATCATCATCATCATCCATTGTATGGTTGTACTCTTCACCCTCCCTCTCAAATTCCTCGACTATCCTGGGAATGTCTTCCCCCTCATCAGCCTCGCCTGTTGCTTCACGAGGTTCGTGTGAAGCATTTGTATCATCTTCTAACATCTCGAGTTCACCACCTTGTTCACGAGGTTCATGCATCGTCTCTGGATCTTCAGATGCTATATCTCCCTGGCCTTCATCTTCCTCAAGCGGTTCATTACTACACATAATCTTCTCGAACGCTTGAACGAATAATACCAGTGGTAATCCTCGGCTTGTACTTATATCGCATAGTTCCTCCAGTTCTGGGTTCCTTCGAGCAGCAATAACTCCCAACGCACTACATTTCTTCGATTCACAACTTCCATGACTGAGATCTCATGTTCATCTCGATTAAGCCCGAAAGCTTTAAATATCCAATTGGATATGGAACCCCAGGTCCTCTTTCTTGCTCTGGGTATTTTCTTTCTAATTGAGTTAAACTTGGACAAGTCTACCCACCGTATCTCACATTCCCTGACCCATAGAATTCTTGAAGATACAGATCATCTGGCATGCCTGTCAACATGTACGATACTAATTAAAACTAACAATTATTTCTAAAATTTCCATCTAATTAACTTCACTAATATTTTCAAGTATCAGTGAAGTTAATTTATAGTTAAAACCGACCCTATAATTTAATATAATTTCTAATTTAGTATCCAAAATACTTCAGTAATCTTAGTATCTAAAATACTTCAAGTATTAGTCAAGTATAACTTTACTATAATTAAATACTTCACTAATCTTAGTATCCAAAGTATAATTTCTAATGTAATTAAATAATATTTCTAACATACCTAGTTATAGTCGTCCGAACCTAACTAACTAAAATCTACCAAAAATAACTAAACTTTCTAACTAAATGTATCAAAACTAAAAAAAATTAAAAACTTACCTGAAACGACGCGCGGATCCGGTCGCCGGAGCTCCTCCCTCTCCCTCCTCCCTCCTCCTCCCTCCCTTCTTCCCCGGCGCCTGGCTCCCTCCTTCCCCCGGCCGGTGCCCAGCGCCCGGCGCACGGCTCCCTCTCCTCCCCGCTCTCTCCTCTCCTCTCGTGGGCGCGACGCGTTAGGCGGCGGCGTCGCGGGCAAGTGCGGCGGCGGCGAGTGGTTTTGCCAGCGGCCGCCAACCAAACGTCATTTAAAAGGCCAGACGCCTACCGCCGGACCATTTGGCGGAAGGTCAGTGGGCCCACGGTGCCGACAGCCTTCCGCGGGATGAGGCGGCAGTAGGTCCCTAGCCCACTGCTGCCCGCTTGGCCCAAAAGGTACCGCCGGAGGCTCCTCCGGACGGATAAGCCGGCGGGTGGGTGACAAATTTGAAAAAAAAATTATCAATTATATTTTTGGAAATTTGAATTAAAAAAATTATAAAAAAAAATCCACTGAGCCAGCCAGCTCACTGTCAATCCCCACGACCACGAGCTGCTGCAGGCGGGCGGAGCCTTCGCGGGCCTCGTCGCCTACCACCAGGACATCGCCGCCGCCAACAACGTCTCCGACCCCAACAAGGTCGCCGTCGGCCAGCAGCTCTGGATCCCTGTGCCCTGCAGCTGCGACTGCGACTGCGACCCGGCCCCGTCGGCGGCGACCCCGCCGTGCACCTCACGTACGTCGCGCCGGCCGGGAGCTCCGTCGCCGGCATCGCGCAGGAGTTCGGCTCCAGGGAGGAGACCATTCTCGCGGTGACCAAGATGCCCGACACGCATGGCTGGCTTTCTCCGCGGTGCACAACCTGCTCGCCTCGGCGCCGCCGTTCCGCTGGCATTGGTGGTGCGACCTTCGAGCGATGGCGTTCTCTTCCAACCGGTATTGGTGGCGCACACTAATTGCTCCAGCTGGTGGAGGCGGGGTTGGCTGGAGCTGCCGTAGCCTTCCATGGCGGGTTCATGGCGCCGCCGGCGGGTCGCATCTTGCCGTGCCTGGCTTCCGCCGCGGCGCGCGACCTGCTCGCCTCGGCGCCGCTGGTCCGCTGGCATTGGTGGTGCTTCGAGCGATGGCGTGATTGCTCCAGCTGGTGGAGGCAGGGTTGGCTGGAGCTGCCATAGCCTGCCATGGCGGGTTCGTGGCGCCGCCGGCGGGTCGCAGCTCGCCACGCCCGCCGCGATCCGGTATTTTGCAGGTACCTCCCTAACATATATTTTTTTGCATTTAACTCTATAATTGGATCACAACTAATAGTCGCGATCCAGTTTAGAGAGTTATATGAAAATTTGCGAACCAAAATTTTCATATAATCCCCTAAATTGTGAACAATTTCTGATGATTTCTCTGATTGGATGCAGCTCGTGGAGAAGGAAGCGGATCCTATGCCCAGATGCTGGAGAAGGGAGGTGAGGTCGATGCTGCCCAGAAATGCACATTGCGCGCGCTCTTCCTGGTAAAGGTGATAGGTGGAACTCTCCTTGTGGCTGCACAGTGCTATTCTACCATGTTCGCTGAATCCAAAACTCGTTTATGAAAGAAGTTTAGTAGTGACAGGTTTCAATGTAATCGAACGGAAATTTTGTTCCACTATGATTTACTCAGATTCAGCGAAGTATGCGTCGTTATATGAGCAGGAAAATTTTACAGCTTAGTTAATCCACTGCGTACATAAGTACATTCTCAATATTCACTTAAATATTTGGAAAGGAATATCAAGTTAGGAATGTGAAAAATGTAGTCGGAAAAATCTCTCTTATACGAATGCTCTTTTACAGGCCATTTGAGTTTTGGTCATATCTCGAAATGAAACACTGTCCTACCTCAGAAAAATAAAACCAAAAAAAAGGCCTACCTTCCCTCTAGAGCTGAAAGAGTCACACTGTTCTTTGAGTCTTGACTATTGCCTCTTCTCTGTTCTACTTCGTTATTTGTGTGGGCAAAATATACAGGTTTCTTCGGATTGGGAAGTGTGGTGCTTCCATTCTCCAAGATGAACAAAACAGATGACATGAGTGGTCTGTCATTCGGATTGTCCTGCACACACGAGCCCTATGTGGATGCAGAGCATAACTTCATCAGGTATGCAGCTCTCCATGATACTTTGGTCTACCAAATTATTTGCCTTCCCTTCCTTCCACAGGTTCCACGCCTGAATAAATCAAATCAACAGTTGAGGTTATGGAAGTCTAGATCAATTCCTAATCATTCAAAATTCTGAAAATCTTGAACTCACATAATCTATAAGGTCTTCAAACTCCATTATCTGATCAGTAGAGCTTATCTTCACACCACTTACAAGCTCCAAAACAAACACACCAAAAGCTATACACATCGGACTTAGCAGAAAATATGCCACGCATTGCATATTCTGCAGCCATGTAGCCACTGTTCAAATTTACCAGGAAAATTTATTTTTATATGACTTAGGTGAACTAATATGCAAATTTCAGCAAAGTTATCACTCACTATGTTCCGGCGACTTGCTTGTGTTTGCATTCAGTTGGTTGTCACTAAACATCCTTGCCATACCAAAGTCTGCTATCTTAGGTTTCATCTCTTGGTCCAGCAATATGTTGCTTGCTTTGAGATCTCTGTGAATTATCTTCAGTCTCGAATCTTGATGGAGGTATAAAAGTCCTTTTGCAACCCCTTTGATTATGTTAAACCGTGTTGGCCAATCTAGTCGTGTTTTTCTTGTAGTGCCTACAAAGAGCAATAATTTTTTTATGAACAACAACCAACTTGTTATGTTGAATCCAAAAACTGCAGTGTTCTATTGGATGGTACTGAAAAGTAGGGCATCTAAACTTTTGTTGGGCATGTACTCAAAGATCAGCAGCTTCTCATCTCCCTCTATGCAGCACCGAGAAATTTAACCAAATTTCTGTGTTGTAGTTTGGCAATTAGAACAACTTCATTTCTGAATTCCACTGTTCTTTGCTCAGAATCCCTCCTGAGCCTTTTGATGGCCACTTCTTGCCCATCTAACTTTGCCTTGTTATTAAAATGGAAAGTGGATGAGATTCTGATTTGGTATTAGTCCAACTAGAACTCTAGAATGGAAGGAAAGCTTTGGGTGAGTTACCTTGTAAACTTTTCCAAAACCTCCTTGTCCAATCATATATGATTCATGGAAGTTATCTGTCGCAGCTGTGATATCTCTGAAGCTTACCACTGGAAATTGGTAGCCTTCAGTAGGACTTCCTCCTCCAAAGCCTTCAGGATCACTCAAATCTCCCAGGATTAACATCTTGTGCTTTCTGTGTTTCTTTTTAAGACCTGCTTCCAAAATGTCAGGAACATTTTTTCACTCATGGAGATAATTTGGATTAGGTATTATTGTTGTGTACGCAGGACCTTGCAAGCGTAAGATTCGCCGTACCTTTGCACTTATAAATCCATAATATCAGAAAGGATATGCACGTCAGCAGAATGCCTGCTAAAACTAGTGATACAGTCTTCACTGTTTTTCTACCCATCTTTCTACCTTCACAAAGGAAATGTTAAGTTTATGAACGACATATATAGTGAAGACTGTTGACACAACTATTTGGAACATATAGCTTGCAAGTGCTTCACTGAACTGGTAACGTGCCATATTTTCATGAATTTAATCCCGAGTTTGCCCGATATTTACACATTCTATTTGTGATATGCAGATATAAGGAATAGCAAGTGTGTGAACTTAAATTTCACAATTGAAGGTCCTATCACAGCTGCTGCAGGTGTTCTAGAGTCAGCTAGTCTACCGGTGGGTTTGCGCCATTTGCCTTGGGGGATTACATATACCAGTATCGAACTATCGATATAAGGCATGAACCCTTCAAGCCTTGCTTCTTCCATCTATCAGTATATATACTCACATCATAGATGCATTTGAATGGTGACTTTGTCAAAATAGAGTAGAGATTTTTCTCTTCTTTTTTTGGACAAAATAGAGTAGAGATATGAAGGTTGACAGGTGTAGCTGCTGTATAGTTTTGGCTCTGAAGTCTGAACTCGGATTGTTACGTTAGTTACAAGAGGAGTACAAGAGCTTTGCCAATTCTGATCTGATCTATGAAAAGTTTCTGGAATTTATTTTATTGAAAGTTTATAAACATGTTCTGCAGGAGAGTCGCTTCAAAAAAAAATGTTCTGCAGGAGCGAATTGGTACCCTTGTCCAGGCCAGCAAGCCGGAGATGCAGCGTCTCGCTTCCGGCGACATTACCGCCGATCTTCTCCGCGTCGATGAGCTCCCCCACCCACACCAGACACCTCGTGAAGTCCCCGTTCGAGCTGCTGCTCAGGTTCGCGTAGGCAAACGCCACGCAGGAGCAGTTCCGGCTGCACTCTGCCGCGCACTCGTCAAAGCTCATGTTCCCGACGACCACGAACTGGTCCGGCGCTTTCATCGACGGCAGCGCCAAGAAACCGTCCCCGTCGCCGCACCGCAGCGCTTCCCTTCGCCGGCAACCCTGCGAGAACCTGCCGCTGCTCCACTCCTCGCCGCTCGCCGGCTCGAAGCCGTCGAGGCACTTGCACGTCGGCGCCGCGACGGTGGTGTCGCAGTAGCCGAACGGGCCGCAGTGGCCGTAGCGGCTGCACTCGTACGGCGGCCACGCGGCGAGCTCGTCCCACTCCAGGGAGGAGGTGTTCCAGCTCTGGAGCACCAGCTCGCCGGAGTGGCTCATCACGTACCGCGTGCGCGGGGCGCCGGGCGAGAGGGTGAAGGACATGGAGGCGTCGTCCTCGACGTCCAGGACGGTCAAGTAGACGACGGTGCTGGTGTTCGCGATGAAATCGGTGGCGACCCTGTAGCCCGTCCACGCGCCGCTGCGCCAGAGCGGGCTCGATCCGTTCCAGGTGAGGAGCTGGAGGGACGTGACCGGGTCGATGCCGTAGGCGAAGCTCCCCGGCGACGGGTCGCCGGGAGCCTTCCAAGAAACAAGGCGGTCACCGCCGCGGCTCGCTCGGATCTTCATATCGGGGAGGAACGTGTCGGTCGGGTGGTCAAAGCTCTGCCACAACATGGTGCCGTTCGGTGACCGGACCTCGAGGTTCCCGGAGTTCGTGAGCGTGGCCGCTGGACCTGCTGCGCCTGACGGCACTGAGGAGCCAGCCGCGCCAGCGATGACGTTGGTCGACCAAACAACGCGGCCGCCGGCATCGGACAAGACGAGGCTGGAGGCGTTGGTCAGTGCGAGCGTCGGGGCAGAGGAGGAAGAGCTGCCGGTGACCATGATCGGGGCTTCCCGGTTGGCGACCCACACGACGGTGACCTTGGGGATGCCGCTGTACCATATCCCGAGGTACAGCCTGGCCGGCGTGGAGTTGGAGGGGGAGAAGAAGCCCAGCGCGAAGGCGCCGTCACTCGAAACGATGACGTCGCCGCGGGAGAGCGGCTTGCCGACGATGAGCTTGTCCTCTGATGCGCGCGCCGGCGGCAAGAGGAAGAGGAGTAAGACGACGGTGCATGGCGTGCACGCCGCCAGGTTCATCGTGCCTTTGCCCTCGTGGCCCGTGGTGTTCGTGGGATGTACTTGCCAGGACATTGAGCATCTTGACCTGATCCTTATCTGCACTCAGCAGCGGCGAATACAATAGTTTGGTGCAGTACAGACTTAGTTGAATTTGACATTTCTGGCCCTCCGTGTCCCAATGGTATAACTGATTGCGTATACTTTTTTTGATAGAGCTGACTGAATATACTCGGTTAGGAAAAAAACAATGTTATCACTGATCCATGCGAAAATTATGGCGCGCGTTTTTCGGTGTCTATCTATCTATTATATTAATGAGTGTTAAAAGAAGCCACCACGTTCATCGAGAGGATCTACAAATTCCCACGTTAATCTAAAAATGAGAAGGATTTGCACCGTTTGATTTTATGAAGATCTAACGGTCTAGATTAACTCAAAAGTCCATATCAATACGGTCTAGAAATTTTTCTTAAATTCTAATTTAGCTATTTACTAATTGTATTCGGCATGAACTCTTGATTTTTCTTAAATTTAAGAAAAAAGAAAAATCAAGAGTCCATGCCGAATACAATTAGTAAATAGCTAAATTTAGAATTAGAAAAATAAAAAATTAGGATTTAACCAAATAGTCCATATCGAATACAATTAATAAATAGTTACACTCGGAATTATAAAAATAACAATGATCGAAGAGTCCATATCGAATATAACAAATAAATAGATAAATATAAGAATTAAAATATAGAAAAAATAGTAGTTAATTTGTATAGTCATTAAGAAGCACAAATTAATTAATCTAAAAAGGAGAAGGATTTGCACCGTTCGATTTTATGAAGATCTAACGGTCTAGATTAACTCAAGAGTCTATATCAAATACGGTCTAGAAATTTTTCTTAAATTCTAAATTTAGCTATTTACTAATTGTATTCGGCATGGACTCTTGATTTTCCTTGAAAAAATTTAAGGAAAATCAAGAGTCCATGCCGAATACAATTAGTAAATAGCTAAATTTAGAATTAGAAAAATAAAAAATTAGAATTTAACCAAAGAATCCATGTCAAATACAATTAATAAATAGTTACATTCGGAATTAAAAAAAATAACAATGATCAAAGAGTCCATATCGAATATAACAAATAAATAGATAAATATAAGAATTAAAATATATAAAAAATAGTAGTTAATTTGTATAGTGATTAAGAAGCACTAATTAATTAATCTAAAAAAAGAAGGATTTGCACCGTTCAATTTTATGAAGATCTAACGGTCTAGATTAACTCAAGAGTCCACATCAAATACGGTCTAGAAATTTTCCTGAAATTCTAAATTTAGCTATTTACTAATTGTATTCGGTATGGACTCTTGATTTTTCTTAAATTTTTTCAGATTTAAAATGTAAAGAAAATCAAGAGTCCATGCCGAATACAATTAGTAAATAGCTAAATTTAGAATTAGAAAAATAAAAAATAAGGACTTAACCAAAGAGTCTAGAATACAATTAATAAATAGTTACATTCAAAAATATAAAAATAAAAAAATTAGCATTTGGTCAAAGAGTCCATATCGAATATAACTAATAAATAGATAAATATAAAAATTAAAATATAAAAAAAATAGTAGTTAATTTGTATAGTGATTAAGAAGCACTAAATAAATAGTATAGGTCAAATGGAAATAACAAAATCCCAAATTTGAGTTATAAACGGGACTACATGTTCACAAATATTTCATGTCAAATATAGTTAATAAATAGCTAAATGTAGAATTACAATTAATAAAATTAGTAGTTAATTTGTATATGAATTTTGAACAAAGTGTTAAAAGAAGCCATCACATTCGCCGAGAGGGATTAAAAATTACCACATTAATTAAAAAAGAGAAAATTGATGAGTTAGCCATGAAGAAGCTTGCCGATAGTAGCATACTCTGCATAATTAGAAGATAGAAAAGTTGCTAAGAAGTGATTTTTGATCTGGAAAATGATGAGCAGATAAGAGTCTCTAAACATAAAAAAACACATAGTTAACTAGCCTAATAAAATTAGACGAATGGCCAATGTGGAGTGATGATGCGAGACCTAAAATAAAGCAACTTTAAAATTGATGTTTGACATGCACACCTGTTCATGGCAAGCCACAGGTAGTGTTGAAAAGTAATGGCGTGCACTACGAGGGATGCATCTTTGGTTACCATGGTATAGCGGGCAAAGATTCTCGGAAGCATTTTGGAGATAGTTATACTTAAGACAATATGAGAGTACGCGTTACGAGGCTATATCAAGGGGTGATTGGAAGATAATGAAAAAAAGTATATTATACTTGTGTTGGTGTCTATATTAAACCACCTACTTGAATCTTCTTACACAAGTTTAGAGACAATTTATTTATCATGCGTGATAACTAGAACTCTCAAGAAAAATCGTACATAGCAAGTATTTTTAAAAAATAATGTTGATGTCAAAATAAAATATATAAATATTTAGTTACTTTCAGTAAATACCCAAAATATATATTTCTATATAAAATATTTATTTTCTTCTAAATTATTATCAAAAATACACCATAAAATATAATAAAGAAAAAGATAAGCATTGCACATGTGTCTGGATCTCGATCATTAGGACAAAACAATTACAAAGATACAATTAAATAAAACTATTTGCATTCAATTTTTTTGACTACTACTTTTAATATTTACTTCAAATGACAATCAGTGCAGGTGTTGCGGCATTTTCAAATGACGCCCCCCCCCCCCCCCCAATTAGCCATTCTATTCACATGAAGATGAATCGGTGCAGGTCATCACAAGGCATTCACGGCAAGAACTTGTGATCCAGCAGTTGCTGATCGCACGATGGTTAGTCAGGCCGGGTGATGCCAACGGTTAATCGGATATTCAGTGGCGCCCGTGAAACATCCTGACTCGATGTCACACGACCTGAGATCCGTTACTAGTACTACTATTCGTGTAAAGTTCAGACTGACATCCCAACGGTCGTGCTCGATCCCGAGCATTCGCAGCTGCAGAAAGGCACATGCCGTCAGCCCGTCACTCCTCTCTCAGTGATCGCCTGCCTTTTCCCCAGTTGTGACGTCTTGCCTTGAGCCGTTGAGCATGCGATTCGTCGCCGCCAAAAGATTCCAACGAGTTGTGATTTGCCGTTTGCGAACGCTGCCACACGTGCGGCGAGCCAAGTACAACCACCACCCAGCAGGTAGCACATCGCGTTGAGCCGTTGACGCTGCGTCAAATCAGACGAGACTGTTCAGCACCACGCAATCGTGCATCCGCCGCACAGTTGTCCTGAGTTCTGACCGGATTACGATCTCACATGTCGAATTGCAATAGATATTGGACTTATTTGGATTCGAGGGGCTAAAGTTTAGCCATATCACATCGAATATTTTTACACTATAATAATTAAATATAAGCTATTTATAAAACTAAGTTCAGACCTCCGGGCTATTTCGCGAGACGAATCTATTAAACCTAATTAATTTATAATTAGCACACATTTACTGTAGCATCACATAGGCAAAATAAATTTCATAGATTCGTCTCGCGAAATAGCTTAGGGGTTATGGAATAGATTTATCATTAATAATCATTTAATACTTCTAATAAGCATCCAAATATTCGATGTGACGGGGCTAATGTTTAGACGTTGGGAACCAAACAAACCCATTAGTTCCCACTCCAAAAACGTTTCACCCATCACATCAAAGAGAATCTCACTATTTAAGAGTATTAAATAAAATCTGTTTATAAAACTTTTTGCACATATAGGTTGTAATTCGCGAGACGAATTTAATGAGCCTATTTAATTCATGATTTGCAACAATGATACTACAGTAAATATCTACTAATCATGGATTAATTACCATTATTAGATTCATCTCGCGGTTTACGGACGAGAAATGTAATTAGTTTTATTATTAGTTTACGTTTAAATACTTATAAATGGTAAAATTCTCTTTGATGTGACACGCAAAAACTTTTTACCTCTCCATCCATCTAAGGGCCCGTTTAGTTCGCAAAAAAATTTGGCACAACTTTTTCAACACTAATTACGAGTATTAAATATAGATTAATTATAAAACTAATTACAGAAATGGACGGGGAATCATGAGATTAATTACAGGAATAAATTAATTATTAAGTTTAATTAATCCGTTATTATAGGTTGTTTATTGTAATATAGTATTATCTAATCATGGTCTAAATAGGGTTAGAAGTTTCATCTCGCAATTTCACCCGAAAGTTTATGGGATGAGTTTTATTAATTACCCATCAAACATTCAGATTGGCCTAAACAGCCCCCCTGCTTTTACACTGCAGAATTTCTTCCGTTCTGGTCTTCTCGACAGGATTTGTAGACGAAACATGACAGCGCATTCCAAATTCCGGACGCAGACTCCAAGATCAACAGATCAGATCAGAATGTGTCATGGTCATCTCAGGTCATTCCAACTATCCAGATGCAGAAAGAAACAAATAGTATTCAGAAAAGATAACAACAACCAATCAGACTGATGCCTGCAAAATAGTCATTCAGATTTACAACCAAATATTCACTCACAACGCAGCAAAGAGCAGCCCAGAGGCCACAATCACCATCATCGAACAAACAGTAAACAACAAGCAGAGATGCGAACAAGAGAGACCTATACTCTGTTCGGTTGATCTAAAAACCGACTGATTTAAGCTGGCTCAATAGTATTCTGTGAAAAATAATTAACCGAAAGAGGCTAGCTAGTGCTGGTGCTGCAAGCTAGCAGAATATAGTGAGAATTCAGTTAAGCAAATTAACTCATCTATTGAGATCTGAGATGTAAAACAGGAACTGATGCTTGGGGTAAGTACAGACTGCAGGCTGACATTCCAACAACGGTCAAGTGCCGAAGAAGCGAACACACTACTACTAAACTGCTTCACTTCAGGGACAACACTTGCAACTACCAACTCGAGAGTGGACAGCTACTACTGCTACATCTAGAGAGACAGACAGCATCCAGAGGCTAAGGAGCAGCAATGCCCGGTTAGGCTGACGACGAAAACTTCCCTACTACTGACTGCAACGACTTGGCGGTTGAGAGTTGGACGCATCACTCGTCACCCTGCAAAACAAGTTTCAGAAGACAGATCTGTGAGGTTTTGATCCAGAGAGAAAGTGAAAACAGCTGCGGAATGTACACCAGGAAGAGCAAGGAGGCGGCTCTGCTCTCACCTCCTCATCCACCTCGGACTTGGACTTGTCAGAGTCACCAGAAGCTGTAGGGCCTCCAGTCTGCAAAGCAGATGCCAATGGACACATCACTTCCATGTAAATAGAGACCAATGTGCAGGCAATGTCAGGCGATGCGAGTGGAGAGCGGAGTATACCGGGTCGTTATTGTAGGCGTCCATCTTCTTATTGTACTCAGCTTTGAGCTTCTCGGCCTTGGACACGTAGGGAGCTTTCTCCTGCATGTCAGCAGTCACATAGCAACGTCAGAGGACAGAAAAATGTTCCAGCCTAGTTCTAATTTCAAACATAAATAGTCATGTCCAATATATACTGCAGCAGGGCATCGCAGTCAATAAAACACTCTTATGAACGAACAGATTTCGACACGGAATTGAACATGCAGTGTCTAACTCATTCTCTCGTGAACCGAACAGTAATCCATCTAAGCAGAATAGAACTACACATCGGCAGCTCCATAGATCAAAGACTAAGACAGGAACAAGCATCCACAAGTTAAACACCAGTTAAGATTACTAATAATAAGTCATGAGTGAAATTTGAACTGGCAACCATCTATTGGAGCATAACCCTCAACTTGAACTCGACGAACACAGAAATTTCGCAGATCTAACATTGCAGCAGAAGACAACCACAGATAAATGCCCAACGCAAGGGCCCCAAACCCGGACGAAATTTGAACAGGCATTCAAACGGCCAAAGAGCACAACGAAAAATAAACTAGACGGTTCGAACGGCTGAGAGGGGAGAAAGCAAACTCACATCATCGGACAGGGACTTCCACTTCTCACCACCAGCCTTGCCAATCTGCGATTCACAAAGCCAGAAGCATCAGAAACGATAATTTCACAACCAAGTCACGCAAATTTTCAAATCGAACGACGCATTCGCGTAGGAAACAACGCTTACCACGGAGACTTGCTTGACATTGGGGTGCTTCTCCTTGTAGTCCTTCCTGAACTCCTCCCTGCAGAAACCATCACACCAATCCATCAGAACGAAACCAAAACAACACGGGGAAAGATCGCAAAAGCCCCACGAATCTAACACACACATGAAGACGAAGAAGGCGCTCGGAGGCCTTTTGGGCTTGTTCGGGTCCTTCTCGGCCTTGGACTTCCTCACGGAGAGCCTGCACCACCACCACCAACCAGCAACAGCAAACGAAACCCCATCAGAACTCCGAGCAAAAACGAACCGAAGCACCACGATAATGGGGAAAGGAGGCGGCAGGATGGGATCGTACCTGGAGTCGGCGCCGCTGGACCTCGCCCTCGACTTCATCTCGGGACCTGCAACACCAAATCCAACAAAACCAAAAATCATCAGCAACAACCCACACCAACAGCCTCGAATTCGCAACGATTTGATCTAGATTTCGAACTCGCAGTACCTTCGGGGCGGATCGGGACGTGGGTTTGGATGTGTGCTCGTGCGCCGCGTGACGAGTGCCTGTGTGCGTTGCGTGATGCGAAGTGGAGGGGAAAGGGGGCCAGAAGGGGGCGGCCTTTAAAGGCGGGGGGCGGTGAGCGTTTGCGCGGGATCTGAAAAAATTTCGCCACGTCACCGATCCGGGGCCTCACCTCCCATTGGTCCCGCGGCGCGCCGCTGGCTACTGCCTCCTCGCTACGAGTACGTGATCTTTGGCTAGCCTGCGGGTGCTGCTTCCATGGATTCTGGATAGTTGGCGGTCCCCGGGCCCGCCCGTCAGTGACTATGTGGGTGTGGTTCTAGTTAATTTTACGCTGAGGGCGGGAGTTTTCACGGTGTGCTTCTTCCGCCCGCCCTGTGCTTCTTGGAGGGTCAGTTCGGGCATTCCGCACTCGCGAAACTGGTCGAAGGTTTCGGGCCCACGTGTCATCCGCGATGGGGATGATGCATTTAATGGTTAGTGGTTGTTATCCTTCTGTACTAGTAACGGGCCCACATGTCAGTGTATATTACGCGTGTGCGTACCTGCTTTTCTACTGTACCTGCTTTTGTTTTTTCGAGAGAGGGAGAAGATAAGGTTGGGTTTTTTGTTTTGCCCTTTTTCTTTTTTAATATTTATATTTTAGTCCCTAGAACTTCTATTTCCTCACATTCTAATCCCTAGAACTTTTATTTCCTCACATTTTAGACCCTAGAGAGGTAAGAAATGAATTATTAATTGAAAATGGTAGTTGAGATGGTTAAATAAAATATATAGTAGTTAGTATAGAGGATGGAATATGGAGTATGACGAGTGTGGGAGAAATAAAGATAGAGGAGAGAATTTTGATAACCAAAATGAAATATTTATTTTAAAGGATGAATTTAGAGTATGATGAGTACGAACAGCGTAAGGGAGAAGAAATCTACAATGCGCACGGCCATGCGGCCCGCGAAGTCAGAATGTCTCCTTAGGCTGACTTGGCCGGCCCATGAAGCAAGGATCTGTTAGGCTTTTGCCTGGGCTAAAACTGCCCATGCTGACACACGACCCACCTCCTTCCTGCCTTTTTTAACAAAATTGTCGTCCTTCTAGCCTCTTACAGAGCTACAGTTGAGAGCGGCGAACCGCCAACCCCCCCCACCCCCCCCCCCCCCCCCCCCCCCAAAAAAAGAGAGAGAGCGGCGAACCGAGACGATTTTCCGTTCCTCCATCGATTCGCCGTCGTCCTCGCCTCCGGCGGCCTCGCCAGCGTCGGAGGAGGAGGGGGACTGGTTGAATCAACGGAGGATCTGTACATACCCGTCCGCCGCTGCCACCCTCCTCTCCACCTCGCCGCCGCCACAGCAGGGCACCGGAAGCCTGTCTGCCTGCTGGGAAGGCGGCGGCGGGGCTTCTCTCGTCAGCCCTGATGCTCCTAGGAATCACCGACGAACCGGCGCCGGCCATGGACGCGACTGCGGCGGCGGCCTGGGACAGCAGATCCGGTATCCTGGGGACCGGATCAGGCGCCCCTGGGGCCGGATCTACGCGAGCGGCGGCGGCGGCTTTGGCACACGGCACACCCCCGGCCGCCGCCAGAGCACCTTGCCGAAAGCCCGTGCGGGCCCTCGGACGGCGGCGGCGGGGCCTCTCGGCCTTCCTTTCGTTCCTCCCCTCGGTCCCTACCCCCGTTGCCTCGTCGAGCACTGCCCCGTCGTTGCAGCTGTCCATGAAGCTCCGGCGCCCAGATCCACCCTCTTCTGGACTGGATCTCGAGCTCCCCGGCTGTGCTGCGCCCGGTGCTTGGGCGGAGCTTGCGTCTCCACGTTGGGGGCGATAGGTGGAGCGGCCACCACCCAGCATGACTGTGTCGCGGTCTTATCATCAACTGGCGGCGGCCATCGGCAGCGCTGTGCCATGCTGCTCGTGAATCTCTACGGATTCAAGCAGTAGCGGGGTGCGCGGAGCCCGCGGTGGCTCGCTGGACATTGCCGCGGTGACGCTGTACATCAGGCTCGCTATTGCCCGAGCTCTGTATCGTCATCTCCACTTGTTTCAGTGGTTGCGGTGGTGAGGATACGCCTGGGCGTGGCAATGGCTAGTGGTGGTGTGCCTCGATGCATCGCTCGAGCCGCTAAGGGCTCATGCAGCAAGGGCATGGTAGATGGAATCGCACGCGAAAATCTTGCCGGAAATCTGGCCGGCCTCGACAACGACGACGTCCTTGGCACCGTTCACCTCCTTGGAGGCATCGTCACTGCAATTCCAAGCTTACTAAAGCAACGACTTGAGGTGCAGCGAAAGCATTGTGCTCGCGGTGTCGCGGTGTGTAGGGAGGTGTTCACCTTCGCACATCAAGTATATTTTAGGGCTGCAGCTTCCAACCTCGAAGACGATGCCACCACAATGCCTGATGTCTTGTGTTGTCTTGTGTTGTGGTTTTAGTACCAGTTGGTTACGCCACATTGTGAGTTCTTGTGTTAGGATGTGTTCTTGTGTTAGGATGTGTTGCTATCTATGGTCGTGCCATATTTCGCCTTGTGTCGGGTAGCTTTGGACCCGGTTTAGCTTGGTATAGCTTGTTGTGGTTTTAACCCGGTTTTCCCGATTTAACCGTGTGATATTGGATTTTATCTTATTTTTTCTAAAAATGAGACCTTTGATTTGTGGTTTGCCATACCATTTAAATATAATTTAGGTGGGGATGCTCTCCCCTCGGGTGACAATTAAAAAAAAGATAAGATTGATATTTCTAGATTCATTATGAAAAATACTAATATATTTTTTATAAAAAGGAAAATACTTACATAATATACGTAACCCTTTCCTTTAAAATAGTATAGTTTTATAGATACTGCTAGTTAAAGTTTTTTTCCCATAGCGCTGCTAGTTAAAGTTTAAAAGCGAAGCTCAGAACAAATCTAGATGAGCTTATCTTTGTGGTCAGAAAAGTACTAAACCTGAGACATGTGAGAAATAAGAAAACATAGAAAATTGATCGAATCTAGATGAGCTTATCTTTGTGGTCAGAAAAGTACTAAACCTGAGACATGTGAGAAATAAGAAAACATAGAAAATTGATCGGCATCGATCGTATTCATACAGAGTACCGACCACCTGGGTCATCAAAAGTCGAACAATCAATCATTTCTAGTTTCTGTACGCATCATATCATATGTATTAAGTATAGGTATTAAGTATAGGGAGAAGTCCGGTTTACGCCCTCGAACTATCGCAAAAATCCGATTTTCAGTATTAAACTACAAAACCAGACAAAAAACCAGACAAGAAAGGTCACCCGAATGTATCTATTATTGCAAAAAACCAGTGCAAATTTGGCCCCTTATGGTGGTTTTATATTTTCTAAAAAGTTAAAAAATTATAATTAGATCTAAAAAATTAAAAATAATTTATTTTAAATCAGAAAAATATGAAATTAGTACCAAAAATTTTCTAAAAATGTAATGTATCTATTATTGCTCTATTTGATTCTTATTTATTAAAAAATAATAGGTATAACAACAAGCAACCAAATACTATGAAGATAAAAAAAAATAGTGCCAATTGATAGGTTACATTTTTAGAAAAAAAATTGATATCCGTTTCGTATTTTTTGATTTAAAATGAATTAGTCATGATTTTTTTAGTTTAAATTTGAATATTTTTAATTTTCATAAAATGAAAAACCACATTCGAAATCAGCACAAGGACCAAATTTGCCCGGTTTTGATAGTTGGACGGCTTTTTTATCCGATTTTGTAGTTTAAGATTGAAAATCGAATTTTTAGGTGTAAACCGAATTTTTCCCTTAACTATATGTGCTTCTTGGCTTTTCTGTCAATAGCAGCGTTGACACATGATAATCTCATACTAACCACCGCGCAGTCCGCGTGGACTGCTCAAATGTCAAACATAAGATGAGGTTGAATTGGTAAACTTCCAAATTTTTGCATTATTTTACCTACTGCTTTCGTAATCGAGCCCGTTCAAATCTTCAAGGAAGCAGGAATGACATCCACCCTCTGGTCATAATTGCTGTCAGGCTAAAGAGAAAAAAAACAAAAAAAAACACCTAGGCCTCGTTCGGTTTTATCGGAACGACCAGGAATGAGACCCATTCCGCACGGATTGATTTCATCCGGTTTAAAAACTGGCCTAACATAAAATAGTTGTTCGGTTCGGATTGAAATAGAGCCGGCCTTGGTTTTATTCCAATCCGCTATTCCGCCATGTCTTGACCTCAGGAACGAAACCACTCCCGGATCGAGTGACACAGCTGGATCCACTCATTCCTCTCCAAGAACAATCCATTCCAGGATTCAATCCGGAACAACCGAACGAGGCCTTAGACATCAATGCTGAAGCAAAATCTTCAGTCTTGCGAGCTATTATTAGCACATCCTTCACAGAAATCGCCTCGCCGTTTTGAAAGGAGAAGTGCTTGATGGATTGGTCGGCAATCAGGTATGCCACTGTTCTCCTCCTCTTGTTGGTGAAGCCGTGTGGATCCGACGACCGCCTTGTCCCCGGCAAACCGCTGTTCCCTAGTGCGACCATCGTGTCCAACAGTGGCAGCTTTGCCCTGGGCTTCTTCTCCCTGACCAACTCCACTCCGGCCAAACTGTACCTCGGCGTATGGTACAACGACGTCCCGACGCTCACCGTGGTGTGGGTCGCCAACAGAGAGACTCCCATCACAAACAGCACATCCCCTCCGCCGGCGCTGTCCCTGACCAACACCTCCAACCTCGCCTTGTCCGATGCCAGCAGCCGGGTTCTTTGGACGACAAACGTCACCGGCAACTCTCCATCGCCGACGGCGGCCACCGGCCTCGCCGCAGTGCTTCTGGACACCGGCAACCTCGTCGTCCGGTCTCCGAACGGGACTACCTTGTGGCAGAGCTTCGAGCACCCGACCGACACGTTCCTTCCCGGGATGAAGATCTGGATCAAGTATAAGTACGACAGGGAGCGCCGTGGCGAGCGCACCGTGTCGTGGAAGGGCCCCGACGACCCCTCGCCGGGAAGCTTCGCCTACGGCGCGGACCCGGTCACGTTCCTCCAGGTGTTCGTCTGGAACGGGACGCGCCCGATGCTGCGCAGCGCCCCCTGGACGGGCTTCATGGTGGACGGTCAGTACCAGGCGAACTCCAGCGCCTACATCTACGTGGCCATCGTCAACACCGAGGAGGACACCTACATATCCTACAGCCTCTCCGACGGCGCCGCCCACACCAGGTACGTGCTGACCTACTCCGGCGAGTACCAACTCCAGAGCTGGAACGGCAGCTCGTCGGCGTGGGCGGTTCTCGGCAAATGGCCGACCTGGGAGTGCAACCGCTACGGCCACTGCGGGCCGTACGGCTACTGCGACAGCACCATGGCTGCTCCGACGTGCAGGTGCCTCGACGGCTTCGAGCCTGCCAACTCCGACGAGTGGAGCAGCGGCAGGTTCTCGCGAGGGTGCCGGCGGAAGGAGGTGCTGCGGTGCGGCGACGGCTTCTTGGCCTTGCCGGGGATGAAGTCGCCGGACAAGTTCGTGCTCGTCCCGAACAGAACCGCCGGGGAGTGCGCGGCGGAGTGCGCCAAGAACTGTTCGTGTGTCGCCTACGCTTATGCTGACCTGAGCAGCAGCGGAAAGAAGGGGAGCGTGACGAGGTGCTTGGTTTGGGCCGGCGAGCTGGTTGACACGGAGAAGATGGGTGATATGGCTGGCGGTGAGACTCTGTACGTCCGGTCTGCAGGCTTGGGTGATACTGGTGAGCCAACGACTTTACCTCCTGTGTCTTTCTATCGAGTAAACTTTGAATTGTTGGCCAAAATTTTCAGGCTTGTATGCATAAGTCGTTGCCACTGACCTTGCACAGGTAGCAGAAGCAGAGCAAAGACCTCTCCCAATGCAATGAAGATTGCGCTGCCTACTGTGTTAGTAAGTAGCATTGTGATACTTGCGGGAATTATCCTTGCATGCTTCAAGTTACAAGGTACAAACTCTGCTGCTGCTTCCTTTTTATACGTCTATGAGGTACTCTGGAACAGAATGGGTGATGAATTTTTGGGAGCAGCTAGGAAAAGAAATAGGGAACATCACAAGAAGCTTGGGTTAATTCTGGGTGGTACTAGTACATCCGATGGGCTTGGGGAAGGAAACACCGCCCAAGATTTTGAATTCCCTTTCGTCAGATTTGAGGATATTGTGGCTGCGACAGACAATTTCTCAGAAGCATGTAAGATTGGACAGGGAGGTTTTGGAAAAGTTTATAAGGTTATTTCTTCACTCAGCACAGGCTTCTGCTTGATTCAATCCAGTAATTATTTTGAGTTGCATGTATGCCATTTTTTTTTGTGCATTTCTGAAGGCCATTTAAGTGGTAAGGAAGTTGCTATCAAAAGGCTGAGTAAGGATTCTGAGCAAGGAACCAAGGAATTCAGGAATGAAGTTGTTCTAATTGCCAGATTGCAACATAGAAATTTGGTTCGACTTCTTGGTTGCAGTGTTCAGGGTGATGAAAAGACGCTGATTTATAAGTATTTGCCTAATAAAAGCTTAGACGCCACCCTTTTTGGTACGTTCAAGTAACACCTTAATACAAGCTCTTAAAAGTACCTCAAAATGACATCTCATAAACATACTGCTTTCATTCGAACCATCATGCAGATAATTCAAAGAAAATGTTATTAGATTGGCCGATACGATTCAATATAATCAAAGGAGTCGCAAGAGGACTTCTGTATCTCCACCAAGATTCGAGACTGACCATAATTCATAGAGATCTCAAAGCCGCTAATGTTTTACTAGATGGAGAGATGAGACCCAAGATAGCAGATTTTGGCATGGCAAGGATCTTCAATGACAACCAGACAAAGGCAAATACACGTCGTGTTGCTGGAACATAGTGAGTGCTTATTTAATAAATGCTTAATTGGCGTCTGACTACATTTGACTTCCCTGTGATAATTTGTGCAAGTGAATGGTTGGACAGTGGCTATATGGCTCCTGAGTATGCAATGGAAGGCATCTTCTCTATTAAGTCTGATGTATACAGCTTTGGTGTGCTTCTCGTGGAGATTGTAACTAGTGTAAGGAGAAGCTCAATTGATGACATAATGGGTTTTCCAAATCTTATGATCTATGTGAGTATCTTTTGTGAAGTTCTAACTCAAGATAAAAGTTAGAGGATTTGAAACTTTTGGAGGTACCACAGTCAAAATGATTGTTCTGTTTTTATTTTTCAGGCATGGAATATGTGGATGGAAGGGAAGACAAGATATCTGGCAGATTCATCTATTATGGATACTTGTTTGCCAGATGAAATTTTGCTTTGTATTCAAGTAGCACTCCTGTGTGTTCAAGAAAACCCAGATGATAGGCCACATATGCCATATGTTGTGCTCTCGCTGGAGAATAGAAGCACCACACTTCCGAAGCCAAATCAGCCTGCATACTTTGCACAAAGGAGCACTGAGATGGAGCAAATAAGATATAATATTTACAATTCCGTGAACACTCTTACTCTTACAAACATAGAAGCACGGTAAAAAAAATCATTAAGGTTTATCAACATTTGTGCAAAAATACTCTTACCCTGGAGACTGGAAGAAGCACCACACGGCCAACACCGAATAACCTTGGGCACTATGGACAGGGGACTAGTGATATGGAGCAAAATAGAGGACACAACAACAACGAAAAAACGCCCCCGCGTCGCTCCTCCTCGAGGCGGCTCGGGCGGAACCAAGCGTCCGGCGCCGTCGGCCCTTCCACCGCCGCCTCCCTTCCTCGTCGTCGCCCGAGCGGCTGCCGGAAGCCCGCGCGGCCGCAAGGAAGGCGGCGGCGGGGGAGGGGGGGGCACCACCACCCCCCTCCTCTCCTTTCCTCACCCCCTCGCGCTCTCTTTGGTGGCGACCATGGCGGCGCCGTCCATGGCTGCGGCGGTCGCCGCCGACCGTCCGCGTCCGGATCCGTCCAGGGTCTGGCCGGATCTGCACCCTCGGCCTCCGGATCCGCTCCCCTAGGGCCTCTGCGTGGCGGCGCGCGCGGCCCGACCCGGCTGCGGCAACGACGTGGTTGCCGTAGCAACGCGGCTTTGGCTTCGGCGGCGCCTGGTCAACGTGCATTGCGGTGTGTTGGCGGCACCATGGTGGTGCGTGCCGACAACGGCTTGCTCGGTCGTATGCCAGCGTCGTGGTGGTGGCGTCGTTGGCTGCGGCTGTGCGGACGCTCACCGGCAACACCATGGTGGTAGGGCTGGTGACGCCGGCCGTCTCTTTTCACCGCGGTGAAGATGCGGGTGAAAACTCATCCCTTCTTGGGACGGCGTTGATGGTGCCTTTGGCGTCATTTCCTTGCTGAAGGCGACGTCGAGCATATCTGGCACAGACCTTGGCTTTTGTCTGAGGCCAATTTGGTTGTTGGCCTTCCCGTCGGATGTGGTGGGTGAAAACCCAACTCATTTTGGGCTGGCATCGACGACGTCTTCGACGTCATGACCTTCTTGGAGGCGATGTCAGGCAAGTCTGGTAAGGAGGCTTCCTTCGGCGATGGCCGCTTCTGAATGGGCTGACCTTCTTGGAGGCGATTGGAGGCGATGTCAGGCAAGTCTGGTAAGGAGGCTTCCTTCGGCGATGGCCGTTTCTGAACGGGCGTTTTTCTCTCTTTTCCTTCCTTTTTTATTTCCTTTTTTCAGTTCATGGCGTGGGTTGTGGTGGCTCGTGTCGACGTCCCAATCCAACCGGGCAAAGTTCGCGGAGGCTCGGGTCGATGTCCCAATCCGATCGGGCGGAGTTTTTCATTGAGGCTCGTGTCGATGTCCCAATCCGATCGGCCAAAGTTGAGAGAGTTCCGGCTGATGTCCCAATCCAACCGGCCGGTGTTGCTAGCTGTAGGTGTTGTAGTTGTAGTTGTACGATTTTTGGGCCCCGTTTACCTATAAATAGGGTCAATTCTCTTCTTATTAATATATGCCGAACCGCAAGGTTCAGGATTTTTTTTAAAAAAAGATATGGAGCAAAATAAAAGATAAAATTTTTCAATTCTATGAATTCTCTTACTCTCACAAACATAGAAGGAAGATGACTTCTGGAATGATAATCATTGTATTCTCATTTCCTTGCTAATATTTTTTCTCTTTCATCGTCGTCATCATCTTCTTCTCATAAATAATATCATCATTGCGTGCTCATTTCCTTACTATTTTTTCTGTTTCACTTTTTCTTTGTGAGAAGTCACAATGAGCTATGATGATACTATTTGTTTCCTAACATAATAAATAAAAACTCAAAGAAATGAACTCCCCATTTAGTATTAAAAGGAGATCAACTTTCCTAAAAAATAGAAATATTTGATCCCACCAACTTTCAAAAAATGAAATATGATTTTAATCTGCTTACCTTGTCATGAATCAAATAATAAATAGAATAAATTACTTGACGGCTTCACTTCTCAGCCTTGCAACAGAAATTGGTGTCGTGGTTCGCAGAATCTCGATTCCATCATAAAGTTTTTATGACCTTACCACTTGCGTTGTCGGACTAGATTTTACAACTGTTGTCAATAGAATTTATGTTTTTTTGCTATCATGATGGTTATAATCATATTATTTTGCAGCCCAGACTGGGATAAGATGGAAAACTGGGAATGGTAAATCTGTGAGATTTTGGGAAGATTGGTGGTTTGGTAACTGTAGCTTAGCTACCCAGTTTTGGAATCTTTATATAATTGCTAACCAAAAGAACATGTGTGTGCCTGACCTCTGGGATGGCTGAGTTGAAGATCTCCTTCAGAAGAGGAGTGAGTGAAAATCTTATGAGAGAGTGGCTACTGTTTAGTTTCTAAAAAATTTCCAGCGCTACAGTAATTTCGAATGTTTGACCACTAATTAGGAGTCTTAAATGTGGATAACTGACAAAATCCATTCCATAACCCCCAGGTGAAATTGCGAGACGAATGTTTTAAGCCTAATTGGACCATGATTAGATAATATTATGCTACAGTAAACAACCTCTAATAACAGATTAATTAGGCTTAATAGATTCGTCTCGCGATTTCCCGTTCATCTGTGTAATTAGTTTTATAATTCATCTATATCTAATACTTCTAATAGACCTTGTAAATGTTGCCCAAAAATTTTTTGGCAACTAAACACACCCCTAGTTGCAATAGCATAATCCATTAACTACACAGATGACTGTGATGCAATTATTTGGGCGTTTGACAATAGTAGTAAATTCTCAGTCCAAGCCATGTACAAAACAGTGAGTTTCAGGGGTGTTCAACCTGTGCATACTCCTGTGATTTGGAACCTGAATGTCCCTCCTAGGATTCACAACTTCCTTTGGCTTATGACCAATAACAAAACTTTGACTAGAACTAATCTAGCAAAAAGGAAAAAATTGGATGACCAATCCTGTCTCTTTTGCTTAGAAACAGAAACAGTGAACCATCTGTTCTTCGATTGTTGTGTAGCAAAGGTACTCTGGGAACATATTTCAGAGATTTTTGACATACATATAGGGCAGGACCTTGAGTCTGTAGCCCGTTGGTGGGGGAGCAATAAGAAAAACTGTGTGTTGAATACTTGTGGTGCTGCTTTATTATGGTGTATAGGGAAACTAAGAAATGATATCTGTTTTCAGGGAAAAAGCTGGAAGAACGAAAGGATGGTGCTGACAAGAGTAACTCAGACACTGCGAAACTGGACGCCACTATGCAGGGCGGAAGCCATGGAGAAGCTACAAGGAGTGATTGAGCAACTGAAGTTGAGGAGCCTGCGGCCGCTGCGACTGAGCATGAGAAACTGGGCGGAGGAAATGAATACTGCACAGTTAACATCGGTTCGTCAGTCATCAGGGTCGGGAGCATCGGATGCACTCTCCAGAGCCACTAGTGATTCTCTTAGTGATGCCTGACTATTAAACCCTACTGTACCGTTGGCTCATGTGAGCGATAGCGGACGCGCTTACAATACGTAACACTGAACTTGAACGAACTTTGTGTGCTTTGTTTCTCTGAAATAAAGCGGGGAAATCTTTTGTCAAAAAAATAATCATATTATTTTGACCTTTGGAGACTTTCGATTCAGAATCCACGATTCTAAAAATCCTAGTTTACGGGTAAGTCCTGGAAGAAAAATAACTATGATCGTGCGTGCTTAATCTCACGTCTGCCTGAAACTAACCACGGATGAAACCACACGGAAACTGGAATTCTTGTACTGAGTACAACAACATATACCCCTTCAAACTGACACAATACATTCCTTACACTTTATGTCGCTAGTATGTCTAGCGGCAAAGGCAACTTCGTCCTAACTATCGCAACAACTAACGTGGACAGCTGAAATGTCAACCATAATACGTGTCTGAATCCTTGAAAAAGTCCATCGGGCTTCCAAGGTCTTGCACTATTGTACCTTGCGTACGTTCTGTACCTTCATTCCAACCATCTAATCAGATGCCATCACTTGTTGCCTCGTTCATCTCCTCCGACAGATGACGCAGCCGTGATTATTTGTTAGTTTCTAAAAGAAAACACGAGACAGTTGCGTTGACATGGTTTGCCAGTAGACCAAGAGGCTCAAGGCAGCAACACCTTCTCTAATTCTCAAGCAAAACCTCCATGACCAACAAGCTAATTAAGCTAGGATAGTGTTGCAAGGATCGGTGCTAGCTCGATGGCTTGGCCAGCTATCATCAGGTACACGATTGTCCTCCTCCTGCTGCTGCCGCCACCGTGTGCAGCCGTCGACCGGCTCGTCCCCGGCAAGCCGCTCTCCCCTGGCGCCACCATCGTATCCGACGGCGGCAGCTTCGCCTTGGGCTTCTTCTCCCCCACCAACTCCACTCCGGCCAAGCTGTACCTCGGCATATGGTACAACGACATCCCCCGGCTCACCGTCGTGTGGGTCGCCAACAGAGAAACCCCCGTCACGAACAGCAGTGCCTCGCCGTCGCCCGCGCTGTCCCTGACCAACGCCTCCGACCTCGTCCTGTCCGACGCTGGCGGCCGCGTCCTGTGGGCGACCAACGTCGCCTGTGCGTCTCCGGCTCCGGCGGCCGGCAGCGCTGCCGCGGTGCTTCTCAACACCGGCAACCTTGTCATCCGGTCTCCGGACGGCACCACCTTATGGCAGAGCTTCGACCACCCGTCCGACACGTTCCTCCCCGGCATGAAGATCCGGATCAGGTACGAGACGCGCGCCGGCGAGCGCCTGGTCTCGTGGAAGGGCCCCGCCGACCCCTCGCCGGGACCCTTCTCCTTCGGCGGGGACCCAGACACGTCCCTCCAGCTCTTCGTACCTGGAACGGAACCCGTTCGATCTGGCGCAGCGGGCCATGGACGGGCTACATGGTTTCCGCCCAGACGACCCAGTACCTGACGAACACCAGCGCTACCGTCTACTCCGCCGTTGTCAACAACGAGGAGGAAATCTACATAACCTTCAGCCTCTCGGACGGCGCCGCGCATACCAGGTACGTGCTCACAGACTCCGGCGACTACCAGCTCCAGACCTGGAACAGCAGCTCATCCGCGTGGATCCTCTTGGGGTGGACAAGAGGTGGGTGCGCAAGCTACGGCTACTGTGGCCTGAACGGCTACTGCGACCTCACAGAGCTTCCCTCGGCGTGCAAGTGTCTCGACGGTTTCGAGCCAACGAGCTTAGAAGATTGGAGGAGCGGCAGGTTCTCCCAGGGGTGCCGGCGAAAGGAGGCGCTGCGGTGCAGCGACGGTTTCTTGGCCTTGCCGGGGATTTCGTCGCCGGACAAGTTCGTGCTCGTCAAGAACCGATCCCTCCATGAGTGCGCAGCGGAGTGCACCAGAAACTGTTCGCGCGTGGCGTATGCCTATGCCAATCTGAGCACTAGCAGAACGAAGGGGGATCTAACGAGGTGCCTGGTGTGGACCGGTGAGCTGATTGACACGATGAAGGTAGGCGTAGGGGACGGCAGCGACACGCTGTACCTCCGGAGTGCAGGCTTGGATGAAGGTACTTGTGCAACCTGACTTGATCTTGACTCTTGAGGAAATTAACTTTGAAAACCAATTTTTGACAGAAATTCACATGTTTCATGTGAAATTCGTGCGTTCCAAATAGGTCTCGTGTTTTTTTTGTGTGTGTGTGGTGGAGAAAATAGGCATTAATGTTTCATCAGTTGTGCTACATGAACTGACTTGTAAAGCACAGGTAAGATGAGGGCGAAGAGGCGCCATGCACTGAAGACTGTGCTCCCTGCGGTTCTAATAAGTGGCCTTCTGATCCTCGCTGTCATTTCCCTAGCATGGTTGAAGTTCAGAGGTAGTAGAACTCAATATAGTTGCATTCTTATAAGTCTATATTTCTTTCTTCGGAGGAGCAATTGGTTGTAGAATTTGGAAAGCAGGTAGAGTAAATTATGGGGCAAAGCATAAGAAGCTGACTTTGGATGACATGAGTGCATCTGATGAACTTGGGGAAGGAAACCACGCCCAAGACTTTGAGTTCCTCTCTGTTAGATTTGAGGATATCGTGGCTGCAACATGCAATTTCTCAGAGGCATGTAAGATTGGGCAGGGGGGTTTTGGTAAAGTTTATAAGGTAATTACTTAATTCGATGGTGATTTCCTCTTACTAGTTCCGGTCATGAAATGATATTGATTTCTATTGATTCTAATAATGTGCCCCAATTACATAATTGAGTTGCCTGTGTGATGAACTCGAATCTAACTTTTCTCCTTATTTTTTATGAAGGCGATGCTAGGTGGTCAAGAAGTTGCTATCAAAAGGTTAAGCAAAGATTCTGAGCAAGGAACAAAAGAATTCAAGAATGAAGTTATTCTGATTGCTAAATTGCAACATAGAAATTTGGTTCGACTTCTTGGTTGCAGCGTTGAGGCTGATGAGAAAATCCTGATTTATGAATACCTGGCTAATGGAAGCTTAGATGCTACCCTTTTTGGTATGTGACACGCCATAAGTTCTTAAAAATAGCACCTAACAGCCAAAATTGTGTTACCTTGAATCTTCGTGCAGATAATTCGAGAAAAATGTTGTTGGATTGGCCTATGCGACTTAATATAATCAAGGGGGTTGCAAGAGGACTTCTTTATCTCCACCAAGGTTCGAGGTTGACCATAATTCATAGAGATCTCAAAGCCGCTAATGTTTTGCTAGATGCAGAGATGAGACCAAAGATAGCAGACTTTGCCATGGCAAGGATATTTAACGATAGCCAGGAAAATGCAAACACTCATCGTGTTGTTGGAACATAGTAAGTAACTATTTATAATTTTTTCAAACAAGTGTAACTACATTATAGTAAGTAACTATTGAACTTCCATGCAATAATATGTGCACGTGAAATTACTAAGCAGTGGTTATATGGCTCCGGAATATGCAATGGAAGGCGTCTTCTCCATCAAGTCCGATGTCTATAGCTTTGGCGTTCTACTCTTGGAGGTTGTTACTGGTATGAGAAGCTCCAGTGGTGGCATCATGGGTTTTCCTAACCTAATAGTCTATGTGAGTATATGCATTTCCTGAAGTCATAAACTAAATCCAGAGTCTAGAGGGCAGAGGCCCATACCACAATTCCAAATAATTGTTTTGGTTGTTTTCAGGCCTGGAACATGTGGAAGGAGGGGAAGGCAAGAGATTTGGCAGACCCATATATTATGGACACTTGCTCACTGGATGTAGTTTTGCTTTGCAGTCATATGGCCCTCTTGTGCGTTCAGGAAAACCCAGATGATAGGCCTCTTATGTCTTCTGTTGTGCTCACTCTAGAGAATGGAAGCACCAGACTGCCAGCGCCCAACAACCCTGGGCACTATGGACAGACAAGTAGTGATGCAGAGCAAATAAGGGACAGAACTGAGAATTCCATGAATTCCCTTACTCTCACAACTATAGAGGGACGATAACTGTTTCTGATGTACCAAAACACTGTCCAAGTACTTCTCAACAAAAGCTCCCTCACCGTTTGAGGTTTAAGCCATTTCCTAATTTTCATTTTCATTTTTGGTTATGTTAGAAATCTCAAATGTGAAGAAGATATTATGCTTTTTCCTATTTTATCAAAAAAATATTATGCTTTTTCCTATCATATTAAACAAAAGAATCTGAAAGAACTGAATTTGAATAAATTAATGGTTTCATTTTCACTCTTGCGATGGAAATTGGAAGAATAGTTCCTCCCCCCATAACGGGTGAACAGGAATTTCTCTTCATAAAAAGGCAAAGAAAATTACAATGTTGTCAGAAGGATAATTCATAAATGAAGAAATTTCATTGAGCAGCACGAAATGTGAATGGCAGGCGAGGAACCGTGCTTCCACACTGACTTCGTATCCCGTTCCAGCATCATGCCAGCTTCGTTCTACACAGAATTCTGATTCAGTGTGGTTGTTGGTTAAGATTTAATTTCTTCGTGCGTGACACGTGCAGAGAAGACTGGTCCTTGTTTCTAGCAATGTTGAATAGTATTTCAGAACCACTACGGACACAAGGATAATTCCAGAAAACAAATTCAGATCTGAAGCATACCTGTTTATTTTTCTTTCCTGGCCATGCTTCGTGATAAGATCGTGCTTCGAAGAACAGCAGAACTCCACACGCTGTTTGAATAAGCAGCATGCACCAGAACCCGTGGTTCCACACCTTCCTCTGCTCCAACTCGGCCGCGGCATCGTCCCCCAGCTCCACCCAGAAATCAACGCAGTTGGTGGTGTCGATTTCGTTGTGACACATACAGAGATGACCGGTCCGTGTGCCACTCGTTTCTTGGTTCATCACCTCACCACCTGCCACTAGGCGACCATGTCCATGTAGGCGCACCAATGCCAAGCGTCCTCCTGACACCAACTGCCCAAGCGTCAAGCTCCGAGCTTCTCTGAAACTCCGAGCGCTGAAACTAGTCAAGTGAGAACCCAAAATTTTCTCTCACCATCAACTTCCAGGCCAAGTCTTGGCACAGGAGTAGTATATCATCTGTGAAACCGTACTGGAGAGGCGAGAAGGAGGATGTCTCCAGCATAAACTATGGAGTGGTCGCGCTGCACCTGCGTCACGGCCGCCGTCCTCCTCCTCCTCCTGCCGCGCCCGTGCTCGCCGGCCGGCGACAAGCTCACACACGGGGAGTCGATGCTGCCCGGTGACACAATCGTGTCCGACGGCGGCGCCTTCGTCCTGGGCTTCTTCGCCCCCTCCGAAGCCACGCCGGCCAGGCAGTACGTCGGCATATGGTACAGCAACACCACCGTGACCGTGCAAACCGTGGTGTGGGTCGCCAACCGGGACGCGCCGGTCATCGTCGACGGGCGTTCCGGCAACTCCTCCTCCGCTCCGTCGCTTGCGCTGGCCAACGGCGGCTCCAACCTCGTCTTGTCTGACGCCAGCGGCCGCGTCGTATGGACGACGAACATCACTGGCGCCACCAGCGCAGGTACCGCTGGTTCGACGGCGGCGGTGCTTCGGAACGACGGTAACCTCGTCATCCTATCGCCGGACGGTGCGACGTTGTGGCGGAGCTTCGACCACCCGACGGACACGTTCATCCCGGGCATGAAGGTCGGGCGGCGCTACCGGCCGCAGGACGGGGTCGACGGCTGGCGCATCGTCTCGTGGAAGGGCCCCGGCGACCCCTCGCCGGGGAGCTTCTCCTACGGCATGGACCCGAACACGTCCCTCCAGCTGCTGCTGTGGAACGGGACACGTATCTACTGGCGCACCTCGGCCTGGACGGGGTACATGACCGCCGGCAAGTACCACGGCACCACCGGCACGGTCATCTACTTGACGGTCATCGACAACGACGAGGAGATCTACTCGAGCTTCTCCGTCGCCGACGGCGCACCGCCCACGCGGTACGTGGTGACCTACGCCGGCAAGTTCCAGCTTCTGAGCTGGAACCGCAACGCGTCGGCGTGGGCCACGCTCGAGTCCTGGCCGTCCCGCGCGTGTAGCACCTACGGCAGCTGCGGCGCCTATGGCTACTGCGACCACTCGCAGGCCGTGGCGACGTGCAAGTGCCTCGATGGCTTCGAGCCGGCGAGCCAAGGGGAGTGGAGCCGCGGCGTGTTCTCGCGGGGCTGCCGCCGAAGCCAGGCGCTGGCGCCGTGCGGCGGCAGCGGCGGCGGCGAGGGGGATGCGTTCTTGGCGATGTCCAACATGAAGGTGCCGGACAAGTTCGTGCTCCTCGGGAACATGATCTCCGACGACGAGTGCGCCGCGGCGTGCCGCCGGAACTGCCCCTGCGTGGCGTACGCGTACGCGAGCCTGCGCAGCAGCAGCGCCAAGGGGGACAACGCTCGGTGCCTGGTGTGGACGGGGGAGCTGGTCGACGCGCAGATGATCGGCGCGATCTGGGGCGTGGCCGCCGAGACGCTGAACCTCCGGGTTCCTGCCGGATTCACAGGTTTGATTTTATTTTCCATTTTTTGTTTTGTTTCTTTTTCCAACTACAAGGATGGGATTGACATGGGCACACTGTACTCACATAAATGTACGGTGCGCTCGTATCACTGTCTCAATTTTCAACCGGCAGCAGAAGCATCTTCTGGCAATTGCTCATGGCATTGGCCTATATTTGTGCAGGCAAAAAGTCAGGGACAAAAACTGTGAAAATTTTACTTCCAGTGTTGGCAAGTGTTTTGATAGTCACATGCATTGTACTTTTATGGTTTTGTAAGTGCAGAGCCAAAGGTACACTTATACTCCTTTTGTTTTTTATCTGTATACTTTCTCCGTTTCACAATATTGTTGTTTGATCCTTGGACACAATAATTAAAGGACCATCCTATCCTTAGTTAATCCTCCCGATTGTGCATTTATGTTTTCGAAAGTACAAACTCTGAAGTGCGCATTTAGTAAGTACTTGTAGGGTTTGAAAAACATGGGTCAAAGTTGACAATGGAGTTGTAGAACAGCAAGTATTTTGGGAATATTAGAAGTTAAAACAACAACAATTGTGAAACAGAGGAAGTACATGTTATCACAAAATAAATGCTGTTTAACATCAATTTTGCAGGTAAGAGAAGAAGCAGTGGAAGTGAGAAGAAGCTGGTGCCTGGCAGTGTGCGCACTTCAAGTGAACTTGAAGAAGGAAACCCTACTGAAGATCTTGAATTCCCTTCCATACAGTTCAGTGATATTGCTGTGGCAACTAATAACTTCTCGAGCGCATGTATGATCGGGCGCGGAGGTTTTGGAAAAGTTTACAAGGTACTATCATATTCTGCAGCATATCCTTTTCCATCTGAACCCATGAATTGAATTATAGCACTCAAGAGTCAACACTCAGTTATTGTTCTATAATTCTGAAGGGGACATTATTAGGTGGTCGCGAAGTCGCTGTCAAGAGGCTCGGCAAGGATTCTGAACAGGGAATAGAGGAATTCAAGAATGAAGCTATTTTGATCTCCAAACTGCAGCACCGGAACTTGGTTCGGCTTCTTGGTTGCTGCACAGAGGGAGCTGAGAGGTTGCTAATATATGAGTACTTGGCCAATAAAGGCCTAGATGCTATCCTTTTCGGTATGTTCCATTCATCATAACTGAAGCTGCTAAAATGTCACATTGAAGTAACACGATCCTAAGTCAAAAAGAAGTAGACATTATCCCCGTATGGTATTGTTGTTCAATGCAGACAACGAAAGGAAATCTCTGCTGGATTGGCCGACAAGATTTGGGATCATCAAGGGCGTGGCTAGGGGACTTCTGTATCTCCATCAAGATTCAAGACTGACAGTGATACACAGGGACGTCAAAGCAAGCAATGTCTTGTTGGATGCAGAGATGAGACCCAAAATAGCGGATTTCGGTATGGCCAAGATATTTGGCGAAAACCAGCAAAAAGCGAACACTAAACGAGTTGTCGGGACATAGTGAGTAGTACTTCAATTTTATCTTTTTACACTGAATTTTGCATATGATTAGACTTGGTTTGCGTCTGACCACTCTGAATTTCTGATGGTGTTACTAGTGGCTACATAGCTCCTGAATATCAAATTGAGGGCATCTTTTCTGTCAAGTCTGACGTCTACAGCTTTGGCATATTGGTCCTGGAGATTGTTAGCGGCGTCAGGATAAGCTCTACCGATGACATAATGGGGTCTCCAGGCCTTGTAGCCTATGTAAGTACACAGTATAGACATCTGAATCTATCAGGATAGCATGAAAACACTTCTATAGTGCAGTCCGTGCAGGCAATGATTTATCAGTATTTGAGAAAATATGACTTGGTTTGATTTTTTTCAGGCATGGAAGCTGTGGAAGGAAGGGAATGCAAGTGACCTGGTAGACACATCCATCGTGGAGAGCTGCGCGTTGGATGAAGTCTTGCTCAGCATCCACGTCGGGCTTCTCTGCGTTCAGGACGACCCGAGCGGCCGGCCGCTCATGTCGTCTGTGGTGTCCATCCTGGAGAACGGGATCGTGTCTCTGCCGGCGCCGGATCAGCCGGCGTATTTCGCTGACAGGAACTGTAAGGTAAAAGGAGATGATGTTCAGAGCTCCAGGAACTCCATCACCATGACTGTTCTTCAGGGACGGTAGACAGACAAGACAATAGAGCAATGCTAACTTTTTTCAGATGTACATTACTACGGAGACGTGGTGGCTGAGCCTTCATCAGAATCTATTCGCATATGTTGGTTCCCGCACCCGCGCCAGTTGCACCCTATCCAGCACGTCCACATCCTCGCCGGCGGCGCGGAAGGGCGTCACATTTGCCAGGTTCAGTTTGTGGCGTGCGCGCGCGGCGCGGTGCCAGTACGGAAGTAAGGGGAGGCGGAGACCACCAGGAGGGGTGTGGATGGGGAGCCCACGATTCAGGGTGCCGTACGCGGGCGAAAGCGCCGCCGCCGGCCGCCTCCATCCCCCATAGAGGTCCGTCTTGAACTCATGATGCGAGGAAGACGAACAGAGCTGGGGACTTCTGCAAAACATTGAATCAATTTTAGGGGGTTAAGTGAAAAAAATGGATCGCGACTATTGGTCACGATCCATTTCAGGGGGTTTCTGAGAAATATTAAATCCACTTTAGGGGGCTAAACGAAAAAATCCGATCGCGATTATTGATCGCGATCCATTTCGGGGGGGGTTTCTGCAAAGAGTGTTAATTCTGTTGACCAGAGTCCATCTACATGCCGGCACCTGCCGCCGTTGGATGGGGAGTCTACGGTGCAGATTGAGTAATTGACCGGACTCGTTGGAGGAGGTCTGACCCATCGCTGGCCGGCACGACTTCGCCATGGCCATGCCATCCCCCGGCTCCGGTGACCGCGAGCCTGACTCGGTGCTCCCGACGACCCAGGATCCACGCCTCCATGTCCCGCTGGCAAGAGCACTCACTTCGTCTTCCCGAAGCCATGGACAGGCTCGACGAGCGCGGCGTCGCGACGTCACCGTCCGCGTACGGCGGCCCCCTCCACCAAGGCCATGGACAGTCCAGTGCGCGGCCGGCGAGTGCAGCCGCAGCCCCTCCTTCGCCGCGGTCTCGGATCTCACGCAAACCATGGCCTGAAAACGTCTGTGTCTCCAGTCCATGGCCGCTGCTCATGGGGTGCAGGGCCGGTGAACCAAAGGCCGGCCACATGAGAGATCCTATTTTTCCGGCGGCACAAGAGCTCAAAAATCCCATAAAAATTCATAGAGATGGGGTATATTGTCCCCAATAACCATACAAAATTTCAGACTCAGATGCCATGCATACAGGAAGAAGCAGAAAAGAGAAGTCTCTGCAGGGGGTGGTCGGTAAATGAAATAACGACCACCCCCGTCCACCGGGAAATCCCCATTTGACTGCGGCACGGGTGCGCAGAAATCCTACGAAAATTCATGGAGACGAGGAACGCGGTGACAAGGTGTCACACAAAATTTCAAGTTCAGACACGATCTACAGATCGAGAAAGAGAAGAGAGAAATTTCCGCGTGGGGTGGACGGTAAATGAAATCACGACCACCCTGTCCACCTCCGCGCGCCACTCCTCACCGCGGAAGCGGGGACTAGCGCGCCCGGAGCACGATCTGACAGCCGCGGAACCGGCGATTAGCCGCGCAACGCTGTTCCCGTCCTGCTCCCTGCCCGTATTCTCGTACCTAGCACTCAGTCGGGTACGTACATTTGTGCGCCCACATCAGCGTCCGTGTCGCGCCGTCGTTCTTGACCGTCGCCAGGGACGGCGGTGGCGCGGGGACGATGAGCGCGTCGCCGTCGGTGGGGGGCGGAGATGGAGGACAAGTCGTCCGTGGAGCGCGCGCCGGCGCGCAGATCGCGCCGAGGGAGCCCGGAGCGGGCGCGTCGAGCTTGGCGACGTGGCGTGGCGCTGAGGGAGCGATGCTCTGCTGCCGCGACGTTAACCCGGGGGAGCCTCCAGTGCGGCGGCGGGAGAAGCTGCATCCCGTAGCGTCAATTCACACAGAGTGTCGCGTAGTTCTCACGAGTGTTCTTCCCTGCAGTCCGTGGCTCTGCCGGTCTGCCCTGGGGGTGGGCGGCGAACCGAGCGCCCGCCACGGGCGGATGCCAATTTCGTGGCAACACCCACGCAGACGGGGTGTGCATGTTAGCAGCAGGTAGTGGGGAATCGAAGAGAGAAAAGAATTCGAGGAAGAACAGCAAGAATGGGAATCAAGAGAGTAGATCGGACACGGCACGAGGACCGTTTGTCTTGATAAGGAAGAAGCTTAGTTCATGATTCATCGATCCTCTCTTGCTCCCTCTCTCTACGTATAACTAACTAGCCGGATACATGGGCTCAGCCCAAACGAGGGACAGGCATGCAAGCCCAACGGGAACCACAGGCTCTTGGTCCAAATCGATATGTAGACCTAATAGGTATAGGGATCCTAACATTCCCCCCTCCATAAGAAGCAGCTTGCCCTCAAGCTGCAACTCACTTGTATAAGATGCAAATAGGACCGTCCATTGGCATTGAGACCGTCATGGATCTTCGATCACCAGGCTGTAGAAGTGAAGTCCGGAAACTGGCTTGCGAACACATCCAGCAATTCGTGAACTCTCCCTCTCCATCATGTCAAGTACCTTGCAGGAACATGCATTGATAGTGATCTTGCCCAATAGTGAGAATTTGTCCCAGTATTGATCCACCATGCAACACTTACGAAAAAAGAAGCTCCTGAATAAGCATAACTGTCATCCACCAATTACGGACCATGTTGCTGCTGTTGCAAGGAGCAGGTAGTTGTAACATAATTACTTGCAAGGAGCAGGTAATTATATGAAACCCAAGAATGAGCATGGTCTTCCTGTTGCACCCAGCCAAAAGCCCAAGAATGAGCATGATCTTCCTTTTGCACCCAGCCAAGGTCCCTGTATCATCGAGATCAACCCATATTACAAGAATTTGCCAACAACCTGTCCTGTTCATAATCACCTTGAGTCCAAGTTGATTTGCAATAAGAAGTGCAGTAGGATGAAGTAGATGGTCGACCAAGTAATCAATAGATTTACATCTATCACAAAAATATTGATCACCACCTGGATCCCAAAGGATCACTTGCTGCTCCTCTATTATGTTAGTCAAGAGCTCATTACCTAGCTTCTGCTGTGGCTTAACCAGAGATGTCAAATACTGAATCAAATCTGTATGATCTGAATTCTGAAGTATGTGCTTACAGGAAAGTTGTTGACTGTACATCTTACAGAGGTTGGCACAAAACCATAGATCCCAATTCTGATCCTTCCCATACCTCTTGCTCTTGCCAACAGAAAACAACACAGAGCCACTGAATATTAAAAATTCCACTCCATTTGGGTAGCACTGAGATGACAGAAACTTTCTTGTTACTGACACAAGAACAAGGTGATCTCCTACCAGAAATGCCAGAGTTCTCATGTGTCCAGATGGTGTAACTGGCCATTGGAAATTCCAAGGAGACCAATTGAATAGGCCTGCCCTGAGCCCTTTGCCATGCAACCGATAGCACTTAACTTCAACTAGAATGTCATCCTGCATCAACTGAATAAACCCAAACTGCACTTGTTCATGGTAGTAGGTGAGTACTAGTCAGTATAGTTCTAGTGTAATAGCAAAATCCACAGGAGCAAGAGATGATTCTGGCCCAAAGTGTAACAGCCTTTTGTCATCATAATGCAATTTGGTAAACTGAACCATAAGCCAACTGTATGATAGAGCTTGCGCTAAATGCACAACTGTAGCGCAACCAAAGGAGGGCCAAGGTGTGGGCCTAAGCTGAACACTGGTACTTTGCATCTCTAGCTGTATAGGTGGAGGAGGTCTTTGCTGTACAGTAACCAAATCACTACTAACTGGCTGCAAAAAACTGAAGCACGGCTGGAAGTTTTCAGAATGCCAAATGCTGCAGAGTTGTGTAGGTGGTAGCCAAGGTCCTACGTTAACCACCACAACAGGCAATGGCCCTAGTAGCACCGAATTATGAGTACTCACGTCCTCGAACACCTCATGGGCATCATGAACTGGGGTGACTTGACAGGGCAGCATAACACCAATCGAGTGTGCATGGTTATAGTTGGCGATGTACCTGTGCACGTGTATCGAACACCCTGTGGGCGAGGAGTTCGTAGCCTCGTCCTCTTTGCTCTGGGAAACATGTGCCAGGGTGGAAATCAGTGCGGCACTGGTGGGCTTCAGCACGTCGTTGTAGCAGCTGAGGCAATCAGTCGAACACATCATGGGCGAGGTGGTTGGAATCTCCTCTGCGACTCGAGCAGCTAGTGTAGGTGAACATGTCGCTGTAGGTTGTGCAGGCAGCCGGGCGGCTGATGCAGCGGTGGGGGCGGTCGGGGCCGAGGTCGCCGACGAGGTCGTCGCGGACGCCATGTGCTTGGTGACGGTGCCAGTGGTGTCGCTGAACGGCGCGGCGGCGGCTGTTGAAGATGAAGTAGTGGCCGCGGCCGCGGTTGTGCTCGACGGTGAAGGGGTCGGTGAAGCGGTCACGGACGCAGGGGTGCGCGCGGCATGGTTGCAACCAAGTGTCGAATACCATGAAGGCAACGCTTGTGGCAGTTCGTCAAGCCGATGGAGTGGATGACATCGATGCCGACGCGGGCATCGAGGCTGCCGCAGGATGATTCGGCGTCGAGGCTGGTGCAGTCGGAGTACTCGCAGGCGTAGACGCCGGCGTCGGCGATGGCCGGGTCGGAGGTGCTGGCGTACGGGCGGAGCACGCACCACTGCCTGGAGAGGTAGCGGACGCCCTTGGCCGGCTCGAGGGACCTGCCGTTGGCGAGCCTGAGCGGGCACTTGGGCGAGGTGTCGTAGATGAAGACGGGCACGCCACTGACGGTGACGCAGCGATGGAGGTGCAGGATAAGCGAGGGCACCGTCGAGGGCGATGGGGACGAACTTCTCGGACGCTTGCGTACACGGAGACGGCTTCTCGAGCTCCTGAATCTGGATCTGGAACTCCGCTGGGGTAGTCTCCACGGGCGCGTTCTCCCTGACGGGAACGGAAGCAGCGACAGAAGCGGTGGGCGCGGGCGTGATGCATGAGGGCGCGTCGGGGTTGGTGGAGGTGTGCTCGGTCGCCACAGCGTCGACGACGAGCTGCTCCTTCATCGGCGGAGGCGAGGCAGAGTCGGAAGCGACCGGGTCGTAGATGCGCTCCTCCATGACGCAGGCAGGCTCCTCGAACAATCCGCGCCAGTTGGCCGCGAGATCGCCGGCCTGCTGCTCGACTGCCTTGAACCGCTCGCCGAGGGAGTTCTCGAAGCGAGCCACGCGAGATTCCACCTGGGAAAAGCGCTCCCCCAAATTCTTCATCGTGTCCAGCAGAAGAAGCTTGGAGGCAGGATCGATAGGATCAATCGAGCTCCGGTATATACCAGATGTTAGTAGCAGTTAGTGGGGAATCCAAGAGAGAAAATAATTCGAGGAAGAACAGCAAGAATGGGGATCAAGAGAGTAGATGGGACACGACACGAGGACCGTTTGTCTTGATAAGGAAGAAGCGTTCATGATTCATCGATCCTCTCTTGCTCACTCTCTCTACGTATAAATAACTAGCCGGATACATCGGCTCAGCCCAAACGAGAAACAGGCATGCAGGCCCAATGGGAACCACAAGCTCTTGGTCCAAATCGATATGCAGACTTAATAGGTACAGGGATCCTAACAATGCACCCATAGTGTTGAAGTGTTAAGTGTAAAGTGAACGGTGAAAGAAAGAGCGAAAAGATTGATTCTATTGAAGGGGACTGCTGTTTATATATATGCCCAAAGGGCAAGGGGCTGAAGGGATATGCCCCATCGGGATGGTCCCTTCATGAGTTGTAACTGCTAATGATGTAATTAATCACTAAGTATTATTTAATTACATAAATTGATCATTAATCTTGTTTTGCTTCACAACACTCCCCCTTGATCATTTTTTTCTTATGGTCTCGAATCAATGGAATAGCTCCTCAAAAACCCTGTGGGAAAAATAAGAAGGTGTATGTATATGTCATGGGGAAAACTCCTAAAAACCCTTTTTAGGAAAATAGGAGAAAATATTGATATGACATATATGATTGCTTGATAGCATATTGCCTCATTAAAAACCTATGTATGAGAAAACCTTGATAGAAAAAACTCATTTAGGAAAAGAGTGCAATTTTATAATCAGAAGATTATAATCAAATTATATCAAGGGTTTACTCCCCCTGATACTTGCAAATCTCTAAGTCGTCTCGTACCAATTCCAAAAACATATTTCTGGAATAAAGATGTTGGTAAGGACTTTATGAATAAATCTGCAAGATTATCACATGACTTAGTTTGCAAGATTTCTACCTCTCGATTTTTCTGTAATTCATGAGGATAGAATAATTTAGGAGCAATGTGTTTTGTGATATTGCTCTTTATATAACCTGCGTTCATTTGCGCAATGCAAGCAGAATTATCTTCATAGATAATTGTTGGTTGCGTGATTGAACCAATATCACATGACTGTTGTATGTGATTAATCACTCTACGAAGCCATACGCATTCACGTGATGCTTCGTATAATGCAATTATTTCAGAGTGATTAGTGGATGTGGCTACTAAAGTTTGTTTGGATGATTTTCATGATATAGCCGTTCCACCATGTAAAAATACAAAGCCTGTCTGAGATCTGGCATTGTGGGGATCTGATAGATAGCCAACACCTGTATATCCAATTATAGTTTTATCTTGGTTAAACTGATAGAATAAATCAAGATCCGTTGTACCTTGGAGATATCTGAAGATATTCTTAACTCTTGTCCAATGACGTTTTGTTGGAGCTGCGCTATGTCTAGCTAGTAAGTTTACCGCAAATGCAATATCAGACCTGGTGCAATTTGGGACATACATAAACGCTCCAATGGCACTAAGATATGGAACTTCAGTTCCCAATAATTCTTCATCTTCATTCTTTGGTCAGAATTGATCCTTATTTATATCAAGAGATCTGATGACCATAGGTGTCTTTGATGGATATGATTTATCCATGTTGAATTTTTGAAAAAATTTCTGGATATATGCAGACTGATGTACTAATATCCCTGATGGAAGATGTTCAAGCCTAAACAAAATTTGGTTTTACCCAAATCTTTCATTTTAAATTCCGTCTTTAGATGGTTGTATGCTTCATCTATATCTCGTGTATTTCCAATGATATTGAGATCATCCACATACACGGATATGATACAAAATTCACTTAAGGATTTCTTAATGAATACACATGGGCAATCATCATTATTGGAAAAACCCTTCCGCAGAAGGAATTCCTTTAGTCGGTTGTACCACATTCTTCCCGACTACTTCAAACCATATAATGATTTTTGAAGCTTTACACAATACATGTTGCGTGAATGATTCTTGTTCGGAATATCAAGCCCTTCAGGAACTTTCATATAGGTATCCAAATCTAGTGATCCATAAAGATGTGCTGTCACTACGTTCATGAGATGCATGGATAGACCTTTCTGAGCTGCCAATGATATTAAGTATCGGAATGTTATACTACTCATAACCGGAGAATATGTCTCATCGAAATCGATGCCGGATCTCTGCGTGAACCCTTGTGCTACAAGCCTCGATTTGTATCTCACTACCTCATTATTTTTATTTCTTTTACGAACGAAAATCCATTTTGATCCCACAGGGAAAATATTTTAAGGAGTAGGTATAACCGATGAGAATACCTCTCGTTTCTTGAGCGAGCGCAATTCTGCTTCCATTGATTCCTTCCATTTGATCCAGTCGGAGCGTTTGATGCACTCTGCCATGGTCTTAGGTTCTGGATCAAGTTGAAGGTCACTTGCAATCTTAGAGAAGAAATTAATATCGACAATTGTAGCCTTTCTGTTGAATAATTCTCCAGATTTGGTATAATTGATGGAAATTTCATCTACCCCTTGTGACTCTTCTATGTTTTCCAAATTGTTAGAGTCGGGGTTTTCCGATGTCCCAGCATTTATATTTGTGTGCACATTTATGCTAGGAATATGGTGTATCTGTTGAACATCCATATTGTTTGGATTTTCAGTATCCAATTGGTGTCTATCAACTTGATGTTGATTTGCATTTACCGCTTTGGAAGTGGTCTTCCTTGATTTCCGCGGAGGTTTATCCTTTGTAACCGTATTTCTCCCCCTCTTATTTCGATCTGGGAGATTTTGAGTAGGTACCACTACTCTTTCTGGTATATTTACGGTAGGGTTATGTGATTTTGTAACACCTTTATAATCGGTAAATGCTTTTGGCAGGTTATTTGCAATATTTTGTAAATTGATAATCTTCTGAACTTCACGTTCAGATTCTATAGTACGTGGATCATAGGACTGAATACCTGAGGCATTCCAATTTATTTCCTGGCATTCTTTATGGTACATATTATCTCCCCCTAATACCGGGAAATTGTCCTCATCGAAGATGCAATCTGCGTGACGGGCAGTGAATAAGTCCCCTGTTAGAGGCTCGAGATATTTTATGATTGACGGTGATCTATACCCCACATATATCCCCAGTTTTCTATGGGGGTCCATTGATGTACGTTGCGGTGGTGAAATGGGCACGTATACAGCGCAATCGAATTTTCGCAGATGGTAAATATTTGATTGATTCCCACGTACTAACTGCAACGGGGAAACCGTATTATATGCAGTAGGTCTTATTTGAATCAAGTCAGCGGCGTGTAAAACCGCATATCCCCAACAAGATGTTGGTAGTTTGCAATTCTGTAGCAATGGTCTTGCAATTAATTTAGCTCTCTTGATAAGAGATTCAGCTAATCCCATTTTATGTATGTATATAAGGTACAGAATGTTTCACATTAATACCGAGAGCCATACAATAGTCATTGAAGGCATGTGAAGAAAATTCAGCGGCATTCCATTCTGATGGATTTAATTGGGTTATTCGGATAATGTGCTCTTAATTTGATAATTTGAGCAATGAACCTTGAAAAGGTATTGTTTCTAGTGGATAATAAACATACATGGGATCATCTTATTGATGCATCAATAAGTACCATGAAGTACCTAAATGGCCCAGTTAATGGATGAATTGGACCACAAATGTCGCCTTGAATGCGTTCAAGGAATGTTAGTGGTTCAGCCTTGATCTTAAGATAAGAGGGTCTTAAGATTAATTTCCCTGTAGCACATGCTGTGCATACGAAATCTGAAGGGTTGGGAAATTTTGAAGTATTCATGTGATCACCAAGTGAATTGCCGATTATTTTTCGCATCATCCCTATTCCAGGATGACCTAGGCGATCATGCCAAGTCTTGAAGATATCAAGATTTTAAAAAATTATCTTATATGCAACATGTTGTACGGGTTTGATGCATGTAAAGTACAATCCAGTTGGTAGTGAAGGAATTTTCTCAAGCAGTTGCTTGTTATATCCGTCATTTTTTGTGATGAATAGATATTCATCTTTGTTGTCATCATGTGTTTCAATTTGGAAACCATCACGACGGATATCTTAGTAACTCAATAGGGTACGAGTTGAGTCGGGATGCAGGAGTGCATCCTCTATTATTAATTGAGTACCCATAGGGAGAATTATTATGGCTCGTCCTGAACCAACAATCACGGCATCGCGGCCCGCGATAGTCGTGGCATTTCCTTTACACTTAGTGAGAGTTTGAAAATATTTAATTTTCCTGAGTATGGTATTAGTGGTAGCACTATCCACTAAATAAAATTTTTCCTCCATTTGGATTGTCCCCGTAGGTTAATCTATAATGATTGAGTCAAAATTGTATAAGTTTAACTAAAAAGATTATATAATACATAATTTATTTATTAAGTATCATATGTTTTACAATACATTATTGTATGTCTTTCGATACTCTATGACAACAAATATTTACATCACAACATAATATTTACATGAATATGGCTTGATAGCCAAATTTTGGGGATGAATGAGACTAGTTGGTGTCTCCAAATATGTCGTTGGATTGCATTTCCACAAGCATATCGTCAGTGCTGAATAAGTCGTCCATCTGCGGAGGGATCTTCTCATCATTATTTTCCATAGGAGCATCCTTGGAGCAACTGGCGTTAGTTGGTTGAGTAGTGAAGTGCGCTTCATACTTGTCCTCATGAACTTGTTTGCCAAAAGATTTCTGGTAGAGTTCAACCAAATGCTTGGCAGTGTGGCACTTCTTGGTGATATAGTTGTGACAACCGCACCTTTGACAAACTTGAGAGTTGTCATTGCGAAAGTTTTTCTTAGAAGTGCCTTTGCCTTTGTGAGAATCCTTATTTTTTTGGAAATGATGCTTGTTGTTCCACTTCCCCTTGAAATTCTTTTTGAATTTCTTGCCACCAAACTTCTTTTGATTATTCTGACTGTAGTGAATTTCAGGCAGAGGAGCTGCACCCATAGGGCACATTTGATGATTCTTTGTTAAGAGTTCATCATGTTTTTCTGCCTGACGTAAGTCATATATCAAGTCAGAATATTTGGCATAATTATGGCAGCGGTATTGCTGTTGCAATAACCTATTTGCAGGAACAAATGTGGACAACGTCTTTTCAATCTTTTCTGCATCATTGACCGGTTGATCACAAAAACTAAGCTTGAAACAAATCTTGTGAACGGCAGAGTTATATTCTGCAATAGATTTGAAATCCATAAGACGAAGTAGAGACCACTCTCGTCTTGCTTCTGGCAAAATGATTGTCTTTTGTTGATCATAGCGTTCTTTGAGTGCAACCTAAAGTGCTCGTGGATTCTCTTCCATCATATATTCCATCTTGAGATCAGGATGAGTGTGGTGTCTCAAGTAGAATAATGCGGTATATTTGGCTGTATCTGAAATTGGGGCTTGTGGGTTTGGCTCTTCAATAGTATTACTGAAGCCTTTTGCTGCTAGCATGATTTTAACATCCATAACCCAAGTCAGATAGTTGCTATCATCTGCTGCAAGTTCAGTGAAATCTTTGCTCGCTAAGTGAGCCATTTTCCTACATTAAGGATCATGTATATGATTAATTTACTGTGGTAAATTAAATAATATGTGTGTGTAAATTTATGCAAAATAATGAAGTAAAGATGATTCTTGCAACATAATTTAGTTGAATAGTGCAACTATTTTGTTTGTATTCCTGCGGAAATTAATGACTTGATAGTCATATTTTAATGCTACTTGGATTATATTGAATATTTGATTATACACTTTGTAGGTAATCATCATAAGATGTAGACCTCTCAGTAATGGGCAAGAAACTTGCTGCCTAAAAGCATGGTCTCAGGGCAAATAAATTCATAAAAGAATTTATCGCAGCCAATGCCTAGGACTCCATCACCTTGTGTTATTCCAAAAATTCATATTTATATACCTTAATTTTCAATTTTGCATTATCTACTAGATGTAGAATATGAATCAAGTGCCATATTTGTAAACATACAAATAAAATAAATAGCACATGAAAAGATTGTTCGAAATAATATTTGCATAACCAATGTGTGATCTGCGGATCACATAATGTACAATTATTGCAGTGATCATAGCATTCATATTACATTGGTGCTAGCATGCAAACCTGATGGTTAGATAGCTATTTACAACAATTATGCAAATCCCGAATAGTCTGAGGACTAAAACAGAACAATCTAGGGCCTCAAATATAAACATGCAGTAATGAGTATACTAAAACATGTAAATATGTAGAAATATGAGGGGCTAGATGCAAGATTGCATTGGAAAAGGAGGAGTCGGCTCGGCTGGCTGAGTGGCGGCTTAGGCTGAGAGCCTGCGGGCGTCTCGGCTTGGCTCAGGTTGAGGGCTTGCGGCTTGGCTGGGCAGCCCTTCTGGCGGCTCGGCTCGGTGGGCTGGCCTGCTGGCGGTCCATCACAGCCCAGGCCGGCCTCCGCGGCCTGTCTTGGCCCGCTTAAGTGGGTGGGGAAGGGGCGGCTAGGGTTTCAACCCTAACTGCACCCTCTCCCCTAAGCCGTCGCCGCCCTCTAGTGAATCGCCGCCGCCCGAGCTTCCAGATGCGCCGCCGCCGGTGGTGCACCGGTGCCGGACCAAGCGCCGCCGGCGGCGGACTCCATAGGCGCTGCAGTGCCGCGTGGTCTGCCCTTCCTCCCTTCTCCCCCTTTTGCGCCGGTCCGCCCACCCCCCTGTGTGTCGGCCTTGCGCCGGCCGCCGACCATTGCCGGCGTTCAGTGGCCGGAGGAGAGGCCCAGCGTGGCTGGGCTCCACGTGCCGCGCCAGACCCCCGGCCGGCGGTTCCTGGCTGGCACGCGGCCGAAGAGGCGAGCGGGCGTGGAGGCCAACGGCGTCGCTTCAGTGTTTGCCCCGGGTGCCGTTGATGCAGCGGATGTTGATGATGCGATCGCGGTGGAGGAGCCGCCGGGGTTCGGGTTGGGTGACGCACCCCGACGAGCCGCCCGAGTCCCGAAGATGAAGGATGGGTGCACATCCATGGTGGCGCCTGTGAAGGTGGTGACGGTGTGGCGGTCACCTGAGGGCCAAATCCGGCGATGCCGGCCGCCGCCGCCGCCGTCGGGGAAGAGGGGTTGAGGTCGGGGATGATCCCGACGCCCTCGTCAGTGCATCCCGGGCGGCGCAGTCTGAAGACCAGTGGGCGGCGAGGAGTTTCTTCGGATGGCGTCGGCGTCGGAAGACGCTCTGCCGCCGGCGAGGGGCCGTTCTCGGTAAGTACCAGTCCGTGTGTGTACGGTGGCGTCGTCGTTCTTGTGCGCTCAGATGAGGCGCTGCCGGCACTGATGGCCGGTTCCTGGTTTTGTGCAGGGGCTGAAGTGCCAGACCGATGGCCTGGGCTCATGCCTCCAGAGGAGGGACGACGGCCGCGACCACCGCGGCAGCGGCGACCATGGCGTCCTTGACGGCGACGGCGAGTGGGAGAATCAGGAAACCATCGGTGGATGCATAGAAGCGTAGTACAGTGGGATCCATTCTTACCCCAGGAGCGAGGACGACAAGCCTCTGGCTTCTTCTTGCGCTCAGCTGGGAGTGTTGAAGTGTAAAAGTGTAAAGTGAACAGTGAATGAAAGATTGAAAAGATTGATTCCATTGAAGGGGCGACCACTGTTTATATACATGCCTAAAGACAGGTCCCGAAGGGACATGCCCCTTCAGGATAGCCCCTTCATGAGTTGTAACTGCTAACGATGTTATTAATTACTAAGTATTATTTAATTTAATTACAGAAATTGATCATTAATTTTGTTTTGGGATCGATGTCCGGCTGGTGACGACGAGGGTGCACGGCGTGCTGTAGGCTTCGTTTGGCAAGTTGAGGGTTGAATCCACGGGAGACACAATCCAAGGAGGGATTGGGTGGATCCCCTCCCCTCACCCAATCCACGTCTATGCGGGAGTCCAATCCCTTCGTTTACTAATTATTATTTGGCTAAACTTGGATTGGTGGATGAGCCATGCTGCTGTAACTTCAATTAAATCAGCATTAAAAATCAGAAAAAATATGTCTGAAAGAGAAATCCAAAGGCAATCGAGATGACTTCATCTCACAGGAAAACATGAGATGTTAGCGTTGAGATTTGAAGTGGCCTAGGTGCATACACTTCCAATGCATTACATGCCAATATCTCTGTGTCCTATAAATCAACACAAGAAGTATAATCCAATTTCTATTACATCATCGGTGAGCACTGTTCAAAAGTGCTCCATTTACATCATAGCTGAACGAGTGAGCATTTGTAAAAAGCAACTGCATGAAGCAGAGATGCTCTTGGCAGAATTGGAGACCTGCAGCAAAAGGATCCGTTGTGAGCATATAACTGCAGTACAAACCACCAAGTTAAACTCCAACAAATGTGTCCAACCAAATCAGTAGGCACTATACAAGTAATGTCAATAACAAAATTGTATTTCAAAGTACAATCTGATACTTCCTCAAAGAAAGTACTTATTGCCTAGCCATGGGAAGTAATGTCACTAGCAAAAGGCAGATTGTAAACCATGAAGCTTCAACACTCGTATTCATCATGAGCTGGAACTCGTATTCATCATTTTTTGCTGCAGTGCTCTGTGCCCAAGACTAAACATGCATGTGACAATGTTAGTCAACAAATTAAGATGCAGATTCATGAAAACTGTTGTGCTAACTAAACTCTAAACAAATCATCATGGTCGAGATTCCACATAAGAATATAAAATTATTCTGCATATGCTGACAACTCCAAATTGGTGTGCTAAATTTTAGATTCAGGAAAACTCAAAACAGGTTGAAACATTTGGAGGAAGTCACAGTTTAACCTAGAAGGATCAGCTAGGATTTCAAGTGCCCTTTTGCATACCATCTCTACCCTGAACAAGAAATCATTCCGAACATGAAACTGTAAACTACTCTTTAGTCAGCAGCCATCTAACAAATGAGTTATGAAAAGAAGCTAGAAACAAGCTTTAATAAAATGAAAACTAGACTAACTACCGATGCAAGCAAAACAGCTAGATGTTTAACCTGGTAATATCACTTAAACCAGAACAGAAGAAAAACCAACATGCATGTGAGTACTTGAACACATGACAATAAATGAATTCAAGTAGTTAATTTTATTAGTCCAAGACACAATATGTATGACTGCATTTCAAGCAGCTAATTTCCGGTCATGTTTTTTCAAAAAATACTGGGTGTAACAAAAAGATGGCTGTTTTATTCACCAAATTTCAATAGCATGACTTCATCATTGTTTTAGAAATTGTCTGCAGCTACATCACATTCTCCTGATTATAGCATGAATGCATCAGGCAGCTTCCAGTTTGTTATCCTGAACATCACATTTAATCATAAACAACCAAGCTAACCACAATGCCATAATCGATTAGTTCATTTGGAAGGAACAACTAAGAAGAAGAAGAAGAAGAACATGATATACCAGATGCGCCGTTATGCACTTGTGGATGGCACAGATCTAGCACAGAACAAAGGAGTTACCCCAAGCATAAACAAAGCTCTAGACCTGAAAAATCAGAGTATCTCAAAAGGCAGCAGCAAGGATAAAATGAAAACAGAAGATATTGAAGCCTGCTTTTTCTATAACTATGAAGCCTGCTTTGGTTTGGACAAAATAACAAAAAGAAAAAAAACTCTAAAAGTTCAGTTCCATTAACCTTATTTTACAGATTTCATGTTGCATAATTAAACAACACATAGCAGGTAATTTGCACCAAGAAAATACAATCTACAAGAAGATGCAGGTAACCAATCCAGTGTATGGGATCCAAATTTTAGTCAATAGTGCTCCATACAGCTTTCATGTAGTTTCAAACTTTAGTGACTACTAATTTGTACCTAAATAATGCAGGAATAGTGACCTGATTGACAAAAAAATGTGCCCCCAAATTTTAGTTTCAAACTTGTGGGACAGGATTTATGACTTTCTAATGCACATGATTGCTTGCACTGTGAACAATGGGGAAAAGAAAACATGCACACAATTTTCACGGGAGTCTGATCACCTCTGTTAAATCCTAATGACCTACCAGCTGGATCTCGGTGGCATTTTGGTTGCTGTGGCGGCGAAGAGCACCTGGTGCGGGCACTGCTCTGGAGAACAAAATCTGACGGGAAGAGATTAGATAACAAAAAGCCTCTCTCACAGATCTAGCACATGAATATGGGATTTAATCTAGCAAGAAAGGGAAGCACGAAGGGAAAGGAAAGGAGGAGAGATGCACCTGGAGGAGCCACTGCCATCTAACTCAAGGCCGGCGTGGAGCCGCCGTCGCCACCATCTAACTCAAACCCTAGCAGGAAAATGGGGGATGAGGAAAATGGAATTTGGAGGGGACGAGGCAGATGAGATGGGTAGAGAAGCAGGAGGAGGCGTACCTATCCACCTGCTGTCGCCGGACTCGCCCGGTGCCGCGAGTGAGATGAGACCAGACGGCGGCGGCGCGTTCCTGGACCTGAGCGAGCGAAGGACGACGCAAGCACACGAATCGTTCCTGGGCAGAGGTGGAGTGGAGCGAGTCCCACGTGGTTTGGCCGGGATCGGGTCGGAACCACTCCAACCAGGCGGTTCTTTTCCCGGCGTGGGTCTGCTTCCCCAGGTGACGGGGTTTCGGCTCCGATCCACGCCAATCCCGCCCTATCCAAACGAAGCCGTATGGGGGTGTGCAGCCGCTACGTTTGCTCATTTCCCGTGACAACACAAGCTCAACTTATTCAAACACACACCTCTGGATGAAAAGCGTGCAGTATTTTCTTAATACACAAAATTTGTCACTAAAGAATTGCTACGTGAGACATTGTTGCATACTCACGCCATCCCAGAATACAAGGTGCCATGAGTTCGAAGTCAAACTATTATCAATTTAACCAAACATATTTAAAAGAAGAGAATTAACATCTACTATGAAAATATACTTCATAACAGATCTTTTTGTGATAATTTGATATTGTAAATATTAGGTTTTAGGATAGATAGAGGGTGTAGACCTTGAAGCTTGCCGACAGGAAGCCTCAATAATACAGCTACAGCATATTCTGGCATTGTGCCCACATGCATCAACATCAAAAGTTTGGCAGTATCGAACATCCAAAAATATGGTTCTGTACAGACCGTCAGTATATTCTTACAAGCTGGAAAATGTGATTTTAATTTCGATCAAAACCATCAATTCTAGCCATAAAAAAAACCCATCAATTCTAAACCTGAGTATACAGGTGCATAACTGACTTTCCAGTAAAAAAATGTGGGATCAACTTTGGCACAAGCAGAGCATCTTTAAAACGGAGGCAACAGACTCAGTTATTTCCAATTTTTGCATCTAATTTCTTCTCAGCTTCACTGATGACCTCTAGTTGTTCCAATAATGCGGTGAGTTTTCTCATGTCATCTTCCTGCACATTCTGTGGAGCCTTCTCACGGTAACCAGAGGCGTCCATTTTCTGTGTCAAGGCATGTTGTAGCCTGCGTGTATGACAAGAGACCAACCATGTTACTGAATACCGATACCATACAACAGTGAAACATGCACAGGTCTTAACTGTAAAAAAAATGGACCATGAAGACAGGATGAGCGCACATACTTTTGAATTTCATCCTTTTTCTTCCTTAGCTTTTCACGTTCAGCATCTGCATTTAGAGCTCCTTGGAGCTGAAGGTACACAGATAAGTCTTTATTTACAACAGCAGTGGCACAGTCGGCTGGAGTTTCATCGTTCTCTGTCAGGATCTGAAGAATTTCCAATAACAGATCAGTGCTCTTGTTCAGGAGCTTTTAATTCAGTTGGAATTCATTTTTTTCTTAAGTATGTAGCATATAAATGTGAAAAGATGAAGAAAGCCAAGAACAATTATTTCGCAAGAATCAGTGGGTAACAACTAACAGCAATTTCAAGCAATAAAACTCCATTTAGGTTTCAGGATTATTGATTGTAGATGATGCAACGAATATATTTCCCTAATAAAAAATAACATAGAGTCATACAGAAATGTAAGGCATAACCTTGAGATGTGATACGGAGGAAAGAGACACGATTAGAGATTGATAGCATTGGATAGTGGCAGCAATCTCTTGGCCTCGGCAAAGTGCAAAAGCAGGTCGTCTGTAAAGAAAGAAGAAAAAACAGCAAGATATTACTCCATTTTGCAAAAGCAGGTTGAAGAAGAATCAAAAAACAAAACAGATGACCATGCACATACCTTTCATTTGAATCTGTTGGTGGCTTCAACGATCTTATCCTGTTCACAGCATCCAAGACAATGTCCATTTCATTTTCAAGTCTATCATTAGTCCATCCCTGTCATAAAGAACAATAGTTTCCCATGTGTTAGGTACTAAGACTCTTTATTCAAATCACCAATTGAATTTTTCCTACAAGAATCTTCTTTAGGACACGGGCATTACCTCAACAAGAGATGGATATTCAGAAATCATAATTGAATCTTTCCTACAAGAGTCTTTGGGCTGTGGAAGTCGCTGCCACAGCTCTTCTGTTACATAAGGCATGAATGGGTGGAGCAGGCGCAGACCAGTCTCCAGGCAGATCCACAGGGTATCTCTGGAGGCAGCTCTAGCTGATTCAAACTCTTGAGAATCACTGAAGAAATAAGGTTTGATAGCTTCAATAAATACATCACATAGCTGGTACTGCCACCACGAGTATATAGTAGATGTTGCATCAGAGAATTTGTATGCTTCTAAAGAGGTAACAGTTTTGCCAATGGCCTTGTTAAGCACTGAGAGTATCCACTTGCAGATTGGTGGCATGCGAGAAACATCTACAGTTGCAGGTGGAGTGTAATGATCACCCAGTTTGCCCATCGCAAAACGGATGGCATTCCATAATTTGTTGCACCACTGTCTGTATCCAACCACTCTCTTGATATCAAGATTTATCCTGTCAGACTGAGAGAGAAAACAGATTGTAAAAAAAGCTTAAATGCATGTATAATAAAGAAAAAACTCAACTGGGCACCATAACAACCTGGGATGTGTAAGCAATCAGTGCAAAGCGGAGGGCATCGGTACCACATTCAGCTATGCCATCAGGAAAATCTTTCTTCTTCCCTTCTTTTGCAATGCCTAATTCATTTGGATCCAGATTGCCTTCTTCCAAACGTTTCAGAAGACCTTCCAGCGACATGCCATTTATCACCTCAAGAGGATCAACAACGTTACCAAGTGATTTTGACATCTTTCTCCCATGTGCATCACGGATCATAGGATGTAAATAAACCTGAGAAGAGGGTGTGTGGTCATTGATCATTGGACATGATATAAAATATATTTGACTGCCATATGAAGCGTCGAAATTTTGTAGCTCCATTATATGGTTGGCTTGTTAATTGAGTTCAGAAATAAAGCATATAATTTGGAGCACAAGCAAAAGGAAAGATAACTTCATGCATTTACTATAACAGAAATAAATGATGATGTCACCAAATATGTGAGCAATATATGGTAAATATTAAAAAGGTACAGAGTTCATTCAGATGGAAATCAGTGTGGCCTGTAGAGATTAAAGGTGGAGAACATAAGCAGAGAACGATTTAAAATGGGCAGGTTCCTCATTTCAGTTAACTAATTTCCAGTAACTTGATTAAACATCCACAATATTACAGGTAGGTTGCACTAGCCTGGGTCTCTTCTTGGTCAGATTACAACGTTACAGAATTTAGCCACGTGAAGGGGACAAAGAAGGCAAAGATAGGTTTTGAATAGAGTATCTAACATGAACAAAATGTATTAGACTAGACTGCTACAATCATATGATACAGTTTAAATGGCAGTGAACCAGAACTTGTGCTATACCTTCTCAAATGGCACATTACCACCCAGTTGCAGTCCCATCATCACCATCCTTGCTACCCAAAAGAAGAGAATATCAAGTCCAGTTTCTAGTACTGAAGTAGGGTAGAAAGCACGGAGGTCAGCAGTATCGGACGGCCAACCAAGTACTGTCAAGGGAAAAAGACCAGATGAAAACCATGTGTCCAGCACATCAGGGTCTTGATCTAGTTGTAATTTCTTTCCCGGATACTTTTTCTGCGCCTCCAGGTTTGCGTCGCTTTCATTTCTTGCAACTATCCAGCGGTTATTGTCGGAACCAAGGTTTTTATCCTGATCATCTTCTAGTGTCACATACCATGCAGGTACACGATGTCCCCACCACAGCTGCCTCGACACGCACCAATCACGTATATTTTCAAGCCATCTGCAAGGACAGCAGTAATGAATGGATAATTTTATTCCAGATTTATCTAATTCATTCGACATGATAACTGCAGGAGATGACACATCGTATGATCTACCTGTACCAGTCTTGTTCATACTGTTGAGGAATAATCTCAATCTTTTTGGACCTTACAGCATCAAGGCCCGCCTTGGCCATGGAGTTGCAATTAACAAACCACTGTGGTTTTATCATAGGCTCCACTACATCATTAGTTCTTGAACAAACGCCCAAGCTCATTTCATTCTTCTTTGTGTCTTTATATAGCCCCTTAATCAGAAGAAAATAAAAAATGTTAATCCATCATATAAGGCAAAGACCAATTTTTTTTAAAAAAATGATTGAGCTATCAATAATTTTGAAGGATATCTGTAAGACATGAGATTAAAAAAAACATATTTATGGATAGCCAATCCCAGCCTGACACTGATAAGCTGTTTACAGTATAAATGCTGAACTGAAAGTCATGCTAGAATATAGAACATGGTTATGATACAATGACCATGATATTTCACTATTTGCATTTTTACTCCGTTAAATCATGCATGCTGTGTCACATATTATAATCCATATATTCATATAAACAATTGATAATCAGCAATTTTCAGAGGCTTTTTTGAGTGGATAGTTAAGCAAATCCAGTAATACCTTTTCCTTCAGCGCCTCAATAACTGCAACCCGAGCAGTGAATCTTGGCATTCCTTCAAATTGTGCACCTCCATTGCTGTTTATTTTTCCATCATCAGTGAATATATTGATGAAGTCAAGGTTATGCCGTTTTCCAACCTCAAAGTCATTTGGATCATGGGCAGGTGTAATCTGCATAAAAACCACAAAACGATACAATCTAAGAATATGGGGAAGGTCCAAGTAGGTAAAATAAGATTATAAAAAATAGCCCTCAGCAGCACCTCTTACCTTGACAGCCCCAGTACCAAAAGTGGGATCGACTAACTCAGCATCACAGATTATTTTGAGTTTTCTGCCATTAAAGGGGTGAACTGCATACCTTCCATGCAGATGCTTATACCTTTTATCCTCAGGGTGAACAGCTATTGCTGTATCGCCCAGCATCGTTTCAATTCTGGTCGTTGCTACAACAATCTCACCCAGTCCTTCCTCAAGAGAGTAGGCGAAAGATATCAATACACCAAACTGCACCTCATTGGCATAACCAGGGACCTTTAACATAGTTTCTTCTTTAAGATCAATATGATCAACCTGTCAAAATAGCATTTTCCATCTTAATTATCCTAATCATGCATACAAATAATAACAATGTCTATCATATCATAAACAATATAAAAGTTCCATCAACCTCGATGTCCGAAATTGCAGTTCGAAGCGTGCAATCCCAGTTCACGAGGCGATAATCTCTGAAAAGGAATAAACCATTCATAAAATGTGAAAAAACTAGGTTGGCAACTAAAAAACAGGAGTGTAGGAAAATTTTCATTTTAACATTCGAACAGAAGTGTCGGGAAACTAACCTATATATCAGGCCTTCCTTGTGTAACCTAACAAAAGCTTCAGTTACAGCTTTCGATCTTTGCTCATCCATTGTAAAAGCCTGGTATCCAGTTTGAAATGAAGTTAGTATGCATGGTTCAAGCACAAGTCATGTCTTTTCCTAACTAAAATAAATAGGTATGTTACCTCGCGGGACCAATCAAGTGAGGCCCCAAGCCGGCGCAATTGATTCAATATGGTACCACCATATTGATCTTTCCATTTGAGTACCTGTTTGTCAGACAATACAATGAAAGAAATGAATTGACCGGAAAAAAAAATACATCAGGTACAGGATTAAGCACTCAAACAAAACAGAGAACATTTTCATTTCAGAACATAGACACTAAGTAATATAATGGAAACAAATGATCGATTGGACGTCAAAAATAATACGTCATAGAAAAAAGTGCTTACTTCAGAAACAAAATTTTCACGCCCTATGTCATGCCTTGTCAGCTTCCTTTCACGCATAAGTTTCTTTTCTACAACAACCTGATATACATGAGAGTAGATGTCAAAAAGAAGCAAGTACAAAACATTGAAGTACTCAATTGTCCACCAACGAGTCCAAACAAGAAATCTGAACTGCAAATGCTAGGTTAAAACATAGAAATAATACGAGTTGAAATGAGCAAACACAAAACAATCACATTTGGCCAAAATATACAATATGGGTTTGCTTAAGGGAATAGAAGCAACGAAAAAAACTACTACTTCCATCCTGAAATATAAGGGATTCTGGCTATGCACAAATGAATGAACAAGTGCTAAACAGTAAACATCCAAAACTAGGAAATGAAATTCAAAACATTACTTCAAAAAAATCACTAAATTACAGAAGTGTGTTTTATTAACATGTCCCAACACCCATGTTGACAGATTTCTTTCAATGGCTACACATTGCTAAGTGGGTCTCTACATGTTTGTTCCACAACTTAATTGACAATGCATATAACAGCAATGAAATCATGCCATCTGAAGTTGTATGTTTCATCATATAAACTCCACCAGATTCATGGATTCCTAAATGCAGACCTGGGTGGCAATGCCAGCATGGTCCACTCCAGGGACCCATAGAGCATTGTAGCCTGACATCCTACGCCAGCGTATCATCGCATCCTGCATTGGTTAATGTAAGGAGAATAAAATCATTGTATAGTCACTGTCTATAGTGTTAGCATGGCATATCTGAAAAAAAATACCTCTATAGCCACTGTAAGCGCATGGCCTATGTGAAGAGCTCCAGTCACATTTGGCGGTGGCAGAACCTGAAAAGAAATGAGAACTCTTTGTTGGAAGCTTACCCACTATTTGACAATATAAAAGCACTACAGTTATGTAAAAAGATACAGTATTCTAAATCAGCTTCTAGCTTATCCAGCACAACCTTCAAGAGCATGAATCACTTACTATAACAAATGGTGGTTTTGTGCTTGCAGAATCTGCCCCAAAATATCCTGATGATTCCCACCAGGCATACCATCTGCATACAAAAAAAAAATGCAGTTGAGCTAGACATTTAGAGTGCTAGGAATTATAAAATCAACAAAATGCAAAAAAAAAAGCATACGATTTCTCAACTGCACTTGGACTGTATTGCTTGGCCATCTGAGGCGCAAGCAATTTCTTCCATCCATTAGGAGTGTCTGGATCGATGAAATCCTCTGGATTTTCATCCTCCACAGCTTTCTTCCTCTGTTTTTTCTCGGTCTTCTTTGTTCCGTCTGAGGTTGCTTGTGCCTAAATCATATCAAACAAGCATTTCACTTACTAGATATCTGGATCATCTGTTCAGTCATACAACAAATTCAAGAGCATTATAATTGAACCTGGAGCCTAGCTGCCTCCTTTTGTTTTGCCTTAAGTTTTTTCTCTTCTTTCTCTTTCGCCTGAAAGTGAAAACTTTAACCTATAAATGGCTATTCACACACATGGTAACAAAAAAGTCTGATCTTATAACTCAGCGCATATCTGACTTCAGTAAAATCACTGTTAAGTTTGATCTAATTACCATTTCCAGTTACCGACTAACCATTTGGGCCAACACAAAAGAATACAGCAAGGAAATGAGTATACAGTATACAGAGCAAAGCAAGAAAGAACTTGACTTATACCTTTTGGTCCTTTTTCAGCTTCCTTTCTAACTCTTTCTCATCAAGCTGCTGCATGAATTGAAAAGGAGTGAATACTGAATAGAAAGGGTTGCTAACTAAAACACCCAAAAATGCAGTTCTGACTGTACAAAGGTGTCAAGTACCCCTCGATGCCCATTTTTTGTGTGGGATTGTGTGATTGGGAATCATTATACTACCAAAGTGCATAAAATTGTCACTTCATACTGTTCATGCATTTCTTCAGGCGCCACTAACACATACTAGTATAATTTACACAACCACTGAATACAAACTGCTGATTCAGACATATCAGAAAACAAACAGTAGATTCAGATACTATACATGTTACAATTTCGGGGAACACGATCTAGGCAAAGCAGTCATGGGGGGACAACATTGCTGCCAAAGTGCAGTTCAATTTATAATCTCACACCTCCCACGCCACTTGATAGGAGCAAAAAACGCAAGCTAGCCCCATCTATGCGAACGCGAGATAGAGTGAGGTAAGTGAGTACACGTACCTTCTCCTCCGCAACCTTCCCCGCCCCCTGCGCCCCGGGCTGCTGCACAAAAGCTCACCCAAATCAGTCCCACAAACAGAGAGGAGATCCCCACGACCATGAGGGGGGAGGGCGGGTTGCTCGGTCCGCGCTCCTTTGCTTACCTTCTCCATGCTTCAGATCAAGCTGGGCGGGTTGGCTCTCCTCTCGCCGCCGCTCCGCCGCCAGTAGAGTGGATGGAGTCCGAGGACGGCGGGAGCGAGCAGGAGGGTAGGGAGGCTAGGGTTCTGTGGGTTTTTTGCGGTTTGGAGATGAAAGGGATTGGGCAGGCCGGCGAGGTGGAGTCGGATTAGACAAGTGGGGTCCGCTAAATGTTGGGCTAACTTGCACCCACGGAATTTATGGGCCCATAAGCTTTTCTCTTTGACCTTTCGGGGCGGATGGGCTTCATGGGCTTTCTTATCTTTTCCTATGGGCGGATGGGCTTCATAGGCTGCTGAATCCTTTTCATAGGTCCAAAAGTTTGCACGCGGCCTAGCGGATTAGAAATCAGTTACTTTGGGTTGGGCCGGCGTACGCTTTGCGTTCCAGCTCAGAAGATTTGGGCCGATCACCTGAGATCACAGGCTCCGCCGTCGCCCGCTGGACGCAGATGCAGACGAGAGGAGAGTAGGGGTGGTAAAGGGGTTAATTTTTCGTATAGTAAATCTAAGAGTCAGGTCCTAAAAAGTCGGGCTATAATTTTATATAATTTTAAGGTCAAGTTGGACTGTAAAGAAAATATTATGACTATGACCCATTACCACCCCTAAAGTAGAGTGTAAGCGGCGGAGATCAACACGTGTGCCCATTCCCGCGCTCTGCATCCAACTAGTTGCAATTGCTTGTCCCTGATCCTGCGTGCCGGCAAGTGATAGCTGGTTACGCAATTGCTTCTCTGCGAGTGATCGATAACGACCTCAGCTCCATGGCAAGCATCAATCGGTATCCCCTGCCCTGTTGCCCCAATACTAGGCAGAGGTTCTGTTTTAGAGCTTTCTGTATCACCTCAATGGAATGCTTCGAGTTGAGCTTGATATATCTGTTTAAGACTATTCCAGCAGGGCTTTTAGTAGGGAAAGGTAGCAGCAGTACTAGTAATAATATAAGAAAAAAAATCCATTTTACAACCTTTATTCGTTCGATTTTCAAATTTGATGTAACAAATTAGAAATCTTGAAACCTTCAAGTTTCAAAACCGTTTATTTTTCACCCTTCTCCGATTTCCAGGACGGTTTGCGCTGACGTCAGAGCGGTTTTTTCTTTTTTTCTCTCTCTCCAACTTTAATAATAAGGGAAAAATAGTTAAATGGGTCAGAAAATTATAACATTTTTTAAGAGGTAGAGTAGGTGATAGGGAACCCATTTTAACTATTATTTTTAGTTGGAACACAAAAAAATTTAAAATATAAATATTTAAATATGGGTAAAATTTAAAATTTATTGAATTTTTAGGGAATCAAAACATGCTCCAAAATTTATCAATTTTAAACCTAAGGTTCATTTTGAACATAGTTTATCATGTTAATTTCATTTCACTCATGTTCCGTAGCAATATTGTAAGTTTGTTCATAAAGGCCAAATTTGCTCCAAACTTGATTATTTTAATAGATTTTAAAAATTTTCCACGGAACATGAGTGAAATGAAATTAACATGATAAACTAAATTCAAAATGAACCTTAGGTTTTGTATTAGGTAAATTTTGGAGCATGTTTTGATGCCCTAAAAATTCAATGAAATTTAAATTTACTCATATTCAAATATTTATGTTTCAAAAATTTTTTGAGTTCCAACTAGAAACAATAGTTAAAATAGGTTCCCTATCACCTACTCTACCTCTCTAAAACAATTTATAATTTTTTGACCCATTTAACTATTTTTACCTTGCTATTAAAGTTGGAGAGATTGAAAAAAAGGAAAAAACCACTCTGACGTCGGCGCAAACCGTCCTGAAAATCGGAGAAGGGTGAAAAACAAATGGTTTTGATACTTGAAGGTTGCAAGATTCCTGATTCTGTACATCGAGGTTGAAAATCGAACGACCGCAATAGTTGAAGGTTGTAAAATGGACTTTTTCCTTAATATAACTTCCAGATTACTGCTACAAGCAATTATTTCACAGCATTGACCTAGAAAAATGTTTTAGAGTAAAAATGAAGAGTTACTCTATCTCCCCTCTATGATTGTAAGAGTCACTATGTTCTTAGAGTTCATGATATCTTCTCCCATTTGCTCCATACCACTATTTCTCTGTACAAAATAAGCAGGGTGATTTGGCGCTGGTAGTGTTGTAATTCCATTCTCCAAGTTGAGCACAATAGAAGACATGAATGGCCTATCGTCAGGATTTTCCTGTACACACAGAAGACCCATATGGATGCAAAGCGAAGCTTCATCTAGTACGCAACTCTCCGCAATACATTTGTCTACCAGATCTATCGCCTTCCCTTCCTTCCAAAGGTTCCACGCCTGAGACAACCACATCACTCATTGAGATTGTATAAAAATATCAAAACCCTTTACTCCGCTAAATAATAATATTTACTTACATAGACTATCAGGTTTGGGTAACTCAGAGTGCGATTGATAGAGCTTATCTTGATGCCACTTACAACCTCCAATAGTAAGACGCCAAAGCTATAGACATCGGACTTTGCAGAGAAAATGCCCTCCATTGCATACTCGGGAGCCATATAACCACTGGTATTTCATATGCAGAAATTATGAAGATGAATTTGGTACAACCATATATTAATTTATGAAGAATAGTACTTACTATGTCCCAACAACTCTTCTCGTGTTTGCATTTTTCTGGTTGTCACCAAAGATCCTTGCCATACCAAAGTCTGCTATCCTAGGTCTCATCTCTGCATCTAGCAAAATATTACTGGCTTTGAGATCTCGGTGTACTATTGTTAGTCTTGAATCATGATGGAGGTAAAGAAGTCCTCTAGCTACTCCTTTGATTATCCCGAACCTTATTGGCCAATCAAGTGCTGCATTTCTTTCACGATCTACAATGAACAATTATGGAATATCTATTAAAAATATAATTATATAATTACTCAGTCGCACATTGAGCTTGTTTTTTTTTGAAGAGTATTGAACTTGTATTCAGTAGAACATACTGAAAATGATGGCATCCAAGCTTTTATTAGGCAGGTACTCATAAATCAACATCTTTTCATCTCCCTCAATGCAGCAACCAAGAAGTCGAACAAGGTTTCTATGTTGTAGCTTGGCAATTAGAATAACTTCATTTCTGAATTCCTGACTTCCTTGGTCTGAGTCCCTACTAAGTCTTTTGATTGCAACCTCTTGACAACCTTCTAATGTCCCCTTTGTAAGTATCACATAGAGAAGTATGATTGTGACATGTGCATATTACTTAATTAGATAATCAATAATCTAGGAAAAACATAGTAAGGAAGTTCCCTCACAGATTACCTTATAAACTTTGCCGAAACCGCCTTGTCCAATCATAAATGTACTGGAGAAATTGTTTGTCGCCACAAGAATATCTTGGAACTTCAGAAATGGAAGTTCAAAATTATTGGTATTTTTTTCTCTTCCAAATTCGTCTGAAGTAGTATAACCTCCATGCATCAGCTTCATCTGATTTTCCGTATTTGTTTTGCTTCCTGCTACCAAAAGTTGTTGAGTACTTGTTCTTGAGTAACTGTGATAGTTTATAGAAGAAAAACATACCTCTGAACTTGCAGATCCATACAAGTAAAATGGAAGTGAGAACAATGACAACTACCAAAATTGGCAGTAGGACTTTCAGTGTGTTCTTTTTTGTCCTTTTACCTGCAAGTAAGTGCAAAACTTATTCATATAGCACCAAGTTAAGAACGCATGACTGGAGAGTTCAGTTTTCAAACAGACTAACAAGTGCTACGATTTTACAATACATAATATTACCCTCTTCACTAAAATAATGACAACTCGGAATTAAGATCAATCCTTAACTAGATGTAGCTTACGATAAATTAAGATCACTAGGAAAGGGGAAAAATGTCTCAGAGTTCAGTATCTATTCTTGATGCTCATATACTGACTCCAAGATGCATGCAACCATATCTTGTGATCAGCTTATGGTTCTAGGATGCGTGCATATTCCAAATTAGCTGCCACTATCCTACTACATGTCATGATCTTGCTGCCTACTTTACATACCAGGTAAATGAACAGTTGGTTCCCACGGACTACAGATGTATATAGCTCCCTTAATTTTCATGGAGAACTAACTAGTGGTGCTATCATGTTATCTACATGTTTTGAGCAAGAGACCTCAGTGCTAAGATGATACGGATAAATGATAATTGAAGTGATGGTAGACTCTAACGGTCATTCCACAAGTTCTTCTTGGGTATGCTTCCGACACAAGTTCTTCTGATAAGCAATGGTACCTGAGAAGCCTGCAACTCGGAGGTATAGCGTCTCTTGAGTATCAGCACCAGCCGGGTTCATATTATAGGGACGCACGCCTATCTTCTGCGTGTCGACAAGCTGATGATCACCAATCCACAGAAGGCACCGTGTGCCATCACCATTGGATGTGCTCCCATTCAGTGTCGCATAGGCGTAGGCCACACAAGAGCAATTGGCACTGCACTCAGCTGCGCACTCCTGGAAGGTCTTTCTCCCGATGCGCACAAACTTGTCAGGCACTTTCATATCCGGCAGCGCCAAGAAACCATCACTGCACCGAAACGCCTCCTTTCGCTGGCAACCATGCGAGAACCTGCCATTGTTCCACTCTTCCTTGTCCACAGGCTTGAACCCATCAAGGCACTTGCAAGTTGGGGTAGCATCAGTGTAGTCGCAGTAACCAGAGAGCCCGCAGTAGCCGTACCTGCTACACTGGACATCCGGCCACACTACAAGCACTGCCCACTCTGACGAACCCCTATTCCATACACGTCCTTCTAGCCGACCAGAGTAGCTCATCACGATCCGCATGGGAGGTGCACCATCAGAGACGGTGAGGATCGCGGACATCTCATCGTCGATGTCTTCATATGCCACGTATATCACAATGCTTGTGTTTGCATAATATTGGCTGGTGACTGTAAATCCCGTCCACACGAGGCCGCGCCATTCCGGGAGCGAACCGTTCCGGATGAAGGCTTGGATGAACCGGTCTATCTCCCAGCTAAAGGAGAAGGCACCAGGCGAGGGGTCGTCGGGGCCGTTCCAAGAAACAAGGCGGCTGCCTTCATGCGTCTTGTGGCTCATCCATACCTTCATGCCTGGGAGCACCGTGTCAGCCGGGTGGTCAAAGCTCTGCCACAACATTAAGCCGCTCGGTGACCGTAGGATGAGATTGCCTGTGTTCATAAGCACGGCCGCCGATCCGGTAGTCGAACTTGGAGATGGTGAGGAGCTTGCAGAAGTGGTGGTGTTGGTTGTCCAGAGAACACGGCCGTTGGCATCGGATAAGACAAGGTCAGCTGTGTTGTTGGTGATGACAAGGGAAGGAGCTGATGAGGAGATGGCCGGCGTTTCCCGGTTAGCAACCCACACCACAGTGAATTGGGGGATGTTGTTGTACCATATGCCGAGGTAGAGCTTCTCCGGAGTGGAATTGGACGGGGAGAAGAAGCCCAAGGCGAAGTCACCACCATCGGATATGACGGTGGTGCCGAGCAAGAGCGGCTTGCCTGGAACGAGCCGGTCGTCTGAAGCACACAAGGCCGGCAAGAGGAGGAAAGTTACAGTACAAACTGACATGGAACTCATGAATCCCATCAGATCAGACTTCCTGATGAGGCGGCTCTGGCTCTCTGGATGAGTTTACTAGCTAGTTTATGCCTCAAAGTGGTTAAGGTAGGCGCCCAAGCTACTTGTTATGATAGTAAGGTCCTGCATACACGCTTGGTGTGCACGCAAGAATGCAAAAATTCCAGATTTCTCGTAGACTGTAATGAGTTCAAACATTCAAGTCAAAGCATGTTGGATTGTTGGTCGTAGTTGAAATGTACACATCGATAGTAGTTAGTAGGGTTGTTTCATGGCGTTAATCCTTTTTTAGGGAAGGGGGTTGTTACCTCGGCGTCATGGGTTTCTAGAATTGTAAAGATGAAGTGTATGCTTTGACTAGAGAAGAATGTAGAGCCCTCCTCAACTAATGATTAGCTACCTAATTAATAATAATTAATAATAGTCTATTTTAGCTAGCTAAAGATTAGCTAACTAGCTCCTAGCTAGATGTGTTTGATACATTATCTAATTGCTAATTATTAATATGTGAAATTTAATATAATGATTAGGGGTAAGATGGTCTTTGATGTTTTTAGCTGGGATTAGCCGAATTCATCCAGCTAACAAGATGGTACTATTTCAATTAGCTGATCTGTTTGGATCCATAATAGCTAAATTTAGTTTGCTAAAAATTAACTAGAGGATCCAAATAGGATATAGGTGGTCTGAAAACCACATTACCGTCTTTCAATCAAAATTTACTAATGTATATTCTCTCCATCAACAAATTTAATTAATTAAGCTATTGTAGAATCTACGTGGCCAAATTTCCAATGAGTAAATTACGTCAATAGCTTCTGGAACAGCATTATATCATATTTTAATGGAAGTCAGGGAATGAGAGTCCCCACCTGAACCGATATAGTCCCCACCTAAACCGTCCCCACCTAAACCGATATACAATAGATTCCACTGATATGGTAAGTTTATCCGTATCTGTTGTACTCTAAATTCATCCTTTAAAATAAATATTCCGTTCTGATACTTTAAATTCATCCTCTAAAAAGAATATTCCGTTCTGTTCATCGAGAATCTCTCTACCGACTATCATCCGCGGGCCCCACACGTCATTCTCTGTCTCTCTTTTTTTACCCCGCGCCCTCCCTCCTCTCTCTCTCGGCCCCGAGCACGCCTCCGCCTCCGCGCCTCCTCTCGCCGGCACACTTCCGCCTCCGCACCTCCTCGTCGGCGCCCCCCCTCTCTCTCTCTGCTCCGCTTGGCTTGGCGGCGCCCGGGGAGCCGCGTGCGGCGGCGGCAGCGCGGGGCTGGGGTGCCGAGCAGCGGCGCCTCACCAACTTCCTCCGCCGGCGAGGCGGGGCACCAGTGGCGAGGCGAGCAGGGGCCGCCGGCGGGTCGGATCCCGGCGGCCGCGCCGCCCCCTCCCCTGCTCCCTCCCTCGCCGGCCTCCTTCGCCTGCAGAGGCGCGGGCCGGGCCGCGGCTCGCGGCTGGACGGAGCGGCAGCGGCGCACCCTCTGCGCCCTCCCTCTCCCCCTGCGCCGGTCAGATCCGGGGCGGCGAGGCCGGTGCTGGCCCGGCCTCCGCGAGCGGAACGACGTTGCGAGGGAGGCGCAGAAGCGAGGCGCGGCAGACTGCGGAAGCCGGAGGTGGACGAGGCCTCCGGCTGCTGCTGTTGCGGCGGCGGCCATGGCGCGCGCGCGGTGGCCGGTGGGAATCGAATGGGGCGCGGTGTTCGTGGGCCGCGTCCACGCTCACGCCTGGGTGGCGCGGGGTGGCCGGCGGTGCTGCTCGAGCTCGGCGCTCCTTCGTTTCCCCACCTCCGAGGCGTGAGGCCGTGCGCCACTTCCTCTCCCTCTCCGGCAGGCGGACGGGTGCGAGCGGTGGCTTGGACGGGCGCGGGGAAGAACGGCAGCGGAGGCGAGGTGGGCCAGCGCGGGACATAGCGGTTCCCCGCTATCCCACTGAAAATACAGTAAACGGAGGAGTCCGCTACTTTAGCGTATGCTTTAGAGGGTGCCAGTGCAGCGAGATTTCCGCTATATTGGTACTGCAAGAAGGGATAGGGGCGTCTATTTTTATCCTGCTCATCGAGATTCTACCTATCATTCTCTATACCAACTACCAGCCTGTGGGACCCACGGGTCAGATTTTTTTCCTTTTTTAACCTCCCTCCCTCCGCCCGTCCCCACCGCCCTCTCTCCCTTTCTCTCTCCGGCGCCCCTCCTCCCTCCTCCGGCGCCGGCGCGCCCCTCCTCCTCCCTCCTCCCTCGCCGCGCGGGACCATGGCGCGCTCGCGGGTCCATGGCGGCGGCCGGATCCCGGTGGCCCTCCTCCCTCGCTGCGCGCCCTCCATGGCGGTGGCCGGATCCCGGCGGCCCTCGTCCCTCGCCGCGCGGGACCATGGCGCTCACGGGTCCATGGCGTCGGCCGGATCCCGGCGGCCGTCGCGGAGCAGTAGCGGCGGCAGTGTCGGGGCAGTGGCGGCGTCAAGCGCGAGGCTGGGGCGCTTGCAGGAGAGAAGCACGGGCGGAGGAGAACCTTCCCCTGCCGGCTGAATCCACCACGCCGCCGCCCGCCGCCGCCCACGCCTCCCTCACGCTCCCCTCTACCACCTCCACCACTCATCGCCCAACACCGGTGCTCCTCCTGCGGGGAATCAAGGCCGCGCCCGCCATTGCCGCGCCGGCGAACTCCCACCTCCGAGCGCCCCCGTCGTCGAGCAACTCATCAAACCGGCGCCGGAGCCGGAGGCAGAGGGGACGAGGGAGCCGGCGGTGGAGGAGGGGAGCCGTAGGAGGGGCGCGAATTTTTTCCCACCAGTCCGGCGGCGCCTCCGTGGCCCAGGCGATGACGACGGCGGAGACTCGAGCTCCTCTCGAGCCATGGCGAGCTGTACGGCGACGGCGAAGATCTCACGGCGGCGGCGACTCCCTCCCTCCCTTCTTGGCGGCGGAGATCTCGAAGCTCGGAGGCGGCGGGAGGTGGAGGTGGAGTCCGGCGCTCGTGCAGGAGCAGGCGGAGCTCGGAGGCGGCGGCGAGGACGCGTGCGGTGGAGAGGGAGTGCGCCGGCGAGGTGGGTGACCACTCCTCTCTCTCCGTGTCCGGGTTCACAGCAGCTGCTCCGTCGCGCCGCTGCCTGCTCTACTCCGCCCCGCCTGCCGGGAGGTTGAGGATGGCGCGCGCGCCTGGCCGTGGGCGCGCGGGCCCTGCGCCACGTCGGCGTAGCGGACGTCCGAGGACGACGCTGGGAATGGCGGAGCTGCGGCCATACGCTTCTTTAGCGTATGCCTTTACCGCACCCGGTGCAGCGTCTGGGTACGCTATCCTGTCCTGCACGATGAGGTCGCGGGCGCGTTAGCGTACCCGGTGCGGGCAGCCTCACCGGTAGCATATATGTTGATAGGTTGTAGAGGCTGGAGATGTTTCCTTTTTCTAAAAAATATCTTGATGGATAAAACAAAAATAATTTACCCGGCAGTTGATATCTATTTTCTTGCCACTTGTGCATGCAGGAGCTTGCGGTCAGCAGTTAGTCAGTACGTGCATCGTCACCAAAACGCTAGCTGCCGAGGAAACCTCCATTATTGGAATGACTTCTTCACCGATATTATTGTACTGTGTTTGGGGTGTATACACATCAGGCTCGTTCAGACCAAAGGAAGACTTCCTTTCCTTTCAGTAGTAGCCCTCCAGGTTCCAGGCGTCATCAACGACCGGCAACAGAATTCCATAGATGGACTTACGTAGTAGGTGAGTTTGAGATTTCACATCAGCTTGATTAAAAGATACCCCTGTTTGGGCTCCTCCCCGCGCTTCACGGGTGAAAACGTACGTTGGACATTTTGTAAAAAACCCCTCATACTTTCTAATAATCACAGATAAACCCAGCTCATCCGGACTGTACACACTGCTCACGTTTGCGTATTTTTCATTTAGGTCCTCAGAATAATATTTATTTCGACATAAAGAAGGGAAAATTCGATAATTCCATCGTGTTTACAAAAAACCCCCGCTAGGCAATTTTTCATTCACCCCCTCCCGCAGAACCTCTCTGTCCCTCTCCTGCTCCCCGCCGCCGCCGCCCTCTCTCTGTCTTTCTCCCCCTCTGCTCTCTGCCTCCCCGCCGCCCTCCCCGCCGCCGCTCCTCCTGCTCGCCGCCGCCCGCTCCCGCGGGATCCAGATCCACCGCCGGGCGCGGCTCGGAGGTAGGGGGCGCGGGCCGGCCGGCCACGGCGCGGCTGCTCCAGCGCATGGAGCAGAGCGACGGCTGCCGTGTGCCCAGGCCGGCACCGCTGGGACGCGGGCCGTGCCCCATAACCTTGGATTGGACCCCTTGCCCAGCCGCACCTTGGACGCGGAGGAGGAGGCACGACTCGCCGGGGTCGACAGTGAGGCGGCGGTGCGTGCGCAGGAGAGCGTGTCAGCCGAGCTGCTCGACGTGCTACGGGAGGCCAAGCGCAACGCCGTCAGGCTCCGTGCACTGCAGCAGCGGAAGGAAGCCGCGCACGCCGTCGAGCTCGAGAGGTGGTTCAAGGTCTACGACGACCGGCGACTCCAGCTACGGCTGGATCGATCCGCAGGAGCTGGTCCCCTTCGAGGACCATTTCACCGGGATGGCGGCCCTGCGGATCTGGTCCCCTTCGAGGACCACTTCGCCGGGAAGGTGGCCCAGGGCGGCAGCTCACGCAGCAGCTTCGCCGCCGCCGTCGCGGAAGCCATCAACGAGGTCGCCCGCCGCCGTCGCGGAAGCCATCAACGAGGTCGCCCGCCGCAGCGGTGCTCGCGCTGCTCTGCCCGTGCCAGCTACACCCTTCCGTCACCTCCCCGCCCCTCCGGAAGAACATGCAGTTCGCAGGACACCTACGTATGAACCTTAAAGGACTCGTCATCCAGGTACGTGCTCAACATGTGTTCGTTGATATGCCTTGGAGCTAGAGTAATCTCTAATCTTTCATCTTTTCCTCCTTTCTCCAGGCTGCAACCACGATAGGTATTGGATTTGCATCTTCTTCTTTACCTCAATCCCTCCACCTGTTACGTTCCAAGATCAACCAGAGCAAGCTTTTCTCTTTCTTTTTCCTACAGCTCTTTTACTGGTTATACAGAGGTGGCTTCCAAGTAATGTGTTGTTGAGGAAAAATTGCTGCAGCTCTCTAGCTGTGCTTTCCTGCGACAATTTCTTTTGATTAGTGTTCCCTGCTCAAGTTCCTAGAATATTCGGTCATCTCTCTAAGCCCACCATTCCCTAATTTTGAAAAAGGGTATTAGTTTGATGTTGCCACTTCACGTATTGTGAGCCCAATAATTGTTATTGGTAGATTGTCGTTATTGTGACTACTCAATCACTCATTATAGTTTATGGCCATATTCTCCATAGAGACAATTGACTTGCAAGGTGACTTTTATTTCCATTCTTTGTTGTTCTGATTCTGATGTGCCGTGGATCATGGTCGTAACATATAGGAAGATCCATTTTAGCTTTTGCATATAATGAACGTATCAAGCATGGTAACATTCCAATAACAGCTACTTTTGACTCTTACTTGCTAGATGTTCTGAAGATTTGAAGAATACAACGCTGATAAAGGTATCAAGTGCAACCATGTAAGGTTCAGAAAACATGGACCAAAGTACCTTGACGACCTGCACATATTGTTTGATAAGACCCATGTTACCGGTGCGTCTGCATCATGTCCAGATGATGTATCCTCGGATGAGTCAAGTGACGAGGATGTAGCTGAGGTACAGAGAACACTTCCTAATGATGATGTAAAGTTGGCCGCTTTGAAGAAATCAAAACCAGAAAAAAGGAAGCGCCCTGAAGATAAGGATGAGAAGAGCCCTTTTTATCGATTGTACTACATGTTCAAAGATAGAAACTGCAGCAGAAAAGATATCTACAAGTATTGAAGCATCATCGGCGCCTCCACCCAACGCGGTCCCAAGCATTAAAGAGGCCATGAAGATGGTGAAAGATTGTGGGGTGCAAGAAAAAACTGCTCTAATGCACACAGCCACATTCCTGATCGTCAAGCCTGATTTTAGGGAGGTCTTTAGTTCACTAGAAACAAATGAAGGAAGGTTGGATTTGCTTGAGAGGGAACATGAAAAGGATATGATGAGGTGCCAGTAGTACCTTTTTCTTATTTCCTTATGTTGAAAACTCTATTTGCTGCTGTTATGTGTGAACCCCATTAGTTCATGTAAACCACTATTTGCTTATGTTATCTGTGAACCAATATTTGCTTATGTTGAGAACTCTATTTCCTGCTGTCATGTATGAACCATTTCTTATGATATGCACCTTTTAAATAATCTTGTTTTGCTGTCCATATATATTGTTGTTATCCATATGTATTGGCCAAAAAGGGGCCTTAGAAACTGCAGCAGAAAAGATATCTACAAGTATTGAAGCATCATCGGCGCCTCCACCCAACGCGGTCCCAAGCATTAAAGAGGCTATGAAGATGGTGAAAGATTGTGGGGTGCAAGAAAAAACTGCTCTAATGCACACAGCTACATTCCTGATCGTCAAGCCTGATTTTAGGGAGGTCTTTAGTTCACTAGAAACAAATGAAGGAAGGTTGGATTTTTAGGGAGGTCTTTAGTTCACTAGAAACAAATGAAGGAAGGTTGGATTTGCTTGAGAGGGAACATGAAAAGGATATGATGAGGCGCCAGTAGTACCTTCTTCTTATTTCCTTATGTTGAAAACTCTATTTGCTGCTGTTATGTGTGAACCCCATTAGTTCATGTAAACCACTATTTGCTTATGTTATCTGTGAACCAATATTTGCTTATGTTGAGAACTCTATTTCCTGCTGTCATGTATGAACCATTTCTTATGATTTGCACCTTTTAAATAATCTTGTTTTGCTGTCCATATATATTGTTGTTATCCATATGTATTAATATTTGAATATCTTGTCTAGATGGATGGTCACATGGAAGATTTGACCAAAAAAGGGCCTAAAGCACTATTGCTTCTAGCTGAACTTTCCCAGCAGGCTGCAATTTTTGGTCAAATGAGGGGTATTTGCACAAAGGATAGCACTAGAATCTGGAGTTCAATGAGTTATGAGGTGCATGGATCGATCGAGGTACTTTTACAAAATATTTCAGATGAGCCCTGAGATTTTCACGTCACTTCATGACTTGCTAGTATCGACCTATGAGTTGACATCAACTATCCATGTTTTATCATATGTTGAAGTTGAAGTGCCAGCAGAGGAAGTGGTTAACCATACATGCCGACATGAATATACTTCTTAGAACATCCTAGCTATTTGTGACTTTGACATGAGATTTATATTCGCTGTTGCTGGTTGGCCGGGTTCTGCACATGACTCACGGGTCCTCACTCACGCGTTAGCAAACTTTTCTTCTTTTCCTGTGCTTCCTCAAGGTAAAAATGTTTTATTACAAAGTCATCAATACTTCTATTGTTATGTGCTTTTGCTAATCCTTCTTTTATAGGAAAATATTATCTTGTGGATTCTGGTTATCCAAACCGAATAGGATACCTTGCCCCTTTCAAAGGAAGCAAATACCATATTCCAGAATTTCACCATCGTTCTGGGAGTCCTCCGCAAGGGAAGTACGAGATGTTCAATTTCTTACATTCATCCCTTCGAAATGTTATTGAACGGTCTTTTGGAGTCTTGAAGCAGAAGTGGCGTATTTTGAAAGGCATCCCTAGTTTCTCTACTCTACTCAGAAGCATATTGTTCTTGCTTGTATGGCATCGCACAATTTTATTCGTGATAGCCGGTTGCATGATGAGGAGTTCGATAGATGTGATGCTGATGAGGACTACCTACTAGAGGAGACATCTGCCACAACACAAGATGAGAATCAAGATGGTCAGAATGAGGTTATCATGAATATCATTCGCGATCGGATAGCTGATGCTTTGGTTAATGCGAGAGAGGGATAAATTATGATGTAAGAAGATTGCCATATGAACCATATATCTTTTGTTCTATTATCTTTGTACCAATGTGGATCATATGTTTATGGTGGATAGTAATGTTATCAGTTGTTTGGACTTTAATTGTGTACTTCTAGGCTAGAAATATGATCAATTATGTTCAATTATGGTCAATTTTCCTTCCAAATATGGTCAATTATATGCAAATTAGTGAACAACAAAGACTGTTACGATCAATTTGCATATAAACAGCCTCACAGACGTTCAGGGGCATTACGGACATTTTATACCAAAGCCACAGCCCACAGCAGCTTTTAGCCAAACGACTTTCAACTTTTTTCACAGCTCACAGCCCACAACAGCTTTTTCCACAGCCACAGCCCACAACAGCCTTTTTTCACAGCCACAGTCCAACCAAACACACTGATAGTAACTCTTTCAAACCCAAGGTTTATGCTTTCTGTTGTGATTTTTGGACTGTCAGCTTTATCATATCACTTTCAAAACAACATTTCCAGTTCTGAGGTGAGAGCACCACTCTTTACTTTTGCACTAGATCTCTGTTTTAATGACGGACCATGCTAGAGTTATCTTGAATCCATGAACAGACTATGGTCAGTAATTAACATAGCATCGCTCTCCTGCACAACAACCAAGCAAAATGTTCCGCTTTGCCTTCCAAAACGCAATGTGTCCAAGCAACAAAATAAATGCTCAACATTATGTAGTGACTTCCAAGCTAACATGCCACAGCTCCTACTTTCAACTAAAAATTTACCATCCTGTAAAGTGAGTTGATCAACTTTCTCACCGAGAATAAGAAGTGTGACTGCAGAGGTAAATTAAACACTTTGACTGTTCTAGATCACTTTGACAGTGCAATGCATCTCAGGAGTTGACACCACAATGACAATTTATACTCACTGAACTGAAAAACAGATGTACTGCACTATTTAATTTCCTGGGTGAAATTAGGATCTTGTCATTCTGAATGGAGCCTGGAAATATTACTAGACGGTGTGACCATGACTGCTTTCAGACATGGCAAAGCACACATCAATTGGTACCAAATGATGCGATAGTTCAATATAGTGAGATGCAGTACTTAAAGTAAGTAGAAAATAATGTTAGTTTTCATCATAATAACCTTTTTTGTTTCAGGTTTACCGTGGCTCTTGGTGGGGGCTTGATGTGTGTTCTTATGGGTAGCCTGATCCATACCACCTGGACCAGTGCTTTAACATAATGGCATGAAGTCAGGAACACAATTGCCTTCTCAGCTAGCAAACTATGTGGGGGGAATTTTGTGATTCTCTTTAACAAGTCAATATGATGCCTAGGTGGCAATATGCAAACAAGTTTCATTTGTTTCCCAAGTTCATGCTTAAAGAACTTATTTGCAGTTTTCAGGGCATCAAAATCGAAGATAGAATTTGCTCCTCTTGTGTGTTTTCAAAACATCTGGACTGTATCGTCTTGCTTTGATTGTGGATAAAAAAGGAGTTAAATGTTCCTGTCACACAATGCAGATGGAAGGAGTGGCTGCTTAGCTGAACTTCGTAAGGTTGCTTGGTGAAGATTTTGTTAGGTTCATTGGATTTAGACCACAGTGCAGATCCTGAATTTCTATTCATTGTTTGAAATGTACGTTGAACTATGTAATAAGAAGAATATAAGCACTCCTTGTTGCTGAAACAAACATATTCTATTAGCGTGGATATGCTTATTTAATTTATTTTGGTTAAGTAGTTCCTATTCTCACATAAGAATGCGCTAGAATCTGGTGATGCACAACATTAAGTAGGATCTTACTATTTAGTTAGATGACTTATGAATTGACATATAGCTCTAGATTTTATCATCGTGCACAACTGAATTGACTAGCCTCAATCACCATAATTCTACAACTGACCGAAGTGGGCAGTAACTTGTTAAGTTATTAATCTAGTATATGAAACACGCTGACAAGAATAATGGCCCAGACAAAGTCCAATGTTGTTGTTGATGCCTCGCCTCAGTGCTTGAGGATCGACGGAAGATGAGTTGGGAAATGGGAATCTATGTTGACTCCGAGTGCACATGAGTCCAGGCGAACATAAGTATATAACCGGAAAATGCTATATATAGTAACTTATGACAACATGATGATTACGTACGCTTGTGTTGCAGCTCAGAAGATATGGGACCCTCGCGGCGCGCGTCTCCTATGTCTGATCACTATTCACCCTGAGATCACAGGCTCTGTCATCGCCCGCCGGACACCAATGCAGAGGAGAGGAACGTGTGAGCGGCGGAGATCAACCTGTGTGCCCATTCCCGCGCTATGCATCCAACTGGCTGCAATTGCTTGTCCCTGCGTGTGGGCTAGCAGGTTATTTTTTTTTAAAAGACCCTGACAGTTGTCCGGCATTCATTAATAAGGAGTAGAGTTTACAAAGGCTCCAGTGGCGCCAAAACAACTTCCTACCCAGACAGAGCGCTGGGGAGGCCTAAAAAAGGAAACGGATTACTCCCAAAAAATGTGGCCAACTAAAGTATCAAGGTGTTTTGCTCCAGCAAAAGTCCACATCCTCACGTCATCTTTCAGTATTGAGATGAAACGCGACACCGGCAGCTCTTCCTTAAAAATTCTGTTGTTGCGCTCCCTCCAAAGCGACCAGATAATCAGTAGGATCAGCGAGCCCAGGGTCTTCTTCTGTTGGTTTTGGGCTAGCAGGTTACCCATGCTTCTCTGCAGGTGATCGATGACGACCTCAGCTCAATGTCAAGCAGCGATCCTATACCCTGCCCGGCTGCCCCCATACTAGGCAGAGGTTCTGTTTTAATTTAGAGACTTTATGCTTTCTCACCTCAATGGAATGCTTTGAGTTGAGCTTGATATATCTGTTTAAGACTATTCCAGCAGGGCTTCTAGTAGGGAAAGATAGAAGCAGCACACTTGTATTAATATAACTTCCAGATTAATGCTAAAAGCAATTATTTCACAGCATTGACCTAGACAAATGTTTTAGAGTAAAACTGAAGAGTTACTCTATCTCCCTTCTATGATTGTAAGAGTCACTGTGTTCTTAGAGTTCATATTATGTTGCCTCATTTGCTCCATGTCACTATTTCTCTGGACAAAATATGCAGGGTGATTTGGTGCTGGTAGTGTTGTACTTCCACTCTCCAAGTTGAGCACAACAGAAGACATGAATGGCCTATCGTTATGATTTTCCTCTACGCACAGAAGACCCATATGGATGCAAAGTGAAGCTTCATCTAGTATGCAGCTCTCCACAATACATTTGTCCACCAAGTCTATTGCCTTCCCTTCCTTCCAAAGGTTCCACGCCTGAGACAATCACATCACTCATTGAGATTGTATAAAAAGATCAAAACCCTTTACTCTGCTAAATAATAATATTTACTTACATAGACTATTAGGTTTGGGTAACTCGGAATGCGATCAAAAGAGCTTATCTTGATCACTTACAACCTCCAACAGTAAGACGCCAAAGCTATAGACATACTCAGGAGCCATATAACCACTGATATTTCATATGCACAAATTATGAAGATGAATTTGGTACAACCATATATTAATTTGCGAAGAATAGGACTTACTATGTCCCAACAACTCTTCTTGTATTTGCATTTTCCTGGTTGTCACCAAAGATCCTTGCCATACCAAAGTCCGCTATCTTGGATCTCATCTCTGCATCTAGCAAAATATTACTGGCTTTGAGATCTCGGTGAACTATTGTTAGTCTTGAATCATGATGGAGGTAAAGAAGTCCTCTAGCTACTCCTTTGATTATCCCGAACCTTATTGGCCAATCAAGTGTTGCATTTCTTTCACGATCTACAACGAACATTCATGGAATGTATATTAAAAAATGTAATTATATAGTCACGCAGTCTCTCATTGAACTTGTATTCAGTAGAACATATACTAAAAATGATGGCATCCAAGCTTTTATTAGGCAGGTACTCATAAATCAACAGCTTTTCATCTCCCTCAATGTAGCAACCAAGAAGTCGAACCAGGTTTCTATGTCGTAGCTTGGCAATTAGAACAACTTCATTTCTGAATTCCTGACTTCCTTGGTCTTAGTCCCTACTAAGTCTTTTGATTGCAATTTCTTGACCACCTTCTAATGTTCCCTTCGTAATTATCACATAGAGGAGTATGTTCGTGATATGTTGTGCATATTACATAATTAGATAATATATAATTTAGGAAAATAAAGTAAGGAACTTCCATCACAAATTACCTTATAAACTTTGCCGAAACCACCTTGTCCAATCATAAATGTACCGGAGAAATTGTTTGTTGCGACAAGAATATCTTGGAATTCCAGAAATGGAAGTTCAAAATCATTGATATTTTTTTCTCCTCCAAGTACATCTGAAGTAGTAAAACCTCCGTGCATTAGCTTCTTCTGATTTCCCGTATTTGTTTCCCTTCCTGCTACCAAAAGTTGTTGGGTACAGAGTACTTGTTCCTGAGTAACTGTGATATTATACAGAAGAAAACATACCTCTGAACTTGCGGACCCATAAAAGTAAAATGGAACTGAGAACAATGACAACTGTGTTCCTTTTTGTCCTTTTACCTGCAAATAAGTGCAAAACTTATTTATATAGCGCCAATTAGTATCATACTATTGCAGAGTTTAGTTTTCAAACAGCCAAACAGGTGCTAAGATCTTACATTACACAATATTACCTTCTTCCCCACTAAAATAATGACAACTATGAATTAAGGTCAATCCTTAACTAGATGTCTTGCTTGAAATTAAGATCACAAGGAAAGGGAGAAAAAAAACTGTAAATATCAGATTCTCAGTTCAGTATCTATTCTTGATGGTAATATATTGACTCCAACATGCATGCAGCCATACCGTACCTTGGGATCAGCTTACGCTTCTACATGTCATGATCTCGATGCCTACTTTACATACCGGGTAAATGAACAGCTGAGTTCCGGTGGACTACAGTCTACAGATGTATATAGCTCCATCCCTTATTTTTCATGGAAAACTAGCTGATACAGATAAGTGATAAAATGATGGTAGTAGACTCTAACGGCCATTCCAGAAGTTCTTCTTTGGTATGCTTCCGACAGAAGCTCTTCTGATATGAAATGTTACCTGATGACATGCCTGCAACTCGGAGATATAGCGTCTCTTGACTATCAGCACCGGCAGTATTGTAGGGACGCACACCCAACTTCTGCGTGTCGACGAGCTGATGGTCACCAATCCACACAAGGCACCGTGTGCCATCACCATTCACTGTGCCATTCATCAGTGTCGCATAGGCGTAGGCACTCCGCCGCGCACTCCTGGAGGGTCTTTCTCCCAATGCGCACAAACTTGTCGGGCACCTTCATCCCGGCCAGCGCCAAGAAGCCGTCGCCGCATCGCAGCGCCTCCTTTCGCTGGCATCCGCGCGAGAACCTGGCGTTGCTCCATTCCTCCTTGTCCACAGGCTCGAACCCATCAAGGCACTTGCAAGTTGGGGTAGCGTCCGTGTAGTCGCAGTAACCGGAGAGCCCGCAGTAGCCGTAGCTGCTACATTGGACGTCCGGCGACTCTCCAAGCACTGCCCACTCTGACAAATCCCTATTCCAAACACGTTCTTCTAGCAGACCAGAGTAGCTCATCACCAACTGAATGGGCGGCGCACCATCCGAGACTGTGAGCACCGCGGACATCTCATCGACGGTGTCAACATATGCCATGTATACCACAATGCTGGTATTTGCCTTAATGTGTTGGCTGGAGACTGTGAATCCTGTCCACACTGAGGTGCGCCATTCTGGGAGCGAACCGTTCCAGACGAAGCCTTGGAGTGTCAACGGAACAAAGGAGAAGGCACCAGGCGAGGGGTCGTTGGGGCCGTTCCAAGAAACAAGTTGGCTGCCTTCATGCGTCCTGTGGCTCTTCCGTATCTTCATACCAGGGAGTAACATGTTGGTCGGGTGGTCAAAGCTCTGCCACAACACCATGCCGCCCGGTGACCGTAGGATGAGATTGCCTGTGTTCGTAAGCACCGCCACCGATCCGGTAGTCGATCTTGGCGATGGTGAGAAGCTTGTAGAAGTGGTGGTGTTGGTTGTCCAGAGAACACGGCCGTTGGCATCGGATAAGACAAGGGCAGCTGTAATAAAAAACTTGTTGGTGACGACAAGGGAAGGAGCTGATGAGATGACCGGTGTTTCCCGGTTAGCAACCCACACTGCACTGAATTGGGGGATGTTGTTGTACCATATGCCGAGGTACAGCTTCTCCGGAGTAGAATTGGACGGGGAGAAGCAGCCTAAGGCGAAGTCACCACCATCGGATATGACGGTGGTGCCGGGCAAGAGCGGCTTGCCTGGGACAAGCCGGTCATCTGAAACACACAGGGCCGGCAAGAGGAGGAAAGCTACAATACAAACAGACATGGAACTCATGAATCCCATCAGATCAGACTTCCTGATGAGGAGGCTCTGGCTCTCTGGATGAGTTTACTAGCTAGTTTATGCCTCAAAGTGGTACGGAAGAGGTAGGTGCCCAAGATACATATATATATACTTGTTATGGTATACATATAGTAAGGTCCTGCATACACGCTTGGTGTGCCCGCAACAAAGGAAAAAAATTCCAGATTTCTGGTAGACGACTGTAATGTAAGATAGTATAAAGAACGAGTAGAATTGAAAACTTTTCTCACCTAATTCGAATTCACCGTACCTCTCACGTTGGACCCACATGTCAGATATCAAGAAAGTAAAATTAAGTGCAGATCCATAAAAATTGCAGATTTGCTCCTTGTCAGCTGATTGAAATTTTGTTTATCTATCAATCGACGTTGTGGCTCGTTGGATTGACGGTCAACGCACGAGGACGACCCATATGTTAGTACATCAACTGGGTCCGCACAACTATTTATGCGCCCGTTAATTGTTACCGGGTCGGGATCACTGTTGTGTTGCCCACCGCTTCCCTATCCCAGGCAGGCGAGCGCAGCCGCTAGGCGGGCGGCTTCCTGCTCGGCGGCGGCGCGTCGCGGTGGCGTGGCTCCCCGCCCTGTGAGCGCGGCTCCTCACCCCGCGCACAGCTCCCACGCCATTCTGTTGCGGACGCCTCGCCCCGCGCGATTCCTCTGCTCCGACTGATTCCCTCCCCCCCCCCCCCCCCCCCCCCCCCCCCCAACCCCACATTCAGGTAGGCTTATCGGCTGAACGGCTCGTGCTCTTCTGATCCATCCTCCAATCAGCCTCCCTGATGACGACCATGGATCTGTGCGACGGCATGGAGGTAAGTGATAGGACTTCTAGGGTTAGGGTAGGTCATAGTTTCTCTATGTTAGGCGTGCAGGACAGCAATGCGCGAGGCGGCAGTAGTGTTTGGGATTTACTACATCCATTTCTCTGTATGTTTTGTGATCGATTCAGTGAGGGGTGTGGACTGACAGGATTCCTCAGTAAATCTCGTGAGTGGTAGAGTTTGTGTTCAAATGCCGAATTGCTTTGTCCATGCGTGTGTTTCTGTGTGTTTTGTGATATTTTACATATTTTTTCTGATGCACTTCTGTAGTTTATGCCGTGGATATGTTTCCTAGGTGCTTAGATAACTATTGTAGTTATGTTGTTGAGTTCGTCTATCTCGTGTAGCACCCTATAGAGCTCAGCTATAGTTGTGATGTTAGTATTGTTCAACGCTTGCTAATTTAATGTACCTCGTGCAGCCCCCTACAGAGCTCTGTATATGATAGTTTTGCAATGTGCAGTTAGAATATTTTCTACTCTGCTTGGGCCACATGTGTGCAAGTAATCGAGTAGGATCACTGCTTCCTCCTTTTGATTCGATTGGATGGATTAAGAAATTTTGGTTCAGTCATAAAAATTTGCAGAATTGTTCTCTAATGATGATCCTTTCTGTTTTTTACTAGAAGATTCCTTCGTTTTGCAATTCCCATGTCTAGCAGTAGGCTAGTTATCGAATACAAATATATGTAGGAAACACCTAGTCAGTTTGTGCCATGGAAAGCTTGCATGATTGTTGTACCGAATTTTACAGCAAGAGAATTTTAAAATGCAACAATATTCCTATTTTTTCCTGCATTTATTATATTTATGTGCCTGTGAGTTATTTTGTCAACTAAAGTTGTGTAGTTTAATGACGTGCTTCTCCAGTTTACAAAGAACAAGTGTTTAGTATAACTGTACAATGTTCCTTTCAACAAATCCATTTACTATTTGCTGGTTGTTTCTTATCAATAGTTTATCCATTTACTAAACTTTGCTTCTTTACTCTGAATATTTATCATATCTAATTACATATTTTGTTATTTTCTATAGGAGCTTATTACACTACTATTATTCTATGATTCAGTATAAGAAATTATTTTTCAATCTAGATTGTTATATTTACCTTGTATGGAATTTTTTTATTTTTCCCATATATTTGAAATGGTCTTCCTAGCTTACATTATCTACTAGTTATTTGATTGGTAATTTCAAAACTATGGATATTAGTCTTTTTTATTGTATAGATGGGTTGCCTTTTTGATCTAGATACGTGTTCAACTCAGCTTATACAATATTAATGCTTCAGTTGACTTTAGTTCAGTTTGGCCTGTTTGGGATCCACTTTTGGCTTGTGATATTTGTGAAATAAAGCTGCAACTTGGCTGTTGTGCTTGTCTCTAGTTTTTTTTTGTTTCAAAATTGCATGTGGTTTTTGTCATGTTTGCCTTGCCCGCAGGACCAAGATAAAGGAAAGCTCGACAAATTAAACAAGGAGAAGTTGCTAGACTTTTGTGAAATACTGGATATTCGTGTTCCAAAATCAACTACAAGGAAGGTTAGTCAGCTAAGCCCTGTGTATTGTTAGCAGGAGCAGTGAACTCTTTAATAATGGCTTGTGCTTTGCCGATCCAGGAATACGTTTCTACCAAAGTCTTAGAATTTTTGGATTCCCTTTGAGTTACTACGGATGTTGTTCTCAGTGATAAAAAGTCACAACTTCTGATGGAATTGATATGTGCTCAAATCCTTTCCACAAAATGCACCTTTGATTAGGTAGAGTACATGTTTTTTTTAATCTTGAGGCCACAAAAACCTATATGAATGGATGGTTATGGTCTTAGACGTGTCGTAAGGGCAGTGTTGCTCATTCAGCAGTATTAAACCTCTGACTAGGGTCGAGATTGATTTTCTTGGAGTGTGGAAGCCCTTGGCACCATGACCTGAACAATTGTAGTGTCTGTCCTCTCCAACATTTCAGAAAAGGGAAGAAGCGTGGGAGGAATCCTGTCTGGTGCTAAGCATCTAAAATTTTGAAGCTTTTTTAGTAACCTATCGAAACCAAAACAACCATTCTTCTGCCGTTTGCTTGTTTAGTTTCCATTGAAAAAACTTTCATGTAGCATACAGAAATAATACACTACTGCCACTATGAAATTTCAATGTAATTTTACCATAGTTCTGTTATCTTTTTTGAATTTTACATAGAAGACTTCTGGTCGATTTGGGCTTCCTCTTCCATTTTTTCTTTTTGTTACTGTCCACTTAATCATTGATTAGAGTTGCATTTTTGCTGTATCATGCTGGCTGGCTGTATTTGTCATCAATGGCAAGGCTTTTATCATTGTGATTTGTACTCCATGTAATATTTTATTTCTTTGTAAATATTTACCTATATTATCATTTCTGTTTGTATTGATGTGTGTCAAAATAAATCAAGCTTGAGTTCTGAGCCTTTATTTTGCGGAGTTTACTAAATTATTGTGTATGCCATATAGAATAAGACTATAACAATTTTAGCTGTTCAATTTCAAAAAAGTATTGGTAAGTTAAGCTTTGCAGTGGGTTAAAAAAAGTTTGTATCCCCAAACTGTTATGCATTGATGTACTATCTGTTTTCGTAGATCCTCAAGTTTCTTGAGCCTCTTCCAAGAAAATCCTCATACTGTCTGCAGGTATGGTCAATGTTCTATTTCTTTTCATTGTTTAGTTTTGTAATCTTGTATTTCTTTTCATAATAAATTGTTTTCTTCTCCATAGTAGATTCATATTTTTTATTTCTTAGATTGCAACATGCTCATATCTGTATATTTTATCAAAGATCAAATTGAACAAATATTTACTGTTATTATACGTAACTTTATTTTTATATAGACAACATATGTTATAATTTATTTTCGGATTGGTTAAAATTTTAATAGTAGACAATATCTGTTTGAATAAAAATTTCATTGTATCTGAAGTTGTAATTGGCATATATATGTATAACTTTTAAAAAATTAGTATAATTATACTCCAGTACTGCTTCCAACTTTATAAATTATACACCAAGTATGCAAAAAATTTGTATGTAATTTTGTTGTCACCCAAAAATTTACATACAATTTTTCTGTTCTAAGTGTAACTTGATACTTCTTTCTACGACTATCCACTAAGAAGGTCATATTATTCCTAGTATTATGTACCTTCTCTCCCAAAAAAGGTATTATGTACCTTCTCTATTTTTTGAGCTTATGGATTCATGATGTTTCTACTTTTTTTTCTTACATATAATTATATAGTTGATATGATGCTGCTAGAATGGTTTGCTCTTGCAATTTGGTGCAAAGTTTTTGTTTAATATGGGCTCATGTGTTCCCCCCTTATATTTGAGCTCCAACATTCTACTGTCTATGAGTACCTACATATGTGATAGGAATTTACACTATGCTCCATCTACTGTCTGCACGTGAACAAGCCAATGAAAAATGTTTGAAAAAAATTAGAAAAGCCCAATGCTAAACTTTTCAGAAAATTTGTATGCTAAGTCACATGCTCATATAACTATATTTTTATACAAAGCACATGCTGTGAATTTTTTTTGAAATATGGAGTATACCACAAATGCAATTGGATAGCACGATGATTTCTTGTGAGTTTCTAATCTATTCCATTATTGCCCAATGTATCCTCCCTGTATAAGTGTGCTTTTGTGTTGCTCATAGAAATGGTCGTTCCTACTGCACCTCCATGCTTTGTTGCACTTGTATTGCCAACCATTTTGTTGTTACTGTCATAAATAACAGAACCCCAGGACTCATGTAAGTTTTTCAATACAATCCAGTGTAATACTTTCATGTAACATCTTTGTGTACTTTCATCTACATATTTTTAGCAGGTTGTTTTGCAGGGGATATAGACTATGGAGGGAATGGATCTCGCAGCAAAAAGCAGAGGATGATCGGAAGGATAACTCACTTTAGTTACCACAACTTGGTGGTTTTCCTGAATGCAGAGATTTTCCCTCCATGTTTACACGTTCGGACATTTCCTAAGGGTTTCTGTGTTGGAGTCACCTTTGTCTGGTGTTTTTATTGATCGGGGAAAACAACCCGTGTACTTTCGGTTTTGGGTAGCTAGGACGATGTATATTCTCACCACTTTAATGTGTGTCAATGTAATGTAACATCTTTTTACATGGTTAGAAAAAAATTATCTATAATTGTATTTGCAGTCAAGTTGGGAAAAGAAATATACATACTAGCTAGCTAGAGAAATGCAAAAAAAAGATATGGGCTCAATGTTCTGCTATTTGGGCCAGCAACAACCACCATGTTAAAAGACCTCCAACAGGGACAGTTCGCTGGACAGCTAACATATACAGTAGGAAACAACGTTACATCGCGTCCGATAAGACTTCACTAACGGGAGTGCAACATTATAGTGCGGGTTCGAATAGAAAAAATACATGCTAGCTAGCTGGAATCGTTGGATGGAGATTTAAAAGGTGAGAATCGGTGATTGACTGACAGATAACGAAATATCAATCAGTTGACGAGAGACACATCCTAAAAATTGCGGTTTAGAAAATGTTTCTGCCACAAACGTACCATTTTTCTCACCACGCCGTCGGCCTTACCCGCCCACCGTACCCGCCCGGTCCTCCCCGCGGCTTCACGCTATCACCGGCAGCTTGTTCCATATGCCTCCGCCTCCTGATTGCCATTAATCATGCGCACCTTCCTCCGTTACCCCACGCGGCCACGTCTCCCCTTCGCATTGGCGCCGCGCTGCGGCACCTCGCCCGTTCCTCCCATCCCCTTCTGTCCGACGAATCGAGGCAGCGAAGGAGGCGGCCTACAGGTTCACAAGGAGGCACACATGGTAACGACAGTGACAGCGATGACTGGCATCAGCACCTTTCCTCCCTCCCCGTTCATGACCGGCGCTCTTGTGTTAGACTCGTCGGTGGCTGCATCCCCCTCGTCGCGCCCGAATTTGCTTCCTCAACCGGGCAGCCGACGACCATGGCACAAGCGACTCCTATTCCTCGAATGTGACCTGTTTGGTCTTCAGGGCATCAGGCCCAACAATGATGGACTGAAAAAATGGTGATCCTGTCCCCTACTATTCAGTTTTGCATTCCAAATTCATTTTCTGTCCTCCATGCTTCAGATGCTACTAGTTTGCTTGCTTCTGGACCGTTCTTGAAGCAGGAGGTCATGGCTTGCTTCTGGCCCCGTTCGTTACCCTGCTATTGGTTAGATGTCTTACTTTCTTGGTGTGTTCATCCTGGATTGCAGGTCGTTGTGTATGTCCGTCCTTGCACCAAGGAGGACCCCCACCATCTGTTCGTTGAAATGCTCAAGCTGTGGAGATGCTGCAGCATCACGCTCTCTTGGCACACCCCACTACGCCATCTCAAACACAGAGAGAGCACCGGGATCGGGGTGGATCAAAGACCTTGAGCATGCCATATGAATCGAGACTGGTGCCCTTAGTGTCGATGGTTTGTTGCCCTTTGCCTACCTCAACAATTCTACTACTTTTTGCCTGCTACTGAATATATTTTTCAGCCTCCTGATCAACCTGTTTTGATCTCACGTGATATAAAGGGCCCCTTAAGGATTGAATCATGCTAACACAATCATTTGTTGCCATCAGCGGTAGTGTCAGCCCGCGTGATTGATCCAAATTTTATTGACATGTTAAACTAATACATATGCAATTGTTTCTCAAATTTAGATCTTTTATTTAAGGTCAGAATGGTAATCACTTCGCTTTTGATGGAATGCCATGAAATAAATGTAGAATTTTCTTGTTTACTAGACTGTTTTAAATACGTGCGTGCCGCATCTATGCTAGTGAGTTCAAACATTCTAGTTAAAATTATTGGACTGATCTCTAACCTAAGGCCCAAAGGCCTTAGCCTTGGTCCGCGCCCTGATTGGGGGCGCCCAACCCAACTCTCGTTGGTGGGCCCCCGTCGCCAGCGCCACATAAATAGAGAGGTGGGAGCCGGGGGGCACGCACGCCAAAGTTTGCCGTGCCCCGACTCCCCACCGACACCTAAACCCTAACCTGATCTTGAGGGGTGGCGCTGCGGCGGCGGGAAGCTCCACCAGCCGATCTACACTGCACCGGCCACCGCCGCCCTAGAGCGGATCTGCACCGAGCCGCTGCACTGCGCGACGCTGCCCTAGCGCAGACACCATCAACTACGATGATGGCATCGTCTTCTTCAGAACAAGGTAATACCCTAATGCCTCTCGGTTCAATCTAGTACACAAGCATACGCACGCACACGTTTGTGTTCTTCCTAGATCTACACACAGAGCACCATCCCAAGCCTATCCGCACCTAGAGATCCGATTAATCGACCTAACAATGGTACCAGAGCCATCCTAGGTTGTGTTTAGGCTTGATTTTGGAAAGAAAAGGGGAAGGGATCGAGCAAATAGATCAAGAAGAAGCAAATCGAACGGGAAAACCAAACAGAGCTCGAAAAATCCTAACCCTAACCCTAGATCTGAGAAATCCCGACGTACCTGGCCCTTGTCCTCTGCTCCTTCTTGATGTTCTTCACCTTTCCTTCTCTTCCCTCCGCCTTCTCCCTCTTTTCCCGTACCCCAGAGATCCCCTCGACGGAGCCGCGCGCGAGACGCACGCGACTCCGGCGAGGAGGCCCATAGGGCACAGTTTTTGCTTCGTGTGGACGCACACAAAGCCAAGAAATCAAGAACATGGGTACTGGATAGTAGATCTGGCCGTGGGACGACCGCCGGCGTCAAGGACGAACGCGGCGGCGCACCCCTGGCCGGAACAGAGACATGAGGGAGAGGGAGAGGGAACCAGAGAGAGAGAGGGAGAGGGAGAGGGAAAGGTAGCAAGCCAGATCTAGCACGCCGGCAGTTGGCCGGAGGCCATGCCGTCCGCCGCGCCGGAGTTCAAGCCGGCGGCGGAGGCGGCGGCCAGAGGAAGGAGAAGAGAGAGCGAGAGAGAGAGCCAGAGCCGCGGGCGAGAGAGAGCGAGAGAAATGACCTAGGGTTTCCGTGATTGTCGCCCGGCCGCGAGGTTTTTATACCTCCCGAGACGCGCGCTCAGCCGTCCGATCGGGATGGACGGCTGAGATCGACGCGGGGGGGCGGCGGCCGGCGCGCGCGGGTGGGCCGCTTTCGCGGCCCAGGCCCAGGTTGCGGCCCGTTAGCCGCGGGCCGCACAGTGACAGGCCGTTTTCGCGAAGTGGGCCGGGCCGCGAACGTGGTTTTGGGCTGCACAGTAACAGGCTGCACAGTAACGGGCTGAACAGTAACGGGCTGCACAGTAACAAATTTCCGGCCCGTTTAAACAGATGAACAGTAACTTTTGATAATTTTTTAATTCTGTTTTGAAACAAATTTGAATATTTTTGCACAGAATTTGATCTCTTTTCATTTTGAACCAAAGGGATAAATGTTTAGAGAATAGAAATACAGAATTTTACAGATATTGCTTCAAAATAGAATAATTTTATTCATGTTTCCGCTGCATAGATAATTGTTTTTTTTGACTTGAATTTAAATTTGAACCAAAGGGATAATTTAAAATTTGAGTCACAGATAATTTCAGATTAAATTGTAGTATTGTTATTTTCTGACCAAAGTTGATGATAACAATATTATAATTTTACAGAATATTTTTCCAGATTAAATTGTAATTTTGTTATTTTCTGACCAAAGTTGATAATGACAACATTATGATTTTCATGCTTTTGTAATTATTGTTATATTGTTCTCACTTGTAACCTATTTTCAGCTGGTTTTCCTATGATGGTTTCCATCAAGGATATTCCGATTCTGAAAGGCGACAATTACAATGAATGGTACAAGAAGTTGGATCTCTTCTTTACCATGGCTGAGCTAGATTGGATCCTCACTGCACCGGTTCCAGTTGAACCTGAGAGACCGGTCAGGGGAGAGGATGTTACAGATGCTTCTTGGAAGCAAACAGAGCTCGCCTACAGGGCGAGCAAACAGAGGTATGACGCTGATCATGCCAGGTGGCTACCTGCCAACAAGAAATGTTTGGCAGTAGTTAAGAACACCATAGAGCCCGCCATTCTGGGGGCAATCACAGATCTACCCACTGTTGTTGAGTACCTTGACAAGATAAGGAGTCAGTATACTGGCTCCTCAAAGACTTATGCTACCCAGTTGATCAAACAACTGGTGACAGAGAGGTACTTGGGAGGTGGGATAAGAGAGCACATCCATCGCTTGGTGAACATTAACAACAAGCTTAAGACAATGGATATGGAGTTCAGATTAGAACACATAGTTCATTTGGTTTTTGCCTCGTTGCCAAAAGAGTTTGACAACTTTGTTGTCAATTATAACATGAACCCTGAAAAATGGGATATTGAAAAGACCATAGCGATGTGTGTGCAAGAAGAAGAGAGGATAAAGAGTGCACATGGTGGATCCATAAACTATGTGAACAAGAAAAGATATAATAAAAATATTCCCTCTTCATCCAAAGGAAGGGACCCCAGTTGGCTCAGCCACAGCCACAGCACAGGCCCAAGTTTGGGCAACCACTAGTGGACAAGGACCAGTGCTTGCACTGCAAACAGAAGGGACACTACAAGTCAAACTGTCCCGACTATCTAAAGATGATCATGGAGAAAAGAGGTGAGAACATTATCTCATTTATAAATGAATCCTTGTATAAAGATTATTCGAAATCTACTTGGTGGATTGATTCAGGAGCAACTATTCATGTTGCAAACTCCTTACAGGGATTCCGTTCAACAAGAACTACGGGAAGAGGAGAAAACAGAATTAAAGTCGCAAATGGAGTCGAAGCAGATGTTGAGGCGGTTGGAGACCTCCTCTTAGAGCTCAACACAGGCTTTAATTTATTGCTTAAAGATGTATTTTATGTTCCCGTAATTCAGAGAAACTTGATTAGTGTATCTCGTCTTGATGACGATGGATTTGCATGTCGCTTTGGAGATGGCATGTGTGTAATAGAATTTGATGATACAGTTGCTTCGATTGCATTTAGAAGAAACGATCTTTATTTATTATCGCTACGTGAAAATATGAATTCCGTATGTGATGTGAATGCGATTGTGTCTCAAACCACAGATAACAACAGAAAACGAAAGAGAACTCAAGACACGTCGTCGAAATTATGGCAGTGTCGTTTAGACCATATTTCGAGGGGGAGAATAGAAAGGCTGGTTAAGAATGAAATTCTACCTCCTCTTGAGTTCCCAGACTCAGACAAATGCATTGACTGCATTAAAGGTAAATATGTAAAGATAACAAAGAAAACGGCTGAGCACAGCGCAGGTATTTTAGAATTAATTCACACAGATATCTGCGGACCGTTCTCAGTTAAAAGCATAGACGGTTATGACTCTTTCATAACGTTCACAGACGACTATTCCCGTTATGGATATATCTATCCAATAAAAGAGAAATCAGAGGCATTGGATAAATTTAAAGAATTCAAGGCTGAAGTTGAAAATCAGCACAATTTAAAGATAAAAGTTGTCCGTTCCGACCGTGGAGGGGAATACTACGGTCGGCATACCCCATACGGACAGGTTTCAGGACCTTTTGCGAGGTTCCTAACAGAACAATGAATAGTAGCTCAGTACTCTATGCCGGGCGATCCTCAGCAGAATGGAGTGGCTGAAAGACGAAATCGTACCTTGATGGACATGGTACGAAGCATGATCAGCTATTCCACATTGCTAGTGAGTTTATGGATGGAAGCGTTGAAAACCGCTGTCTATATTCTCAACAGAGTGCCCAGTAAAGCGGTGCCAAAAACACCGTATGAACTGTGGACAGGAAAGATACCCTCACTGAATCACCTACGGGTGTGGGGGAGTTCTGCTGAGGCAAAGATATTCAACCCGAACATTGGGAAATTGGATTCCAAGACAGTGAGTTGTCATTTTATTGGTTATCCAGATAGATCAAAAGGATATCGTTTCTACTGTCCAGACAGATTTACAAAGTTTGTAGAAATGAGACATGCTGCCTTCCTAGAAGAAGAGATAATTCGGGGAAACGCAACAGTTCGAAAGATTGTTCTTGAGGAGAAGCGGGTATACGTACCCACTCCAATGATTCAGGAACCATTTTTCTCACTGACTGATACTGCGATGCTAGTTCACGAATTGATTCCTTCTGTGGCGACGCAGAATGAAAATGTGGAACCTGTCCTTCAGGATCCTATAGATAATAACGTTTCCACAGATCAGGGGGAACCGTCCAGCAGATAATATTCGAACAGAAGAGGCTCCTAGGAGATCTCAAAGAGAAAGAAGATCAGCCATTCCAGCTGATTATGAAGTGTATAACACAGAAGAGTTTCGAATGGAAGATGATCCCATCTCATTCGAAGAAGCCATGAGAAGCAGACATTCATCTAAATGGTTTGAAGCCATGGAAGATGAAATGAAATCGATGAGGACCAACCGAGTTTGGGACTTGGAAGAAATTCCTGAAGGAGCCAAAACAGTAGGCTGTAAATGGGTCTACAAGACTAAATGTGACTCCAAAGAGAATATAGAGAGATACAAGGCTCGTCTTGTGGCAAAAGGATTCACACAGAAGGAAGGAATAGATTATAATGAGACTTTTTCCCCGGTCTCATGTAAAGATTCTTTCAGAATAATTATGGCTTTGGTTGCACATTTCGATATGGAATTGCACCAAATGGATGTAAAGACGGCATTCCTAAATGGAGATCTCGAAGAAAAAGTTTACATGGCACAATCTAAAGGTTTTGTCGTAAAAGGAAAAGAAAATATGGGATGTCATTTAAAGAAATCCATTTATGGATTAAAGCAAGCTTCAAGACAGTGGTACTTAAAGTTTAACGAGACTATAAAGAAGTTTGGGTTTACAGAGAATGTTGAAGATAATTGCATTTATGCAAAATTCAAGAAAGGGAAATACATTTTCCTGGTACTGTATGTGGATGACATTCTACTAGCGAGTAGTGATGTCAGTTTACTGTTAGAAACAAAAGAATTCTTGTCATCGAATTTTGACATGAAAGATCTTGGTGAAGCCTCTTTTGTGCTAGGGATTGAGATTCACCGAGATAGAAGGAATGGAGTGCTAGGTCTGTCACAAGAGACATACCTACAAAAGATTCTAGAGAAATACAGTATGCATGCGAGTAAACCTACTCCTGCTCTGATAGTCAAGGGTGACAGATATGGAGATTTTCAGAGTCCCAGAAATAAGTATGAGAAAGAACAGATGAAAACTGTTCCGTATGCCTCGGCAGTCGGAAGTTTACAGTATGCTCAAGTGTGCACACGCCCTGACTTAGCCTTTGTCACTAACGTGCTTGGCAGATTTCAGAAAGATCCAGGTCTAGAACACTGGAAACTTGTAAAGAAAGCCTTGCGATATGTGAAAGGCACAAAAGGCCTCATGCTAACATACAGAAGAAGCGATTCTTTAGAGATTAAAGGATACGCAAATTCAGACTTTGCGGGAGATGAAGATGATAGAAAATCCACGACGGGTTACATCTTCACTCTCGCAGGGGGAGCTATTTCATGGAAAAGCTCTAAGCAATCGGTTACAGCAACATCGACGATGTATGCTGAGTTTATAGCATGCTACGAGGCCTCCGGGCAGGTAGAATGGTTAAAGAAGTTTATACCTGGCTTAAGAGTGGTGGACAGTATAGAAAGACCACTCAAGATGTACTGCGATAACCAGCCAGCAGTGTTTTATGCTCACAATAACAAGAAGAGCACGGCTACAAAGTCGATACAGATAAGATTTTATTCGATAAAAGATAGAATCCAGGATCACACCATAAGTCTCGAGCATATAAGAACAAAAGATATGCTTGCGGATCCGCTAACGAAAGGCCTACCACCCAACGTGTTCATGGAACACGTAGCCGGCATGGGAATGAGGTACAGCCTATGATCTCTGGATAATAGAGGCCCAAATAGAATAAAGAATCTATTTCTGAAGAGAGGCGTGTATTGTGGCTATTGATTCTATCGGCAGTTGCCCGTGACGAAGAGATATGCCCTATACATAAATCTGTGATGAGATAAGGAAAATAGAAAAGTGAAAGAGAAAGATAATGTGAGATCAAGGGGGAGATTATTGGACTGATCTCTAACCTAAGGCCCAAAGGCCTTAGCCTTGGTCCGCGTCCTGATCGGGGGCGCCCAACCCAACTCTCGTTGGTGGGCCCCCGTCGCCAGCGCCACATAAATAGAGAGGTGGGGGCGGGGGGCACGCACGCCAAAGTTCGCCGTGCCCGACTCCCCACCGACACCTAAACCCTAACCTGATTTTGAGGGGTGGCGCTGCGGCGGCGGGAAGCTCCACCAGCCGATCTACACTGCACCGGCCACCGCCGCCCTAGAGCGGACCTGCACCGAGCCGCTGCACTGCGCGACGCTGCCCTAGCGCAGACACCATCAACTACGATGATGGCATCGTCTTCTTCAGAACAAGGTAATACCCTAATGCCTCTCGGTTCGATCTAGTACACAAGCATACGCACGCACACGTTTGTGTTCTTCCTAGATCTACTCACAGAGCACCATCCCAAGCCTATCCGCACCTAGAGATCCGATTAATCGACCTAACAAAAATATGTTGGTCATAGTTGGGATGTACACATCGATAAGGTTATTTCCATTGCGTTATTTTCTTTAGAGAAAAAGGGTTGTTAGGGCAAGTACCTTGGCGTCATGGGTTTTTAGAATTGTAAAGACGAAGTGCTTTGTATATGGAAGGATGTAGGTCGTACGAAACCGCTTTGCCGCCTTCAATCAAAATTAACTAATGTATGTTCCGGCATCAACGAGTTTATTGTTAGGCCGCTGTAGAAATCTATGTGGTCAAACTTTCCAACGAGTAAATTGCGCCGTACGTAGCTTCCAAGAACTCGTGCCGTATGTGTAGGCATTATATCTCGCCGGGTAAAAAAAAAGATTACCCGAGCAAGATTGCGGACACCGGCCAGTAAGTACGTGCAACGTCACCAAAACACTGCCGAGGAAACCTCCATTACTGGAATGACTTCTTCAGATCACAGATACTCCCTCTCTTCCAAATATTAGTCGTTTTAACTTTTCTTGCAATGCATCTAGATAAATCATATCTAGATGAATAGTAAAATCGATGTATTTAAAGAAGATAAAACGATTAATAATTTAGAACAGAAGAAGTGTCATTATTTGTGTCTGGGGGTGTATACACATTAGGCTATAGTTGAATTTAGAGATCAAAAGAAGACTTCTTTCTTAAGAAAAAGTATCCCGGCCGGCGTCCAAGCATGATTCGATGGATGGACTCAAGGTGAGTTTGAGAATTTACAAGCATAGTGGAACACGCTGACAAGAAAACGGGCCCAGACGAAGTCCTTGTAGTATATCAAACATATCGGTTATTTTCGCTTCTGTGGTAAGCTGCTTTATAGATTTGAATTACGAGGACCGGAAAGCGAGTAGCAAAAAAATCTTCGTTTCGTTTATAATCTAAGTGTGGCTAAGAGAAGCAGAACCAAACAGGACCCAAATAAACCCGCGCAACGAAATGAACGTGTATCCACCGGCGTCCGGCGTTCACCGTCTCCTTTTCAACATACTGCGGCAACGGCACGGGCGGCAGCGCCGCGTCGTCGACGTGCCACTGCGTCGACGGGTTCGAGCCGACGAGCGCCACGGTGACCCTTGCAGTTCTGGAGGGACGATAGAGCGATGCAGTACCAATATGTGGTCAATTGGAAGGAAACTATCCAAGCAAATGATCAAATGGGTACAGACTGATGTCTTGAAACGAAAGAACTAAAAAATGAAGAGTAAAAAGCAGGAGAAGAAACCAATAAATAAGTTGCCCTTAATCTGACAAATCAATGATTAACCACCAGGGAACAAAACCACTACTATTGCACAAACATCATCTTTCATCTTAGTGTACAACGCCAACTCATCATCTCGACTTGCCCCTGAAATGCAACGTGAAACAAGAGACACACATGCGCGGCAGCTTGCAGCATCAATGGATCCACGTACGCCCCCTCCGGAAGAAGACAATGAAGTTGCATAGCGAACGGAGCTTAGTTGCCGGGGACGAAGTTGGTGGCGTAGGCCCAGGCGTTGTTGTTGACCGGGTCGGCGAGGTGGTCGGCGAGGTTCTCGAGCGGGCCCTTTCCGGTGACGATGGCCTGGACGAAGAATCCGAACATGGAGAACATGGCGAGGCGGCCGTTCTTGAGCTCCTTGACCTTGAGCTCGGCCAAGGCCTCGGGGTCGTCGGCCAGGCCGAGGGGGTCGAAGCTGCCGCCGGGGTAGAGCGGGTCGACGACCTCGCCGAGCGGGCCGCCGGCAATGCGGTAGCCCTCGACGGCGCCCATGAGCACGACCTGGCAGGCCCAGATGGCGAGGATGCTCTGGGCGTGGATCAGGCTGGGGTTGCCGAGGTAGTCGAGCCCGCCCTCGCTGAAGATCTGGGAGCCGGCCTTGAACCAGACGGCCTCGCCGAACTTGACGCCGTTGCGGGCGAGCAGCTCGGGGAAGACGCAGCCGAGCGCGCCGAGCATGGCCCAGCGGGAGTGGATGACCTCCAGCTCGCGGTTCTTGGCGAAGGTCTCGGGGTCAGCGGACAGCCCCGCGGTGTCCCAGCCGTAGTCGCCGGGGAACTCGCCGGTCAGGTAGCTCGGGGGCTCGCCGGAGAAGGGGCCGAGGTACTTGACGCGGTCGGGGCCGTACCACGGGCTGCCGGACGCCGCCACCTTGGGCTTGGCCGCGGTCTTGCGCATGGTGATGCGGCCCTCGCCGAAGGACCCCACCTTGATGGGGGTGCCGGCCATCGCCGTCGCTGAGGAGGAGATCGCCATGGTGGAGGCAGCCATTGCTTGAGGCGAGGGAGGGTTGCTGGGACCGGTCGCTAGCTGCTTGCTGTGGTGGGAGTGACAGTGCCGGGGCGGGCGCGCCCGGCTAAATAGCGTCGCCGGGCGATCGGGTCCTTATCCCGTGGAATCTTAAGCCGAGTTGCCATTGGCGCGCCGGAGGTGAGGTGGGCGGATGGGGTGGCTTATGTGGCCGCGCGCCGGCCACCAGCTCGCCGCCAGATATTCTCACCGCGCCGGGCGAGCGGCGAGCGGGATTTTTGCCGGGGTTTTCCGGCTGGGTTTTTGCCGTGGCCCGCGGTGAATTTTAGCGGCCGCGCCGTGGTGTCGCCAAGTGTTGGGCTCGCTGGCGTCCTACTGGCCAGTTGATCCGCGGGAGATATTTTGATTGGATTGATTAATATGACGTGGCCATCTTCGGATTATTCTAGAATCCTTCCAGCCATCCATCTCTCTCTCTGTGTGGAGCAAAGGCTCGGCGGCTCAAACGTTCAAGTTGACTATGTTTGGGCTGGGCCTTACTAGAGGATAAGGCTACTGATTGGTGGTTTTTGAATGTCAGTTGCCCAAGCGGCCCGTGGGCCGTGGAGAGTTCAAATGGGCCTATCGAAAACCGTCCAGCGGATGACTAAGGCCGGGCTCGGTCGGTCCGTCAAGCTCGAGCCACATCCGATGCGCCGCGAGTCCTGACTCAACCGGAGACGGAAGAGACCTCCGCCTCCAACGCCGGCCGACGACCATGGCCCTGGCGGCTATCTTCGTCTTGCTCATCGTCTCCGCGCTGCAGCTGGTGGACCGCTACCTCGACCTCGCCAAAAAGGTCAGCGCCGACGCCCCCTACCCCTCCTCTCGCGTTGCCCCTCCTACCCGTTTCGTCTGGAGCCCTGGATCTTCGGTGAATTCTGATTGTGCGAAAGAGTATCCACTCAGCGATTCCGTCTATTTCTGCGATGAATTGAACTTAATTCCGAGGAAATTGTTCTTTTAGCTCTAAGTAATTTTAATTTTGGGGCTAATTTCTGAACCGTTGGGCGAGGATGTGGAATGCAGGCTCGAGTGTTCTTATCCTGCACATCTACTATAGCCTGCAGTCCGCGGTCTTGTATTTATGTTCTCTAGTGTATTCACTGCTCACTGATGTGGTCTGTGCTTATAATCCAGAGGGGATCACAAAGTGATGAGCAGATCAAACTGCGGCTTGAAATCAAGCAACTTATGACGGAGGCAAATCAGCTGTCAACGTAGGCCATTAACCTTCCTTTGCCGTGACTCGAACTCTACTAATTTTCATATCACTGCTTTTCTTTATCCAAAATTTCTCTTCTAACCAAAGAATGATTTGCGACTGCAAGGTCTCACTTATTTGCCTGAATATGTGTGGTAGGCCGTCCACATTTGCACAAGCTGCTAAACTCAAGCGTCTGGCTGTTGCTAAGGAGAAGGAACTGACAAAAAGTGAGTGCTGAACTTTCATTGTTCTGTAGTTGTTGGCCTGTAATGGAGCACCGGAATATTGTCTTTCGGCCCCATAATTTTTGGAAATTATGGATAATTGTATGCCATAGCATTGTTATTGTTTGTTTGGAAGCAAAGCTTCCTTGCTTGTTTGTTGCTTCTGTAGAATGAATTGGTGCTGCAGTGATGCATTTTAGCCATCTAAGTTCTTTTTCCCCCTTTGTCTGCTTTACAGTACAGGAACAGGATACTAAAGGGCAGCAATCCTTATATGACAAGTACGGAAAGATTCTGCTGGTTACTAAGGTGCTTTTTTGTGAATTGCCTTTATGTTTGGTTTTTTGTTTACCATGCACCATACTTTCTTTAGTACTAATTTTTTTTAACCAAATAGCTACTAGTTTATGCCTTGCTCGTTCTGTGGTTTTGGAGAACTCCTGTAACTACAGTTCCTCGACATCTTCTACATCCCTTTGGTATGTTGACGCAACTTGCCAGAGTGTTCTAGATTGCTTGTTGCTCAGTATTTGCAACTTTAGTGATCACTAGTCTGTTCATTTATCAATAGAGTCTATCCAACGTATTAGTAATCTGGTTGTATTTTGTTCAGTCTGAATGCCAGAACTGCAAGAGGAATTTTTCACTTTCCTTGCAATGCTGATTGTGGTGACACCATATTTGCCGCATGCAATTCACAAAAGCTGCTAGAATACCAGTTAATGTGCTGCTATTCTGTTCATTTATCAATAAAGTCTATCCAACATATTAGTAATCTTGTTGTATTTTGTTCAACCTCAATGCCAGAACTGCAAGAGGAATTTTTCACCTTCCTTGCAAAGCTGATTGTGGTGACACTGTATTTGCCGCATGCATTTCACAATTGCTGCTAGAATACCAGTTAATGTGATTTTATACTTAATTAATACAGTAGAAAGGCATGAATTTTTTCACCAAAAAAGGTTAACTTGTTTGTGCAGTCCAAACCGTTATCTAAATTGCAAATACTGCATCACTAGATCCAACTTTAAGATCAGGAATGTTTCTTTTTGCCTTTTACATTGTCGAGTAACAATCCTTCCTTTGTGCTGCCTTCTCTGTCAGAAAACTTCGTTTACACTAGCCCTCTGTACTATTTGTGATTCATGTAACCAATAATATTGGTGACACCTCAATTGTTTTTGCAGGAAAGATGTTTTGCTTGAGGGGGGTTGATTCTGCTACAGGTCATGTTGTGGTAAATACTATAAACCATGGAACTTTTAAACTTGAATGGCCATCAGCCCAACGCGTATGGGCTTAGTTTTGTATAATCTATTGGTAACATGTTGCCGTGAATGGAAGAAGTCATCACCTTAGCAGAGTGAACTTTGTTTGCATGTTAAATTAAATTGGAGTCTTCATTGGATGATTGGGAAAACTGCCTTTAATTTCCCAAACATGACGTTGCTTTTGGATGCAACGTTACTGGGTAGAAAGCTGCACCTTTGTACTATTTTCTCAGTCCCTGACGCCGCAATCGCCTCTTTGGTGCAGGTCGGAATACTCCCATGGCTGTTATTGACCTCCCGGGTCAGCAAGTTGCTGTGCCAAAAGTTCAGCTTCGTGCTCCTGCGTCCGTAGCCTCCTCTCAGCAAGTCAGCAAGCTGCTGTGCCAAAAATTCAGCTTTGTGCTTCTGCGTCCGTAGCCTCCTCTCTGCAAGTCAGCAAGTTGCTGTACCAAAAACTTGAGCCTTGTACTTCTGCTGCGGCCATAGCTTTTTTTTTTGCCCCCCACGCGTCGATCTTCCATTTCCCACCAGAGTAGGGGTTTAATTTTTTTTTATCACAATTTGTTCAGTTGTTGACATGTTACACACTTGTGCTGACGTGCTGGAACCCAGTACACATAAATTTTGTGTTCGATGTATAACTGTCAAAAGTGTCAATGTTGTTGTTGGCCTGTCAGCTTGTTCATCCGTGTTGCGGTGTCTGAAGCTGTCCTCTTCTCCAGCGAACTAGCGGTGATCTCCGCGGGCCGCGGGCAAAGAGGCCTCGACCTCGAAGCAGTTCGAGCAATCGAGCGTCACGTCCGTCGGCCGCACACGAGAAAGAAGCCAACAAGCGCCGCAGCGCCTCGTCGGAATGCTCGTTTGGCCGTGTGGCGTGGCGGGCTGGCGGCTACCGCCCGGTGGTCCCCCGCGGGGTCTCCTGTATGGCTGAATCAAGCGCGCCACCCGTCGGATTCCTACGCCGCAGCGCCCATACCCAACGTTGGGCCGTGCCGCCGCCGTGGACGCACCGAGCGGCGTGCCGCGCTCAGTCGGAGCGCCGGCGCCCGCTGGTGAGAGCAAGTATCATGGCAGGCGAGTAGCTGGCGAAATCCATATGGAGAAGTGAGAAGAGAAGAGAAAGAATGGAGCGGACGGTTTGTGGAACGCCGGCTTCAAGCGGGCGACTACCGATTCTGTTACCACTATCGGTTCACAGTGCTGATAAGCATTAAATGGCACAGAGTATGGATGAATAAAAAAATGAACAGTTACTTTGGATGGATGACATGGCTGCTATCCGCCAGCAACCGGCGAAATCTAATCCTTGCTCAGGGGGGCAGCCGGCGGCGAGCCCCTGCTGCGAAGACGGAAAACTGTAACCGGGTTTGATCCAGGAGGTGGTCTACTGCTGCTTCACTGCTGACGGCTGACCTTCCATTTTTTTTCTTGGAACTGCAGCTTCACCCGGCCGTGTAGTTTTTTTTTCTTTTTACTTCACTACCTTTGCCAAAGTGGACACAAGTACTGCTACTGCCTACTGCTAGTGCTACCGCTAGCCTACGTCACTACATACTCTGCTCGCACCATGCATAGGCTTCGGGGGAAGCTTCTTTCTGGGCATGTGCGTGAGCGCGTCCGTGGAAACGGTTAAAATCCGCTTGCGTCGGCGAGGACGGGTTAACAGTGGGGTACTGGCGGTCTGGCACCAAGTTTTCGGAGAAAACAATGGGCACGAAGCTCGAGGCCCCAGGTGGCGCCTCAGCTCTCACTGCTCTTTTGTTCCTGCCCTTGCGTGAAAACCACATGCTTGCTTTCCCTTTGTTTAGAGAGGCTGGGTGGGAAGCCACCGCACCAGCATCCCTTTTCTTTCTAAATTCTAACCAGCAACTAACCACCCAAAACCGGCAAAAGTGTATGGAAACTAAAATCATGTTCGCATCGCATCTCTCAAGTGACAATGACTCGACATATATACGGCGACCCTTCCCCCAATCTAGCGTGAAATGGTTCACTTCTCCAGGAATCTCTCTACGTTTTCATGTCTTTTAGTACCCCCAATTTACAAGGCATATTCATTTCATTAGCACCAATTTTTTTTAACCAATATCGTGCTCAATTACTATTTTATTTAGTACGAAATTACTTATTCGAACACATTCACGGGAGATGCTGTCAGCATTGAAATTCAGGTTTGCTCGTAGTTAAAAAGATAAGTACCTCTAATACAAATCTGATAGCATTAATTTTCTATTATAAAGTTAAATGTCCTAAAAGATTAACATAGACAATTTAACCGGACTCATGTTTTATCTAATTTTGAGCAAAGAGTAATTAAAGACTGAGTTGGATTGTGAAGGGATCATTAGAGTCTGATCCATCCCAATACATGTGTAGAGTAATGGTTGGTCAAATGTTTACCTCAACAAAACTGAATAGATCATATAATTTCAAATGAAGGGAATATATCCTTTCAGCTTATCAAGCACATGGCAATACAACTTTATCTTTTTGTAATATATGCTATTTCTTACAAGGATTTGGATTGACTACGACGTACTAATGCGAATTAAGTAAGGAGTCTTTTATTATGGTCGTACACCACGGAATCGTGCTGATCAGGAGTGGGTAATGTCACTTAATATCGCATCAATAGAGTCGAGATTCTACGATAACTCGGCACCATGGGTATCTTGATTCTGATCGAGCCACGTCCATGTTGCCTGTTGGGTACACGGTCCAACCGCGCACGCAAGCAACATCACTACATCAGCCGGTCACGGCAGTGCACCTCGCAGGCGCTGAGGCGCACACGCTCCTCACGTGCTCGCATCCAAAACGCCCCCAAAAGAAAAAGAAAACGCACCGAAAAGTCCACCCACCTCCCCGCTGCTAGCTCACGCCCCCCCAACACGTAACGCCAACGGCGCCCCCGCACACAAAACCGGGGGGCAAAAGAAAAAAAAAGGGAAAAAACAAAAAGAACGCCGGGAATGGGCAAGCAGCAGCAGGCGCCACCGTCGCGGCGGTCCCCGGCGATGTCGGCGCCTCCGCCGCCGCGGCGCCGGAAGAAGAAGGGCCGCCCGTCGCTGCTCGACCTCCAGAAGCGCAGCCTCCGCCTCGAGCAGCAGCTGCAGGAGCAGCAGCAGCCCCAGGCGCGCCGCTCCAACCGCCGGGACCCCGCCTCCGCCGACGACGAGGACGATGACGGGCCCGCATCCGGCTCTGGCCGCCGCGAGAAGAAGCTCCGCCTCGTCATGGGCCTCCACGACGGATCGGCCAAGGTGGGCGCCCTCCCCTTCTCCCCTTCTCCGACTCGATCTGAGCCGAATCCGCGCCAATTCTATCGATCCCTAGCGGAATTTGCCTAATTTGGGGGCCCTGGCCCCGGGGCGCGTACGGATCTGCGCGCCCGCGCGCCGCCCGAGGAAATTTCTTTGCTATTTCGGGCATGAAAAAGGCCGCATTTATTTATTTATCTCCGTAGTGAGAGGCGCAGTGGTCAACCCCGCTCTGCTCAGCCCAGCCTGAGAGCAGCTCTCCCAATCATTTGGGAGGGGGATAATCCTAAACCCTCGCATAGTCGCATCGCCCTGTCGTCACAATAATTGGCGCAATTTTTTTAAACGCCCCGGCTCAAAGCTTTTAAAGGCGTGCCTTTTCGGGTTTGGTTTTTGTCTGCTTCTCGCGCCAAATTTCGCTGCATTTCGCGCCCTCGTTAGATGTCTGTACTTGGTAACTGGTGCTGGTAAACGAAAGCCCCAGTTTTTCTGCTGCTTATTTTCTACCCCGGTTTTCTTTCGATTCTTGTAAGCATTTTTTATTTATAGGATGTTTTGTCTCTAAATATCTTTTTATCTTCCGCTTCTGCTGCTGCAGGGAGAAAAGACGAGGAAAGCGACGGATGGGCGTGAAGGTTGGTGCTCCTTGCTCTGTGGCATTTAACTCTTCGGGTTTCCAGGGGCAAAAAATATACCTGGACAAATGTGCACAGAGATGCCATTTTTTAATCCTTTTACTGTTGGATGCATTCCAATTTCCTTGCCTTTAATTAATGCTTGTGCCTCCGATCGCCCTGTGCTCATGGGTTGGATTTGTTCATTGGACAGAGCCGTCAGATTCCGGGCCCACAACACCTTTGCCGAACAAAAAGTTGTTGCTCTTCATCCTTGATAGGCTACAGAAGTGAGTTTCTGTGCTCGCAGCTTTGTTCTTCCTGACCTTCAGCTCGTCCATCCTCTGCCCCATGACTTCTCATCTTTGTGTGTCCTTGTTTCTTGCAGGAAGGACACTTATGGTGTATTCTCAGAGCCTGTTGATCCTGAAGAGGTTTGTTTCTGCTTTGAAAGATTATGATGCTATATGTTTGGTTTGTTGGTTTTGATTTTCGAACCTGACTGTTTTGCCTGTTCATGTCCATTTATGGCCAGCTGCCTGACTATCATGATATTATCAAGCATCCAATGGATTTTTCGACAATAAGGAAGAAGCTTGATAAGGGGGCCTATTCCAACTTGGAGCAATTTGAGGTGGGCTATAGGATTTGTTTAGGTTGTTTGTGTTTTTCTTTTGTTTGTGTTTTTCTTCAACAAAGTTGCATGTGTTTGTTTGGTAATAACTACTAATAAGCTGTTGCACCTTTGTTCTGAAATGTTGTGGTTAACTTAGTTTGCTATATCAGCTAGCTTACTTATCTCATCACCATGTCGTTTTCTGCGACAATGTTTTTTTCCTGACCTATGTATACACACACGTTCTAGATTCTTATTACAGTCCATTTGTAAAATCTTTGCGTCCCCCAGTTTGGTCAGAAACTCTTTGTATGTTGCCTTTGGAGCCTCTTGCTCTATGCTAATTGCACAGTTTAGGAGCAGATGCTCACTCTCTTGGACTGTTGCCCAGAGATGTTGAGACACTACTGCAAATAGTTAATTGGACACCTGGGTGTTTTTCTGCTAGGTTCTGTCTCTGATGGTGTTCTGTGTGTACTAGATCTCGTAAGTTGTAACTCCACATCTGATTTTTCTTGGCAATCTAAACGCTTTCAAGAGTGGTGCAACATATATGTTTTATCATGTAAATTCTATGTTTTATCATGTAAATTCTATGTTTTATCATGTAAATTCTCTTAACAATTTATTTAGATATGTAAACTCTTAATCAAATTTAGTCTTATAATGTTTTCATTCCAGTGAAGCACTTACGCCCAGGGTCTATTTTATTGGTTGTTGGTTCCATGACCTTTACAGGAATTTAATAGAAAAACGTCTGTCCAAGACTATGTTTGCATTCAATCACCTATCCATTGTTGTTTGTATTGATTTGCTCTACATATGCACATAAATCCAGGAACTTGAAGGAAAGATCTATTTCTCATTTCAAATTCTCCTGTGTATTCTTTATTTGTTTTACGGCAGTTCAAGCATTGAGATTAACATCTACATATAGGCTGAGACACAACTGTAATAGGTTAGCAGACAATTGCCTTCCTGTTTGGATTTCTGTAGTTGTGCTATGCACCCTAACTTTTTCTGAGGCATGATATCTCTGTAATCTGCTTTTCAACTATCTGGCTGAGTTTAAATTGTACTCCCTCCGTCCTTAAATATATGAAGTTCAGGACAAGCTACTAATTAGCTTGTCCTGAAGTTCATATCTTTATGGACAGAGGGAGTATATGTTTATACATTTGTTCTGTTGATGTGCCTAAAGAAACTCTCATACTCTGGGATATCTCATGTCACTTTTTGTTTGCTGCAATGTATGGTTGTGAACTCAGCAGCATGTTCAATAACAGAAGCATTTTACACATTAGAAACTTGCTAAGAGAACACAGCGATATGTGTCATTTAACCACCTAATTGTACTTGCATGAGATCATCTACTGCAGCTGGTAGTATTTGTGGTTCAAGTACATATAACTAGGAAGGCAAGTGCCAATAACAGTAGTTAAAAAAAAATATTTGGACACAATATACTGCCGTAAATACAGTAGGGTTTTTATGATAGAAAAGATATTTTGATTAAATATGCTGTTACAAACGATGAAATGACCTTATCTTTTCAGAAAAGAGTGAATTGATGCTATTATCGAAGTACATGATAGCACAGGGATGGACACGTGCACCATATAGTGTTAAAGTTCTAGATGTGCAAAAAATTATGCGAGCGTTGCACTGCCTGTGTTACTTTTGATTCAACACTTTCAAATTTTCCATTAAAAAAAACTCATTATTTGAAAAAAAAGGGGCACTCTAAATAACTCATATCCTTCCCTTTTGTATAAGTCATATTCACGCCATACTATGGAAGGTCGTAGATTGCTAGATGTTTTCTCTAAAAACAACTCAGAGACCATTTGCCTCATTTGTGTTTGTTTATGTTGGCAAATCATATTCAAGTTGTACCTCAGTTGCTAATTCATTTGTTGTTGTGAAGTATGTTGGGCCTCAGCGGAAATTGTGGGCTGAAAGATGAGACGGGCATTTGGTAAAATGAGATGATTTCGGCCTTTGTAATGCCCGAACAAGTGGAGTTATTTCATGAAAAGTTAACACTGTCCATTAGGTCGCCACCTTTTTTTGGCTTCTAGCATGACATTATAATATTATTATATGAACAAGTGGAGTTTTACTTATAATATTGACTTACTATTTGAGAAGTTTCTGATTTATTTATATTGCTACCAACATTATGGATTTGCATTTTCATTGTGCATTCAACTGTCTTGCATAACATCACCAACACAAGCCACTTGCATGCATAATCCTTCTGTGCTCAAACATCTTTGCTGAACATTTCTTAAGAATAAATTTTCTAGTCAGAACCAAAACTGCAAACTGTAGCATGTGTAATCACAGTGTTTTTGAAAGCGTTACGTCTTACTTGTGCAGTCATGCTAGAAGTATGTCAGATTTTGTTTGGAACAAACATGTGTTGCTTTTATCATTCCTGCAGTGCTGCTGCAAAGTACTATTTCTTTCCTGGTCTCAGAATGCTATTGGTGTTTTTATCAAGCTCATGACTGAAATTTCAATTCACAGGATGATGTGTTCTTGATAAGCTCGAATGCAATGTGCTACAATTCACCAGATACAATATACTATCGACAGGTCAAACATTAAACCTACATGTTATGATCTTTGGATATAATCATGAATTATGGTGTACTTAACATCCATATGCCATGCATTACAGGCACGAGGTATTCAAGAGATTGCTAAAAAGGATTTTGAGAATCTTAGGCAAGATAGCGATGCCAGTGAACCAGAACCGGAACCGAAACCAGAACCGAAGCCAGAACCAGAAGAACCAAAGCCACAGCCTCGTAGGGGCAGGCCTCCAAACAAGAACAATGCCAAACAAAAAGTTGGGAGGCCACCAGCAGAACGTGCTACTGCAGACTTTTCTGGGGCAACGCTTGCTAATGCTGCAAATAGTGGATGTCATGCACAGCAAGAAGCGATGATTGCAGATGTGCTGAGAGCTTCTTTTGCCAATCGGAGAATTGAGCACAACTGGTCTGGTGAGCGGAAAACAGAAAGAATGGAAGATTACTCAGGTTTTAACTTCTCTCATTTTTTCTTTCAAAAAGTGTCTTTTCAAGAGGTTAGCATTTAACAAGTACTGACTGAACAAAGGACTTGCATCCAATTTGGCTAACTCATTTTTCTTATAACCTCGGATGGTGTCCGACTTTGTTCCAGGTTACGGGAGTATGTGGTCCGGAAAAATGGGAAAGAAGCCAATTCTGATGGAAGATAGTCGTCGAAGCACATATTATGAGTCTCAACCATCCAGTTCAATGTATGATCTGCCGGTATCGTCCTCCTACAATGGGACGAAGAAGCTGCTAGTACCAGTTGAGTGGTCCAACTAATTCTGTCCTATAAGTAAATGATGATACACCAATATAATTTCAGCCTTCCATGAACATTAGAGAATAGCAAGACACAATCGACCACACTTTAACACAATGTTTTTATCAGGTAGGGGTTCAGTTGCAGCAGTCATATTCCCGCAGCCTTGCACGTTTTGCTGCACAACTTGGTCCTATTGGCTGGGAAATTGCATCAAGACGAATTGAGCGAAGCCTTCCTCCTGGAACAAAATTTGGTCGTGGCTGGGTAGGAGATGGTGAAGCACCACCAAGCTCATTTCAGCCACCTGTACTAGCTGCATTTTCAGAAGCAATGGCATCACCAAACGATGTAGCGGCATCAGGTGAGCAGCCACCTAATAACAGTGGCCCTGCCACTGAGGATTGTGCTGCCAGCTCAAGCCATTTGGCAGGATCTCAGGCACATGCTATGCCATATGCTTCTACCAGCACTGTGCAGAGGACCAATTCTGAAGCATTAGAAAGCCAGCAATGTGGATCCATACCACAGATTCCAATAAATCGAGGTGAACATGGTGTTGAGATGAACGGCAGCCATAATAATCTTCACGGACACCCAGCCTTGCAGCATACCGTGAATGGTTTCAATGCTGTTCCAGGTGCTAATCCAAGTCTTAGTTACACTAGTCTGCATAATCTTCCAATTCTCATCCTGGTTTTTGTTCAAAGTTGGCAACCCCTTGAACCGATCTGCCTTTTTTCAGGACCAATGATGTTCCCACCTGCAGCGCAACTGGTGGTGAACCAGATGCAGACACATACTGCTGATTGAGTAACTAGTGGAGACCATTGAACCAAAATTTGTCAACATGACATTTGGATTGTGCCTGCTTCCAGGCACCAAGCAGCGAGCTGCATCCTGCTGGTGGCTTGGCACCCGCCAACCTCAACATTGGGGCTTTCTGGTCGCCGTTGATCTGCCGTTTCTGTGACCTGGTGCGGCTGCAATTGTGAGCCTGTCATGTAATCGCATAGTAGCTTAGGATGATAGCATGCATAGATGTGTTGGGTGGATTTGTTGGTAGAGGATCTGGTTGTAACAGCGGTTGAGTTGCGGTCGGAGATTTAGCGATTCTGATGTGTAGTAGAAAACCACAGGGGAAGCCAAACATCTGTATAGATTATTCAGGAGCTTTCAGCGTTATGGTGACCGGTCGCAAGATGCGACTGAGCATGAAATCGTGCGCCATAGTTTGTTCATCGTACGAGATATTGTATGTCTGTCTGTCTGGTTAGATGCAGAAAGAAAATATGCATCCAAATCATTTGTTGGTGTTCCTAGATACTGCGATGCAGATAAGAAGCAAGATCAAGCAGCGGCGCTACGAAGTATCTTGCGATTCGTGTTGTTTTAAATGAGACTTGAGAGATCTGGATGTTTAAGCAACAGGATTGCAACCCAAAAGCAAAGAACAAACGTAAAGAAACCCAGGTGAACAAAAAACGCCGCTACTTCAGACAAACAAGCTTCAAAATACCCATTCTGAAGAAAGGCCCATCTCTCCAAGGCGTCCGCGTTCCTGGCTGGACTGTGGGGAAGCTGGAAGGTTCCAGAAGAGCAAGGAGCTTAGGAAGGAGCAGAGCAAGCGGAGAGGGTCAGTTCAGAGTTGAGATACCCCGGCCAAGAATGCAGCGCACGAACACGCGCTCTCCTGTCGTCCCCTTGCAAGTTGCAACAACACTGTAGCGCCGCGGCGGTGGATGTGGCTAGTTCTGCCTGAGTCCCCGTCTACCACCGTAAGAGGTGGGTCCCCACCTCCCTAACGAAGTGAAATGCATCTGAGACTCGGAGTAATTGTCTTATTTGACCACCAAATTGTCTTGGTTTTACGTACCCTACGCAGAGGCTTGCCCTACTATTTATCTGATTTATTTCACCCTTTTCTCTTCCAGAGTCTCATGCACAACCATCATTCTGTTGTTTTTTTTTTGGTGTGGATCGAATATGCTTAACCTGTTCACCTTCTTGGTTGCATTCTGGGTCCATTGTTCAAATCTTCTAGTGCCTGTTCTAAAAGACTGTCGTGTAGCCTGACTCACCGAAGCATCGTCCTTTCTTCGGGCTTCTCCAAATGGATTAACTCGTGCGGAAATGGTTTCAACCTTTGAGATGACAACTGAAAATTAAAAAGGTCAGTGGGCGTGCTATGCGATCTGCTTGAGTCAGCAGGATCCTGATCCTCTGAAACTTTCTGTTATTCAACAACGATTCCTTTTGCTAATCTGAGAATCGTACAATGGTACAGGCGAGTCATTTCGCCAACTTGCACAGAGTCCTAAACTGCTGCAGCTGCCGTGCATGTGTTCTCTGATTACAGGTTGCAACTAGAGCTACAAAACTGGATGGCTCATGGTAAGCCTTTTCTTCTTGAGCACCGAGTTCCACTTGGACAGCACAAGCTGGCCATCAAGCCTGAAGCACAGACAGATGTTCCTTTGCCAATGTGCTTTAGAGTGAACAAACTTATAGGTCATCGTCCATCAGTTCATCAGGAAGGTGCACTTTCTCCATTGCTGACTGCCAAATACAAGACAAGCACGTCAGCCATTAAATCGCAAATGAATTCTGCTTTTCACAAGCATTACAGTAATCATAACAAGTGAATTCCACTTTTTGGCACCTAATAAGGTGACAGATCAACTAGCAATGGTTGCTATACCATTCTAGGAAGAGACACAGAGATAAGTTGGAAAAGAGAGGAAAATGAGGTAGATGGAGGTAGGCGAGGTAAGGAAATAAGATTGTATTATACCTTAATTATAGCAAGATCAGCAGCAGGGGGTTTCAAATCCAGGGCAATGCCAAAGCAAAAAACAGCTTTGTCAAGAATGTTGAGTTGCTTGTGAATCTTTCCCATCAGTGCATACACACTACTCTCATGAGGCGCGATCTCCTTTAGCTGCTCCAACTCTTCCAGAGCGTCTGTGTATTTTTGTAGGCCTGAAAGGATTGAAGCCTTCTGATACTTGGGCAGTGGATTCTTCTTATCAGCAGCTATGGATTTCTCCATCATCTCCAATGCCTCCTCATTCCTCTGACAAGATTGCATCCAGAAATAAAAGGTTTCATTTAACCATTGCCCAGAGGTGATTTAGCAGAAAATGCAAACCAAAAACAATTCCATCCGATTCCAAATGTAAGTCATTTAACCTCCTCTACTATTTTCCAGAAGTCACTCCAGAAGGGCAACAACAACCTATATTTGGAATCAGAGGCAATAGTTTATTGTGGTCAATCAATGATATCAACCTTTAGAGAATGCAAGGCCATCCCAAGGTAGCACATAAGAACAGAAGAGCGAGGATTTATCTGAAATGCCCTCCTGAAATGATGCTCAGCAAACTCAAACTTCTCCTGCCGAAGATAGACCACCCCAAGGCCATACCAGGCATTGTAGTGCCTTTCATCTACCTGAAGTGCACATCTGTAGAATTTTAGGCTATTTTCATAATCCTCCAGTGCAGAATACCTATAGTTCCAAGGAATGGTGTTTGATTAGTAAATTTGAAATCTCAGGCATGGATTTTTATGAAGTTCAAACTTGCACCAGTTAAAAAAATACTGCATCTATCCCAAAAAAATACCAGCAGTTAACCTCACATGATGTAAATTTTATTTTACAAAAATAATATCATCAGATTGACATTTAAAGGTATTATTATTATTATTATTATTATTATTATTATTATTATTATTATTATTATTATTATTATTATTATTATTATTATTATTATTATTATTATTATTATTTTGCTGCTATAACATTGTAGTATAGGAGGCATTAACAGTCAAGCTTATTTTGGAGACCGTGCCAAGTCAGATCATGCCTTATGTTTAGGGACAGAGGGGGGGTACTAAAGCATTAGCTAGATATATTGCATCAATATAGGTAAAATTATGGGAGCAAAAACATACTCGTGACCACATAGAGTGTGAGCATATGCAAATCTTGAGTCAAGCTGTACAGCCCGTTGAAAATTCTTCAAAGCAGTCTCATGATCTTTCCTCAAGGCAAAGCAATTCCCCATTGCACACCTGTTTGCACATTCCAGACAGATATATTAGATTATGTAACATTATAGTAATGTAAAATGAGAGGGGCCAGCTTAAAAGCATATCCCACTAAAGATTTAAAATTGCCACCTTAATTCACCTGTTTTGCACTGACATGACAACAGGACTACATCTCAAATTGTCAAACCAAGAAAAACACAGCCTTATTTACACCAAACCCCCCTTACCCCTCAACCCTCGTACACATGACACCTTGTGCAAGTTCAAAAATGTCATCATTACAAGATGGAGTAGGAAAAATTAAAATTGAGATACTCTGACAAGAAAATGGCGCAACACTTTTGTTCTTTCTAGAACAAAGGCATACCATGCTTGAGGAGATAGTCGATCAATAGAAATAAGCTCTTGAGCAAGGTAGCTTAGTCTCATTTCCGCATTCAGATGCTGTAAAAAAACCAAAAACATTCAAGCTTGTAGATAAATGTTAATGTAGCCAAAAGTCCAATTGCAGTGATTTCACTTACATAAAGAACAGTGGAGTAGATGTCCATTCCATCCAATGTACAAGGAGACAGTCGATGCGCTAACTCAAAGTAATGATCAGCTTCTAAATAATCGACCAATTCGAAATATGCCTTACCAACCTGCATAGTTGACCACAATGAACACAAACCTTTTGTTGCAAAAAAATGAAGTTTAGAAATATGTTCTAATTTTAATGTCATCATATATTTTGCCCACTTGTTCAAAAGTGCTCTACTCTTTAAACCTTGTACTTTCTTAAATTTAAAAGACAGTTCTTAAGCTTCATTACTGCCTTTTCAAGAAAAGAAAAAGAAATGAAGTTTAAGGCTATCTTTCAATTTACGAAATCACAGGGTTTAAAGAGTAGAGCACTTTTGAACAAAGTGGGCAAAATATATGGACACTAAGGGATTCATCCCGTTCATTATTGAGTTGTACGATTAACAGTGACAATCCCAAAATTAACTCGATAAACTGATTAAAAAGCAGCATAGACTAAAATTTTCCAATAAACAGTCAGTCATGAACTCGTTATGTCATAAGGCTCACTTAGAAGTCATTTACAAGGTTTAAAACAAAGGACGGAAAACAAAGTCCCCCCAAAAGTTCCAACATTAGGATGCAGATAGATGTACACCATTACTTTAGGTCATAAAGACTTTTTTCCACTACAATAATCAATAGCATTTTTGTATGTCTCCACTCATCTTGCATTGGTTGTACCTGGCATAGAACCCATCCAGTGTTAAATTGCGATTCAGGGAGTTTTCTGAAGACTTCCAATGCTTCCTGACCATTTAGTTAACAAAATCCGCTCAGTGACATCACTGGATAGAAGGTTATCGTCTGTAAGTTGAACACCCTATATCATACCTGGCACTTGAACAAGCAAGACAGCCTAAAACCTTCCCCAAGTGTTCGCAAAAGTCCCAGTAGCTCCCTGATTCCAATTGCCACTTTGGAGTCTTGCGACATAATTCGTTCAGCTTTATATTGCTCAAAGAATCTTCCCTCAGTTGTACTTACAGAAGATGAGGTTGCTGGCACATTATCTGTCCACATTTCATCAATAACTTCATATCTGCTTCCTAAAATTGAAAAATCACTTTCATCATTCCTGAAGAGCAGAAAATGCTACTCTATACAGTAAATAGCTAATGCGAAAAATCATACCTAGAAAATACAACTCCACTAAACAATACTCAATCTTTTTTAGCTTTGACCCTCAATAACTAAAAAAACAAACAGTGCAACTTAAAATTGATACTATCCATCATGCTTAGTAATTTGTGTATTTAAAAACTAAAATTGAATTAATTTCACAAAACTACAACCATGGAACTACAATTTTTTAGATCGGTTTCACATACCTACAACTACTTGTGCCCTTAGTTTCACAAATCTATAATATTCTGCTGCATGGACCCACATGTCAGACCACACAAATCCATATGTGGGTCCTTGCAAAATGTTGTAGGCTTGTGAAACTAAGGGCATGAGTAGTTGTAGCCATGTAAAATTGATCCCAGATGTTATAAGTCATGCTAGCCAAACGCAAAAAAATGAAGTTCTGTGATATGAACAATAATATATTAGTACATAAATTGATGGTCAAAGTTTCACCCTATAGACCATGTTGATGTCCTAAATTGCTTATATTTGTGATCAGAGGGAGGTATTATAGCGAAGGCTAAGGTGAAAGCATTGAGGATGATCCAGTGAAGGAGGAAAATAAATGCCAGAATTTCTGAGAGAGGATTTTGTAGTGAGAAGAAGCTGCCATTAACATTTAATTGTAGAAACTAGAGAAACGTTTTAAAGTATGAATGATAAGCTCACACTAGCATAGAACCAAGAAAACATAAGAATTTTCAGACCACACCTTATATGTTTTCAAACTCAATTGGTTTTTCCTGTAAGAAATCACATCAAAGCAAAATGGCAAGTAATCCTGCAGCTCATATGCTATGAAAAAAAAGGAATTGAGAATATAAAGACATGAATATACTTGAAGAAATAAAGAGCAGATCATTGTGGTACTACTATTCTAGCTTTTAGAACATTTGAAGGGACATTAGGAGAAATCCCTATAATTTAGTAGGCAGATTCATGCTTGGCTATTAGTAAAACAGCATTCTAAAGTATTGCAACTTGGAATCACAACTGCGATTTTCAAAAAGAAGTACAACAACCATGACGATATGGGCAGAAGAAACAACAAAGACAATAACATTCTGACAACAGTCACCACATTGATATGGCCAGAAGAAACAAAAAAAACAATAATATGAGTACATAAGATATAATTGATGTAAACTCAATGGAAATGAACATCAAGCAAATATGCAGATAGATCTTGATCACACAGCCACACAGGTACATAACAACACATACACATCAAACACATTTTACTACTTCTATAATTTGATGAATCATCCACATTGAAATGATAATCACCTTCATCAAAATTTTCTGTAGCTCGTGGTTTCCCTTTCCTAACTTGTACGGAACGTACGGCTGTTGAACACAATTTTGATGGTGTGGACGAGTTTACTCGCAATTTACCTGACGAGTGATCTGTTCCATTCCCACCAAACTGAGAGATATTTGAATTTGAATTTGAATTTATTGTCGTGTCTCGAGAAAGCCTTGCACTTCTTCGAGGCATTGAATCATTACTCTGATTAAAAAGCCTTCCAGAAACCTGGAGAACATCTTCAACTCTAATATCATCATAAGCAATAATTTAAAAGCATGAACTAAAAGCAGTATACTAAGTACCAAAAGATATAACATAAGGGAAGGGTAATGTGGCAGATTATAAAATCTACAGAACTACAAAAACACAGATATGCTGAAGTATTGATCTGCTTGCAAACAAACTCGTGACCCTTTTTGTTAACAAACAGAAACCATCATGTGACAAAAAATAAACTGCAAAACATGACTGTGATCCTGATACTGTGGAATGCCACGTGACAAAAAGGGATCTGACATTGTAACCTGATACAAAGGAACATCACTGGAAGTTCACAGTAACTTCCAGGAACTATAAATTTAAAACTGTTCACATTCAATAATGAAGCATTTGCAGGTGGCATTAGTACGAGAAATTAGAAAATATCATCTGGCCCTGATTACTTTATAATTTTCAGATTAGAGTCAGAAAGGGAATCGTGTGATTTATGGTAAATATTTAGAAGTTAAGGTCCCTAGAAGTTCCAAAATAAGGAAATAGACAAGTACAGAAGTTACAAGTAGTGGCATCAATGATTTCGATCAAATGATAAGAGAACCTAACCTTCTTTAGCCTTGCTTCATCCAAGTACTTCCTTCTAAGTGGCTGGTTTGCTCCATTAGCTTTCTGTTTAGCGGGAGCATCACCACTTATTGTATTCTGATAAGCATGGACGTTCCTGAAGAGTGGCGGAGGTACAATACTAGAGGTCTGCAAGAATAAGGCAAGTAAAATGCATGCCACTAAAGACTATCACAAACTAATATCGTAACTCAAGAAATGAGGTCTCTAAGCAAAACTGATTCCAAATTGTGTTACATGTTTCAACAGTCAAGATTCGATAGTTATCCAGTACCATAGAAAACAACTACAACAAAAAAAATAATTATGATCTAACAAGACACGCAGCTCTTTATCATCAGAATTTTAACAAGATAGACAGGTCAGATAATGACTGATGCAAAGCAAAAGGCTTTTTAACAAAGATAGAAAAGTCAGAATAGCTCAAACATGAATATTCTGGTTATACATAAGCTATCTATACCAGTGCCATAGAATGTGAAACATACAAGACACCCATGCTACCTAACATGGTTATACCAACTGCAGATTGCATTTAATACTTCAGGTGCACACTGACCTGTGATGCAGTTGGTGATGGGGTGTCGAACTGTGCTATGTTCGAGGTTGTGCTGTTCTGCACATGAAGTGCAGCTGCTCTAACATGAGGGTAAACAGGCACTTCTGCTGTGTTGTTAGCATGAAGCTGTTTCATTTGCTTAGGGATAATGTCCCCGAGACTTGAGGGAAGACTGGAAGATAGAATTCGATTTTCATTGGCAAAGTTTGACTTTTCCAGAGCGGATGTGGATGTGTGTTCCTGCTGCAGACGTAGAGCAGTTGCTTCACTAAAACATTCATCGGCATCTTCGGCAACACCTACAAGATGGTGACACATTTTAAATTCAGTTTATGACTTCACGCTTTAAATGAGGATGAATCATGATTATTGAGCCATAATATAACTGCCAAGTAAAGGCAAATGACCATATTATAATTAGCACACTAGGAATCAACCAATAAGAACAAACACCAAGCTAGCCGATAATGTTAGAATGCATTTGTACACAAAAATTAGCACAGTGACACTCAAGTGGAGGAGTGTCTCTTTTTTTAAAAATGTTGACATTGAAGACAGTCATCTATGAGGTGATGTACATGAAGGAAATATTCAAAGACTCACTAGAAGTAGCATATTTTGGAAAGTACATCCTGCAAAATCACCATTGTTTTCATTTCTTCTTCTAAACTTTTCAAAAGTTATAATATGAGGACACACTTAAGTACTTCTGATACAGTAATAAATCACATTTAGTATAGACCTACTGCAGAATTTCAAAGATGAGTGTACAGCGAACCAACCAAGTATACACAATTCCTCATATGCTGCCCATAAAAGAGGATCTAGAGTCAACGCTTGTGTAAATTGTTCAGCTGCAGCTGACATTCTGCCCGTGCACCTGCAATCATATGTGAGATAAATATAGTGAATTTTGCCAATATGAGAATTTGCAGCAGCGCAGATTTTAACCATGAATAACGAACCTGTAAATCACTCCAAGGAGGTAGTGTCCTGTAGCTCCACTGGGAACCTGCATAAAGGACGAAACCAGTAGAAGTAACAAATCATCCTAAAGGAATAAAAGCAAACAAAGATGTGATCACTTTTATTTTCTCACTTAATACTTCACCTCTGTAGAATCAATAGTAGTAGGCAACTTCACATGAATATCAATATGCCATGGACCATAAAAGAAAATGATAAGGAAAAAAAAGTTGCTTCCCCAATCCATGCAGCGACAAGCATTAATTTTGTGATGTTAATGGCTTAATGCCCCTTTGAGCTTGGGCACAACACTCAAAAATAAAAAAGAAGCACAATAGGAGAATGGACATACACATGGCTCTGAACTTAACAACATAATTGCTAGATATGCCATAGCAGGCAAGGTAGATCAACCAGGCCTAGTAAGTATAATAGGAAATATGTGTACTGCGCTAGCTATGGAATTTTTATTTTACAGAAACAAGTCAACACAACATCATCAAGTAAATATTCTTTCTTAGAACAAGATACTTTGTGAAACCCATTATCTACAAGGACAATTGTATCGAAAGTACTAGAGGGGTATTTAGCAGAAATGTGTTGTTCTCACAACACCAAAGCAGCCAGGCATTGTTCATGTGGGACCCAGCAACACTACCTTAGTTTTTTTTTTGTTCATTAGTTGAGTTTAGGTTCTTATACACGCATTGCAAGTTTTAGAAATTAGTTTACTTAGGTTTACCAATTGCGTCTTAGTGATTAAGATATGCTATCCCTATAAGCAATCCATAAACTTAAGAAATACATACAAATAATGCATGTGTTTAACGAGAAGCAAACCCAATGACGGAAAACTATGTCTATATTTTCCAACTAAATTAGTTCGGTTGGGTCCCACATGAGTAGTGCGCAGTTGCTAGGGTAGCGCATGAACAATACCTACATTACCCGCTACACAAAAACAACACTTAAACTTTATACATTAATTTGCAACAACATAAACAAATCGTTTAACAAATACGCTTCATACCTCAATGTTTGGTTCATTGACTGGGCATAGAGTATCTTCTGCTTCACGCAAGAGGTTCATCCGAAAGCATGACATAGCAAACAAGTACCGGGACTCTGGCAGCTTCTTCCCTTCATATACAGTAGAAAAAAATCCACAAATCATCCAAACTACTTTCACGCCAATGTAAAAGAAGAAAAATAGTCCAAAATGCAAAATAAGAAATATCCCCACAAAATGGACAATATATTCCAATTGTTTAGATTCAACCCTTAAGGACATTACTACACAGTAGTGAGCCTGAACTGCAGGGTGGTAATATAGTGAGCAGATTCTATTACCTTTCAAAATATGGTATGAAGCATATGGCTGGTTGTTGTGGAGGTAACATGTTGCTAACAACTGCACATTGGTCTGCACAAAGGGTACAGCGCAAGAGAACATTTAGTGTATCAACCATGGAAGTAAACAGGCTCACATATTAAAGTACACTAACTTAATGTGGAAATCTAGTAAAAGAAATGTCCTCTAACAGGAAAGTTAGCATTAGCACTCATTGTCTACCTTTAGGCTAACGACTGCTAAGAAACCAAACACACATACAAAGCACTCAACACAGCGAACTTAGTGAATAAGAGTTCCACTAACCTCACCCCTTATGAATTACCAAGAACAACAGTGAGAACCCAATAAAAAGTTAAACCCCGCTCGGGCAATTATAAGATTAAGAAGAGAGGGTGAGTATGTCATGTGACGACATTACTAGAGCTTACAGACTACTGAAAACCTCAAGAGTGGCTTCAATCGTGGCCACCTAAAGATTCAGATAAGTTAAAACACCCAGCGGCCAGCAGAGCATATAGTCATTACAGGCTAACATCACTAGAGCTGGTACCTGAGAAACTGCTCCCAATTTCAGGATTAACTCCCCTCTCCAGCAAAATTCTCCATAAACCCTAGACGAATCGCGGACAAATACTCCAATTCTTTACAACTCAAACCACTCCAGGAAACAGCTAGAGAGAGCCGCCCCGATTCATGTTCCCCATATGCCCTACACCCAAATCCGAGCGCTTCAGCTCAAAGGCATCCCTAGCCACGTCAAAAAAAATCACAAAAGGACACTAAATCGAAGCGCCGCAGGTTAGTCCCCGCGCTCAAATCGCGGCCTCATGCCGGCCACACTCCCAATCTAACCCGCACTGAGCCATTCCCACCAGCAATCACGCCGAATCTAGCCGCACTAGCCAAGCTGAGGGGGGCGGGGCAGCTACCTCGGAGGGGAACTGCGCGCAGAGGCGCTCGCAGAGGAAGACGGCGTTGCGGTGCATGAAGAGGCGCAGGCTGCTGTGGATGCGGTCCACCATTAGGGTTTCCATCGCCGCCCGGCGGTGGCGGCGACCGCGGGCAAGAGCGGAGGGGAGGCGATGGTGGCCGAAGCGCAGGCGCAGGCAGCAGAGAACGGATCCAGTGCTACGGAGCCTCCAGGTGCTACCGTGCTAGTTAACCTGCAAGCAGATCATTTTTTTGGACCTGAGTAAATTACAAGTTTTCACAGAATAAAACAGCAATAATTGCATGCAAGCGTTATCCATGATAATAAGGAAGAAAAAGGTTTTCTTTCTGAAAATTAGAAACACTCAATCACCAAAATTAACCTACAGTATTAAAGATGTGTTCACCTCAACACTCCAACAGTCATACTAGAAGGCTATGCTAATACGGACTAAGTTTCGCAAAATGTGCTTACTCAATCAATCCCACTATACTGGGCAGGAATAGCATGAGTGGCAGCTCAGAACCACAAGTAACCACTTCCTTTGGGAATCGTCCTTTTCAGTTTCTAGATGTGATTCAAGAATCTGATTATGTTTTACATACCCAAAAAAGCATTTTCATTATGAACTTTGCTTTCATGCAAACTCTGGAGACAGTTTGGTTCCTAAAATAAAACTTATGCATTATGCCCTTGGTTCTTATCCGAGATGATTTTTTGTATTGACTAAAGTTTTTTCACAAATCACAATTGAATTTAAGATTACGGGACAGATAAACTACACTTGTGGAGTTAGAAACAATTATAAAAGGGGCAAGTTTCCTGGCACAGCCTGCCTTTTTGCAGACACCTGACGTTGGGGCATCCATCATTTCTGGCTAATGCGTCATGCAGTGCACGCAGCACGGGATCAGCCAATCAGGCATGTGAGGCACGCCCGAACCTGCAAAAATCTCCCGCCCCGCCACAGCAAGGAGGCTCAGTTGATTTGAATCTCAGGTTTTTTTTTGGAAAACATATTGCATCCATGACTTAATCATCTACCAGCAAGTCCTATGGTGGAAATCAAAGTGAGACACTAAATTAACTTCGCCAGTTGATCAATTAAAGATGAAATCAAAGGAAAGCATATGACAAGAAGAAAGTTTGGGGCTATGCGGATTGTGGAAGCAAAATAAACACGTGCATGTGCAAGGGAGAACAGAAGGGGATTAATCGGTGGGAAGGGGAGGGGGAGAATGGCAAGCGGCCGCAGAAGCTACCTGTGTTCTAGTGCCTATAAGACAGGAGATGGGGGTCGTCGGCCTGCTGTGCTTGGATGGGAGGAGGTTGTGGGCGGAAGTGCGCGGCGGAGGCTGCCTGTGACGACCACCACACAATCCGTCAGATCCATAGGGCAAGGAAGGGGGAGGGTTAGAGGTAGGGCTCGGGGCGCTTGGGGCGCCAATTTACCTCGGAGTACAAACAGCTGCGGATGGAGGAAACGACGGCCGGAGGTTGGCAGCGTCGGGGTTCGGCTGTTTTGGGCCTCGTCGGCGGCCGAAGGCGTGGGCTCGACGAAACCCTGGCCGCGCCGCCGTGGGGGCTCGTTGTCGGCCGGCGAGGCTTATCGCGTGGAGGCGGATGCGCGACGCTCGCTTGCTGGTCAGAGGGTTGCGGCGGTGGGCGCGATGGGGTGAGAAGAGAAAGATCCAGTGCTACGGAGTTGGATTGGGGATTCGAACGAGAGCGTCGCGTGGGTGCGCTTCTGGAGCCGTGGGGTTTGAACGGCGTGCCTCTGGCGTCGCGAGCGGCGGCGTGTGAGGTGGTAGGCACCGAGGATGTTGCTGACAGGCGGGACACGGTCTAGGTCTTAACAGCGGGACCGGGTGTCAGTGGCCGGCCGTGCGAGATGTGAACATTGGATTGGATCAGCTTCGGCCATGTTTGCGAGAAGATGGGCCTTCTAATACGGGCCGCAGCAGCTACATTTTCTTCATCGGCCCCGGCCCATCAACAGGAAGCCCATTCCGCGAACCCAACCCAGGCCCCTCAAAGGAACACGCAGGCTGACCTTGCGCGCCTCTCCCCATTTGCCAGGCCACGGCCCTACCATCCTCTTATCGTTCTCTGAGCCGTACAAAGTACAAACCAATCAGTTTATTTTAAATACATTAGTGGAGATGCACGTGGCACAGGCACGTATTTAAAATATATATTTTAAAAAAATAATACGTGTTTAAAGAATAATTATTCTTTAAAATAACATGAGACTTAAAATTAATATAACAAAATAAAGTTGGATTACATTGAACGACTATAAATTCTACTAAAACAACTAAATTATTTTTAATTATTTTTTTATTAAAAACGTAGCAATCCACTGAATTCTAAATCAAAACAAAACTAATCCAGGTTCTCGTATGAAGTTTCTTCGGTGTTGATTCCTTGAAGACTTTTGAAATATCATAGTTTACATGTCTTTTAGCCAAAATAGGAAACAGATAAGTGGAAGAAGGAAAAAGTACGATAATTGTTTTCTTTCACGTGGTTAGTGAGCATCGTACGGATCCGAACCTTTGATACCAATGTGAAATCTACGTGTATATAACGAAACAAAGGACTTAGTCAAACAAAATATATTAATATTAACTAGTTCATTGAGATTAGCAGCTAAGCCTGGTGATGAAATATGCGTGCTTCATCGTCTTCTATATCAGCGGGCCATAATTCGTTGGTTCATTTGATCTAAATCATTTTCTATTAAATACAAATAGCAAATCACTTCATTTTTCAATAATTTCCAAATCAGGATAGACAGGCATGCTAAAGCAACAATCATATTCATACCTTCAACTCCATGCATCGGATCATTTGGTTCCCATAAACCTGAGTCAAACTGATCCTCTCGATCCATATTTCTAGTGTACGCCCTAGCCACTCGATCTGATTGTTGGAGCTCGACGGGCCTAAACTCACACCATCATCATCGGACATGGTAAAGGTATTACAAATGGTGTCTTGAGTGTGCGAATTTCAGAATTTTGAAAGAACATTGGAAACTCACGCTTAAAAGCTAGTCTCGCTTGCCTTGTGCTAAAATAAGAATAAGTCCTAAATCAAATTCCTGCATTTTCCTATTTAAAAAGTAAACTAAACATTACATAATATGTCCTATTTAAGAAAAAATTGTGCACCAATTTTCCTAATCCACAAATTCCTACATTTTCGGGAAAAAAACATCGAGAACTTATGATTTCAATCCCAAGAACCTATTAAGAAAAATTAGGCAATTCTTGTGATTTTTTGAGGAACCAGTCAAGAACTAAGATGCTCGACGGGGAAGGTCGTGCTCCGCTAATACTTTATTAGAGGAAGAATCAAATCCACAAATTTTTGCCAGTAGAAGGGGGCAAAAAGGATCAAGAATTCGCAATTCTTTGACGAACCAGCGAAGAACTGAGATGGGAGGGAGCCAAACCTACAGGTGCTCGATGGAAGAGGGTCACGCTCCGCTGGATCCTTTTTGCCGGTATCGGTCCACATCCTTGTGCTAGTTGATCAGCTTCCGGCGGAGGAGTCCTGTCATTTGCTCACGGTTGCAAGACAAATTAGAAGGTGGACGAACGGGCGCTGATGCCGATGACCATGCAATGTGCGACGTTAGGAGGGCAGGGAGAACGAGGGACGCCACTTGTGACGACCAGGAAAATGTAGATGATGTGGGACACCGATGGCCTAAGACATGATTTCAACGCCCTGATGAACACCATCTTCTGCCTAACCAACAAGAAAAAACTGTTATTCACAACAAATATTGCAACATAGGCAGGAGACAGACCTTAGTGTTGGATGCGATGTCTTGTTGCTCTTGCGGCAGCGGATGCTTGGCGCAACTTTAGCCCATTTTCCAATCGGCGGAGAGGTCCTGTCTTGGAAGAAGAAATCAGATGGTAGCAGCAATGGGGTGAATGGTAGCAGCAATGGGTTAATGATTAACCCTAGAACTGTATGGCTTTATAGATGTGGTGATGGAAGACAGAGAGACATCATGCTTTGGGAAAAGCTTCATCCAGCAATCGGGGCACGTGCAATTAGCCTCTTGATTGATTGATTGATTGATTGATTGATTGATTTATTTATTTATTGATAGGGATATCTTAATTTAGTATGGAAAGAATTTACACTCCTTAATTTATGCCCTCCATTTATACTACTCTATTGAGTGATTCATAAGTAAGGAAAGAAATATTCATAAGTTGAGTTTGAGTATGTGAAAAGAAATATGCGGGGATCAAATTCTCCCTTATTTATGCGTGTCTTGATGTTGTAATTAACCTATTAGTATGGAAAAAATTTATACTACTTAATTTATGCCCCTTCATTTATACTACACTATTTCTTATTTATGCATAAGGAAAGAAATATGCGGGAATATTTTTTCTCCCTTAATTGTGCGCGTGAGGCTGCTCCATACGGTGGGCCCACCGGGTGGGTATGTAGAAGGCTTTTGTGAAAAAAAAGTATTAGGATTTTGGTAGCAATATTTTCCTTCTATCAAAAAAATGTGTCACCACCCCCTTTCGTTAATTCTTTGGGCTGTCAAATGGGACCTCCGTAAGGGGTATGGTGGAGCTAATCTTGGTGAGAAAGGATTTCAATTGTTTCAATTTTATAGTATAGAGATTAGCTTGTCTCGAGCGTCATTTTCCTCTTTTTTAAAAAAGAGAAGGGCTGAGATTAAACAAAAGAGAGAGAGAGGAGGACTCAGATAAATTTGAATATGTTGGCAGACCAAGATTAAGAACTTGGTAACTGAACCGGAGTATCATGAGGATGAAATTTCTCTCTAAACTGCTCCTCCTCCTCTCTTTTTTAATACACATAAAACTCTTATGAAATCTCCACTGAGATTAGCCTAATAAATGCTCGCGTCTATCAGTATTTTTCTACTACTTAGTGCTTACTAATCAAGTGAACTGATACTCGTTTGCTTCATTCGTATGAACGACCATTATTACATCTTTATAGGGGATCGTTTACCCACCCCAACTATTATTACATCTTTATACCATTCAACAACTATATTCCTTAAATATTCTAGAAATACATGGTAATTTTTCACTAAATCCCTACTTTACTTCTCATGATATGCTTCAACCCTGGTCATTGCCTTTAGCCTTCGGTCCGAGACCTCGAGGGGCTTCGGTAACTCGCTCGACTCCGTGTCCCATGAAAGGCCTTTGTTGACTTATCCTTCGGTTAGTCTTTGGCATCAGACCGAAGCCTCTCGCTCTTCGGCCCTCGAGCCTTCAGTGTCGGGCCGAAGTCCATCCAAAAGCATCCGGCTCGGGTCCTCCGGCCTTGAACCTTCGGCAGAATCTGAAGGTGGTGTCCCCAACAATTCTCTATTCTTTAACACTCTCAAATAAACTTTATATTGTGCTCTGACCAAACTGTTAGGGGCACTTTGCAATTTGCTCGAGTAAAAAAGCCAGCAGTATGCATACTCTCTTTATTCTAGAATATAGTTACATTTAGATTCTTACCTGGTCAAATTTTTAAACTTTAACTATCAATAACAAATAAATTATAAAATTGATACCATAAAATAATATTAATTGATTCATCATGAAACCAACTATTATATCATAAAAATGATTCACTTTGGACAATTCTAAATGTAACTATATTCTGCACTAGCACGACATGCACGTCGAACGGCCAGAGAGATCTTATCAACATGGACATTATACCGGAGTCACAAATTAAAATGCTCGTGAACATGCGAAAATTAATTGCCAACTTGCTTTTGCCGATCCAGTACAAACCGATTTACGAAAAAAAAGAATCATCTAGCTTTTTTCTGAAAGATTTGCAGGAGCATTGCACTGTCATTTAACGAGAACATGCCGACATTACACAGAAACTAAAATCCAAAGTACAGCAAATAATCATCTAGCTATCACATCCTGTTGAACTAGTAGACCAAGCTACGGACGACGGGACGAGGACGCCTGCCGCGTTTTGCGGCTGTGTTAGAAATAATAATCGTCGTCGGCACCGCCGAGAAACACGCCCCAGCCGAAGGAGGCGGCGCCGGCCAGGGCGCCGCCGCACGCGGCTAGGCCTGGCCCGAGGACGGTCACCATGCCGACGGCCGCCACGCACGCCGTGGCGAGGCTCACGGCGATGTTCCCCTCGAGCGACAGCGGGTACTCCGCCTCCTCCTCCTCCGCCACCTCCACGACCTTCATTGTTGCGAATGGACGGCCGGTCAGGTCAGGTTCTGACGTGCCGCGGTGCCGCCGCCGCCTCGCGATCTGCCTCCCGGTCGAGCTCGCGCCGCCGCCCTGACACAGAGAAACTCGACTAGCTCCGTGCTAGCGCCCTGTCAGCCTTGATGAGTTGGCCTCAGGCGGGCCCTCTCGCGTCCACTATTTATGATTATGAGAAGTCGATCTGCGTCCCTGGCCGGAGTCTGTCCGTCTCGGTTTCGATCGGCTGCCCGATCCGGTTTTGGAACACCCGTGGCAGACGTTACTCGGACAGGGACGCCGGAAGCAACAAGCAAGACTTGGCGGCATCGTGTCCAACTCCAACACTTGGTGGCATCGCGGGTGCAGCGGAGGCACTGTATCGAACGCTGTTGATAGGTCAGAAAGAAAACAACAGGACCTTCCAGGCCAAGGAGCGACCTTCGCTTGTGTCGGGACTGCAGGACGAAGCTAAATTTTCGATGCTGGCGGGGTGCAAATCACTTGGCCCTGCTAGTTGAGCGGCATGTTGTGAGTATATATAGTTGGCTAGGAAATTCCCAATGTTGGAATATATGTGGGCTTGCCCCATTTATTCTATAATTTAATAAAAGAATTAAAGCCCACTAATAAATGCTAGAGAGTAAATAGTGGTTAATACCACATTGATTGTTGAAGAAAATTCCAATTCACTGTATCCCATTCAAAGCCGGCAAGCACGCCGTTTTACCGCACAACACCTCCGGTTTCGGCGAGCGTTTCTTGTCGCCTCGTGGAGAGCTAGCACCCTTTCCTCTTCCGTGCTCAACCCAGTCGCTCCTGCACGTACGTATACAGGAGTTCCAAAAAAGGTACACGTATACATAGTTTCTCCTCTCAAAAAGGTACACGTATAGTATACGTATGCATAGTTTGTCCTACGTAAGACTGTACGCGTAGCTGTGCGGCTACCGTGTACCGTATCTTAGGGAGGCCGCGACTGCTTCCGCCGCCACGGCCGCTGCTAGGGTGAACGAGCAACGAGAGGAGTAGGGAGATTGGGGATAAAAGGGAAGGAGAGAGTTTTTCGGTAAGATGAGGGGTACCCTAGAGTCTTTCCTCATCGTTCTGAATATTTTTCTAACTTGTTTTATTTTTTAACCTTTAACTAACAGAGTTAAAACAAGGGATAAATGGTGCATTCGTTTTACAAAAGCAGGGTAAAATCATACTGTTGAAAAAATAGAGAAAAAAATTAGAACTAAGGGCAAGGACGTTAAAACTGCAGCAACTATATGTCGCTTATGCGACAAATCAGCCCGCCATCGCCTGAAGAAGTAATGTGTCCCGTTTAGCTTTCACGTCAAATCGGTCCACCAATATATAAAGGAGTAATGTGATCCGTTTAGCTTTTAGCCCATGCGTACAAAAAGAGGCGCCTAGATTAAAATTAAAGTCAGCCCATTAGTAGATTTTCACTTTATCTGGCACTGAGCCACGCAGCCTTGTTGCGGCCCATTTATAATTTTTTTTATTTTTTTTCTTTTTACCTTCCGCACTACTTTTTCATTCTTTTTTAGTTTATTATTCTATTGTATCTCTTTTATTTTTCATTTACTTTTAAATTTACTTTTATTTTATTTTATTTTCTAATTTCCTTTTCGTTTTATTTTCCTTTTTATTTCTATTTTTTGTTAATAAATTTCCTCTATTTTTATTTAATTTTATTTTTCCTCTTTTTGTTGATACTAATTATTTTATTTTATTGTTTCTATTTTTCTTTTATTTGTAACTTTTTTATTTATTCTTATTTTTTATTCCTTTCTTTTTGTGTTTCTTTATTATTTTCCTTTTTATATGAGGACCCTTTCCCTTTTCTTTTTATACTACTCACTTTATTCTATTTTATTTTTCCTATTTTTATATTTATTTGTTTACTTTTTATTTAGTTTTCATAAATATTTTAATACGTTCATTTTGCTACTTTTATCTTTCTTCCACTTGTTCGTCGATAAGGATAATTGTTTCTTGTGTAAGAAAAATTTATTCATCATATTAAATTATTTTTTCGATTTGTAGATATTTTATTCGTCTTGCGGATATTTTTTTTTCTCCATGTAAAATTAATATTTATTTATTTTGTATACTAATTTATTCGTGATATTAAATTATTTATTCGATTTGTAGACTAAATTGTTCCGTGATGTGAATTCGTTTGTTCGTGATGTTTAGTTTTTAAATTTTCGCAATGTGCAATATTTTTGTTCGTCTTGTTTCATCATTTTGTCTGTATAAAGCAATCATTTGTTCCAGTCGCTAGAGTATCAGTTCGCAATATCAAAATTAACTATCTGGTATTGAAAAATATTTTTTAAAATAATTATTTCAATTATATTTAAGTGTGGTCTTAATTTAAAGATCTTGTCATAAGGAACATTATGGTGAAACCGAAATTTAGTTTAGATACTCGGTTTGTTGTTTATGACTTTTTTAGTTGAACATCTCTTGTACGTGGGTCACAATTTAATATTTTTACTCTCCTCGCACATCGCTTTCATTGGAGTGCATGCGTTGCATGTGGTCATAATTACGGTAATGTGGATAGATTTTTTTCACCAAATGCACTGCGCGTTTAAAAAACCCATGCATCGGACTGTTGGGCTGACAACCCATTAAATATAATGGTTGGTGGAGGAGAATCTTCATATGATGGATGTTAGAATTGTCACCATAGACCATAGGTGACATATAACCGCACATTTAAAACCCCTAGAGATAAAGTTAGTACATTTAAGAAAATCTGATATGGAAAGGTAGGGTTACACCCTTAAACTATTGTTAAAGTCTGATTTTCAATCTCATAAACTACAAAATCGGATAAGAACCACGCAAATTTGGCCCTTAGGTGGTTTTAAATTTTTTAAAGAAATTTAAAAAAATCTAATTAGATCTAAAAAATTTAAAACCAATTCATTTTAAATCGGAAAAATATGAAACTAGTATCAAAATTTTTCTAAAAATGTAACTATCTATTGTTGCTCTATTTGAATCTTATTTGTTCAAAAATTAATAGGCATAACTATAAGCAACCAAATACTATAAAAAATTGAATTCGAATAACTGACAAAGATTGTGCCAATAGATAGTTATATTTTTAGAAAAATTTTGATACCCATTTTTTATTTTTTGTTTTAAAATAAATTAATTATAAACTTTTTAGTTTGAATTTAAATATTTTTAATTTTCACAAAATGGAAAATCACCTTCAAAATCAGTCTAAGAGTCAAATTTGTCCGGTTTCAATAGTTGGATGGTCTTTCTTAACTGGTTTTATGGTGTAAAATTGAAAATCGAACTTTTACAAGGTGTAAACCAGAAACTGATATATGAGTATCCGGCATGGGCTTGGGAGTTTTGGGTTCCGGGCTGAGTTATCGGCCCAGGAGACCTTGTCGTGCATACGGGCCGAAGGGAAAAAGAAAGTGAATCCGACCTCACCGGTTGCATCTCACTCATTTGTCATTTGTAACCTAGACAGAGGCGCCGTAGGCTTGAGAGGGACTTGACGCGGCGGCGGCGAGCGGTCGAGACGATGTCAGGTAATCGTGAGGCAAACAAGATGTGGGTGCTGGATTCCGACGAGTTGAAGGCGGCGCTGATCAACTTAGGGGTTATGCTCTCAATCGGGGCGGTCTTTATGCTCTTGAGCTTCCTCGTCCCCGGCATAACCCTATCTACCAGACCCTGTGCTGGCAGACCGCGATGGTGGCCTTCTTCGCGGCCGCCGTCGTAACCGGGAGGCATCCAATCGTCTGGTACCCGATAGTCTCCCGCTGGATCTACCACCTCCGGAACCAGAGGCCAGATGCGGCCCAGCGGGCTACTGAAGACTGATGGAGTGTCCAGGTGAAGTGCTATGGGTGCCAATTCTGAGGTAGTGAGCTTGCGAGTAGTGTGCTGGTAGATCTGCGTGTAAAAATAAGAAGTGGTATATGTGTCCTGGTCGTGTTGGCATGGTCGTAGCATGCCGGATCTCAATCAACCATTGATGCCTTACGGCTGGTGTCGTGTGCTGTAATCTGGGTGTCCTCAGCCCAGTTCTTGTTGCTCCCTAATCTAAGTTAGTATCTAATCTAAGAAAAGTTACTTGGTTCAAATGATTTCAGGGAGTTATTTTTGTTTTCAGTATAATTTCACGAGGTCAGCTTGCATTGAGGCGACTCGAGTATGGGAAATTGGGAATGACTGTACCCAGATGTTGACTCCTGTCAGCGTAACCACGGAGAACTAGCCTTTTAATGATCAAAAGTCCAGATGCTGACTCTATCTCACAAATTAGCTTAATCTTTTATTCAGGTCTAAGGCAACAACGCCTAATTCAAATGAGTTTGGGTTCTCATCGGGAACAACGTATGGATTCCAAGCTCATAGTACACACCTAATTCACATTCAGACCTCAGCTGTGGGAAGATTGAATTGTGAATCTCAAGCTTTCCAGATTTTCAAGTTTCAGTTGGAACTCAAAAGTCAACTAATCTTGCCCTCGCCGCGTCGAGAGTCCTGAAAGTTAAATTAGCTCGAAATACTGCCAAACTGGAACTCTGGAAGCAAAACTACAAGACTGAGCTGATTCGACCGGCGTGAATGCAGTTGGCACCTGGACTAAACCACTGAACTTGTGTTTGCCAAATGGATAAAACTGACAACCTTCACGGCTTCACTACTCACTGTTCTGTTTATTTGATTCTGAACCCCTCTGTCCAACCTAATTTCATACAGTGCGCTGGCATCTCATCTGATCTGCAGCATGATCTACACATGAACAGCATCGTGAAAAATGACCGTTGGTCTATTCCAAACCCTTCCAAAAATCAATTTATTCTCCAAGGTACTTCCTGTTGTGCTCTAGATAAAGAAAGGAATTTGGCTAAATCGGTCTCTGGTGCTTAGAAATATCAAACCTCATCACCTCAACGAGAATCAGAAAAGTGAGAAGCAAGCAGCCTACAAACTAATCGCCATAATGGCATGGACGTGCAACGTTTGCAGAATATCGATGAATATAATATATTGACGATATTTATATTTCATCCTTGTCAAAGCAAACATATGTGTAGCAGTAACCAGTAAGATATTGTAGCATTATGGTAGCTCACATCAGAAATAGTCAAAGAGTGGTCTTTCAAAAAAAAAGTCACTGGTGTTGGGGGTGCGCCTTAGGCCACCACCTAAGGCTAGGGATCCCCTTTGTGTAAAAGAGGCTTAGGGCCTGTTTGGATCATGAGTCTAAAATTTAACCCCTCCCCTTTTAGCCCCCAAATAGACCCAAGGATCCAAATATAGGGTCTAATTTGTGTCTAAAGTGAAATAGACCCCCCAAAATCTTTAGACCCTCCAAGGGGTGCTTATTTGGCTAAAGTGTGTTGTGGTCCCCACCTCCAAGGGTTTCTTTTTCCCCATGACGCGCATTCACTCCTCCCCCCATCCTTCCTTAGCGCACTGGCACACCCCGCGTCTCCCCTCCGCGCCGCCCCCCCCAGCCACGCCATCGCCGTCCGGAGCCACCGCCGCCCACCAGATCTACGCCGCCGCCGTCCAAACCCGCCGTCATCTCCCTTGCGCGCCGCCGCCATCCTTTCTCACCGCTCCTTGGTCGCCATCCCCACCAGATCCCCGCCGCCACCATCGTCCCCCATTGGCACCGAGGCTATCCGCACCCAGATCCGTGCCTCAATCACCCAGATCCACCGTGCATGGAGGGTGGCGGCTTCGACTTGTTCTCAAAGCAAGGGGGGCCATCCGCCGCCGGCTTTAACTTCCTCTCCCAGGTCCAGCGGCGCTGCAGCACTAGACCTGAACTCACAGGCGGCGGCGCCGACGGCCGCGATGGAGGAGTTCCCTCATCTCGCGGAGTACGGGAACTTCCTTCATGGTGGCGGCGGCGGCGACCAAGGACTCAGTGGCCGGGAATCCAGTCTCCCTCCCATTCGCGTGCAGCGCACATTGGGAGTGCGTAGTCAACGTCTTGCCGGAGGAGGAGGTGGCATGGGTGCTACGGTTGCAGGGCGCACCAGGCAGCTCAACTTTGGCGTCGTAAGCCATGACGGCGGCGTCTTCCTTGGCGGGCTGTCCTTGGGATCAGGCAGCTACCGTGGCGGCTCCTCATCGATGGGAGGTGGTGGCCGTCCTCAGCGCGCCATGGCGGCCAGCCGTGGCGCCGGCCGCCGCCGTGGCAGTGGTCGCGGCGGGTGTCGAGGAGCCCATGCTCCTCTGCCTCCGCAAGTGCCTCTGCAAGCACCAGGGGGCAACTTCGTCAACCTCGACGGCGAAGATGAAGATGAGGACGGCAACGAGGACTATGGCAGTTCCGGCGGACCTCCGGTGAGCAACTTCAGAGCCAATTGGTCTGACCAGAATAATGCTAGACTGTTAAGGTTGTGTATGAAGCAATTGAGAGCAGGAAATTATGTTGATAAACAAATGAATGGGCAAGGCTACAAAGCATTAGCTAAAGGGTATTATGAGCAAACCGGTTTGCTTCATGATAAGAAGCAATTCAGGATTCAAATTGGCCAGCTCAGAAGCACCTACAGCTTCTGGAGCTTCTTGCAGAAGCACACTGGTTTAGGCAGGAAACCTGATGGGACTATTGATGCTGAATCTGAATTTTGGAAAACCTGCAGAAAGGTACATTCCTCTCATGAACTGCTGCTCAATTATCGTGGGTGATCTTTACTGCTCAAACAAAACTAATAGATTATAAGGTCATTTCTATCTGTTGTAGGGCAAAGTATATTTGAACAAGCTTAAGAATGGCCATCCTCCAAACTTCGCTGAGCTTGAAGAAATGTTCTCAGGTAGCACCGTGGATGGAACCACAGGTTTTGTGCCCGGACAAATTTTTTTTGAGGAAGATAATCCTGTAGACAATCCATTGGGAGATGATGAAGATGAAGAGAACCTAGTTGCCACTCCTACTAGTACAAGTTCCCGCAAGAGCAAAAGGTCACTGGGTAGTACCACCAATACTGCTGACAGTACTATAAAGAAGAGCAAAAGCCCAATGATGGTTAGATACATGAAGCAGATAGCTAATACCTTTTCTGAGACTGTTCAAGTCAATCAGCAAGTGATGAAAAAATGTGTAGCTGAGAAAATGGATGCTAGAAAGGAGAAAGATTCATTTTCAGTCAAGAGGTGTCAAGAGCTAGCTTTTGATTGTGGCATCCAACAGGATACTTCTGAAGTGTATGCAATGGGCAGGATGTTCCAAGATGCATTCCAGAGGGAATTCTTTTGCGGTCTCCCAACTGCTGAAGCAAGGCTTGTTTACTTCAAGAACTGGTTGCAGGGACCATAATTTGTCTTAGTTAGGACCTTTTTGCTGTCATAAACCTTTGTGTACCTGTGTGATGTGATGAACCTATCTGTGTGATGTGATGAACCTATCTGTGCGATGCGATGAACCTATTTGTGTGATGTTATGCTGTTATGAACCTTTCAATTATGCTGTTATGAACCTTTACATTATGCTGTGATGAACCTTTATATTATGCTGTGATGAACCTTTACATTTTATGTTTTCTGACTCTTTGTCACTGCTGAAACAGGTTGGAGGTAATGGGCACATGTCTGAGGAAGATGAAGATGGAGGCAACACATCATCAAGTGAGGATGAGGTCCTTTCGATGGCCAGTACTAATATGAAGTGGACAAATGAATTCATTGCTTAGATTTTCCCTATCTTTGGTATGTACTTTGACAAATTCTTTTTCAAGGAACCAAGGAGGGTAGGTGGTGAATCAGGAATTGAATGGGTTCAGAGGACACTAGGCCGTGCAAACTCTTGCTACAACATGTTTAGGGTTGAGCCTCCTTTGTTCCATAGACTGCATAATACTTTGGTCCAGTCCTATGGCTTGCAGTCAACCTCAAAAATGTCATCTATAGAGGCTTTAGCTATGTTTTTATATATTGTTGGTGCACCACAGTCAGTTAGAAAGGCTGAGAATCATTTTATAAGGTCATTAGAGATAGTTAGCCGCACATTTGATACAGTTTTGAGAAGTGTCCTGATGCTAGCTGCTGACATTATCAAACCAACCGACCCTGATTTTTCAACTATGCACCCAGTTCTAGAAAATGCAAACTTTTGGCCACATTTCAACGATTGTATAGGGGCATTGGATGGGACTCATGTAAAGGTTGTGGTACCAAAAAAATTGCTGGTCCAACATATGAACAGACACAACGAAACTTCACAAAATGTCCTTGTTGTTTGTGATTTTGACATGAGTTTTACCTTTGTGCTTGCTGGCTGGCCTGGTTCTGTACATGACATGAGAGTGTTCACAGATGCAGTGACCAAATATGTTGACAAATTCCCACATCCACCTCCAGGTAAACTGTCCTACCAGTCCTATAAGCATTTTTTTAGTTATCCAATGTTACATAAGTAAATTATTGTACTTGAATATGCAGGAAAGTTTTACGCAGTTGATGCGGGGTACCCAAATCGTCCGGGTTATCTTTCACCATATAGGTGTACAAATATAGGTGTACAAGATACCATGTGGAGCAGTGGCGAAACGTGGGGCCACAAGGTATGAAAGAGACCTTTAATCATGCACATTCCCAAGTTAGAAATGTCATAGAGGGGTCTTTCGGAGTTTTGAAGATGAAATGGAGGATGTTGTTGAATATGCCAAGATTCCCCCCCCCCCCCCGAAAGCAAACAAGAATAATTGTAGCGTGCATGGCTCTCCACAATTTCATTCGTGAGAGCAGAATTGCAGATAGGGAATTCAATATGTGTGATGCGGATGCAAACTATTTTTCAATGCCGCCGACCTCCTCTCATGACAGTTGGCTAGAAGATGAACTTCTCATAGAAGATAGCAGCATGAATGTTTTTCGTGATGAGTTAGCTAGTGCTTTGTACTATGGTAGTGTTGTGTTTGTTTCAGATCATAAAAGAACTTGTATGTTTGTGTGAGACTTCAATTTGATGGACATATTTTTTTTTTGGATGGAATAATGAGTGGATTTGTATGTTTGTGTGAGACTTCACTTGTATGGATATATACTTTTTTTGTTGGAATAATGTGTGGACTTGTACCTTTGTTGTAATAATGTTTGAAATTCAGTTCATAAAAGGACTTGTATGTTTGTTGATGGAATTCGGTTCATAATGTGTGAAATTCGGTTCATACAAGGCTGTTGGTGGGAAGGGATTTGGCGGGAAGGGTGGAGAGGAAAGGGATGGTAGTTGGATTAAAGGAGCTTCAAAAGGTGTGCCAATAATTAGAGAATCAGCATTAAAAGCAAACTAGACCATGGATCGAAACAACTCTAGGATCTAAATTTTAGAGGGCTAAAAGAGGGGCTAAACTTTAGACCTCAAATTAGACCCTTGTCTAGTTCTCCAAACAAGCCCTTAAGTTAGGGGGTCTAAGGGCTTGTCTATGAGGTCAAAGGCTAGTTGCAGTATCTAGAGACCTATTTGTAAGTTTTAGGGATCTCTTTTGTAATATTTGACCCCACCAATGGAATAAATATAAACAACCTCCTCCTCCTCCCTATAAATAGAGCCCTAGGGGCTGGAGGAGAGGATTTTTACCCATTTATCTACTTGCTTACTTGGCTTGCTCCCCCTCTCACTCTATCTCATCTCTTGCCTGTTCGGGGGGCAACCCCAACAACTGGCTGATGTTCGCATGAGGTAGCATGTGATAAAAACTAAAGTCTGGGCGCGCCCTTTCTTCATTTCAGTTTGGAGCTGAGGTTATTATTGGTATGTAACTACTCTAGATAGCTATTGTTATTACAGTTTTATCTTGGATCATTATTATTACAGTTAGTCAGATGCATAGATTTTGTTAAACAATATTTATGTTCTTATGTCAGCACAGATAACCAATATTATTACATTTCATCTCAGATCATCATCGATAAATCTTATGTTCAAGGTTAAAAAATAACACAACACAACAAACAATACTCAGGCCAATCAAGATGAGCACGAACCAACGAACATCATACATGGCTTGACAATCACCACAACCTCACAACGGTCGCACATTGCCATTGCAAGGTAGGAATGCTAAAAAAAGGTCACATTCTACGCAAAGAATACTCGGTGGCTGAGCCAGAGACAAAATTCCGACTATCAGATAATGCATGCTCATACACTCATGAATGTGTTGGTTACAAAGTTGTGCCATCCAGCTTTCACCCACAACACAATGTACCACCAAGCCTCTAGTAGCAGGTCACCATTAAGTTACGCACATCTAAACGCTACGAAAACTTTGAACCACACGGATTAAAATAGGGTCAGGTATGCACAAGGATGCCCGTAACACTGACCATGGCTATGAAATTCACAAGGCACTTGAGTGCCGACAGATCCCCTCCAGTCCTCCCTTCATTCAGGAAGTGGCATGGTGTGTGAAAAGTTGGATAGAAGCTCGTCCTCTAGTGGGAACCACTCGATCAGCCAGCCTGTCATTTGTCTTCTGTTGTTAGTATGTCAAGAGACTTGGATGCTGTTGATATGGATGTGGACTTCATAAAAATCGTTGCCATAAACGTTATCCACAAAAGTCGGTAGCTGAAGTTTATATGCTATTTTGATATTATAAACTGCATCAATCAGCAACACACAAGTCATGCAACCAAATATCTTTGCAGCAACATGTTGCAAACTATTCACACAACCAGCCTCGCAACTACCATGAACAGAGTTCGAGGTAGGGATGCAAGCGGGGCGGGTTTTGCCGCAAGCCCGCTGGACCAACCCGCGCCGCAATCCCACAAGTCGCTGCAATTCTGCCCGCATAGGTAAAGCGGTGCTATGCGGCCTGCCAGCAAGGGCCCAACGGCGCCGCGGAGCCCGCAAAAAGAAGGGATAGGACAGAAGCCCAACGGCGCCGCAGGAGGCTCGTCGCCCCCATCCTCGCGACTCCCATCCGCCGATCCGCGTCTCCGTCTCGCGTGCGCCGCCGCCGCCATCCACTTCCGCGCCGTCGTGCCCATGGTGTCGCCGTCGTGCACGCCTTCGCCCGTTGGCGTGCTGCCACTACCAGTCGCCGGCGGATCGACTGCCATCCATGCTCCCTTCTTGCCTCTTCCCTCTCGTTGCCATCCGACCCCCAACCCCATCCACAAGAACAAGGTGGAATCAGTGGCAATGGCAGTGGTGATGCTGTGCGCCAAGTGTAAGATCTTCCTTCTTCTCCCGATCTAGATGATTCTTCTACTAAATTTTCAATTCCTCTTAATTTTGTGTTCTTCCCTAAGAGAAGTTAGTTCAATTTGGGATGCAGGATGGGAAAAGCTCGGGAAGGACGGCTGGAACAAGGGCGCCAGCTACATAAACGAAAGTGGCGGCCGCAAGATCAACAAGAACTTGCTCCTCCCCAAGAAAACCAGGTTAGCTCCCCCAGCAAGTACATTTACGTTTTATGCATATGTGGTTGTGTGTGTTGCTAGCTAGTAGCTGCTAGCGAGGAAAAGGGTAGCACCGGCCCTATTGTTTACCATCCAGCAATGGTTCATGGCAAAGGAGGCTCCTACATTAGCTGCTTCCGGATTTGAGTGTGTTACTGAGCCTGCAATAATAGCCCCCTACTACTCCTGTCTTCACGGCTGCAGGCACCCCCTCCCTGGTAATTTATTTCCTGTTTACTATATTTCTGTAACTAAGCAGTGATTTCAGGATTTCAAATTTATTTGCAGTATGTTTGCTTTGGTTATGTGTGCAGGTCCCCATGGAAACGCGGGAGAAGGTGCCAAGTTCAAGGCGGTTGAGATCACCAATGGTACCAGTAGCTGTAAAATCAACAGGAGTGAGAATGCTATTATCACCAAGGAATAACTCCCTTCCCCATCTGTGATGCGTCCTAGAAAGTGATGCCATATCTATTATCACCAATGATTTATTTCTTGCTATTTAGTACTAAACTCAGACTATATAGCTGTTAGATTGCAGAGCATCTTGTTGTCTTTTTATGATGTACTAGTTCTTGAAATACCACTTACTACTGTTTTTATGCATTCAATTACTACTTTTAATGTATATTTAGAATCACAATCGATCATGTCCTAAACTATCAATCATGTCCATGATTAGAAAAATCTCGTAAAAGACGCAAGCTTACATCAGAAATATGGAAAGGTTTTGATGCTATATATGATGGTCAGTCTGTGGATGAAGCTCAGTGTATACATTGCCATAAAATAATCAAAGTAGCACGTGATGTTGGTACCAGCACTTGCCTTAGGCATTTGCGTACTTGTGTGGGAAAAGCAAGGGTGGATCAAATGCTCAATCAAATCACCTCCAATGATCAGTCCTCACTCAGTGCATCATTAAAAGACTGGAAATTTGATCAGGGAAAAGCTCGGAGAGAATTAGCTTACCTAATTGTTGTCCATGCACTACCTTTTAGCCTTGTTGAGTATCCAAGGTTCAGAAATTTTGTGAACAGTCTTAATCCATGGTTCACACATATCTCAAGAACCACAATCAAGTCAGATTGCATGGATGCATATGAGCATGGGAAGGCAGAATTACTTGAGGTGTTGAAAAAATCAACTTCTAGAGTTTCACTGACTGCAGATTTGTGGACATCCAAGCAAACCTTAGGCTACTTGTGTGTTACCTGTCATTGTATAAGAAATTGGAAAGTTCTTAAAATGATTATAAAGTTTGGTCTTGTAGAAACACCTCATGATGGCAGAAATTTGTTTAATGCAATGCTCAAGTGCTTAAATGAGTGGAGTATCGAAGACAAGGTCTTTGCAATCACCCTAGATAATGCTTCCGTAAACAACAACTTTGTGAGCGCTTTGAAAGAAAACCTAGTAGCCAAGTGTTTGCTGCCAGGTAAAGGCACAATGTTATTTCCTGGTGAACACTGAGGTGGAGGTTGACATGGATGTTATTTGGCAAAGGTGGCAATGAGTGCTTCACTCTCCCATATCATCATTTGCCAAAAAATATCAGTAGGATTTCCAGCTTTGCTATTTTCGTGATGTTCATTCAATTAACGAAAAGTATCAAGATCTGTCTAGAAGCAATATCAAAACCGACAGCGGCCGAGAGGAACTGCGGGCGGGCACCTGGTGGCGCAACGAGGAGGCGCGACGGCGTGCCCCGCTCTCCTCCTTGCCTGGGGGCGGCGGCTCGGCGCCGGCGGGCGGGTGCCTGCTGGTGCGACGAAGAGGCGAGGAGGTGGGCACTAACCTAGGGTTTCAAATGGGAGACGTAAAGAACTAAGTCAAAGGGGTGGCTTCAAATGGGAGAAAAGGGAAATAGGTGACGGGCAACACATGTATGGTCCATCACCGATGACATCAATTAGACCCATCACCTACGTCATGAATACAGGTGACGGGCAACATATGTCGCCCGTCACCTATGTGTCGTTCTATATTTTCAAATGAAAGAGAAAGGTGATGCGCGATATATGTTGCACGTCCCCTATGTCACATAAAATTGCATGCTGGGAACATTCAAAGACGTGGCTATTGGGAATCGCAACCGCCGGTACCCTCTCTATGCACGCGCACGCCCTCTCGGCAACTGCGTGCCGTTTCACATTCAGTTGCTGGGAATCGCAACCGCCGGTACTCTCACTGTGCATGCGCGCGCCCTCTCGGCAACCGCGCGCGCCGTTTCACATTCATCTCTCGATCCCATGATCTCTGCCTGTCGCCATTACATACTGCGAGGACGGCCGCTCTCCTCACACCCCTGCTCTCGCTCTCTCCTCACACCCCTGCTCTCGCGCGCCTTAGGTACAACGACGATGTCGGGTTCCGGCTCTCGCTCCAAGCGCCGTTGCTACGTCTAGGTGGACTCGTCGTTGTCGTCGTCATTGCCTTCTTCCTCCCCTCGCCGCCGTCGTCATCGCCGGTCGCCTCCTGCTGCGGCTCCGGCCCCGGCTCCTGCGCCAGCCCCTGCTCTGGCCCCGGTGCCTGCGCCGGCCCTTGACCCGGGGTTCGATCCGGAATACCCCTTCGGCTTGGGCGACTCCTGGGCAATCAGCGTCATGAGGGATTCGTTCAAGGAGTTGAACGAATACCTCGTCCGCCTTGGGAAGCCGAAGGTGAAGCCGCCGCTGGTGGAGAACGTCGCCGGATACGTCGACACCATCTTCAGGGTGGCGGAAGTTATCAGGGACCTGCCATGACTATATATATATATATATATCACAATATAAACTTCTGCCTTGTTATATATCTCGCAATATTCTCAACATTGTTACCTCTCAATTTTCATGTAATGCACGTAATGCGATTGTGACAAACTATATATCTCGCAATAATCCCTTTTTTTAGATAGGACATACACATACCTGACGAACTATACATGAAATGTGTCACCCTTTCAAGGACCATAGGTTAAGCGCATCACAAGACACGGTGACACGCTAAGTAAAGGTCGTCACCTCTACTTGAGGGGTGACGGGCAACAACTGCCCGGTACCTACGAGGGCATGGCCCGTCACCTATGACATGGCTACTGGTGACGGGCTCCGAATAATGCCCGTCACCTGTAATATAGGTGACGGGCTTCATGAGCCGCGTCACTTTTGCTCGGTCATAGGTGACGGGCCACTTTTTGTCGGGGGCCCAAGGAGAAAAAAAGGCGACGCACCTAATCTGTGCGTGTCACTTTTCATATACAGGTGACACACAACAATCACACGTCACCTTTATGTGCGTCACTATAGGGTGGTTCTAACATAGTGTCATTTCTAAAGGGCTCTTTGCTTGCTTCAATGTGGGACGTCACAATGCCGAAGACATTCATGCCCACAAGAAGTATGTGGATGAGCAGCTTCTAAAGATTGAAGCGAGGCAAAAGGAATCATGGCTAATTGCGATATTCCACACTCACCGGTTTGGGCCCCTACGGATTTTCCTCCTACACCTGTCTTCTACAACCCTTGGGAGGGGATGAGCGATCCATCCATGATGTTTGGTGCTCCTCAATATGGTGAAGATTTTGAGGAAGACTTGGGTGGGCGTGAGGAGTCGGATGAAGAAGAAGAAGAAAATATTCCCGCTACCAACACTTCAACCGAACCGGAAGACGACAACAATGACGGCGATGATGATGATGAGTAATGGCTATGAAAGGGTCTCTCCTTTTTGGTGCTTGATGCCAAAGGGGGAGTGAGCTCACCATAGGCCTTGAGGGCGCTTGATCTATCTATCTATCTATCTATCTATCGTAGCTTGTGAACTTTGAACTTTTATGGCTTGTGGACATGTAAGACAATTAATATGTATTTGTGTTATGTGTGGTGTGCCAAGTGAGACTTTAAATTTGTAAGACTTATTCATGGCTTGTTATGTTAGTGTGATCTTAGAACTTAAAGTTACTGATGATCATGACTTTGTGTAATGCTTATTTCCACTTTATTGTTGTGATATATATCATGTCATATGCATCGCGATTGATTACTATCACACTTTGCACCCCACGGATTCAATGATACAGGGGGAGCCTTCTTAATTTGTGCAAGTGGCATTTGAGTACATTTTTGATTTCATGATGAAAAATGCACATATTACGGGGAGCTCAACTATATGATTAGTTCAAAATAGATTTACGATTTTATTTGTGAGCCTTTGTCATCAATCACCAAAAAGGGGGAGATCGAAAGTGCATTTGGCCCCCTAAGTGGGTTTTAGTGTTGATAACTTCCAATCGAGAAGATCCATCGATCTGAGACGAAGAGAAAGGGCCAATTTTCTTTACTTATTCAGTTAAACCAAGGATTCGTTATGGAAGCAGATAGCAACAACCATTTTATCAGACATGCGTATTTTTGATTATTCGGTGGATTTACACGGTTTCATTAATGCAAATTGTTTGATGTAGTTAGTACTTAGGTTGTTCGACGCTCAAGAATTCTTATTTAGGCAGTTCCGTAGGAGCAAGTCAGAAAGGTTAAGAAATAGAACCATCTGATTTGATTCGTTCCCAATAGCCATGAGATGATCATCTTAGGGTGATCTTTTTGTCAACGGATGCTCCTATTACACGTAGTCTCTGAAGCTTACTACTTTGTGTGCTTTTTTATTATTCCTTGGTGCAGTTGCAAAATCTGCACAATTCCCTCTTCACGTATGGTTACCCGATGCTATGGAAGGGCCCACTCCCATTTCGGCTCTTATACACGCAGCAACTATGGTTGCTGCGGGGATTTTTCTTCTAGCTCGACTTCTTCCTCTTTTCATATCCTTACCTTTGATAATGAGTTTTATTTCTTTAGTAGGTACAATAACACTCTTCTTAGGAGCCACTTTAGTTCTTGCTCAGAGAGATATTAAAAGAAGCTTAGCCTATTCTACAATGTCTCAATTGGGTTATATGATGTTAGCTCTAGGTATAGGTTCTTATGAAGCTGCTTTATTCCATTTGATCACTCATGCTTATTCGAAAGCTTTATTGTTCTTAGGATCCGGATCTGTTATTCATTCAATGGAATCTCTTGTTGGATATTCACCAGATAAATAAGAAATTGAAAGATTTCGTTGAAATTGTTTGTTTGGAAATTTCCCGAAAAGCTAATTATAGGTTCTTCTCTCCATCGGAAACGCTCTACTTCACTAAGGAAGATACGTTTTACTTTTCCGATCGGAATTTGAACTCTGGCTGGTTCAGGTTACAGTTCGGGTGGAAGTGAATTCTTCAGCTGAGTTGAGTGCCGCATGCTTTCAGGTAAGCAGTCAAGCTCAAAACCATCCGGACGATTCTCGATATAGTAGCGGCCGAGGACTTGCATCTATTTCAACTAGACGTGAATACGGTCTTTCTCCACGGCGATTTTTGAACCATTTCCTATAAGCGAATGGTTCAAGAAAACTTGTGTTTTCGGAATTATATGAAGCTAGTAAACAAACAAAAAATCCATGGGTATTTGAACCTGAGTACCCGGGAAAAAGCAGAATATTTGATGGAAGAACAGGAGATCCCTTCGAACAGCCTGTTCTGATAGGGAAGTCCTATATCTTAAAATTAATTCATCAAGTTGATGAAAAAATTCATGGACGTTCTACTGGGCCCTACTCACTTGTTACCCAACAGGATTGTTGATGCATATTCAGCTCCTGTTGCAGCTGCTACTGCTGTTTTCTTGATTTACCCTATTGGTCAAGGAAGTTTCTCTGATGGTATGCCTTTAGGAATATCTAGTACTTTCAACTTTATGATTGTATTCCAGGCAGAACACAACATCCTTATGCATCCATTTCACTTGGACCTGTTCTGAAAAAGTCGAGGTACTTCGAATTGTTTGTTGACACGGACAAAGTAAGGGAAAACCTCTGAAAGAATTTCCATATTGACCTTGGACATATAAGAGTTCTGAATCAAATCTCTTTAGAAAGAAGGGTATGGTATATTCATACCATAACATAAGAACAATAAGAACTCGAATTCTTATCGATACTGGAACTCAGAGCATTAACATACATAATTAAGGAGCTAATGAGACTATCGAGTTTTGAACAGGTAATGATGCAATGAAATGAAACATATGCGTAAAAAGATGCCAAATTGGTTGATAGACGGTGATGGAGCTCAAAAGAAGATCTTGATTAATTTTCTATTTTGAATTTGAGTATAGCAAGCACCGTACAATTAAGAAGGATGCGAAAAGATGTTCGGAAGATGCTAAAGTGCCTAGTTGAAAAGCCAAAAATAAAAGAGAGACTCAATTCCATCTTAGAAGCCTGAAACCAGCAAGAAACAGCCTGGTCGGGATCGGAAGTTCCGACCAGGGTCGAAAATCTGTGGAGTCTTCCGACCAGGGGTCCTCGGCCAGAATTATTTGTTGGGTCGGAGGTCGGAACTTCCGACCAGTGTATCACCAGCATAGTAACGGCTAGTTTTTGGAGCTCGGGTATAAATACCTCTTCACCCCTTCTTTCATTTGCTGCTGATCTAACTCGAGACAAACACCTCCTAGAGCATTCACTCCACCCCCACTCCCTCCTTGAGCTAATCCTTGCATTGAAGTGAGCTAGGGCTTCGGTGAGAGAGAGATTGAGGTGTGAGACTTGGGCCCCTTGAGAAAGAGTGCAGCCATCTTCATCCCATGAGCACTTGAAACATCTCCAAGCATCGATTCGCGTTTGTTACTCTTGAAGCTTGCTTCTAGACGGTTCGGCGTCGTCCGTGGAGTGTCCTCTCGTGTATGTGCGCGCCCCGGAAAGTTTGTATTACCCCATCCTTTGTGGATTTTGATAGTAAGTGACTCAATCCTCCTTGGTGGTTGATTGAGTGAGGAAAGGGTTAGAGAAGACCTGACTCTTTGTGAGCTCCTCAACGGAGACGTAGCTTTCTTTGTGGAAGTGAACTTTAGAATAAATTTGCTTGTGTCTTTTTCATATTGTTCATATCTAGGTCTTGTACCTAGACCTTGTTTTGTCCCGATCTACGTATTCTTGTTGTTGAGCTTGCTAAGATTGGTTGTAGAAGGTTCCTAGCATCACTACACAACTTTTGATTCTGCCAGGTTTCGCAATTTCGATTTAGTTTTTGAATTTCATTATAAATCGTTTATATTGTCGGAAGTTACAGAGGATCGGAAGTTCCGACAGGTTTAATTTCTGTGAAGAATTTTTAGGTTTTACAGGTTCGCCTATTCACCCCGTCTCTAAACATCACCAAGATCCTTTCAATAAGACTAGCTAAATTAAAAGATTAAAAGACTAGTAAAAAAATAAAAAGCTTTGTAAACTGAGGGGTAAACCAACACTCTCTAAAATTTAACTTTCCATAAATTAGAGTGCTAGTGGATCCCACGTGTCATGCTCTTTTCTTATCTTCTTCCTTCCCCACCTCCTTTCCTCTCGCTCCCGATGGGCAAGCCACCGCGCCGCCGCCTCCTGCTACCCGTCGCCCTCCTCCTCGCCTGTGCCGCGGCCGCCGCGGAGAGGACGCCCAGGCTGTGCGTCCGACGCCGGCCAAGCCCTCCGCCAGCGGCCCTCCTCCCGCTCGCGTTCCTTCTCGGCCAGCCTGTCCTCCAGCTCCCTGCACCGCTCCCCGGCGGCGGCGGCCTCCTCACCCCTGGCCACGGCCTCCGCCAAGTGCCGCTCAGCCTCCGCCAGGGCCTCCCGCAGTCACGCGGCCTGGTCGGTGCCCACGCGCTTGAGGCCGTCGGCGAGGTCGGACATGGTGCGGGACGGCGCTCGACGGCGAGGGCGGTAGCAGCGCTCGATGGCGGGACGACGGGGGCAGCATGGGACGGCGGGGTCGGCGCGGGGGAGCGGGTCCCGGGACCTGCGCGGGAGGCGGGAAGAGGTAGATGGCGAGCTGGACAGGCTCGGCTTTTTTGCCTAGCAAAGGGGAGAAAATACATAGGAGAATAGCTAGCCGAGCAAAATACAGAGTTTGTTGGATTCAATTTTTTGTGAAGTTTTTCTTTTTTTAGCTAACTCGTCGGAGATACAGAGTCTAAAATACAGAGAAGAATAGCTAGCCGAGCAAAATGCAGAGTCTATTGGATTCAACTTTTTGTGAAGTTTTTCTTTTTCTTAGATAACTCATTAGAGATACAAAGTTTCTTGAAGATGCTCTAAGACCCTACTTAGATTCTACTCTAGAGAGATATCTACTTTTTCCACGAGCGCGCGTAGGGAGGCCCTTGCTCCTTCCCCGTGCGCCTTCCTCCCTACGGATGAAAATGAAAATAGTAACTTTTGATTTTCGAGGATCGTTTTCGAGATTTTATCGACTTTTAAGGCTAAACGAAAATAAAAATAATTACCAGAAAAACAAAAATGAAAATGGTATCATATTTGAGCGTCTTCTGATCGATTTCGAGAAATATCATATTTTCGAGGTATTCTACCGATAGAAATACCGTATTTATGTACAACCAGTACATCCTGCTATCTATATTTTCAAAATGTCATATCTATATTTTTAGAGAGTAGAGTCCTGACTTATTTATCCTAACTATAAATCATAACCTAGCGACCTGAATTTATAGGACTATGGATAGTTTTATGGATGGTGGGACTAATGTCTAAATTTTTAGTAGTATAAAATGAGATACATGTCATGGATAGATGGATACTTGAATTAATATCTTAACCATTAATATCTTAACCATTAGTACTTGTGAATGAAATATGTTAAGTCATATGATTAGCGTTGTGCTCTATGATTTAATATATTTATCATTTTTAAAATATCGTTTCAATGATTTTCGACCGTTATCGATGTGTTCTCGACCGTATATTTTCGTTTCCGATATTACCGTAATATCGTTTCCGAAATTACCGTAATATCGATGTCGTTTCTGTTTTCGGGAATATCGTATCGTTTTCGCTTTAAATGAAAAATATAATGAAAAATATAAAAGTGAAAGTGATATAGCCTTTTATCGATGTTTCGGACCATTTTCATCCCTATTCCTCCCGCGCGGCGGCTTGCTCCCCTCCGCCGAGCCCCACAGCGGCCAAAATCCGCCGCGCAGAGCTAGAGCGGCTCCACCGACACGATAGAGCTCCACGCATAGAGCCCAAGTGGCTCTGCCGTCGTGGCCTCGAGCTCAAGATCTGCCGCGCCAAGGCCAGGATCCACCGCCGCTGGTTCGAGCTCGCGCGGGTCTGCAGCCTGGCACGGTGGGCCGCGGAGCACCACGAGGCTTCAGCCATGGAGCATTGGGATAGGGACGATGCTTCTCCGCCTGCGAGCCGCACTCGCACTCCGCACGGCGACCTCCGCCCGCGAGTGACCGTGCCGCGGCACTTAGCTCCTAGACGGAGATGGCCGGATCTGGTGGGCGGAAGTGAACTGGAGGTGGGACACTAGGAGCGACGGCGTCGGGCAGGAGAAGCGGTGTGGTGTGGAGGCGGGCGAAGAAAAAGAACTCCCGAGGGGGAGAGAATGGGATTCAGAAAATAAAAAAGAAAATAAAATAAAAAATATGATAGATTGGTAGATCGGTCCAATAAAATAGGAGCTAGAAAGACTAGGAAAGCCTAGGAAGTAACAAATGACTCCCGGAATCCAGAATCGAGAATCATAGTCCTCTGATTTTTGAATTTTTAAAATCAAACCTTCAAAATTGACCATAAGCTGTGACCATAAGCTGAAATAAACAGGGCACTCTCTGCAGAAGTTAAGCATAAAAAATAGGGAAAAAAGACAATAAAAATAGGGACTGCTTCTATTTAATAAAGTAGGAGTCTAAAGATACTCTGTATCAACGCGGCCCCCACGCAACAGTCGAACAACAGTGGAAGTGGGCAGCGGAACAAACCGCGCAGAAGCGACGGCAGCAGCCGGAAAGCAAGAAGAGATGCAAGTAAAAGAGGCAGAAGAGAAGGAACAAAGAACTGCAGCAAGGACGCCGTGTACCAAAGAAGGCGACGCAAAAGGGAGAGAGGGTACGCAATGGGCAGGCGTATAGGATTTATCCAAACAGCAGCCAAAATAACCGAGGCGGTGAGAGACGAGGTGACGCAGCAGTAAGAAATGAGCACGCGTCTCCTCTTCGTGACATGCAAGACACGCGGCAAACGAAGAAGGGAGGATGCGTCGCAGCTGAAGAGTCAGCCGATACAGATCGAACGGTAAATAAGGGATTTACGGCATGCAATCCACGCAACAGAACCGAACGATGAAGCTTAAACGGTGCACAGAAATTTTGCTACCGTGTCCACACTGAGCGGCCATCGCGGGCGCCAACATGAATGAGAGGAGATGAGCTCTAGGCCGGCGCCGTGTTCTCGTTAGTCCGTGACCGGGCCCGCACGTAATCAGTGACCTGTATCGCTACTTCTTCACGACTTCACGCCTCCTTTCTTTTATTTCCAGACTAGGCTGTTTTCAACTTTGTCTCCGCACTGTTAGAAGAAGAAAAAAAAACTTTGTCTCCGCACGCATTCTGAATCGGTTTCCACATGATTGCAACTTGTCCTTATGCGCAAGCGGCATGGGGACTTATTGGCCAAAGGCATGATATTAGTTGGCCACAATTGCAAAGGACGAATGTGCGAAGTTGGTGGCGACAATGGCTTGGAACATCTGGAAGGAGAGGTGCCGACAGGTATTCGACAATAAGGCAATGAGCTTCGAGCAGCTGGTGAACGTCACCTCGGGGAACATAGCCGCATACAAAGATGCCTTCAAAAATGAGATTGTGAACTAGGAGTTGTAAAGTTGGTGGCTTCTCTTTTTTCATGTAATTTTCTCTTTTTGTTGTTTGCCTACTCTTGTAAATTTATATCTTGCTTTATACTATAATGAAAAAGCAGAGCACCTGCTGTACATGTTAAAAAAAACTTTATCTCCGAATGGATGACACGGTGTCCTTGTTTGAGATGAGAGAAATAAAATCGCATAGCTAGCTAATATTTCTACTAGGAATAAATAACAAAAACCCTGCCCTTTATAAAAGGAGTGGAGCTAGATAAATTTAAATACCTCAGTTAGAAAGGATGTTTGATCATGTCCTGGTACAAATGTAGCGCTTGGAAGTACTCTGCGGTAGAGGATAGGGGAAAGAAAAGCAGAAAAAGCATATAAGCATTTTTTATTTGCATGTACATTGTCGGTGTGCCATCATTCGAAAGTGAAGATGCAAAACTACCAGTTCCAAATTCTAAGACATGAATTATTAGTTAGTGGTCTACAGCCTAGCAAATAAATATCACATTTTATTTATACTAGTCCATCATCAAATCTTACCCAGGCGATTCAGCCAAAAGAGAGGCCTTTTACTGGATGCATCACACGTATCACTAGGGATGAAAACGATCGGGAACGGTCGGGAAAAGCTCTTAACCGTTCCCGCTCCCGTATTTTTTTGCCGGGAACGGAAACGGGAACGGGAAGGCCGGACGGGAAAACGAAACCGGTAATACGGGATATCGGGAACGGAATAATTCGAACGGGAACGTATCGATTACGATCGGGAAGCGGTAACATAAAACGGGAATATCAATATACGTAACCACTTAATATACGTAACCACTTAAAATAATGAGCTCGACGCAACAATAGCAACGATATGCACACAATAAAACAAGTTGACAAGTAGCAACTAGCAAACAAGTCAAGACCATGCTCAGATTCTTGTAAATGTACTCCCCAGGGCCAGGGGAGACTTCAACTAGTGGTTATCTACCTCTAAAGGTTCTACAAATGGGTAAGGTTTGCAAGATTTCTACTATACGTTGCAGTAAATCCTAGAACAAATCGTTGCTATACCTCTAAAGGTTCATCCCTATGTACAGAAAATCTGTACAACTATAAATTGCAGTGATTGTCAGCGAAGTCCTTGTAATTGCATTACATCCTTGATTACCTCTGAAGCAATAACAAGCAATGCACCTCCCATAACAACCGAGAGAGTAAGTTTCCCTCCTGGGACGATACGGGGTCTTGGGGCTTCCAACTCATCTGAATATCTCTCTGACCAAGACATAGCTGCAGGAAAAACTCCAAAGAGTACTAGAACTGAAAATAATGCATGCAAGGTATCAGTTCATTCTACTGAAGTATGAAGTGTAATATATATGCAGTCATCAATCAGACGAATGTCCTATACTTCAATTTATAAAATCTTACTGCAATAGATTATAGATGATCACAAGTCATATGGATGTCTGGCACTTTTATTTATCTGCTATTTCTTCGTGATTTCAAATCCACAAGGAGTGCTTTTCATTTGGTTTTTATTTTTATTTCATATCTTTTTTCTTAGCCCCTGCCTGACCCTGCGTTTTGAACCTAAGCCAAAAGCTTGGGACTCCCAAGTACCCATCATAAAGACACATCCTGGTAAAACCTTGATCTGTTTGAGGTGAAAATTCTTATGAATGTGGTGTTTAGTTTCAAGATATCAAATCAGAAAGGAAAACTGAGTGATGTACTGTCGGTATTGGCCCATTTTGCCACATGTTTGCGAGGATAATAGATTATGAAATGAAACAGTTTAAGATACAGTAAAAAAAGATCCTTGCTTCCATAAGTTCCTGCAAAGTCCAATGCTTTGAAAAATATCTCCGGATCAAGCAGGGACAGAAGAAGCGGGGGGAGCAGAGTTAATAAATATGGCAGCGGATTGTTCTGGCCACTTGGTAGTTTAAGCACTGCAAAGTTTTACAGAAGAGACAAGAAAGAAGAGCGTAAGCACTAGTTCCAGAATCTTGACAAGGATTATTGCTGCCTTGGTGTATCTCTCCCATAAAAAGGTGGAGAGGTTCACCCTCAGGCTTAGCTGAGAAATATGATTGCTATGGACCAAAGATACTTACAGTCTGCTAGGAAGTCTGAGAGTCCTAGAACAAATCTGATGTATGATGTGCCTATCGCAAGAAAAGATAACACCTCAACAATAGGCTGCAAACCAGAAGGCATGTCGAAGTTAGTTATAGTTTTCTAGAGAACCGTATGAACAACTTGGAAAATACTTACCCCCACTATCCCATTACTTGATCTAAGTAGTTCTAATGGATCAGAAACAGTGCTGCTCCCTGCAATGCCAGGAAGTGTTCCCAGGATTACACCATCCCATACTAGGAACAGAGCCAGGGGTATGGCAGTACCCGCTATGATAGCTGTTCTGCAAAACCCAAAAAGGATATGCTTTAACTTTTACGATTTGCTGATATATTATCATTTGATAGAGTACAGTCAATTTAGGAGAGATTCATGACGTTTCTTTAGTTGAAAAACTGTTGTTGTGTTGTATAAATAGCTCTGTTGTTGCAAGGCTGACAGTATAGGTAACTCCTTTAACTGGCACAGATAACAACTTCTGTACTTAATTAAGTTTGATCATTTATGTACAAAGTTATCCTCAGAAGTCTCACCGTACTTTTGACATGTCTCCATCCAAATTTGTACAGAGAACAGGAACTACATTCTGTTAGAGCAAATACTCAGTTTAGTGCCAAGGAGACAATTTATTCAAGTAAATACGGATGGTAACAGGATTACCTGGTATACAAATGAAAGAGCAATTATTGGTATACTTTGTGGAGCAAATACTTTGTGGAGCGCAGGGTCGGGTTGGGGGCGCGGCGGCGGCTACGGGCGGCGGCGCAGGGGTTGGGTTGGGGGCGGCGGCGGCGCCTACGAGCGGCGGCGGCACAGGGGTCGGGTTAGGGGGCGGCGGCGGCGCAGGGGTCGGGTTGGGGGCGGCTACGGGCGGCGGCGCAGGGGTTGGGGAGGAGGGGGGCGACCGGGCGACGGCGGAAGAGCCGAGGAGGGGGGGCGGCGGCCGGGGGCGCGGGCGCCTGGGCGCGGCTGGCGCAAGGAGGAGCTGGGGAGGAGGGGGGCGACCGGGGCGACGGCGGAAGAGCCGAGGAGGGGGGGGGGGGCGGCAGCCGGCAGGGGTGGGGGGGGGGGTGCGGTGCAGCCTGCAGGGCCTGACCACCCGAGGAGGGGGGCACTGGGGTGGGGTGGCGCTACGGGCTGGGCCGCCAGAGAGGGGAAAGGGCGTGCGGGCGTAAGTGGGCTGGGCCGCCAGATGGGAAAGGGACGGGCTGAATACGGGAAACTCCCGCGGGAACGTTCCCGGTAATATACGGGAACCGCGAATTCGGTCGGGAAATAGTCCTAACCGTTTTCGTTCCCGTTCCCGCCGTATTTTCCCCTTTTTTCCCGTTTTCCCGTTTTTCCTGTCTAAACGGTATTCGATTGGTTTACACGGTATACGGTCGCGGTCGGTACGGGATTTTCCCGCTCCCGCTTTCATCCCTACGTATCACATATATACTCAAAAGGAGACTACAGCCACGTAAACTCATCATTCATCAGAATGCATAAAGACTACTACCATTAACACCCACAACACAGGCGCACACAATGTACAGTAAGTTGCAGTGGACCCACGGCTGACCAAGCAATTTTCTAATAGAATTGTTACATCCATTGAGTAAAACATCAACTAGCTACTAGAGCTTTTGTACAGGAACTAAAGTCTTTTTTTTGATCAGGTACAGGAACTAAAGTCAAACACAAAGGAAACGCCCTTTCTTCATCATTTGACCTCTTGATGTTTCTAGGTTAATGCTTTGTTTTCTAGCAAAAACCCATGTTCAGCCTTCAATTCAGTTTCATGTCGGCAGCAGCAATAACACCACTCACCAGAGATAATTTGAGTAAGAGAAAAGATCCTGCTGATAAATGCAGTTGAAGAACTTTCACACCAACAGCATTCAGTTCCTGTAATTTGAACTGAAGGAACTTACAAAATCATCAATTGAATTATCAGGTATGTTCACCAAAGTTAATAGCATACCTGAATTATCACACCAGCCTTCAGTGGCTTCAGATCCCAAACTGAAGGAACAAACAATTAATGATTTCGTGGATGATAAAATGTATCACCTATCTTACAGGGGGCAGAATGATATTAATCAGAGAACAAATACTAGGTGAATGGATGAAGAAATATCATGGTATCATCTACACAGCCATGATTTGTTGCCTGTCAGTTCTAAAAGGAGACGGAACAGAATGCCTAGATGTGACATCTTACTTAACCTTATTCAATAGCATTATTTCTAACATTATACATGACAATAAGATGTCGAGCATTATAGGGATCAGATTGACCAAAACATAGCAGCAACTCTACAATACATCTAACATTATACCTGATAATCACATGTCAGGTGCCATTCTTTCCATTTGAGTATTGAAGTAAGATTCAATTGCCCAGGAACCGATAACCTCGATGATCATAGCTGATGAATGACATAAAAGATGTCCCCAAACACGATGATTCTCCATCTTCTCCCGAGCAACACTGTCCAAACCACTGTGTATCAACTTGGTAAATCCGTGAACTATCAGAAGCGCCATGTCAGCTGTTCGGAGTTTGTTGAATACCCGTGGACAATGACGCCGGTGGCGGCATCTTACAATTACATGGTACGCTACTAGTACAAGGAACCAGCTCAAATGCTCCAGCCACAAAGCTAGGATCCGGTCCTTGGTAATTCGCTCCTCAATAAAGAGAGAAACAGAGATGAGTAGCACGTGATAAACCAAATAGAACTGTAAAAGTTCTATTATAAGGTAAATCTTTAGGCGACCATACAGAAATCTGCATAATATGCGCCAGAGATGGACTGGCTGCTTCCTCTCTCTTCCTCTTGCTTTCTGATGAAGGCCAGCAAAGGACCTGTTGCCCTGATTTGGAATGAAGAGAGCTCTTTGCTGATTTACCCCGTGTGATGAATGGGAATACTCCCATTCCTGGATTTTCGGGGCCAGTTTCATATGAACATAGTGTGCAAAATCTTTTTTGCTGACAATCACAGCTTTTTTTGGGTTCATATTGTTAACTTGAGCATCAATATCATCAACATTTGCACCCTTTTCCAATCTCACGACAGATTTTACAGTTCCAGAGCTGCAAATCACAGTCTGGGATGAAAACAAAGTCAGGAATAGTGATTTAATGTGACTGAGAAAAGCCAATGATATTCTTTGTCTAAAAGCAGGCCAGAAAACTTGCAAGCCTATAATTACTGAGGGGGGAAACATAAGGTACATCCAAACTCCATTTTCAATGTTCTATGATTTCATCAATACCACTCCTATACTAACTGTTGAGACTATCATGGTTAAAATATCTTAGTATGTTTGAGAACAAACTGCCTACCTTCTTGAACTCAGACTCAACCTCAGTTGAAGAATATGGTGGATGTGCTCTAGCTGAGTTGCGGGTGAATTTTCCGCTGGCCAAGGTGTAAAGATCAGACTGGGGAGGGGAAAAAAGAGCTTAGCAACTAGCTTACTATGATTCCAAACCAACAAAGTGTTAAGATAATTTAACGATACCTGCAAAAGCAATAGATCTGACTTATTCGTCACTGTGAGAAATCGTGAGCGGGGGACATTAATTCCTATAGCTTCATTGAAGAGCTAGTTAAAGATAAGAAAAACATTAGAGCACTATTCAAAGAAAATGAACAAAATTGAACAATGAGGCATCATATGATGAAGTTAATAGCATACCCGAATGGCACCAACAACACCAATTTCTAGTTGAAGAACTTTCACACCATTAACTTCCTGCAAGCACCAACTGCTTAGTATAACTCAACATTCTCTAATGCATTCAATAAAAAAATGGATCGATGCGTCTAAATGCGGGAAAATGCTTTATTAATTCGCATATGAGATACCTTGGCCTTTGAGATAATATCCATCTGAAGTTCCGTATCTTCTGTATGCCTTTTGATAGCTTTAAGGCTCACCCACCTGTTGCCAAGAACTGTTAGAGGGACTTCTTTTTTCTTCACTAAAGACAGACAGGTAAAGTTTCATACAAGTTGTTAGTGTTGAAAATCTTGAAGTTCTCAAGTGATCTGCATGCTTTCACCTGGATAGAGAAAAACATAAGAGAATGGACAAGCTTGTCTTAGCTCTTAGCCTCTTACTAGCCAAAGCTGACGAAGTAAATAATCGAACAGATTGAAAAACCAAATTTATGCAGAATCATCAACATACATATTCATTAGGTACTTGGGCAATCTCCAAAAGCTGCGTAAACATAAAGGCAACACCTTAGTATCGCATATTCTAGAATCAACAGAAAATAAGCATGATGGTCTGTTTCATATATAAATTGCAACTTATAAGCCCTACGAGAGTCTTTCTTTGAACTTGAAACCAGCAAAAGCAAGAAAAAGACCAGCAATGTACGAAGTAATTATTAAAGTTGACCAAGAAACAAGCAGTAAACCTGAACTCTTCCTTCAGCATCAGCCAGTGTTTTTGGAGTAACCTAGAATAATTACAGTACTTTGAGTTTAGATGGTGCATGAATGCAACAACAATACAAAATAAGCAATTCTTTGCATACCTCCATGCAGTAATCTTTCTGTTTTTTTATCAGGTGGTTTAAGATTTCTATGTTGGTTAAGGATACTATTCACAATTAAAAGCATACGGCAATATCAGGAAGAATTACATCAGTAAGTAAATCGCACAATTTTGAACATCTTATTTGGATACTCATGTCAACGACAGCACCCAAGTTGTCTGAGTTTGCAATAAAGACATACTCCTTGCCCTGGGATAGGATTGACAAATGGAAAAGCAAAGGATTATGCAATAAAGAAACGAGAAATATGTCCACTCCAACATTTCCATGTTCTCTTTTAGCTCCATATATTAGTTGCTAAAAGAAGTTGTAAAAGTTGCACATAGTTATATCAGTTCCATTTCTTAGGAAGACAAGAAAAGAACCCAAATATTCAGATGCCTTCAGAAACAATTCAACTGCTATTTTGAGTGAAACTGAAAACCATAGAAAACATAAGTATTAAGTTTAGCACTAGACCATGATTTATAAATAAAGGACAACAAAATTACAGTATAAATATATTTTCTCTAGATAGATATATGTGACCCCTTTAGATAGAATATATTGGACTTTTAAATTTAAGCTAAATTTAACTACAGAGACAGAGTACAGAACTAGTTTCTGAACCACTTACGCAAAACCAGTCAATGAGGCAGGATTAGGGCAATATTTTGCTTACCTGATCCAATAAGATATCAAGGTTCCCACTGTTATTCAAAGACTGAAAAACATCACATGGCCTGGAGGATACCTTCACATCCAAAAAGATCACAAACAACTGATGATCAAATGTGAGAGCATCGAATCAATTCGAGTAAAGTTCAAACGGTCTATGGTTCAAATTATTTGGAGTAGGCTGATATGGTAGAAAAAAATAGGGCAAGATAAACCAGTTCGCCCTCCCTTGGAGGCTCTGAACTATTTAGGGTTTATATTCTTGCTTGACCTCAACTGATACAAGGGTGTCTATTTTATAGAGACGACTAACTTGACCCCTAATCCAATATCCTAACTGTATAAGTCTAACTTATCTCTATCCTAACAAACCAGTAACCACTAATCCAAGTAATGTTCACGCGCTATAGTGCCGCATGAACAGCAAACCTCCATCTTGTGCCTTCTAATCCTGGTCCTACTACCATAACAGATATCACATGAGCGATAATTAAAGTAAGAAAACAAACCAGGAATCCTCCCCTGTTCCTTTGCTTGGAAGTGTTATGAAGTCCTCAGTAACAATGTGAGGATACTGGCTCTATTAAAAAAAATGCAGTTCTATCATCTAACACTGCTTTGTCATTAAAAACTTCCTGAATAAATGAAATTGAAGTTCAAAAACAAGTTGTGAACCTGATTGAACGTGTGGATTTCAATTCTCGAGTTGGAATACTTCTGAACAATCTTCAGAATAAAGAATTGATTAAATCGTAAGCACATCAATAATGCTAAGGAATAATCGAACTTATAAAGACAAAATCAAAGGGGAAATGGAACCTTATTTATGTCATCATGAGTGTTGAAAGAGTTCATTAAAAGTAAAGGGACATTACAACCATAAACTTTATTCAGAGACTGCAAAAGGTACAACTTATAAGGCACAGACCAGTGCACACAATATCCATCAATTAAATGAAACTGTCAAGAAATAATTTAACAATACCTCAATTTGATTTACAATAAGGTCCAGGAATGTGTAACCTTCACGGACTTCAATAACAGACCTGGAAGGGAAGAATATTAATTTTGCATGTGCAGATGTGCTTCAGGGGCTAAAATCTCAAAGATGGAGCAAGGACTACAATAGTAATTCCTAGTCTGCGGAGTGTTCCTGCATTGCTGTCCTGCAGCCAGCCAATCAGGCATCCCACATCTCAACATGAAGCAAGAGCTATAAGATTCCTATTCTAATTAGTTTTAACAGTTTGCATCAAACAGTGGCTAGAACAAACAATTTTCAGATTAAGGCTGATCATAGCTTTATCATTAAAAAAATCTTCATTCATTCCCTTGGACTTATAGTGGCATGAATGTGGAAACAAAAACATGATCCATGCGTATAACAGCTTATCTAAGAGAAATGTGGTGCTTAGTTTATTGCACAGTTACTCAAAAATGTCATGAATAACCATGCATCACATATATGAACCAGCAAAATTTAACTTATCAGAAGTAGCTAGTTGGGAGGACGAAAATATTTACTTGGGTCCAGTGAAACCCATGTCCGTCCCGAGCTCTCCATTGAGCTTGAGCACGACGAGCTTATCAAGATGCCTCTTAGCTTCCTCAATGCCTGCACTCCAACAAAACCTCAGTTCAGTGTTCGCGGACACTTAACCACCCTGTTCGATCCACAAGAACCACACTCGATACCTTCAGGGGGTAGCGCAAGCATGTCATACGGCACTACCTCCTCATGGGTCGGGGTTCGTACCTTGCTCCAATTTATCAGCTCCGAGTCCCCGCTGCAAATGCAAACATAACAGTTCGAAATCCCCCGTGTAAATGAAATGAACACTGGTAATTTCTAACCTGAGGTAGCGCTCAGCGAGCGAAGCAAATTGACCTTTCTCGATTGCGCTGCACGGGAAAAAAATCAGAAATATAGTGGATAGGGGAGAAATCTACGGGAGAGTGAGGAGGGGAAGGACTCACCTCATTTGGGAGAGGTCGGCGACGGCGGCGCGAAGCCTCTTCATCTTCTCGGCAGCAGAGATCGAGGGCCCGACGTCGGAGCGTTGCTCGCCGTGACCCCGAGAACGAGAAGAACGACATGAGGTCGGAGCAGCACCAGGAGGTGGGGGCGTCGGTGGAGAAGTCGGAGGTAGCGGCGTCGAGGGAGAAATCGGAGGTGGCGGCGTCGGGTCGGAGGGAGTCGGAGGTGGCGGCGTCGGGAAGGGAGTAGTAGGTGGCGGCGTAGGTGCCGGTGGCGGAGCACGATCGACCGTGATGGAGTCCGGAGCCGCCGCCGCCGCCGCCATCACGAACCCTAGCCGCTTCGTTGCTGCTCGAGGCGGCGGAGGAGGAGGCAGTCGGTGGCCGTGGCGGAGGAGGCCGCTGTCTAAAACCTCTCTACTACCCTCTCCGTTCCGTTAGAGATGGAGGCTTGTCAGCGAATCGGAATTGCAGGTATAGACACTTGTCGTCCACGGCTTTCCGTTACGTCGACACTGGGCTGTGCCGGTGTGGGCTAGTAACCCGACGTGGGGTCACTGATACATGGGTCCGGACCCAGCGAACGTGAAGCCTCTCGTCCGAGCGCCGGAGCCTCTGCTCCGCCAACAGCAGTCCCAACGACTGATCTCTGAGACTCTGACCGGAAGTGGTTCCTCCACGCTATTGCAAAGGGACTGCTCCCACTGATATATGGGTCTCACTACCCCTGACCATATGCAACTTTATTTTTAAAGAATTTATTCTCAAAACTTTTTATTTTAAGAATGTTAAACTTTTGTACATAACATTTTATATAATTTTTATACATATTTTTACAGACAAATTTAGCATTACAACCTTTTAACATGATATTTTTCAATGCAACTTTAGCACATAATCTTTTTTCAATGAAATTATCATAACAATCCTCAGTATAATTTTGCTAGCACAATGTCTACAAATAATCTATATTTTATTTATTTATTTTATGTACCCAGTATATTAGCACTATCGCACTCTTTTCTTTCCCTGAGAGGAATATTTATATGACTTTTCTCTCCAGATAGTTAATACTTACATAATCACTTGTGCAAGTAATTCAAGCTTGTGAATTGTACAAACAAAAGCAGGGGGGGATCATTTGGTTTGTTGTATTATTGGAATATCTTGCGGTAAGAACAGTAGTGAAATAATAAGCACTCTAATAAAAGGCGATAGAAGAAAAATTGGAATTGGAAGAAAAATGACCAATAGAGGGAGTATAACCATAAGAAGAAAAAAAGGACTAACAGAGGAATTGGAAGCGATAGAAGAAAATTGACCCATAGTCAGAGTGTTTAGAAAATAGTCGTACAATCTCCAATACTGCCTTTTCAGTCGTGACAAATATACTTGTGTCCAGTGATCAAGGAACAAAGACACTCCATCGTGAAGCACTCATAGCTGATATTGAGTATGTGTGCCTTGTGTAATGCAGCAAAGATGAGCTCGCCATTGTCGTCCGACACTGATCACCAGATGTTTGAAGTGAGAGGGATAACTTATTTCTATTGGGCTTATAAACATTATTTATATGCTGTGGTTATTGTTTAACTTAATGTGGAAGTACTTAGATGCATGTAATAAAAATTAATTGATGTGAAATTTAACTCGACGTTAGGGAAGTAGTAGTCAAGGTGTTCAGGATGTATGTACTGAAATACGATAGAGGAATCAACTCAGATCGACTCTACTAAAATGTTACGTATGTACATATATATTTGACCCGTGTACACCATAACGAAAGAGGATATACTCATAACTCATACACTATTTACCCTCACATGAGGAATTAATCTTGTATACACAACTAACGGTGCGTTTGGCAGAGCTTCCAAAGCTGATTCTCTGTTGAATCCAGCAGGAGCTCTGCCAAATAATTTTCCGAGAGAAGTGATTTTTTGTTGATTCCGTGAATGAACTAAGAGACTGAGAGCTGAAAAAAATAGCTTTTCTGAAGTGATTCTCCACCATGATTTTAAGAGTTTATGCTACAGAATCACTTTCAGCCACAGAATCACTTCTCTCAGAGAATCAGATGGAACTCTACCAAACAGGCCCTAGGCATGCACATAATCCACACATATGTGTTAGGAGCCAATCAATGTTTTAAACTTGACTGGACCATATGATCGTGGTTAGTGTCATAATTCAGGAGTCATACATATTTTCTATTTTTTTTAAAACACATGTTTTATAACACCTGAAATGTAGTATCAAATGTATTGGGAGAGGTACTACGAATAAGTCAAAAAAATAGAGGGCAGACTGGTAAAACCAAACTAGATATTGTACCGGTGAGGCTGCCGTTTCACTGGTTCGGTGGTCGGACCAGTGGGTCAACTGGTCGAACTGCGGTTCAATAATAGTCGTATACACTGTATATTTCTTTGTTCACTTGTGAGTTGTGGACGAGATGGCCAGCGGTGGTTGGATTCAGCCTGCAGTGCAGATTTTTAATCCCGTTCATGCACTTTTTCTTGATTCTTTTTTTGTTGATATTCGCGTTGGCTCTGGAGAGTGTTACAGTGGGCCGATTTTACAGCCTAATATTGTGTAACTGTATTGAGTGTCGTGTCCTGTTTGCAACGGTTATTTCTTTATACCGATTTTTTTATGCGACCAAACCAGCCAGGCAGTCGGTTTCCCGGTTTTTCCAGTAGAATTGGCGGTTCAGTTTGTTTTTTTTCATCCACCAAACACTAAAATTTCAGCTTAGAGAAGAAACAATGACTTGCATGAACCAGGTGAATTAGCATAACTGCATAAGCATAAGTATAAGAAGGTGAAAATTGTAGCCGTTAGACAAATATAAAAAGTAGTGTGAGGAACACGAGGTCAATTGGGTTGGTTGAAGTTGAGGTAGTGTCAGGATCGCGAGTCGGGTCAGCCGCGTCTGGGAGCCTCGCGCCCTCGCCTCCTGCGCCGCCGGGGCGATCACCCAACTCCAGTACTCCACCCCACCGTCCTTCATCCCACCACCGCTTTGTCCCCACCTCCATCACCTTGGCGCAGTGCTCGTTCGCCGCGACGTCGCTCGCGTCTACGGCGGCGCGCTCAAGCCGTTCGACGAAACGCCACCGAGCCACTGACGCGTCCGCTCCACGCGTAGTCGCGTTTCCAGCTCTCGAAGCGCTACGTGCTGCGCCTCTTCATCTCGCTCAAGTACGTAACGGCGAACGTGGTGGACCGACAGAGCGGCCGCATCGTGACGACCGCCTCGACCGCGGAGCGGCCCCTGCGGGACGGGCTGGAGTGCGGCCGCGCCTGCAACGTCAAGGTGGATGGCCTCGCGCGGGAGCCCATACACGCCGACGCGGCGAAGGAGATCGCGAAGAAGGGGTTCAAAGAACCAGACCAAGGTCTGGGCCATCCTCAACGCGCTGCGCAACCACGGGGTCAACCTCCACATCGACGACGAGGGACCACAGGCGGCACGTCTGAAGCAATCATCAGTTCACCAGTTTGTTCCTTGAACTCGATCTGCCTTTGCTCTTCCTTTAGTCTGTAATCATCAATGTGTATGACAGTACGAGGCTGAATTGAAGTTTGAAAATTCTGTGTATGGCAAGATCACTGGTGAAACTTCTGTGTGATTTTCCACTTTGATATCATTTCTCTTTCTCAGATACTTAATTTAACCACCTATAGATATTATCAGAAGGGGGGGGGGGGGGGGATGGAAACTTACATCAAGTGGTGTTTTTGGTAGTTCAAATAACGTTGGACAGGTTTGATAGATAACTGTTACTTGCTCGGTGGCAAGACACACTGACACAACTAAACCACAGAGCACCTTCACAAAACATGGTGCTATGGTGGCAACTAGCAGAACGCTCACAGAAATAGAACGGCTGCATAACTTTACTTGTTAATCATATGGTGACTGACTGAGTGCCTCCAGGTTCTTATATGCTTTGAGCTGATTCAAAGCACTATCCAGCAGAGCCTTCTTACTGCTGTTGATCACTTTTGCCCGCGATTTCTATTCTAAAATGCTGGACTTATGTTGATGGTTTTTTTTTGCATGACGACTAACCAAACAGTGAAACAGAACGTCCATTCTCATTACCTTCAAAATAAACTGCTGAGAGGATTGAACAATTTTCAACTGGCCAACCGAGATTGAATTCGTTGAGCAACTACCAATGTGCACGAACTTTATGATTACGCTAACAGGATTTTCAGCCAATCACAATCAATCGTCATAACCAGGCGACCATAACTGTGCATAACCAAAACACAACGGATGAACGGAGAACCATACGTCCCTACCAATGCGAAGCGTTTACTCCTCCTTTCATATCCAGTTAACGGCTAGCGGTACGGCGGCTTGGGCTTCTTCTTCAACTGGTTGATCCATCGCCGGGCGACGGGGTACCAGACCACCGGGTGCCTCCAGACGACGACGGCCGCAGCGAAGAAGCCGACCGTGGCGGTCTCCCAGCAGAGGGCTTGGTGGTTCCGGGTGATGCTGGGGGTGAGGAACCCCAGGACCAGGAACACGGATCCGAAAGCCAGATACTGGGTTATGTCGGTGAGCGCCGTCCTCAACTCGGACTCCGACGCGGCGCGCGCCATCTCCTCCCTGTGAGGTGGGGGTCGGGCAGAGGAGCGGGAGACGGTGGAGGAGTCGGGGTGGGAGGGGCCGAGGGGGGTGGGGCTGTCGCAGCGGGGGAGGGAGGTGGAGGCGGTGGCCGCCGCCTCGCCGGGGGCGGCGCCGGAGCGTAACAGCACCAGACGGACGGTCGCGACTCGCGAGTGGAAACCGTTCGAGAAAAGAAGTTAATAGGCCGAGGCCGGCGCGGCGGATGGTGGTGGGTTCGAAAAAAGAAGTTAATAGGCCGAGAGCGCACAAGCCGCCCAGGCCCGGGCTGAAACAAGGCCCATGGGGGACGGCCAGAGAGAGAGCCTAGGCCGCGCGGATGGGCAAACATTTTTTGTTCCCCCGTGTGCTGGGCTACCTAATGGGCTCAACTATCTTTTTTGGGCTCAACGATCTGAGTGCTCGTGAGTCGGTCAGCCGGCCGATAGTGATAGGGGAGGCTCGCTCCGGCGCCGCCGCGGCGATCACCTAACTCCACCCCCACTGCCTCCTCCTCCGTCTCCGGCTCTCCCCACCACGACCGTCCCACCACCGCTCCGTCCACGCCGCCGTCGCACGTAACCTCGCCGCCACGCGCTCGTTTGTCACGTTGGTTCTCGCGTCCACATCCGCGCGCTCCAGCCGTTCGACGAAACGCCACCGAGCCACTGACGCGTCCGCGCCACGCGCGCTCGCGCTTCCAGCTTCCTCCGCCGTTCCCGGAGAACCTAAGCCGGGAGGGAGGCCGCCGATCCATGTCCCTCGCGAAGCGCTACGTGCTGCGCCTCTTCATCTCGCTCAAGTACGTGACGGCGAACGTGGTGGACCGGCAGAGCGGCCGCATCGTGACGACCGCCTCGACCGCGGAGCGGCCCCTGCGGGACGGGCTCGAGTGCGGCCGCGCCTGCAACGCCAAGGCGGCGGCCGCCGTCGGCGAGGTGCTCGCCATGCGGCTCAAGGTGGATGGCCTCGCGCGGGAGCCCATACACGCCGACGCGGCGAAGGAGATCGCGAAGAAGGGGTTCAAGAACCAGACCAAGGTCTGGGCCATCCTCAACGCGCTGCGCAACCACGGGGTCAACCTCCACATCGACGACGATGGCGACCACAGACGGCACGTCTGAAGCAATCATCAGTTCACCAGTTTGTTCCTTGAAACTCTATCTGCCTTTTCTCTTCCTTTAGTCTGTAACCCTCAATGTGTATGACAGTATGAGGCTGAATTGAAGTTTGGAAATTCTGTGCATGGCAAGATCACTGATGAAGCTTCTGTGTGATTTTCCACTTTGATATCATCTCTCAGCTACTTAATTTAACCAACAAATGAAAAAGGGGGAAAATGAACGAGAAATTTCACCAACAAAACCAAGCGTGAGAAATTGATACTCCACCGTTCCAAATTATAGGTCGTTTTGGCATTTCTAGGTGCATAGTTTTGGTATTCCAAACACTGTGTCTAAATATATAGTAAAACTTATGCACCTAGAAATACTAAAACGACCTATTATTTGGAACGGAGGGAGTAGTTACCTTAGTGGGATGGAAACTTACATTAAGTAGTGTTTTGGTAGTTCAAACAACGTTGGACAGGTTTGATAGATAACTGTTACTTGCTCGGTGGCAAGACACACTGACACAACTAAACCACAGAGCACCTTCACAAAACATGGTGCTATGGTGGCAACTAGCAGAACGCTCACAGAAATAGAACGGCTGCATAACTTTACTTGTTAATCATATGGTGACTGACTGAGTGCCTCCAGGTTCTTATATGCTTTGAGCTGATTCAAAGCACTATCCAGCAGAGCCTTCTTACTGCTGTTGATCACTTTCCTTGACTGTGTGAGCTCACTCTTGGCTGCAATCAGCTCATTCTCCAGGTTCTTGATATTCAGGACATCCCTGACCCTCTCGAGGCCCCTGATCTTCTCCTCAATCAACTGTAGGCTCTTATGATCATGCTGGCCTACTGGTGGCGCTAGAGCCCAGGACACCTCATCTTGTAATGGTGGAGCTGAGGGTGTAGTGTGCCAAGCTCTTGAACTGCTTCCTAGGACCACAATCATTTTCTGCAACAAGTGGAACAAAGTAGAGTGTTAATTTCAGTTATGGAAAATATGGTGAAAACATGAAATTAGGATCTCTATTAACTCCCTGGACTGCTAAAATTTGACTAACTGTTCAGATTCAGTGTTTGTCAACATGGGGTTTTCAGTCAAATCCGTGTTAATTTTTTGCAAATCTGGGTCACACACTGTCCATCATTCCCACTTACTGTTTCCAGTGGAAATCAAAGTATATCAAAAGACATTCATCTGGAAACTCGAAGTACCTGGTTGTGATTCTCAATTGCTGGATCAGGATTGACAACTTCGACACTCTTCTTTGTCTTCTTCTTCAGCCACTGGCAGACCTCTGTTGGGTCCACCTTCCCAACCACCGTGACAATCCCAGTGTCAACATCCCCTACCGAAGTTTCGATTCCTATGGCGCAACAAAGTAAAACGTCTTAAGAATGGTCAGCAGAGCCCTCAGGAAGAAATAAACTGAGAAGAACAGTCAGCAACGCTGTACCCCTGAGACTCCCAAGGGACGCCATGGCCTTGTCGACTTTCTTGACGCACCCAATGCAGCGGCACCGCATCTCGACCTGGAGCGTGAATCTCTTGGCCCCCTCCTGTGGATTGAAGAACCAGATCCATCTGTCACTCCTGACGAAAAGACCGAGCAGAGGAATAAGATGGTGAAGCCCCCTCACCGTCCCCATGGCAGAGTCCCGAGTCTCTTCTGTGATGCTGTTCGCCGGCGGCGGCGCTCACAGTCTGGAGGCCGGCACAGTGGGCAACGGTCGTTTTAAATAGACGCATCGGGTGTTGACTGGTGAGTACGCGCCACTTGTCGCTTCGTTCGTTGGTCAGCTGCCAGTTAATGGGAGGGAGCGGAGTTCCATGCAGTTTTGTGAATCAGAGGAGCCACCGGTTGGCATGCTTGATTGACCTGACAGTTCACAGTTCACACTAGCTGGTGTTTCACAGTCTTCCTGTTATATTTGATCGTCACCAATGTACAGTTATTTTCAGAAGAATAAAGAAAAATAATGGCTTGTGGCATCAAGAGACCATGTGCTTCAAAGGAAGGTGAGAAATGCACAGTCATGAAGTATACTGTATACAGTATAAGTGTGGCTCAAAACTTCCTTTTCCGTGTAAAGAAAACTTCATTTTTCATCTGGCATGGGATATAATAATAGTGTAATTTTACACTGGTTGTTTTGTGTTTGTTTTGTGATGTTTGCCCTGGGTGTAAAACCGCCACGCTGCCATTTTTCCAGCCTGCATTGCCGGAGAAGTGCAGATGAAGCGATGGGCAAAACACAAGAAGATCACGAAAGCCTCTTATGGGCTTCCTTGTAGCACAATTTGGCCCATATATTACTCGTGCGCGGCCCAAAATAAACAATACAGTTTCCCCCGAGGTCCAAGCCTTGGCTGATACCCGGACAAAGGAAAAGCACAAACAAAATGTCTCGCCGGCGGCGAGGAGGTTCCGACTCCGATGGCGATGACGACAGCTTCCTCTACCGCTACCCTCTCCCCTCCGCCGCCGCATCTTCGAGCGCCCCGGGGGGAGGCGGCGGCAAGCCCCGGGGTGGGGGCAGCGGCGGAGGCGGGGGTTCCGGTGGCCTCGCGCCGTCCAAGTCGACGGTGTACGTGTCCAACCTGGACTTCTCGCTCACCAATTCCGACCTCCACCTCCTCTTCTCCCGCTTCGGCCGCGTCGCGCGCGTCACCGTCCTCAAGGACCGCGACTCCCGGCGCAGCCGCGGGGTCGCCTTCGTCCTCTTCGTCCGCCGCGAGGACGCCGCGGCCGCGGCCGCCGAGATGCACGGCAAGGTGCTCAACGGGCGCACGCTCTCCGCCTCCAGCGCCGCCGACAACGGCCGCGCCGCGGAGTTCATCCGCCGCCGCGTGTACCGCGACAAGTCGCGGTGCTACGAGTGCGGCGAGGAGGGGCACCTCTCCTACGAGTGCCCCCGCAACCAGCTCGGGCCCCGCGAGAGGCCCGCGCCGTCTAAGAAGTCGCGCCGCGGCGGCGGCGGTGGAGGTGGTCGAGGGGGAGGTGGGGTTGCCTGGCACTCGGACGACGACGAGGAGGCCACCGCCACGGCGTTCGAGGACGACAGGTGGGCGTCGGTGGTGGATACGAGGGGAGAGGAGGAGAAGTCGGCTGGGAAGGATGCGGGGAAGGCGAAGGCGGCGAGGAAGGAGAAGAGGAAAGGTTACTTCAGCGACGAGAGCGATGAGGAAGACGACTAAGGTTCAGTGTATCCTGCTAGCATTTCTGTGATTTGACAAGAGATCTAAGGCGATCAGCAGCTTATGTTTGTATCCTAGCTTTTTCACAAGTTATGATGTACGATTACCTGTTACAAACTTCGTGTCATCACTGTATTGTTTCTCTGATTATTATAATTGGTTTGAACAAGCCCCTGGTTTGGCTGCTATTGCTTTGTTGATAAACTGGTCATTCAGAAAAAGAAATAGTTGATTGTTTGTCAATTTTAGATCTAGCAATCAAATGCTTTTCAGCATTGCTGGTCATCATACTTATGTTGCCAGTGCCCTGGCTTCCATGATTTTGTGAAGGACTTTATTTTTGCTTCTAGTAGCTTGTTGCCATCTATAGGATGATTGCTAGTTCTGAACGTCTTAATTACATCTCTTGTATCGTTGTATTTTACATTATTTTCTCTCTTCTGATTATATTTTCATATATCACTAAGGTTCATTTGTTGCAATAAATCACTGTGCATACTGCCTAGACTGAGAGGGGACACATAAAGGTAGCATTTTTTATCTAGCTTATGGTTAGCTTAGGATACAACTCAGCTTATATCTGAAACAGTCTCAAATTGGACTACTTCTTTCTTTGTTATTGCTATCATTTAAGAAACAGATAAAGTTTGTTCATGGAGGTCTTACTTTTCATCATGTGGTAAAAATGTTGTGTTTCTGATACCATTATGTTTTCTGTTGCAATTTCTTGTGTTTTCTAGTGGATCACAAGACTGTTTTCATGTAGTGAAATTGATATCTCACCAGTTAGATTTTGTAATGTCCAGGGCTTTAGTATACAGTTAAAAAAAGTTGAATATGCGATTCTTGTGGCATTGTTACTTGGTTACTACATTCTTCTTGGTTATGAGTAAGTGAGCTCCTGTTTCGGACAATGACTGCAAACGTTGTAGAACCAAGTTGAAAACAGTTGGGATATACAATATTGGATCGCTTTGCCTTAAGCTTGACCAGCAAATCTATAAAGGGCGTACCCAGTGCAGAGAGCTCCCGCCCGTCAATAATATAAGGTGCTGAAATGTGTTGTAGTCTTGTAGATATCCTGGTTTGGAAGAAAAGTGTGAATCTTGGAACTGTAAGGATGGGCTCCAGGTGTCAGCATTAGTGATTTTTGGGATGGTTTCCAGGATCTGATGGAGAGGTGAATGTCAGCACACTTGAGGTTTAACTGCTTAGGTCAGAACCAGCAGTATTGTTTCTTATGCAAGAGTTTTAACTTCAGGAAATGTGAGAGATTATTGTGGGCCAAACAAGGAAAGACAAATACACTAGACGAATCTGTTTAGTATCTTGTTTTTTCGAGCTGTTGGTTGCTGTTACATATGCAGTGAATTAGTTGCCTGCCTCATACTTTCATCTTCAGGAATTAACTTCTCGATTCTAGAAGCGGTTTATTAGTCCCTGCATTTGAAATATGCATGATATGGTTGGCACGATATTCCTTCTGCATTATTTGACTATGGAGGTTTATAATGTAGATACGTATATGTGATGTGAACCTCTCAGTGAAAGAATGTGTCCTTTAGATTTTGCTTCATCTGCGTAGCATGCACAAACACAACACGCTTTGTCTACACATGTACATTTCATTTGGTTGTGGTGTTATTTGTATCATTAGCAAAGGCAACATGAAAATAAATGGTTAACGGTGAACCTTTTTGTTTTCTTGAACAACGCAGGACAGCTGTGTGCCATTCCATTAAGAAGAAGATAATAAAAATTCAAAGGGAAGGGTGAAAACCCATCCAAGCACACACCAACTCACACAATGTGACCAAATTAGAGGAATGTGTACACAAGTAGAAAAATCATCCTGCACAACTACCACTGAACTTGAATTAAATATGTTGACCCCAGTTGCATTTGTGATATAGTTTTGGAATTTGTTGCTTTCATGTTCTAGTTATTAGAATGGTGACATAATCTAATCTTTATACAATTGGCATGCCAAACACACAGCAAGTGAAAGCTTCGTAAAGAAAAGAAACTTAAAGAAAAAGTCTGTAATGTCTACAGCAGCAGAAATTCTTTCCAAAGAGTCCTGTCATGCAGCATGAGTATACCATACAGTTTTTTTAAACAGATAAACAAATTGAACAAAGTAAGTATCCTATCATCCTATTTCTAGAACTAATCCTTGCTGCAGAAATTGCAATTTCAGAAGCAGAACATCATGTCCATTGAACAGCACATGCTGGTCACTCAGGTGATGAAGGAATGTCGTCAGAACTGTTGTAGCTGATCAATCATCCAAAAGCAGCCTTCAAGGATTGTTGCACATCAGTATTCCAAGAACCAAAACATACTTGGAGAGTTGGAGCAAATCTGTTTTATAGATACTTCACCCTATCAACCCAATCGCATTGTCTTTCATAGATTGAGGTGTATCATTGACAGTATTTACAAGCAATGCATATTTACTTTGGTTTATCCTAATTCCTAGAATTGACCTTCCCATTATGAAGTACTCTAGTAGTTTCATCATCAGTTCCTAACCTGGGCAGCAGATCGAGGACTAATCGATCTAACAGCAGAACTGGGATGTGTTGTCACATAGTTGATAGTACCTTGTAGACTACAAAATGTGGATTCTCGGTTTCCCCGGTATAAAACCAAGTAATCCAGGTAGAATTCTGAGTAAACCTCATAAAGCGGGGAGGTTCATACTGTTGTCATGACAAACCAGCATGACCAGTAGTGACCCTTGTAGCTGGACTAACAGCTAGATGAACTGAAATTTTGATTGTTTGGATATCTGCTAGTTTGTATACATGAAGGCACTCCTGTAAATCTGCATCACATGTCATCAAGACCCACTCTGAATCATCATCCAAATACTTCAAAATCAAGGAGCTTGTGTCTACTATGCTCAAACGTTTTGCTATCTCATGCTTCAGTTCTTGAAAGTTGCACTCGGGGTTCAATCTGAACCTCACCTTTTCTGAGCCAAATGTGGCTTTTACTCTCATGTTTGCTTCTGCATTCTGCTTGGGGGATGATGGGCTTCGTTTAGAATGTAGTCCACCATTAGCCTTTTCAGTAACATCCTGTAGAAGATCCATTGGTGCCTCATTAACTGAGAAATGCTCATATAATGAAGTGTTTTCTGTTTGCAGAGTCCGAACAGGGCTGTCTTTTACAGGATTTCCTGACTTCATCAGATCAATTATACCCTGTGGTGCATGTTTTGTTGCACCACCACTACACGAGGGGCTTGAATCAGAATTGTGGCTGCACGATGAATGTGAGTGTGAAGTTGATGGCACAATGCTGTTTGATCTGTGGTGTTGGTGCTTGTCAAAGTTGGTAAGATTGCTCTGATTAGTTGGAGGAATGATGTTACTTCCTGACAAATTGTTTTCAGATGATATTGAGGTGTTTGTGAGATCCTTGTACAAAGTGTTGAGCTGGAAAGATGTCTCTGCTCCATGAACCGAATCAATGATCTGTTGAAGCTTTCTTAGAGAGTGGTCTACCTTCTTGATCTTTCGTGATGGCCAGCGGGTTATACCATGCTGTCTGCATATTCTTTTGAGGGTTGTAGGGCACACTGTAGGAGATAAAATAAGCTGTTAGCTCTCATAAAAGATGTTTTCACAATCTGGAGATGTAATATGTTAACACAATGTACACATGATAAGGATGCTGTCTGACCCCCTTTTGTCTGGAAGAAATGATTTTAACTATATTGACTCATGAAGGTCCAAAACCATCTATTCTAATTCTGGAACATCATATCATGTCACTGTGATAAGTTAGTTTATGACTTTCCTACGTGCACTGTTATGTCATAATTGCCATTAATCCCATTATGATAGGTTAGTTTGTGGGTCCAAGGGGAGGGCAACATATTGGTGTTTTGTTTTGTCCAATTGGCTTTTAGCTGTAAGCAATGAATGAGACTGTATGAGAAACTAATCAATTCTAGGGTATGTGTACTGTCTGCTCAACCAGCCAAAAACAATAAGGTTGATCTGTTCACCAAGTTCTAGATACTACTATCGTTTATAGTGTCAGCTCATGAAAGTTGACTTTCTGCTGTGCTATACTTTGCATGTCTCTTCATGTTCACGCGCTTTCCATATATGAGGTCTAGTGGTATATTATAAATGGGAAAGGAAACACAGATCACGATAAGGGTGATAAGAATGTTCATCTTATGACTGGGATGCATGTGATGGTTGACTTTCTTATGGAAAATAACACTATTTTATTTCTTATAATCAGATTAGCATGCTAGCTTGATGACTTGTATCAGTATAATTAAATAACTGATGGTATCTACTGAAGCAATAAACTATCCATAGCTGAATCTTGCATTTATCTGATGATTTCACTTACCTCCAAGGCTCCTTGCTGCATCTTTCAGGCTACCAGCGAAATACTGCCGAAGAACCTGCAAGCTCACGGTCTTCTCCGCCTTTGTACGCCTTTTTGCCTTGCTGCCTTCTGCAGTTGCCTGACCACCAGATGGAGATGGACCCTGCCCTCCAGATGAGAACATTCCATGCATTCGCAATGCAGCTAACTCTGATTCTTGCTGTGAAGTTTCTGCTAGACTTGTCCAAGAAGCCTCTCCTCTACGATCTGCTGAATTGCCTCCAAAGGACAACTCCTCAACTTTGTTCTTCCCCTGAGGAGTAAATGAGTTGAGCTCATTCATTTCCCGCATCGCTTCATCTTCCATCTCCTTGTCGGTGACCACACGCAGAGTTTGGCAAACACTTTGCATGGTACCTGACAAGGAGTCCAGAACTGCCTTCTGCTCCTCAAGTGCTTCACAATCTATTGGCAGAAAGAATTCCAGCACGAAGTCAGCCGTCCCAGTGCGTGTGCATCGCAGTCGGATCGCTACCGCACCTTTTAAGTCAAAGATCTTAGCATGGTGAGACAATGGATATTCCAGTTTAGTTGAGGATCCAATATCTGGCAGGAAGCATGGCTGGTTTGTGGTGAAGGCTTTCCCTGCAACACCCTGCCCCTGCAGTAGGTGGTGCTCAGAGCAGGCATCATGGAAGTCTTGCATCTTTGGTTCATTCACAAAGCATGCTTCGTCAATGGTGGAGATGCAGTATCGGTAGTTCTCATCGGAATGTCGGCTGCCCCGTTTTCCTTGCTGAGCACATGTGACCCAGGTCTGAGCTAATGGCAGCTTGTGGGTGAGGCAAGCTGCTCTCAGGACTTCCAGTATATCTGGTAGAGCATCTTTGTAGGAAGCAGTGCTGAACTGGTGGATAATCAACAACAGTGGCCATGCAGTCATGAGAAGATATAAGTATCATTGTTTTATGTCTCAAAGTCTTTATCTACACTTACTTTTATATTTGAGCTATGGTACAATGAAAGTTGCAAAGTTTTTTTTTCCCTTAAAAGCACTTTTAGGTAGCTTTCCAAATCATGCCAACAGTAAGTGTTGAATTGCAATATCATATATTTGGAATATACAGGTCCTGAGATTCTGAATCTATTTTTTTAAAAATGTGATATTTGCCAAAACTCAGCTGGGAAGCAATGAGTACGTAATTACTTTGATGCTCACCTGGATGCGTGGAATGCTTGAAACTTCTGTGCTTCTCAGATTAACTGCCTGCAAAGACCATTGTCATTAGGAAAGCCCAGACCTGGAAGCAATCAAACTATTTTCTACAGTAATCATTGTCACGCAGGTACTTCAAGGTGACATCAGTGGCCAAATTGCTGGGTTTTTTTCCTGCACCTAACCTGGTGATTTGATCTAAGCTAACACACTTGCGATGCACTACTCTGAACTTTCAGGGGCAGTGAGATTGATACCTGGAGAGCACTGCAGATGGTGTTGAGCTCAGAGGTGAAGTTGAGCTTCTGCCTTGTCATGATCAGCTCGATGACGCCCAGGCAGTTGTAGCTCCCCTTCTCGAACACAGGCAGCCCCATGGTGCCGTGGACATCGAGGTACTGTGCATCCCTTACCCTGGGATACTCGTAGCTGGTGAAGTACCTGATGTCCGGCGACCACTCGGGTAGCCTGCCAATGAAAACCCTCCCTGGCAGCCCCGGCGAGTCCCCCGACTTGACGTCGGCCGAGAACTGGTACTTGGTGGACACTTCCCTGAACCGGATGAGGCTATCAGAGCGCTGGTCGAGCGTGAACGGCTGGCCGCTCGTGGTCAGCACAAGCTGCCCGTCGTCACGGTTGACGGGCACCCAGAGCTGTACGAGCACGTCGCCGTCGCTCTGCGTCTCCCGGATGTAGGACAGCGCCTGGCTGAACCTCTCCCGCACGGAAGAGGGGCTTGCACCGCCCGTCTGAATCCACCAGCTGCTCGCGGCCTGCGTCGTCGTCGCCGCCGCCGCAGTCGCCGTCACGTCTGCTGACAAGAAGGCCGCAGGTGGGGGAGACGCCAGCGAGTTGGGCGAGCGTGACACCACCTCGAACCAGCCGTTGTCGCCGGACAGGAGCTGCTCGAGAAGGTCCAGGTCCACGGCCGCCCCGCCTTCGGATGGAGTGCAAGCCTGCAGGGAGACGCTCGGCTGGGGGTCTCCTCCCCCTTCCATGCAGGTAAGGCTTTCAGGATCTGATCACACAGTTCAGCACCACCACACTGCATCTAATCAGTGATAATCACAGCTAGCCTTACAGCTATAAACTTGGTAATAACAATAGATTACAAAAAACGCTTGAGCATGCAAGACACAACACTGCACTTCTCCCCTGCTGGAGATCGAGAGGCAAAGCTCCATGCCTCCAGGCCATGCACATCTTGAGCTAGGAAACCATGGGGACATGAGAATACTGGGCAGATTTTTGTGTTAGATTTGCATCCCTTTGAATTGCAGAGTGTGGGTAGTAGGCAAGAACACATCTTTTTCAGCGGAAAGCAAGCAACGAAAGAGATTGATAGAGAGGTAGCAAGCAGCTCACTGGTAATCACACGCCTGACGCCTCCCTTGTCATCAAAAAAGGGCACTGTCTCTCCTCTCTTCCTCCTGGTTAGCTGTGATAGCCTCCACCAAGTAGCTCTGCGCCGCTCAGCTCACCACCGGAAAAGGCTCTAGTGGATCCTGCTGCTGCTGCTGTGAGACGAAAGGAGAACAAGAAATTTGCTTGGCCTGGCCTGTTTTGGTGTTGCCCTTCTTTCTCTGGTTTTGTCGTAGCAACAAAGCTTGTGGGGCCACCACTGCAATTTTGTTTTCTTTATTTGTTAGAATCTTTCCCTCTCACAGGGGCCCAGCTGCACCACGCAGGAATCCGACCATACCCGCTTCCATATTAAAGTCAAGTTGCAGGGGTAATTATTCAGCTTGAGAAGGATTCCTTGGTACGAATCCTCTCTTCACAATACCATGGGTGGTTGAGATTTTTTAAAAAAAAAAACATGAGTGGTTTGCGAGGTGGGGAGGAACTGAGGAAGGCTGTTTTTCAGGAAAACCATTTACCTATTGCTCTAGGATTTTCCAAACTGTCTATTCACGTCGTGTTATCATAATAGTGTAAATGTTAGGAATGTGTAAAAAAAATTACCTGTACTATACTGTTGCAACTATTTTGTCCATTCTGGTTCTGGGGCCACAAGCAAGACCACTGAAATGCAAGGAACAGGCCTAACCTCGATTGTGACAGCATAGAGAGGGATCAGGGACTCAGGGGTGGTGTGCTGATTGAAGATTCTAGCATAAATTGGCGTAGGGCCAACCAAAATTTGTCCTCTCTACTCAGAGAATGGCAAACCACAGATTCAGGGAGGACAACAAAAAAGGTATGAGTTTTAGCATGTAATGTTCCCACTACCATGTACATGATTCTGTCTAACAGCAGAATTCATACCAGAAAGAAAAAAACCAGTGTGTCTCAAACTTAAGGGCTAGAATTCTCTTCGCCATACATTTTTACTTTGAAACAAATGAAGATTGCATATGCAGTTGCATTGCCATCAATCATCTCGTTTGCTTCTAAATATCTTCAAGCTAAAGGAACCACTTTTTCCAAATGTTTCTGTAAAAATGCTTCTGACACGTCAGGTAAAAGATGAGGCAAAATGGTAAAAATTCATACTGAATCACGATACAATTATGAGTTGTGGGCCTATCTTGCACCAAATTTATTTTAACGGTACACGCTTTATGAGCCCAACAATATTCCTGGAGATCATAGAAGTACTTGCTTATTTAAATATGATGAGTGCATGCTCCTAGGATTGCATCTCGTAAAGTTACTACGTACGGCCAGATATGTACTTGTCCATTTGGGATTGGCTGGTCTTTTAATTTAATCATCTTTGATCTTTACTTTTATCTATTTTCTGTAGTTCTTTACTCGGGGAGGTTAAAAAGTACAAGTTATTCCAACTCTCCAGTGTGCAGAGATCAATAAACTAGCAAACATAATTGTGGTTTGGGTGGAGATACATGTGATCCGGATACCAAAGTCCAATTTGAGAGGCAATCATATGATGTTGCAATAGAATTTTTATTCCCAAGACTGTTCCAGTTTTGGAAGTGTTTAAATATTTTCTTTCAATATGTTACTTACTATTTGTACTACGCGCATTTTGCTTGATTCCTCCCATGTGAACGTGTTTCTACGCCCTGATCAGGGAGGAATGCGATAAAATAGGCTTTGATTCATTATTCCATGACACGCACAGGAATCTCGGTGCCTCTTGGCGATGCAACAAGCCACCACAGTACAGGTTAACAGGTGTAATAGTGTAATATAGGTCAGCATATCTGTATAAACTTTGAACGTTTTTATTTTGAACGCGCTTCTAGTATATATCATGACTCTTTTTTAAGAAAATTATATTATTGTTAAATCACACATTAAGATTACAGGCTACAATTATTTAGTTTTAACTTGTCATTCTGATTTTGTCTAGCATGGAAAACGCGGTTTTACCTTTTGTATTCCTTCTGAGCATATCTGTTTTCCATTGACAGGCCATCATGTGGTTGTTTTTATATATATACGCTGCTTGTTTGTGTTGTGGCTCCATGCAGATCGCTTGTCTCAATTGGACGAAGAGTAGAAGACACTAGTTGGAGAATGACATCAATGATATCATGATAAAGTGCAAGGCACCAAGAATGCTCGTCTGTGAGGTACCTTGACATCACCCAAGAAATAAAACAAATGCAGCGCCCACTTTTCTCTGCTTGCTTTCCCTTTTATATATTGGTTGAGTCACTGCCACAGAGCTCATTGCCAATACATCTATCTGCTACTTGCTCATTGTTTGACCAAAAGCTATTGTGTTCTTTAGTGGCATGCCAATATACCATCAGCACCTCCCCTCCACCAGCTGTGGAGGTCTTGTTAATTTCCGCCAATCAGATGCCGTTTTGGTGGTTAAAATTCTCTTGTCAGTGGGTCCCAGCCCAAGGGCCACCTAATTTTTGGGGCCCGCGAGGAGTCACCACCACCGTGGATCCAGTTTGGCCTGGGAACATGTAAAACTATAGATATAATTTCAGGGGCGTCGTTTTCTGGCAATAAACACTAGCGTACGTGAACTGTTTGCTCTCTCCGTGCATCTTCTGCATGTTCATGTATGATTTGCCAAGAGATCAGATCAACGTCACAGCATGATACATGTTCTTAGTAGCATCTCCTGAAGTAGTCTGATGGATAACCTTGTACAACAGTGAGCATTTTTCTTTATTTTTTCCTTTAATTTAACAGGAGCCCTAGCATTCACTCTAAGGAGGTGAGCACCCATGTTACAATCAATTGCAAGAGATGATCAATTTTTCACAGGCAACTTTGGTAGATCTTGAAGGGCTCACGCTCACATTAATAATCGAGTCAAGCAACAGTGTGGCGCGCAATCATGGGGTACTCGGAATCTGACAACTAATCTGAAATCGAAATCTCGAGGCTGTACTGAACTGCATCGAACCGTGGGAGTTTGAATATTCCAAGTCAAGGAAGATGGATTCATCATCGTGGACGAGTATAATTTCGGATTTGCTATGTGCACCAGGAGCAGCATCCACGGGAGGGCAAACCCGTCAGGCACGGATGCATGATGGAGCTCTGAAAGCAACAGCCGCTGAAAGTTACTGCATCCCTGACGACTGCCGAGCGAATGGTGTGCTTCGAAGCTCTGTCTGGTCTCCTTGATCAAGGGACTTATTGAAGCTCTTAACTTACGTAGTGCTGAACTCACCGGGGTGGTAAGTTTCAGTAATAAGTGGCAAAGGAGAAGAAGGTCAGAATTGCCCGAATGTGTACTCATCTTTCACAGAGCACGTCATGCAAACTATTTTCTTCGGCGAACAAAGATATTTGTCGACAAAGGTCATGCAAACTATACAGTGTATAATATCCCATGGTTCACCTGTTGTGGTTTCTGACGAAAGTGTAATCGCAGTCCTAATTGTTTGGTTTTACATGAATGAGTCTCTGGACAGTTCATACAGAAATTCAGGCATCATTCAGTTAGTCTTGTGTTCTGTGACTTGCTGATTTGCGCAGGAGCTGAGAAGAATGGTTGCGACTTGTGTTCAGCTGCATCACTTTTGCCGTAAACGGCATCAATATTACTGATCAAGTTGTTCATCTGCAACAAGTGGTAGTGGTTGAAGATAGAAACCAAGTCAAAATGTGTTCCACAGATCTATACCATGTTGGTGCCCTAACTTTTTTTTTGCCCTTCAACTCTCAATGAGAACAAGTAGTCAGTCTACTGCTTAGCAGGGAGCCGGAATTTATTTTGGTGATAGACTTCGTATTATGTCGATACGGTCAGTCGTAAGCATCAATAATGAAGCATCTCGGCTCAAATGGTCAACTTGCCAGCGATGTCATTCTTATTCGATACTTGATGTCCCCGTGCAATTAAACAAGATGCAGTATCCGCAAAAATATACTGGTACTGTCTGTATCAACGCAACACGTCAACTTGCGGGACAACATTTCTTAACTCCAAGCCGTTGCATAAACTTTTCCGGAATTTTTGTTGGCCCAACGCAGCTTTCTTTTCTGCATTTGGTTAGACTTTTGAGTTCGTAGTTGCACAAATTATGAATAATAATGATGGCCAGAGAAGAACAACCATTCACGACAATGCTTACACCATGAGAGCATGTCAATCGATCAAGTGCAAGTCGACCGGATAGATTCATATATATAGCAGAGGCTTGTTCTCAGACAACACCCAATCAACACCATGCCACACCATTCAGGTGGCAAGAGTTCAGAACAAAGTTCACTAAACAAACCTATTCTTCCACCACTTCTCACCAACGGGCTTGGAAAGGCAGATGCATCATGCATAACAGAAGGGTGTTGAGTTGAAAATCATGGAGGTTCAGTGGGTGAAAGCTTGCACAGAAGGGTGCCGAGTTGTGCAGAGAAGAAACTGCATGAAGCAACCATCTCAGAGTTTATTGTCGCATCAGATTTTCAACAATGGCACAACGAATAGTGAGTAAGATACCACCATGATAATGCTTACAACATGAGGGCACGTCAGTCAATCTACGCTAACTCATCCGGATGGATATACAAGGCTTGTTCTCACAGACAAGACGGCAATTATGACCATAACACAGCATTCAGGTGGCAAGAGTTCAGAAATCATTGAACGCCTATTATGTGACAACATAAGCAAATCTCCCACTCCCTTCATCGGCGAGCTGGGACTGGCAGATGCTTGACAGTAGTGGGCTGAGATGGAAATTGTGGAGCATCAGTGGGCGAAAGCTTGCCCAGTACATTCAAAACTTTCATCTTCTGCAGCTCCTTCCCTGATGGGTGTAAAAAAGTAACTGTCAGGCCAAGAGTCATGCTTTCATAAAGAGAATCAGTCATTTGAGAAGCAGAACTGAAGTAACACCAAAATAAACTTCAAAGCTGAAAAAAAAATCAGATTGCAGGTCTTACCTTCCTCGATCAATAGATTGGCTGCCCGTTTCTCCAGTTCAATGGCATGCTTACTTCGTCCAACAGATGACAAAGACCGAAGCACTACAGTTCAACCAAAGGACACAACATATATACGATTAATACAACAGTTGCGGTAAACAACAATTCTTTTAACAGAACACAAAAAGATTTGTGTGACCTGATTTCAGTAAATTGCATTGAACTAAGATAAAAGAGTTGCTTACTGCGGATATATTCTTCCTGCCCCGATTGCTCATTATTTCTCAAGAATGCTTGCAGCCGATGAAATCTATCACTTCGATCTTGATTGTTTGATCTTGGTGGATGAGCTCGATTAGGTGCTTGAGTTATAGCAGATATAGCATCAGTAGATGCTGTATTAGTAGGCGAAACACTGCTAGACACTAAATTAGCAGCAGATATAGCAGCTTGAGATGCTGTGTTAGTAGCTGAAACACCGCTAGGTGCTAAATTAGCAGCTGCAGAGCTTTGAAGCACTGGAGTAGAGAACATCACATTGCGAGGTGGCAGAGTAGTAGACACATTATTAGTTGGCTGAGAAGCAATCTTTCCTGGAGATTGCTTACTGCGGATATATTCTTCCTTGCCTGATTGTTCATTATTCCTCAAGAATGCCTGCAGCTGAATAAATCTATCACTCCAATCTTGATTGCTTGATCTCGGTGGATCAGCTCGATCAGGTGCTAGGGTAGATGCTACACTAGTAGCCAAAACACTGCTAGTCGCCAAATTAGCAGTTACATCACTTTGAACCACTGGAGTAGAGAATGCCGCGTTGTTTGGTGGCAGACTAGTAATCACATTATTAGTTGGCCGAGCAGCAACCTTTCCAGGAGATTGTTTCTCAAAAGAATGTTGAGCCGGCAAAACTATGGATTGCAAAGCAGGGGAGGCAGTAACTGCAGCAGGAGATGAAAATCGAGGAGCGAACTGGGTGTGAGGTACATTGTCCTGATGCTTCAGACTTTGTTCTTGTGACTGCAATCCTCCTGCAATAGGTTTCTTTGTGCTCATAGAACTGACACTTTCAGCACGACCAGAAGTGCCTCCTTTGCTTTGATCAGTGTCAGGCCTCCTGCGCACATACACAAGATGGCCATTTGCCCCTGGATTGCCCAGCGTGTGATGGTTGGTTGGACTCAGGGGGCCATAAGGTTGTGATCGCTTGAGGCTAACTGTAGCAGAAACTTTGTCTTTAGAAAAGGAAGTCTTGGTTTGCTCGTTAACAACAATCTTACTCTGTTTTGGAGACTCCCGCAATGCTGCCTTTTTCTCTGAGATTGAGTGTGGGTTATCACCAGCAGGCATGGTGGTCCTGCAGATAAAGCAATCTGGATGAATTATATACTCATTAGACATAAGCACCATCCACCAGGTAGTTTCTGCTGAACTATCGAATAAGGATAATAGTAACTACTATGAAGAGTTGAAGGCACATCAAGTCATTTCTACCATTAGGTCCTGTATTTCTGGTTATATTTGTTGTGCGGTTTCCAGCTACAATCTGATGCAGTATTACATAGTTGCAGAATCTAGATGTGTAGCTTTGCTAATTTTCTCTATAAAATAGCATTGATGGTTCTAGTGCAGACCAGAAAGAACAGAATCTCCGAGAAGAAGCAGTAAGATATTACAAACAAGAATACAACACTGCACCATGACTTGCAGAGGACTTTCACACCTATAAGAAAGCAAATAAACCTTACAAGGAAGCAGAAATGACTAGCTGCTGGACTAGGATACAACAATACTGCAAGCAGTGATTCAAGTAGCCAAACTTTTTTAGATGGAGTAGCAAAAAGGAAAAGGGCCTGTAGAATACAACACCCAAAACATATGGTAGCATGTACCAGAAAGTTTACTGTGGATTCAATTCCCTTCATCTATGATAAACGATGTAGGCATGGAGCCATATCTGATAAGAAATTCATTACAAGTGTCACACAAGTTCAGTAGATTCTAATTATTCTTTTTATAGGGGAAAAAGCGGAAAAGCATGCTTCTGATTTCATCTTGCAACCATGGAACAGGAAAAATATAACAGTAAATCTGTGCACTCGGCATTCTGCAGCCAAATTGATTAGCTAACTTCTGCAGCACCAAAGGTATTACTTCCCTAAATGTTTGACGAGCACAATTCACATCACTGAGAGTCAAACAATGACAAGGAAAAGTGTAATCCTAGAAGACCAACGCATCTATTTGTGCAATCCATCGATAAATCGCCAGTTCATTGTGGGGGAAACCGATTTATTTCAAGAATCAAAAAATTGCTGTCAAAATGACAGAGAGGAGGTCAGACTAAGGCTACAGACCTGCGAGCCTAAAACTGTAGGGTTAGATACAGCAGGTTCGAAAACAAGGAATAGTCAAGACTACACACATTCTCGCTGAACTCAATCGAAAATGAAGAGCCCTAAAGCAATCTCACAAATGACGTCCGAAAACAAGACGAACGGGCATTGCCCATCGGGCCAGCGCCAAGGTGAGAGAAGAAAGAAAAGATGCGAGATTCGGGGTAGGCTTCTCACCTGGTGGTGGTATCCCGATGGGAGAGCCGAGCTGGGATGGGAGGAGCTAGGGTTTATCGATGGGGTGGAGGCATCGCAGGAAGCTGGGGAGAGGAGAGTGGAGTGCGAGTTTTGCACACAGGTCACCGGGACAGACAGAATGATGAGGAAGAAGAGGCCGCAGTGGTTGGGCTGGGCGATTATTAGAGGCCTTGGGCCTCCATGGACTGCTCAATTTCTAGGCCCATTAAGCCCTGCCGGCGTTCGTCCGCCCTTGTCGTCCAGAAGAACTCCAGGGGAGAACGAGGTTGGTAGCGGTAGCCAGTGGGCACGCTGCCCACCAGCGTTCGAACGTAGCTGGTGTTCTCACCGGGAGAACAGTGCTTCCTAATAAATTGAACAGCATCAGCATCTCACGCGTGGAGCCACAAATGGAATGTGACGCGCCCGTCGCCTATGGTGTTTTGGTGGATTCCGGTTATCTCTAGAAGGACGCGGTCTTCGATTCTGAGTGTAATTGTAGGGCTGTTTGTACGCGTATAGTGGTGTGAGTGAGGTGTACATAGGTAGAGTGGGTGTGCGTGTACGTGTATAAACAAATACTAAAGCTATATCAGATGAGAGGTTGGCCTTTTCGATTTTTTTTATATATTAAAAGGAAAGAATGAAAGAAGCAAAAACAGAACACGCGTGCCATTCTGCCATGGGTAAGTGTTTCTGTTCTTTTTTTTACGAAAGGGACTGTAGCAAGCTTTGACCTGTGTGCTATGCCTGCCACCCCGCACGGCCTGAGTCATTCTGTCTGACCTGCAGAGGACCTCCTCTGCAGAGTGCAGCCTACGGCGTTGGCCTAAAGCCACACCGGATGCGGCCAACGGCTAACGTCGCAGTCACAGCTGCAGCGGCGAGGCTGTTGAAAAGGTCCAGTGACTCTTGCTACTCACGAAGTGTAATGCCGGTCCAAGGAGGGAATAAATTTGTCGCTATATAAACGGGCGCGTCGATTGAAATATGGAATGGTTAGTTGCAGAGTCAAGGGACTCAACTGTTTCAAGTCTACAGTCTGCTCTCTTTCTCTCAGTATTCAATATAATAGCCTCGTGCTGCTGCACATCGGTACATGTGCTTACTGACTCAATTAGGAGCGTATCACTTCGCAAATTAGGCCAGTCTCAATGCAGGATTCATGGAGAATTTCATAGCATTAAATATCATCAATTTTGCTAACATAGTAAGAAGAGAGAAGGAGGGAGTTTTCTGGAATGTAAGAGGAGTTTCATCACCATAAAACTCATCTGACACAGTTATCTAGTTCTTAGTCTAGATAACTGTGCTATAAAACTCTGCGCTAAGACTGGTTTTAGCATCCCGGGGCATTGTTAACACTTATTACCGGCTGCTAAGGTCCGTGCAGCTTCCGCAGCAACCAACGTTTGAATCGCACGTACTCCAACCCCATGCCGAATCAACCCAAAACGAGACATCAAATCCCGGCATTGAAAAAATTGCCGCACATGCCTCGCGCCAGTATATAAATATACAAGAAATGGCCGTCCCCGAGATCACACACACGATGGATCGCAAGGCGGCGAAGCGGGTGGCCATCGTCGGCGCCGGCACGAGCGGGCTCGCCGCGTGCAAGCACCTCCTGGCGCGGGGCTTCCGCCCCGTGGTCTTCGAGGCGGGCGCCTCCGTGGGCGGCCTGTGGACGCGCACGCTCGCGTCCACCAGGCTGCAGTCGCCCGCCGCGGGGTACCTCTTCTCCGACTTCCCGTGGCCGGACGGCGCCGACGCGTTCCCGCGCCACGACCAGGTCGTCAAGTACCTCGCCGCCTACGCGCGCCGCTTCGGCGTCGACGGGCGCGTCAGGTTCCGGAGCAAGGTGGTGGCCGCGGAGTACGTCGGGGCGGACGGGGCGGACGACGCGGAGCTGTGGGCAGGCAACGGTGAGGCGTTCGGCGGCGACGGCGCGGGCCGGTGGCGCCTCACCGTGCGGCACGGCGATGACTCCCACCACACCACGCAGGTACGTGTTCCTACTTCTAAGGACACGTGTACGTCCAAGTAGTAGCCAGGGACCAGGGTGAACAAAGCTTGACGCTAACGTCCTCCTCTCTGATATTTGGCTCGTGTGGCGAACTGAACGCGATGTTTGGGTTGGGCAGGCGTACGAGTTCGACTTCCTGATCCTGTGCGTCGGGAGGTTCAGCGGCGTGCCCAACGTCCCGGCATTCCCGCCCGGCGCCGGGCCCGACGCGTTCCGCGGGCGGGTGCTCCACTCCATGGACTTCTCCGACATGGACGACGCGGACGCCGCCGCGCTGGTCAGGGGCAAGCGCGTCGCCGTCGTCGGCTCGGGCAAGTCCGCCTTCGACATCGCCGCCGAGTGCGCCGACGCCAACGGTCAGTCTCAAGTCGATCGCTCGAAGAGCTTCCCGCTGACGCTCTGATGGCGCACCTCAGCTCGATCTTGGTTCTTGTTGGTCAGGCGCCGAGCGGCCGTGCACGATGGTCTGCAGGAGCCCGCAGTGGCTGCTGCACGACGTCAGCGTCTGGGGCAGGCTCCACCTCGGCTACCTCTACATGAACCGGTTCGCGCAGCTGATGGTCCGCAAGCCCGGCGCCGGCCTGGCGTCGAGCCTCCTCGCCACCTTGCTCACGCCATTGGTACGCCACGCCCGAACCACACACACACTCGAAAAAAGAAAAGACAAAAAAATCGTTCCGAACACTGGCCGTGTCTGCGCAGGCGTGGCTGATATCGAAGCTGACGGAGGCGTACTACAAGAAGGCTATACCGATGGGGGAGTACGGCATGGAGCCGGAGCAGGGGTTCGCCGGGTCCATCGCGTCGTGCAAGATCGGCATGCTGCCGGAGGCGTTCTACGACAAGGTGAGGGGCGGCGGCGTCATCATCAGGCGGTCGCGATTGCTCAGCTTCTGCGAGGACGGCCTGGTGCTGGACGGCGGGCGCGTCGTCCCCGCCGACTTGGTGATCCTCGCCACCGGCTTCCGCGGCGACCAGAAGCTCAGGGACATGTTCGTGTCGCCCCGGGTGAAGGACATCGTCGCCGGCTCGCCGGACACCACCGTGCCTCTCTATCGGTCAGTCAGTCAGTCACACAAGCTCATTCTTGTCACCGTGCATCAGTTTGATCCGTCGATGCGTGCAGGGAGTGCGTGCACCCTCGGATCCCGCAGATGGCGGTGATCGGGTACGCGGAGAGCCTGACCAACATCTACGCGATCGAGATGATGGCCAAGTGGGTGGCGCGGTTCCTGGACGGCGCGTTCCGGCTGCCGAGCGTGCGGCGGATGGAGCGGAGCGTGGCGGAGTGGGGCGCGTACATGAGGCGGAGCGGCGGGGAGAGGTTCCGGCGGTCGTGCCTCGGCGCCGTCAACATCTGGTACAACGACGAGCTGTGCCGCGACATGGGCTGCGAACCCAGGAGGAAGAAGGGCCTCCTCGCCGAGTGGTTCCAGCCCTACGGCGCCGTCGACTACGCCGATATCCAGTGACGCTTTTTCCGCGGCTTGAGAGCAGATTGCAGACGACGTTCATTTGAATTTACCGGCAGGAAAAGGCTTCCATCCTACTCCATTTTCCCACAGGTACTGGCATGGCTGCTTCCATCGATCTTGTGCCACACTCACAACCCTCCAGATTCCAGCCGGAGACGTTGACTGGTTCAGCACAGGAGCCAGGAGGAACGTGTAGTTTGCAGACTGGCTGCTCCGTTATGGACCAGCGGATTACGCTGACAATAATCAAATTGAATGTTTTCACCAGGTTCTGTCCCGTGGACAAATCATATGCAATTGTGATTCAAATCCAGAAAGCGACGTGCCCAAATTTGAATGCATAATCCAAACTGTTACTGGACTAAATTTTGCATTTTCTGTTATACAAGAACCATCTGGAGGGTTTTCTCGAACCCTTTTTTACGCTTGATCAACAGAACTGCCACATAATAGTGTTGCTGAAAGAGTAGCCCTGAACTTCCCTACTCGTGAAATATGGATGCTGGAACAGGAGCAGTGAGCTAACATCAAATACCACTGGCACTACAGAGTACAGACAGGACCATTCTGGGTCAATGTCAGGATGATGTTCCGACTGAACGTTTCATATCAACTGACTAACGCGTTAAGCGCATCCGAACAACGTTAAAGTTCAGGATAATATAGGATACCTTGTTCTCCAACACTCTTCTGACGGTCAGACCTAACTTGCAAGATTCAAGCGCACACTGTATTCCCAGACAAAAATCTCTTTCCATCAAGTGTAAGCAGCACCAACAAATAGGGCATTACCCAGCACAAAGTGGTAATGGATCCAAATAACACCAGTCCTTATCTAGATATCCAGCTAGATGTCGTTCACCACTTAAACAATCCCGCATCTGATAGTTTTTTCTTCGACAAGGGAAACTTTATTAAGTCAAATCTTTTACATCGAGTTGATAAAAAAAACTTGAACATTCCCGACCTCTGCATTACAAGAATGCACACAGTCTAAAAGGAAAACGATAGAAAAAATGAACCGAGACGCTAATGACTGTCAATCCGTAGACTAGACCGCCACCCATGTGTCTGGGTAAAAAATTCCTTGCCCACATGAGCCAACTGTTGCGACGCCACTGCAACCAAATCCTGTAAAGCTGGTTTTTATAGTATAATCCATGAACGGAGTTAATGGATAACTGAAAAGATAACCTGCAAAGGGGAAGGGTTAAATTTTCCTTCAAAAGCGAAATCATTCCTGCAAAGCCATAACGACAGCCGCTCCTAGCAGGACTAGCGGTTTCATTTCCTTGCTTATACCCGATAGCCAGTTACCAAACATATGTGATGTTCTACGAGGTTGCGGAAGACCTGAAGCCGCATGTGTGATAGACCAAACTGTACGTGCAAAAGGACAATCGAAAAAAAGATGTTGAATTGTCTCGTCACCGGAGCAAAAGCAACACTTCTTGTCACCTTTCCAGTTGCACTTAGTTAGATTATCTTTTGTCAACACCACACCCATTCGTAAATACCAAAGAAAAATCTTGACTTTTAGGGGAGCTTTTAGTTTCCATAAGCGTTTGTTCAAGTTGGGGACATCAGCATGAATCATGGCTAAATAATGAGATTTCACGGAGAACTGCCCTGAAGGGTGGAGACTCCAGTAAAATTCATCTTGTTCTTGGCTCAGCACTATGTTAGCGATACGCGGAACTAAATCATTCCATGCTGCTAACTTATTGCCAATGAGATCTCTGCGCCATGAGATATTGGTATAAGGGGTGCTAAAAATTTCTGCAATTGTAATTTGTTTATGGCGAGCAATGTTATACAGACAAGGATACTGCTCACGCAGTGTTGCATTATCCAGCCATTTGTCTTTCCAGAACCTAATTTGTGACCCATCTTTAACTATGAAAGTCCCAAAATGGAAGAAATCTCGTTTCACCTTCATCAGACTAGCCCAAAAGTGAGTGTCCCCACTTTTCTATTGAACTTGCGACAAAGGTTTAGTGTTCATGTATTTATTGCGCAATATCTGTTGCCATGTCCCATCTGTTGTGAGCAATCTAAAGAGCCATTTACTGAGCAAAGCAGTATTTTTATACCAAGATCATGAATTCCTAATCCCCCTTGATTTTTAGGTTGGCACAAAATACTCCATTTAGCAAGTCGGTACTTTCTTTTATGACCGTCACTTTGCCAAAAGAATCTTGATCGAAAATAATCCAATTTTCTAAGTACACCTCTTGGGATTGCAAAAAAGGACATCATATACATGGGTAAGCTACTAAGAACTGAGTTAATCAATGTCAGCCATCCACCCGTAGATAAATATTTGCCTTTCCAACTACTCAAACGTTTTTCAAATCGCTCTTCAACTTGTTTCCGATCAGCATTTGACAATTTTCTAAGATGAATAGGAATCCCTAAATACTTGAGTGGAAAACTACCCTGGCTACGTCCAAAGAGTTCTGTATAATGAGCGATTGATTCTTGTGCCTCACCGAAACAAAATATTTCTCTTTTCTTAAGACCTGAGAGTTGCTCAAATGCACAAAGTAATAACTTCATGCCAACGTGGAGTTGTGTCAACAAGCCAAGTGCTCATATATACATATTTGCAGGTTATGCCATACCGATACGCAAATTTTCTATAGGTGAGCTAAGACAATCCTAGCAATTTGACAGTTGCAACACTATGTATGTAACATCGCATCACCCTCAACAACACAAGAAAGTGCTCACTAGCTAACAATGGATGCTGTGTTGATAGGTATTTAACTTTGAAAGGGACCTATAACAAACAAACATTTAAAAACTCAGAGTCAGATTTTCTGCAAGGATTCCCGGGCTCCCACTGAACACAAAACACAACCGACAGCAAGTGGGCTGACAGGAATAAACCATGAAACAACCAAAGAACCAGGCAAGTGGTGGTTGTTCGGCCTTTGGCCCCATCTGAAAAGATCCAGCAGCTCAAAAAAATCTAAATTGTCCAAAGAACCAAACGTTAACGTTGTATAAAACACACAGACTCCCCTCCCTCCTCCCTCCGGCCTCCTTCCTCCCAAAAAGCAGAGCAAGAGCATGGAGAGGAATAGGGTGGGCATTGTTGGCGCAGGTGTGAGTGGCCTAGCAGCCTGCAAGCATGTGCTCGACAAGGGATTTAGTCCAGTGGTGTTTGAGGCTGACAGAAGCATCGGTGGAGTCTGGGCGCATACCTTGGAGTCGACAAGGCTTCAAGCGCCAACGACAGCATACCGGTTCTCAGATATGGCTTGGCCAGAGAGTGTGACAGAGGCATACCCAAGCCACCACAAGGTCATGAAGTATATAAAGGTCATATGCATGCAAATTTCAACTCCTCAAGTACATCAAGTTCAATAGCCAGGTGCTTGGTGTTGAGTACCTTGGTGCGGCTGAGGAAGAGATAATGAGCTGGGAGCAATGGTCTGGCAATGGGACAGCATTCGGAACTTGGATGGAGGGTGGCGCATCACAGTGAAAGACTTGAAGGTTGGTGACACTCAGGGGTAAGTATATTCCGTCGACATTACCTATGTTCAAAGAGTTCAGGTCCCCCCCCCCCCCCCCCCCCTATGTATGAACCTTATATCGGTGCACAGGAAGAGAACTGGTGAGGCTGAAATTCCTTCAAAAAAAAATATCCAGAAACATCACTCTAAAAAGAATCCAGAAACATCGTTCTAAAAAAAATCCAGAAACACTGCTACTAAATTTTTATCTAACATATGGAATAAACTCGAACACCATATTACAATACTTGTGCAATCTCCTGTCGCAGGTTTTTCAAGTGGATTTTCTCATCCTGTGCATTGGAAGGCATAGTGGAACCCCAAATATCCCCAAAATTCCAGCAAATGGGCTTGAGTTGTTCAAGGGCAAAATATTGCACTCACTAGACTACTCTTACATGGATAATGTGGCTCATTTTGTTAAGGGGAAGCACGTCACAATAATTGGCTCTGGAAAATCAGCATTTGACATAGCTGCAGAGGTTGCCAAGGTGAATGGTGAGTACAGAATTAGCACTTCGCTACTAGAAACAGTCCTTCAGTAAACATTGACTTCAATTTCAATGCAGGTGCAGCTCAGCCATGCACCATCATATATAGAACAAGACACTGGCTGGTTCACAAGTCTAGCATATGGGGAGTTGACCTCAGTTACTTCTATCTAAATCGCATCTCGCAGCTGCTACTTCATAAACCTGGTGAAGGATTTCTACATTATATGTTGGCTACTGCACCGTCTCCGTTGGTAAGTAAGATTATAATTTTCAAATAAAGAACACATTCAAACAAAAAGCTGCAGAATCCAGAAAGCTAAAGTTTATCTGTTGTTTCAGCGATGGGCGATCTCAAAAGTGATCGAAAATTACTTCAAGTGGAGCATTCCCTTACAAAAGCATGGGATGGTACCTGACTACAGCTTCTCCTTTGCTATGTCCTCATGCTCGATTGCAATGCTGCCAGAAGGGTTTTATGACAGGGTTGACGAAGGCAGCATTATTCTCAAGAAATCTAAGGCATTCAACTTCTCTAATGATGGAATCATCCTGCAAGACAGAAAGGAAAGCATAAAAAGTGATATTGTGATTCTAGCAACAGGATTCAGAGGTGATCAGAAGCTTAGGGACATCTTCACAGCAAATTGGTGTAGAAAGATAGTGGCAGGATCACCGGATACATCAGCTCCTCTATACAGGTACACCTTGTACAACTTTTAAGTCCACATTTAAGGTGCCACTGCTAATCAACACTACATTTCATAGCATAACTGAAAGGGACAGGGAGAGATCCGCTCTACATAACTAGTGCACAACTTACCAGCTAACAGTTATAACATATAGTAGTTCAGTAAATAAACAAATATGTAGTGCGCTATCACAAGATTTCCATGAAAGTGATCTCTTCACAGTAATTAAGAAACATGCATCCTTCACTCATCCTACTTAATAACTTTTGAAAAGTCTTCTTATTTGTTTTTATAGAGAGCCTCTAGACCATAACAGTAGGTATCTTTGACTTTGGTTGGGCTGGAGGTAATACAAGCTTAATAAATTCCAAGTTAGGCGCAAAATATATGTACTGTTTACAGTATACTTGTTGAAGACTGTATGTTGGATTTAGGATCTCATTTATCAAAATCCTTATAATTACAGAGAATGCATCCATCCACGGATTCCTCAGTTGGCAATAGTTGGGTACTCTGAGAGCCTTACTAACATATATGCCTCAGAGAGGATGGCCAACTGGGTTGCCCATTTCCTGGCTGGTGGTTTCAAATTGCCAAGCATAACATGCATGGAAAAGAGTGTAGCAGAATGGGCCAAGTACAAGAATATATACAGCGGGAAGTATTTTCGCAGGTCCTGCATAAGCACCGTTAACATCTGGTTAAATGATCTGTTATGCCAAGACATTGGATGCAACCCTAAAAGGAAGAAAGGGTTCCTGGCTGAATGGTTCCAGTCATATGGACCTGCAGATTATGCAGGTCTCTCCTGAAGGTAGTTGCATCTCTCTTAGTCCATATTCATAGGGAATGATGAAGAGACCAGAGTTATTACGTCCATGACTGTACAGACGATTTAGAAGGGCTTTATCTTCCAAAGTTACTGTTACTATCAGTACAGGAGAATATTTCGACAATGTTCTGCATCCAGTTTTAATTTCAGGCAGGAGAAATAATGAGCTATCATTAGCAATGTGAAACCTACAAGCAAAATCTGTATGGTGTTTTAACGGTATGGTTTGAATTACCAGATCGATCTAAAATAAGTCTGCAATGTTCTGTCTACAGCCTCAAATTCAAGCACAGAGAAGATAATACTGAACATTCATCGCCTATGTGAGACCTACAAGTGAACTCTGTCTGATGTACCTTTACTCTTGAACTATAAGTTTCAAAACTACCTAATGGTCGGAAACATTCACAGAAGTCAACATAATGCTAAAGTAAATATGTTTTGAAATTTTAGTGCGCCTTTCATAAGTCCCTTTTTGCGTCCTAATCTCGCCATCAGGCTAATCAGCTCCTGGAATCAACATTTCTTGAATGTAACCTGCATAGAACAGTTGAACACTTTATATCTTCGCAACCATCCTACCATCTGGAAGGCTAAGGATGCAAGTATCACAAGTTCACAACAAATAATATTGCTACATGAAGCTGCATGAATCAACGACAGACATTGAAAAAACGGAAGCCACATTTTTTTACTAACTTGTATATGGGTTCTTTCTGATGCAAAAACCACCATGGTCCTGTTCTCCATCCCAATCTGTGAAGTAAATAAGGCAAAAGTCACAACTGACTAAATGCAAGTTGTTTTAGAAAAGCATCTGACAATTTAATAACTAGTTATCATCATCGGTAGCCAATACCTGCACTTGCAGTAATAACAGCAAAGATTTATAACTAAGAACAGGGTTTTCATTTATAAGGCTTGTGAGTAATGAATGACACAGAAGATCAATCTATGAAGAAAAAGATTAGGAAGATCAGAATTGTTGATCAAGAAAACATGAACTCTGCTAAATTTCGCAACCTTTATGGAGTAGTGCATAAGAGATTATCATACTACTCAAATTAAAGTCCGCCTTGTTGATTAAGAGAGTTTCTTCCACCAACAATATCCAGTTCCCTCCCAAAACATGCGGGGGAAAGTCAATGAGAATTGAGAAAAATGTTACCTCATAAATCCAGCAGTCATACGCAAACTCATGAAAAGAGCCAGGCCTGCCCAAACACCAGGAAGGCCAAAAACTTTTGGAGCATACAACAAATATAAAGAGGACACAGCCCCGACTACCATCTGTGGATCGAAGAGAGAGTAATAAATCAGTGCAGAAAGGAAAACAACACTCAGAAGCAACGGCGATAGTTGCATGGTCAAAATAACATAATTTGTTTTATGCACATACCATGGAGGAAGCTGAGTATGAGAAGTCTGAGACGCCGTAATGAAGTCCATCGAAGATAAAAGCTAGAGCATTGATTGGCTGGCTAACACTAACAAACTTCAAAAACAAAAACAGCAATGAGTAAAAAAAAAAATGGTGTGACAGAGATTTAATATATCTTATCAAATTACCGCAAACAAAGAGACCATACCAGAACACCACTCCTCACAATTTGTATGACCATGGGATCTTTTGAGAATACTTCTGCAAGTCTACCAAAAGAGGCAGACAGAAGAACTGCTAAAGCAATACCAACAACTACTCCTGTCTGGCAAATAAAATTCATTTGTAAGTTGTTTCAAAACATGCTACATGATAAATGCTATTTTCAACCTATAGTCTTATACAAATTAGCAGAAAAATAACTTAGTATAGGCTACAACCTTTAATACATAGGACGTGACCTCCTTCACCTTTTCATAGTCAAGTTTAGCAAATGAACTTGCAATCAACGCCTGAAATCAAGAAAGTATAAATTAAATAGAGTGCACTCGGTAGAGAGGGATTATAATCTGGATAAACTCGTAAAAAAATGAGCAGGCAGGATGCAATTCAACATCTCAAGCTGTACATAAAATGCCAATTCTAAAAAGTGGCACTTCTAAGTCTGTAGAAGCTCTAAAATAATGCTTAAGCCACTACAAGCAAGCCATAAGACTTGCATCATTAGTTCAGAACATTAAATCTCATTGATCGAGATGTAGTTTTCATGGGGAAGGATAGGTTGCTCAAGTTTGCGGAAAACATTGTGAAGTTAGAAATATTTGTGATGTTAGTCGAAATAGGCAGTGTTAGTAAAATACAAAAAGAAATGCATAGCTAAAAAGAGTTGCACCTGGGCAGAAACAGCCAATGCATCTGAAAGTAACGATACTGCCAGCCATACTTGCACACATATTTGATGAGCAGCCATAGCTAGTGCACCTTGTCGAGCAGCCATTGCAGTCCCAAGGGTCATTGTTATCAGAACTGAAAGGGTTCGTCCTAACAGCATGCCACCTAGAAAAAAATTGAGAAGAGCTCACATTTGCATTCAGTAGGAAAAGTAACACTAATAAAGAGTTAGTTATCATGTAACCCACAGTACTAGAGTTGCAAAATGAATGTTCATGATCGAAGACCAGTTCTAGTGAATGTTCTAGTGAAAGTTTGGGCATGCCTAAGAAGCAATTAGCTAATCTGATCATCTATCAAGGTATATATGTGGATTAAAGAAGTAACTTAACTCACCAGATTTTATGTACCCAACAAACTCTAGGTCTTCGATTTTCGGTGGTAGTAGAACTGCTCTTCTGCTTAAAGACCAGAGAAGTAGAAACATACCAAGATATCTGGACATCTCAAGATAACAACATTATTAAGAGCATTATAAATGATAACTCAAACGTACTTTGGAATCCAGCAATGTTTTTACTGTGATTGTGTCTGCATGTATAGCTGAATGCAATACAAAACGTACTGTGAAGCAATAGTTGCAATTGCAGCTCCAGTTAATCCATGTTTCAGAGAATACACGAAAAAAGGAAGTAGAACCACAGCTGAGATGTTGCCCAAACCTGAAGTATTACAAATTCAGTGATACGACAATACATTGATAGATTAAAGATCAAAAAACAAATAGCAGAGTGTCAGCATGCCACACAAAATATGAGATTATGTAAGCTTTCAATGAAGATCATAAAACTCAGGGAAATATGCTGCTTAGTAATACTTAATTCAGGATACCGTTGTAATCATACAAGGTAGTGTCACCTAGGATCAATGTTAGGAGCAGTGGCAATCAGACCAATCTAGAAGATACAAAACACTAAGCTTATGGGGATTCAATACTTACCGCTGTAAAGTAGAGGTGTCTTTGTATCTTTCAGTCCACGAAATACACCTTGAATAGCCAAAGAAACTACAACAGCAGGAGCACCAAGTGCTCTTACAGAAAGAAATAGTCTTGCTGGATTGTGCATAGAAGATGCCTGCAAAGAAAATAAAGACTGCATCAAGGCTCTACTGAATGAAATATAGAACTTAATGCAATAACATTTTCTTCCATGCCAAACCACAGTAGTTTTTGTAGCCACAAGAAGAAAAGGTAAAGAAAAAAGGAGCTATAGCATTTGGATGTGTTGAAGACAAATATTTCTGGATCCTACATTCCTACTTGTCATTATATTACAAACTTACAATGGACAATAGAATCTGAAACACATCCAATTATATATCACTTTGTCATTGAAACCCAAATGCACAAGCTATTTTCACAAGGTGAGGAAAGTTATGCTTTTACAATAATCAATAGATTTCCTGATAAGTAATAGTGCATCTAGCGAAGGATGTGAGACTTAATAATTCCTACTCTGAATGCCAATTCGTGTAGAATTAACAAAAATATATGAGATTTGAACATACTTGGGAGACACCCATAATGTTGAGGAGCATTCCAGACCCCAGAATCAAAGCCAAGGCTTCAATGACACCGATTGCAGCTGCCAATAGTAAAGCAGAAGATATGGACGGCAGCCTCTTTCTTTCTCCAATCTCGCTTGATATATTTCCTTGCGTGTATCCACACAGAAAGTTAGCTTGCAAATTTTAAAAGTTGTATGTTCCTTAAGCACATAGCAGTAAGTTATCATCTGTACCTGAAGCAGGCTGTGAAGAATCATGTTTCGAAACATCTTCAGCTACGAATGAAGTTGTGATGCTTAGGAGGGGTATGTTGAAGAGCTTTGATATGATGTTGAATACTGACACACCAACAGCGGCTGAAGCCAATTCCACAGGACCTACCAGATTTAGAGGTCAGACTTCAGACAACGAACAAAAGTAGACAATGAAATGCATGAGTTCATTCTATTAATGTACTACAGAATTCAAGCATCGCTCTAAAAAATGACTCAGCTGAAGATAATGCCCTATTTGCAACTGATGGAAGGGAAATTTACCTAGGCGGCCAATATATGCTGTCTCCAGTAACTGCGCCACAGGATCGATTGCTTGCCCAACTATGGCAGGTACCGCCAGATTCATGAGCTCCCTCTTAATTCCTTCGGGATGATCCCCGGCCGAATTTCTGAGAACGCAATAAACATTCACAAAATAAGTAGACGCATCACTCGAATAGTCACCGCGCTAGTGGCCAAACACACGAACAGCGTAATCCCGAATCGCCCGGGCTACGGAGTACGAACTCACCGCGCAGTAGTTGCACCCTCCGCGGCATCCAGCGGGGACGCGCGCGCCGGAGACGATCGGTGGCCCTCGGCGTCCTCGAGGAGGAACCCCCCATCGCCGCCGCCTGCCGAGCGAGCAACGAAGCGCCTGGGAAGCAGGTGGCCTCCTCCTCCAGCCGCGGAGACCGCTCGTCTCGCGACGGCGGGGAGCAGCGAGAGCTTCGGCGCGGCGGCGCGGCGGGGCCAGCCGATCCCGATCGCTCCCCCGCCCAACCGCCGGTCGCGGGAGAGTACGGAACCACCGGCGGCCGGCGGGCGCGGGGCCACCAGAGCCCCGGCGGCGAACTCCATCGGCCGCGGCGTCGGATGACAGAGCGGCACCAGAGGGAGCGATCGCACCAGCGCGTGGTGGCGGGGCTACCGGACTAGGCTCGAGAAGACGACGAAGCGGGCGGGCTGGGGTGAGGTGGGGTGGGGCGGCGGCGCGAGGAGACCGCGCGCGCGCGGCGCTGCCGTTTTGGCTCCTGCGATGGCGTGGCGGGGAGAGCACACGAGAAGGGGGAGGGGCGGCGTGTTTTCGGTGGGCGCGTCCGCCCGCGCCAGGGGTTTGGGGCTTTTGGCCGTGCGCGCGCCGCGCACGGGCTGTGTCGGGTGCCTGGCTCGGCCTGAACGCGCCGCGGAGCAGCACGGCACGGAGCTCCTCCGGCGATGGGCACGGCCCTGCTGCTGATTAGTAGTGTTCCTCGAGACGGTTGCGTGCGAACGGGTGTTCGTGTCACCTTTTTTACGGCTGCCTGAGCCACCATTTAGGTTTCATACGTCTACTGAGTGCCATGTCAGTGATCAGAGGCAGGGGATCGATATCTGACGATGCCTCGGGGCAAACAGACAATGGTCGGATTAGTCAAATTATTCGATATCTACGAGATTAGTCAAATTATTGTGTAAAAACAAATTTAGCTACTATTAAATAAAAAAATATCTCTAACAGATTCTCCAAATGACTCTTCAAATTTAATGGCTCTTCGTTCCACCTCATTCGCTCTCTATTGTTAGATAGTCTACCTCACTAGCCATCTGTAGAGTTTTCTATTGGAGTACTCTATTATTTATTTGTCAAATTTATTTTTAAGATTAGCTAAATCAGTAAATTTAGCTAGTTTTTTTCTAATTTTTTGAAGATACTCTTGGACTAGTTTTCCTCCGGTTGACGGATTTTCTCCGGTTTAATGATAGAAAACAACACGGTTCGTGAATGAACCGCGATTTTAGTAAAAAATAACAAACAAAGGAGAAGGTCGCATGCAAAGAATTTATGAGCCACAACCACCAGAAATTTGTAGTCGCATTCACTAGCATCAAAATATTAGCATCGTGCCAAGTACCAAGGGGGACTATTCTTCATATCGCTGGACCTCAATCTTCCCTCTGTTTAATCCCTAATCGTGAATGGGACTTGGATTTCGTGATCTTGTGCATTCAATTTCCTCAACATCTTTCCAAGATGCAGGTATGCTAAAGTACTCGTGAAACATAAATCCTTTTGACCTGCACGACAGAGATGGAAAATTAGTTTGACACACAAGTTAGTGCAGCAGCAGGAGAGCCATGCAGCAGGAACCTACCACTGGACATGGTGGCAATACGACAGCAGATGATCAGCCGGGGTGAAGGGTCTCACAGAGGGTCGAATCCTCTCCTTGAAGTCGTGGATGAGGGAGAACGTCGACGTCCGCTCAAACTTCCGCTTGCTTAGTGAAACGCGCCCTCTGCGCGTCCTATCATTTCAACGATAAAATATAAATATTAGACAGTTAAATTTAGACAAGTAAATAAAAAAAAGTCAATAAAAAGCAATAATCGCTTGTTCTATCTATTTCAGATGATAGATGCATATTACAGAAAAAATCTATCATGAAATTATAGTATATGCTAATAAAAAAATATCATCAGTAATACTTATCTATTCATTAGGAGTCTTGTTTGGCATCTCAATCATCCAACACTCGATGGATAGACAATCTATCATCAAACATCTATTACCGAATACATGGTGGGCATATATCTAGATAACGGCTAAGTCCCTTGAGGTTCATGCCGCCGGCGTGCTGGGAGCAGCACGGTCTACCGACCGTCAACCATATGACCGATGTTGCCATTGGCCATCGCCACCCACCATGATCTTGACAGCACCCTCGAGAAGTAGAGCAACAGGACTATGGATGGTGCTAGTTCGAGCGGTAACGGATGGCATGACAACCTCTTTCTTAGTGCGGCGCCTTGCCCATGATGGATCCGAGCAACGGTAGAATTTCGAGTGATGGAAAAGAGTAGAGAAAGAGAGTAACCTAGGGAGAAAGGAACGTAGGAGAAGGCGAGGGATGGGAAGAGATAAGGTCATGCCTACCACGTGGCTTTTGACGTACGGGCCTGGAGCTATAGCCCCGCCCTTTCCGGGGGAACTTCTATTCTCAGCGCGCGCTATCGGCTGCTATGCTATCGCAGAGCACGTGCCCGGCACTGCTGCATGCACCGGCCATGTACTGCAGAAACCGCTGGTGTTCTAAAACATGAATATTATTTGAAAACAAATAAAAATATTCAACAGAAAAAATATTTCAAATATATTTCATAAAAAATAGAAGTTGTTCCAAAAATAAAAAAATATTCCGGGAACAAGATATAATATTTTAGAAAAAAATATTTTGAATAAATAAATATATTTTTAAAAATATTATTTAAATATATGCAAGTGTGGTCTAATTTTGAAGACTTCAGAAAAGCAACAATACAACTGAAATTTAATTTGGATAATAAATTTGTGAAATAGAGCAATTTTTTGTTCAGATTTGCATTTCATGGAAATCGAGGTTAGCTCAGCTCCCTCTCTCTCAGCTCCCTCAGGCTCTCTCTGCTCTCTTCCCTCGGCGCTGATCGACACGCGTCGATTTTCACGCGTCAATGGCGAAGAGGACTTCAAACAGAGGTGTCTTTTAATCATTCCGATGCACCACAACAGGGTCAGTTGATGGCAGGGAGAAGTAGACAGAGTTGCCACTGATGGACGGGAAATCCTTGGCCGAAACGCACAGGCAACGATCTTTGTTAAGGAAGATTGCTCTATTACCAAGACTGTCCACAGGAACAAGCTCTCTCTGGTGTACATTAATCAAGAAGAAGGCGAAGGCGAAGGGATGCCACCCTTCCAAGCACTGGTCGATGCTGTGATGCTGAACAGTGAGCAGCATGCGTCCCCCAAAGTCCACGAGATAGTAGTAACACATCTGGGGACGGCCAAAATTGTTTGGGACACGAGCAACCACTGGATACTGCAGGTGCCGAGGGTACAGCTGAATGATCTGCCCGGTATCTTTTCTGATGCCAAATAGCCTGCTTTGGAATGGCAGCGCGGTCCAGAGCTGAAGGTCGCGGTAGATAACAAGCCAGCGTGGACGAGCCGGCTCCGCGTAGACCACCACCGGAACATGGGGGAACCAGGCGACAATCGCGATGGATGCGTAGGACCAGCAGACTGCGGCTTCCATCCACGCCCTCGACCACGTGTCCGTCACCAGGAGGTGGAAGACGGGGGCGAGCGGGGGGAGGTCGAGGAAGGCGCGCGTGAACGGGTGCAGGACGCGGACGGCGGCGGTGCCCTTGTCGAGCAGGATGAGGAGGCCGTCCGTGAACCCGACGATCTTATGGCCGTGGAGCTCCGGCAGGCGGACGCGGAGGCGCCTGCTGGTGGACGTGTGGAAGAGGCTGACCTGGCAGGCGTCGGCCGGGCGGACGCCGTCGCCGTCGCAGAGAGCGACCCAGCCGCGCGGGCGGAAGCGGACGTCCCGTAGCGTGGGGTCGCGCGGGCTAGCCGTCGAGGCGCGCCAGGGCGCGCACACGGAGCGGAGGATCATGTAGTCAGCCACGTCCTCCGCCAGCAGCCGCTCGGCGATGACGTTGGTGATGTCCGAGGGGAGAGACGTCCAGTACCGGCCATGCGCCCGGCGCTTGCACCGCCCGGAGTCTGCAATCGCGCCGGCGAGTTTCCGCCGGGGCCGGGCCTCTCTCCCCCAAAATCGGATCTGGAAACTAGAATAGTTGTTCAATTAGATTCGACCCAGATCCAGAACGAATATCGAATCAATCGTTCTCCTCCACCCTCTCTTATACAGCACACGAAATCTATACCTGTCTCCGATCGCGGCTCGTTACTTCAATCAATGAGCCGGCTGTACGCCAAGAGAGATGGAGTACAAAGGGGGACGCGGTAGGGGAGGTCCGAGGAACGGGAGAGCAGGCTGAGGAGGAGCGGAAGTCCATTCGCCGCCGCGGGGTGGCGGCCGTCGCCGGAGCGGAAGGCCAATAAAGGTCGGAGGAACATGGCGCAAGAGAGGGGCTATTTTACAAAAGTTAGGGGTGTTTATGAAAATTATTGGACTGCTAGTTTTCATATAACCCCCTAAATCGGATCGCGACTATTAATCGCGATCCGATTCAGGCTTTTTTTTGAAAATAAATGTATTTTAGGAAAGTATCTGCGAAATACCAGATCACGGCCGGCGTTGCGAGCTGCGACCCGTCGGCGGCGCCACCAACCCGCCGTGGCAGGCTATGGCAGCTCCAACGAACCCTGCCTCCACCAGCTGGAGCAATCACTGACTCGCTGTGCGCTACCAATACTGGTAGGAAGAGAACGCCATCGCTCGAAGGTCGAAGCACCACCAATGCCAGCGGCCCGGCGGCGCCGAGGCGAGCAGGTTGCGCGCCGCGGCGGAAGCCAGGCGTGGCGAGATGCGACCCGCCGCCGGCGCCACGAACCCGCGATGGCAGGCTATGGCAGCTGGCCAGCTGCAGCCAACCCCGCCTCCACCAGCTGGAGCAATCACAGTGCGCCACCAATACTGGTAGGAAGAGAACGCCATCGCTCGAAGGTCGAAGCACCACCAATGCCAGCGGGCCGGCGGCGCCGAGGCGAGCGGTTGTGCACCGCGGCGAAAGCCAGCCATGCGATTGAACGAAAGGAAAGGCAGCCCAGGCAAAAACTGATTTGTCAAAACGATGGTGAAAACCGCTGGGTGTCGTCTTCGTTGGATGGGCTGAACGTATAATATAGGCCTTTCTTAGAAGTTAGTAATTAGTACGGACTTTGGAATGGCTTGAGCTTTTCTTATTTTCTCATGTCCAGACTCCATTAAACATGTTTAACAGGACTGCCATTGCAGTTTCAGCAAACCAGCAAACCAAGTTAACCAGAACATTGCTGTTAGACGCTGGGATTGAAAGCAATGATATGAATGAATCCATGCCTTACGAGTTACTATAACAGTCAGATTCTAGAACACTGAAAGGCTAAAATCATAACCACAGAAAGTATCTTTGCAAAAGTTTGACAAAGTACAATTGTTTCCTGATCTACCTTCTAACGCAAAACAAAGTGTTCCCCTTGCGTTTGCACTTGTCGATCCAACCAGGTACAGGTCGAAGTCTCGCAAGCACTGCACCACATTACTCACAACATCAAACTAGGAATCAGAGGCCCAGAGTCTAACAAAATACAGATGACAGCAACATTCAGTCTTGGCGCAGATAGCCTAGACAGAGCAAGACGACGTGAAGAGAGATAACCAGCTCCGTCCATCTCAACCACGCCGGCTCCAACCGGAATGCCAAGGAGTGAGCCGGCTGCACCATTGGAGCCATCCCAGCTGCCAGTGACAAAAGTCAAAAACAGCAGAGCCATCAGTGGCAACTTAGACGAGCGTTGGTGAGGATGAGCAACAACAAAGATATTGGATGTTACGAAGAGAACCGGGGCCGCACTCACCGTTACACATGTTGCTGGTGGTGATGTTGGTGAGGATGGTGAAAGATGTGCTGTTGGTGTACCCAGCGTAGGAGCACGTCCTGCTCTCACAGGATGAAGTGGAGGATGTGTTGCCGAGGAACACGTCTCCGCACTTTGCGGCAGGGCAGAACGACGAGCTTAATCCCTGTGCTGCCTGGCAGTCCAACCTGAAAGACCATGGAGCATTGTGAAGTTCGGAATTTGGTTACAAAGATTGATTCAGCTTGTATGAGTTTCAGTAGAGTGGGCACTCACTGCCATGTGCTGGAGCTGCAGCCACACATGACACAGTTGTTAGCGGTGAGGATGTAGCTTCCATTTGGGACAAGAAGGTTGCGGTCAATGGCTGTGTTGCTAATGACAGAACCACAAGCTGCATAGATATGTAAACCATTAGAGTCTAGCTTGATACCAATAGTTCAGTTCATTCAGAAAGATGAACAGAATATAATGCTGAAGTGCATTTTAAGATCACAATACTAGCATTCACAATAGCAAGACTATAACAATGGCAAACAAACAAGGTGACGTGACATGAACAAACTTCAATGATGTGAACTATAACATATAATACTATCCAAATCGTACCATTGAACTTTTCTGCTAAGGTGATCTAGTTCTGCCAAATTTCATTACAAAGAGAGATGACAAATGTCAATTCTCAGAACATTAGATCCAAATGCAACGTTCAAAAAGCCAGATAGGTATACATTAACTTATCCTGAACTATGACAGCAGCAGTTACATTTGTTGATGCCAGCAAACTTCTGTTGGAGATACCAATTCATTTTCCCCTATAGCAACCTACACGTTTTCGATCAAGAATGCAAACCCTCAGCTCTGTTCAGCTTGTCTACTTTCGGATTCTTTCCGCTTATTCTCTCTCACAGAATAATCTACCTGCCAAACACTGTGCAGGTACTTGCAAGCTAGCAGAAATATAGACAGGAGACAAGCAGAAATGCTGAAACTCCTTTTTTTTTCATTTTCAAAGGCACAAACTTTTCAGGCAAAGAATCTGAAAAGGAGCTTCTGAACTTTTTTAGGCGTAATAGGATAGAACATAGAAGTGCAAAGGGGGAGGAGGAAGAAAGAGGTGGAACTTGCATTTGCCCAACGGCAAAGCATATCTGTCAATCGCAACTTTTATCAGAAAACGATGCAAATGCAGAGAGGTTCAGAACTTTTCACAAGCCATATGTATTGTAAGCAACAACAGTATAGTAACTCAAAAGGCAGTGCAAGTGAATCTACTTCTTTTGAGATGAAAGAATGTACCAAACAAGTCGAATAAATCAAGAACACACGAGATTAAAGGGGAGTCCTTTTTCTGCAGACATGCTTACTTCGGAGCGGCACATCAAGAACCTGGCCAGCAAGAAGTCCCTTGGCGTCGGGCATCTTGTTCACCGCGAGAATGGTCTCCTCCGTGGAGCCGAACTCCTGCGCGATGCCGGCAACGGAGCTCCCGGCCGGCGCGACGTAGGTGAGGTGCACGACGGGCTGGCCGCCGACGGGGTCGCAGCTGCAGGGCACGGGGATCCAGAGCTGCTGGCCGACGGCGACCTTGTTTGGGTCGGAGACGTTGTTGGCGGCGGCGATGTCCTGGTAGGTGACGAGGCCCGCGAAGGCGCCCCGCGCGATGGCGTCGAGCGTGTCCCCGGCGCGGACCCGGTAGGTGGGCCGCTGGAACGTTGCCCCGGCTCCGCCCGAGCAGAGGCAGGGCAGGCGCACCCGCAGCGGCGTGGGCGCGGGCGCCGTGGGCGGTGTGGAGAGCGGGAGGCCGTTGGCCGCCAGCAGCGCGCGGTGGGAGCGGAGCTGGAAGAGCGCGCGCACGGCGGCGAGCGAGGCCGTGGCCGTGCCGTTGGGCGGCGCGTAGGAGATGAGCGCCTGGCACGTGGAGGCCCGCGGCGCCGTGGCGTTGCACGCGAACCGCGCCGCCCACGCCGCGGGGCACAGCGCGGCGGCGAGGAGGATGCAGCAGAGCAGGAGGGGGGAGGAGGAGGCGGGGAGCGGCGGCATTGCTGCCACGGTGAAGGGGAGCTTGGCTTAGCTTAGCTTGGAGAGTGTGATGAGTGCGCGTGTTTACTGTTGCGGGGTTTGGACTGGTTGGGAAGGGTTTGGCCGTTTAAATGTTGGGGAGGCGCATTGGCGCGGAGGTAGAGGAGTGGGGGCGTGGGGCAGTGTGCAGCAGCGAGCTGGGCGGTGGGCGCATGGCCTTCTCTCTCTCTCCCTCTCCATTGCCGCGCGGTCAAAGCCGGGCTTGACGAGGGATCGCCGCCGTGCAACGCCCGCCGCACGGCCCGGATCGTGCGGCGGGGGGCTCCGGGGTCAGTAAAAGGCACCGGAGATGACAGCTGAGCCTAGTGGGGTGTGGGCAGTGGGTGAGTGGAGTGGGGTGGGGTGGAGGGAGAAGACAGAAACAAGCGTGGGCGCTGGCTCGCCCGCCTGCAGCAGCAGCAGCAGCTCGTGGGGATTGTCTGCGCCCGGCGGCATTGTTTCTTGCCATTGTTCAGGAATCAAGCTTATGCGGCAGTCGGCGCCTAGGCGGCAAGCGGCCCGGGCCCGGCGGCGGGCGCGGCGCCCTTTGTCCCGTCCCGCGGAGCAGAGGAGACAGGAGGCGGAGGAGGAGGCCGACGAGAGGAGAGTTGAAATGAAACCGGAACGCTGGAGCCCGGAGCCTGGACACGCCGGCGACGTTGGTTTGTGCGTTCACGACCAGTCCACATGATGTGGGTGAGCGGGCGGGCGAGCGAGGTGAAACCAAGCTGTTCGTCCTGCTGTTCCTGCACCGCTGCGGCCGCCGCGGAATGAGGTTCCCCTGCTGGCGAGCCGTAACGCTGCGAAACTTCAAGCTTGGTCTGCTCCTGACAGGCTCCAGAGACCGGAGCGCCCGTGCCTGGCTCTGCGGCCTCGTGAATGCTGTAACCGTTGGGGGTCACGTTGCCGCTGGGTAATCCATCCTCGTACCCACAATCTACCTATCCCTAAAAGCCAGAAGCTAGCTCAAGCTAGTTACATTGATTTGCACAGAGTAGCCGTTAATCATACAGAGTCATCTCAAATAAATTTCAGTCAATTTTAATAAAAATTTATGGTATGAACACGAGATTTTATTTTTAGAGTCCGGCTCTTAATGTGGGGCTCACATGTGATATAGCCGTACTACTTTGTATATAGTAGCTGTCAGTCATACCGAGTTATCTCCAACAATTTCAGTCAATTTCGATAAAATTTTATAGTGTGAACGCGAGATTTTATTTTCAAGGTCCACCTCTTGATATGGGGCCCATATGTGAGTATAGCCGTACTGCTTTGAACATAGTAGCTGTCAGACATATCGAGTCATCTCCGGCAACTTCAGTCAATTTCGATAAACTTTTATAGTGTGAACGCGAGGTTTTATTATTAGGATCCGACTCTTGACGTGTGACCCACGTATAGACCTATACACTCTGTACAAAGCTAACTCATATTTATTAATTTTATCCAATATATAACGGGTAAAGAATAAAATGAAAAATACCCTCGATTACCCTACCCATACCTATAAATAAATAGGTAACTCATACCCTCCATAAATAATATGGGTACGTATTTGGATACGAGTGATGGGTACCTAGTGGAACTGGGGGATCAAACAGCCCCGCGTCAGCTCTCGGAGCTTGCAAGGGGCCATGACAGCGCGCAACTTTAAGGTACCGTTTAGTCTGTTCCCGTCAAATTTTTACACATCAATATTTGGACACATATATGGTGTATTAAATATAATTAAAAAAGAAATCGCATTACATAAATGGACTGTAAAATGCGAGACGAATCTAATGAATCTAATTAGACCATAATTAGACAATAAATTGCTATATTATTGCTACAGTAACATATGCTAATAACGAACTAATTAGACTTATTAGATTCGTCTCGCGATCTACGGATGAAATCTACAATTAATTTTATAATTAGTTTATATTTAATATTTGAAATATGAAAAGATTTTATTTAAAAACTTTATACGAAAATCTAAAGAGACGGAGAATTCCTAAGCTCGACACAAGGCCAACACACCCTCCCAGGAACTGGATTGAAGCTGCCTGTCGGGCAAAGATTCCGGACCATGTATATATGGATGGGCCATCCAAAGCTCAAGGTTAGGACCGAGAGCCTAGATATCAGGACTGGACCGGACCGGCGGTCCGGCGGTCCGACCGGTAAAAGATCTAACCATAGAATATAGCAGTTTGATTGGTTTCACGGATCGTCCATGCAATCGAACCAGTAAAAATCGGTTGAACCGGCCGGTTTTTAGGAACCGGTGAACTGGCTGGTTTCAATGAACCGGTTGGTTTTTTCACATGAGCTCCAAACTAGACAAATAATATGTCCATTTTGATTATTTTGACAAGCTCTTTACAATGATGCACTTTATTTTAGCACTTGAGGTTGTTTTACAATGGTAAATATTTTAAATAAATTTTTGTAATTCATAAATGCTACATATATTATCTTTCCATGCATATTTATTTTTAGTATGGCCCGTAGAACAACTCTAGAGCAGCAAAACTTATCAAATTAATTAAATTAAGACACCTCTTGCTATGATGCATTATAAAATATTGTTATATTATTATATTTTTGCTATCATATTATATGAGTTAACAACCACAAACACACAAAAATGATAATTTTAGAGTATCTTTTGTGGACTTGTGGCTAGATTAGTTGGAATTTGTTTATATAATTATGTTATTCGACCGTTTATTTGTAGATGTGGTCAACTCTATGTTGCTAATTATCTATTATATATAATGACATTACACCGGTTTGAAGTATTTGTGGGCGGTTCAATCATCCGGTCCGAAACTATCGAACCAGCGGTTCAACCGATTCTTTACGGTTGGATCAGTGAACCAGCGAACCGATAGCCTCACCGGTTCGATCTCCGGTCCGGCTCTAATAACTACGCTCAGGAGCCTTTTCTTTTCTTTTTTTTCCCCGTTGAAGACCCCGTTGAAGACAGGCGAACAGCATCGGAGAAGTAACTCTCTTGTTGTTTTTACTTTCTTTGTTTGGTTTTCCCGCCTTGAAGACAGGTACATCATCGGTTCATCGGAGACGCAACTCTCTTGGTTTTTTAACTCTCTTTTTGCTAGAAGCTGCAAACCAAAATCTGTGAACTGCTGCGAGACGGTTTTTGTGATATTTCCTTTGCACTTCCTCGCCTATTCTAATAAAACTCTTAAACAAATTGAACTCTTAAACTGTGCTACCAATCACGGTAGCACCTTGTATGGAAAATTAATTCCAACGAAAATATAAATGAACAGAGCATGTAAGCATCCACAGCAAAATTTGAACTTAAACAACGTGTGTACATAGAGTAAAGAAAAGAAATCGGTATGTAAATATTTTATTAACCATGCATGTTATTTGTCCATGCATTTTTTTCCTCTTATTTTTTGCTGTACACTTAATGGTGCCTCCATACCTAAATTGGTGGCAACGGTCCTCAAATCAAAAAATGTGCACGTGACGGGCGGCGACAAGGCATCGGGATCCAACCTAGGATGCCCCGAGTGGACTGGGTTTGGATCGAGCCCGGCCGGTCAGGCCTGGTCCTGGATGTGGTTGAAGCGTCTACAGTCTACAAGCATGCTTCAAGGTCTACAGTCCAGGACCAGGAGCGTGTTCTTGCTTGATTTCACTTCACACCCACCGGTCTACCACACCATTCACTCATTCGGCACGCGCGCCCAACAACAACAACAACAGTGCCCGGATGCTGAACAGGTTGAGCCATCGGCTCGGCAGCACTGGCATGCTCAATGTCACCAGGCATCTGTGAATTGTGAATGAAACCTGACGGTAGCCTGGACTGCATTTGAATACATTTTTTGATCTTGATCCTAAACTATGGAGTAAGTACTCCACTTGACACCTCCATTTGGTCTGGGCGCTTCAGGAGCCAGATGCTGGAACCCGGAGCAAGCGGTGAGCCTGTGACCTCTGACCTCTGAACTGAGCGCCGCTACACAGGGAGTGGCAGCAAGTGATCCAAAGACGCCGCGCCAAAATCGTGCGTACGACTAGGCCAGTTTAAGTTTTGGTGGTGGACCTCACGTGCAATGATGTATCGGGGAGAATCTGACGACTGGGATGAGCCGATGTGGCGCCAGTCACCGCTACCATAGTCCATAGGACCATTTCAACCTCCAGAGATTTTCAGTGATAGCGAGGCGAAAATCATGCCACTGTGCCCGACCTGAAGTCCTGAACAGGACAGTTCTTTCGTGGATTGGATGGCAACGTACCCAGGCATACAATACTACGTTGTTCAACCCAACCCAACCTCGCAACATTGCGGAGACACTCACACGCCGGTTTGTGCTTTTTTTTTAAAAAAAAAGAACGTCGGTCTGTGCTACTCAAGCGGAATGCGATCAATACAAACTTGATGACAGTAACACAGAATCGACTATGCCGTGGCTGTAAGAATCACGCTATTTTCTTCCAACAAAGATTAGGCATGTTACATTCTGATGCGTCGACAAGGTTCCAGCACAAAGAAAGCAGCAACTGCAAAACAAGATGCCAAGAAATTTGGCGAAGAGGTTATGACAATGAAGCAGGAATATACACATTTCCATGAGCGATGAGCACAGGCGGCCATGTTTTTTTTTTCTAAAAAAAAGAGGAAAAATCTGAACGCCACAATGCCGCAGATGACAAACATGGTCATGCCCTCATTCAGCTAGGCTGCTAGGGGGAAGAGGATGTACAGCTGCACACCACAAAATCTATGTACACCAGCAGCTGCAGATCTAGCAAGTTAGGAGATGCTCAGACCATCAAGTTGCTGCCACGTACAACACGTATGCAAAGTCAGTTTTGCATAACCTAACCGGAACAAATTGCCGCACAACTGAACTAATCTGACAGAATCCTCTTGTCTGACCACAGAGTCATCGTCGGGTTCAGCATCAATCATCTCTCCTCTTGCGGTGGTATCCTGGTCATCTTCTGTGTCAGATCCATCTGCTTCTTCATCAGTATAAACAGGATATGGTGGTCCGACAACGGCTTTCCTTATTCCAGTGTCATTTACAGGTTCCTGGTTGCTTCTAGAAATGGATTTTGCGACTGAGTTTCCGCCGGTCTTTTCACATATACAAGAGGCTGGGTTCGCATGAAATTCGCCTCTTCCTGGTGTGATTTCCATGGGATCGCCCATATATCCTTTCTGGATTATTCGCATCTGGGCGGAGAATGCATCCCATGACATATTTCCCCTCTTCATAAATAAGGGATAGAGCTGTTTAGCATTTGGTCGGATTGTTCTCTTGTGGCCAAAATATCTCCTGCAGAGAGCAGCAATAAATAAATGAACCACAATAAATAAAAAGAGGAAAAGGGTTAACGACAGATAAATACAAGAAGATGTGTCACCTTCGCCCAGCCAGAATCTTGGCCATATTACCAATGTTGTTAGCCACAAAAGCATCACTTTCATCACAGACAATGAAATCGATTGCAGCCATGCGAGATGAGAATTTCAAGAATGGAGCAAGCTCCTCTTCACCTGACAGTGTTTCTTTTGTATGGAAATTGGGAAAGAGCGCTTTGAGGGGTGCTAAAGTATCTTCCCCTCCATATATCTCACCAGAAGCAACATAAATGGGGACGGTCACTTCTGTAGCCTAATGCCCTCAACATCAGACCTACCTCCTCAGGAGTTAGTGGACATCTACCTTGCCTTCTTCCTTTCTCTGGGTCACGTATCTGGAATGTTAAAACACAACAAGATTAGCAATAGGTACCTCTTACTCAGTAAGAAAGTAACAAGTACAGATCATACAGCTCGTACATGCAAGGTTCTCCATCGTCTGCGAACTGCAGCTAATTCTCTCCTCTCCTTTTCTCCACCACCATAATAGCACCCAGAGAAGGCAAGCATGTCAGGTTCAAATCTGCCATCACAACAAAAAACATGTCTTGGTCAAGAAATAGAAACATAATGAACTAATGATGCCCAGAAGAGCAACGGAGAAGAATATACAATATTTTATATTTATTTTTAACCATCTTTCATATTTTTTTCTGCTTAATTATCATTTTATTTAAGGCCAAAGGGAACTGGCTGGAGATGAAGGGAATCCAACTAGTCATCTTAGCAGTTTTATTTCAACAATTAAAGTCATTTTTTGTGGTACACAAACAGAACACAATAAGAAATTCTGGAGATGGTGAAATAAGGATGCTCCAGGAGAAAAGTTTGAGACTAGTTTAAACAGCTGAAGAAGAACCATTGTCTTTTTTCTCGAACATCGCAGGAGAGCTGCGTGCAATTTAATTAAGAAGAGAGAATAATATGTACAAAAGAATCATTGCCACTACATACAATCATCCAAACTACAGCTTTTGTTATGGATAGTAGTGATAGTATTCATATACTTGCAACCGAGTGAGCTGAAACAGGTAAACTTTGAACAAAATGAAAAATGCAGACTGATGGCAGGTTCATCGATGTTACAGAACGAAGAATACCTCAGATGAAGAGCAGTAAAATATCTGCTCTTTTCCCGCATTCGTTTTATTAGCTTTTCACCTAATTCTTGTATCGGGTCAGTAAATTTCAAAGCATGATAATTGACTCTGCAACGCAGTTTTTGCAGGTCAGTGTCCAACTTATTTGAGAGCCTATAATCCTATTTAGTCATTCGAATAACCTGCACCACCAGGAAGTAAAATAAGATATTTAGATATGTGACTGGATTCTTATGAACTAAACTATGAGCCGAAGCAGAAATCAAACTCCACCAAAAATTTGACCAACCTAGGGGGAATAGGTGGCTTTGAAATAAGAAAAGAAATCGGCACCCAAATTCAAGTCGAGGAGGGACTCAAACATAGGTGTCGGGGGTGCGAACCCACACCTCGCACCAACTGAGCTAGCCAGCTAGGCTCAGTTCCTTAATCAAACTACGCATAGGACATTACAAAAATAAAAACTTCATTATTTTTTATTTTATTTTTAAAAATCAAACTACACATAAATGCATAAAATAATGAAGTGCACGAATAAGTTACACAACAAATTCAGGAAGCCAAGCATTATTGACAAATTTCCCTCAAAAGATAAATTCTGCAGAAGGTAGTAAGTAACAACGATTGACCACCAGAGTAACTGGTCAGTAAAATTCAATGAGTGATATATCAAAAAGGATAATCAAATGTAGTGTTATCACGAAGATGGTGGAAAGGGACTAATGTGGGCCAGCTAAGCCATAGGTGCTACAACTTACATGTTTCTTCAGAAGTGCCGGTAAGACGCGGTTCAAGTAACACCGTGGAGTACATTTTCGGGGAACACACATTTTATAAGGCTTCATGGCTTTACCTCCTTTTACTGGAGGCTCTTTGATAATTTTGACATCCTTTGCAAGGAATGAGATGAACCAGCCGATATCAAAGATTTCTGAAAAATTGCTGCAGCATTGAATACAAAAGAAGTGGAGTAAATTAAATCTGAACACCTATAATCATAGGATATCATGGGCTGAAATTTGGGAGGTGCTCATTGCTCACTATTGCATACCTTGAATCTTTCCAGAAAGATGTTTGATCCAGTTTGGGAACAACAAGTGTAGCATTCAGAATACGCGCAGCAACGACAGCATCAACTATCTACAAAGAAGCAGGTGTCATGATATGTCTAATGTATAGTTCTGCTTTACAGGATGAGGAAAACCAGCAAAAAGTAATTTGGACTTGGAAGTAAAGTGTTGGTGTGTAATCATTCATAAATGAGAAAAGATTATCTGCTCCATTTTACCAAAGGAATTGGCATTTTATTAAACATGTCACACCTGCACATAGACTACATAGCCTTGCGACCCTTACCAATTTAGATACCTCAGGTAATTTGAACAAGTCCTGACAACATGTATTATAAACAATGTACTGCTTAGTTTGGAGCAAAAAGATAAAAAATAACAAAATATGTCGAAAAAGGAATTCTATATTAACTTCAGGTGTTTTAAACTTTAAATCATATCCATTTACACGCATGCAACTCTACTTGTACTAGAAGACAACCAGAGAAACATCTCACCCCTGTTCTCTGCTGATTGAGACCTCCACTTGTAACAACAATCAAGTATCGCTCTGGCTGTGTGGTAATACTAGAATCTGCCAGGAAAACAAAAAGAAAAGACCTTTAGGCAGATATAGTTATTAAACCATCAGTCATAGTCCAAAAAGATACAAATAGGCATTCATCATTAGCTCCCACTTACAGAGGTCCACACAACATCCAACAATTATGACAACATCGTCTAAATTATAAGCAGCAAATCAAAACTGAATGACTGCTCACCAAGATATTTACTGCTAGAGTTGCAGCATCTATAGAAGTTGCTAGCAAGTTTTGAATGCCAAGGATCATCCTGCCCGATCCATCCATGTGTCTGCATTTGATCGAAACATAACAGGATGATCAGCTGTTCTTACATGAGAGGTCAAATCTAACATTTCCTACGAATGTGGTTCAGTGTGACTCATCTCCTCATTATTCCCCCAACACAAGTGATGAAGGGGTAGTGCACTCAGAACCTAAGCCCCCAAGTATCAAATCAGAACAAAACATTTACCCAAATTTGAATCATTTATGGGCATTGGGCAATCCAGAAGATAAACAACGAAAAAAATACACACGCATTGTGAGCTTACCGGAACACTGAATGCCTCGCCGCTCTCGGTGCCCTCCAGTTCGCCGCCGGAGCCGTTCGTCTGTGGACTCAAAACAGAGGAAGAGAGAAAGTTACAATCAGATCGAGCAGCACGGACATGCCTGCCTAGGCGAGTAACTAGTGTCCATCCATACCGGGTCGCGGCGGAGGAACCGGCGGGAGGAGGAGGAGGAGGTGGCGAGGCCGGTGCGCGGGTCGGCGAGCGGCGGCGCGGAGAGGAGTGAGACGGAGAGGAGCGAGACGGTGAGGAAGAGCAGGGCCAGCGCGGCCGCCGGCAGCGCAATGCGGCGCGGGCAGCGGTGGCGGTGGCCGTGCGGGTAGCCGCGCCGCCGCGGCTGGCCCATCTGCGGCGGCCGGCGGGGCCGGGGTGTGGCAGGAGAGGGTGGCGACGGCGATGGCTGGGCGGGCCCAACCCAAAAGTGGCTGGGAGGGTGGTGGGCTGACGGGCGGTTGCCCTCCGGGCGCGCGTGTGTCGGGCATGTTCGGATTTGCCGGGCCTCACGAAAAAAAATGGCGTTGAGCCTCCCGAGGGCTCGGTTTGGCGCTTCGCCTTTGCCTATTTTACGCAAATTAAGATATTATAGCTGTTTTATAGTTCAGACTAAAATAAACTAAAAGCTGGATGAATCTATTTTTTACTTCACTAGTGAAGTCATTTTTTAAAGCCCTCCAAACGGAGCCTTGAATTATTTTGACCCTTTTAAAAATTTAAATTTGATACGCATGTAACACTCTAATTTTATTATATCTTATTAGATAATACAAAACTAACCGAATGATATAATTCCTAACTTATGTTATTGTTTAATCCATCAGGAATATTGACCACTTCCTAAAATTTAGATTAGAACTATATATTTGGCATAAATTCAGCGGCTCCAGTTGATAGGGAGATGTATAACTCGTATCATGATAATGTTAGAATGGGTGAGAGTGAGACATAGCGCGTTCTCCGAAACCGATGATGAATATGCGTAGAGCTGTATGTGCGCAAACTTACAGATTGCAAAAATCTCAATTGAATATAGTTTCAGAGACTCAAGCGACTCTCAATTCACAAGAGATCCAACACACATGCGATCGGTCATATCAGATGCGTAGGGCTTTTTTTCCTCAACGATTAAGACCATATTAATGATACACTCCTATAGTAGCAATTTAGCCTCACCTTAACTCTGCTGGAATATAGTAGGAGGGCTGGATGTCAAATTAGGATGAGATATTAGCAACTGTAAAATCAACTCTTCCATCAATGTAAAATATCAAAATATTCTAATTAGCTGACTATTAGAAGATACTAGGTCCATGCCCGTTGCTACGAGTGATAAAAATATTCATAATAGTACATAGATCATAGGCAATCCAAATATTTTCAAGTCTATTAATGTCAACATGTAAGCATCTATGAAATAGTTTTAAAATTAAACAAACCAAGCTACATGTAATTGCTACCGCTGAAGTGCCTTTGTGTGTCCTATTCAAGATGATTGATTGAAATGGTACCTTACAGAGACACAAGCTTCTAGAAGAAATGCATGTGCATTGCTACGGTCCCTAACATTGTGATGAAGTAGTTGCATCATAAGCGTGGGGCTCCACAACTGGCTGACGTTCACGTACTACTACTGCTGAAACTCAACGATTTACTTATTTTTTTTCTCTTTTCTTAGAAAAATTTGGAGTGCCGTGTATGATCTTCCATAAAAAAATGTTTTGTTGGTAGCAGCAGGTATTAAAAAAAAAAGCAAAACTCACTTTCTTTGTCTCATCGATGCTCCATTCACAGCCGCACACCTACATCTTCCACCTCCTCAGCTCAGCCGTAGTACTTATTAGATGTGTCTGGTACAGGCGTACAGCAAAAGGGATTAGCAAGACGCAAGCTCCAAGAGGCGGGCTCTTGGTCAGCGGAGGGAGTTAGGGCACCAGCAATGTTTAAAGCCTAAGCGGTCTTTACAGGCGGGCCCAAGTAAAATGAGCTTTGGCTATGGGTAGTTGGCACAATGTTTAATGTCTAGTTGAACCATAAGATGGGCCCGTCACGGTAAAGAAATTTAAGAGCAGAAAACCAGCCGTAGCTCACCAAAAGGAGAGAAGGGGAGAACAAATAATTTTTTATTTCTTACTGCCAGGCCATAGTGCTATGGTCGACCACAAGAGATTCTTCCATATGGACTGGATAGACCACTTTTTTCTCACGTTGCTGGTGCCCTTAGGGAGAGCAGGTGCAGGGCTGCCGGCGACGGCACGACAGCACCAGTCCTAGCCGCCGAGGTGCCATACTCTGTCTATACCCAAGTCGCGCGCACCTCCATCAAGGTTATCTTGTATCTACGACGCCGAGTACATGGCTGTGCGACGCCATGGCTGGAGCAGCGAAGCAGATCCTCGACGCTGTAGGCTTGCCGATGCGCATGAGCACATCTCGTGATCTGGCTCCTCCAGGCATCGTCCAGGTCGAGTGCCCGTCGTATGGCCTCGCGTGTGGAACTACGCGGCCTCACCGATATCTGTAAAGCCATCACGATTGCTGGCGAACGGTGGGAGCATAGCAGCTCGCTGACCTCCCTCGATACATCTCTCTCTTTTCGTGACGATCTAACACTCCCCAAACCAATTACCGGAGTTCCCCAATCAAGCTTCTGGATCCGGCGCGGAGGACGGAAGGAGGTTCCCACCAGCTGCTCCTTGCAGCCTACCGGAAAGGCTTCACATTCGCTGTATGGTTGCGTTAATCGATTTCGATTCCTCTTTCTTCTTCTAGCCGTGGACGACGTATTGGGTAATAAATCATGTCGGCCCACGAATTAAAATAAATCCAAGCCTAAAAGAGATCAAGGAATCAATCCTTATTTTAGAACAAATAAACATAGTAAATTAGCTTCTATTATCCTAAATAAGGATTAATTCCACGAATCCTACCATTACTCCTTTGACAGCTAGAAACGGAAGCACCGGCTCAGACATTCCATCGAGCATGTCGTTGGCTGCGACGGAGGCCTTGACCAGGACTGCCAAGCGGGAGTCCTCACCACAGGCTCAGCATGTGGCGATATCTACGGCGGCGGAGGACCGAGTCAATGGCGCGGTGCTTCTTCTTCTCGAGGCCGGCGGCAGCTGAACTGCTGCACCACAATGGACGCGACGCTCCGATGCTTTTCTTTGCGAGCCACGCGGCGCCGCGGACCAGCACTGAGCCTAGCATCGATTGCACCAGATGATCACGCATCGGCCATCAGCATCGATTTGCAGCCCTCCTTCACCGACGACGGCGGCAATGGTGCGTCCGGCACCGAGCGCCGCGCAACAAGTGCCGGACGGGGGGAGCCGGCGGCCGGGCGCGACGAGCAGGGCAGCGGGGGTAGAGGGAGGGCGCCGGGCGAGGGGGAGGGCGTCGGTGCTAAGATGAGCAGAGAGGCACGTCGGTGCTAAGATGAGGAGGGGCTGCCACCGTTTCCGCGCGCCAGTTCCGACGGAAGGGGCTGCCATGGACGGTGAGGGGCGACGAGATGGCACGGGGCACGGGCAATGAGGTGACGGATTCCGAGATGCGCGAGGCGCGACGCCGGTGACGCAGAGGAAGCACATCGGGGAGGAGAGTGCGTGGGAGAAAAAACAGAGAAACGGGCCGCGGGCCGTGGAGGAAACAGAGATGAGTTCGGCCCACAAAATGAAATACAGCACAAGCCGAACGGACCAAGGAATCGATGTTTACTTTAGAAATATTAGAAGATAGAAGATATTTATTGGAGAACGGCCGGACATGATCTTCTTTTCGTTAATTAGCATACTAGTCAGGATTTTCTGAGTTTTCATCAGCTGGATCCCCGCCTAGGAAGCAGGTTCTAAACGAAGTTAAAAAAAAAAATCCCCTCCCAGGTTCTTCCATCTGCGCCGGCGGCGTCCCTCCCATCCCTCTCTCTTCTCACCCCATCGCCGCCACCCTTTGACCAACTCCCGATCCAGCAAGCAAGCGTCGCGCATCCGCCTCCACGCGATAAGCCCCGCCGGCCGACGACGAGCCCCCACGGCTGCGCGGCCAGGGTTTCGTCGAGCCCACGCCGTCGCCCGCCGACGAGGGGCGAAGCCGCCGAACCCGACGCTCCGCGCATCCGGCCTCCACGCGACAAGCCCCACCGGCCGCCGACGAGCCCCCACGGCGGCGCGTCCAGGGTTTCCTCGAGCCCACACCGTCGGCCGCCGACGAGGCCCAAAACCGCCGAACCCCGACGCTGCCAACCTCCGGCCGTCGTTTCCTCCATCCGCAGCTGTTTGAACACCGAGGTAAATTCGCGCCCCGAGCGCCCCGAGCCCTACCTCGAACCCTCCCCTTCTTTTCTGTATGGATCTGACGGATCGTGTGGTGGTTGTCACATGCAGCCTCCGCCGCGCACTTGCGCCCACAGCTTCCTCCCATCCAAGCACAACAGGCCGACGACCCCCATCTCCTGCCTCATAGGCACCAGAACGCAGGTTGCTTCTGCAGCCGCTTGCCATTCTCCCCCTCCCCCTCCCACTATTAATCCCCTTCTGTTCTCCCTTGCGCATGCACATATTTATTTTGCCTCCACAATCCGCATAGCCCCAAACTTTCTTCTCGTCATATGATTTCCTTTGATTTCATCTTTAATTGATCAACTGGCGAAGTTAATTTAGTGTCTCACTTTGATTTCCACCATAGGACTTGCTGGTAGATGATTAGGTCATGGATGTAAGTCATGGATGCAATATGTTTCCCAAAAAAAACCTGAGATTCAAATCAACTGAGCCCCCTTGCTGCGGCGGGGCGGGAGATTTTTGCAGGTTCGGGCGTGCCTCACATGCCTGATTGGCTGATCCCGTGCTAAGTGCATTGCATGACGCATTAGCCAGAAATGATGGATGCCCCAACGTCAGGTGTCTGCAAAAAGGCAGGCTGTGCCAGGAAACTTGCCCCTTTTATTGGTTTCACCAAATGATAGTGTGTGGGCATATGATTTATCTAATGCCCACTTTTATAATTGTTTCTAATTCCACAAGTGTGTTTATCTGTCCCGTAATCTTAAATTCAGTTGTGAAAAAACTTTAGTCAATGCAAAAAATCATCTCGGATAAGAACCAAGGGCATAATGCATAAGTTTTATCTTAGGAACCAAACTGTCTCCAGAGTTTGCATGAAAGCAAAGTTCATAATGAAAATGCCTTTTTGGGTATGTAAAACATAATCAGATTCTTGAATCACATCTAGAAACTGAAAAGGATGATCCCCAAAGGAAGTGGTTACTCGTGGTTCTGAGCTGCTACTCATGCTATTCCTGCCCAATACAGTGGGATTGATTGAGCAAGCACATTTTGTGAAACTTAGTCCGTATTAGCATAGCCTTCTAGAATGACTGTTGGAGTGTTGAGGTGAACACATATTTAAACTATAGGTTAATTTTGGTGATTACTCGTTTCTAATTTTCAGAAAGAAAACTTTTTTTCTTCCTTATTATCATGGATAACGCTTGCATGCAATTATTTCTGTTTTATTCTGTGAAAACTTGTAATTTACTCAGGTCCAAAAAAATGATCCGCTTACAGGTTAACTATCATTGTGAAGACTGAAGAGCCTCTTTAGCATGCCATTATGCCAATCATCCACAAAACCTAGGAAGTGGTGTTGAATATGTCAAGATAGGAATCAAACCATCGGTTCAGGCGTGTTAACATGTTAAGGACAACGGAATCCTGATTACACATACGGTGCACATGCTAGCTGGCAATATGAACAATGACAATATTATTGACTTGATCTCGGATAGTGATGATGATTTTGACCAGCAGCCAGCTTCTACAAGCACAAGATTTGGTCAGAATGGTGAAGGGCGTGGTATAATCAGTTTTGAGGATGAAGATTGGCAGAGGGGTGCTCCTGCCCCGTCTTCTTCAAGGCATATCCATAATAATAATGGTCAATACAGGACTCTACCACCATCTTTAACAAATGGTAGACCTACGGAGAGTGCCCGTTATACATTTGGTTCAGGGGACATGACTCGTCCCCATCCTTCTTATATGGCTCTGCGACATGATTCTGCAAGGGGCCTTTCTGCTTCAAACAGTGTTGACAGTGTAGGGGAAAAACACGCAAGTTCCGCTGCAGATGCAAATGACAATAACAAGAGGGTTCTTCCATCTTCTTTTTCCAATGGCAACACATCAAAATCTATGCTTGCAAATGTTGCTAGTGCGACACGCAAGCTCCCACCACTTTCTACCGATAGAAACTCACAAAGTTTGCGTGAAAACAGAATGGGAACAAATATGACCAATGGAAATGTGCATCCTTCATCTTCAAGGATGGCAATAGGAAGTTTTAATGCGGGCAATACCCAGAGAGAGAATGATGATGGTACGTACAGCTAGCCTCATGTTATTCTACTTTGGTAATTCCAAATGATGCTATCCGGTGCAGGTTTCCTGTAGCAAGATAAATGCTTATCCTCATTTAATATTGAGTTATTGACAGATGATGTTATTGTTTATGGAGGCCCTAGCTCACATAGGGTACTGCCTTCATCGTTTGGTGCCAGCAATTCTAATAACAGTGAAGTTAACGGCTTCGGTGCACAAGGTCGCCTGAATCCAGAAAATAGGATTTTGGATTCTGATGAGAGAGCAGTATATCGAGAAGCCCTGCAGGTATAGTGTGACATGTAAATGCTGCTTGCTTCTCGCCCAGATAATAGTGTGACATGCTGAATCCAGTGGCAGTGTCTATACGCTTGAGTTATAAATTTCTTCCCTTTTCTTCCCTTTATGAATTGTATCGCTGGCAATTTTTATACAATATAACTATCAATACCCTCTACACCTTGTGAATTGCCTGACTTGACTTGGTAAATCAGTGGGGGATATCTACTATACTTTCCCTCTTCACTGAAAAGGATACTCTATAAATAGTTTCTACTGGATATAGAAAGAATCACATATAGTTACCTTGTGTTTACATGTACCAGTATTATTTAAAGCACTTCTTTCAACGAAACAAAATGCATCTTCTAACCTTTTGAATTCATACATGCAAATACTTATCTGTCATTTTTTATCGGCTAATTGTTATATGTTGTGGCACCAGTCAAATTATCTAAATTCTTTGCATGTTTATTGTCTAATGGTCGATCCTTTCCTATTTTCTTCTATGTGACCTTGCCATATTTTCTGCTGTTGGAAACGGGACACTATTTCCTGTTGCAACATGGTTTAGAGAAATATGACTAAACACCAAAAATATTTGGAAGTGGTTTTACCAATTAAGATTGTCATTTGTCATATACAATGCAAATGCCTGAAAGTTTGTACATGCAGTGTGTCTATCTTCTGAGGTTCTCATATTGCTCCTCAAATTATTTTCTGATCCGTACTTCACCGAAAAACAAGTTCAATCTCCACCTTTTCACCAGTTTTGTAACAAAAAAGAATAATTAGAATTGGTGGCATTATACTTTATCTAGTGAAGTCAGATTCTGTAAAGCTGATGGTACCTATTACTTATTTTAACCAGAATTGTTTTATAAACATCTTAGCAGCTATGAACTTATGATTCCATTTACAAATCTAGTTTGAAGTATTCCATCACATTCTGTAAACACAAACGCCCATTTTGACTGTTGAAGAAGGCATGCATATTTTTTCTTTCATAATTAGACATTTTGTTTATGTTTTTCTTGCTCAAATCATGGTATGTTTCCCCAGTAGGAATTATATCCTTAAGTAATCCAGGTAAAGCCGCTTTATCTATTTGCCCATCAGTTTGACTATGCTCTGTGAATGACATTGCTTTTCAAAATATGCTATGCAGCATATTAGTCGGGACAAAGGGGAAGATGATCTGCCTGAGGGAGTGCTAACAGTACCTCTCCTTAAGCATCAGGTATATGAATCTATTCGATCTTTCTATTATATACCAGTTTCATATATGCTGGAGATCATGTTCCTTACACGTCTTTATTGCTTGAAAGAAAATGGCATTAGCGTGGATGGTTTCGAAGGAGAATAGCTCACATTGTGCTGGTGGGATTCTTGCAGATGACCAGGTTGTTTCTGATTTCCAAAGTTGTTCGTAAGCAATTTATTCCTTAGCACATTTCTATTCTAACAGAAAAGCAGTTGTCATGTAACAGGGCCTTGGTAAGACTGTGTCTACAATTGCCCTTATACAAAAGGAGAGGAGTCAACAGTCAAAGTTCATGTCTGTTGATTCAGATCGTTTGAAATCTGAAGCACTAAATCTTGATGAAGATGATGAAGGAGAACAAACTGTGAATGATGAACCCAAGAAGGACCAAGGGGCTATTTCACTGTTAACAGCTGCTGGCACTAGTAGTGTTGAGCCATGTGCCAGTCAACCCAATAATGTTCCGGATAAAATGGACGAAAGCAAAGCTGAACGCAAAAAGAAGGCTAAAGCATGCACGTCATCCGTATCCACCACGCGGTCCATGACAAGGCCAGCTGCAGGTACTCTAGTAGTATGCCCTGCTAGCGTTCTTAAGCAGTGGGCTAGCGAATTGACTGACAAGGTTAGTGAAAGTGCTAAATTATCTGTTCTAGTCTACCATGGTGGTTTGAGGACCAAAGATCCAAGTGAGCTGGCAAAATATGATGTGGTTGTGACTACATATACAATTGTGGCCAATGAAGTACCTAAACAGATCGCTGATGATGACGATCAAAAGAACAGTGCAGAACCTTCAGCTGGCCATCAAAGAAAACGACCATCAAGTGCAAAGAGCAAGTCTAAGAAAAAGAAGAAGAGACTTGACTCAGACTTTGACCTTGACAGTGGCCCAATTGCGAGGGTACGGTGGTTTAGGGTTGTGCTTGATGAAGCTCAGACAATAAAAAACTACCGAACTGTAGTGGCCAGAGCCTGTTGTGGGCTAAGAGCAAAAAGGAGATGGTGCTTATCAGGAACACCTATACAAAATGCAATTGATGAGCTGTTCAGCTATTTTCGTTTCTTGAAATATGATCCATATTCCACATTTAACTCATTTTGCACAATGATAAAGCACCCAATTGCCAGAGATGCAGTTCTTGGGTATAAGAAACTTCAAGCTGTGTTGAGGGTGGTTCTCCTGCGTCGTACAAAAGGTGATAAATGCATTTTTACTGCATGTACCTATCTTCGGCTCTATTTTGAGGCTATTTATGTTAATTTAGTTTATATCACTGCACTTAAATGCTATTTTCTACTGCTGCTCATAGCATTGTTTATTGCTACCGAACATGTGAAGAGGTTTATTGAAATTTGTTTCTGCATGTGGTTACATGTGTCTTCGGTTACATTCCGTTCCAAATAAATTCATGTAGAATATGAGCATTGGAAAAACACTAAAACTATGTCTTTAAGGCTTTAAGCTCCTTAACTGAGGTGAAGATAGCAGAAAGCTATCATTGTTTCTTGTTCTTCAAGTATTATAGAACCCCTTGCTATTTTATCGGGCATTGTTGTCTTTTCTCTAGCCGACCCCAACTTGCTTAGGACTGAAAGGCTTTGTTGCTGTTGTCTTCGACATCTTTTCTTTTCTACTTGTCTGTGTTCATTTGTTACGTTATAACTCCTTTTGTTGAGTGCATGTGGACTTAGTTCTATCTTCCATTAGGTTAAAATCTATATTGATGATTGGATTATTTCTTTTTGATATAGAAACTCTGATTAATGGAGTACCAATCATAAATTTACCTCCGAAGACAATTAATCTGAATAAAGTAGATTTCTCACATGAGGAGCGGTCCTTCTATTTGACACTGGAAGAACGTTCTCGGCAACAGTTCAAGGTTGGTTAAATCCTCAAACTCGACTTCCTTTTTGTTGTTGTTTTCTAGCCTTGATGCTGCTACTTTTTCTCAAATCTTGTTGGGTTAGTCCTTGTCCTATAGTTCACACATGTTCAACATCTATTTGAATTGCCTTATGAATTCATGCTTCTTTTATACTGAATCCATACTTACTCCATCTGTTTCTGTAGATATAAAGATGTAAAGTGTAGTAGTTTTGAGGTGGATTTTATTTTGATCAGTAGTTAAATATTTGCATCTCATTTTGGTGATTGGAAATATTGAAAGCAATTGTCTGGATACTGATATGCTGCCTACCGATTTCAGGCATTCGCTGCGGCTGGGACACTCAAACAAAACTATGCAAACATCCTTTTAATGTTGTTACGGCTTCGGCAAGCCTGTGATCATCCTCTTCTTGTGAAGGGTAATCAGTCAGAATATGGAGGTGATGGTTCTATAGAAATGGCAAAGCAACTTCCAAAGGAAGTGGTGATAGATTTGCTTGCAAAAGTGGAAGTGGGATCTGCACTTTGTACCTTATGCAATGTAAGCATTCTGATCTCTCATCACCATTTCAGTACTCACCTGTTTTCTTCTCCTTTTCCCTTTTGGGGTGTAATCATACAAATTTTTGTGTGCTACTGAATGAGTCTTCCCCCAAATATAGATTCTTTACACTAGCTCCACCTGAATTTGGGTATGTATACTTGTTTACTTTTAAAGTTCTAAAAAAAGATTCAAATATCTTTTCGTGCAAAAAATAAATTGATATATGCTTTCGCAAAGGAGTTTTATCTATTGTCCTGCATTTACAGTTCACATATGAGCATATTTTTGCACAGATATTTGTAGATTAACATTTTTAACATGATGCATCTTTATAATTTTGTTCAGAGAATTGAACAATCAAACTTGGGTCTACACCCACATATTAGAACTGCATTTCAAGTGAACCAACTTTTTTATGAATCTAGTCCATCCAAACCTCATCTAATGGTTCATTTTAGAAGTATGCATCATTGGACATGCACCAAATGATTGGGCCAGGGTCCAGGTCTAACATTACCTAGGATGATTGGGCCAGGTAGCACAGATTTAGTCAAGATCTTTCTTGTTTTCTGCATGCACATGCTATTGCAATCACTGATTTCGTTCGAATTTTCATTTTTTTTTCAAAATCACTATGTTGCTCTTGTAGGTCCTTCAATCTCATTTTTCATGCCTGCAACCAAATTTTGTTTTTTGCAGGACCCACCTGAGGATGCTGTTGTGACGATTTGTGGTCATGTTTTCTGCTATCAATGTATACATGAACGGATAACGACTGATGAGAATATGTGTCCTGCCCCTAATTGCAGCAAAACATTAAGTCTTGAATCATTATTTTCATCAGGTGCATTAAGGATTTGCATCTCTGGCAAATCTAGTTCTGCAGGAGCAAGTTCATCAGCAGATAATGAGTCATCTTCAATCAGTCAAAGCAGCTACGTCTCCTCCAAGATACAAGCAGCCATTGATATACTAAATTCTATCATCAACACAGATGCCCTAACTGAAAGTGATACTATGGAATCAAATCAAAGTCGAGTAGCCCCAGCGAAAGCGATTGTCTTCTCTCAGTGGACTGGCATGTTGGATTTGCTGGAGCTTTCACTGAATACCAATCTTATACAGTACAGGAGACTAGATGGAACGATGTCTCTCAACTTAAGAGATAAAGCAGTGAAGGATTTTAACACTGACCCAGAGGTAGTTTTGTTTTGTTTGTTCCTTTCACGCCTTAATTTCTTTTACATTTTCAGACATTCGGTCAATACCTGTACTAAAATGAACCTTTTTCCTCTTTTCTCCAGGTCAGAGTTATGATTATGTCACTGAAAGCAGGTAATCTTGGTCTCAACATGGTTGCTGCTTGCCACGTAATTCTCCTTGATCTCTGGTGGAACCCTTATGCCGAGGACCAGGCAGTGGATAGGGCACATAGAATTGGGCAGACTCGTCCTGTTACCGTATCCCGCTTGACTGTTAAAGATACAGTGGAAGATCGTATTTTAGCGCTACAGGTAATTACTCCGAAAGTTTGCTGAGATGCATTCTCAACTGCTATAGGTCATGTACCTAACTATTGTTCTTATAGTTTTTTTTAGAGTATGAGAATTATGCAATACAATCAGATGCTATGTAATCATGCAATGGTTTTTCAAGATACATCAACATAAAAATAAATTATTTCAAATAGAAAGAGTTCCATATATAGTTGTTTTCACAATGAATCTAGTAACATCATTTTTATGTTGTCAATTTTTACGGATTTTTTTGTAGTCAAAGTTAAAAATGTTCCACTTAGGATAAATCTAAAAGTGTTTATATTTGTGGACGGAGGGAATGCTTACTATACTCACTTGATGTTTTGTTGGCTGTCCAATCTGGTTTGTGAGAAAATTGTTTGATAGGTGCTCTAATCATGTCTAGCTTGTCATTGAATCATGTCTAGAAAATTGTTTGATGGCTAAGAAATGAAACTGGATAGTGAATGAAACCGATTGCTTTATCAATGTAAATTGATCTTTGGAGAACTTAAGTTAGCTGAGAATGGTGTAAAGAGAACCAAGTGGCAGCTCAGGTTTACTATGGCACTTTCTGCTACCCTTAGAGCTGAACGGCTATATTCTACTTAGCAATTCTGGACTACTATATTTCTAGTTCTGATTGAGTCCTCATCATACTAATATTACTTGTAAAATTTACTGCCATTCTTTTGCTTATCCATGTTCCCATTCAACAGGAGGAAAAGAGAGCTATGGTCAGCTCTGCTTTCGGCGAAGACAAATCCGGTGGCCACACGACTCGGCTCACTGTGGAAGACCTGTGGTACCTATTTAAGATATGATTTGGAGGGACCCTTCGATGCCTCTGGTGACAGACGACTGACGGCATTCTGTACCCTGTAATCTTAATCTGGCAAAAGCGACACTTGTGTCACCGTTGCGAGTATCTTGGAGCTGAGGTACCGTGGCCTGTGGGTCCATATCTCCTCCCCCGCCCCCTGCCACAGCTCCGGTTTTGCCCTGCTCAGATGGCTATGTGTAATTTTTGAGCTAGATAGCTTGTGTAATATAACCCCCAGGCTTGTAGGAGAGTTCTGTTATGCTGCCCCATTCTCCCGGTGATAAGTCTGGAGGACCAGCCCTATGTATATGTTCACCTTTAGTGTTGCTAACTCGCTGTGCTGTTTTAACTCGGAGAAATGTTTGCTGTACTGCAGCTACAACAACTGGCAGTTAGAGGTCCGTTTGTACAGAGAATTTTGTTACATTTGCCATTTTGCAGTGTAACCAGGACCCGTTGGCGCGAGCCGAGCATAGGTTCCCTTCGCTGGTGGCCCCCACTTATTCCGGGCCCCATGGATCAGCCAGTTGCCCTCATGGACCGATGCATTTATAAAACGTGATCTCTCATCTTCCACCACCTCCAGTTTGAATTTCAAATTTCTTCTTCCACTACCAGCCTACCACGCACAGGATGGCGAGAGCCGAGAGCAACCACCACCGCAGCCGCCTTCAAGCCGAAGCCCAAGTCCAGGTCTAATATTATCTGATGTGGTCTCACCTGATGTTAGCTGGCCGAAGCCTCAAGCATAGTCAGATCATACACACATGTCGGAGTTACATGCCACATCTCCGAGCCATACGACGCTGAAACTTGCTTAGCTAGAATGTGTGCTACCTTATTACAATTTCTGCTAACATAGGAGAAGGAAAAATCTTGAAAGGCAAGTCTAAGATCATTAATTTCTCTAAGAACAGGATCGATGATCGAGCGTTGCACCTCCAGTTTATTCCAAAGCTGCATGACCTGCAAACAATCAGTCTCAATTGCTACTCGCTGGAATCCCAACTGTCGGGCGAGTATGAGGCCATCTCTGCACGCCATAGCTTCCAGGAAACATGCATCATAACTTCTATCATACCAGGTGGCTTGCGCTGCCTGAAAACCACCTCTATGGTCTCTGATGACGCTAGCAGTAGCCCCTTGCTTGCTATCATCATGTCGGAGTTACATGCTTGGGTGTTCAGCCTTTGCTGGTTGTCGTAGTCGTAGTCGTAGTTGATACTGTCATTGGTCACTTAATTGGTCTGAGTTTCTGCTGCTTTCTGTGAATCGCAGGCATCTACATCTCATGGTACTTGAGAGAGAGAGAGAGAGAGAGAGAGAGAGAGAGAGAGAGAGAGAGAGAGAGAGAGAGAGAGAGAGAGAGAGAGAGAGAGAGAGAGAGAGAGTACACACGCAGCAAGTTCCTTGCGCGTGTGAGTTGGAACACCAATGACAGGCAATCCTTAAAAAGATGGATGGCAATCATCAGACGTTTACAACGTCACAGGACTCTCAAGCATCACAAGCTAACGCAGTTCAGGAGACAGACTCTGCTCCTGATCAGGTTCCTGAACAGGCGCTCTAATCCCTCCTCGAGGCCTTCGATGCAACACTCCAGGGCCTGCAGCTGGCTCTGAGCCTTCATCTGCCCCTCGCCACTGGAGACATCCTTGATGCGGAAAGAACCAGACGCCGGTTCATCAGCGTCAGCACGGGCGCCCTCCTGGTCTTCCCCGGACGACGCCGTGCTCCTGCTGTGCATCAGGGCTCTCGAGACCAGCGACCACTTGCTGGTGGTGCTCGGTCTGACGACGGCCTGCCTCAGCAAGGCCTCCACGGACGACTGCAGGAGAGAGACGGTGAGCTCCCTCACCTCCGCCAGCATCGCGACCGGCCTCGGCGCGCCGCCGCAAGAATCATCCTTGGCGGTCTCGGCGGCGGCGGCGGCGCGCCTGCCGTTGCCGCACCCCCTCCTGATCGCCCTGCTCGCCTTCTTCAGCGCCGCAGCGTACGCCTCCACCCTGCCGCCGACGACGGCCGCGTCGGCCCGCGTCGGCGGCAGCAGCTCAGGAGGGTTCCCCGCCGCTCGACGGTGCCTGCGGAGCGCCGAGCGCAGGTCCCGGAGCTGGTCCTTGGCGGCGGCGAGGCCGTCCCTGGCGGCGCCGCAGAGGTCCAGCAGCGCCACGGAGCCCTCGAGCTCGGCCTCCACGAGGCGCCTGTGCCGGGGCAGGCGGAGCGCGTCCCAGTTGGTGGGCAGGCTGACGACCTCCTCGACGTACTCGTGCAGGTCGCCGAGGTCCTGGAGCAGCGCGCGCAGGGCGTGCGCCGACGGCGAGGGCGAGGGCGGCGACACGAGGGCCCTGAGCCTCCGCAGCTCCTGCTCGGCCTTGAGGACGAGGGCGTGGGGCCGCGTGGGCAGACTGATGGACCGCAGGTGGGTAGCCATGGATGGTTAGCAGGAGAAACGGGTCGGAGATCGGAGGAGAGAGATGGATCACGATCAACCGAGCTGTGGCTGTGGCCGTGTGTGTGTGATCAGACCCGCTTCTGCTGCAGCCATTTTATACGCGAGAACACCTTCACATTTCTGAAGCCCGGCAACGCGAACCAACATGTGCGAGTTGCAGATGACATGGGCCGTGTGGACACCGTGGATCCGGTAAGCACTGTCCCGTGCAAGTTGCGCTCTGTCTTTTGCCCTTGGTGTAACTAACCAAGCTCATCATCAGCATGATCATCGTCGTCGCTGTGACAATAATCGTGTCCAAATAATTTGGGGTTCATCATGCGCGCACTGGATGCGCAACCACCTTGTTCATCGATCATTATATATATATATATGCAGTTGGGCTGGATATATACATATACAAGAACATCATGTGGGTGGCTACTAGATTACTGTGAAAAAACAGGCATCGCCGCGGACAGCCTGCATGCCCGGTCATGTCGCTTTGTTTAATCAAACAAAACAACTTTGGAGGATTGTTTAAGTAACCGTCTAAGCACGAGGGTGATCAGAGCCCAGAGCGTCTCTGTGCGGGCTGAGATGCGCACAAACACATGGCCTGGCCCGTCTCACGCGTGACATGTTGGGGTTTCGATCAGGTCAATTGGAGAGCGCCACGTCATCATCTTGTAGGTTTCTCCGGCACCTGAACTGAAAATCTATCGAACGGATTTGTCGACCTCCGTAGGTTTCCTCCAGCCAAGTTGACGTCTCAGGCAGAGGCAGGCAGGCAGGCAAAACAGCTCGTTTAGTGCCTGTTTTTGTTCTGTGTGTGGATGTCAAACTAACCTTGACTGGAGGTAGTGTTTCTCTCGCTCGTTTTGGCAATTGGCCTAATTTTAAAGGCCTACAACGTGCAGTGAGAATGCTCGGTAGTAGACGAACGCAAGATGTCCAATCCTGTAGTAATGTGGAACATAGAATTCAAAATGGTGTTTGGTTGCTGGACATGAACTTTGCAAGAAATTAGATAGATAGTGTATGAAGACCAAAGAGAATCATTGAATGAGGTTGGATTTGATGTTAGACTTCCTTCAAAGTTTCTACAGAACAGACTTCAATACCTTTACACGAATCATGAGCCCTGGTACTACAACTAGGCAGAGAAGTTTTATATGGATTCTTTTTTCATTTTTACCGGAGTGGTTCCAGCCCGGTAATTCAGATGCTTCAGCCCGCTCTCCACGGCCTCCACACTGTCCTCTAGCTCCTGAACCGTCTCCTGAGCGCTCATCGCCCCATCCTCCCCGTCCAAATCTCTACACGCACCACCTGCTCTTCCTCGTGTCCTCAACTCGCGCGGACAGCGACGCCAGCACACACTGCAGCACGGCGACGGTGACCGCCACCGCCTCCGACAGCACCTTCACCACGGCCCGCGCCTCGGCGTCCGCCGGCTCCCGCGCGCCTGCTCAGGGCCTTCTTCGCGCCGGCCTGCTTGCCGGCCTTCGCCAGGCACCGGACGTACCCACGCACGGCCGCCCTGGCGAGCGCGGCGTCCCCTTCCCGGAGCGCGCGCCGCGCCGCGCGCAGGTGCTGCTTCACGGATGCGGCGGCGTCCCTGCGCGCTCACACGAGTCCAGCAGCTCCACGGCGCGCCTCCTCGGCAGCGCGTTCCGGCCGCCCGGGAGCCGCACGAGCTCGCCGACGACGACGGACGACGGCAAGGGAGAAGGCCGTTTAACATTTGCCCCCCTCATTTGGATCGCGACTATTAATCGCGGTCCACTTGTTTGCATTTAACCCCCTATTTAGGATCGCGATTATGGATGGCGATCCGATATTTTACATTATGACCCCTGGTTTTTGCATTTTGCCCCCTAACCTATACAGATTAGCCCTCCCCCTCCTCTTTCTTCCTCGGCCGCCCGCCGCCGCCGCCCGCCTAGGCGCTCGTCGGTCAGCAGTTCGAATCTATCAGGATCCGCCGCTGCCATCGATTGGTGAAGGAGGATTCGATGGTTTCCCCTCACTTCCCACTTCCCCTGCTTCCCTTCCCGCCCGGTGCTTGGCTCGCTCGTCGGGCGGCCGTCTGATCTGCGAGCCTACCGTCGCCGTCGTGATTTGGGCGTGGTCCAATGAGAATCAGATAAATGCTACAGAAAGACGAGCTGGAGCGCGCGCGGAGCTGCTTCCCCACGTTCCAGCCTGCCTGTGAACCGCCGGTGAAGAGGTCGCACAGGTGGTTCGGACTTCGGAGCGAGATGGCAACGATCAGCTCTGCTTCCGTGCGGTTCTCTGGTGATCTTGCCTGGGTAGAATTGGACGTGGAGAAAAACGAAGTCAGTTCATATCAGTTGTCGTCAGTGACCTTCATTATGATTGAAAAATCCATTTCCGTGATTAAAATCGGGCACGATAATAAAGTTCAATGCAAGCTGCTCATGGCAAATCTTTTTCATTGGTATATTGAAAGAACATGACTGAAACAACCCGGCAACACTGCAGTGGACACCACAGCACCTTACAGGAAAACCTGGACGCTACATAGCACGATAGGAGGGACAAGTGTGATCTAATCACCACTGCGAAATTTTCACACAATCACATCGTGTGCAAATATATATGTCACATTTGTCAGGTAGAAGCAGAGGCGGATCCAGAAATGAGGAGCAGAGAGGCTGATGACTTTCGTCTACCTTAAGCTTCCCCCTTCCTTCATCAATGGCCACAAAAATCAAAGGGGGGCTCGGGGGATCCACTGCTCTACCGGAGGAGGGGGGGGGGGGGGGGGGGGGGGGGGGGCTGCCCCCACGCTGGCTCCACCGCTGGGTAGAAGCAATAAGCTAGATGGGGACAGCTTTCAAAAAAGAAAAGCTAGATGGGGACAGAGCAAACAAACAAGGGTTATTGCTTCTACAGAACACAAGGGTGCTCATTATTCCTATTACTACTGTCTACTGAAGATACAAAAAGTAGCTCCAATTGCTACAAGGCTCTAGAGGTATATTAGAGGTAACAAGCCGTTACAAACGAGAAATAACACACAAATCCTAACCTAAGCTTAACAATTGTATGGGTACAACCAAACTATACCTTGTTAAGCAAGGATGGCCGAATTGTTACTGTGTCTCAAGGAATAGGTGTTGTCCTTGACAGTTCTTGACTTCTCGTTGCCATCGTATTCTACTATTCTGAAGGATCACATCAGAAATCACAGATATTTCAAGAAATAAAAGTGATACATTGTAGATCAAAAAGTCTAATTAAGCAGCTCTATATCTTGGCGGATATCTGCAGAGCCAAAAAAAGCTATCTGATACGTCAATCCTTCAAGTTGGGTTGAGAGAGATATTGCCCCATGACATCCCCCGTGACAAGACATTGCCCCATGACATCCCCCGTGACATTGAGTTACTGACGTGTGGGACTGTCCCATACGTCAGTGACTCAATGTCACGGGGATGTCACGGGAGCAATGCCACTGAATCTGCGTCAGAGAGGGAGGGAGGGAGGGAGGGAGGGAGAGCGCTTGGAAGGAAACCGAATTTCCTGGAGGAGAGTATCGACTGAAAACAAGAAAAAAATAATCTATAGATCAGAAGAGTCAACAAAACAAGAAGTTTCAACTTTCGCTGCATGAATCCAACATCAGAAAGAAATAAAAACAGGCATATATAGGCAAGCCATCAACAACTTTCATCACTTGAACATGATTGGGCAAGGAGCAGTCTATAATGGTCTTCATTTGGAGTCATGTTACTGAAGCTATTAAATGCCAGATTTTGCCATCATATGCGCATAGGAGATTAAGGTGGATGAACAAGTAAAACAATGATTTGCAGTTTTGATCGAACATACTGAAGGTCTTACTTTGACATAGATAAAAAAAATCATACAACGGGAAGATTGCACGTTTGAAAAGGCAATCCTTTTCTGCAGGAAAAATCACTGAAGACCTGCACCGACCACTAGGATCAGGTTATGCTATGCAGACTGATGATGGATGTCAATAACAAGCAGACATGAACTGTCAATAGCAATAGCTTTAAGTTGTAGTGCTAAGTTTGGTCAAAATATATGAAAAGAGTAAAGCAGATAAAAAAAACTAATTAACACAGATACCTATAATCAAAGTGGCATGCTACCAATTCTTTTGTGCATTACACAAGAACTGAGGTACATAGTACTAACTGCAGAATTAGCACTTCAGCGAATTTACGAGAGAGAGTGGAATAGTTGATGCCAGAAGCGGATACGCGACCAAATGAACAGCTCGATTACTGATTCCTGGAAGGACGAAAGGCATCGTAGCTTCCCTTGCGGTTCGTTGCGGATGCTAGCATCGTCATCCGATCGTGGAGGGTCAGGCATCGTCCTGAGCGCTCATCACCCCATCCTCCCCGGCTCCACACACCACCTGCTCTTCCTCCTGTCCCCAACTTGCGCGGACTGCGATGACAGCACCTTCACCGCGGCCGGAGCCTCGGCGTCCGCCGGCGCCGCGCGCCTGCCCAGGGCCTTCTTCGAGTCGTCCTGCCTGACGGCCTTCGCCAGGCACCGGACGTACCCACACACGGCCGCCCTGGCGAGCGCGGCGTCCCCTCTCCGGAGCGCGCGCCGCGCCGCGCGCAGGTGCTGCTTTACGGATGCGGCGGCGTATCTGGCGCGCTCGCACAGGTCCAGCAGCGCCACGGACGCGTCCAGCCCCGCCTCCATGGCGCGCCTCCACCGCGCGCTCGACAGCGCGTCGCGGCCGCCCGGGATCCGCACGAGCTCGCCAGCGCCGACGGACGACGGCAGGGGAGAAGGCCTTTTAACATTTAAGCCCCTAGTTGGGATCGCAACTATTAATCACGATCCAAAATTTATATTTTACCCCCTAATTTGGATCGCGGTTAATAATCGCGACCCGATATTTTTCATTTAACCCCCTATTTCGGATCGCGATCCATATTTTACATTGTAACCCCTGGTTTTTGCACTTTGCACCCTAACTTATACAGATAAGGCCTCCCCCTCGGAAATTCCTCCCCCTCCTCTTTCTTCCTCGGCCATCCGCCGCCGCCGCCCGCCGGGGCACTCCGCACTCGTCGATCAGCAGCTCGGATCTATCAGGAGCCGCCGCCGCTGTGGACTGGTGCAGGAGGATTTGATGGTTTTTCCTCACTCCCCATTTCCCCTGCTTCCCGCCAGGGGTTGTCTCGCTCGTCGAGCTGGCATGGCGCGACGAGCTCTAGATAAACGCGATAGAAAGATTTCACCCCCTAACACGTCGACCCCCGATGGTGGGCATGCAGCAGGCCAGCGGGAGGACGAGCTGGAGCGCGGCGCTGCTTTCCCCACGTTCCAGCCTGCCTGCCTGCCTGCCTATGGACTGCCACTGCCGGCGAAAAGGTCGGGACGCACAGGTGGTTCGGGGTGCAGCGGCGACGAGCAGCTCTGATTGCGCTTGCGCGGGTTCTCCAGTGACCTTGGCGGGCAGCTGGCCGCCTGAAGCTCTCTGGTCCGCCTTTGTGAAGTCAGCTCGCGTTGCCTGCTTAGCTAATCTATCTGCAACCATCTTGCCTTCTTGGTAGTTCTCTGAATCTTCATCACCTGATGCTGAATGGCATCCTTGATTGTGGCAAATTGATGCAGAATTGGGCGAAGCGTCCAGTGTCCTGGTTGAGTGATAGAAGTTGCTTGTTGCAGTGCTGTGGTCAGGATTTGGCAATCAATAAGGTAGTTGACCTGGTGTAGCGCCTTGTTTTCGTAGTGGAAATGGGGCGGGGCTTTTGCCTGTTCCTCTAAAAAAGCTGACCTGTTGTAATCCTAGTTGCTTAGCCAATCCTGCGGCTAGAACCATAGCCCGAGCTTCCACTGCTAGAGGGTCAATCTGGTCCTGCACTCCAACCTGTACCAATGTTTCTGTCCTATTTTTGATGCTTAAGGTGGTTCAGGGATGAAGCTGCCAATTCCTGCGATTACAGGTCCAGCCGCAAGTGATTTGCATGTGCCCCTGCTCTCCAGGGTGTGCTGCTGCGTGCGAGTTGACCAGTAACCCCTTAACTTATTGCAACCGCAAAGCAACTTGCTCGACAATTCCGGCTCTGGAGCAGCAAAGTGTCTCGACGAGTGACTCAAGGGGAGGGGGACAGCTCCATAAGACGCCGCGTGACATGTTGGGGTTCCGATCAAGTGTAAACTTGCTAGTATTAAGCAACTACTAATAAGAATTAAAATGACAGCATACCTTCCCCAAAAAAGAGAGAATTCTTTGGAGAGCACATCATCATCTTATAGATTCTCCTGAAGTGAAATCTATGAACAGATTTTGTCAATCTCCATAAGTTTATGCTCAGTCCACTCAAGTTGGTGTTTCAGAGAAGGAAAACTGCTTGTTTATTGTTTATGTTTTTGTTGCCTTAACATCAAGTTAAATTGACTGGAAGTATTATTTCTCTTGCTCCCTTAAAAAAGGGAAATCATATATGAATGTGGAATATATAGTTCCAAAATGATGTTTGGTGTCTGGGCATGAACTTTGCAAGAACTAGATGGTAGATGAAGACCAAAGAGAATAATTGCATGAGGTTTGATTTGCTGTTAAGAGTTCCTTCATAATTTCTACAGAACACACTTCAATATTTTATGAGTTATGAGTCCTCGTACTACGACTAAACAGAGAAGTTCTATATGGATTCAGTTCCTGAAAATTGTTTAGTTCATTCGTTCCAAAGTGGTCCCCAGTAGTGTAAGTTTTTCTTTGTTGTCATTTTATCTGAGCAGAGATCGATGTGCTGTCTGATCCAACGCTGATTCAGTAGATAAAAATGTTCAGAGAGAGAGAGAGAGAGAGAGAAAGTGGCCTCAGCGAAGACATTCCTGACAGTGGTTACAAGGTAAGCACATTGAGCAGGGCAACTCTGCTCTGAACAATATGCCTGAACAGATGCTCCAGCCCGCTCTCCACGGCCTCCACACTGTCCTCCAGCTCCTGCAACGTCTCCTGTGCGCTCATCACCCCATCCTCCCCGTCCAAATCTCTACACACACCAAGCGACCAGTCGCTGCGCATCAGCCTCGACACGACGCACCACCTGCTCCTCCTCGTGTCCACGACCCGCGCGGACAGCGACGACAGCACACTCTGCAGCACGTCGACGGTGACCGCCACCGCCTCCGAGAGCACCCTCACCGCGGCCGGAGCCTCGGCGTCCGCCGGCGCCGCGCGCCTGCCCAGGGCCTTCCTTGCGCCGGCCTGCTTGGCGGCCTTCGCCAGGCACCGGACGTACCCACGCACGGCCGCCCTGGCGAGCGCGGCGTCCCCTCTCCGGAGCGCGCGCCGCGCCGCGCGCACGTGCTGCTTCGCGGACGCGGCGGCGTCCCGGGCGCGCTCGCACAGGTCCAGCAGCGCCACGGACGCGTCCAGCCCCGCCTCCACGGCGCGCCTCCACCGCGCGCTCGACAGCGCGTCGCGGCCGCCCGGGAGCCGCACGAGCTCCTCGACGCGGCCGTACGCGTCGCCGAGCCGCCCCGCGAGCGCCGCGGGGGACGGCGCCGACGCCGCCGCGCCGGACCGTAGGCGCTGCAGCTCGTCCTCGAGCTCCAACACCAGGGCGTGCGGCCTCGCGGGCAGGCTGGTCGACCGGAGCTGCTGGCACGCCATCGATCTCCTCTCTGCTAACGAAACGCGGCCTACCGGAAGTACGTACGTGTTCGGCCCCGTGTCGCGCTTTGGCTTCCTTGTTCCGAGGTTTCGGCGAGCCTTCGCGGCGGGTTATATCCGGGGTGCGGGGGGCGGGGCGTGGGCGTGGCGCCGGAGCCGGGGGGCGGCAGCGTGTCGTGGGGTTGGGGAGGCCGGCGCGTCGTGCTCGGCGAGCGGTGTCGGAGCGGTCGGGCGGCAGGATGCGGGCCGCGGGGCACGGGAGGCCGTCAGGTGGGTGGGCCGGCGGGGGGGCTTGTCCGCTTGCTCGCCGGGCCTCGTGACCCCGTGCAGGCGTTGGCGCCAACAGGTCTTGCGTGTGGTGTTGGAGCTGTCTCCGTGCAGCGCAGGCATCGCCAAGTTTAGGCGCTGCTTTCAACGAGCGAAATGGTTCCGACTCCTTTGTAGTGGCATTTTAGCTTGAAAAATCGAAGCGGGAAAACAGTTACATTATGTTCTATTACTAAGATTCAAAGTTGCCGTTCTCGAGCTTGAGTTGATAGCTTTTATTATTTGTTCTCCTCAAAATTGAAAGTTGAGCAACCGTCCTTTTTAGCATGGTATGTGAAAGGGAAAAAAATGATGTTGAGCTAACAATTTAGGCTTTGGGGATAAATTTATTCTAAATTTTGCCCATCCACATTTTTACCCAAGTGACGTCATCCTCTGTACTGTACAGCGACACGTGTCACTTGGCGCTTTAGTCTTAGTCCTCCGGTCTCCACGAATTTTTGACGACAAAGAGGATAAAAAGTCACTAACGCATTTGACTGTAGAATAATCTCGAAGACAGTTACACACTTGCACTAACCGGTAACGAGGGGCTTGGACTGTACAGTAGTAGAAAGAAATGTAGGTTTGCCCCCATGGACCATGGGGAACAAAGACTGGGCTAATTTAATAACACCTCTAATTTACCTGAAGATACCTCCTGTCGAGTGTCGAGCATGTCTCGCCTGCGGTGTCGATCAATCCAGCCGACCAAATCAAACCGCCGCGTGTGCTCGTCTCCTCACGCAGCCGCTGTAGAAGCAGGCGGCGCCATCGGTGTTGAGTGTTGACAAGAACCCATGTCCTCTTGTGGGTCGTGACAGCAAAAGCCCAAGCCCTCTCTTCTTCGGATCTTCTGCATGAAGATGGACAGCTGCATGCTCCGTATCAAGACTCGCTTGAAAAACGAAGCATTGGAAGTTTGTTCGTGTTCGTCGCGTGGTATCAGCTAGGGGCCCTTGGCAATGGCTGCTCCGCGCCTTCGTCAACCCTGCCTCGATTTGCTCGATCTGAATCTCTGACTCGTCCCCGGTCCGGCGATACACGCAGCACCCAAACCACCGAGTCGCCGACCGCCCCCCTGCTGGTCGGCGGACGAAGACACCGGCCGGCCGACGCCGACCGGTCAGGCGGCACCGTCCGCCGCGGCGCACGTCGGAGCGAGCGCGAGGAAAAGCAAAAGCACACCGCTGGCGAGAGCAGCGTCTGGCCTGCCGCCCGCCTCGACGTGTCGCGCCGCCGTTGCGGCCATGTGACCGAGGAGGAGGAGGGGATCGGAGGGGCGGCGGTGCTCGGGGCCGCAGGGACGTGGATGCGGCATGGAGATTTGAGTCACGGCGTGACGGGCGTGCATGTGTACAGGGAAGAGAGGCTCCTGCGCGACACGATCGGTCGCTTGCTGTTCTGTTCACTACACTTCACTAGCGCGGCATGGCATCGACAGGCTGGCACGTCAGCATCGCAGATGCCTGCAACCTTTGCTTGGCACGGACGGATTGGTGACACAAGAAAGATGCGTAGATGACGTCACGGGCGAGTTCCATGTCCCGATGTCCGGGCCTCCGGAGGGGCGACTGGAGTCACTGGACAGTGGACGACGCTTTGGTAAGAATGGGGAATGAAAACCGAAGGACAAAAACGTTTGGGCTTTTACCGTGGGCTGTAAATGGCCTGGCCCAAGTTATATAAATGGGCTGAACGAAGAGGCTCTGCAAGAAGAAGCCGAAGAAGCCCACGTGCACTCTACGCCAAGTGCTCGCTCAGTCGTGAACAACATAATATCAATTTTCCTAGCTGCTCCCTCAAACCAGGAAAAACCAAAAAAAAAAAAAAACTTCCGAGCCTGCTCGATTAGCTGGACGTGCTCCTCAGAAATGTCAAATCTATCGTGTACTTTCGGTACGTTTTGTCAGCAACATTTGTACGGGTCCTCGCATTACAGGATCCGGAAGGAAATCCAACTCTGTCAGGTTAGTTCACGCACACGCTGATCGCCTGATCAGCTCGTACTACTACGTCCGATCAAAGTATCCTAGCGTCATGCTCAGGTGGGTTACTGTTCCTTAGAACGCACCACCGGGCACGGGAAAACACCAGCCGGACGGAGACTTTTGCAAACCAACAGTAGTGCGACCTGCAGGCCGGTGGCGCGTCCTGTCAGTCTGTCACGAGCTGGCGAACGCCCGCGCACGACGCCTCGTATGGAGCCTCGACACGTCATGGTGACTCTGAGCCCACCTCGCCGCTAGCTAGCTAGGGCTGCTACCTGCTAGGCGATCTTATTCTCTGGGTAACGGCGTAATTCTCTGCCCCGGGAGAACGACGACGCGAGGGACCGCGCGCGTCCTTGTAGCCACCTCGCAGTCGCAGGCTCCCGGCTGGTCCATGGCTCACGGCTCCATGTCTAAGCGTACCCAAAGACAGGACCGCGCTGTACATAGTGTTGCAGTACTTATCAAAGGTCACGAAAGAAATAGGGTAAAATACATGGATGGTGTTTAAACTTATCTCGAGATGTCATCTAGATCCTTTAATTTTTAAAATGTATTTTTAGATCTCTAAATTTGTCTGGAGGTGTCATTCGATTCCCTAAACTCTCCGAAGATGCATCTTCAGGTCCCCAAACTTGTCTCAATATGTCATCTCAATCCCTAAACTCTCAAGATGAATTTTCATATCCCTAAAATTGCCATTAATCAATTGTATTCAAAATAGACTGTTTATTAAACTATTTTTTCAGCCGATTCACTTAGAAATCTTACCACTAAGACCATTTTAATTCTGAATTACCTGCTATTAATCATACATCCTGGGTTAATCTAGATCATTTGATGTCAATGTGGATATTATTGTACATCCTGAGTTAATCTAGATCATTTTATGTCAACATGGATATTATTGTTTCTCATTTAACATGGAGATAGCAATGCTAATCCTGAATATTTCCTACTAACTATTTATATTTTGCATGTGCTTTGTATAAATTTATTAAAAATATTTTGTTCCTATTTTTAATATAAATTAAAATAGCAATTTTATTAAATTTAAAGTAGTAAAAGAATTTTTTATTAAGTTAAAGTAGCAAAATAACATTTATATTAAATTAAAAATAGCTTCTTGAGAGTTTAGGGACTCGCATGACACCGCTTGAAAAGTTTATGGACTTAAAAATATATTTTGAGTGATTAGGAACCTAAGTGACATATTGGAATAAATTTAGAGATCTGAAAATGTATTTTAAGAGTTTAGAGATTCAGATAACACAGGAAAATATTTAGGGACGATTGGTGTACTTACATGTCTCGATTCAACGTCACAAGGTAATAAATTGTTTTTCGAAATACCTTGTGTGTGTGTAACAGAATTAATAATGAGCATGCATGCAAGAGATAGGCCGCGTGGTGTGAATTTGTGTGGTGTGAACGCTAGCAGCTGGCCGCGTCTGCAGGTCGTGGAAACAGAGAACACATTTGCATCTTGCAGATGAGCATGGGATGCAGGAGAAAAGGGCGGCGTGCACATATTCCTGACACTGTGCGGCACGTACCAGCAGGCTACGATGGATGGACCGACGACGCGGCACCAGGAGCTCGTCCTCTGCCGCCACTAGGAGTTGGGAGGGGCAGTAAAGTTCCTCCTTCAATTTTTTTTTAAATCTTATCATTTAGATGTATTAAATAAAATGAATGAGTTATAAATCGTGGGATATATAGCACCACTGTTGAAGTAGGCTCATTAAACTTATCTGTGTAAAAAATTTTATAGATAAATTTTATTTATTACTCGCAAGATTCTCTTTAATTTTATGCGGTGTAAATAAACACATTCTCGCCAGCAGTGGCAGTGTGCACGTCGGAGCAGAGCAGCGGTAGCCCCCCAGGCCCGGCCCTCGCGAAGTCGCGGTTTCCCGTTCGGTGCAGGCCTTAGCCTGCCACTGTTCTCCGTGCACGCACAAAGAAATTCTGTCTCGCGATAACAGTGCCGCGCGTAATCTGGTCCGTCGAAATAAACCAAGCGCGGAGAGAACAGATCCGAGCACATGCATCGCTGCATGCTATGCCTATTGCCAACCAACCATGGCAGAAATTCAGCGACACGTACCAACCAAGAAGGGCACAGTGACGGCCATGCGTCCACCCGTCCCAGCCATCATTCTCTGTACCATGCTACGAGTAGGACGCGAACAAAGGCACCACTGATCACCGCAGGCCTCTGCTGCATGCGTGTACTCTCTCTCTCTCTCTCTCTCTCTCTCTCTCTCTCCTTCGGCACCGGCCCACGCGCGAGCCGCCGCAGCAGTCGGCGTCGTAACAGCGACCCGTCGTGCGGACTGTAGAGCGCACGCTGCGGCACGTTGCTGCGTAGCATTCCGGCCGCATTCTCAACCGAAACCAACCCTCGAGAACTTTGCAGCCCCAGTACTGCACGGACTCGATCTATCGTACAAGACGACGATGCATCGGTTCGCGGGAAACCGCGAAGCAAGTGGAAAATCCTCGTAAGGGAACTCTGACCGAACCGATCGCCACCTTAATTAATTGCACTGGCCTCTTCTCTCTAGAACACTCCATCTCTCCCCGCCCTTCTGCTCTCTAGATCTTTCTTGTTTTGTCACTGTTTCATTAGTTAGAGGAGCTTCTATGCCCAGCTGACGGTTGCGGTGCTACTACGCCAACACGTACGTGAAAAATGTACCACCGAAGTTACATGAAAAATTCAACTAAAATATGAATGTGGATACCTCATGCAATCGTCTATATACGCGTATATAAAAATTGAAATAAAAATATATGCAAAGAGAGAGAAAAAAAGGAGAAATCAATATGTGAATAGTAGCTGGCCGCAAAACTGTTCAGCACAGCAACTATTTTTACGTGCCGCTTGCATTGTTTCTTCTCGAACTATAATTTTTTGTTTAGGGTTAAGTTTTTTTTTCTGAAAAGTTTGCAGGAGCAATGCTATGTCACTTAAGCAAGAAGGAGCACAAACAAAATCTTAAAACTTGGATATTACATAAAAAGGAAAGTACTCAAACACAAAGACCAACCGTGCTAGGCTAATCATTAGAAAAAGATAACTTGGGCCCTCCACAGGCCACCTTCCTAGTTGTTACTTCAGCTTTAATTTCTTGCAGAATTTCCACCGGCGACATTTGAAAATCCGTCTATTCCTTTCCTTCCAAATGTTCCAAACACCATAAATCATCAATGTTGCCCTCAATCTCCTTTGCTTCCTGGGCAGATGAGCCAATTCCTTTTGCCACCAGTCCATGACCTCAAACCCATCTGTCGGTTGTTGCACCAAATTTTTAGTCCAATCCGTCAATCTGGCCCACACATTTCTTGCAAAGGTGCAGTGCAAAATGAGATGGTCTGCTGTCTCCTGTTCCAGATTACAAAGGCTGCAAATCGGATTGCATGGCCAATGCCTTGCCATGAGTTGATCTGCCGTTAAGAGCTTGCACTGAACTAGTAACCATGCAAAAAAATTGTGTTTGCCTTCAGATTCTGTCTTCCAGATGGAGCTGCCATTGAAATTGCTAAATGAACCCAGGAATTGTATGTTGTAAGCTGACTTAGCAGTATAACTTCCATCAGCCGTCCATCTCCACTTAATTGTATCTTGTTCACTAGTCAACTGCGGTTCCTGTACCAGGTCCCAAAGCTGGACAAAATTGGCCATTTCACTGACATTTTCCATTCTCCACAACCCCTGGTCCAGTTCTGGTTGAGGAACTCTTCCTTGACACATGATTACTGCATGATCTGTCGAAGCGGGCGTGCAGTGCAGCCGTCCACTCGATCGTCTCACGTCCATTGCGTCGAACGCGGCACGCGCACACCAGCCCGTCCGTCGTGCCAGCGTACGTGCAGGACAGCAGGAGCGCGCGGCATGGGCCGCATGGCGGACGATAAGCTTAGCCTTTTGAGGCCCTGCTGGTCAGGTAGGAAAAAAGCAAGTCGCGGACGGAGTACGTGCCTGGTGGAGCGGCGGGCCCGACTTTCGCGCGGTGGGTGTACGTACCTGTACACGTGAGTACGTACGTACGTACGCGCGTATCCCGCTCCGACACGTACGAGAGGCGACCGAGCAACCGGGCGCGATTCCCGAGGCCCGTCGTACGTACGGCCGGGTGTACGGGATGTGGGGCCGGCCGGGTCCCTGCGCGCCGTACGACGTGGCCGCACACCGTTCTGTGCAGGCAGCGAGTACGAGCACTGCGCCGGTACCTTGCCGCCCCCCAGCTCCTGTACTGGTGGTACATTCTGAAAAAAGTGAAAATACAAGCCCAGTTGGTTGAACGTGTGCCGCGCGTGACCAGGCGAGACCAGCAAATGGAGAAAAGGTAAACGCCATGGGCGTTAGGGTGATCAAGATAGTATAGACAGTTAGACACTAGTCAAATGATGTGAATTAACATGCAGCTGGACAGCTTGTGGTCAATTACACTTACAGTTTTTACAACAATGAATGTTCTCTGCGACCACACCAAAATACAGATCAGGGGACAGTGGACGGACTATATATATAGATACACTGTCCTCTACTAGTAAGTAGTAGTAACAGCACTTGGTACATCATGGATGGCTACTAGGGATACACACGTGGATGAGAGCACAGTGCATGACAACTGGCGAGCAAAGCTGCTAGCAACCTATCTGGGAGCAAAACGCCCGCCCAAACAAAATCCTCCCGGCGTTTCGCTCGTCTGTGCGTGCCCCGTTTCCCGTGGTCAAATTTGCTGCCTGCAGTAGCTAGCTAGCTAGGATGAAACGACGCCGGCCGGGCAGGCGAGGCCGGCCATCATCTAGCTAGCGTGCGATCTCGGCCTGCAGCGCGGCGTTGTAGCCGACCTGCTCGATCTCCCACCGCAGCTTGGGCGTCGCCGGGTCCTCGTCCGCCACCGCCTCGTACTCCTGCATTGCACGCATGCCCGGGCAGATCATTACTTTATTAGTATATTTTCGTTCATACTTCATCCATCCCGAATCATGTAGTCGTTTTGAATTTTCTAGATATATATTACTTATGTCTAGATGTATAATAAAACTTATATATTAAAAAAATTAAAATAACTAATAATTTGGGATAGAGGAAGTAACAACCACTGCTAGTAGTACACACATCGCACGAGGCTCTGCTCGAGAAGGCAATCAGAACAAGCCACCATACATGATTGCTGTGCATCAAAATCTAGTAGTAGGACTGCTAGTATCACCAAACCCAATTATTGCCTACGAATTAGTATATAGTATGCATGCATATTGACCAGATTAAAGAGGGCTAGGACCTAGTAATTGAAAAATACACAGCTGAGGACGGGTGGAGTAAAAAAAAATAATGTTTGTCAGGCTGATTTAGCCTGTTTCAATAATATTCTGTGAGAGAGAATAGATTTAAAGTAGAAAAGCCTAGAAAATCTGGATGATTTGTGGGCGTGGAAACAAAAGGACCCGGTGCCGTTGAGCACGGGGAACGAAAGGGGAGTGGAAAGAGAGAGCGGCAAGCCAGGCGAGGGCGACACTTCCCTTTGTTTCTATTTTTAAAAAGTTGACACTGCCCTCTGCCTGTGTGACTGCCTTGACCACAAGACAAAAGAAGGGTCGGGTGGGCCATGTCACGCACGGGGGTTTGGCCGTTCGGGTGCCGTGGCCGTGCCCGTGGCCGTCCCCGCGCGCGTGCGTGCACGCGCGCCAGCCCGGCAGGATCCTCTGCAGGACTTTATGGTGCGGTTGGGTCACTGGCATGTGGGCCCGGACCCACACGTCAGTGAAACTGCACTGCTGCAGAGGAACCACTCAGGCCTGACCGAGTCATCCACCAGAGACAAGACCAACGCAAGGACAGCCAGCGAGCCCCGATGCGGCGGGCACGGACGCGGCCGCGACGGCCATGCCGGCGGCAGCAAGCAAGCAAGGATCGGGCCAGGTCACGGCGGCGGCGTTGGTTGTGTACCTCGAGCTTCTGGACGAGGCCCCTGGCGTCGGGGGCGCTGACGAAGATGTGGCGCTGGGCGGGCTTGATGAAGCCGTCGTCCACCGCCTTGTCGATGAAGGCCAGCAGGAAGTTGTAGTACCCGTCCACGTTCAGGAGGCCCACCTGCAGGATCAGTTCCTTTGGTTGTTCATAGATACGTCTGGCGTGCAGAGGCATGCGCGGCAACAGTGCTGCTGCTACCACTCACCGGCTTGCTGTGGATGCCGAGCTGGGCCCACGCGATCACCTCCAGGAGCTCGTCCAGCGTCCCGTACCCGCCTGCGCCCAGGAGCCACGGATCATGCGCCCATGCTTGATGCTCATGCGGATTGTTTCGGACATCGATCGTGCTCTAACAGGTTGGCAGGCAGCTGCTTACCCGGGAGCGCGATGAAGGCGTCGGAGTTGCGCGCCATCTCCGCCTTGCGCTGGTGCATGCCCGCCACGGCCCGCACCTCGCCCACCGTCTCCCCGGTGATCTGCAAAGGTTGGCAGGCAAGGAAATCAGCCGTGGAGTTTGCCGGCAGAAGAAGCCGAGCGGGCACTCGCTTGGGCGTCCGGCCGCGCGTCCCTCCTTACCTCCTTGCCCATCAGAATCGTCGGTATGACGCTGCGCGGCAGAAAAATCAACAGCAGAGTTAGCTGGAGGAAAATCGGAGTCGTCACGGCGCGGCAGCAGCAGCCGGGAGGGGGGAGACGGGGAAGACGACTGACCCAATGACGTGGCCGCCGCCCTTGTGCACGGCCTCGGAGACCTCCCCCATGAGCCCCAGGCTGCCGCCTCCGTACACCAGGTCCACCTTCCTCGCCACCTGTTGGCGTGTGTTCACAGAGATACGGTTTGAATCCAGGAAGAACCAGACAAGTGCAGAAGTTTTTAAGATGATCGTGCAGGAGCAGGCGTGGTGCTCACCAGCTCCCTGCCGAGCTCGACGGCGGCGTCCCGGTAGCTGCTCCGCTTCCCGGAGCTGCTCCCGCAGAACACGCACACCCGTTTGAACCTGCTGCCGGACCCCTTGCCCCCACCCCCGCCGCCGCCGCCGCCGCTCCTCTCGGCCGCCCCTTCCATCCTCCCTGCTTGTCTGCTTCCCCCTACCTACCACACCCTCCTCTCTCCGCTAGTCGTCTCCGCGACAGAGTTCTCTCGCCCCGATGGGGGGAGAAAGAAGAAGCTGAAGCTGAAGTGCTGTGCGTGGCGCGCTGGTGGTGAGGCTGTGTCCGATCGACGGGCCGGATATAAAAGGGCGCGCTTTTGGGCCGGGGGCCCCGCGGGAACAGGAGTTCTCCATCACGGAGGGTTTCAGAGGGAGACGAGAGACCCGATTGGATTGGCCCGTCGCGCTGCGGGTACCGGTACCGCACGGCAAGCCGCCAGCCATTGATCACTGATCAGCGCCCATGTGCCGGGAGTAATCCCCGTCCCGTCCGACCCGATCGGGCCAAGTGACGCTAGTGCGGTGCCGCCTCTGCAAGACTGCGTGCGTTCAATTCTCTGGTCAAAGAAAAAATGGATCGAGTTCCATACGAGCCCCGTCTCTCTCCCGGCCGTGCTGTAGATCTGCGCCGGTGGCTGACGATTGTTGCCAGTCCCGCAAGGTTGCCGCGGGCATCGGTTGCTGTCCGTGGAAAAAGAAAACCCTGGAACAGTGAAGCTGAAAAAACACTGAAGCTCGGTGGCTGCTCTCGCTCTGAAAAGGACGGGCCACGGAATTGACCCGGTTTCTGATCGGTGTTCGAAAGAAGCTGGTGGTGTGCGAAGGAAGAGTAGCTCTCGCCATACGATTATTACTTCCAGGATTGGAGGGTCGAAGTTTCGTAGAATTCAGGGCCTTATCTGATCCTACTGATAACGAGCTTGTGGCCCAGCTCCACACTCTACAGGTGTCCAAGCACTCCGACAGGTTCAGAACCAGAAGCTGGATCTGACCAACGTGTTTGCATCAGACCAAATTCTTCTTATTTTTTATTCTTGTGGCTTTGCAAAGGGGATCTGACGACCACATTGTTGGCCTTGATAGTAGAAAGAAACACTGGAACCAAGCACGTTCTATCCTCTCCTGATCCTGGCCTGAAAGAAACACAGGAAAGCATGATAGTACTGGAAAGAAAGAATCACTGGAAAGCAAATCTGGCCCTGGAGACTGCGATCGCAGCGCGTCTCCACCGGTCTCTTCCCCTGATGATCTCTCCCAGTCCTGGCAGCTTGGTGGCTGCTCTCGCTGCTGCTCCACTCCTGCTTGCTGGCGACGGGAGCACGTTCACAATACACACTGACACCGGCGCTGCAGAACCCACGCGACGCTAGCCTGCTTGCTGCTAATAGGAGGATCAATCAATTGCAGCTAGCTGCTCATCCTGCTCATACGCGACCGATCCATCCATCCATGCCATCCATCCATCACAGTGAGCTACTACTGCATACGCTACCCACAGCCGCCCGTTGCTCCATGCTGCTACTCCGCCCTGCTGGCTGGCTGGGCGACGGCGCTGTTAATTCACTGCGCAAAGTACGGCACGGGTACAACCTGACAAGGCTAATATCCCGTATGGGCATATGGAGGCTAATGCACTGTCAGTGCACCGCTGCTGCATCTAGCTGGGCCGCACAGTGGCATGAAGCCGTGCTTCGGCCAACAGGGGCCAGGAAGCAGGAGGTGATCGTGGATTTCGGCGAAGGGAGGGAGCTACTGAAACTTACTACTACAGTCTACCGCCGCTGCACCTCGGTGGTAGCTAGGCTAGCTGGGTACTCCACTCTACACTACTGCCACTGCTAGTCTGCTACCTGCGGAGACGGAGACTGGGAGCAGGAGGACGAGCGCACTGTTGAATCGGCTGCCGGACCCGTCTTCTTCCGCAATTCGAGTTCGACCGATCCCTTTCGTTCTCCTGCTCGTAAGATTTGCATGGCGTGATGGTGACGAATGGCGAGTACCACTCGGCACTCGCTCCCGCTGCCACTGCCACTAGAAATTTTTTTTCTTACCGCTCGATCTACTGTACTATCGCGGTATCCCCCAGGAAATTAAACGCGCAGTATATTATTGTGGCGCCTTGATCGACATGGCGGCATGGTGCCAAAGGCTAACGCCACGTCCGATCCATTCAATTTCGCTGCAGTTACACATGCCGGCGCACTGCACACGGTTACAAACCCGTAGTGATCTACCGATCGAGGACCAGGCTGGCTGAAGTGAGAGCGCTCTTAGGCTGTCCGCACCGAGTTACTAGGAGCCATCCGGTATCCGATACTCCAATACCTGTTTAGCGTTTTTTCCCACCGCCAGATTCGCCCCCGTCTGCCGATCCGAGCGCCGGATCCGTCGAGGCCGCCCGGCGAGGGAGGAGGGAGGAGGGGCGGCGCGCGGGTTGGAGAGGGAGAGAGAGACCCGGTGGCGGCGGGCCGCGGCCACGGCCTCCGCCCGGGGGACCTCGATCCCATGGCCGGCACGCGCGAGCGGGAGCGCCGGCGTGGGCCACCTCGCCCATGGGCGCCAACGGGGAGAGTTCGTGGAGGGGAAGTGGAAGAGAGGGGTGGTGCGGTGGATAAGAAGGAGGTGAGAATGACGTGCGAGACCAACGTGTGGGTAGTTGGTATATTGTAACAGATGACGGGTAGGGTAGGGGACAAAGTGATATAGAGAAAGTAATCTAGCTGATAACGATGGAATATTTTGTTTACATTATTAGAGTATGACTAGTGCCAATAGATGTAGATTGTTCGCAGTCGTCATACTCTAAATCTATCCTCTCTAATAAATATTCAACGAATATTCCATTCTAGGCATCAATATTCTCGCCTCTATCCATCAATATTCTCGCCTCTATCCGCACTACATGTATCTCATACTCATCTGTATCCAGTCATCGACATTTTTCACTCAAATCAACTCTACCCACCCCATCTGACGAGTGGGACCCACATCCCCGAACCTTGTCTCCTCTCCACCGCAGCACACACACTCTCTCTCTCCCTCTCCGGCGGAGCGGCCCGGCTCGATCTCCGGCGCCGCGCCCCTGCGTCCCTCCCCGGCTTCCTCCTCCGGCGGCGGCGCACGGAGCGGCCCGACCCCGGCCTCCGGGGGCGCGTGGGCGGCCAGAGCCCGGCCTCCGGTGGCGCATGGGCAGCGGACGGATCTCGCGGCGCCGGTGCCCTTGCGTCCCTCCCCGGCCTCTTCTTCCGGCGGCGGTGCATGGAGCGGCCGGACCCCGGCCTCCGGTGGCGTGCGGGCGGCCGGACTCCGGCCTCCGGTGGCGGCTCCTCGGCGCGGTGCTGTGTCGGCGGCCGTGGCCCGCGCGCGGAGGCCGCCCTGCCCCTGGAGGTCTGCAGCTCCTGGTGCCACGGCTGCAGCTCCATCGCGGCAGCTCCCTCGGCTCCCTCGGCTCGCGGTGGGGCAGCGGCTGGGCAGCGGCCCCTGCTCCCTCGGCTCGCGGCGGGGCAGCGACTGGGCAGCGGAGGCCCGCGCGGGCGGCGGGGCGGCGGCGGGGCGGCGACGGGGCAGCGGCAGCGTGGCGAGCTGGGCCGGGTGCGCGTGCCGGCCGCGGCCCTGCTCCCTCGGCGCTCGGCGGGGCTGTTGGGCAGCGCGGGCCCCGCGCCACGGTGGCGGCGTAGCGGGAGGACGCAACCTCCGCTCGATTTAGCGGAGCGCTGCTCGTTCTCGACGATAGCGGGCCGTTTAGCGTTCCCCGGTGCAGCCATATATACTCTAAATCGGCTACCGCTTAATTTGGCATATATATTTTTTTGTAGGGAATGGCGTATGGGTCATACCTTGTTCTCACTATAACTAGTCGTATAGGTCTAAAACTGGTCGGACGTAATAAAACTAACCGATAATGTACTTAGGTAGGACTTCTCAAGCCGTCCCTAACTAGGACTTCCATGTAACTCTATTCCCGCGGACTATATAAGGGCCGGCAGGGATCCCTCCAAAGCAGAACGTGCATACGCATAATCTCTAAGGCAATACAAACCACACATGATGTAGGGTATTACGCTCTCCGCGGCCCGAACCTGTCTAAACTTTGTGTTCCTTGTATCTTCGAGTTTCTGATCTCGGCGACACCCTACCTACAACCTACCACCTCGGGTGTATCCCTTGGTGGGCTTGACGGTAAAACACCGACAGCTGGCGAGCAGGTAAGGGTGTTCATTGAGCATCCACCGGAGAAGGGCACAATTTTCGTCTTTGGCTCCTAGATCTGCGTCACCAACAGAGCCTGAAGACTCGAGCTGTTCGAGCGGACTCTTCGATGAGATGCATCCGCTTCTCACCTCGGAGACCGAGGAGAATTCCGTTATCGACGCGTTTTCAATTCGTGTTCCGACATGACTCTCCGGCTCGGATCCGATCCGATCTGGGGAAGAGCGTACCCGATACTGTTTCGGACTGCGCAACGCGGCTTCCTTCTTTGGGGAGGCCCTATGGTCTAGGTCCCTCTCCGACTCGGAAGCAGATTTAGATCTCCTACTCAAGCTCGGAGACGAGCATGACACCGCTAGCCGGGAGGCTCCCGTTTTCGACGCCTACTCGGATTCATATGACGAGCCCGACTCCTTCGCGGTCAGTCAAATGGGTTTGAGCATTACGACTACCACGCAGGGCAAATTCGTGTACTCGAAGGGAATGGAGCCCTCTGAACTACTCGATGATGACGCCCGTTTGGTAGCCATCATCCAGCAACTGCCCTTTCAAAAGGGTAGACCCCTCTATCCTATTCAGGAAGAGACCTCCAGGACGTCCACCTCGACCGTCTTGGCCACTGATTACTCTGGCGACTTCTCGCCGGAGCGCGAAGTCTACATGGCTTCCATCCACGACCTCGGAGACGACGAGCCGGGCATCGAGTTCGTCAACGAACTCGAGGACGAGATCTCCGCCAACCAAAACACCGCTGACGCTCCCCAGGATGAAGCTGAGGAGCAAAGGCGGGTACGCAGGCGGAAGAACGCCAAGAGGAACAAGCGCAAGCGCAATGCTCAAGAGCGCGCCCGCAACCCGCAATGACGCAGAAGCCTACGCGAGGATTTTAGCGCAGCGGCTAGCGAAGAATTCGTTACCCTAATGGGTAACATCTACGAAGCTTCTCTGCTCCTGCAACAGATCCCCCAAACGGACGCAAATCAACAGATCATGCGACTTGTCAAGCAAGCCGCAGTCCAGCTCGATAAGATGGACCCGCTGAAATCCATCCAGAACACCCGTTCCAGGTCGGAACGTCATGGCGGCTCGGCACCCTAGGGCAGTTGTGCCATCGCGGGTCATCTGAACCCCCGCAACAACCGACAAGCTGAACAGGAGGTTCAGCAACAAGGCCATAGGCCCAGGGGTGGGGGGCAACCCGCGGGAGGCCAAGGCCACCACGCAGCACATCAATAGCAACCGCGACGTGCGCTCCATCATCACCAATAGGCAGCGCGAGCGGTTGGAGAACGTTGCTCGTGACAATAGTGATCGTTTCCCTGCCTTCACGGAAAACATAACTAACCGCGAGCACCCGAGGGATTTCAAGCCTATGAACATCCCGAAGTACAACGGAAAACAAGATCCGCGGTAGTGGCTGCGATGCTATTCCGTGGCCATCGAAGTATGCGGGGGCACTAATTTGACTAAAGCCCTCTACTTCCCAATGGCCCTAGAACCAGCACCACTCACATGGCTCGAATCCCTCCGACCAAACTCCATCGACTCCTGGAAGGCCCTGAAGCAGGTCTTCGTCGACAACTTCCAGGGCTCCATGATCCCGACATGTACTCGTCATGACTTGTCGCAGGTCAAGCAGGAGGAGAACGAGACCCTGAGGTCGTACACGCGCCGCTTCTTTGACACCCTCGCCACCATCGCCAAGATCGCCGACGAGGCAGTCGTCCGCTGCTTCCGCACCGGACTAGCCACAAAGCAGACGTACTGCGAGTTCGGGAGGAATCTCCCGACTACCGTACTCAAGCGATGGGCGGATCATGAAAATGACGAGAACGAACGCTTCCCCAAGCGCAAAAAACGACAAGGGCAAAAACAACAACCGCTCTAACAATGGCCAGTACAACAACCTGGGCGCCGCCCGCAAGCGGAAGCCGGAGGATCAAGTGGCCAACGTCGAGCGCAACCCTCGAAGCAAGAAGTCGGGCAAGCTTGAGGATCAGTATGAAAAGATCCTCCACAAGCAGTGTCCGATGCAACCGAAGGCCAAGCACACTATATTCCAGTGCACCGTCCTCCGCAAAAGTCTCAATGCACCACCTCCTCCTGATGACGAGGAGAAGGACAAGGACAAGGCGGACGAGGGCACCGACAAGCCAGGACCTCCGGGTTTCTAACATCCGACTAACACCGTCAACATCATCTTCGGAGGCAACAACGGTATTCTCACCAAGCGCGCGCAGAAGCTGTTTCGGCGTGATATGTTGGATGTCGAGCCAGCGGTGCCGCGTCCTTTGAGACACAACGAGGTCCCGATCTCTTTCTCCAGAGAGGATCAGTGGACCAGCTTCCTCGAGCTGGGAAAACTTCCGCTCGTACTAGACCCGGTAGTCACCGGCTCTACATTGACCCGGGTACTCATCGACGGGGGAAGAGGGTTGAACCTGCTCTTCCCGAGTACTCTAAAGAAAATGAGTATGGACATCAGCAAGATGCTCACCCCCAGCAAAGCTTCATTCTACGTGATTATACCGGGTAATGCGGCTACACCGATCGGCTCGGTCACTCTGCCAGTTACCGTTGGGACGGCTGACAATTTCCGTACGGAGTACATCAAGTTCGAAGTCGCCAACTTCGAATCCTCGTACCACGCCATCCTTGGTAGGCTCGCTTTGGCCAAGTTCATGGCGGTACCCCATTACACCTACTTGCTCTTTAAAATGCCAGGTACCAATGGCGTACTCTCCCTCCGCGGCGACGTCGAGGAGTCCTACGACTGCGACCACGAGGCAATCAAGTATGCGGCATCAGTGCGTGTGCGAGAGCCTTCATCTGAAGTACTCGCGGCCGTGCAGTAACTCTCCAATACAGAGCTGGAGGTGGCGAACAAGAGACCTTGCCAGTCGAGGGTCAAATCGAACACCGACGTCGGCATCAAGACCATCCAGCTCCAGGAGGGTGACTTATCCAAGACCGTCTGAACGGCTAGCAAATAGGAGCTCGCGCTCATCAATTTTCTTAGGGCCAACCGAGGCATTTTCGCTTGGAAACCAGAGGATATGCCAGGCGTGCCCAAGGAGTTGATCGAGCATGCTCTGAAAGTTGATCCCAAGGCCACTCCGAAGAAGCAACGATTACGTCGTTTCTCTCCAGAAAAGAGGCAGGCCATCAAAAAATAGCTAGATAAACTACTCACGGCTGGTTTCATCAAAGAGGTGTACCACCCAGAGTGGCTAGCCAACACTGTACTCGTTCTGAAAAAGAATAATAATAAATGGAGGATGTGTGTCGATTATACCGATCTCAATAGGCACTGCCCGAAAGATCCTTTCGCGCTCCCCTGCATCGATTAGGTTATCCACTCCACCGCCGGCTATTTCCTGCTCTCCTTCCTTGACTGATATTCGGGTTATTATCAGATTTCCCTCAAGAAAGAAGACCAGATCAAGACTACCTTCATTACCCCGTTCGGTGCCTACGCATACACGACTATGTCATTTGGGCTGAAGAACGCGGGTGCAACATACCAGCGAGCCATACAGCTATGCCTTGCTAACCAACTACACCGCAACGTTGAAGCCAACGTGGATGAAGTGGTTGTCAAAACCAGAAATCCCGGCAAATTCATTTCTGATCTCGAGGAAACCTTCAACAGTCTGCGAAGATTTCAGTGGAAGCTTAACCCGACTAAGTGCGTCTTCGGCGTTCCCCAAGAAAACTGCTCGCGTTCATCGTCAGTCACCGAGGCATTGAGGCTAACCCTGAGAAGATAACCGCCATCACAAGCATGGGGGCTCCACAGAAGATCAAAGATGTGCAGAAGCTCACCAGCTGCATGGCGGCATTAAACAGATTCATCTCCCGACTTGGAGAACGGGGTCTGCCCTTCTTAAAGCTCCTAAAGCGGCAGGACAATTTTGTTTGGACCAAGGAAGCGGCGTAGGCATTGGAGGCCCTCAAGGCTCACCTCCAATCGCCCCCCATCCTCACGGCTCCAAACCCAGGTGAGAACCTGGTACTTTACATCACTGCGACTACTCACGTAGTCAGCACGGCCATTGTGGTGGAGTGAAACGATGAGGGCCATGCATTCGGTGTGCAGCGGCCAATGTATTTGTTAGCGAAGTCCTTTCTGTGTCAAAGGTTGGTTACCCTTCGATTCAGAAACTTAAATATGTATTTCAAGTACTATTTAAGGTCTCCAACAACGAGGCCGAGTACGAGGCACTACTCCACGGGCTACGCCTGCCGTCTCCCTTGGAATCAAGCGTACTCGTCTTTTTCGACTCTTTACTCGTGGTCCAACAATGTAACAAGGAATGGGATACCAACAAAGAAACCATGCTCGCGTATGTTGCAGAAATTCGTAAGCTTCAGAACAAGTTCTCGGGTCTCGAAATCCATCACGTACTCCGCGATAAGAATGTTGGGGCAGACGTACTCTCGAAGCTACGCTCTGAGCGAGCCAAAGTTCAGGCTGGAGTCTTTGTCCATGAGCTCCACCATTCCTCTATTCCAAGAATAGAGCCAGGCACCATCGACCAAGGCCCTGTGGAGTCTAGTTGAGAGGTCCTGATGATTGACATGGACAGGCACTCCTAGTTCATTGACTTGATCAAGGAGAAGAAGCTACCTCCCAACCTGGACCCCAAGAGCGCTGAGGCTATTCGACTAGTCAGGCGCAGCAAGGGTTACGTACTAGTGGGAGATAAGCTCTACAAGCGTGGATCAGCGTTAGGGGTACTCATGAAGTGCGTAACTACCACAGAAGGCCGAGAAATCCATGAGGGCGCGTGTGGCCATCATGCAGCCTCCCGTACACTAGTCGGGAAGGCCTTCAGATCTCTGTTCTATTGGCCTACGACTTTTGCAAATGCCGAAGGCCTCGTTCGTCGATGCATCAACTGCCAATCCTTCGGTAAAAATGTTCATGTCCCTGCTCACAAGCTGATCACCATACCACCATCCTGGCCGTTTGGCTGTTGGGGCCTCGACATGATCGGTCCACTGACAACAACACGAGGAAACTTTACCCACATCTTGGTAGCCATCGACAAGTTCACCAAGTGGACCGAGTACAAGCCTATTACATCCATGACGGCCGACAGAGTAGCCACCTTTATCTGTGACATCTTCACCGTTTCGGTTTCCCTCGTACGATCATTACTGATCTGGGATCCAACTCACTTCACACGAGTTCTGGGAGTTCTGCGAACGAAGCGGCATCAATATCAATGACGTCTCGGTAGCCCACCCATGGGCCAATGGCCAGGTGGAGCGCGCCAATGGATTGATTCTTGATGGACTCGAGAAAAGACTCTACGACAAGAATAGCAAAAAGGGAGGCAAGTGGATCGACTAGTTACCCACAGTTATCTGGGGCTTCGTACTCAACCAAGTAATGCCACTGGACAGTCACCTTTCTTTCTCGTCTATGGGTCAGAAGCTATCCTCTCAGCAGATATCATGTGGAACTCTCCCAGATTGGAGATGTATGAGGAAGGAGAAACTCACGGAGCAAGGCACTTGGAACTCGACTGCGCTGAAGAAGTCAGATGCAATGCCTTACTTCGATCAACAAGATACGTACAAGGCGTTCGACGGTATCATAACCGCCGCATCCAAGATGAGACTGGGTTTCACCAGCTCAACTCTAGATGGGAAGGACCCCTCATCGTCACGAAGGTAACCAGCCCAGGGTCCTATCGACTACAATACCCTGACGGCCTAGAGGTTCCAAATTCTTGGAACATCGAGCACCTATGCCGTTTCTATGCATAAGAAACTTGCGTCAAACCTGTTAGCTATAGCCCAACTCAGTATAAAAATACATGGTTGTTTCGGCTCCACAAATGACTATTGTGTTTTTATCTTCTTTAGCAACATTGAGTAAACTCGGGGGCTGCCGCCACGAGTTATGTCAATACGCTACTTCTCACTAATCCTCGGAAATACTCGGGGGCTACGCCACGAGTACCTTACATCTCGATTGACCAAACCAAAGCCTCTCGGGCTATACCCTCGAACGAGCCAGATGTTCTTTCTGACTACCTCCCTTTACAGCTTAATCAAGCTATGGGGCACGGTCTTACGGGGTAAAGTCGAAGGGTTATTACACCTATACACAGAGGTTCTACGAACGCAACTCTGTACAAAAGTACAAATCCAGTACACAGTTCGCCAACTGAAACGATGCCTTTAGGGTAACTACACACTGGAACTAACGTACTAAAGTGCTTAACGATTACGTTTCAACACGCCACTTCACAAGTCGAGCGTAGCAAACAATGATCAAACAAAGCATTGATATATTACACGAGCAATTGCTGTTTCTCATACAAAACATACACAGTTCATCATGGCTCAAAAGAGCGGAAGGTCATCGACTATTTGATGAGCAACATCTTGCACTTCGGCACGATACTCGTTGAACCGCTCCTCGGTACACTCCCCGGAGACGCCTTCCGCAAACGGACTAACGTCCATGCCTGGGAAATATGACTTCACCATTGCCAAGGTATGTGTTAGCACAACCCTGGTAGTGCTAGACGCATACCCGACAATGCTTGTCGGAGCATCAATCAGTCGCTGCACCAAGGAGCGCCCGTCTGTAAAGGGGTGCACAAACTCGCAGAGCTGGTGAGCGGCTGTCGTGAGTTGCTCCATCTCCTTCTCCTTGCGCTCCCTGTCTCGGGCCAGGTACTGAATTTGCTTCATATTTTTTATGAGCTGCTTATCGACATGAGACAGCTGGCGAGTTACATTCTTGTGATCCTCGTCCATATCCATGTACTTGAGCTAGAGCTCCTCCAGTGCCTTCTGCAGCTGTTCTTTCTCTTCTGTAAGTTCGTATATATCACACTTCTGGTCAATTAACGCTCTTTCAATACTAGCATACTCTGAGAAAAAGTACATATATACAAATCAGAAGAAAGACATAGCGATAACACTACTTGGTCAGAGGAACAGACTACTTACTTACTTTCTGAGCAGTCCAATCTCTGACCTTCCGGATCGCCAAGTCGTGCTTCCGCTACTAATCTATCATGGCATCCCGATGCGAGGTCTTCAGGGCCTCGAGCTCCTCCTGGAGCTTGAGGTTCTTGGCCTTCTTAGCCTCCAGGTTATCCTCCGCATCGTGGGTACGTGGCAACACGTCCCCAATACGGATCAGCAGGGCTAACTTCTCCCTGTAGCGCTCAACGAGGCTCTATACAGAGCAAGTCAACAAGTCATTATACCTCTACAACAGAACAACAACGCTAGAGAAAGTACTCGACTACATACCTTGGTGTAGTTGGTAAAGCGACGTCCCAGCTCCATCATGAGCGTGACGGTATCCGGCTCCATCACCGGGTCCTCGAAGAGCTCGGCGCGAGGAGGAGGGATTTCTTCCCCCTGCTGCTCTGGCACCCGGGAGCCCTCCGGGATCTCCTCGTGTTGCCGAGCCCGAGAGCTTTCCGAGGCATCCCACGCCCAGGAACTCCGTGGGACCTCCTGCTGTTCCGAGGTACTCGCGATCGCCTGCTGAACGATCCGAGCACCATCTTCAAGGTTTGCCCCAGGAATACTCCCGGGGGTTTCTGTCTCCGGTTCTACCTCCGGAGGCTCCAGATCTCTTCCTTAGATATCCGCCGGCACATACTCAACGATGGGAGGCTCGACAGTACTCGCGACTGCAGGGTCTTCCGGCAACGAGTCCGCACTCATGCCCACCTGGCCGGTATTGGAGGTCGCCGGCTTGGGAGTCTCCGACTTCCTGAATCAGATGTGTTTGTATTCAGCATTAACACAAGAAGCTACAACACAATACTTCTAGTTACTAACCTCGCGGGCTTCCTGAGGGGGAGTGCCGTTAGCACGATCAACCCTCGTGGCGCGGTCTTGTTGCCGGTGCGGGTTAAGAACGGCGGGTTAGTCACGGGCGGTGATCGTCCCGACGCCGGGCTCCTCTCCCTAGTCACATCGACTACCCCTTGCCTTGGGGGCTCGGGGTTCTCCTCAGTACCACTACAGGAGCAAATTAACTAAGTACTCGTAGAAGATTGGTAAGATCAAGCAGCTAAGGAGTGGTAGACAACTTACGTCGCCTGGTTACGTTTTGGTGTTGCCGCTGCTGCAGCGGCTCTCCGCTTCCGCGTCGCCACTCGCTGTGGGCACGGTGGATCGGCTGCAGCATCGCCCGCGTCTCTCTTATCGGGCGAGTTTTGGACTGGCTCTTCAAAAACTGAATCAGGCGGATCAGACCTCAGCCGCTCTACGTCGCCATGCAGACAAAAGCAGACTATCAAACAACAACTCTGTCAACAAGATTACATCCAAAGGTACTCGAGTAAACACTTATTGGGTTCAGCGAATAGTCTGCGCCGAACAATCTTGGGATGAAAGGCTCCGAGTTCAACCCCGTGAACAGGCGGGTGACCCGGCGCATGATTTATTCAATTGATAACATATCCCAGGCCATCCGTTATGGGTCTCGAATACATTCGTACTCGAACCCGAGTTGAACGCATTGCTGGAGGGGCTGGATGCGCCGCTCGATGAACGAGTACGCCACAGACTCCCCAGTGATGCCCTTGTCCTTCAGAACCTTGATCCGCTGCATCAGCTTAGGGATGTCGCGGCGTTCCTCCTCCGTCAGCTTCTTTAGCCAACACTCTTGGCGCTGGGGCGGGGAGTTGTCCCGTACGGTGAGGCTAGGCTGGTGGTTCCCAATGTAGAACCACTGCGCGTGCCACCCGAACAGGCTACTTGGGGTCGTGTACTCGAGGTACAACGCCTTGTCGCGCAGCTGCACCCCGGCACCCTTGACTAGCGTGGGATTGTCCTCATCCGACTGGGGTTCGAGGCGGAAGAGGTGGCGGAAAAGATTGAAGTGCGGGCGAATTCCTATGAATACATCGCACAGATGCACAAAAATAGAAATGCGCAAAACAGAATTCGGGGGGAGATGGTAATGCTTGATTTTGTAAAATCCAAGCAAACCGCGAAAGAAATTGGAATAAGTAAGAGCGAGGCGGTGGTCGGCGAAAGGGGTGAACATCACCGTCTCACCGGTGTTCTCCCACGGCGACGAGTCGGCGCCGGCAGTCCGCCACTGAACCACCCCCTCCTCTTGCAGTACCTGCTCAGCAACAAGCCGGAGTAGGTCCCTCTCCTTGATGGTTGAGGCCCTCCATGACGAGCCCTCCGCCTCCGCCTTGGCGACTTTCGCCGGTGGCGGCGATCCGCCTTCTCCATCGCCCACCCTCTTCCTTCCGCGACCGGCGGTTGACTTCTTCGTCATCGTGGGTCGAAATGTCACTGGGATCTTCGTGTGCATGCCACGGGAAACCCACGCGGGTGTAGATGAGGACGGGGATCAGGGATTCAGGCTAATCTTGGCTTCGATTTGGGCGGTGAGGTGGTCGATTTTGGATTGGCGTCGGTGGCTAGGTTCTCGACCAAGCAGATTTGTTTTTACTACAGTGAAAACAGGTTGGGGTAAAAACTCTAAGGGTAACGCGGGGTTATTTATAACCAGCGGTTCCCCATTTTTCCGTTGGAAGCCGAAGAGTTTTCTCGGGATAACGATTCGATTTAGAGAGGTTTTTACGGATAATTGAAACTAGCCGTTTCTCAGGGATAAGTTCCCGAGAATTCGGACCTTTCAACTTCCAGTGCAATTTAACCCTAGAAATTATCAAATTGGATTCAAAATATATATTCCATGCCACGACTCTTTAGATCCTTTTTTCTAAACCTGGAAATTTGGATTAAAGGCTCGGGGGCTGCTGGATACATGTCATCTATGGTTTATTTTTCAAAAATTCATGGAAGATACATACCAAAGATTCAAGACTAATTTGACCCTCAGCTTGATTCTTTGATTCAACCTAAGGTTCGGGGGCTACTCCATATGGAGTGCGAGTTCATCGCACCCCATATAAAAGAAGACTTGAAAACTACTCGGGGCATGAGCAGCTCACAGCATCGATGCAACCAAGCAAGTACTCGGAAGACACCTTCTCAAGGGGACTCAACAAGGATCTGAAGACACCTTACAGAAGTACTCGGGAACCTGCAGTACTCCGCTACGAAGATCTCGGGGCCTTGTCAGATCCGGGGCAGCGGGATTGCACACTTGGCATACATATTCTTGTGGTATGGGATGACGCATAGACCATACCTTATCCTCATTATAACTAGTCGTAGAGAGCTAGGACTAGTCGGACGTAAGGAAACTACCCGATAATGTACTCGGGAAGGACTCCTCAAGTCGTCCCCGACTAGGACTTCCATGTAACCCTGTTCCCCCAGACTATATAAGGGCGGGCAGAGACCCCTCCAAAGCAAAACATGCATACGCATAACCTCTAAGGCAATACAAACCACACAGGACGTAGAGTATTACGCTCTCGGCATACTCTAAATTAATCCTCTAAAAAGAATATTCCGTCCTGGTTATAAAGATACTCTCTTCTATATCCGGTTTTCCTGCACTCATTCATCCTCTATATCTATACTTTATATCAACTATCAGGAGGTGGGACCCACGTTTCAGTTTTTATTTATTTATTTTTACCCTCACCTGACGCCCTCCCTCCCTCCCCCCACACTCTCTCTCTGTGTCCTGCCTTCTCTGCCGCCGTCCGCCGGCTCCCCTCCCCTCCTCCCGCACCCCCTCCGCCTTCTCCTCCGGCGGCACGCGGAGCAGGCCCCCAGCGGCGAGCCTAGCGGCGGCGCGCAGAGGCCGGCGCTCCTCTCCGGCAACCCACGAGCCCCTCCACCGCGCCCCGCCCTCCGCCGAGCCACGCGGCGGTGTCGAAGTCCGGGAGCCGCACCCGCGTCGGGGGCGCCGCCTCCCCCTCCTCCTCCTCGCCGGCGGAGCCACCGAGGTCGAGCCATGGCGAGCTAGGGGCGGGGCCGCCAAAGTCGGGCGCCGGAGATCTCACACCGGCCAAGCCCCTCCTCTCCGACCTCTCTCTCTCCGCCTCTCTTTCTCTGACCCGTAGTAGTGGCCCTACCTCCCCCCCACCCACCGGAGCAGCGCCGCCGCCGCCGCATGATTCACGCCCCTGCCCTCCTCCTCCCTCGCCGAATCCGCGCGGGTCCATGGCCATTGCGGCGCGGCAAGGTGGACAGCAGGGCCGGGAAGAGCAGAGGACACGGAGCAAGGTGGCCAGCAGGGCCGGATTCGCTGCTCCGCCGGCCGTCCTCGAGCTCGGCCGCGCACACGAAGGCACAGGGCAGCAGCGCGCGGCGAACGTCCTCGGGCAGGCGCTGCGCGCGGCGGGGTTGAGCAGGCGTTGCGCGCGGCGCGGCGGGCCGGCCGTATCCCGGGCAGGACGAGCGGATCAGCGGCGACGGCGGCTTTTGGGGATTGCGCGCCAAGGCCATGGGCCCGCGCGCCACGCGTGCGATAGCGGAGGAACGCCATTCCGCTGGATTTAGCGGAAGCCCCCCCTTCCGCTTCGGTAGCGGACGGGATAGCGATCCTCGTTGTACCATTTTGTCCGTTAAATCCATCCTTCAGGAAGTTTTACAGTATGCCGCTGTGGACAGCCTTAGCCTCCTACATCGAGCATAGCATACGCACCGCAGGATCGTCGTGGTCAGCTCGAACCGCGAGACAGTTCTTACTTCTTAGCGGATCGACGATGCATTCCGATCCAGTTTGGATTCACTTCGACTGGTACAGGCCAGTACGACCGCTATCCACTAGCATGTGTTTTCGCATGGAGTTGCCTGGTAACAACGTGATCTCCATTGATCCGGCTCATGCTGGGGTTGGCCTTCTTCCTCGTCATGTAAAAAGAGAGCCGAATTAATTGGTACTAATAAAGCTTTGGTTTAATTACTCGTAAAAACTTTTACACATCATTTACATCAATATTTGGGCACATGCATGCATGGTGTATTAAATATAGTAAAAAAAAAATCGTATTACACAAATGGACTGTAAACTGTGAGACCAATTTAATGAACCTAATTAGACCGTGATTGGATAATAAATTGCTACAATATTGCTATAGTTTTTAGTCTCGCAATTTACGGACAAAATCTGCAATTAGTTTTTTAATTATTCTATATTTAATACTTCAAATATAAAAAGATTCTATTTTAAAAATTTTACACGGAGATCTAAACTAGAACGCCTCCTCTGACTAGGAGACGGCCAGTTGCGTCCGTGCATCGCCGGGCCAATGCATCAAGCAATTGCTATCTGTTGTACGCGTAGCTAGTACATGGATCTAATTAATAACAATGGCACGTAAAAAAATTCAGAAGCCATCGGTAACTCGTCAAGGTTTTTACCGTGTCAAGCTTTTTTTACTTTTTGGAAAACCACCGTGTCAAGCTGTGATGATCCCGTATCCATCGACCGTCGCCGCTTCCCGATGTGCGAGATATCAAATTGGCGTGTCAGGACGGAGTCGAGTTCCGTCTCAAAAGAAGAGGCTGTGGGCAGTAAATGCCTGCGGTCGTGATGATTGTTCCTACGCGATCCTACTAGCTGAGAACGTAGGAAAAGATTTGACGGGATGCGCCATGAACACGTTACATGAAACGACCCCGCTAGCAGCAGCAGGCAGTAGCTCCCGTGGCCAGGCAGCGTTGGATGGGGTGTAGCTGTGTGCAGGCGTCCATCCATGCGTCTATCGGCGAGTAACTTCTCTGCAAGCGAACGAGCTTTGCTGCCTGCTACTACAGTACTGCTCCAGTAGTCCAGCAGCTAGTCCCGGAGCTGGAACAGTCACCGGCAGTATTTGTTCGGTCTGGTGAGGACTGGTACCTGTAGAGTGGTACTAGTAAGATGGGAGGGGCTTGGAACATTTAATTGAAGAGTTCTTTCTTCTTGTCTTGTTGTGTGGTTCACAGAATTATTACAGTTACGATCTACTATGATCGATCGAGTGCCGTGACTGCAAGCATGTACTGCTACAGTAGTTTGCGTTGTACATCTCTGTTGTGTTTGTTATTAGCTGGCAGAATTTTAAAGATGCTTTGTCCTCCACGAATCCTTGTTCCATATCCACTATGTGCTCCTTACTACGCGTACAATTTACCAACTAGTTTTGTCCGACCAAGCGGGTATATTTGTGTGTTTGTGTGTTTTGCGTGCAAGAAACTAGCGCACCCACATCAGTCAACCATGCATATCCACAAGTCACAAAGCGACATGTCTGATCCTCGCAAAAAAAAAAGAAGGTGACATGCCTGATTGAGTGGACTGATGCACGCATGCATCAGCATCAACCCAAAGATAACAGCTGCTGGGAACCAGGCGACAGACCGACCAGAGGACGTCAAGGCGTGCCCAACTCTCCCTCCTCCCCCTCGTCAGACAGCATGCATCCACGACCAGCCGGCGCTCCATAGCTGTGACGTGCGCGTGGCGTGACACGGACGCGGTCGACCGACGGCGACGCGCGCTGGGGGCTGGGGCCTAGTAGGGCACCTGGAAGAAAGAACGCCGGTCCCGGTCCGCCCCCCCCCCCCCCCCCCCCCCCCCCCCCCCGGTGGATTAGGCCCGGATCATGCACGTCTCCCTTCGCAAGATATGTATATATATAAATAAATATCCGTTCTACCATTGCGTTGCGTCAGGTGGGTTCGGTCGTTGCGACCTAACAACGTTGCTTTCCGGCCTCGTGCGTGCGAATCCAGGCGGTCGATCGAGCTCCTTTAATTTTTTTTTTCACTCGAGGAGGAATTTTGCGAGATTGTTTATTTGCATGTGATCTGGGCAAAAGAAAGAACTGGGAGGGCATGCTGCGGAAGAGATTGCTACTTGGCTTTGCTTTGGCGGCGGGTGACCGCGTGCGTGCTGGGAATTTCTTGGCCGCGGGGGTGCCGCCTACCGCGCTCCTAGCTAATGTTGTTCACCCGTGCGGGGAACCACCTCTCGCGGATTGGCTGCGGGGCTGGGTGGCGACAATCCGGCAGCCGGGCGACGTCACTGCCGCTTCGCGGGCTCCATCACACGACCCCGCTCAGGCGCTCAGTTAGTCGGTTCACTGGATTCTTTTTTTTTTTTGAAACGAGCTCACTGGAAATTTGGCATGAAGACGAGTGGCAACTGGCAACGGACGGAAATAAACTTGTGCACCCCGCGCGATTTCGGCCGTGGTGTGTCCACCGAGTGGCCCTATCGACGAAATCCAGCCCAACAGAACCCACAACAGATCTCCTACACAGACCAAAACAACGCGCGCGCGCGCGGCGGGCCCTTGCGATTTCGGTAACAGGCCATGTTCATCAACCAGGCGAATTCAGCTCGCAACAGAACGCCTCTCCCTCCTGTGTGTGTGGCCCATCACGTCAGGAAAGACAGGAGCGCGTCGCGGCAGCGCCTGTGCGGGTGGGCCTGTGGGGAACGACTTTATGGGCTCTAGCCCAGCGCGAGCGTTTCGTGCGACGAACGACGAGGCGGCGGAGGCACCCACTCCTCGACGCCGCCGGCCGGACCTGATGATGACGAGCCCGCCCCGGCCACAAGGCGACGGAAACGGAACGCACGGACTCGCACAGGCGCAGCGCACGACGCGCGGCGGCACCCGTCATCGTCAGAGTCCCGTGACGTGAAGCAACAGGACGCGGCGCCTGTGTGTCCCCGCAGACGGGAAACCAACAACCGAACGCGCGCGACGCTGCCTGCCTGCCACCGCCGCACCCCGAGGCCAGGCCAGGCCAAGCTCCCGTTATCCTTTTCCACGACGCGAGCCACCGGGTGGCGCCCGGCCGGCGACCAACGCCGATCGGATCCGTCACGGCGGGCCAGCTGGAATTCGTCCGGTACGTACATGACAAGCTGGACCGCAGCCTCCCGGTCCAGTCCACACAGACACATGGCCTCCCCTGCCCGCTACTCAGAGCACAATACCTTAAGGCACGCCCAGAGCTCCAGAGTTCATCAAAGTAATGCTGCGACAGCACCGACCAGCCTCACCAGACAGTTCATTAACATAATGCGGCACCGCGAACAAACGTTAGGAGCAACTACACGGACTGCCTCACCAGACCACCAATTTTTTTTTTTACTAAGTTGCTGCACCAGTTACACGTATCAATCAGGCTACCATCACAGATTCACAGGTGTCACCGGGCTTCAGCAGTCACAAGCACGGCGAGCAGTGGTGTAAAAAAATTGAATAAATATGGCACAACAGGTTTAGAATTAGCCAGCAGCTGTACACGGGGGTGCTACAAATGAATTAATATGTATAATAAATAAACAGAACCAAAAATTTTGATGATGGCCGGAGGGTGTTAGCGCATCTGCAGAAAACGGGTCAGGACAACTGATCTAATCCTACAAGCTCATCAATCAACATCTGGTGGTAACCCTACAAGAGTACTTCCAGTGTGGAGAGGAAGCTGTTTCAAGCAACACTGGCTCGGCTCTTGATCCATCAGGCGTCGCCTGTCTGTCTGTACAAGGGGCATGCCGGCACACCACTCTTACAGAGCACCTCTCCTAAGTCCGAGATAACCTAGTCATTGCTGTCTGTATGTTGACATGGATGTGTGAGTATGAGTTTCATGAATCCTGGATTCGTGACAACATCTCATGGCCCCCATGCTTTGATCAGACTTCTGAGTTCATGCAGCTCGCATCATCCAATGATTCAATGGGTTTCTCCAGTGAACTGGAACTCGTCGATGTTCTGCTCAGACACACAAGTACCTCTGCTCACATCCCTTCAGGTATCTTGTCAACTTTTCCTAATAATGTTTCACGATAATGAGCTGAGCATGAGTGTGGCTGATCATCTAATGCCAAATGACGTGACGTTCTCCATTCAAAATCCCCATGCTCTGAGCGTATCACAGGCATATCCATCAGCCCCAAGACCCAAGATTTGGGATAAGTAGATCCATGGGTCAGGTGCATCAGATGCTGCTAGCATCGCACCACTGCCATACGCGACTGTGATGGCAGGAACCATTTGCTTTAGTTCCTTTGCACTGAAAAATGCTCATGTCTTCATGTACCAACAAAACCAGCAAAAAGGAACTAGGAAACTCTGCCACTCTCTTGAGCAACTCGAGCTTTCTCTTCTTCGGCACGAAGATGGAGATCCTTATAGGTGTTTACAGATGCAGCGGTGAAGTTCTCCATTGCTTCAAAAATATTCTTAAGACTTGTTTGCAAACCACCAATTTCAGCACCAGGCCCCCCCCCATGTAAGACCTGTGCAGACAAGGATACACCGCTCTGATTTGAAATGAGAACAAGCTTCTTGTTTTGTGCTTCCAGAGCCTTGCGCATTGACTGTTCATCCCTCTCCATCACCCTAAGGTCCCTGTCCATACCTTTATTAGCCATCATACCCTGCCGTTGCTCTGACCTGTGCCTCTCCCAGAGGTTCAGAACCTTGGATGCAAAGGCCTGCATTGCCTCAACTACTTCCTTCTCGGATATCCTCGCCACACTGGCAGCCCAATTGTTGCATATGACAAAGATTGGTGGTGCTCCTAATCGTCCAGGAGAAAAAGGAGGTGCCCCATCCTCAGTCTCCTCAGGGACGTAGTCAACCCCTTTCCTCAGCCACTCATTCAAAGTATTAACATAGCTCTTTTGAGCGTTAACCCATGCGACGAAACAAGCAATCCGATCCAGTAGCTGAAGCTCTAACCGCTTGATCAAATCCATATGAGCATCACCGAACTTGGCAGCGTCTATCATGGAGTCTATGTTTTTAGCTTGGGATATAGCATGTAACTGTATCTGATGACATTCTAACATAACGCTCCACATCCGCATCAACCTGAAACATATAGCTTTTTCAGCCACCAGATACATTATATGGCAAATATAAAAGATCACATTCAAATGATTAATCAGGACAAAAACACGGTGCCCAGGTGACAACTTAACTACCCACCAACTCACTGCGCATACAATTTGAACCCAAGAATGCATTTCCAAACTGTTGCCATAGAACAGTAATGTTTGGAAAATTTTGAACAAACTGTAAAAGGGCGTACCCAGTCTCGTGTTGAACAAACTTTAACAGCACTAAACAAATGGGAACCAATGATTTCAACACAAAATAATAAAAAATAAATACGATATGGTAGCTGTTTATTTAACCCACCATGTACAGTACAGCCAACACATACAATTCTAGTATTTTTTGTGGGCTTGCAGATAATTCAGGGTTTTAGAACTAATCCCACCACAAATTACCAATTACTTAAGTTCTACAAAACCATTTTATATCTGTGTTATGTCAGGAACTCACTGTGATAACTACTTCTCGAAACGCACCCCAACTCTATTCATAATGTATATCTCTATCACTCTAGCAGTATCGGTACAGGATATCCGTCTATTTAGGCACAAGATCACAATAAATATTATTCCCATTTCGTGAAAATATCATTCATTCATTTGTCAAGAAAATGGGGTTACTTCCAGGAATCCCATTACTACTTCAGTCAGTGAAAAACTTTGGGTAACTGATTTTCACAGTAGGAAATTGCAGAGACATTGAACCAAACCAATGCTAGACAAATAAGAAATTTGGCATGCCAATAAAACAGAGCACAGATAGAGAACGTATGGCAACAAAATTGGTACTACTTTACAAGCTAATATAAGAAGGTAAGAGATGTTTTCAGAAAAGAACTGCGTACCCTTGAATTAGCTCACATGTTTGTGGCCATAACTCTTCATCCCTCAGCTTACTGATCTTCTGTGAAATAGTATTCACAACCTGAATAGCTATGCTTATCTTTGTCGATAGCTTCCTGATGTAAATTTCGGTGGCCTCAAGTTTATCAGCTTCTGCACCTTTCTCATCCAACATTTTGAGCTCCTCACGTTTTCTGTCATACAGTACCCGCATCTTCTCTTCAGTCTGTAAAGCACAAAACAAGTTATAAAAAATTCACACTATGAAGTTGAGAACTGCCTTTTACTAGGCCTTACTTGATATCTAAGAGAGAGAATAAAACTGTTGAAAAACATGGGCCCCATTAGTATGGCAAAGTAAAAGGGCTGTGTTGCCTGTCAGTCTGATCTCTTGAGAACAAGAAGCTGAACATAGGAAGCATAAAGGCTGGCCAAAAAAGGATAAAACATAGACATAATCATTTACTGCACAGACCATTTCTCAAAAGGAGAAGAAAGAGAAAATACATAATCATTTCTTTTGTGTTGCATATCAGAAATACAAATAATCCCTTAATGTGCTGAGGAACTCCAAATAGGTAGCTGTGTAGGCATATCCGTAACCTAAAGTATCCACATGGTCTGCTGTTGAGGTTGTAAAATGTCAAAACTAATCAAGAGCTATTTCTCAAGAAAAATGTCAGAAACTCTTAACTTTCTTAATAAAACAAACCAGAACAATAAAAGAGAATGGACAAACCCGAGGCTTTGAATACCAGATTTGGACTCTGCACCCTTAATTCAAATGTGATCAGGTGAGACCACATGCCCAAAAGCAATCTCACAAATCACAATTCCCAACAAATTCAAAGATGTAAAGCACATCATATACCTTGACTTCCTCAAGAAGCTTCTTCTCCCACATGTACAGCTTCTGTAGCGTTGAGGAAAGGTTGCCACATCCCATCGCCTTGTCCTCTTCGAACCGCAGGAACTCCTCCTCCATTGTAGGTATCCCGCAAATCATCATTGCGGAGACTGTATAAGAGATTCAGTCAAATTAGCATTCATACTTGTAGGTGTGCAATAAGATTGAAAATTCTGATTGCAGATCTGAAACAAGCTTTTACTAACCTTTGAAACCTGAACTCCTCTGATAGTAAGGCATCTTCCCGACCTCAAGCATCTTGGATACCTCACCGGCTGATTCTGAGGCACGCTCAAATTGAGTCCTGATCTCCACCACCACCTCAATGTCATCAATGTATATTTTCTCAGGTCCAGTTGGCGGCAGGCCTGCAACATGCTGCCGTGGCTCCGAGCGTTGAACTTGTTCTCCAACAACACTCTTCTCCACTACATGCACGTCATGCTCCAAGCTGCTCCCACTACTGCTGGCCTCAGATGACTTGGACTTGCGGGGTAGCTCATCTCCTGTGCTGCTTCTACCCTCCTCCTTTGCCGCCTTCCCATTCCCCATGTAACCCTTCACTGGATGCTTCTCATCACCATATGCTTCCTTGACTACCTCCATGTCTTCGTCCTCCAAGTCTGGTATCCCCTCCTCCTCGCGCACATCCTTCGAACTCCTGCTGGGAGTATATGGAGCTGCTGCAGCAGTTGGCTGCTCATAGTAGCTCTCATAAGTCTCAAACGGGTTCAGGAAGTCCCAGGTAGACACCCTCGGAGGAGATGGCGGTGGGGGCGGTGCAGCTGGCTCTCGTGAGGAAGAGGGGATGTCTGCCGGAGGTGCAGGAGCACCACCGCCACCATAGTAGCCACCGTAGGCGTACTGATTATAAGAGCTCGAGCTCTGCGGTGGGTAGGGGTACCCACCACCATAGCCGCGTGGGGGTGGCTGCAGGTCACCATCGCCGGAATAGTAGTGGACCCTGGCGTCAGTGGCCTGCAGGCGTTGCTCGTGTGAGACGGACGGCGTAGGTGGCTGGCTGCGGGCGTAGCTAATGTTGAAGAAGCTCTGGCCATAGCTGCCCATGCCACCGTAGCTCGGATCATAGCCACCGCCGGCGCCGCCACCACTGCCCATGCCACCGTAGCCAGGTTCATAGCCGCCGCCACCACCACCACCACCCATGCCACCATAGCTCTGTCCATAGCCGCCGCTACCCATGCCGCCATAGCCTGGTTCGTAGCCACTGCCGTTCACGCCCATGCCGCCATATTCAGGCCCAGGCCCAGGCCCAGAGCCGTACCCATACCCGTATCCAGGACCATAGGGCGCTGGAGCATAGCCGGAGCCATAGGGCGGTCCCACCTGCGGCGGCAGAGGACCCGGCGCCCCCGCGGACCGGACGATCTCCGGGCGGCGCTGGGCGTGGTCGGGCTCCTCGTCGGAGTGGAACTTGATATGGCCGTCATCGGAATCGGAGTCGTCGTCGGACTCGAAGTGGATATGGCCGTCGTTGGGGGCGATGCGCACCTGCTTGGCGACGGGCGGCGCGGCGGAGGACGAGGACGCGATTGCGGGCCCGGCGGGCGGCGGCGAGGCGGCGGGGAGGCCGTCCCCCTTGCGCTGCTGCGGGAGGCGGAGCTCGGGCTCGGGCGGCGGCGGCGGCAGCGACTGGACGCCCCGGAGGAAGTCGTGCAGCACGGCGCCGACGGCGCGCAGCGAGTCGGCGTAGGCGTGGTGCGCGTCGGCGAGCGTGTAGCGGTGGCGGATGGCCAGCGCCAGAAGCTCGGAGCGCTCCCGGCAGTGGCGCACCGCGAGCTCCTCCTCCATCTTGGACTGGCCGCACCCCATCCTCCCTCGGCCCCCGGTCCGGCCCCGTCCCGTCCCGTTCCCCCGGGGGGAAGCGGAAATAGACCGAACAGGCTTTCGCTCGCTCGCCCGCCCAGTCCAGTCACTCACAGCCGCCGCAGCATGGCGGCGCAGGGGGAGGCGAGCGAATCTAGGGGGCGGGGAGGCGCTGGGGGCGAGCAGATCTGAGGGCGGCTGGCTACCTCCTACCGGCTACAGCGGGAGGTGGTGGAGGGGACGGGGGCGCGCGAGAATCTTCGCCTTTTGGCGTGGGTGCCAGCGGGGGGCGCGGCTCGTCGCGATGCGCGCGGCGCAGGCGCAGCAGGTCCTCCTCCTCCTTCCACTTCCGGCCCGCGGTGAAAACCCACCCGCATGCTCCTCCCCCCCGGCGGGAAGGGGCCGCGGCCGCCGCGCTCCGAGCGAGCGAGCGGGGAAAGCGCAGCGAAGCGAGCGAGCGAGTCGGCGAGTGCTGCCTAGGCTCTAGACTGGCGGGGCGGCGAGTGCCTGTGGGGGCTGCTGGTTATGGAGCACGAGGCATCGAGGCGCGTCCGCGCTGCCCTGGCTGCTCTTTCGGTGCGGTGGTTTTACCGGAGAAAAAGAAAAGCTCGGAATAATTTGACGGGCGGACGCCGGGCGGGCCGCGGCGGGGGCGGAGGGAGGGGGGGGTGAGGCCGTGCCGTGGGTGGGGGTGGGGCAGGGCCCGGGAGACATCCGTACGTTGACGCCTGTCGCCGGCGTGGAGGGCTGGATTTTACCCCGCTGCGCGCGCTGCTCGCTTTGGTGAGGTGAGAGAGCGCAGCTGCCGCTGCCGCTGCCCCCCCCCCCCCCCCCCCTGGAATTTCCCGGCTCTTTTTCCTCCCTTTTTCTCGGATTTTTTTCTTTTCTTTTCTGAACTGTGCATCGTGTTCTCTGATACGGTTTATTTTTTTAAGAGAATCTTCTACGTTTTTTTGTCACGTATGGTGGTGCCGTTTCTGATGGCGTGCGGTTACTGACGTGGAGCTTTTGTTTCGGGGCGGTTGAGGAGGGACGGTGTGAATGGGGGTGCGGTTCGGTGTGATCAGCTTTTGTTTGGTGTGAAGATTCATGAATCCGGGTGCTGCCGCCACCGCGGGGTTTTTGGATTCGGCGGTTTTTGGTCGTGCGTGCGATGCACTGGCCGCCGGCGGCGGCGGCGGCAGCGGCGTCCAGAGATGGTGGCTGGTTTGGGGGTTTTGGGGGAGGCGAGCGGAGGAACCCTTGTTTCAGTTCTCTGGCATTGTTGCCGCAATGCCGCCCGCCGCCCTCTTCCTCGTATGCATGCCCTCGATCCGCCTCGGAGTTCCGTTGGCCGGGTGCCCAGCACAAGTGCAGCGAGCAGTGAAAGGACACGAGAGGCACTGTGCTGGCACGTTCACGCGACTTGCTCCAATTGAAAACGATCAATAACTGCAAAAGGGCAGAGTACGTACTCTGTCAAGCTGCGTGTCTATTTCCCAATTTCCTTTCTCCCCGCTCGCCGCGCGCAGCCGTACCCCCGCCTTTCCTGCTCCCCTGAAAAGGCAAAAATTTTCTCTCCGCCACGGATCGGCAAGATGCGCAGGTGCGTGCATCGCCATGGCATCGATCCGACGATCCCCATTGCTCGGCAGGATCGGGGGGCAACTCGCTACCGCGACGCGGTAGTAACAGCGCCCGAGTGTTCACGGCAGCAGCACACCCCACCACCTGGCGATGCTGGGCTTGCCCTCGGCAGGCTCGGGACATGGCGAGAGGGATCAGGATCGCGCGCCGCGCCAGCACGGGGGCGGCGTGCTCTGTGCTGTGCTCTCTCCCGATCTCTGGCGGCATGCGGGTGCCTTGCCTGGCTGCTGCTGCTGCTCCAGTTTTTTTACCTGCCCGTCATCACTCGTCAGTCAGTCAGTCAAAAGTCAAAACCGGGCGGATAGCTCTGGCTGGCCACTCGGCCGCTCGTCCAGTCCTCCGGCGACCGGGCTTTGGCACGTCCAGGTGGAAGAGGACGCAGCGCCACCACAGCCGCCCATAAATCGGCCGCAGTCAGTGCTGCAATCATGGCCTCTCTGCAGTGCGGTGGTAAAAGTTGCAGTGGCTTGCGGCAGTAAGCCAGTAACGGCCACGCTGAGGTCGACTCGACTTGACTGAACCTGAATCCGGTGGCGGCGCCGAGAGCTACACGTAAAATTTTTTAATATAGATTAATTAAAAAATTAATTACCTGCTAGATGAATCCACTAAATCTGCGAAAATATTTAATGTGATAATTTTATGGTGTAAAATTTTTGCATCAGCCTAGCCGTTCGCGAAGGCAACGGCCAGCGGGGGCGCGCAGGTTAATGAGGCGCACCAACCGGGCAGCCGGTGACGGGGGCCCGGACGCCCACGAGGGGCAGTGAATTGCTGGCGCGCGAGTAGTGTGCCGTGGCCGGCAGCCAGGCGGGGCGGCACGTGGTTTCGCTTTGCTCGACGGTGGCCGGTGGCTCGTTGGCCCGGCTCGCTCGTCGTCTCCGCAGAGTGCAGGCGGTGGCGGTCGGTGTGCAGTGTGCTACCTGCCTGGCCTCCTCCAGCTCCAGGGGGTGTCTCCGAGGTCACGTATGCCGCTCAGGTCCAGCTCCAATGTCGTCACGGCCGGGGAAGGTAGCGTACGTGGCTTAGCGTAGCGTGTGGGGTGTGGCTCCTCTCTGTCCAGGCTGCGTGTAGTGGACATCGTATGTGCCCTGCTCACTGCTCTGCCGAGCTCTTGTGTGCGCGCGGCCGTGCAGCTAGCGTTGTCGCGGCGCGCCGCCGGCGAGGATGGCGGCTGCTGCGGTGGGCGACGCATGGTCCCGAGGCACTGCGCGCGGCCGCAGCCGGCCACGAATCGGCGCGCAATGCATGCGTGAACGGTGAACGGTGAACCCCTGGCCGTTAGCAGACGACCACGCCCATGCCAGCCGGCCGGGCGGCTGGCCGCGCCGCGGCCGCTGCCGCTACAGGAATCTCGCGGTTCCAACTTGTCTTGTAGCTGCGCGTACGTTCCATGCTTAATTAGTACATGATCATCACTGTTTATTTCAATAAAACATGATCGTTACTGATCGACAATATAATCATATCTAGTACACGTAGGCTAGTAGCACTGCCTTACAAAAAGTATTATACGGCATAACGACAATGCTTCTTCGCAGTCGTCACCGGTGGCAAAGAAGGATCAGAGGAAGAAGGCGGCGTTTCCCGGCCGGCCAATGGAGTCCGCCGGCACTCCCTCCCGCTGTCAGGGAAGGACGAAGGCTACGCGTACGTGCGCCGCGCGTGCCCTGAAGCCGCAGGCCGCAGCCGATACACGTACGCCGGCCGTACAGGCGGATGGAACGGAACAGTGGAGTCGTCGGCCCGTGCAGAGCCGATCTGCTGCTGCGACCGCGACCGCTGCTGTGCGCACGTAGAGTCTCGCCTCGCCATGGACAGATGCTTTAGCGCACCTGCTGCTGGCATGCATGGGCACATGGCGTCGCGTCCCCGCGGTCACGAGGCGTTCAGGAGCAGACGGGCGAGCAGGCTGCCTGCACGAGTGCATTTACTCGGAGGAATTCGCCTGTCGGGGAACACGGCGTCTCTTCCTGGCTTTCATACTGCCACCGTATCCTGCGTCGCTTTTAACACAGTACCATGTACTTTTTTTTATCACAATGCACTTATGTAGTATGTGTACCCGTAAACAAATCAAATGGAACAAAGAAATTAAACAGCATTTTTCCATCCCAGTATATTTTTACCTCACTTTTTTTTAGTTTACCTCTACTTAGAATCCATAGATAGATTATCCATAAAAGTTCGAGATGGTTGTACGGACTTATATCTATGACAGGATGAAATAGGATGTCATTCTACTTTTGCAATTTGATCCCAAATAATGCATGCATTTGCTTTGCTTGCTCTGTTGCTTAGTAAAGAAGATAGAGGGAGGCGCTAGGGAGGAGTGAGAAGAAAGGTGTCTGCGTGTGTTGTTTCTTTGTTTGGTCAGTGATGAGCTGCGTAACAAGATCTCCGGCCTCGTGGTCAAGGTCGGGGGTTGCATGGATGGAATCATTTGATGGGCACAGGGGACTCCTCCTTCCAACGACATTCTTTTACATTCCCGCCGCATCACGTGACACGCGAATCATTCGGGCCCAGTAAATTATTAAAGCCGGCATTCCTTTCCACAAAGAGAAAAACAAATTGATGGACTAGTGAAACTGTAGCCCGTAGGGTACATGACCCAATAACATATGCCACGTGTACGGCTTGCCAACTTGATCTATCATAGCGACAAGCTAGATGAAGAGAGCTGTGAAGTCAAACCGGAACAGTAACTTGAGCAACAACAATCGTACCCTGCCATCAGCGTGAAGAAATGGTCGAAAAAAAGTCTATTATTGTGCTTGGTTGATAACTAATTTTTCCATGCATTATTATATACTAGCCTATCAACCCGTGCGGAACTAGTTAAATTAATATAAAATAAGACTTATAGCTACTAATTATAACTATTTATCTCATACTCTCTTTAATCTGTGAAATATTCTAACGCAATACTCTAAAAGATATTATTATCTAGTTGCAATAGGTTTATTTAGTAATATTTTTTTTACTTTACATCACACCTCCATATGTGTTTAATATGTATTTAATTAAACCATTTATTTGAACTATGTGAACAACATGAAAATTGGCATTCTTATCTCTTTCTTCATACATAAATACATGGTGACACACATCATGAGTAGTATTTTTATATAAACAATAATATAAATAATATATTAATAATAATAGAAATAGTAATTTAAAATTTTATATGAGGCACTTTAATATTTTATTATAATTATATAATTTAGATTCAGATTTCTGGGTTACTTTAACTTTTAATGATGACATAATTGGACTTATATGCAAATTTATAAGAAGATTAGGGGGCTACTTTAGATTATTTTTTATAATGGCAGAGGTGTGTACTTTAGATACATGTTTAGGGGTTACTTTTGATTATTTGTTATAATGACAGAGGTGGGTAATTTAGATACATGTTTAGGAGTTACTTTAGATTATATTTTATAATGCCAGAGATGGGTAATTTAGATACATGTTTAGGGGGTTACTTTAGACTATTTTCATAATAGCAGAGGTGGGTAATTTAATGGAAAAGATAACAGATCCAAAGGCTACTATAATTAGATTTATCGGATTGATGGTCAGATATTTCTGATTTTTGTGAGAATTTTTAGAATTTCTCTAATTTGTTAAGTGTCAACCTAGGATTCTATGTGGCTTCACGTGGAGGCTTCAAATAAGCCTCCAATTAATAATAGTAAGAATAATAGTAGGATTAGTTTCACCTTACTTTTGTGCCGATAAAGTTGACCACTTAAACTTTGACAATAGTTCTCCTCCTACGTGTTGCTTGTATAAAACCCTTATTAAATAAATGTGTAGTAGATCGCAAGATTCTGTTGGTAACAAGTAGATTGTAAGATCAATCTTATGTAACTATTTAGCTATGCAACCAACTTGGTGCCTCTAGTTGCTGCTCAGAAAGTTTGTCGTAGGCCAGACGAGTGGAGTTGGCGAGACAAATTCTTTGGAAGCGCAGAAGGAATAAGATCCCAACGCAGTGTCCCTTTCATGGATTCCTACTTCTTTGCCAAAGATTCGAGCAGTTCCAACAATATTCTTCTCCGACTCCAAAATTTTCTCCTGGTCAAATCAAACCCAGGAAGGCACCGTGCACTGCGCCAAGGGGCAGACATGGCCGAAGAATTTTCTCACCAGCAAATCTTATTTTTATGTCTTTGGCAGAAAGAGGCTGATTTATATGCCTTTCGCAAGAAAAGAAAAAGGCAATTTTTATGCTATCCTATCCATGGCACCACCGCATTTGACATCAACATGCATAAGTTTCAGCTCAATTTTTTTAAAAAAACATCCTTAATTTTAGACGACGAAGGAGAAGGATATGCCACAAGCCACATGTGTTGGACGAGATGAAAACAGACGTACAAATTACCAATTAAGCGAGGAAAAAATTCACCATTTCGTAAGTCCTCAATCATCAGGATGATGGTAAATATTCGCGTTCCCCGTCTTGTATGAGTTATGCTCTGATTTGATTATCTACCTTTTAGTTTGAGGAAGTGTTAGGCCAAATAGACTCCAACTTCCACGCCAAATTTTCAGGTTTGCATAGGAAATTTTAAAATAGCACAGAATGATGAGAAGATCAGGGTTCCTAGTTGCGGCAGATTCACCTTGATGTTATAATACTGTTCAACGTTACTCTGCTGCTCCACATTTGATCTTACAGTACATCCCTGCACGTGATTAGAGATTAACTGTTTGAACTTCTGACAAAGCCATCTCAACTGGTACATGTACTTGTAGCTGTAGTTAATTTCTGATAAAATATAATAAACTGTACTAGCTACAACGACTTAGGAAAGAAGCGGGAAAATGCACTCTGACTGCCGATACATATATACTATCCGTAACCTAATTTCATCCGTTAGGCACCGGTTCAATATCTAATTGCGAGTAGGTCACACAGTGTTGACTGTTGTATTCAAATTCAATTTGGCGCCGACGTCTCGTCACATCCTAGCAGTCCGACTGTGATCCGACGGTCCGGGTTGCCAGTGGACTAGCATATGGTAGTTGGAGCAGGCGTGCTTTTCTGAATAATAAGACCTGCCTGATCTATGTTGTGCTATTATAAATTTGCCTTTCCAAGTCAATCAGGAGCAAGGATTTGATTGAGATTATGCCCGGGCATTTTTTTAGTTTTCAAGTGTTCTGACTAGTCGGGAAGAGTGTATTATAACTACGTATTAGTCAAACACCAGAGCGTCATGTGTGGATCCTGACATCAAATGTTTTGTTTAGAATTTGTTTACTCGGTTAATTCAGGTTCAGACCCTACAGGCTACAGCGCTTGCATTTTCAACCGTCAATTCAAGTTCAGGTTAACCATCCATCTACCGTGCTTGAGTGCTTGGCCGAGCCCAGTCATGAAGAATCATTTTTTCCCCTTCTTTTGAAATTTCACAGAGACTTATTCAAGCAGTAGAATTTTGGACAGCAGCAAAACACAGACATGAAGGAAAGAGATCTCTGAAGTCCTGAAGAATATATCTTTCCTTCCTTTTGAAATTTCGCAGAGACTTAATGAAGCAGTAGAATTTTGGACAGCAGAAGAACAAAGATCTGAAGGGGAGGAAAAGCAGCAGTAGCGGTAGCACCTAGATCTGCAGAGTCTCGTCTTTCCTGGCAATTGGCATTCCCCTCCCTTTTTCTCAGTAAAGTTCCATCCAGAACCGCCTGCTCCTCGCAATCAAAAGTTTTTGTATGGCAGCCGGTGCAGGCGTTCATCCATCTGATCTGAACCATCTCGGCACCATCGACCTGGCCTTTTGCCGCTCAGCTGAACAGTTTCCGAAACCGCCCAGAATTCTCGCGGATAACATGTCCGCCGCCGAATCCACCCGTTTCCCAGAAAGGGGAAAAAGCAAAAGGGCGAGCCGAATCGCCGAGCGCAGGAACAAAAAGAAGCCGCCGAGTACGACCTGGACTGACTGGAGCCGAGACGGACATACGGAATCCCCTTCGTGTCGCACGCCCCGTGTACTGGCCAGAAGCTTTCTCATGCGTCGAGTGCACACAAAAGCAGCGTTCGATCTGGCCATGTCCGGCGAGATTCCGCACTAACGCGGCTAGTCGGCTATAAACTGGCAATGAATACCCTGATCCACCCCGGCCCATGCACGCCTGCAGTGACTCCTCCGGTCTACCACACAAGCATGTGTGTTCTTGGCTGTGCAATGTGCATCCGGTGTGCCAGTGGGGTGAAATGTTGAATGCGTTCACCTACAGGGCCAGGGCGCATCTGTGCAAATGATTGAAGGGGTCTGGGGACCCTTGCTGTGGTCCATATCATGGGCTGCACACTTTCACTACTGTCCTCCCAAGTCCAATCCGGCAATCCCCCGGTAGTGATTCTCCATCAAAGGGGTGGAGATCGGACCATCGGACCGGCCGGCGCCGACGGTGGCGATGGATACCAAGTGGGGATGGTGCCGCTAATATTACAGGTCGCGCGCTATGCGACGCGTCACAGAAGGTCCAGCTACAGCCCACCGCGTCGCGCTGCCGCTCACCGCGTCACCGAGGTAGGGGAGGGAGAGGGGTTGGAGCAGCCGCCGGGGGTGGGAGGTGAGGGGAGCGGCAGGCGGCGAGGTCGCCGACGGCTGGGGTGGTGGAAGGAGGCGGTGGCAACGGCTTCCATTGCCGGCGGCTGTAAGGGAGGTCGTGGGTGGCGGCGGTCCAGTGGTGGTGGAGGTTCGGCCGGCGGCGGAGGCGAGGCGGCGTGGGGCTGGATCCCCAGTGGGCGGGGCCGGCGGCGGGGGCAAGAAGGAGGCCGGGTCGAGGAGAGGTGCTGGGTTAGGGTCGGCGGCGGCGGAGGCGGGGAGATGGGAGGAAGAAGATGAGGAGGCAGGCGGCGGAGGTGGGCTTGCCCAAGTGAATGGTGCAGGTTTTCCCCATCAGATCGAGAGGATTTCACTGCTGCAAATGAGGACAATTTTTGGCGCTTTGTTTTCAGCCTCGTTCTTTATCTTTCTTACAGTTAGATTTGCATAGGTGCCTAATTTCCAAATGTAGATGCCACTTGCCTATCCACTACTCTTCATCAAAGTTGAAAACATGTATGGGTCCTCGAGGCCTTTTCGTACGCTTTAGACCAGCTCAAAGCGTGTACAACACATGCTTCTCCCAACATACCCAAATGTTCTAGACAACCAGTCTAGTGTATCCTCGGCTCTTATACAGTTATACCTGGAATGGGGTGGGAATCATTCGCGAGACATCATGCATGGAACTCTCCATGTCCCCTTGTTCGTTTGTCACTCATGCTGTCCATGATGCGCTCATGCTGGCTGGTTTCTGCTGGTATCTTCAGAACAGCTTTTTCCCGAGCTAGGGATGTGTATGATGAGCTCCAGGTGGTGCAGTATGGGGGGTGCCCATTGTATTGCTGCACAATTCCGAGGTAAACTCGTCGATTATATCCGTATTTGTATGGCACATATATAGTGGTAAAAGAACAATGACTAAAAGATGAGGCAGTTCTCTTTTGATCCACTTGCATACTAAGTGGTTGATCATATTGCATAAGGTGGTGTTCATGGTCTACCTCATTTTCAGGTGACTGTCAGAGCTCTTTAAGTATTATTTCTTTAAAAAGAAAATAAACGTTCGTGCCTCCAAAACTCCAAAGGCCTCTATACTTCATCTTAAAAATAAACCACATATATGAAGTGTTGGTGGGTTTGGTGAGACTACCTGAATGAGCCCCTTTAAGAAATGCATCGAGCAACATGGCAAACCACATATACTATGCCATTATTAGCTTTGGGCATTTCGCTTTTGCCCGGGAATAATTCAGGTAGGTAAGCATGTATGTCCACAAATACCAGCCAGAAACCTTTGAATGAAGAGGATCACAGCATCTGCTTGGACTGTCCTGGATAAAGCTACTAAATCGGAAAGAAAGAGAAGCCGTTATATCATGCGAAAAAGGCTCCTAGTCCATCCGAGGAGAACTTGGCCAGATGGAAAGGATGTGTTAGGTACTTAGGTCTTTGATTTTACATATATGGGAGCAGGTTGATGAGACAGAGTTCTCATCAAGTCTAACGCCTCTACTTTTTTTCCATCTCTGGTTTCTTGATTTGGCTTGTGATGTTTTGCAAGGGAACAATAGAGGGACAGGGCCTTTTGGGGTGCTCTTCTAAAGCGCTTCCGGTGGTTCATCTGCTACATCTACTTCCACAAGAAAACTCGACAAGCTGATTTGTTTACACTTTTCAGTGTTTATTCGTTGATGGATGGAAGAAAGCTCGGTTTTGTTATCTGCTTCTCTGCAGGCCTTTTGTCGACGAGACAAAAATGCTGCCCCCGGTGGTTAAAGTTTTCTACGGAGTTCCGGTGTGGTGGAAGATGACATGGCGCTGATGGAGACCCTCGGTCAGTTTCAAAAACGAGAGAGAGATAGGGGATCTAGATTTCATTGGCTCTGGACATTACCGGGGCCGGTGCCATCGCCAGCAGGCTAGGATCCAAGTGCAACCCCACCGGCAGATGATGGGCATTGTTTGATCCAATCAGACGGACTTGGTTGCGCCCCCGGCAAGCATCGTGCGTCCAAACCACTCCTCCTAGTACAGGATCGGAGCAGCAGCAGCTAGCGCTAGCAGGCAGAGGACAAGGGGGACAGCCGGACCTGCTCCGCCGTGCTTTTGATGTGTCATGGACGCAGGGGTGACGAGTCAGCCGGGAGTGGTAGCGTCGTATACTCGTATCTCATCGATGATCTCCATGGCGCCTGCTCGGTTGGGGAGGGACCTGTCCTCCGTAGGTGGCATCTAGCTAGCTCGGGTCCAGGGTCCTGCGTCGCCCTGTTTGCTCCAGTGTTCGAGCGAAAGGTCGAGGACATGGCATGGATGGTGGTAGTGGTGGTGGAGGGGCGCTGGACTTGTACTACTAGTACTAGTGGGGCTGGCCGGTCGCCGCCGGCGGGGTCCATGGAGCAGTGCGCGACTGCGCGGTGCCGCGCCGGGCGCTCCCCTGCCACCGCCGATCCCCACTGGCCACCGCGCGGCGCCCGCTCTCGTCTCTCCTCCTGGTGCAGGCGTGCAGCTCGGCTCGTCGGAGCCGTCGCCCCGGGCGCCGGGGGGTCCGCGGAGCCCTTGCCCGGGGGTGGTCTGGACTCGGCTAGTTGGGCTCGGCACTGGATCTGTGGATCAGGATCGCTGCGGGGAGAAGAGAAAGGATGACACGGCTTTTCCCTTCAGATACTGTGCGGTACTCCTGGTTAATTGTTATCGTCGACACGTGCGGCGCCCGGGGCATGCCGGTGCGACCGAGCAGCAACGGACGTGCCCGTAACGAACCCCTTTTAATTTAATTTAATTTCTTTCGGTGGACTTATTCGAAAATAATTCAATTTAGGAGTGTTTTTCTTTTTTGAAGAGGGTACAGTTTCGGAGTGGATTTAAACGGAGGATGAAGAAAAAACAGAAGGAAAAGGAGAGAAAGAGAGACGGAGAAAACGGTCGGGTGGCCGCGGCCTGTTCCAAGAACAAGAAGCCCGTGTGGGTGGGGGTTGGGTTCAGGACACGGACGGCGTGCGAGTGGGACAAGAATTCTTCTCTGCGACGGTGCAGCAGCAGGCTGCAAGGAATCGAATAAACGGCCTGGTCGATCGAGTTCCCAGGCCCAAAAAAACTCATCGGCGCAGTACACGTACGCACCAACGCCGGCCGACGACAGCCCTTCAGAACGACGGAGAGCCACCTCCTGCAAAATCTGCAGCCCGGCCGGCCCCCTCCGAATCTGCATGCATGCAAATATGCAATGCAACCCTGCGGTGCGGGCCGTGGCGCGGCGAGAGCATCCTGCAGCTTTGGCAGCGCGGGGGCACGCGCGCCTGCGCTGCACGCATGCACATGCAGGGCCGCCGTCACGTCAGCCTGCCCGGCCCGGCACGTGGTGGGCGGCGGACACCCCCACACGGCCGGGCCAACCCCCCTCTGGCGCCGCGCAGCGAGAGCGCACGCCGTGAGGCGGCTCGCATCATCCGGCCACCGCACGATGCGCCAGTCCATCCAAGCCGTGCCAGCGCGCGAGTGCCGCCGTTCGATTTGATCGCACTCGCTGCTGCAGACCCCCCAGATCTCGACCCCCTTCCGCTTGCATGCATGTCACGTACACCAATCACATGCAGGGTGCCGGACAGCCCGTCCAGTCAGGCGTCACCGCGCGGCCGTCGCGCTCTGGCCTCTGGCGTCCGGCGTCCAGATGCTCTTGCTGCGAGAAGCGTCGGTATCGGCGTCGCAGGTCGAGCCGCCGGCCCCTCCTGGCGGAGAAAGCGGCCAACACATGCATGGCCCAAGTACAAGCGCCGCGTGCGCGCGCAGGGTGGGCACGCGCGGGTGGCCGGGAGCAGCGAATAACAAGGCAACAGTCGCACGCCGTGCCAACAAGTGCGCGCGCGGCGTGCCATGATTCCAGCTCAAAAGCGCCAGGTGCACATGACATGATTGGGACATCACTGTGCATGCCCGCCGGCGCGGCTCGCTCGGTTATCCCCTTCCAAAAACTCCAACCAGCTGCCTGTCCACGGCATGCCATGCGCCCATGCCAGTTTCGTGCTCCGTTCACCCGGCAGGGGCGCGCGAGCCCAGAAAGCATCATCACCATGGATCCTGAAAGCGAGATGCGACTATAGTAGCAGTGAAAAGATGTCATGGACGCATCCATGAATGATGGGATGGCGACCTGCTGCGGAGACGCCGCCGACCCGGCCCGTTGGAACGAGATCTGGTCACGCATGGCGAGGAAGATCGCCGCGGCCGGATCGGAGGAAGCGGCCGGGGGCGGCCGGCCGGCCCGGGAAAAGACGGCGACGTGAGTTTTCCAGGTCACCTCACCTCACACTAGCGTCCTCCTCCGAGTAGCGGAATCCGGAGCGCATCTTTGATCTTTCCATAGCAATGCTGCATGCCATCGCATGGCGCGAGAATTATTTGCAAGCAAGCATGGGGCCGGGCCCGGCCAAAGTACGCACAAAGTTTCATGGTGTCTGCATATACTGCTGCCGTGACCTAGCAGCTGGATTCAGAACTTGAGATCCTCTGCGAGAGCTGCAGGTGGCTCACATGTGGCGAGAGCTCCTGAAAACCTTGCCCTTGTTTCATTCTGGCCACGCCCACGCATACGCACTTGTCGAAAGCAACTCGACAAAGAAAAAAGGGACCATAAACATGTACAGATGTGGTATATATGTTCTTCACTCCTGTAAACCTGCAATGTGCATATAAATTGGGAGGCAACGACGGCCAGTGAGCTTTTTTTTTTGAGTGCCTTGCTTAAGCTAGACTTGGGTATTACTGCTAGATTGCCGGCCTAAAGGAGTAGCAGATGCAGAAGGGAAGGCTGTCCAGTCCACCGTCCACCATTTCCGGTCTTCTGGAGACTCTGAACGCAGACAGAACACTACTGCTGGTCTGTTCCTCACCATCTTTGATCTCTCCCTCCTTTCCGCGCCGGCAAATCCTCATTGGCCGATCCAAAAGGAGTCAGGGTCCTCATAGCCATCTACTAAAACTCGACATAGAAAGGTGGTGACGAGCTGCTGGCCTGCTTGGTGGTGGTGCTGCTGCTGAAACAAGAAGAAAGCCTGGAGGCCAAACCAACCGTGTCCGCCGGTAGCTGCTCGGCCGCCAGCCGTCCTGAATCTAGCGTCCCGGTGCTGCAGCTAGCAGCTTCAGCTGCTGCTGCGGAAGAGCAAAAGCTAGGGTTTGGTTTACGGCAAAAGCTAGCGTCTCGGCCATGCACGTGATCTCTCCTCTGGGCGCCGTGTCTTTCTTTCTGTTTACGGCCGGCACGAAAGACCTCTGGCTGTCTGGCAGTTTTGCTCACTGCCCGATCGACCGTGTATGTAGATGGATGCTGTTTGACTTGATTTGCTCGCCGGCCGGTGGGAAAGGCCTTGGCCGTGGAGCCGTCCGTACCGCGGCTCTGGCATGGCTCGACACGGGCGTTGTCTGGTTAGCTGACGGATTTGGGATTTCCCCGGAGGCTTTGGGTTCTGTTCAATCAAACGACTGTAGATGCATGGGCTTCAATCTAATCACTGTGATGCCTACGGAGGGGGAGGACAGATGTGTTGGCAGTAAATGTGCATTCGATCACCGGTAAAAAAGAATGCGACAAAACATAAAAGATACTCCAGCATATTCCTACCTTTTTCTCATTGAATTGGTGGCAGCAACGGAGAGCGAGGGATGAAAACGAAAGTGGTAATTTTCGATTTTCGAGGATTATTTTTGAGATTTTATCAACTTTTAAGGCTAAATAAAAATGAAAATAATTATTGAAAAACAAAAACGAAAATGGTAAAAGAATATGGAAGTGAAAACGGAAATGATTTGAGCGTCTTACGATCGTTTTCGAGAAATATTGTATTTTCATCCTATTCTACCGTATTTTATCGATAAAAATATCATATTCACGTACAATACAAGCACACCCTGCTATCTATATTTTTAGAGACTTACAACTCGTTTATTCTAACCCTAAACCATAACCTAATGACCTGAATTTATAGGACTATGGATAGAAAAATTAATGTCTAAATTTTTAGTACTATAAAATGAGATATATGCATGGATGGATGAATTCTTGATTAATATCTTAACCATCATACTTGTGTATGAAATGTGTCAAGTTATATGGTTAGTATTGTGCTCTATAGTTTGACATATTTATCGTTTTTTAAAATATTATTTCAATGGATTTTGATCGTTATCGATATATTCTCAGTCGTATATCTTTGTTTTCAAAATTACTGTAATACTGATGCCGTCTTCGTTTCCGATAATATTATTTTATTTTTGTTTTTGATAAAAAAAATATGAAAGTGAAAGTGGTGGAGGCTTTCGCTGATCGTTTGCGACCATTTTTATCCCTAAGCGCAGCAGTGTCGAACAAGGAACAAGATGAACAGAAGAGCAGACTATCAAAGGAAGGAAAAGAAGAAGAAACGAAACGGTCACATACGTTGACCAATAGAAGCTAAGAATCAGTCAGCGCGTTAATATCTCTCCTTTATCCATGATGATGAAAGGTGCCAATTTTATCGAAGCAGAGGATCGGTTGGCAAACTATTTGACGAACAACGACGAAGTTGGCATCTTATAAAAAAAAACCGATGGAGTTGGCAAAATGCTTGGCGAGGAGGAAAGGCCCACGACGATACCGGGCCTTTTCAAAGATTTTCCGGATCCAATCTTAGCGTTGTCAGTCCATTAAAGAGACGTTAACCTTGTTGGGCCGGACCTTTTCTGTCCGACGACGCGTGGGCCCAGACCCCCGTCGGCAGCAGCACGCCAGCATGCCCTTCGTCCTTTCCCCCAACGGGAAACTCTCCAGACCCCACACAGCCACAACGCCCCTCGGGACGCCCACTCTGCCGACCGGTGGGACCCACAGAGCCAGCACCGGCCCCTGCGACACGGCACGCGCGCCACCCAGTCCCACTGCCGCCTCGGGCCCACCGAGCCACCGCCCTACGGGTCAATGGCCTCGTCGGAGAGCATCTCGCTCGGCAGCTTCCGTCCCAGTCAAGGTGACCGTTGGGCTGCGGGGCAGCCCGAGACGCGCAACAAAACCCACATCAGTCTCCCGAGCCCCGAAGGCCTCGCGCACCCACGCCACCGGCACCGCACCGGCACCCTCACCCACCCACCTCGGCGTCAGCGGCGAGTCCCAGGCCCCAGGGCCGGAGGGCGATGGCGGCGATGATGATGACCGCGGGCGAGTCCAGGTCGCCGGCGCGCGCGCTGCGGCGGCTGGCCGGCTCCGCGGTCGCCGCCGTGCTGCTCCGCCGCTCCTTCAGCGCCTCCAAGTGGTACGCCGTCTTCCTCCGCGTCCGCGTCCGCGTCCGCGCCGTTGTTTGTTTTCTCTCTCCCGCGTCGTCCTCTTCGTGGCGACGGCCGACGGGGGGTTTGGGTGTACGACTGACTCACTGACGGATGGGGGCCTTTGCCTTTGGCAGCAAGACGGAGGCGCGGATGGCGACGGCGCGGATGAAGCTGCTCCGGAACCGGCGCGAGGCGCAGGTGCGGCAGATGCGCCGCGACATCGCCGCGCTCCTCCGCGACAAACAGGAGGACACCGCGCGCATCAGGGTGAGACTTGGGTTGCATTACAAATTAGTTCGTCGGAGAAACTTGGGTTGATGATACTGTTTAGACAGAGTAGAACCTTCGTCCCGGCGTGAGCGGAAAATCCCTCGAATGGGAAGCTGCGCCTGCGCGTGTTCTTCGTTTCTGATCTCGCGATTTATGCCTTAGATGCGGGTTTTCGGATTTCCAGGGCAGCGATACCGAGAAATGGGGGATTCTGATTTCTGGTGTACAATGACAAGAAATTCCATATTAGTTGATTTGATTCACTTTGGTCAGTTGGGGGGGTACACGACCAGAATTGGAAACTTTAATTGCAAGAGATTAACTGCCATAACATAATCACAATTGGGAAACTTTTCTGTAAGAGATTAACTGCTATAAACATGGCGTTTCTTTCCATTAGTAATATTGAGGTAAGGAAACTCCTTAATTGTGCTTTAATTTCGGAACAATGGCACCACTATTTTGAAGTGTATGTAGCCCCTGAATAAGTTGTGTAAGAAAATTAGGTATATCAAACCTCATTGATATGGGCTGAATTTCATACAATTATTAATCGATGTACTTGGCAATTTTACAGGTTGAACATGTAATTAGAAAGCAGAACTTCATGGCAGCCAACGAGATCATTGAACTATTCTGTGAGCTGATCGTTACGCGTCTCCCCGTCATTGCAAAGCAGAAGTTTGTCCTGCGCAATCCTTGGCTTCAAAAATTATCCATTCTCATAACTAAAAGAAGGTCCTAATCTTCTGCTACCTCTTTTGCCATCCTTTTATTCAGGGAATGTCCTGCAGACTTGAAAGAAGGCATCTGCAGTTTGATATTTGCAGCTCCAAGGTGCTCAGAGCTCCCTGAACTCGGTCGAATTCGTGACATTTTTGAAAAGAAGTACGGCAAAGATTTCGTTTCTGCTGCAGTTGACTTGCGCCCAGATGCTTCTGTTAATAACCTTGTAAGCAAGGATCTTTAGTTAAAATTCAACAAATCATTGAAATAGATGTATTTGCCTATGTCCACTCTTCTCAAGTCTGAACTTGGTCCCCTTTTGAAGCTGATCGAGAAGCTGTCTGTTAAGAAGCCTTCTGGGCAAACTAAGCTGAAAGTTCTAAAGGATATAGCAAAAGAGCACCAGATTGATTGGGATACCACTGAGAGTGAGCAGGAGCTTCTGAAACCTCCTGAAGATTTGATTGTATGTGCTACTGATTACTGAAACTCTCTTGTGCATGCTTCAATCTTACTTGCCTGAAGTTTTGAGTTAATATGTTTGACTTCTTTGCAGAAAGGGCCAAGTACATTTGTTGAAGCTTCCAATATGCCTGTTAAGACTACTCTGACACCACATGTTGTGCAACCAATTCCAACTAACTTCAGGTTCCAGTCCTTCTAGATATGTAACCACATGAGTGATTAGATTTGCAATATCATTAGTTTGTTCCTCATACATGTCTTCTTATTCTTTTTCTGCAGCTCTAGGTATTCTGATGATGAATCTGATAACGGGGACACTATGCAATTCAAAGATGCCGCTTCGGCCGCACGAGCAGCTGCAGAGTCTGCTGAGAGAGCAGCATCTGCTGCCAAGGCCGCAGCTGATTTTGCCAATAAGAACAGCCATCCATTTGATGAAGTCGAAGATTGCAAAGCTTCAGCTCATGAATCTCCCCGCAAGAGGCAGTCAATGAGCAACTCAATCAGGTCATCCAGGAAAGAAGATACAGATGCCTTCGATGAACTAAAACCCCATGGAGGGAAAGCATCCAGCACAGGAAGCTTCAGCGGAATGAACCACATAGAAGACAGAGACAACTATCCTGTGGATTTGGACACTAAGAAGACACGCAGAAGGAACAGCCATTCTGCTCGGAAGGTGCACTCAGAGATAAAGTTCGATGATTCAGAGGGACTGTGTTCAGAGTCAGAGGATGAGAATGATGTGGAGATACGGTCGGTAGAAAGGCCACTACCTCCTACAAGAGAGCCTTTTACAGAAAACCGTCACTCTGAAGAGGAAGAGCTCGGCAACGATTTCTCTGAGTTGCCAAAGGCAAACCTTCATTCTCGTGTTCATCCAAATATGCCCCTTGACTACGAAACTCTCACTGCACGCTTTGAGGCGCTCAAGTCCGGCAAGCTTCCATAGTGCAACACGAAGAGCAGAGCTCCTCATATTACATTCTTCCTTACTGCTTCTGTACAACAATATATCACATAATAGTAGGTTATAGTGTGTCTCTAGAGTATTTGATTTTGGCTTAGGCCAAGGATTTGCCAATTCAATCTATTGCTGCATTTGTATTGTTCTAGTAATATATAGATCATTTGTATTGCCTTTCTCTAGCGTACCTGCTGTTGCTGAGCTGAGATGGCAATCCCAACTGTGTTTGCAATCTGCTCATGGCTGGAAGACAGTTTCTGCAGTATTTTGCAACGACTGATACCCCTGCGGTTTCAAAGTTCCATCTTTGGCATTTCTCCACATGTCAACTTCGCTATTCGTTTCAGTTTCTTTGGGGTAAAGCGTTGAGGGCCTGAATGGAGTCACGATTTCACGATTCAGTTCAGCTGGTGCCCGCGGTATGGCTGTTGTTCCACAATCCCCATGCAGCAACCTGGAGAAACTTTGTTGACTCGTAATGTAAGTCCTAACAAAGTGATAAGCATATATCTCTGATTATCCACAGCAAAACTTACGTACAGAGAATAAGAACAATGGCTCTCTAACTTCTTGCATGTTGTTTTGATAAGGAACTTCTTGTACTTCTAACACCTTGATCGCTGCAGGATCAGATTGCTCTGAACAACACCTATCTTTGGCCCTACTACATACACTGAGCTGCAACTCTAAACTGCAACCTGATGGCTGGCTCCTACATACGACGCCACGCCGCTTGCATAGTGGCACGACGTCGCCATGGTGCTCAGGAACGCCTGCTCTAGCTCGGCAGAGGCGCCTCTCCTGAGCAAGCACATGGCGTACACCATGACGGCGGCGTCGCAGGGCAGCGTGATCCTGCCGTCGTCCCCACCCGCGAAGCCGAACTCCTCCTGCGACATCCGCAGGAGCTCCGCGAAGACCGCGGTGCCGAGGCACGCCAGCGGCACCTCGAACCGCGCGCCGTCGGCCGTGTACACCGCGCAGTGGCCCTTGCTCACCACAGAGGTGCAGCACTCGTTGGCTTCATTCGCTGCCGTCCGCCAGGTGAGGCGCTTCCTACCGAGCGCCGCCATCCTCTGCCATTTCTTGGCCAACTGAGTGATCCTCTTGGCGCTGATCATGGTTGGTGCTTTGCCCCTTCTCTTTTTCTTTCTGAAAGGAAGCTGGAGAGCAGTGACTTCAGTTTGCAGTGCTTCGTTTGTGGAGCTGCGAGTGATGACTGTTTGGAGGCCACCTGACCCTGAATATATAGATAGGAGTAGCTCACACCGTCACACGACTAAACGAGGGGGGATGGTTGGGCAAGGGACAAGGCCACGAGCACGGAGAGTGCGATGTTGCAAGACGCTTTCGGTGCGGGCGAGGGGCACGACACGAGGACCCCATGTTTGTTGGGGCCAACGTGAAGTGCGACTTGCGAGGGCCACACGCCCACACTTCAAGTGGATGTTCAGCTGGCGGTTGTGCCATCAGATACATCAGCAGTTTTCAGACTGAAAACAAGGCACTACCCACAGCAAAATGAGGACAGGGAAGCATGGAGCCATGGTCGGAGTGTTTCAATCAGATGGCAGTGGCATGCTTCAAGAATGATAATAACAAAAGAAAAACTGGAATTGTAGGGAACTGAAGGAAGCTGCTGCGAACTGGAGCTTACAGTGATAGATGTGCCACCGTGCCACTGCCAGTGATCCAGCTACAGACCGCGCAATGAAGAAGTGATATGAAGCTGTCGAGCAAGTTGTCTGGGCCGTCGAATAGGCCGCGCAACCCGGTCCCTCAGAAACAATGTGCTCGGGACAAAAGTTTTCAGATAGGGGACATACTGATAATCACAGCCACTGAAAAGAACCGGTACCGACATCTGGATCCAATCTACATGTTTCAAGACACATGAGGCACTGCGGTATGGAAGCACGTTGTGATATCCTAGCACCGAAACGCTGCAACAAGTGGCTCCAACAAGCGCCAGACAAATGGCCCCACGGAAATTCAGAAATCCAATCAAAACCACACGCTGCTTGTCCATGGAGGCATGGAGCACTGCATGTTGTGAGCTCGTGCCCTTGTCTGCTTTGCCAGTCCGAGTTGATAGCTGCCCTTGAACCGCATGCTCTTCACTTTCTTCTCAGTCCAACCTATAAATCCATCAGCTTGGCACCAACACTTCATCAGTTCATCAGCAGCTGAATACCACTACTACCTGATACAGAAGGTTCTCCGAACACTCAGCCAGGAAAGCAGGGGAAGCAAGCAACCATGATCAGCGCCAAGAGACTTGTCCAAATGGCCAAGAAGTGGCAGAGAATGGCCGCTCTGGCGAGGAAGCGGCTCACGCCGACGCCAACGGAAGAGGCCGAAGGATCCTGCGGCACCTCATCGTCCATGGCCAGCAAGGGCCACTGCGTGGTGTACTCGGCTGACGGCCGGCGATTCGAGGTCCCGCTGGCGTACCTCGGCACGGTGGTCTTCGGCGAGCTCCTGATGCTGTCGCAAGAAGAGTTTGGGTTCGCGAGCGACGACGGCAAGATCACGCTGCCCTGCGACGCCGCGGTGGTGGAGTACGTGATGTCCTTGCTCAGGCGAGAAGCCTCTGAAGAGGTTGTGAGGGCGTTCCTGAGCTCCATGGTCAGGCCATGCCACACTGTCAGCGGCGTGGCGCCATGCAGCCAGCAGTTAGCCTATTAGATTCTGGTGTACGTAATTTTTTTGGGCAACCAGATGTACAGTAGTTGAATCATAGGAAATGGTATGAAGTATATCACATGCCTCGCTGATGTTATCAGCCGCGAGCCATACTTTTGTAGTTTGGTGTTAGGAATATTCCTGAGCTGCTCTAAGCATTTGCAGCATTGCAGGACGCAAGGACCCAAGCTCATGTATTGTTTCAATGATTCAGCTGAGCCAAAATTTCAACATGTTTATCCAATATTCTTAGCAGTAGCGTTTTACAGAGTGACCGTTTGTTGGTGTAAAAGGATTATTTTCCTTCACCTTAAATATATGCCAACCATCTCATTTTCCGCTTGGAGGATATACAGGACACCAAACTTTTCTCCTCATTATAACTTTTCTCAGTTATAAAATGTACATTTGTTCATAACTTTTTTTTGCAATTTCAATATATCTTTCAAAGAAATGCAACAAATAATAAGGCGTCGACTCTATTGGCGTCAGCGTTGCCGGTTTGCAGCTTATGCACAGTTTCTCAGTTTTAGTGGTTCATCTCAGCCTGATTCTGAACATATTTAGGCTTACACTCTTTATAACATTTTTGCACCATGACATCGCAAAATTTTCAAAGTGGCAACAAAGAATGATGAATCACTTTATTAAGATTGAGAGACACTGTTCAATTTCCTCCCTTCTAATCATGTCAGAGTACTACAAATACAGGAGTACAAAGTGCATTGCACTAATGCCACCTTCCTTTACCACTGTAGATGGGTAAATTACATGAAGATTAGGGGATTATTTTAAATTATTTTTCTATAATGGCAGAGGTAGGTAATTTAGCTACATGTTTAGAGGGTTACTTTAGATTATATTTTATAATGGCAAATGTGGTAATTTAGATGGGGGGTTACTTTAGCCTATTTTTATAATGACAGATGCGAGTAATTTAATGGAAAAGATAACAGATCCAATAACTACTATGATTAGATTTGTCAGATTGATGGCCAGATATTTCTGAATTTTTAAGAGAATTTCTAGAATTTTTCTAATTTTTTAGAGTGTCCACATAGAATCTTAGGTGGCTTTGCGTGGAGGCTTCAAAAGAAATCTTTCAATTAGTAATAGTAAGATGCCAACAGGTCATTCCCTTGGCAATTTCTCTTTGAAGCATACATACGTAACACAAGCTTCGTTCTCTCCTAAATTGTGTGTGCAAATATGTCACTTTTACCCTTAAAAAAAATGTCACTCTTGGTTATAGAACACACACTTTATTCGCTATTCTTGCTTGCAGGTTTTATACATATTTTCAATTAAAAGCAACACAAAAATAATTAAATAAGAGCTGATTTTTCCTGTAGGTATTGGTTTGCCCAGCTCCGATTGATTGCTGACTTGCAAAGGCTTCACAACGCAAAATTTTTAAAGTGTCAGCAAAGAATGATGCCTATCACTTCATTAAGATTGTGAGACGGTTCAATTTCCTTCCTTCTAATCATGTCAGAGTACTACAAATACAAGAGCACAAAGTGCCTTGCACTAATAGCCACCTTCCTCTACCACTCGCAGGATCAGAACTTCAGAAGGCTCTGCATAACGCTTCTCTTTGTCCTACCACCTACGCTGATGAGCTACTACGGTACATTCACTTGTGCAGCAGCTGCAACTAACAGCAAGCTGCCACATACGGCGCCGCACGGCTCGCATGGTGGCACGGCATCGCCATGGTGCTCAGGAACGCCTGCTCTAGCTCGGCAGAGGCGCCTCTCCCGAGCAAGCACATGGCGTACTCCATGACCACGGCGTCGCAGGGCAGCGTGATCCTGCCGTCGTTGCCGCCCGCGAAGCCGAACTCCTCCTGCGACATCCGCAGGAGCTCCGCGAAGACCGCGGTGCCGAGGAAGGCGAGCGGCACCTCGAACCGCGCCCCGTCGGCGGTGTACACCGCGCAGTGGCCCTTGCTCGCTACAGAGGTGCAGCACTGGTCGGCTTCCTTATGCCAGGTGAGGCGCTTCCTCCCAAGCGGTGCCATCCTGTGCCACTTCTTGGCCAGCTGAGCGATCCTCTTGGCGCTGATCATGGTTGGTTCTTTGATCCTTTTGTTTCTTTCTGGATGGGAAGTCGAGAACTGGGGAGCGCTTGAGTTTGAAGTGCTTTGTTTGTGAGTTGTGATGGAATGGGATGGTTGGGCAAGGGATTGCAAGATTATGTAGCTCACACGGCTGCAGGAATGGGATGGTTGGGCAAGGGACAAGGCCACGAGCACGGCGAATGCGATGTTGCAACTTGCAAGACGCGTCTGCGAGTACGACTTGGATGCGGTTCTAGTGGGGATGAGTGTTAGCCGCGTGCCCATGCCGGTGCCGGTGCAGGTCGTGGTGTGGACGAGGACCCCATGTTTGTTGGGGCCAACATGAAGTGTCAGGCCCAGGCTTGTTCAGCTAGCGGTGTGCAGTTGTGCCGTCAGATATTCAGATTCCCTTGTTTTCGTTCAGACTGAAAACAAGCCTGCATGGGCTGAACGTTTTGGTCAGATGGAAATGGCATGCTTCAAGAAATGTATGGGAACTGGATGACTGGAAGAAGCTGCTGCGAAATCGAGCTCACATGATGTGCTAGTGATCCAGCTGCAGACCGCAAATTGAAGAAGTGATATGAAGCTGTCGAGCAAGTTGTTTGGAACGTTGAATAGGCTTAACTCGGCCCCTCAGGCCTCAGAGAGTGTGCTGGGCTCAAAAGTTCAGATATCTTAGTTAGGACAGGGGGCAACCACTGAAAAGAATTGGTACCAACCATTTTGACCCAGTTTACATGTCTTCAAGACACATGAGGCATAGCAGTATAGTTAGTACCCAAATACTGTAACAAGTGGCTCCATCAAGTGCCAAACAGATGGCCCCATAGAAGTACAATCAAAACCAACACTGCATGTTTCTGAGCTCGTGCCCTTGTCTGCTGTCTCTTGCCAACCTGAGATGATAGCTGCACATGAACTGCAAGCTCTATGTCTCTTTACTTTCTTCAGTTCTCGCCTATAAATCCATCGGCATTAGCACCCTAGGCTTCATCAGTCCATCAACAGGCAAGCACTACACCAAGCATCTGAACACCACCTGATACAAACTGAAGTTCTCTGAACTTTTTGCCAAGAAAGCAGGAGAAGCAACCATGTTCAGTGCCAAGAGACTCGTTCAAGCCGCCCTGGCGAGGAAGCGGCTCACGTCGACGCCGATGAAAGAGACCGAAGCAGGATCGTGCAGCACGTCGACGTCCGTGGCCGGCAAGGGTCACTGCGTCGTGTACTCGGCCGACGGCCGGAGGTTCGAGGTCCCGTTGGCGTACCTCGGCACGCCGGTCTTCGCCGAGCTCCTGAACATGGCGCGGGAGGAGTTCGGGTTCACGAGCGACGGCGGCAGGATCACGCTGCCCTGCGACGCCGCGGTGGTGGAGTACGTGATTTGCTTGCTCAGGCGAGATGTCTCGGAGGAGGTTGTGAGGGCGTTCCTGAGCTCCATGGTCAGGCCTTGCCACACTGTCAACGGCATGGCGCCATCGATGGGACTCATGCGCCACTCAGCTGTTTGTGCATAGCTCATTAGCTCGTGATGTATATTAGGTTCTTGTTTAGGTGGATGTAATCATGTGAAGATTCTGGAATCACAAGAAAATAGTACAAAATATTCTTCGTTTCATCCCTTTTCTAATCTCGTTTGGTTGCAACTGCAAGAAGGTAGAGCGTGAAAGAACTTGTCTCCCACACCCAGCAGCTCCGAAATTGTCACCTCCGTAAAATTGGATCCATCTAGGGCCCAGTTACACCGTACGATCAGATTCTCACGGCCCAGATTTGAGAAGGCCGAGCGGTCCTGGGTCTTTCGGGGTGGGCCCCGCGTGTCAGCCTGTCTTACCGGTGGGCCCCGGGTGGGACATCCATGGGCCTCCGTTCGTCAAGGACGCCTTCGGCTCCTGGTGGCGGCGGCGGCGGCGACGCCGGCCTGCGCCGTTGAGTCCGCCGCTCCCCCGAGCTTCCCGGTGGCTGTGCGTCGGTGCGATGCAACATGGCCCGCGTTAGTGCGCCGCGCAGCAGGCGGCTTGTTGGATCCGGTGAGAACTCCAAAATCAAATAGGTTGCCCCAATCATATTGTATTGCTGAAGGTAGAAAACTCAGCGAAGTGTGCTCAGATTTACTTGTCCAGACTCGCGCGTGCACGAATCCTTGATTAGCTCGTTGTTAATGCATCAGTGCCATCATTTGTTCATAGCAGCTGGCCGGACGGTGCTACATCTCAGTTTGGATTGGTAGTCTGCTTGTCTTACTGCAGCTCGTAACCACCCATTTATTTGTGTCTTGTTGCAATTACTGTGGATCTTCGGCAAGTTGTGACCTGTGAGTCATGCATGTTTCATCGTGTACGTGACTAGGGTGGTTTGTAGTTTGGACAAGTCCTGAGCTGCTCTGATCATTTGCAGAATTGCAGGACCTCAAGCTATTGAAATATTTCAGCTTTGCGTTTTCTATTTGAAGGATATGAGTTACACCATAGTTTTATCATAAGTACGTACGTGCTAATATGTGACTGTTCTCAGTTACTCAGTTATAAAAATGAAATTTATTCCCAATTCTTGTCTGCGAGTTGAATATATCTTTCAAAGAAAAGCAACACATGATAATTGATAACATCTCTACTCTATCCTGCTTGTGTGTGTATGGACCATTTATTATTTGGTAGTGAGTTGTCCAGTATAATTTCAGTAGCTTAAGATTAATTCCATTAGTCCATGAGAAAGCCTTGATTGGTTCATAGGAGCTGGCTGGACGGTGCCACATCTAATTTTTACTTGTGGTCTGGTTGTCTTGCAGCATCTCATGTGGCACAGTGGCACCCATTTCTCTGTGTCTTTCCGTCAATTTCCTGTGGGCCTTCGATCAGCTTCGAACAATACATGGTTCATTTATCATTGTTCTATCGCTGTCCCTGCGAGTGTAAGGGCTGTACTAGTTTGGAGTTCAGACAAATTCTGAGCTCATGCTTGCAAAATTGGCGTCGGGGTTTATCGGTCTACAAGCTTATGCACAGTTTTCTCATCCTGATTCTGAACATATTTAGTCTTACACACTAAAAACTCTTTTACACAGCAACCACTTGTTTTAGTCAAAACCCAAAAACTTATTTTCCTGCACCTTAAGCATATTCCAATGGGCCATTCCCTTTTCTTTTTTGAAGTAACACGGGTCATTCCCTTGGCATTTTCTTTTTGAAGCATATATATTGAAAGCAAGCTTCTCTCTTAAATTGTGTGTGCAAATATGTGCTGTTCACTGTTATACATACATTCATTCGATGTTCCTGTCTCCAAGTATCATATGTATGAAAAGAAACAAAAAAGTAAGAGCTGATTTTTCCTGTAGGTGTTGGTTTGCCAGGCTCTGATTCATCTCTGATTTGCAGGAGTAAAAAGGCTTCACATCACCAAATTTTATAGCAGCAGCAAGTTTTGATGCCTATCAGACTATCAGTTCATTAAGATAGAGAGAATGTACAATTTCCTTCCTTCTAATTATGTCAGAGTACTACACATACAAGAGTACAAAGTGTATTACACTAATAGATGTGAATAGGCTGCATGTCTTCAGGAGCTGCAAACTGCAAATTGCTGATGCAGCGCCACTGGTGGCACTGTATAGCTTGAGTGCTGGCAAGGAATCACTACGGAGCTCAGGAACGCCTTCTCCACTTCCTCTGATGCATTTCTTTGGAGCAAGCACATCACATACTCCAGCGCAGCTGCGTCACAAGGCAGTGTGATTCTGCCATCCTTTGTGAACCCAAACTCCTCCTGGGACATCCTGCGCAGCTCACTGAAGACCATCGTGCCGAGGTATGCTAATGGGACCTCAAACCTCTTCCCATCTGCCGTGTACACAGCACAGTGGCCCTTGTCTGCAACTGGAGAAGTGGCACAGCATGTGTCGGCATCTCCAGCGTCTGTCTTAACCCTTTGCCACTTCCTCGTCAATTGGGAAAATCTCTTGGAACTGATTATGATTGGTTCTTCTTGGCTTCTTGGTTCTCAGGTATTGTGCTCGGAAAGGCTAAGTTTGTGACTTTCGGGTTGTAGTGATGGTGTCTTGCTAACTCCTGTTATATATAGGTGTAGAAATGGCCCCTGCGGCCCTGCTTTCACGCAGCTGTCAGGGGACAAGGCCATGACCTTGGTACATGCATTGTTGGCAGCAAAGGTAGACATCGAGATTCAGATTTGATTTTGCTGGGCCATCACTCGGTGCACCATGAGGGCAAAGATAGTGGACTAGTGGTTGGGCATCAGACACTACAGTATAGGCTGCTGAATTGGGCAGAGACATAGTGCAAGAATACTGGTCCATCTTTTATGGAGGTCTTCCATCTGTTTCAGTGTCCTGTATCCAGTGATTTGGAGCTAAGCTGGTCAAACTTTCTCAAAAGCAATCATTCTGAATGATTTTGGACCCTCTTTAGTTATGTTTCTTGTGTTTTTGTTTTAGAAGGTCTGCTCCTCAGCTCTGAATTGAATGATGCGTCGTGCATCAGTCTGGGTTTATTTCAGAAGGTGGCACTCTGGCTACAGGATCAAATTGCCTCTGATTGACGACTAATAATTATTATTTGATGAGTACCTCAAGGATCGGATATGAGCATGCACCCAAACTGTGGGCTTAGCACATCCAGTCACTATGATACGGAGGGCTGGTCCATGAACATGCCCGAGATTATCAGCTAGCACCCAAGTTGCAATTGTAGGTCCATTAAGAAGTAGCAATGAAACCGAGTTCACATGAGATGCCAGTGACCTAACAGACCACCAATTGAAGAAGTGATGTGAAGCTGTCGAGCAATTGGTTTGGCCAGCTTAAAATGTTCAATCTGGTCGTTCAGATACAAATTGGCATGGGCATGAACAACTGTCAGGCTATATGTCCCAACCTGAGGAGCCAGTTCATATTTTCAAATAGGACATTATAATCACCTTTACAATTGATATCTCACTGCACAACCTCAGGCAGAATGGTCCTTGACAGGTTGGACTCAATTTGCATGTGTCCTTCATGAGGTATGTTTCTTTCTTAGATAGAACTGGTCGACACTGACCAGTGACCACAAAACATGGATTGGGAGGAGTAAGCACCTGACGTTTTGTGAACCAAACTGATAGCAAAAGCCTGGATATCGCAGCAAGTTGCCAGTTGGAACTTGGAAATGCAAGAGGCACAATGGCACGTTTTGGTTCAACTGGAGCATGGAGTTGCAGTAACTTTTTTAGTTTGGTTTCAGAAAATTGCCCCCAAATTGTTAAGTCATTTATTTGTGCAACAAAGGATGTGTACATTGAACAAGAACAGTGGCGCTAACTTGCTAGCCACCATCCTTGATCTTTTTGCAGAATCAGAACTCAGAAGGCTCTGAATAACCTCTCTTTATCCTACTTCCTACCTACACTGATGAACTCTACAATATACATCCACTTATACAGCTGCAACTAACAGCAAGATGCCACACACGGTGCCACACTGTTTGTATAGTGGCACGGCATGACCATGGTGTTCAGGAATGCCTTCTCCACCTCTGTGGAGACGCCCCTCCTGAGCAAACAGCCACACTGTTTGTATAGTGGCACGGCATGACCATGGTGTTCAGGAATGCCTTCTCCACCTCTGTGGAGACGCCCCTCCTGAGCAAACAGATAGCGTATTCCATGACCGCGGCGTCGCAGGGTAGTGTGATCCTGCCATCATCACCCCCAAAGCCGAACTCCTCCCGCGACATCTGCAAGAGCTCGGCGAAGACTGCTGTCCCAAGGCACGCCAGTGGCACCTCGAACCGCGCCCCGTCGGCGGTGTACACCGTGCAGTGGCCCTTGCTCGCTACAGAGGTGCAGCATTGTCGGCTTCCTTTTGCCAGGTGAGGCGCTTCCTCCCAAGCGCTGCCATCCTCTGCCACTTCTTGGCGAGTGGAGCAATCATCTTGGTGCTGATCATGGTTGATTGCTGACTTATTTCCTTCTTTCTTGAGATGGAAGCTGGAGAGGCGATGCTTAAGTTTGCTCTGTTTTGTTTATGAAGCTGTGAGTGATGGTGTTCGGAGGCCACCTGACTGAATATATAGAGAGCTCACACAACTACTCTGGTGGAATGGTTGCTCAAGGGACAGGACTATGAGCACGGTGAGTGCAATGTTGCAAGATGCGCCTGCTAGTACGATTTGGATGAGAATGGGGTCGAGTGTTTGGCTCTTGCCGGAGGCGGTCGCGATGTGCTTTCGGTGCCTGGATTTGGACAGCACCCGTGTCGTGGGGTAGCAGCACGAGGACCCCATCCCCATGTTTGTTGGGGCCAACGTGAAGTGTAAGGGCCAGGTAGGCTCGTTCAGCTAGCGGTTGTGCCGTCAGATACACCAGTTCGGGTCTATTCCAGAGCCAGATGATGAGAGGTTCTCCTGATTTCTTTCAAACTGAAATGGAGCTCACGTGATGTGCTACCATTCCAGCTGCAGACCACAAATTGAAGAAGTGATATGAAGCTGTCGAGCAAGTTGTCTGTGCAGATAGACAGGCCGTGGTCTAATCCGGTCGCCCCCAAACAAGGTGCCGTGGGCGGCTGTGGGCACAAAGGCTTTCAGATATCTTAAGATAGGAACTGCAAATGTAGCAAAACAATGGGTCTATCATTGCATGGTCACTGAAGGAACTGTCTCTCTGACAAATTGGAAGAACTGTCTCTCTGACATGTGGTCCTATGATCCATGAGGCAGGGCAGTATGGCTGCACACTGTGATAGCCTAGCGTTGCGACTAGTGGCTCCAACAAGTGCCCAACAGATGGCCCCAAAGAAATCCAATGAAGGCCACACCAAAGCTTGGGACTGCATGTTCTGAGCTCGTGGCCTTGTCCCTTGTGCCAGCCTGAGTTGATAGCTGCCCTTGAACCGCATGCCTTCCTCTTTCTTCTCAGCTCACACCTATATATCCATCAGCTTGGCACAAATACTTCATCAGTTCATCAGCAACCTAAGCATTACATTACATCTAACTAGCAGCTGAGTGCCAACAGAAGATTCTCTGAACATTCAGCCAGGAAAGCAGGAGAAGCAACCATGATCACTGCCAAGAGACTTGTTCAGATGGCAAAGAAGTGGCAGAGGATGGCCGCTCTGGCCAGGAAGCGGCTCACCTCGACGCCGGTGAAGGAAGCCGAAGGATCATGCAGTACCTCGTCGTCCATGGCCAGCAAGGGCCACTGCGTCGTGTACTCGGCCGACGGCCGGCGATTCGAGGTCCCACTGGCATACCTCGGCACGGCGGTCTTCGGCGAGCTCCTAATGATGTCGCAGGAAGAGTTTGGGTTCGCCAGCGACGACGGCAAGATCACGGTGCCCTGCGACACCGCGGTCATGGAGTACGTGCTGTGTTTGCTTAGAAGAGACGCTTCTGAAGAGGTTGTGAGGGCGTTCTTGAGCTCCATGGCCAGGCCGTGCCACAATGTCGGCGGCGTGGTGCCATGCAACCAGCCGCTAGCTGTTTGTGTATAGCCTATTGTTAGCTCCTGATGCACTATACAAATTTTGCTTCAACCGAATGTAAAGTTGTAGAATCATGTAGGAGATTGAAATCATGAAATTTTGCTAATCTCTTTCTTGCATGATACATGTAAATAGTTAGTATATGTGAGAGATTAGAATTGAAACTACTCCGTATCGTAAACGCCGTGGTGGCCTGGTTGGTGCCATAGAGGGTGTAGAGTTCGATGCGGCGATGAATTGGCCAGAGACGGCGGCCGGACGGAGAATGTGATGACCAATGACGATGGAGGCCCAGTGGAGTCGGCGCCGGAGAATTTTAAGGCAGATGGGAGAGGAGGCCGACGGGGTGTTACCCAGTCAAGGAAACCGCACACGAACATATCGTCAGCGTGATGCGTCGCCTCCGCTATCGTGGTTGAGGAAAGGCGCCGGCGAGGAAGACGAACAGGGAGAGCGTGGGCGGAAGACCGAAACAGGAGGTTTTATGAAAAAAGTTGGAAGCGGCGCCGGAGAATTGGAAGGCGGATGCGACGATAACGGGGTGGTGGGGGAACTGTGCTTCAGGGAACCGCGCATGACCATCATCGTCGGCGTCACCTCCGCTATCGTGGTTGACGAACGGCGCCGTCGAGGAAGACGAACAGGGGAAGCGGGGGAGGAAGACCGAAACAGGGGGTTTTGTGCAAAAAGTCAGATCGCGATTATTAATCGCGATCCATTTTAGGGGGGTATTCGCAAAAAGTCGGATCGCGATTATTAATCGCGATCCGTTACAGGGGGTATATGAAAATATAAAGGGTGTTTTTGTAAATATTTCAGTTCAATGAAGGTTTTCGTAAAAGGTCCGCCGCCGCTCGTCACGGTTCGCCGCCGTTTCTGGGGAAGATCCGCCCGGCGACGTCGTCAGCGAAGGCACCCAGGGTAGCCCACAACTGCAAGACGCCGTTCCCCCACGGGGGATCGAACGACGCGTCGTCCAGGGACCGCGCGCTGGCGGAGAGGCCCCTCGCGCGTCCGCGGCGTGCTCGCTGCTTGGCGTGGGCGGCCCCCGCGACCTGCGGCCGCGAGCTCGGCGGTGGAAGACGCCACCTCCCTGTGCTGGTTCGTCGTGTGCCACTGAGCCCACCGCTGCATGTTGTTGACCGCTTGGCTTGCCGCTGGGAGTAGGTCCTTGTAAGAAGATGTAACAAAATGGAGTTCAGAAATGAGATGCCAGTGATCCAACAGATTTGCCAACAGAAGCGTTATTACGTACTCCCTCGAAGGTAAAACGATTTACTATCTATATTTGACAGTAATTGATTCTTACATGCACATGCACTTTCTAAATAGGTAAAACGATTTATTTTGTGGGACAAATTTTAAATCCTAGAATGACTTGATTTTTTGGACGGAGGGAGTAGTCTAGCAAGTAGTTTGGACTGAACAAAAATTCATGGATTGGGAAGTAATAAGCCCAGAACTCTGAATGTTGCAGCAAGTTGCCAATTGGAAATGCAAGAGGCACGGTGACACGTTTTGCTTCAGCTGGTGCAGGGAGTGGCAATGATCTTGCAGGTTTGGATTCAGAAAATTGTGCAGAAGAAACATATTGTTGCTCCAATTCAGCCCCAAATTATAATCAATCATTCATTAATTTGTGCATCAAGGATGTGTACGGCGAACAAGAACGCTGGCGTTAATTTGCTACGACGCCACCTTGACTCCTTCCTTGATCTTTTGCAGGATCAAATCAGAGGGCTCTGAATAACACCTCTCTGTAATCCTATCTACACTGATGAAGTACTACTATACATTCAGTTATACAGATGCAACTAACAGCAAGCTGCCACACACGGCGCCACACGGCTCGCATGGTGGCACGGCATCGCCACGGTGCTCAGGAACGCCTGCTCTAGCTCGGCAGAGGCGCCTCTCCTGAGCAAACACATGGCGTACTCCATGACCGCGGCGTCGCACGGCAGCGTGATCCTGCCGCCGTCGCCGCCCGCGAAGCCGAACTCCTCCCGCGACATCCGCAGGAGCTCCGCGAAGACCGCGGTGCCGAGGAAGGCGAGCGGCACCTCGAACCGCGCCCCGTCGGCCGTGTACACCGCGCAGTGGCCCCTGCTCGCCACGGCTGTACAGCACTCGTCGGCTTGCGTCGCTGCCGCCGCCACCCAGGCGAGGCGCTTCCTCCCGAGCGCCGCCATCCTCTGCCACTTCTTGGCCAGCTGAGCGATCCTCTTGGCGCTGATCATGGTTGGTTCTTTCTTTCTTCACTGGAAACTGGGGAGCTCTTGTTTGCGATGGTGCTGGGATGCCACCTGACTATGAATATATAGCTCAAAAGACTGCACGGATTGGGTCATTGGGATGGTTGGGCAAGTGACAAGGCCACGAGCACGGTGCGTGTGATGTTTGGAGACTGCCGGTGCCGGTCGTGGTGGGCGCTTTCGGTGCTTGGATTGGACATCCACCCAGGCACCCACGCAGGTGCAGGCGTGCAGCCATGCCGAGCGGTGTCGCGGGGAAGCGGCACGCGGACCCATGTTTGTTGGGGGCAACGTGAAGGTGAGGGCCATGCTCGTTCAGCTGGCGGTGGTTGTGCCATCAGATGCATCAGTTCGGGTCCATTTCAGAGCTGCTTTCTTCAAGCTTAAACCAAGGCACCGCACAGAGGAAATGAAGACAAGGAAGCATGGACTAAATGTTTTGGTTGGGAACTGTCAGAAGGAGCGGCGAAATGGAGTTCACATTATGTGCTACTGATCCACCGGACCGCAAACTGAAGAAGCGATATGGAGCTGTCGAGCAACTTGGTATATCAAATGACATGCTGCAACTTGCAAAGGTGCAAATACTATAAAAATTTGCTACAGAAACAATTTTCCTGAATTCATGAACGGAATTGACAATGTGATCAGTAGCTCATGTATATCAAATGCAACCAAACTGTGGGTGTACTAAATCAGGCATGGGGATACAGAGCGCTGGGCCATGAACATCCATATCATGAGCTACTTGCCTGGTTGCAACCGTGTAGGCCCTTGCAAGAAGCAGCTGTTCTGAGCATATGGGCCGGGAGAAATCCAATCAAAATCCCATTGATTTTTCTTGCAACATTGCATGTTCTGAGCTCGTGGCACTGTCTCTTGGCTCTTGCCAACCGGAGTCGATAGCTGCACTTGAACTGCATCGTCTTCTCTTTCGCCTCGCCTATAAATCCATCAGCTTAGCACCAACACTTCATCAGTCCATCAGCAAGCTAAGCACTACACCTAGTAGCTGAACGCCACCTGAGACAAAGGTTATCTGAACATTCAGCCAGGAAAAGCAGCAGAAGCAACCATGGTCAGTGCCAAGAGACTTGTTCAAATGGCGAATAAGTGGCAAAGAATGACGGCCCTCGCGAGGAAGCGGATCACGTCGACGCCGGCGAAACAAACCGAAGGGTCACCGTGCAGCACTTCGTCGGTGGCAATCAAGGGCCACTGCGTGGTGTACTCGGCCGACGGCAGGCGGTTCGAGGTCCCGCTGGCGTACCTTGACACGGCGATCTTCGGCGAGCTCCTGAGCCTGTCGCAAGAGGAGTTCGGGTTCGCCGGCGACGATGACAGGATCACGGTGCCCTGTGAAGCTGCCGTGATGGAGTACGTCATGTGCTTGCTTCGGAGGAAAGCATCGGAGGAGGTCGAGGCGGCTTTCCTGAGCTCCATAGCGAGGCCGTGCCACTATGGAAGCGGCTTGGCGCAGTCCATTGGAGTTAGCCAGCAGCTTGCTGTTTCTAGCTTCTGATTTCTGAAGAATAGCATTTAGCTTGTCTTCTCCTTCTAGCTTTAGCATGATGTATGTAAATTGTAACATGTGTATATTGGAAATAGAATAGAGATGATTTTTCCAAAAGAATCGCGTCCTGATCAACGCAGCATAAAACTGAAATCGATTTCGAAAAGAGTCAAAACCATTTGCCATACTCGCAAAGTATGTAATGTAATTTATTTGCCGTTTCAGAAGCTTATATTTTTTTGGCAATTTTATGTGCAAGACTTTGACAGATTTGTTCAATAAACCTGAATAATTCGGAAAAAGCAACTGGTTTCATCACTGGAGTGATGGGGTTGGAATTTCTGCATAAACGAAACTGAAGCAATTTGTAGGAGACAACAGATGACAGACTCACCGAACTGTGCTAGCAATCATCATGAGCATTGAGCTCCAAGTCGGGCGCGGCAATGACAAAGCGAGCAAGCTACGAACAGCATGGGTGGGCCCAGAGGCTGCAACCTGCAAGATCCATAGTTTACTCCTTATCTCGGCCACCATATCAGTTATCACCACTGCGCCGCCAGGGCCGATGCGGCCGGAGGACAGACAGAGAAGAGGAGGGGATTCGCCTCAAAAGAGAAGAGGGGAGGATGAAGCAGACTAAGGGCTCGTTCGGCACCACAGGATTTTTTTTTTGAAATAAAGGCAGGAGCACTGCCATGTCATAAAAGAAGGAGAGTACAAAGTCTTACATAGTTGTGATTATATAAAAAGATCTAAGACTCAGAACTCTAAAGAAGATTAACATAAAAACTTAAGATACAACAGGGGCACCGCAGGCCCTAAAACGCAAGTGTATTTCCTCCTTGATGAGATGTAACACTAAACTTGGCTCCAAGATTTTCCTTTCGAAGATCCTTCTGTTTCTCTCCTTCCATAGGTTCCACGTCGTGTACATAAGCAAAGCCGCTATCTGTCTTCCCGTCGTCTTTGACTGTTGTTTCATTGCGTCGCACCACCAATCTTCAACCGTTGCGTCTTGAGGTGGGATGCTGATCATGTTGCCTGACCACGTTCTCACGAGCCCCCAAACCTGCAACGCAAAGGGGCATCTCAAGCATAGGTGTTCAGCAGTTTCCGGCTCCTGATTGCATAAGCTGCAGATGGGGTTGCACTGCCAGTTCCTTGCTTGGAGATTGTCTGCTGTCAAGAGCTTGTCTTGCACCAGCAACCAAGTGAAGAACTTATGTTTCCCCTCCGCATGTGTCTTCCAGATCGAGTTTGGCTAGAAAGTGTAGTAGGATCCCTTGAACTGTGCTTCATATGCCGATTTTGCAGAGTACTCGCCGTCCGCTGTCCACTTCCAGAATATTTGATCCTCCTCCGAAGTCAGTTGCACTTGTTGCACCTTGTCCCAAAGAGCCACAAAATCAGCCATTTCTTCCACTGTTGTCATCTTCCATAAACCTCTGGTCCAGCTTTGATTCTCTAGCTGCTCCCTTACTATCAAATTTTTCCTCCATGCTAGTTTGTACAGACTTGGTGCTAGATCCCGTGGTGCTTGTCCTTGCAGCCAACTTGCCTCCCAGAATTTTGCTGTGCATCCATTTCCTATCGTCACCGTCGTGGAGGCTCTGAAAAGTTGCTGATCCACTGCTGTTACTGGTGCTTGTCCTCCAACCCACAGCCGAGCTGGTTCTTTCCACTCATACCATAGCCATCTGAGTCTGAGCCCTCTACTGAAACGATCAAGATCCAAGACTCCTAAGCCTCCCAACTTTTTGGGTCTTTGCACTTTCTTCCACTGCACTAGACAACTGCCACCATTTGCCTGATCAGTTCCCTTCCACAGAAAACCTTTCCTTATCTTGTCTATCTGTTTGATCGCCCATTTTTGAAGCTGAAAGACAGAGGAAATAAGTTGGGATGGAGGTCAGAACTGTATTCAGCAAGGTCAATCGGCCAGCCCTGTTCAGGAACTTTCCTTTCCAAGCTGGCAATCTCGCCGCCACCTTGTCCACCAAAGGCTGAACATCAACTCTTCTTAGCTTTCTTGTGGCACCACAGGATTGATGCCGGGCCTATTTTCCATCCTGGCCAGGATCAAGTGAAACCGGTTGTGTCACTGAATCCTGGTGAGCATCCATTCCTGGTCAGGATCATGCGTTCGGCAGCACAGGGAACAAAAACAAGGCTTCAACAGGATTTCGACTAATCAAATTTTACCAGCAGCTACTACTCCCACATCTGGCACATACACAATTTACCAGTAGCAACTCATCAAACATACAAACTTTCCACATTCGGCACATACAAACTAAAATCAGGAATCTGACCTGTCTACCGAAGTATGTATACATGGACAAGCCTCCAGTGTATTTCCCCAAGACCCACCTAGCACTGCACTAAAAGTTTCTTCGCATGCCATTGATGCCGTCAGCGGTTAGATTTTTCGATTCAGGACTCTTGTTTTGTGTCAAGTGAACTACTACCTCCTGACTCCGCTCTACCAGCTGTGAAAGGTTGAACAGATGATCGCAGGCTTTCTGGTCCTTCCACAGCGATTCTCTTGCACAAGGCATCGCAGTTGCTTATGACTTCAGTCAACCTGCCCTTCAATTCACCAACTTCGATCTGCAGTGGATGAACTGCGATATTGAGCAGAGCAATGTCAGCGGCTAATTTAGGATGCTTTCATGATATCCTAAACCATTCAGAAAAGGTAGTAATAACAGAATAAGTTAGCATCGCTAATTGTGCTCTGGAGGTAGCAACGGTCGAGGATGTTCCCAGTTCCTTGGTAAAAGAAAAGATAAGAAAAGAAAAGAAAGAAAGGTTGCGGACCCACCGCATCGGGGAAAGGGAGGGGAAGGAGGGGAAGGTGCCCAGCGCTCTCATTGGTTCTCGTTCTCGGTGGGCCCCCCTGATTGGTACTCATATAAAGGAAGGTGTTAGCAAGCCCAGAAGGATTGCGAAATCCCCCCACCCCATTGCAGAGCCAGAGCAGCATCGAATCGAATAGCCCGCGAGCCATGGGTTTACTGGTGGACACCTCCGGCGACTACGTCTTCTTCCCCGAGAAGCTCTGCGCCCGCCGCATCCTCTGCTTCCTCAAACGCCGCCACCTCGATGACGCCGCCCACCAGTAACTATCTCCGATCCTCTCAATAATTTCCATCCGATTCTTCATCCATTCTCAACAACAAATAAAATAACGAGCTCGCTGCAGGCTGGAGCGGGAGACGGCGGTGTTCTTCGACATGTATAGCGTGCCGTCGCCACCACCGCCCGCTGGGACGACCTCACCGCCTACGTCGACCCCTTCCTGCCGTCGCCCACATCCTTTGAGGCCACCGCCTTCTTGCACTGCATCCACATCTATAGCGTGCTCGGCATGATCGCTGCTGGCGGCAAGCACGCCGACGGCATCGACAGGCTCCACCCACTCCTCGACGCCGCCGCCGCCAAGGCTGATCCCCACGCCGCCAATTTGCACACCTTCTTCCACAAAGTACGGGAACACCCGCCAAGGTACCTTCCCCTCCTTTCCTCTGCCTGCTACCCCCATTCCCCATGGGTGGTTCCAGTCACCATGCCTGCTAGTGAGAATATGCATCAGTCAACTAATTAATCCCAATCCTATGCCCTTTCATTCTCCTCTGCTGTAAAATGATGAATCTTTTCTCATCCTTCTGGATGAAAAGGCGAAATACTTCCTTCAAGCAATACATACTGATGCACCACACACCAACAAATGTCCTGTACAAATGCACAACAACAGATGGCCTTCACGGTAGTCATGTTCGCTTAATTAGTGTTGATTTAGCTGACCCGATTGATGTGTTTCTGCATAGATATTTACTCAACATGTTTAACATCTACAGCATTGGCAAACCTGATGAGTGTGATGCTGCAAATTTCATTTTGTTACTGTTGATGTATAGTTCCTCAGGGCTGACAAAATAGGTACAATGTGAATCATTTTTCAAGTTCTGTAATTTTTTTATGAAGCATGTTTTAGGTATTACAGAAAAAGGAAACCGTTATCATACCACATTGTCGCTTAAGTAGACTACCTGAAAGTTTATGAACTTGAAACCTTTTAATCCTCGTATGTCAAATTTGCATGTAATATACCATTGTATTAGATGCAGCTGTGCCCTGACCTGCTGAACTACTAACCTAGTTGATAGTCCTGCATTGATGTAGAAAAGAATGGCGTGTTTGCATAATGTTGTGCAACATGTATCCACCATCATTAACAGTTTCAAGCCCTTTCTCTATCTTCCCAATGTGGTACAATTCCTGGTCCTAACTGATCTAATTCTTCTCTTGTAGGGATGTGAGAAGTTGGATGAAGATTTGGGAAGCAGCTGCAGAAAGGCTGAAGGATTTGGCCCTTAAGTGCCCTGAGCTCAAAGGGAAGCTGCACTTGCAAGTGCCAAAATATGCCCCAAAGCGTTGGCAAATTAACCTTTCCGGGTGAGTTCCAAGTTCTTGTGTTACTATATTGTTAGCGTGCCTTTCATTTCGCAGCATCTGCTGGAGATAGCGTCCTCTCTACATTTACATTATGCTTAACAGAGTTCGGTCAGTTCCAAGGGCTTATAAGGAGAAAGGAAACAAACCAAAATCATGTGATATCAGTTGCTTCTATGAACAAAAGAGGTAGTTAATGCATGATTTGTTCTTTCTCCCCCTACCTGTTGAAATTTACGTGCATTCATTGCCTTCTGCAGGCGGGAGATAAACAAAAGACTTTCAGGTATGCCTTTCCCCTTAAGTCAGCTACTGAACTGATGGCATGTTACTTAGTATATTTTCTATTTAGATCTTGTGTATGAGTAGCTAATGATTTCCTTGATCATATTGAGATAACCATCGTCTTTAACCATAGGATTTCCCAGCAATGGAACCTCTTATTCTGTGATATCAGACATGCAAATTGGACCATCTGTTCCAGAAGGTAAGATGACTTAGCCCCTTTTTTGCTATTTGTCACTGTTTCTTTTTTTAATGAACTAAATGTTAGTGGTATTTTCTGTTACTAATTCAGCTTTGGCGTCAAATAAGTTGCCAATTGTTTTGTTAGATTTAATAGATTAGCGTACATATTGCAACATTTTGGGGGGTGAAGTTATAAAAAATTGTCATGTATATTTAGAAACGACACTTTTCTCATCACGGGATGTTGACCCTATATCATAAGATATTTGTAATCATTTGAACTGTGTTTGAATGAAGATAAGTGGACAGGCATACGGTACATATATCTTTCCACTTTTTTGCTTCTTTGAAGGTTACTTAGGGATTTCATCCTTACTGATACCTCCTAGAGATGATTGCTGAGCTGAAATTTATTTTTGCATTTTCTCGCTTAAGATAGTTGCAAGCTTTACTCCTGTCCTGGCTTATTTTGTAGTAAGAATTTAGTAGTAGTTTTCACAAAATTTGCCGTTGCCAAATTTAAATCCAATGTTCACACTGCGCTATGCCTAGTGAAAATGCTCCATTGTTTGTTGTTAGTTACTTGTATTTTGCTTATTATCACTTTGAAAGTAAAAGTTTGGCTTTCTAATAGTAAATTCAAATATTACTCTGTTGGTCTTTTGAACCCTAGGATTTTCTAGTAACGGAACCTCTCACTCTATGATATCAGACATGCAAATTGAACTAGCAGTTCCAGAAGGTAAGATGACTTTTCCACTGTTTTTGTTATTTATCACTGTTTCAATTTCTCCATCAAAATAAAGTGATAGTGATGTTATTTGTTACCGATTGAGTTTCTGGACCAAATAAGGTGCCAAGTGTTTTCTTAGGTTTGATCGGTTAGCACACATGTCCCACCATCGTTTTTTTTTGTTAAACTTATAAAAAATTGTCTGTATGGAAAGTTCACTAACAACAGAAGTTTCACATGAATAAATTAAAGCAAGAAAGCTATATATTTACTGACAGGATTTGAGTGATTTTAGTATCCTCTATATGTTGGTTTCTATAAAATTTCTGTCTATCTAGATGATTCATTGCTAGATGCAATGCAAGATAGTTGCCTTTTAATCATCAATATCCACTAGTATCTAAATGCTAGCTTGAGAGTGACACAAATGAGTACATAATCTTACCACTTGATGCTTCAAGAAGCATCTTCAGGAAATTTTTTATCCATCAGAGGATGTTGAACCTATAGCATGCTCTTATTTATTGTCTTAACGTACATTAGAATCTCATAAGATATTTGGGAAGCAATTGAACTGTGTTTGACTGGAGGTAACTGGGCAGGATGTTGAACCCATATCATGCTCTTATTTATTGTCTTAACGTACATTAGAATCTCATAAGATATTTGGGAAGCAATTGAACTGTGTTTGACTGGAGGTAACTGGGCAGGCATATAGTGCTTAGTGGTACTATTGTTTTTGCATAAGACAGTTGTAAGCTTTGCTCCTGTCCTGGCTTACTTTGTAAGAACTTAATTTTCACAAAATTTACCATTGCCAAATTTAAAATGTCCACAGTGCACTATGCCTAGTAAAAATGCGCCGTTGTTCGTTGCTGGTTACTTGCATTTTACTTATTATCACTTTGAAAGTAACAATTTGGTTTTCTAGTAGTAAACTAAAATATTACCCTGTTGGTGTTCTGAACACCGTTCATGTTATCTGTGCAATCTAACTTGTCTGGCCTATGAGAAAATTTGTGTCTCTGGCGCAGTGGCATTCTAACTTGATAGATCAGGGAAATATTTTGTCCAGAAAAAAAGGGGGAGTGGTCTGGGAATAAAGATTTGATGTGATGATGATGAATAAAATGATTCAGGTTCCTTATTAAATCGATCTTGGCTCAAACATGGGTATATCTACCAAGAGATGCATACAGCACAAATTCATAATATCTGAATGTGAAATCCAGTTTTTTTTTGTTGCATATCACATTGAGGTTAGACACAAGGCAGCTATAGGATTCAGCCAAATTATCAACTTAGGATTTTTTGTTGGGTGTGTGGGTTTGTGGGCAAAATGATGTGTCAAGAGGTGTTCATTCAGAGATAGTATGGGATACCTATGCAGTGCTAGAAGACAAATTAGAACGCTTATTATGCCACTTTCGATTGGTTACAAGAATAGGACTATGTTCCAAATCAAAATACAGTGCTTTCTACACCCTTCGAACTCATTTGACAGGGTCGTTTTTCTGTTGCAGCGCCTGAAGGAGATACAACCGTTGTGGCAGGAATGTTGGGAGGGAATGGGAGTCTCGGACACAAAGCAGAAGTTGATGCGAGCAAGTTCAAGAAGCGCAAGATGAGTGCAATGCTGGAGACAGATAAGGATGCCAGTACAAGACTGAAGACTGGGAAAGAACCTCTTCTGTAATTGCAGCTCGGATGGGTACCAAATTAGGCTCGCAGTGTTGACTTTGAGATGGTGCTTCGTTTGATGTATGTCTGACATGTGTGGAGCCAGTACGCTTGTCATCAGCTTAACTAAGTTTTAAGCGGTTTGATTTGGTCTGAAGAGCCTGTTAGCTTTATATCAGTGTAATAACTCTTCGGGTTTATTTAGGCATAGTGTCATCTATTTGTACACTCTTTGCACCCTGGACCTAGTTAATTCCGTTTTCATCCAAGAAACAGGTTCGATCTTCTTCATTTTGTGATGCTGTATTTTGGTTATACCAACAGATATTCATCCTTATATTCTCCACAAAAGCTTTAGCCTGGATCCCATTACTTTGTTTATGCATTGCTTGTTTTTAATAAATTAAAATATCGATGCCCACATTTAAAATGGCACCATTTAGTTTCTTTACCCTTCTGTCCTCATGGCCTGCTTTATATTTCTTATCTCGTTCTTTCACATGGAGTTTTGATGTTATATAAGCCTTTGTCTGTGCCTGTGTCCTAGAAGTTGTCCTATGGCTTCCTTGTTACATTCATCCGCAGTGCTCTGTAGGAGTACCACCTCTCATTTGAAACTGTAATTCCTAGTGCTACTGGCTTGAAGGTTGTGCTGGTTATGTCATGAAGACCAGATAAAATTTTCCGATTTCATTTGCTACTTACATGGGTGTAAATAGTTTGAATGTTCCTGTAGGCATATCTTGCTCCTGCAATATCTCAAATGCCTTGGGTCTAATGATTATATTTGATTATGCTGAGCCATGGCTGAAAAATCTTCCACATTGCAATTTGTGTTTCAGAGCTGTCTTGGTCAGGTACGAAACACTCAAGGCATCCAATATCCTTGTTATCTTAGAAATTCCTGAGGAAGCTTCTAATTCAAGAAGGCTTTCAAAGAGGCTGCCGAGTACGGACAACCTGACGTAGGGTTTATGTGATGCTCTGTGTCAGCGATGCATAGGAGTTGGGTTTTAAATTTCTTGCATTGATATGTGCTAGCTACCCATGTATTGTTGGTAAATAAACTGAACGTCATAAACTAGTAGAATAGTTTGGGGTATGCTATGGCCAAGGAAAAGGGTGTGTTTGGGCATTAAAATTCTGATGATGGTGAGTAAAATCACTTGTAGTTGGCTAGTTGCCCAGTTAATTCCAGCGCAAGCTCAACGATGAGTATGGCTATCAAGAGGTGCATACCAAAATCGGGAATTCATTTTTCCTATGACAAAGGAAGGAATCACAAATTCACTGAATGCAATCTCAGTTCATTTTGGTCTGCTCAATCACATCAAGGTTTCTAAAAACACAGTCGGAGATTTGAGCCTCAGGATTCAGCCAACCTATCATCTTAGGATTTTTTGCTGGGTCTTTGGGTTTGGGGTTGCAAAAGTGTTGATAGATGATAGGTGTTCATTTGAAACAATGGAGCTATAAGATAAATAGAATGGTACACTTTGGGCTGGGACTTGTTTGATTGTTCACAAGGAAAATATTTTGTTTCAAATCAAAATACATTGCTTGTTATAAACTTACAATACATCTGTCTGGACTCATTTGACAAGGCCATTTTTCTCGTTGTTTGATTGTTCATCATTGGAAGCAGATACAACTGTTGGAACGGGCATATCTGGAGGAGATGGGAAAGGCTTGGTGATGAAGCTGAAGATGACTAGATGAGGCAAGCAAGCCGAACTCGAAGAAGCCTAAGATGAGCGCAATGCCAGAGACAGATACTGGTACCAGTACACGATTTGAAGGCTAGGAAAGGATCTGAATGGTTATTAGGTGGAGACTCGCTTATCATTGGAGTGTATGTCTAACATATGACTGTAAACCGGTAAGCTTTTGTATATATACATCGTCATCAAGTTAACCAGGTTTTTAATTGGTAATTTTTGGCTAATTAAAGATTCTGTTATGCGTATTGGTAATCCTTTGGGGCAGAACTTGGTTGACTTGTGCATATGTTGACAAGTTGTATCATCTTACTGAAGACATTCCCCACAATGGAGAAGCATAACCATATGCGAATGGATTAGTTTTCAGGGTTCTTTGGTTTGATTCCATTAAGAATCTTATGTACTGTCAGTTATTTATAGTGTTTGGAGAAGCATAACCATATGCGAACGGAGGTTCCTATACATCTTGTGGAAGATGGTTAAGCAACTTATCTATAGAGTCCACTAAGACCTAGCTAATGGTCCATTCAATATTTTACTGAAAAAATATTGAACCAGCATTTCAAAAATGTTGAACCAATATTTAAAAATATTGAATCAATATTTTGAAAATATTGAACCAACATTTTCATTGTTGAACCACCTTCTTCTTCGGTGGCGGCGAGACGAGGCCGCGGGGCCGGCGGTGGCGCACCAGGCGGCAGCGCGGGGAGAGAGGAAGGTTGGGGAGAGAGAGGAGGCTAGAGTTTGGGGTGGATCCAAGGGCTGCTGTTGTTTGTATGAATCTCAAACACTGGAAGTGAGGAAGAAAAAAATCTTTCGGAAGATGTATAGGATTGGCGTATGCGAACAGATTATCCGGCTGGATCTTTTTTTAGGGGGGCTGGATCTTATTTAAATGTCCCGCTAGTATTATCGAAGGGAGAGAAAGCATTAGAACCCGATACTAAGTATTGACACACAAGTTGCAAGTATGAATTGCGGAAGCTTAAAAGGTAGGGTGAGAGGATGCAAACTCTTGACGCAAGAATTTATCTCATGGTTCGGTTAGGCACAAAGCCACTCGTACTCCACGTTGTTGAAGCACTCACAAAGAATATTGCTTCCCAGCAACCAAGTCTCTTCTAAGACTTTTCTTGACTCACCACCAAGGCAATGTCAAGTTACCACGATCACCTTGATCCCGCTTTCCACTAAAGAGCTTCTCCATCAAGGAAGGGGGTCTCCACGTCCCTCGCACAAAGCCGTCGTCGCCTCTCCACACCAAGCCGGAGAGTCGATGACTTGCTGACGAGCCACCAATGCTCTAAGCGGCCGGCGCACCGAGATACAACTTGAACCAGCACACAAGGCACACGCCTTGCTCTCACTCTCTCTCAAGAGCTAATCCTAGCACCAACTCTCACAAAGCTTGTGCTAAACCTAAGGATATGATCAATATGCTCTTGGGTGGCTTGGAGAACTTCTTTTGTGTGTCACTCAACTTCCAGCAGCCTCAAATGACCCAGGATGAGGTCTTATATATGCTAGGGATCAAATACTAGCCGTTACATACTTTTACCCAGAAAAGTGCGTAGCGTCGGTTCAACCAGTCACTCTGACCTTGCCTCCTAGCCGTTGAACTCCCAATGTCTCTCTGGTGCTGTCATCATTGCTCCGACGCATAGACCGACGTGGCGTCGGTTCAACCAGTCCTGAAGGATTTTCTCTGCTGCAACTCCATCAATGTTACTGAGTAATAGTACCACAATGCACCGACACCTCTGCTAAGCCCGTCGGTTCAACCGGTCCTTAAGACCTGGCTTCCAACCCTTCTGCAGCGGTATTGAGTAATGTACATATTAATGCACCGACGCTCCTTGATGCACCGTCGGTTTATCCGGTGCTTCTAACACTTCTCCACTTGATCGCCACGCTGTCTGCTCAATGCATCGACACTTCTCTTCATTTAGCGTCGGTTCAACCACTGCTACTGACTTTAATCCTAACTTTAATCTTAAATGCACTATCAATGCACCGACGTTTTGCAATCTTGCCCCGTCGGTTCAACCAGTCCTTTGGTTGTTTTTGCCACATGTCCAAATCGTCTCTGCAGTTTTACTACAATTTGGGTGTCTTGGAGACGATTTGGACACCTTGGGTATGGTTTGGATTTCATCCATGGGATCTAGAAATCCTACAAATATATTCTCACAAATTTGCTAGTCACATTAATTATGTTGTCAGTCAATCACCAAAATCACAATCATAACCTAATGGGGCCATATATCTTACAGTTTGCATTTTGCACAACCAATATTTAAGTTCTATATTGTGGCGTTGAGCCAAGCTCGATTTAGTTACTGCCCACTCTGTGTTGCTTGTTAAGTATATATGTCTAGGGTATCCAGGGGTCGTATGGATCGTGTTGAGCATCTCTTTTGAACAAGCATATACACAAATATGAAATAAATATTCTTATGAGAAGTAACATTTCTGACATTTTCTTGTTTATTAGGCTGTCAGCGATGAGATTATCACAGAACTTGCAAACCAGTGCAGGTCAGACCAGAAAAGGATCATGCGTTCAGTAAGTTCAGTGAGGTATATGACTGAAGATTTTGTTCCTTACCTATGATTTGTTAGTTAAGGGACAAATTTATACTAGTGTGCATACCGTCAGTGTTGCTGCCTAGCTGTCACGAATATGTGAGATTGATTATGCTTCATGGACAGAACTGGTCAGAAGGGCAGCATATTGTGATATCCACACAGTGCAACTAGTGGTCTCCAAGAAGTGGGAACACAGGTGGCCCCGGAGAAATCCAATCGAAGTCATGTTGCTTTCTCTTGCAACACTGCATGTTCAGAGCTCGTGGGTATGTCTCTTGCCAGCCGGAGCTGATAGCTGCTCTTGACCCGCAGGCTCCTCTTTCCCCTCACCTATAAATCCATCAGCTTAGCACCAAGACTTCGTCAGTCCATCAGCAAGATAAGCACTACAGCTTGTAGCTAAGCACCAAGACTGCTCTCTGAACTTTTAGCCACAACAGCAGGGGAAGCAACCATGGTCAGTGCCAAGAGACTTGTTCAAATGGCGAAGAAGTGGCAGAGAATGGCGGCCCTCGCGAGGAAGCGGATCACGTCGTCGGCGAAAGAAACCGAAGGGTCACCGTGCAGCACCTCGTCGGTGGCCAGCAAGGGCCACTGCGTGGTGTACTCGGCCGACGGGAGGCGGTTCGAGGTCCCGCTGGCGTACCTCGGCACAGCGATCTTCGGCGAGCTCCCGAGCCTTTCGCAGGAGTTCGGGTTCGCCGGCGATGACGGCAGGATCACGCTGCCTTGCGATGCTGCTGTGATGGAGTACGTGATGTGTTTGCTCAGAAGAGACGCATCGGAAGAGGTTCTGAGGGCGTTCCTGAGCTCCATGGCGAGGCCTTGCCACTGTGGAAATGTCTTGGGTCAATCTGTGGGAGTTAGCCAGCAAGTTGCTATTCCTAGCTTCTGAAGATTAGCACTCAGATAGTCAGATTGTTTTCTTTTTCTGGCATTATACATGTAAATGGTTAGTACATGTGAGCAGATACATGTGAGATATTGGAAATGAAAATAGATATGATTGTTCAAAAAGAAATGGAACAAAGATGAACACAGAAAGTTTTTGGTCTAGCAAACCGGGCTGTTGTACGATGTCTTGATTAATGCAGCTCTGGTATTTGACAAGTGAAGTCAATGCACCTTAAACTGTAATTGATTCCCCAAAAGAGTCAAACTAGCGAATTCACACATGTTCACAATCGCAAAAGCATGTGTGCCATTAGTTTATTTTTAGTTCCACACATTTTATTTGTGTTTTTTGGGCGATCTTCTATGCAAGACTTGGACTGATTTTATCATGAATTTAGATACCCCAACTCTACTTCATCTTTTTTAGGTGAAAAGGATGCAATGATAGAGTTGAGTCGAGAAGATCCACTACAATCTAAATTTCCCATCTTAGCAGTGATCTAATTAAATAAAAAGGGAAATACCAGAGTAGATGTGAGAAACATGAGGGATCAAGTGAAGCACTTGGATGAAGTTAGCAAGGTTTTGTAGTCATGGGTGGATGCACGAAGACGTAGTGCATGCTTGTGAGATGGAAAGAAACACCTCAAAGATAGGGAAATAAAAAGGAAGAAGTCTGGATAGAACACTAGCAACGGAAGGAGAGATTTGCAAAGTACAAATTGAATTAAGACGGGAGATCTGTATGTGAGGGAAAGGAGAACGAAGTAGAAGCGCATTTTAGCAGTAGGGTAGCCGTGAAGGATGGGAGAATGGGGATCTGGGACTTAGACACAGGAATAGATTTTGAGCACGAATGAATGATTAGAATTGATCAGTTCACTCGTCGACGATGGTCTCTCCTCCTCACGCACTACAGCTGCGCAGCATAGACTCTTGGGTTCCACTTCCCGTGCCTGGGCTTCCTAGGTACATCTGGCAACTGCTTAATTGGAGCCCTGACACTTGTCTGGGTACACTGGAAACTGTTATTATGCTCCTGGTGTAGCAAGTTTCCCCGATACTTCTCATTCCTAACAAAGAGACTCTAATAGTGTAGACAACACAAGAAAACTCTCGTCTTCCGACTCTTGTCCCTTGTCAAATGTGTTGATCAAGATTTTCTAGACTTCCCTCAGGTTGTTTTTTCTTCAAAAAAAATAACATGTTTCTTTGTATTGCTAGATTGTTTTGAGTTTTGATGACTCAGGTGCGAACTGTGCATGGAAGAGGGGAGAACTGTGCACGGCTCGCTGCGGATTGAATGGCCGAGTGGGATAGGATGCTAGGGCTAGAATTTGCCGGCTCCGCCTCTTTTATATGCCATCTTTGGTCTTGCCGGCACATACTATTAATTTACAGAACATGTGCCTCTGAAGAGATTCCTGCCGTCAAAACACCTCAAGATAAGAGAAAGGATCAGTGCAATAAACTGAAAAGCTGTGAAAAATCTGAACGCAGGACACTTCAACGTGAACACTTTCAGAGCAATCAACAACTAGCATTCTATTATAGCACGGTAAGGTGCATCGATATATATCGAACAACCAACACGTACACATTTCACATATGTCTGCTTCAGCTTGGAAATGTGGTAAAGCCTTCAGAGAAAGGATACCAACCATTTTTGCTTCAGTCCTGCATTATTTTCCTCTGTAGGAGATGAGCTCAATAAGGGCCACTCAATGAGATGCTGGAAACCAAACAGACCGTGTGCTACACCAGCACAAGGTTTCAAACACATATCAAGAGCATATGAATGATGCATATAACAATTCATATGGCTCCAGGCAGAACATCAATTTTTGCCAATCGGGAGTCCAATCAGTGACTGGATGTACTTGTTCAGTATGAAAGCCACACGTTGGGCTGCCCCAATCAAAATGTTCTCCTCTACACCTCTGGTGTCCAGCTTCCCGCGGCCGTTCAATGTGGTAGCAAACTCCAGAAAGTGACCAGCGCTCACAGTTCGCAGCTGCTGACTCGATCCGGTACGCACTCAACAGTTGAATAAATCTGAATCTAATCCAAACAATCATGGTGCAGACATCGCACGCACCTGATTGCATGGCCTTGTCCCTTGCCAACTCATCTCAATTATAATGCACTTCCCCGTCAGATGTCGAGAATAGGAAAAGGAGAACCGTCATGCAAAGTAGTTTCTTTCTTGCAAGCAATCAAGCAGGAACATGGCCAAACATAAGTTTTTCTTTCTTAAATTTGCATTGCATACAAATACAACTATGAATGGGACTCTTTCTTGGCTGAGATTACAAGAATAGTCATCGCATAACTGCCAGGGAATACATGGCCGTCGACAAGTTTCATGACAAAAGATCACCCAAGCTTCTGACAAAGGCTGGCAGCTGATTATAGACCCTCCGGAAAGTGAAGAGAACTGGAGAAGGCACTAAAGAATGGATGGCATGGCACATGCAATGCTACAAGTCAGGGTGACCATCAATCAGAACTGAGACACTGAGTTATGACGCTGTTCAGCAAGTTGTTTTTTTCTTTTCGGAACAAAACCAGCAGAAAACTCCGCCTGTGTTGGTTCTCAACATAGCTGGTCCCAAGCCCGGATAAAGGAGGAGGGTTGTGTTAGATTTGGCGAACCAGTGTAAAAAAAACAGCCACTCTAATGGATATGAAACCCATAAGAAACTCGTTGGGGCGTAACCCTCTTAGCGACGCGCTACATCGGAACTCGGGTGTGGTGTTAAATGGGCAAGGGCCGGGTCACCATCCCCCCAAGGGCGCGTCGTATCGTGACCTGGGTACGATGAAAAGTGAGCAAGGGTCGGGTTGTCACAGCCTGAGTGGCGCGCTACATCTGCGCCCGGATGTAGTGAAAAATGAGCAAGGGTCTTCGCACTTCCCTCGACGGGTGCGAAGGGTAAGAAAGTTAGCCGAGCCAACTAGGATTCGCATAGGTAGCTGGAACGTAGGATCCCTAACAGGTAAGTTGCGGGAGCTAGTTGATGCAGCAATTAGGAGGCGTGTAAATATTCTATGCTTTTAGGAGACTAAATGGAAGGGTCAAAAGGCGAAGGAGGTTGAGGATACTGGCTTCAAGCTTTGGTACGCGGGGGTAACACCGGGTAGGAATGGTGTATGTATCTTGATCAATAGGAGCCTAAGGATGGAGTCGTAGAGGTTAGGAGGCGAGGCGACCGGATTATCCTGATCCGGATGGTAGTTGGAGACTCAGCCCTGAATGTGATCAGTGCCTATGCCCCTCAGGTAGGTCTCAGTGAGAGCACCAAGAGGCAGTTCTGGGAAGATCTAGATAGCACGACTAGTACCGTTCCTAGCAGCGAGAAACTCTTCATAGGAGGAGATCTCAACGGCCATGTCGGTGCGACTAATGTAGGGTTCGAGCGAGTGCACGTGAGGTTTGGGTATGGTCGCAAGAGTCAAGAGGGGGAGGATATTTTGAATTTCGCATTGACCTACGACTTGTTGATAGCGAATACCTTTTTAGGAAGAGAGAATCCCATCTTATGACCTTTCATAGTGGACACCACTCGAGCAAGATTGACTTTATCCTTGCTAGGAGGGAGGATAGACGGGATTGCTTAGATTGTAAGGTAATACCCGAAGAGTGTGTTGTCCCTCAACACAAGCTTGTGGTGGCGGACTTTCGTTTTCGGGTACGTGTCCATCGAGATAAACGCGCCAAGATTGCGAGAACGAAATGGTGGAAGCTTAGAGGGGAAGCGGCGCAAACGTTCAAGGAGAGGATGCTAGGTGAGGGACCCTGGGAGGAAGGAGAAGATGCAAAAGACATGTGGCTAAAGATGGAACATGTGTTCGGAAGGTGGCCTCAGAGGTGTTTGGCGTGAGTAGGGAAGGCAAACAGGAAGGGAAAGACACCTGGTGGTGGAATGACGAGGTGCAAATGGCTATTAAGGAGAAGAAGGAGTGTTTCACGCGCCTCCACCTTGATAAGAGTGCAGCCAACATCGAGAGCTATAATTTAGCGAAGAGGGTTGCAAAGCGAGCTGTGAGCGTAGCAAAGGGTAAAGTGTATGATGACCTGTATCAGCGGCTAGCCACGAAGGAAGGGGAGAAGGACGTCTATAGGATGGCTAGGATCCGCGAGCGGAAGACAAGAGATATCAACCAAATCAAATGCATCAAGGATGGGATAGATCAACTTCTAGTAAAGGATGAGGAGATCAAGGACAGATGACGAGAGTATTTTGATAAGTTGTTTAATGGGAGGAATGAGGGCCCTACCCTTGAGTTAGATGACTCTTTTGATGACACCAACAGACGCTTTGTGAGGAGAATTCAGGAGGCTGAGATCAGGGAGGCGTTGAAGAGGATAAAGGGAGGGTAAAGCGATGGGCCCTGATGGTATCCCCATTGAGGTGTGGAGATGCCTAGGTGCCAAAGCGATAGTATGGTTAACTAAGCTTTTTAACCTTATTTTTCAGTTTTCAGTCCAGCAGGATGCCTGAAGAATGGAGGAGAAGTATATTAGTACCAATCTTCAAGATGTTCAAAGTTGTACTAACTACCGTGGGATTAAACTGATGAGCGATACGATGAAATTTTAGGAGAGGGTTATCGAGCACCGTTTAAGAAGAGTGACAAGTGTGACCCAAAACCAGTTTGGGTTCATGCCTGGAAGGTCGATCATGGAGGCGATTTTCTTAATCCGACAATTGATGGAGAGATATAGAGAGCAGAAGAAGGACTTGCATATGGTCTTTATTGACCTTGAGAAGGCGTATGATAAAATACTGAGAAATATCATGTGGTCGGCCTTGGAAAAGCACAAAGTCCTAACTAAGTATATTACCCTCATCAAGGATATGTATAATGATGCGATGTTGTTTGTCCGGACATGTGATGGTGACACCACTGACTTTCCTATTAACATAGGCCTACATCAGGGGTCAGCATTGAGTCCTTATTTATTTGCCTTGGTGATGGATGAGGTTACAAGAGACATACAAGATGATATCCCTTGGTGTATGCTCTTTGCTGATGATGTGGTGCTGGTTGACGAGAGTAGGGAAAGGGTTAATAGGAAGTTAGAGCTGTGGAGACGCACGTAAGAGTCGAAAGGGTTCAGACTCAGTAGGACCAAGACCGAGTACATGATGTGCGATTTCAGCGCGACTAAGCATGAGGATGGAGATGTTAGCCTCGATGGGCAAGTGGTGGCCCAGAAGGATACTTTTCGGTATTTAGGATCGATGCTTCAAAAGGATGGCGACATTGATGGAGATGTTAGATATAGAATCTCGGCTGCCTGGTTGAAGTGGCGTCAAGCTTCTGGCGTTCTATGTGACAGAAGGGTGCCACAAAAGTTAAAAGGTAAGTTCTATAGGATAGCGATTTGTCCGGCGATGTTATACGGTGCTGAATGTTGGCCTACAAAAAGATGACATGTCCAACAACTGAGTGTAGTAGAGATGCAGATGTTGTGGTGGTTTTGCGGGCACACACGAAGGGATAGAGTCCGGAACGAAGTTATTCAGGATAGAGTCGGGGTGGCACCAATTGAGGAGAAACTTACCCAACATCGATTGAGATGGTTTGTACATGTCCAACAGAGATCCCCTGAGGCGCCAGTGCGTAGTGGGGTTCTAAAGCAGGCCGAAAATATAAAGAGAGGTAGAGGTAGACCTCAACTGACTTGGAACGAGTCGGTTAAGAGAGACCTTAAGGAGTGGAATATCTCCAAAGAGGTAGCTTCGGATAGGAGCGCTTGGAGACTCGCCATCCACGTACATGAAGATCCGTGATCTTTGTTTTTTTATGGATTTCATCTCTAGCCTACCCCAACTTGCTTGGGATAAAAATGCTATAAAAATACTATGTTGTTGTTGTTGTTGAACAAAACCAGCAGAAGAAGGTGCCCATTTTCATTGAATAGAGAAGGGCACTGTCAAGCTGGTTGGATAGGTTCTGCATCAATTAAGACAGTCCCATCACGCCTAATCAGATTGTTAACCATTAGGGTTCTTGAAAAATAATTGCTATCTGAAATAAACATATAAACATAAGAAGATAATCTAACACTATTTCAACAGGGAGACAAGCCAATCCACCAATAAAAAGCTGGACCCAAGATGCATTCACAACACCTGTCTGCCAATATCATGTTGCGCAATAGTTGAAAGCTGATGGAACTGGCCCTCAGCCCCTCACACGTTGGACCCACTACACGGGGCCCTTATGCTACTTGACGGCAGAACATGTCGCTGTAGAAGTGTATCGTGATCAATCCAGAACACACCAGGCAGTTGCTGCCAGCTATATCCGATCCCAACCATCTTCCTTTGCTCTGCATCCAACACTGCACGTACCATGCTCATAGCCTTGTCCCCTGCCCAATCATTGAACTTGGCTGAACACCTTCTCCTTCAACTATAAGTTCAAGGGTAAGCGACCTTCCAACACCATCACTTCATCCACAAACAAAACATTGGAATACAAGAGTAGTTTCAGTTTCCACTTTCAGCAAAAGAGAACCAATCATGATCAACGCGAAGAGAATTTCTCACCTCACAAACAAGTGGGAGAGGATGGCAGCCCTTGGGAGGAAGCGGCTTGCCATGAAATCATCAAAAGAAGCCGAAGGATGCTCAACAGCAGTGGCAGGCAAGGGCCACTGCATCATGTACACTGCTGATGGGACGCGGTTCGAGGTGCCATTGGTGTACCTTGGAAATACAGTCTTCAGTGAGCTCCTGAGGATTTCTGGTGAGGAGTTTGGATTCACAAGTGATGATGGAAGGATCACATTGCCTTGTGATGCCACGGTGATGGAGTACATCTTGTGCTTGCTTAGGAGAAATGCTTCGACAGAGGTTGAGAATGCATTGTTGAGCTCCATGGCCATCCCATCTCTTGGGCTAGCTAGCCACCAACTTGCTGTCTGCAGTTACTGATGTCACCGATTTGTACTCTATGTTAAATAGTCTGACTATGACATAGGTAGAAAGAAAAGGAGTGTACAGCTCTCAATGTAATGAATTGGTCAGAATGATTCACCTGCCACTTTGAGAAAATCATGCTCTCATCTTATAGTTCCTTCATGTAAGTTAGCAATGCAGTCTTCTGTTTTGTTGTTTTCCTAGAACAATGTCAGATAGTTACCAAGCATGAACATGGCCAGCTTGAAGTTGCAACCATATTTCTTTCTTACATTGCAAACATGATGAAAGCCCGCAGATACCATGAAAAGGTTGTTACATACCATGCTAGAAATCATGCACACCATCAATGGAAACTGAGATATAGAACTGTCAACCAAGTTGCAGAATTTGCAGAAATCAAAGAACAGCTCAACAGCACATAGCATGCTACTGCAACAGTAAGTAAGATTACGCACCCGAGGCAATGAAGTGAACCCTGCATCCATTCAGCTGTTGACTCTTGGACCATCCTTCTGGTATCCCTATTATTCAGGAATTGATGCTAGCTCTTCAGCTAATCACAATCATGACAGTGTTTGAGTTTTTTCACTGAATAGAAGACACACTCCCAAATCATTCAGAAATGATTGTTTTGGTCAAGTTCGACCAGCATCAGCATATCTCCAAACCAACTGATACAGGCACTACTACAGATGGAAGACCATCATAAAAGCTGGACCCAGTATGCTAGAACTATGTCTCCACCCAATTCAGCAGATGGTACTGTAGTACATATCTGATTGCCCAACAACTAGTTCACTATCTATGCCATGACGGTGCACCAGGCAATGGCCCAGAAAAATCGAATCTGAATCTTGATGTCTACCTTTGCAGCCACCAATGCATGTACCAAGTTCATGGTCTTGTGCCCTGTCAGTTAGTCTCATAATAGAAGCTGCACCAAAGCCATGGACTAATTCTTCGTCTATATATTAAAGAGCTAGCGCAAATAAGACATCATCACTGCAACCACAAAGTCACTGCAACCGAAAATGCAGAGAGAATAACCTAGTGATATTTACGGTGAAGTGAAGTAGTTTTCTTAGACATAAAAAGTGGTCATTGTGTAAAATGTTAGTAGGAAAATTGGACTAAACGGTTTTGAAAATCAAGGTCCATTGAGTCATTGTAACTGTATAGAGGATCAGGGTCCGGAAAATGCCCAAGCCAATTGTGCCAGCACATTTGTTCGAAAAAAAAAATTGTGCCAGCACAAGCTCCAGAGTTGGCAGATGAAACATTAAGACCGCCAGTTGCTTCGAAAAAGCTTATCATGGTCTAATGGCATTGACCTTCTGCTTCAGTTTTCATATGAGCAAGTAATCTGATTGAGTTTTCTTGTTGGAATTCTCACCAGAGCGTCGCGTGGAGAAGCGGAGAGGGCGCTCCAGCCGACGACCTGACGCGAGAAGCACCCAAGCGGACGACGCTAGCGCCGCACTTGACGCCACAGCCCATCGGCAAGCGGTCAACAGAGTGCAGCGGAGGGCTCAGTGGAACACGACGAACCAGCACAGGGAGGTGGCCTCTTCCACCGCCGAATTTGCGGGGGGGCGCCCACGCCAAGCAGCGAGCACGTCGCGGACGCGCCAGGGGCCTCTCCGGCCTCCGCCAGCGCGCGGTCCCTGGACGATGCGTCCTCCGATTCCCTGTGTGGGAACGGCGTCTTGCAGTTGTGGGCTACCCTGGGTGCCTTCGCCGAGAACGTCGCCGGGCGGATCTTCCACTGAAACGGCGGCGAACCGTGGCGAGGGGCGGCGGAACTTTCACGAAACCCCTCCTACAACGGATCCAAATATTTACAGAAACACCCTTATATTTGCATATACCCCCCTAAAATGAAAATATTTTCACATACCCCCCTAAAATGGATCGCGATTAATATTCGCGATCCGACTTTTTGCACAAAACTCCCTGTTTCGGTCCTCCTCCCCCGCTTCCCCTGTTCGTCTTCCTAGACGGCGCCGTTCCTGAACCACGATGGCGGAGGTGCCGAGGCGACGCCGACGATGATGGTCGTACACTAAAGCACAGTTTCCCAACCACCCCGTTCTCGCCGCATGCGCCTTCCAATTCTCCGGCGCCGCTTCCAGCAGTGCATCCCTTCACTCGGCCTCCGTTGTCATCCGCCGTTACTACCCTTTATCCCCCTCCCCTTCTCCATCCTCCGGCCGCCTCGTCCCCGTCAAACTCTACCCCGCTGGCCTCATTTCCCATCGCCCTTGACTCATTGAGGGAACAAATCACGGCGTTCACGAGCGACGGCGGGTCCCGGTCTTGGTCGAGATAGCGTAGGCGTAGCACACCATGAAGCTTGCAGGTTGTTGCAGCCGTCTGTTTCCATCGATGAAGTACAGTAGCTGTATCTGAATTAAAATTTGTTGAAAAAAATTGCCATGTATCTTCAGAAGCTAGAAACAGCAACTTGCCATCGTGGTAAAGCGGCCGAGATAGCATAATAGGACACAATGAAAGCATTTGCAGGCTGCAATCAGATTTGCGCCCTTCTGGTTTATCCAATGATGAAGTACAGTTGGTTAGTTTTCAAAAAGATGAAATACAATTGCTATATCTGAATTCAAGTTTGTTGATAAAATAATTTGCATGGAAAATTGCCAAAAAAACAAAATGAAATGTCTGACTTCAGTCTGAGACGGCAAAATGAAATGTCTGCGAGTATGAACATGTGTGAATTCGTTAGTTTTGACTTTTTTGGGAATCATTTTCGGCATAAGGTGCATTGACTTCACATATTGTCAAACACCAGAGCTGCATTGATCAAGACATTTAGAACGTCGTTTCAAAAGAGAAAAAAAGGATACCGTGGAACAGCCCAGTTTGCTAGACCAAAAACTTTCTGTGTTTATCTCTGCTCAATTTCTTATTGAACAATCATATCTAGTTTCATTTCCAATCTCTCACATGTAACTATTTACATGTATCATGCAAGAAAAAGAAAACAATCTGAGTTCTAATCTTCAGAAGCTAGAAACAGCAACTTGCTGGCTAACACCCATGGATTGCGCCAAGCCATTTCCACAGTGGCAAGGCCTCGCCATGGAGCTCAGGAACGCCCTCAGGACCTCCTCTGATGCGTCTCTTCTGAGCAAGCACATCACGTACTCCATCACAGCAGCATCGCAAGGCAGCGTGATCCTGCCGTCATCGCCGGCGAACCCGAACTCCTCCTGCGAAAGGCTCAGGAGCTCGCCGAAGATCGCTGTGCTGAGGTACGCCAGCGGGACCTCGAACCGCCTGCCGTCGGCTGAGTACACCACGCAGTGGCCCTTGCTGGCCACCAACGACGTGCTGCACGGCGACCCTTCGGTTTCTTTCGCCGGCGACGTGATCCGCTTCCTTGCGAGGGCCGCCATTCTTTGCCACTTCTTCGCCATTTGAACAAGTCTCTTGGCACTGACCATGGTTGCTTCTCCTGCTGTGGTGGCTAAAAGTTCAGAGAGCAGTCTTGGTGCTTAGCTACAAGCTGTAGTGCTTAGCTTGCTGATGGACTGATGAAGTCTTGGTTCTAGGCTGATCGATTTATAGGTGAGGGGAAACAGGAGCCTGCGGGTCAAGAGTAGCTATCAGCTCAGGCTGCAGGCAAGAGACATGCCCACGAGCTCTGAACATGCAGTGTTGCAAGAGAAAGCAACATTATTTCGATTGGATTTCTCCAGGCCCACCGGTGTTGCCACTTGTTGGAGACACTAGCTAGTTGCATTGTGTGGATATCACAATATGCTGCCCTACTGACCAGCTCTGTCCATGAAGCATGCCTCATGAAGACCACATGTAAGCTGGGGCCAACTTGTTAGGACCATTTCTTTGTCATTTTTCAGGATCTGAATAGGATCCTCAGATTGAAACATGTAGTCTGACGATTGTCCATTCCCATAACACATTGCATCTGAGCAACCAGATTAGAAGTGTTCAACGGTCCAGATAAATTGCCCGACAGCTTCATATCACTTCTTCAATTTGTGGTCTGCAAATTTCCTATCACCATTCTTTGGGAATTTGCAGGTCTGATCCTTCTGTATGAAAACACGTGTTGAAATGGAGCACACAGGTATAGCCGAATAGGAGAGGCTAACAAACAAGTGGTACTCCAAATTTATCCAATCTCGGTCAGTGGACTTCCACTGCATTTTACCAAAATAGGATCCCTGTAGCCAAATCATCTTTAGATGACAGCTACCTGACGAACCTAAGTTTCCAAACTCTTGAAGTCTCAACAATGGACACCAAACCAAAAGGAGCCCTACCATGAAAAGCATCTGCTCTGCCAATATCTGATGGCACTACAGCTACCTGAATTAGCCTGGCCCTCAAACTTCACGTTGACCCCAATTAACATGGGGACCTTGTTCCTCCTCCCTGCTATACTGAGCATGGCTGCAACGTGTAGTGTCTGATCCAAGCACCGAAAGAGCACTACAGCTTGCTACGGCATGCACCAAACACTTGGCCCCATCAGAATCTGATCCAAAACATAGGCATGTACCGCACTCATGGCCTTGTCCCTTGCAGGTTGCAGCCTTGCCAATCATCCAATTCCAAAATGACTGGGTGACTTGTTCTTTCCTTCATCTATATATTCATGGTCAAGTGCCCTCCAAACATCATCACTTGCAGCTTCGCAAACAAAGCCTTGCAAACTCAATTCAGAGCTCTCTGGTTTCCAGCCAAGAACGAAACAACCAACCATGATGAAGGCCAACAGGATTGCTCAGCTGGCCAGGAAGTGGCAGAGGATGGCAGCGTTGCGGCTCTCCTTGGGGGTGGCAGTGGAAGCTGATGAGTGCTGCACCTCCGTGGCCAGCAAGGGCCACTGCATGGTGTACACTGCCGACAAGAGGAGGTTCGAGGTTCCACTGGCATATCTCAGCACACCAGCCATCGCAGAGCTCCTGCGGATATCCCAGGAGGAGTTTGGTTTTGTGAGCGATGGGCGGATCTCACTTCCTTGTGATGCTGCAGTAATGGAGTATGACATGTGCCTGCTCAGGAGAGGTTTCTTTGTAGAGCTAGAGAAGGCATTCCTGAATACCATGGTAGCATCATGCCACTATGCAAGCTGTATGGCACCATCTGTAGGAGTTAGCCATCAGCTCGCTTGTTGCAGTTCCTAGATGGGTGTAAAATAGCTTGGTATAGGCAGTAGGAATTAGGGGGAGAAACTGTTATGCATAGACCATTGATCCTGCAAGCAATCAAGGGAGATGGCAATGTAGCAAGTTAGTGGCATTATTTGTGTTGATTGTATCTATGTTACAATAAGGTGATAAGTTACTAATCACATTTTGGTACTTACAATGATGCAACATGTTTCTTCCGTGCAGTCTCAGGACTTTGCATAAAAAAGGTTACTGAATGTGGCACAACGCAGGAACCAGTCATGATTGGCATTCCTCAATTCTACTGAGCCAAACCATGCCAGTGTGCGACAAGCCCTTGACACTGAATCCCTGGTGAAATCACAAATGGGTAAGGAAGCTGAGTTCTAGAGGAAGATCAGTGTGTGATATTTAACCAAGATGAAAATGTAAAGCAGTAGGACTATCAGGCTTGCAAAATTGAAAGTGTTCAGGAAAATAGTTGGGACAATTAAGCCCAAGACCTCCTGATCTGCAAATTTATTATGCTGCAAGCTGTATGCGAATTGTGTTCTGGAAATACATGTAAACCACCTGAAAAGAAACACAGCCTTGCGCAGAGACTTACTATGCTACAAATTCATGCAACTATTGAGGCAATAAGAAAAATATCATCCATCTCCCTTCTCCAAACCCTGCATATGGCTGTGTCCAGATGTGCTAGCCCCATGGTCTGGGTGGATTTCCAGCTCTTGTATGCTGAGTACTGCTCTCATCTCAATCCTACTTTCACTTTTGCAGCATACCATAGCCTCATGCTGATACAACATATGCAGAGAGAATGACCTAATGGTATATACAGTGAAGGGAAATAGTTTTCTTAGACAAAAATGTGGTTATTCTGATAAAATGCTATTAGGAATGTGTTGACAATCAAGCTTCGCTGAATCATTTTAACTGTATAGAAGATTGGTGTCCTGCAAATGCTCAAGCCAACTGTGCTAGCATGAGCTCAGGACTTGCCAGATCAACACTGAGATATGGTACTGCCCAGCCTGCTGCTGAAACAAAGGCATTTGTGGACATGGTGTAATCACTTAATGGCATTAACCTTTATGTTTCATACAAGCAAGTAAAACTGATCAAGTTTGCCTATTGGAATTCTCACGAGAGCGACATGGAGAGCCGACGGAAGAAGCACTTTAAAGGTGTGTTTTGTTTTTCTTAATGCAATGATACGCAGCTCTCCTGCGTATTCTCGAAAAAAATAACAATAAAAGAGCTAACATAAAATCCCTGGAACCCTGTATTTATTAATGAATAGATCGTTTCACAAATTAGCAGCTACTCTAGCTCTTCAATAATGATTACCTATGCAGGACTCTTAAACAGAGCAAACCTTTCACTTCGAAAACAAAATAATTTAGTTGTCCATTCTGGATGAATATTCATCAAGAAGATGAATATGATCCAGATGCTGACAGAAACAGCTACAACAGATAAATCGTGTACAGGATAGTACAGGATCCCCAGTACAGCAAGAAAGTTCAATCGCCACTAGAATTTGACTGAATCCATAAAACAATGGTTGCAGAAGAAACCTCCAATTGAACACAAATTTGGCCACATGCTCATACTTGCAAGGCTGCTGGTCCAGTGGTCCAGCAAGGAAAAAGATAGGACGACTCTATGGACAGTAGACCACATAAATATTGAAATAAGAACACCGAACAAAAGATAAGAAGTAACTAATAAAGATGTTAATCCACCAGCATACACATCCAACTAATGTAAGACCCTGAAGCTGTTAGGAAAATGAAAAGTAGGCCAAAGTTGTCTTCCTGAATCTCTACATCAATATGTTGAATTTACCCAAAAGAAAATAATGAAGAGTGTTCTTACATTAGTTGAAGAAGTAGAAATAGCATGGGAAATGAAGAAGCATAAATTTTGGACCTTTTCGATTGATATTTATCATTATACCTTTTTTACCATGCCTTAAGAAAAAAAAGAAGTATTCACATGAATTCACTTGTCCAAATAGTAAATCTCAAATAATTCTTGACAAAAAAAAATTAGTACCCATCTGCAATATTAGTGCCAATGAAACCATATACAAGTGTAGAACCAAGCAGCAGGAAACTGTGTACCATAATGGAAGGATGAGGCTGACATAAATGATAAATAGACTGGACTGGGAAAAAGATTAATAGAGTGGACCCAAAGTGTACCAATAGGCTAAGAAGAAAAATAAGCATCAAACTCAATCATACAAAGCAAGATGGCAACATCTAGGAAGATAAAGTCCATGGCTTTGTCTCTTGCCAACTAGCCATACTGATGCTTACACCCATTGGACATACCTTATGGCTCTAGTGCTCCCTTGCTATCCTATAAGTACATGAAACTAGCGCATATCATCTTCACAACCCATAAAAAACTGAAGCAACAGCACAGTGCACCAAAAGCTTATCTCATAGAATTACAAACATGATACATCCGAAGAGGCTAGTTCAACTGGCAAAGAAGTGGCAACATATGGCAGCCCTTGGGAGGAGGCTGACAACAATCACTGCAACCAAAGATGGCAACCTATACTGCGCATCAGCCATAGCAAACAAAGGCCACTGCATCGTCTACACAGCTGATGGTAAGCGATTTGAGGTCCCTTTGGTGTATCTTAATACAAACATTTTTGGGGAGCTCCTGCGGATGTCTGAGGATGAGTTTGGGTTCACAAGTGAAGACAGGATCACGGTGCCTTGTGAGGCAGCAGTGATGGAGTATGTGATGTGCTTGCTTAGGAGAAAGCCCTCAGAAGAGGTGGAAAGGGCAGTCCTTAGCTCTGTTGTAAGGCCATGCAACTACATGAGTAGCATGACCATAGTTTCTAAGGGTCTTAACCAGTCACTATCTATATTTTAGTTGATGAGAGGGTTGTATGTAGTTTTCATGTTATGCAATATGTACATAACTGTACATACCCCAGTAAACAAGGATACAGTTAGAAATTTGCAGATATACGATACAGTCAGGCTGTTTGACTTCACTCAACAATTTCATATCCCAGTTCTAGCAAATCTTTTGAAGGTTCTGATGAAAAAAAGAATGCTAATATTTCCCTCTTCATTTTCTGCAGCAATTTTACAAACATGTTAATGTTATTCTGTTCAGAGTAATATGTAAAATAGGTCCCGCTGATATCCACAATATATAAGGGTAGCTTCCACACTTCACCTGATTAAAATGGAAAACATTAAACCAACTATACTCCAGCAAGTTGTATGGCAATAAGCAATAACCTACAAGGACAACTGTTTATCCACAACCATTCTATTCAAAATGGTTGGCATGAGAATTGAGAATGCATCATGCATTAGTTACAGCAGTAAATAGTAGTAGCTTTCAGTGGATGAGCTTTATCATCCAGGGAGCAATGATGGTTACGACCGTGGGCACAATTTTCTCAACCTTATCCGATAGGGATCAATAATTCTCAACACATATTGGTTGTTACACACCTATTGACTGTTGCATAATTGGTCAGCCCGTTGTATCTCTCTCTCTCTCTCACAAAGTCAATGTAGCAGGTAGAGCTCCCTGTCTACTGCCTGTCGTATAGGACAGCAGTGACATGAGTAATGGGCTGTATGCCCTGTCTTGTACATAGTACTAGTAGTGAGTAGTGTAGTTGGTAGCAGTACTCAAGTATGCATGTACTAGATAGTTGACATGTGCTTCTATAAAGTAGAAGAGCAGCTGCAGCTCAATTGAGTCATTAAGCAGCACCAAATATTTGTGCTCCAGGTTCTCTCATCTTCTTCTACCTCTCGGGTGTGAGCTGTGAGTGTGAGTTTTGAGTTCGTGGAGGTGAGGTAGAGCTAACAAGTGGTATCAGAGCCTGAGTTGGAGTCCGGTGGCCATGTCTACCTCCGGCGCGCGACCTTCTTCAGCGGATGGACGCCAGGAAGGGTCGACGACCTACGTCATCAAGAAGACGGTGAGGGACGTTGGCAGCGCGCAATACCCCATGCTTACCCGCACCAACTACGCCGAGTGGGCGGTGCTGATGAAGGTGATGCTCAAGGCGCGCCGGCTGTGGGCAGCAATGACCACGGGCGCGGCCAATGAAGAAGAGGATCAAATGGCCATGGAGGCCATCCTCAAATCGGTGTCGTCGGAGTACATCACCACGCTCGGCGCCAAGGACTCCGCCAAGGAGGCCTGGGAGAGCTTGAAGACGATGCGGCTCAGCGGCGACCGCATACGCAAGGCGAAGGCGCAGCAGCTCCGGCGAGAGTACGAGGCCATCGCGTTTCGTGACGGCGAGGCTGTCGAGGATTTCCCGCTGCGGCTGACTTCTCTAGTGAGTCAGCTGGCGCAGGTGGCGGTCATCATCGACGAGGAGGAGGTGGTGGCGAAGTACTTGCGCGTCGTGCCACCCCGGTTCGCGCAGATCGCGCTCTCGATTGAGACGTTGCTCGATCTAAAAGAGCTCTCGTTCGAGGAGGTTACCAGGCGGCTGAAGGCGGTCGAGGACCGCGCTGAGGAGCCCACTCGCACGACCGCCGGCGGCCAGCTGCTGATGACAGAGGAGCAGTGGGCGGCGCGCGTGCGCGAGCGGAAGCAGGGGGAAGGCTCCTCTGCTTCGCGCTGCGGCGGTGGTGGCGGCGTGCGCAGCAGGAGGCCTGGCAAGCCGCGGCGGAAGACGGATGGCAGCGGCAAGGACGATGCCAGTCACGTCTCCGACAAGGACCGGTGCCGCAACTGTGGCAAGGTCGGGCACTGGGCCCGTGACTGCAAGGAGCCCAAGCACCGGGAGAAGGCGCACTTGGCGACGGCGGAAGATGAGGAGGAACCTGCGCTGCTCATGGCGCAGGTGTGCGCCATCAACGCCGAAGCAGAGGAGGACCAGCGCGCGCACGTGGTGCTCAACGAAACGCGCGCACAGGTCAACCTCGGGCTAGAAGGGGATGGAGCAGAGGAGTTGTGGTACCTGGACTCCGGGGTGAGCAACCACATGACGGGGAACCGCACGGCCTTCTCCGAGCTCGACACCGGCGTCGTCAGCACGGTGAAGTTCGGCGACAACTACGGCGTCGACATCCGGGGCCGCGGCACGGTCGTGTTCCAGTGCAAGTCCGGCGAGCACAAGGCGCTCACGGACGTGTACTTCATTCCCAAGCTCCGCAGCAACATCGTCAGCATCGGTCAGCTGGACGAGCGGGGATGCCAGGTGCTGATCGACGGCAGCATGCTCCACATCCGCGATCGTGAGCGCAAGCTGCTCGCCAAGGTGAAGCGTAGCAAGAACCGGTTGTACACCTTGAAGCTGCGCATCGCGCGTCCAGTGTGCCTGGCTGCAAGGCACGACGACAACACGTGGTGCTGGCACACGCGCCTCGGCCATTTGAGCTTTGATGCTCTGGCCAGGATGGCGAGGCAGCAGATGGTGCAAGGGCTGCCGCTGATTGAGCACGCCGGCGAGCTCTGCGACAGCTGTCTTGCTGGCAAGCAACGGCGAGCCCCGTTCCCCAAGAAGGCGAGCTTCCGCGCCGGGGACATCCTCGAGCTCGTCCATGGCGACCTCTGCGGGCCGATCACGCCGGCGACACATGGAAAGTGGCGCTACTTCCTGCTCCTGGTGGACGATTGCAGCCGGTTCATGTGGGTGTACCTGCTGGCAAGCAAGGATGAGGCGCCGGTGGCGATCAAAATGTTCCAGGCGCAGGTGGAGACGGAGACAGGGAAGAAGCTGCGCGTACTGCGAACAGATCGCGGCGGCGAGTTCACCTCGATCGAGTTCGGCCTCTACTGCGCGGGACAAGGCGTTGAGCGCCATCTCAATGCGCCTTACTCACCGCAGCAGAACGGCGTCGTCGAAAGAAGGAACCAAACGGTGGTCGGCATGGCTAGGAGCATGCTCAAGGCCAAGAAAGTGCCGGCGACGTTCTGGGGAGAGGTGGTGAGCACGGCGGTGTTCATCCTGAACCGCACGCCCACCAAGAGCTTGAAGAGGACAACGCCATTTGAGGCATGGCACGGGAGGAAGCCCGACATCTCCTTCCTGCGCACGTTCGGCTGCGTCGGTCACGTGAAGAAGACGAAACCGAACCTGGCCAAGCTGGAGGACAGGAGCACCCCCATGGTGTTCCTGGAATAGAGCGCGGCAGCAAGGCCTATCGGCTCTATGATCCGTAGGCAAGACGCGTGGTGGTGTCACGGGATGTCGTCTTCGACGAGACGGTGAGCTGGGACTGGGCGGAGTCCGGCGACGGGGAAGCAATCCCAGGTGGCCTGAGCAGCTCCTTCACCGTAGAGTACACGGAATACTCCGGTGCAGGGGAGCTAGGTCGTGGTGGTGGAGGGGTGTAGAGCCTAGGTGGGGCCTCCCCTGCTTTGGAAGCAGAGGAATCGGGCACGGCGGCGAGTTCAGGGGAAGCTGCCTCCTATGCTCCTGGAGAAGAGCAGGGGACGCCGCAGATGTCACCCGTGGGGCAGGCTACCCCGATTTCTGCTGCAACAAGCACTGAGTTGTCGATTCACTTCGTCACGCCTCCTCCGAGCGCCTCCGCGGACGTCGATGCCGAGTACTCCAGCGAACCACTTCGGTTCCGCATGGTGGATGATCTCGTTGGCGACACAAGTCCACCCGGGCAGGCGGTCCGCGTGCTGGACGACCTCGAGCTGCATATGGGCAGCGCGGAGGAGCCACCCAGCTTTGCGGCGGCTGAGCAGGAGCAGTGTTGGCGGGCCGCAATGCTGGAAGAGATGGCGGCAATCGAGGAGAACGAGACATGGGAGCTCGTGGATTCCCCGATTGGGTGCCGTCCAATTGGATTGAAATGAGTCTTCAAGGTGAAGCGCAACGAGCGCGGCGAGGGCATCGACTTTGAGGATTCGTGCAGCGCGAGGGCATCGACTTTGAGGAAGTTTTTGCTCCGGTGGCGCGCATGGAATCCGTGCGCCTGCTACTTGCCATGGCAGCAACGAAGAACTGGCGCGTTCACCACCTTGATGTGAAGTCCGCCTTCCTCAATGGCGAGCTAGAGGAGGAGCTCATGTGTAGCAGGCGTCAGGGTTCGCCATCCCTGGCAGCGAACACAAGGTGCTCCGCCTGCGCAAGGCTTTTTACGGGCTGCGGCAGGCGCTGAGGGCTTGGAACGCCAAGCTGGACGCGACATTGGAGTCCCTCGGCTTCGCCAAATGCACCACCGAGCACGCGCTCTACACCAAGACGAAGGGGCGCGGGCGGCTGATCGTCGGCGTGTACGTCGACGACCTAATCATCACTGGGTCGGAGCAGTGTGACATCAACGACTTCAAGCGGGAGATGAAGACGATGTTCCGCATGTCCGATCTAGGCTTGCTCACCTACTATCTCGGGATAGAGGTGGAGCAGAGCAAGAACGCCATCACGCTCCGCCAGAGCACCTACGCAAGAAAGCTTCTGGAGCGGAGCGGGTTGGGCGAGTGCAGAGCGTGCCAAACGCCCATGGAGGAGAAGCTGAAGCTGTCAAAGGACAAGACTGCTCCCTTGGTGGACGCCACGAGCTACCGGAGCATTGTCAGCGGGCTGCGCTGTCTCACGCACACGCGGCCGGATATCGGGTTTGCCGTGGGGTATGTGAGCCGGTTCATGGCGGAGCCACGGGAGGATCACCTCGCCGCTGTCAAGCATCTGCTTCGCTATGTGGCCGGGACGCGCGACTACGGGCTCATCTACCCAAGGAGGAGCAGAGGAGCGCTGGAGCTGATCGGCTACAGCGACAGTGACATGGCGGGCGACGTTGATGGGCGGCGGAGCACGACGGGCGTGCTCTTCTTCCTTGGAGCGTGCCCAATCTCCTGGCAGTCTGTGAAGTAGAGGGTCGTCGCGCTGAGCACCTGCGAAGCAGAGTACATTACATTGGCGACGGCGTGCTGTCAGGGAGTTTGGCTGGGGCGGCTGCTGGCAGAGCTCACCGGAGATGAAGCTCGAGCACCAGCCCTAATGGTGGACAACAAGTCCGCCATTGCTTTGGCAAAGAACCCTGTCCTCCATGACAGAAGCAAGCACATCGACACAAAGTTTCACTTCATCCGTGATTGCATCGATGGAGGACAGATCAAGCTCGAGTATGTCGAGACAGCTCGGCAACTCGGGGACATTCTCACTAAGGTCACCTTCGTCTCCAGGAGCTGAGGACCAAGATTGGTGTTAAAGAGATCAAGGAAGGGCCTCACAATTAGGGGAAGAATTGTTGCATAATTGGTCAGCACCTTGTATCTCTTTCTCTCTCTCACAAAGTCAATGGAGCAGGTAGAGCTCCCTGTCTACTGCCTATCGTACAGGACAGCAGTGACATGAGTAATGGGTTGTATGCCCTGTCTTGTACATAGTACTGGTAGTGAGTAGTGTAGTTGGTAATAGTACTCAAGTATGCATGTACTAGATAAGTTGACATGTGCTTCTATAAAGTAGAAGAGCAGCTGCAGCTCAATCGAGTCATTAAGCAGCACCAAATATTTGTGCTCCAGGTTCTCTCATCTTCTTCTACCTCTCGGGTGTGAGCTGTGAGTGTGAGTTTTGAGTTTGCGGAGGTGAGGTAGAGCTAACATTGACGTAAGGTCTTCACCATGAGTCACGAGAACACTACTGACCGAAAGAACATAAAACGAATAAGGGTCAAGAAGTTAAACGCGCTTCCTCATATGGAGACTTCTGACTCAGCAGATTCCAGGGAATGGAGTGGTGCCAGCAGAGCACCTTATCGGAATGTCATGCTTAGTATGAAATCGATGACTGATGAAACCATAACCAAGCATCAGGGAACTGATGATCACTAGAGGATAAGACTGTGACACAATATTCCGCTGGAATTCAGAAAAAACGAAAGGACTGTGACAGACTGACAGGACAAATTGGCCGGGTTGAGGTAATGCAGCAAGTGCAACAGGCAACAAATTCAACCCGTCATGATCGCATTAACCATCGAAGCCTCAAATACTGACCACAGCGGGGATAAAGCGCACGGTCTTGCCACTTGTCGATGGGGACAACACGACTAATACGTAGGGATTCGATTCAAGCAACTTGAGTCGACGAGCAGGAGCTAGCTACCAAATGTGCTGTAACCAACTGAAGACGCGGGGATCAGGACCGGAGCACGGGGATGAGAAATTGAAGACGCGGCGAGGAAAGGCCTACCTTAGACTGTTTAGACAGGCATCGAGGTTCGAATCCCCACGGAAGCGAGGAAAAAGACCGGACCATCGAGCTTGACGAGGGCCGCCGCCGCCCGCGCGCATCCGCGCGGGCCCATGTGAACCCTTCCGGTGTGCTGATGGAACGAGGAGGGGAGGGGGCTGGTTACTCTCGGTTCGGCGGACGAACCGCGAGGCCGCTGCGGGTCCTGGTGGTTAAACCCGTGGACGGTGGTGGTGATGGTTGGTGGCCGGAGCGGGCGGCCTCGCCGGCCCGGCGTACTCGCGCCGCCGTGCCACTGCCGAGGGCGTTGCGGTTTGGTTCGTCGTGACTGGACGGGCCGGCCCGCCGCCCGGCACCCGGCAGGGGTGTTTGTGTGATTGTATGGCGGGCGGCGGCAGTGGGCTCGCCGGCAACGGCCGGTTCCGTGTGCGTGGTAAGGGGATGGGTTGCGTACGCGTTGGAGGGCCTGGCCCATGAGGAAACTGGATGCTGATTTTGTCTTTTTCTTTTCTCACAAACTCAAATTTTACATAGACTGATAGACACATATCATTATCTATCCGTTTAATATATTTTTACATATGTTTAGTTAAGCTAGAAAAATTTGTCTTAGAACGAACTAAAATAATGACCTACATCTTGAGTAAATTCAAACTATACAGACCTTTCATTGATTAACCACATGGTGTTTTGAAGCATGTTGTTCCCACCATTTGCATTTGGTACAGGCAGCCTTCACCGTGAAATCTAGTTTTTTTTCTTACTCTCCTTTAGATGGTCTAATCTAGCTATCCCCAACGAGATTTGTCTTGTCTCATTTCTTTTCGTGTGCAAGTTGTACATGTTGCCGTAACCTCCAAACACAAAACTAACAGCTAGTTTGAATTTGAAAAAATAGGCGGGGAACGAAAATGGCCAAAAACTGATCACGCATGTCTTCCAACGCACAGCATCGCGTTCGTGGGCATCTCCATGCCACGCCATCCTATCCCAGCCAAACCCAAACTACTCGCCCAACGCGGCACCGCCAACGAACGACCAACAAACCTGGCGCATCCCATGGGACCAGCCCGCCGTGCCCTCCGCACATTCGCCAGCCGGCGCACGGCCGCTCAATCCTCTGCCCCGCTCGCAACCGGCGTCGGAATCCGGCGCGCCTCCGACCGACCGGCGATATGCAATCCATCGAGTGCGACAGCACCATCAAGAACGTGGCGCTGGACACGCTGTTCCTCATCGTCCTCCAGGCCGCCGTCGTCATCGCGCTCGGCAAGTTCATCCACCTCGGCCTCCGCCGCCACAACCTGCCCAGCGCCACCTCCCAGATCCTGGTACGCGGCACGCGAACGAATGGCCGGTTCGTCTCGAATTGACCGGCCGCTGATCATTCTCCTTCGATTTCAATTTGCAGGCGGGGATCATCGTGGGGAGCCTGGGCCTGCACGACATGATCGTGCACGTCGACGTCGCGAACGCGGAGGACACCTACGGCGGCTACGTGTCGGAGGCGCGCATCTTCTACATGTTCTACGTCGGGCTGGAGGCGGACGTCGCCGCGCTGTGGAACGACATCCGCCGGGCCACCATCTTCACGTACGCCAGCGTCGCCACCTGCCTGCTCCTCGCGGCCTTCGTCTCCGGCGGCATGTACGGCAGCATGATGCACACCCCGGTCCGGTCACCCGAGCTGCTGGCCGCGGTGCTCATGCTGTCCATCGCCGACACCGCCTCCGTCGACGTCTCGCGGATGGCCAGCGAGATGAGGCTCACGGCCACGCCCAGCGGCCGGCTCGTCGTCGCCACGGCGATCGCGACCAGCATCATCTGCATCGTCGGCGAGGGGGTCTTCTCGTGCATGAAGCTCGCCTCCACCCGGATCCTGGATTACAGCGCCCCGCAGCGGCTGGGGCTGGGCATCCTCTCGCTCGTCAAGGTGGGCGTCGCGGTGCTGCTGCTCCAGCCGGTGGTGGCGTTCATCAACCGGCGCAACGCGGGGCGGCACCGCGTCGGGAACTGGGAGCTGGTGCTGCTGCTCGCCGCCGTGCACTTCATCGGCAACTTCCCGCAGCGCGTGGGGTTCGACGGGATGCCGGTGAGCCTCCTGCTGGGGCTGGCGTTCCCGAGGGAAGGGCCCGTGGCGAGGAGCATCATGGACGCGCTCGAGTACCCGCTCCACGCCGTGGTGCTGCCCTTCTACTTCGGCGCCATGGGGATGCGGCTAAACTTCAGCGCCATGTCGGGCGCCATCCTGGTCCCCGCGATCCTCCTCACGCTGCTCGGTCTCATCGGCAAGTGCGCCGGCACCATGGGCGCCGCCAGGTTCCTCAAGATCCCGGCCACCGACGCCCTCCGCTTCGGCGTCCTGCTCAACATCAAGGGCCACGTCAACATGATCGACATGAACCTCGCCAGTTCCGAAGGGGTAATGCATGCATTCTTCATGTTTCGTCATGCATGCGTGTAAGATTGATGTAACGACGCAACTGAGCAAGATGGAATCATGGCTGGCTGTGTACGTGTGTGCAGATCTGGGCGGAGCAGGCGCTGATGGCGATGGTCGTCGGCAGCATGATCAGCACCATCATCGCCGGGCCGGTGTTCGCCGTGGTCTTCCGCAAGGAGAAGGAGGCGTACGAGTGCAGCCGCCAGGCGCTGGAAGACATGACCCCGGACCAGGAGCTGCGCATGCTCGCTTGCGTGCACGGCCCGCACGGCTCGCCGGGCATGCTCAGCCTGCTCGAGCTGCTGGCGAGCAAGCCCCGCGAGCAGCCCGCCATCCACGTCATCCACTTCTTCGACGTTTCGCGCAAGAACGCCGCCCCCAGGCAGTACCACAGGCGGGTTCAGGACAGCGAGCACAAGCTCATGGACCGCCGCAAGGAAGCCACCACGCAGGTAAACTGGGCCGTCGACGTGTTCACCTGCGCCACCGGCCTCGTCATCCGCCAGGTCGACGCCGGCGACCGCGGCAGCGCGGCGAACGCCAAGACCGTCCGCCGCTGGACGGAGGACGTCCGCCCGGGCATCCTGCTTCTTCCCTACCACAAAGAGCAGCACTACGACGGCACCATGGTCTGCCGGCGCGAGGAGCGCCGCCACCTCAACGTCAAGGTGCTAGAGCGCGCGCCGTGCACCGCTGCCATCCTCGCCGACCGCCCGTTCCGGAGATGCGGCACCAGCCTCCAGCTGCCGACCAAGATATCCACGAGCACGGAGGCCGCGGGGAACCAGCAGGGCGACGAGAAGGTGACGATCCACATCGCCGCCGTCTTCCTCGGCGGCCCGGATGACCGCGAGGCCGTGGCCCTCGCCTGCCGCCTCGCCAAGAACGATTCCGTCCGCCTGACATTCGTCCGCTTCGTGCTCTGCGAAAACACGCGCGAGCACGACCGCGTGGCGACGACGAGCCCGGACATCGACGGGGAGGTGTCGGTGGTGGTCCAAGACCCGGACGAGGAGTGCGTGTCGGCGTTCCACCGCGAGTACGTGGCGAAGGAGCGCGCGGCGTACGCGGAGAAGGCGGTGACGGGGCCCATGGACGTGGTGGAGGCGCTGCGCGGAATGGCCGGCGCGTTTGCGCTGGTGGTGGCGGGGCGCGGCGGGCGGCAGCCGGCGGAGCTGGTGGTGGGGCTGGAAGGGTGGACGGAGTGCGCCGAGGTGGGCCCGATCGGGGAGATCCTGGCCTCGGACCCGTCGCTGGAGATGGGCTCCGTGCTTGTCGTGCAGCAGAAGACAGCGCCCCCGTCCCACCTGGACCTGCCGGAGCCGGCGCCAGCGCCGGCGACCTGACACAGTGCGAAATGCAGAACGGATCTCACAAAGAAAACTCCGAGAAAAATCTAGTTGTGTATACGTAGATGATTGGTAGAAGACTAGACCAATTTTTTGCATGTAAGCAAGAACAGTGTAAAATCTAACAACCCCCCCCCCCCCCCCAAAAAAAAAAAATCGGCCGCTGACTAAATCATATTATTCTCTTGCGCGCTCTCGTCTCGTTTCAGAAGATGCCTCCTCCTGTCTTGTCTGCTAGCCCAACCGCCATCTGACGTCGCGCAAGTCAGCGGTGCGGCCGGCAGCTGAGCTTCTATACTAAACATGACAGTTGATTTGATGAGATTCTCTTGGGCGCGCTCATCCCGCTGGAGGAGACACCGATTCTGTCTTGTCTGCTACCTCAATTTGGGGGCACAGAAGGTGCCATCTGATTACCTCTTGCACGCGTCATCGGCGCGGCCGGCAGCAGAGCTTCTTAACAATGCCCCGCGCGGCGGCGACCCCCATCCGCTCTGCATTGTCCTCGTCTCCGACGACTGTTTCGACGGCGCCGCACCATGGCCATGGCGCCCTCCGCCTCGGCGATGGCCCCCGTTGTCAAGGCCATTGACCCTGCCATGATTGTTTCTCATAAGTTCCCCGAGGTCAGAGATGATGCCCCCTTTTCAGTCGTTAGCTTGTTCGCCGGTCGTAGCATTATTCAGCCGCTCGATCTCCATTGTGCAGGTCACGTTCGGGTACGACGAGAGGTTGCTACCGCACACCACCTGCTTGACCGAATGTCCCAGTGATTGCCCCCTCCTGGCCTGAATGTCTGATGTGCTTGTGTGTTCGTTTGGCTGGTGCAGTGATGTGGCCCTGCACTCACTGGGTGTGGGAGCTTGTAGTGCAGATGCCGGTCTTCCATTAAGGTGCTCACAGAGGGTTATCGTGACGATATCCTTTATCTTTTAATCATAGCTTGTATCCTAATTCTACTATCCTAGTGTCAAGTAGAGTGCTCAGATCAGAATTTAATGATCCTCATATATAATAATCCACAGTAGTCAGTACTGTTGCAGACTGATAATCTGTTGGATCCTTGGTTGTTTGCTGTTTGCCAAATTGAACTTATCACGGAACTCAAATGCATGGGCTTGGTCCAGTCAGAGCATATTACTCTATTTTTTTCTCGAACACGCAGAGAATTGTCCGAAGGCATTCAGCACATAATTTTGTCAACAGCAGCAACTGACAAAAACTTAGCTTTCATAGTTGCTCATGCTAGCACAGATACATATGTTTCTTGCTGTGAACTAATTTCGTACCTTGCTGTGAACTAAATATCTATTATCTTAATACAATAGTGTTAAAATAAGCCACCACGTTCGCCGAGAGGATCTAGAAATTCCCACGTTAATCTAAAAATAGAAGAATTTGCACCGTTGGATTTTATGAAGATCTAACGGTTCGTATTAATTTAAAAAGTCCATATTGAATATGATTAGTAAATAGCTAAATTAGAAATTTAAAATACAAAATAGATCAAGCTTATAACGGTAGAGACTTTTCACACAAAATATGGAAATCCATCATTGATCCATGTGCTATTCAAGTCAAATCAAAATCAAAATCAAATCAAAACGTGTTGCATTAGAAGTAGTACAATTGGTCTGATACGCAAACAACAATAGCCGATGTGTATTAGTATTATGAAATAATTTAATTCGTGGACAAAAAGCATAAACAAAAGGGAAAAATTGTCATGCTTCAGGGCAAGCAAAATATATATCGCTGCAGGATAAGACTGGCTTGGCCAACGTCTAGCATCGATCAATAATGCAAAAGGTTGTTATATGTTCATGGTGATGAGTACATGGATAAATCCAAATATTTGATTTTTGTGCTATGATTTATGATTTAGTGTTCCAAATTATAACGGTGGATCTATTATTTTTTTAGGATTTGGAATCATAATATATTTTGCCATGATCCTTTGAAAAAGAATCAACTTACTTACATTTTGTTAGTTGTGCATAAATTTCGGTGAGAAAGATGGAGATAGGACTTTGGTAACAATTTATTTCCTTGCTAATTTCTTCGTCTCAAGAGTGATGGATGGAGACGAATAAACATGACACCAGCAGAAATTTAGTCTTGCAGTATAGCACGTTGCAGCATCCTCGAGATAGGAGAGTAAAGCTAAGCAGAGAAACAAAGAAATAACAGCCCGCCATGCTCAAAAAAAGCCATGAATGGACATGGAAGGAAAAAAGCAACAATCAGCTAGAGAACACGTGCATCGGCAGTAGGACATGAAGAACAACTGCACAATCATCGGAAGATTGAAGAGAAGGGCACGCAATGTTGTAATATAGGGCTAAGAAACAATTTTGATCTAGAAAGTAACATGAGGGTGCTCGACTTGGGGAGTGCGACAATAACCAGCGCACGGACATTAGGGGTATGTCAATGGAAATTCGGTGGTGCGGACATATTGAACGAGAGTATCACCATGATGCAGCCTAGCAAGTCATTGCCACTGGTTATCATCACTGGCACCTAGAAGGAGCGAGACGAATTATATCTTGCTATGTAGAGCATTGTGATCACTGGATGGTCGAGAGGCGAGCAGAGCTTATTGAGAGTAGAAGTAGGAAATGGAATGAGCACAAGGGGGCTATACCTTGCTTGCACAATAACAAATTCATCGAAACCAATGTACGGGCTACGGAAAAGATGTAGCTGCCGTAAAACAAAAGAAGCATGTTTAGATCTTTTGTAGCAATTGGAGATATTGGAGAGATTGGATATGATCAAAATTAAAAAGCATGCATCCACTACTTCTTAAGGTTTCGACTAATATTCAGAAACTAAATTTTAATGATCTCAGTACAGTATACATCGAGCCACTAACCTAGATCTTCTTCTTAAGAAAACCTAATAAGAGAAATTTTAACTGTAACCACCAAAACTCTCAGGCAAAACTATCCACTAATAGTCAAAAACAGAAATATATTCCTATTGAATACGAGAGAACGATGATGTAGTAAGGGTAGAGTGGTGATGTGATCTAAAGAAACCAACTCGGAACCAATATTTAACCTGCATATACATGACCATGTGCCGCTCGATCCAATGAACCTGACCTGATCCGTCCGTATAAACCAACCCGACCCAATCCAACCAATAGTGGGCCTGGTTTGGATCAAAATTTTCGACCCGCAATAAGACAATGAACCGGATGGTCGAGTTTCTTTGATACAAAATCCAAAAAAACCCGATCTGACCAGAAAATTGTGCATAAAAAATTAGGTTTAACATGACACGACCTGGCCCAACTTGGCTCGGACCAAAAAAGTCCGACCTGGCGGTCAAGTCGGGCCGGGTTCGAGCCAAAGAAAAAAGTATAAGGCTTTCCTTTGACCCGACCCATGATCAGGTCCAGACATGCATGCCTGTCTATAGCAAGTTGCAAACCGTTCGAGATTCCTTTTCAATGACTATAGTGTAGCGGGCAAAGCTTCTTGGGAGTAAAAATAGAAAATAGGACAAGCATAAAGGGTTATACTTTGCTTGCACAACAACAAATTCATTGAAACCAGTGTACGAGCTGCAAAAAGATGCACAATCGTAAAACATGGCGAGCATGTTAAAATCTGTTGTAGAAATTGGAGATATTAGGGAGATTGGATATGATAAGAAAATAAAGAGCATGCATCCACTACTCATTAAGTTTCAACTAATATTCAAAAACTAAATTCTAATGATCTCAAGATTAGATCTTCTTTTTAAAAAAAACTAAGAGTAATTTTTAACTTAACTAAAACTCTCAGATAAAAGTAATTTTTAACTTAACTAAAACTTTCAGATAAAACTATCCACTACTAGTCAAAAATAAAATAATATATTTCTATTGAAAGTAAAAATTTTATATTACTTTTAATAAATATCAAATATATATTTCTACATGAGGTATTCTAAAGAATTATATGTTACAAAATATTATAATGGAAAAAACTTAGATGCTGCCTTGGTCTAGGATATTGGGACAAAACAATTACAATAACGTGACAAATAATACAAATGTGATTACATACGTTCACAATTATTGACCACTTTGGTTTTGTCTTAAGTGGAACATTTCTAATCGTTGACCAAGATAGAAAAATATGTTAATTTTAATAATACCAAATAAATATACTATTAATATATATTTTATGGTAGATTTAATGAAACTAATTTGACGTTATAGATGTTGGTACTATTTTCTATCAATTTTATTCAAATTAGATAAGTTTGAATTAAAAAAAAGATAATGCATATCTAATAAAGTGACTAATAATTTAGAATAAGGACAATAACAAAAAAATCTCTAGCTACCCGTGCTATTTGCGTGGGCCACCTTGCTAGTTTGCATAATTTTAGCGTTTATTTATACTGATATGTGTCTATATGTCAGCTATTTTACTTAGTTGCCCTTGTATCCTGCAGGTTTTACCTACTTTTGTTTCTTCATTTATTTTAAAAAGTGGCAATGGACTCCACCTGGATGTGCCTGGGCTTAAGTAAGAATTTATTGTATCACGTACTTACTCAAGTCTCAAGCTCTCCTCTTTTGTGTTCTGTGGTTTCATGACACTTGCACATGTGTTCACTTGATTATGATTGCATTTACTTGATAGGGTACTACTGATATTCTTACCCCCCTTGAATAATTTGGCCTGTTTCTGTTCTCCAGCTATGACCCAAAATTTTTACTGCTTGGCCAACATTACATAGAGATATATGGGTCAATTCCTTCACGAGCCAATGTAAGTCTCCCAACAACATTGTTTATTCTGAAAGAACAATGATGTAAGAAACTTGAGCTAAGATATGGTGTTAGATACTGAATGTTTTAATAAACCAGGGCTTTTCATGCTCCCTAAACTCTCATAAATTGAGATACAGAATGCTTGATGCCTTCACATTTTGAGTTAACCTATCATATCATATCTTCCTTTCTTTTATTTAGCTTATTTCAAATTATGTCTATTGTTACCCGGCTCCCAGGGTGATTGACATTTTTCTTCTTTGTCCCTAGGTTACTAACAAAATCAAAATAGCTGGCTTGCATGACCGAGGTATCCTCCCATGATATTTGATCACTGAATTTTTATTGTTTTCCTATATTTTATTTGCTTTGTTGTTTCCCATCATAATGGTAAAATTAATTATGATAACACTGATCCCACCATTCCGAAAATTTGTTTTATTCTAGGCCAGTACTCTAGCTTGCTACTTTCAAATTTTCTGTTGTTTTGAGTGTTATCAAAAGTACGTTCCACAAATGCAATATGAAGTTTATCATACTTTTTAGCATCAACATAATTCCATGCATATGCAGCTTGACTAAGAAACTTTTCCTTTCATTATTGTATTCACAGATTCTTCCTGCATTTCTTATGTCCAGATAACTTTTTCCAGTAGTGAATAATATAGGCGCATGTGCTGATTGGAATCTGTAGATTGTTTCATGTTGATCTTTTTGCAGGGAAGGCAGCTGTTCTTGAACTTGAAACACTAACCTGCCTTGAAGGTTCTAATGACGTATTGTGTATGAATAGGTCAGCATGGCTTGTTGAACGTTTGAGCTGTATAACTTGACTGGAATAGGTGAATAAGGCATTGATGCCATACGTATTGCAGGAGTACTATCTACTTGCGTGGAGCTGGAGGCTTCTCCAACTCTTCCCGGCCGTTCTCATACGCAACTTACGGTGCCAATGAGGTTTCAAATGCTACATTTCCAGATTCCACGCCTTCTGCTGTATATGAAGACCGCACACAGAATTCCCAGGCATGAAACTTCATTCTATGCATAAATTTCCTTTTGCAGTTTATTTAAGTAGCCCTTTTATGGCAAACATTAAGGAGAGTTGAATATCTTTATATTTCCATTGCTTGTACACTTGTTTGAACACAGCCCTGCTTTTTTCGGGTCATGGTTGAGTGTTCTAACAGAAGACATCTCAAGTACTATAACTCACTACTGCATTAGCATTTAGCACATTTCTTCCTGGACATGATTAAAACGATGGTTCAGATTAAGAATTTTGAAAGAAGTATTACCAAATTGTTCTATTTTAAACCTCATGTTTTGGTCTTTTGGTTCAGGCACTACTGTGCAGCTTATCAGGCTACTTCGATCCCCTGCATTCAGATCCTACTTTTGCACATGCTGCAGGGTATGCTCCTAGTTAAACTTAAACTTGAACTAGTAATTTTTTTTTGAGATCAACTAACTTCCACTTCCACTTTTGATGTTATTTGAAATGCTTAACACAAAATTTGTTTTCACCATCGTCCTCTTACTTACCCAAATACCAAATCTAACTTTCCTTATCTGATGTTACTCAATTTAATGGGCTAGCAACTAACTCACTCTCGGCATTGGCTGTTCATGTGCTCGGCATGCGTGAACAGTCAGTACATCATATCCTCCAGCGGCCTGATAAACCCATGACAAAAGTACATCATTTTTCTTTCTTTCTTTTTGAAACGAAAAGTACAGCACTTTTCTGGTGATGAAGCGAAGTCAATTTCATGTTGTTTAGTTGGTAGTCGGTACTACCGTGCCAAATATGCTGCGGTTTCAGTTTTATTTCATGCTCCTTCAATTTTTTCATGGTGTGTGATCAAATTTACTATTTTATATAGCTGTCTATGCCCTTGATGAACTCTCATCTTATAATGAACCTGATTAATCCGATCAAAATCTCCTAGGTTTTCTCACCCAATACTGCCCGGCCTGTGTACGCTCGGGTTCGCCGTTCGGGCTGTCATGAGGTCGTTCTGCAGCATGGAGCCAGCGGCCGTGAGAAGCATCTCCTGCCGGTTCCTTCACCAGGTTTACCCGGGAGAGACTCTGGTCACCGAGATGTGGCTTCAAGGACACAGGTAGGTTTTTTTTTTTAAAAAAAACGGTGCGTTTCGATCTGGATGCTTCTGAGTTCTGACCTCTTGCTTGCTGATTTCATTCCACAATTTTATTTTCAGTCGACGGGTATACTACAGAACCAAGGTGAAGGAGCGCGGTCGCGCGGTGCTGTCTGGATACGTGCAACTCAAGCACATCCCATCATCACTGTAAAGGGAACGAACTGTATCTTGTGCTTTCAGTCACCAGTGTCATCTCAAGAAAGGAAAACCGAGCAACGTCGTCTCACTCAAGAGTGAGAGGGAAAGGGTGTGGCAACTTGATTCAGCTGATGGTTTAGCACAAGTTATTATCTCGCGGTTTATGGACCCAAAACTTTGGGTCGATGAACGGCATATATTAAGATTATGAATTTTTGTAACAAATCATGTGTAGGCATGCATACATTCCTCGTGCAGTCACGCTAGCAGCGTGCTCTGTTTACGTACGTCCACACTGCCAGGAAATGGTCTTGGTGTGATTGTATCACCTTGATGTAATTAGTTAAGGTCAATAAAGCTTTGTTTATAGGAAAATGTGGATGTTAGCCGACCTTGTCTTTTCATGAAATCCTTTCATTCAGTGGAGCCTAGAAGCGATTTCCCCTAACAGTATTTGAACAATGAGTGAATAAATGAGGAGCGTCCTTATATTCACTATAATTTTGGTTAGGGACACTAATAATTCTTTTAGGAAGAGGCATACTCCATTGGAACATTTTTCTCAGCCTCTTGCAACAAATTTTCTAGCCAATCCCTCCCTACTCTAATTCAATTATCTAGCGTAGCTCGGTTGGCGGAGCCTCCCGTCCTGGAGCTCGCCCGCCTAGGCTTGAACCCGGACATGCGCAAAAAAATACCCCTTGTCAGCAGTGCCGGGGTTCGGAGGGGTTTTCGCGGCCGGAAACCGGTATCGCTTTCTCTTAATGAAATACGGCGGGAGCCGTCATACTCCCCCGGTCGCGTTTTTTTATAGGTCAATATCGTTAAGTCATCGGAGTTCATGGTGCTGGAGAAAGACCACTATGACATACAGGTCATGTTGTGGTGGTGGTTGGTTGGTGGGCTGCTAAGGATGAACTTAACACTACTAAATTCGAAACAAATGTCAAGAGTTTGCTTCAAAGTGTCCGACGGGTTTTCATTGTTCGTCATTTTCTCCACCAATGGCTGAGAGCATCACCATTTTCTAAAAGTGAATCTGAATTCCTGACAAACAATCACTGACCACAAATCCCTGACCACAAATCTCTGACTAGAGTGTTTAAATAATATAGTGTCTGCCGGTCACTTACCAGTAACTAATGCAAATCTTGTAGTGTAACGGCCAAGATCTCCTCCAAAGGCTGACTCTTAACTAGCTTATAGAATTTTTTAATCGATGAACAGAGCTAAAAGTCGATGAACAGAGCTAAAAGTGAAGAGCTATCTTTTATTCAAAGATTTATACACGAACTTCGAGATTGCAAGGGTGATGTGTGAGGTCATTCATATTGTGAGCTATGTGTTTATTGGAAAGGTTGTCTTTTAGAGTGTTTAGATAGGTGCTAGCTCATACCATTGGAGGAGGTCTAAGGAGTTGACGATGCAGGGATCCAATCCAACTGCCAAAAAATTCAGGTGCTAGCTGCTGTTAATATATATCTAGATGTATAGCCAAAATTATGCACCTAAAAGTTAAAACGACTAACAATTTAGGATGGAGGGAGTATTTTTGTTGCTTACGACTGAGCCAGGGAAAATCTGCGGTACTGCTGTTTAATTAGTACACGATTTTGAAAGAGTGATAATTCAACTACGCAATTCTCTCAACAAAGTAAATTCCGTTAACTCGAACAGGCATTTGGAATTGGAAGATCGAAGAAAAAAAATACAGGCACCCGGAAGTGGCGTGACGCAACGAAAACAGCGATGCTCTCTCATGCTCCTATCGTTCAGATCGGATCCCAGTTAGCCCGGCGTGCCCGGCCTGTCAGCGACACAAACTGGGACACGTCAACTCGGCGGCTTCTCCCACCTCCCAGCCTCCCCCCTCCCCGCCGACGTCGACGACTTGTCGTCTCTCTCCCTTTCGGTTCCCCTTCCACGTCACCTCACGGCAACCACTCTGCTTCTCTTCGCCGTCTCCTACAAGTAGCCGCGCCTCCCGCACCGCCGGCGATCGCTCAGACCTCAGAGTGACGAGGCGCAGCGGACGACGAGCGCGGCGGACATGGCGACGAGCTCCAAACCCGCCGCGGCTGTGGACCCCGAGGTCGCGCTCGCCCACAGGTTCCCCGAGGTAGCACAGCAGCCCCGCCCCCCGCCCCTCTTCCTCGCAACCTCTTCCGTCCACCTCTGCGGTTTCTCACGGCCCACTCTCCTCACCTCTGCTGTGCTTGCGCCCGCAGGTCTCCTTCGACTACGACGAGAGGTGCGGGCCCGTTGCGTCCACGACCTGCTCGACGGAACGCCTCGCTCGCGAAGCCGCGCCTCCCGATTGATGCGTGTTTTTGCTTGACGCAGGGAAGTGGCGCTGTACGCGCTCTGGTCGGTGCCTGCGGCGACGACGCCGTCGACGGCAAGGAGCTACACTTCTTGTACCACAGGGACGGGCAGCCACACATTAAGGTCGAATTCCCCCTCGGTGGATCCCCTCCCGTCTTGATGCCAATTGGTGGTTATCGTTGTTGTCGTGCTTCGGACTCCAGTTTTGTCCGCTATATTGTTGAACTTGCCTGGCAGTTGACATGGTTTTGGTTTTATGCATACTATATATATAGCATTGTAGCCTCTTGGACTTTCTGTTGTCAATATTCAGATTATACTTTGGCATGATGTTGAGTTTACATTCTAAAGTCATATTAAACTGGATCCTGCCAACATATAGAGGTGTTTTACAATTTCTAGATGGATTCCTTGTTGCCAATGAGCAAAACCTTGTCTTACTACCTGCTTTAGGTTGGAGGTTAGTCCTTGACTGACCTGTATCCATCTTAGGTTTAACCTCTGCAAGATAAGTGGCTTAAGGTGCCCCCTAGTAAACTAGATGAACAAGGAGACAACACACAAGGAATTGTGTGTGCACTTTTTATGATTTGTGTGAATTACTGTATAAATCTGCCATCTTATTTCTGCATGAGAACTAACAAATTTGTTGTTTATGATTAATACATCACGACATGTTTACAATGAACCTTTAGAGCTTCTGGTGATGTAAAAAATGCTGGGCTCGTACAAGGTGTGGTTGAAATCAATGAGGTTCTGATCATGTATGAATGAGAACCATGATACGATTTTTAGCTTGTACAACACACCTTTATTCTGGTTCTAGGACATGTAATCCATAGAAACCTAAATTGGTTCGGTAGCTTTCAGTGAATGCAGATGACCTGGGAATGAATTTAAGCAACTATACACAAGAACTATGATAAGCCATGCAGCCATGCAGGGAGTTTGTGTGACTCTCATCTAGAAAATATGTATACTCAGCAAAAGATAGAATTCTATGTCCTTTTTATCTATCTCCGGTGGATCCAAACATGCCCTTAATCGCTACACTGGATAATGGTATTGGTACAAGACTAATACGGTTATTATTTTTATTTAAATGCAGGTTCTTCCGACTTTTGTTTCTTTATTTCCCAACAAGAACAGCAATGGGCTTGGATTTATTGATGTGCCTGGCCTTAAGTAAGAGTTACATAAAGCAATAGCTGTTGAGTTTCATTCTCTATTCTGTGTTCTCCTGCAGTTCTTTTTGGCTCTTGTTTTTCATTTCCATATCCGTGCAATGTTCTTAGGTTTTATCCGATCAAATTCATCAACACACTGAGTGCACATTTAGTGTTGTGACTAATTTCCCGTATTTTCTATTCTCCAGCTTCGATGCAAGCCTTCTATTGCACGGTCAACAATACATAGAGATCTACAGGCCAATTCCTTCTTCTGCCAGTGTAAGTAGCTTCTCAGTTTTTCTCCGAAGTTTGTTGATGTCTTTGTACCGATTATACATGGTATAGGCATTTTGGTGATTAAAAACATTATTTATGAGAGTTCAGGCTTCCTGTCCAGAAATGGTAGATCAATTCCCTTGTATGTGGGTTGGCCAAAGTGGAGTTTCATCTCATCTAAACTGGAGATCTCGTTTTCAATTTATTTGTGGATGCTCTTTAGTTACGATTAAGGATAGGTGAATGGGCCTCTAAATAGAATGATTAAAAGTTATATTCAATTTGCTTGTTTTACTCAGCTTTTCTGGGACCATGTCTAAATTATTGCTGTTAGGACGAAACATTCTTAAGAGCCCCCATCTTTGGTATCAGCTTACAGAAGCGGCAATTGCCTCCTGTCTTTATTTGTTCAGGTTGTAAACAAGGTTAAAGTAGCTGGTTTGCACGATAAAGGTACTTACTCCCCACCGAACCGAATTAATAAATTGATTACTGATTAAGTGATGCTAATACTTTTATCACTCATGCTCCTTTCTTTTTTTTCCATCCTTTAATAGTGTGCATGTTTTCCCTATTTCAACTCTGTATCTAGATATGAAATATTTAGCATCTGGTTGAACTAGGGGGGCACAGAGGATGTTCCGCCATTTTGTTATAGAAACAACTGTCCATCTTGAGATAAAAAGTACAATGGATGACACATATCAATATCATAAAGCTACAAACCAAGCAACGATGAAGAACAGTATACCATAATCTTTACCGTGAAGCTCCTCAAATTACACCTAGCTATCATACGTATATTTTTTTTGTCCCACTTGCAGTTGAAAATTTCTTTCTAAGCGTAATGAAGGGTTCATTCTTTGCCCACTACATCTTGTGTAACTATTTAAATGACCTTTTCGTTTCATCCCTTGCCTTAAAAGTGTCCACCCACTCCTGCAGGAGTATTTGGTCAAACTACCACCAAAGTACTACTAAGAAACTTGAGTTTTAGTCATCATAAATGGCATCATTTGTACTGTTTTATGTAACTGCCAAAGTACTCCAAGGGATTATATCGAATTTCATGACTTGGTTTCACCGTGGCACTATTTTCCTGTGCAGGGAAAGCAACTATTCTTGAGCTCGAAACTACAACAAGTCTCAGAGAATCTGGGGAGGTTTTATGCATGAACAGGTCCGTAGGATGCCCATATTATTTTACTGATCACTATAACCTACAAAAGAGCAGTGCAGTTATTTTACTGTGTAATGCAGGAGTACTATCTACCTGCGTGGTGCTGGAGGGTTTTCAGACTCTTCACGGCCATATACTTATGCTACTTATCCTGCTAATCAAGTTCATCGCATTTCTATTCCAAATTTGGCACCTTCTGCAGTATATGATGACCAAACAAAGCAATCCCAGGCATGTTACTTTATTTCTGTGCAGTGCTGCAATAACTGGTCTCTTTTGCTGATAAGGCTCATCTCGTGTCTCACTTTAATAACAATTTCTGTATGGTCTGTTCCGATGAATTAACATGTTCATCCTACTGGTATCATTCATAGTACAATTCAGTGTCTGTGCTTCAAGTGTTCTGAGTTCTGAGTTAACTCATTGGCCAAGAATAGGAGCTATATTTTTTATGTTTTGTGCAGATAGAGTCAGTTTCTCAGTTTGTTAAGATGAATATTGTTCTGCGAAGGCTGATTTTTATTTTTTTTGATCCAGGCATTATTATACAGGTTATCTGGGGATTACAATCCTTTGCATTTAGATCCTGATATTGCACAGGTTGCAGGGTATGCCCCGTGAATATGCAATACTGTTTCTGTATTTTTTATCCTATTTGACATAATAAGTATTTGAGTTAGGGTTAGATGTTGGACTGAGAAGCTTTCAGTGTCAGCCTATTATTTCTTAGTGCTTGTCCGAATTAAACACTTACAATATAGATAATCTAAAGAACCAGACGACTTTACCTAAAGGAAGCTGTATTACCTTATCTCTGGAAAAAAAGTAGCAACCAGTGTTCTAATACTAGTCCCATGGTTACTTGATTAGGACTTATCAGACACACTGACATTGGTTTGGATCTTTCACACGAAAACCTAGGAATCCTTGACGCCAGAATGCTAGCAAGTAGCAATGAGTCATTTTCCTTCATTCTGAGATGGACTACATTCGATTCTGATGCCCCACTAAAATTTCTCTTTGCCCCGTGTATTCATACGATTACATGTGCAAATCTTTCTGTCCTGTTTATTCACATGATCTGACAAAAGTGCTGCAAGAACCCCCCCTTTACCTGGACTCAGCTTTCCATGCATGAAGCTTTGGTTCTTTTGCGAAGATTTTGTCTGATGGGTGCTTTTGCAGGTTCACTCGCCCAATCCTGCACGGCCTCTGCACCCTAGGATTCGCTGCTCGCGCTGTCATCAAATCTTTCTGCAACGGTGAACCAGCGGCGGTGAAGAGCATCTTCGGCAGGTTCCTCCTGCACGTCTACCCCGGGGAGACGTTATCCACTGAAATGTGGCTCGACGGCCACAAGTAATACTTCTGCTCCAGCCACAACCACAACTGGACCCCTGCACCTGCCGGTCTGGATTTTTTGCTCATGAAAAATGATTGGGTTTTGCAGGGTGCACTACCAAACGAAGGTCAAGGAGCGGAACCGTGCCGTGCTGTCTGGATATGTGTTGCTCCAACACATCCCCTCATCATTGTAAGTGGTGTATCATATTCGTTCGTGACAAATATTATTTGTTAAGTGGTGCCCGCTGGATGCAATAGTAGTGATGAGGTGAGCGCTACCGCACGAGGTGGGCTGCCACTGTAATGATAGCAAAGAATTCTGTACGAATCTGCACATAATACATTCGTACTGTACCGATAAGATGCCCCTTAAAGACCCAAATCCAAAAACATATTGGTTTTGTGTTCATTTTGGCGAGGAAAAGCGATTTACCGTTTAGTCTGAAAAAAATTAACAAACGCAGTGAGGGCCTTATTCTGTTCGGTACCAATGTCGTACTAACTTTTACCCATCTAAAAAAATGATGCTGCTATTGCAACTGCCAGCCCGTGACCAATCAGGACCAGGTTCGCGCTGTCATCATTCATACAAGTTGCAACCTGTCATGTCGAAGACAAAGCAAGACCGTTGTTAGCAGGGTGTTGGTTTATCCCGGCGATGCTTGAGACCTTTGCGCGTCATACTCATGCCAGTCTGCCGCCTGCGTCTGCGTGCGAGGCTGCTGCGAGTCGAGGGAATACGTGATCATGCCTTGAAAAGGCCTGACCGAAAAACCAAGAGAATCTGGAGAAAGAATCTGACCGGTTTGCTCCAAAAGATAAAGCCTCGCTCACGCCCTGCCGGAAATAACTCCTGTAATTTCTCATTTCTTGTAGCATCTCTGTATGCTTCATTTCATGTGCTGTGATCTTGCTGTGCCCACAGGACAACATCGAGAGGACAGCATATTAGAGGACAACATCTAGACGACAGCATATTAGAGGATAACATCTAGACATTTTAGACCAGCCTCTTTACATAAGCTTGGCTGCCCAGCTAGCTATATAAATGTATCTCCAACACCTCGGGTTGGCATGGCATTATGTGAGTATATGTGAGAAGTAAACCAGAAAATTACCCCAACTCCTAGTGTCATCCTCTCGATGAGAGTAACAATTCAGTTTCTGGTATCAGAGCTATAGTATTCTGTAGTCTAAACATCTCCTGCTCAATCCCTTCCCAAACATCCCTTAGCCCCCAGCGAGCAGCAGCAGGAATGGCTGGTGTCCCTGCCCATCCTCCCTCCCCTGCCCCAGCGAGCAGCGGCGGCCTCTTCCCCACGCAGCAGCCCTCCAGCTGCGCACCATGTCTGCAGAACCGTCTTAGCACTCGGTCGCCTTGGGCGCGCGGCCCCAGCAGGAAGCCGAGCTCGCCGCGGCAGAGGAACGCGAGCGGGTGGCAGTGGAGACTCCTGCGACAGCCGCAAGGGAGGCAAGGCTGGCGGCAGCAGAACTGGCGGCAGCGAGGGCGGAAGTGGAAGCAGCGGTGGCGGCGGATGCAGCGCGTGCGGCGGTGGCAGACATTGCGGCCCTGCGCGGCAGTAGTGTTAGCAGCTCCATCTCTGCCGGCGGCAGCACCGATGTGGAGCTCAGGATGGCAAGGGAGGCGGCGCGGGAGCGGACGGCGCAGTGGGCGGCCGCGAACCCCTCTGCGCGGCGGCGGCAGCCAGAGCGCGCGCGGCGGCGGCGCTCCCGGCGACGGTGGCCGGATCGACGGAGAGCGCGGCCCTCACAGGAGGCGCGGCTCTCCCTCCCCAGACCGGCGCCATGGCTACCATGGCGTCCAGGCGGTGGTCAGGGACTTTGGTCCCGGTAGTGAGTGGCGTACCCTCACCAAGAACAACTACGTTGAGTGGGCCGCAGTCATTAGGGTGAGGCTCCAGGTGCGGCACATGTGGGAGACAGTCCGGTACGGCGACGTCGACTTTGATGAGGATCGACGGGCACTGGACGTCCTCATTGCTGCAGTCCCGCCCGAGATGCACTTCTCGCTTTCCAAGAAGTGGACTGCCAAGGAGGCCTGGGACGCCATCGCTGCGGCACGTATCGGCAGCGACCGCTGTGGCAGAACCACCTGAATTAATCCGGCTCAAGTGCGCTAACCGTCACCACGAGGGCAATCAGGGCTATCTCGCACTTCAAACGGAATAATCCATTGGTCTATCGGATAACCTACCGATACAACCATGGTTTGCCGATCGAAACCACACATACAAAAATTACTCACACGAAGGCGAGCCCAGAGAATACAACATTCCACAAATTTTACATCACAGGTTTCAACATAAATTTATTATTACAGACCAAGTTGAAATTTGTAAAATGAGTACTTCAGAGTTTAAAGTAAACGGGTTCTTCAGAGTTCATTGCAGCGGAAAAACAACGATAAACTACTCGACGATACATGATGTCACGATGAAGCCCGTACGAGACACCACTCGGCACTATTATCATTTGCCGAGGACACATCCCATTCCACCGACCAACCAGGAGGAAGAGTACACGGCCAAGTCAAACTAGCAACCATATCCTCGAAAGTATCACCTGAAAACAAGCCACAAGCAAGGCTGAGTATACTAATACTCAGCAAGGCTTACCCGACTAGTGGAATATACTTAGCCAACTTCTAGACATGAAAGACTTTTTGGCTTGAGGGGTTTGCTTTGCTGAAAAGCATATACAAGTAGGTCCTTACTTTCAAATTTTAGCTCTAGATTCTAATTTTCTTTAACCATTCTAGGTAAGCAACTATCCAATATCATACATGGTGAAAGAATTAATTTGCATCCAACAAGATTAATCATCATCATTATTCTATTTCTTACTCTATGTGGTAAAAGGGTCAAGCAGTCTCAATAACCGTGAGAAACGGACGATTCGAATCGAATTTCTTAACCTTGCAAGGCAGACCTAAACACACGTCATGTGGTTACTCCCGGAGTCACACGTGCAACTTTTCCCTTCAATTCCCGCTTCACGGAACAGGCCCACCGCCCTCGACTACACGTCCCCATGGACCACGGACCCGGCCGGGCCATGGCGGCACATGCACCCGCCATTAGCTAGATGTGAACGAATTCAAGACGGTGGCGAGTATATTCCGGCCTCGGTTCAATCCAGTACGTAAGATTACCGATTACATATTCTCTACATGTGGTTAGTACGTTCAAAGACTTAACCACCACTACCACACACTGCGGCCTTAGCATTTTTCACTAAACAGACGGGGCCTCAATCATCAACATAAACATCGCACCATAGCCCCGTCCGTCGATCTTTTGATTGCAGCATGTAGTAAACATTCAACTCCTATATTCTCGCGAGTGACAGAAAATCACTCGACTTTTACCGGAGTCCTATTAGCATAGCATTCTATCGAACCTTATATCTAGTGTTCAGATCATAGGAACATAAGATCATGCAACTAAGTTTTCATTCAACTCGTATAAACTTAATGCACAAGTAAAATAGAGTAAAAAGTTGCATAATTTAGAAAAATAGGGTTCATGCTTCGGGGCTTGCCTTCTTGAGCTAAGCTAACCTTGGGCTCTTCCGAACTCGGGTTCGGGTCTTCGAAAGCTTCAGTTAGATTCACTCGAGCTTCACACTGCTCACTCTCGGACTCGGGCACCAGCTCGTACGTTCCGTCAGCGAGAGCAGTCGATTCTATATGAATGCACAAGTATGAGTTGTAGTGATGATATATGATATTTATTTTCCTTCACGATAAAGTTGCAGTCCACAAAATATAGATTTGGTTGTGAAGTTACTTAATTAATATTTCTTGAGCAATCGTTAATAGTGTATAATCTTAAACTAATTAACTCCATTAAACAAGAAAGGGGGGTTGTGTTCCTTTGGAAACTAAATTTTCTAAGCACAACATGGATTAAACACAACTTCTGGACTAGGTAACTTCTAGTGATAAAATTTTTATTTAGAGTATATTATGCAGGGATAACAGTACTGTAAAAATTTCAGAAATTTCTGTGTAGCAGATTAACTTTGAAAAATGTAATACACAGCCACTGCTAGAGCCTAGTTATTTTTATACAGGACAAACCATGCAAGTATGGATGCTCAAAATTTTACAGGGTGTTAATCTAGCCATATGTGTGTTCTTGTAAATTTTTCAGATTTTATTGTGCAACATACAGAGCCACTGTCCAAAAATCAGATTCAGCACTGGTCAACAACAGTGGGCACAAATAAAGGCTATTAAACCTTTCATTTAATCTAGAGAAAAATATAGCAAGCAACTGAAGAAATGCATGTAACAAAAGTTGTAGATCTTCTTCTAAAGATCCAGAACAATTGAGTTTGTATTTTTTCGATTTTTCTACGATTTTATATGAACTTTACAAGTTCGCTATTTTTGAAACTAAAGTTAAAACACTGGTTTGCAGATATGCCCCTGGAAACTTGTGTGCAGACCCTTTTAAAGATTTCAATCGTTGCAATGTGGTCCCTGGGCGGCGCTGGCATGGCGGCCGGCCAAAATTCCGGCGAGGGGGCTCGTTGGCGGCGAGGGAAAAAGGGTTGGGGAGAACCAGGGAGGCAAGAGCTACCTTGTGGGGGCCTTGGTTGGGGTTGTGGATGGCCGGAGGTGGCTCGTCGGCGCGGAGCAGGGGGCGGTGGCGGTGCTGCGCGTCGGCGATGATGCTCCGGCGAGCTAGAGCCTGCAGGGGCGGGTCGGTGAGCTTCGCGGCGTCGAGGGGAACCCGTTCCGAGGCTTGGCTAGGGCGGAGGAGGGTCGGAGCTGGGCTGTCCACAGCGAACAGGGGTGCGGCGGCGGTGGAGGCAGCGCCGGCGGCGCTCTGGCTGAGGTGGGCGACGATGGGCAGGGCTGTGAGCTCCGGTGGGGCGGTGTGGTGGTGTTTGGAGGCTCAGCTCTGGCAATGGGTGGCCGGAGAGGTGAGCCCACGACAAGCTTGGCACGGCAGCGGCAATGGCAGCGGCGGGGAGCTTCTGGTGAGCTGGTCGCGCGAGCAGGGGCCTGGGGTGGCCTTTATAGGGGCACAACGGGGGAGAGCAGGGAGTGAGGAGGGTCGGGCGCACGTGAGGGAGACAGGGCGGTGCGGAGGCTCAACATTGACCGCGGCCGGCGGTGGACAGGGTCGGCGCGTCGTACGGCAGTGACGCGGGCACGGGTTGGGCGCCGTGGATTTGACGTGGGGGAGGGGGAGATCACGTGGGCGTGGGTTGGGCAAGCAGCTGCAGCAACGGGCTGGTCGGGCGGCGAGCGCGGCGACTGGCAGGACGCGGCGGGGGCTCGGGCACGGCGCGGCCTGGCCATTGGGCGCGGCGGGCGGCGAGCAGAGGTGGGCGACGACGTCGCACGTGTGGCACACTCGGGATGGGCAGGCTTCGCGGCGTGGGCGGCAGGGATGCCCTGCCAGGTGGCCGGGGCCTCTGCGCGGCGGTCAGGTGAAACAGGGGAGGGAGGAGGGACTGGACTACAAGAATTTGCAGAAGTTTAGGGGTCTGGTCATAAAAACAAAATTATCTCCCATTTTTATGTTGCAACTCAAAAATCTCTGAACATGAAAGTTATTCAAAACGAAAAGTTACACAAGTTTTGTTTCAGGCCAAAGCTCATTTGAGTTCTAGTTTGAAAGTTAATTTGAAAACTCAAAAATCTTGATTCGGAGGGCACGTCATTTCCTGGGCAAAAATTTGTATTCTCTCCTAGACTTCAACTAGACTTTTGTTTATCATGTCACTGATAGTGTGCCTATTCAATTTTGTAGCCATATTTGCTTTGATGTGAAAGTTATTTAATTTGTTTGATTAAAGTACATGTACTTATGCACATATACACATACTTTGAAATCCAAGCAAAACCAACTCATAATTTATTTACTTTAAATTTTTCTTAGTTAGTTAAGCATATTGTTATGCTAATGAGACTTGTTTAGTAATTTCAACACCTGAGGTGTCACAGCCTTCCCCCCTTAAAAGAATCTCGTCCCGAGATTCGGACAATAAGCTTAGTGTGGACAGTGTGTGTACCTTTGGTAGAGTTGAGAAAACCGGGAAAATTTTGGTTTAGATAGCTTTCAGTTTACCATGTGGCCTCTTCCTCAGTGGGATGATTCCATTGAATTTTATACATTTTAATATCTTTCCTTCTGGTGCTTCTTTATTTTTGATCCATGATTTTGATAGGGTACTCGACATATGAGAGGTCGGGTTCTACCAATATTTCTTGTTGTTCCACAACCTCGGTAGGAACTCGAACACACTTCTTGAGTTGCGATACGTGAAAAACATCGTGGATGGCTGCAAGCTGAGGGGGCAGTCGTAGTCTATAGGCCACGGGTCCACAACTCTCGATGATTTTATAGGGACCAACATATCGGGGAGCTAATTTTCCTTTGACTCTGAATCGTTGTACACCCTTGGTTGGTGAAACTCGAAGGTAGACATGGTCACCAACTTCAAATCTCGGAGGCTTTTTTCTTCGGTCAAAATAGCTTTTCTGCCTGAATTGTGCGGCTCTAAGATTTTCCTGTATTACTCTCACTTTTTCTTTTGGCTCGATTACCAAGTCTGGTCCAAATATTTTGCGTTCTCCGGTTTGTGACCAGCTCAAAGGAGTTAGACACCTTCGTCCGTACAAAGTCTCAAATGGTGCCATTTTCAAACTCGTTTGTTAGCTATTGTTATATGAGAACTCTGCTAGGGAGAGGCATTTGTCCCAATTCTTGTTATAGCGAATGACGCAAGCTCTAAGCATGTCCTCAAGAATTTGGTTCACTCTTTCAGTTTGTCCGTCAGTTTGTGGATGATAGGCGGAGCTTTGAATCAATTTAATACCAAGAGATGTTTGCAATTGTTCCCAAAAGCGTGCTACAAACTGAGTACCACGATCGGAAATAATTGTCTTCGGTACTCCATGTAGGCAAACAATGCGGTCGAGATAAATCTCGGCATATTTCTTGGCAGTATAGGTGGTGTGCACCGGAAGAAAAATGTGCCGTATTTGTGAGCCTATCAACGATAAGCCATATGGAATCATGTTTCTGTGAGGTCCTTGGCAACCCAACAATGAAATCCATACTTATGTCTTCCCATTTCCAGGAGGGTATAGGCAATGGTTGAAGTGTACCGGCTACTTTCAAGTGGCTAGCTTTTACTCTCTGACCTGTGTCACATTATGAGACATATTTAGCAATTTCCCTTTTCATTCTAGTCCACCAGAAGTTTTGCCTAAGATCTTGATACACTTTGCTACTGCCGGGGTGGATAGAAAATCTGGAAAGGTGTGCCTCATCCAGAATTTGTTTGCGGAGCTCAGGATTCTTCGGAACGACTATGCGACTTTCGAACCATAGAACTCCCTTATGGTCTTGGCGGAAACATTTATACTTCCCTTATCCAAGAGAGAGTTTTTGTTTGATGATCTTAACACCTTCATCATGTAGTTGTGCCATGATGATTTGGTCATGAAGAGTAGGCTCAATTGAGATGTGATTCAGAGTGACTTGGGGAATCATTTCTAAACTAAGCTTCCGCATTTCTGAATATAATGTTTCATTATAGAGTTCCACTAATAGGCAATGGCAATGAGCCTTGCGGCTTAGTGCATCCGCAACTACATTAGCCTTGTTTGGGTGATAGTGCGCCTCGAGGTCATAATCCTTGATTAATTCTAGCCATCTTCTTTGTCTCATATTCAGATTGGCTTAGGTGAAGATATATTTGAGACTTTTGTGATCGGTGTAGATATTACAATGAGTACCCATGAGATAATGTCTCCATATTTTTAGAGCTTGACTGACAGCTGCTAATTTGAGATCATGGGTCGGATAATTCTTCTCATGGGGCCGAAGGGCTCGTGAGGCATAGGCGATAACTTGATTTTCTTGCATAAGCACACAACCAAGACCAGTGCCAGATGCGTCACAGTAAATATCGAACGGCTTGGTGTTATCGGGTTGAGCTAACACAGGGGTTGTAGTCAAATGTTCTCTAAGAGTGTGGAAGGCTTCTTCACATTTCTCATCCCACACAAACTTTACTTACTTTTTCAATAGTTCAGTCATAGGCTTAGCAATTCTGGAGAAATCCAGAATGAAGCGGCGATAGTAACTGGCTAAACCAAGAAAACTACGAATCTAATGAATAGAGGTAGGAGGCTTCCAATCCATCACCTCTTGTACCTTGCTGGAGTCAACGGTTATGACTTCGCTGGAAATTGTGTGACCCAAGAATTTTACACTATTCAACCAGAACTCGCACTTAGAAAATTTAGCATAGAGCTAGTGGTCCCTGAGACGCTGAAGAACAATGTGCAGGTGCTTAGCGTGCTCTTCCTCATTCTTAGAATAGATAAGGATGCCGTCAATGAAAACTACGACGAATTTGTCGAGCTCGGGCATGAATACCGAATTCATGAGATACATGAAATAGGCAGGAGCATTTGTGAGACCAAAAGACATGACCAAAAATTCATATAGCCCATATCATATGGAAAATGCAGTCTTAGGAATATCGTATGGGCGAATCTTTATCTGATGATATCCAGATCGAAGATCAATCTTTGAGAAAACTCTAGCTCTAGATAATTGATCAAAAAGAACATCAATGCGGGGAAGTGGGTATTTATTCTTAATGGTCACCACATTGAGAGGTCGGTAGTCAACACATAACCTCAAACTGTAATCCTTTTTCTTTACAAATAGGGCTGGACATCCCCAAGGTTATGCGCTAGAACGAATGAAGCCTTTGTCTAGCAGTTCTTGGAGTTGTATTTTTAGTTCGGCCAATTCCTTAGGTGGCATCCTATAGGTTCATTTGGAGATAGGTGCGGTGCCTGGTTGCAGTTCAATAACGAACTTAATATCCCTATCTGGTGGCATTCCTGGCAAGTTGTCCGGAAAAACATCGGTATACTCGCATACCACTGGAATATCCTCTAGTTCGATTCCTTCCATCACGAAAGCACAAGAATTGGTGCACTTTCGGAATGGTAGGTAAACGGTAGTGGCTCCGTGACTAGGTGAATTTATTTCAACAGCTCGGGAAGAAAGGTCCAGTATGACTCCGTGCATAGCCATCCAATTCATACCCAAAATAATATCCATGTCTTCAAGGGGTAAGAGAACAAGGTCCGTGTTGATGATTTTACTACCCAATTTTATCGGTACCAGTCTTATTATTTGGTTGGAAGCAATTTTTCCACCCGGTGTTGATATCATATACGACCCTTTTGTGTGACAAAAGTCCAAGCCTACTTTTGCACCAAACTTTGCTCTAGTGAAGCTATGCAATGCACCAGAATCAAACAATATAACTGCAGGCTTGTTATGGATAGAGAATGTACCTGTCATTACTGGTGCTCCTTCAGGAAGTTCTGCAAGAGTGGTGAAATTGATCCGTCCTTGTTTGACCTGAAGGGTCTGCCTCTTGCCCTTGTTCTTATTGTTCTGATTAGAGCCTTGGCCCTGATTTGGCTGCCTAGGCTGAGGGCATTCTCGAGCAAAATGACTGAAACTTCCACAACTGAAATAACGATTGGCGATGTTTGGACGAAAAAACTGCTGAGTAGCAGGCCTTGGTCCAGTTTGCTGAGGCATAGGGGGTCGTACAACACCTTGCTACTGTGGGGGCCTGACAATCCAACGTCCTGGCTGAGGGGCCTTCTGTGTAGCTGTAGGCGCAACATTTTGCACTAATCGATACCTCGGTGGCTGAGCTCCCGAGGGTCCAGTTGGCGCCTTCCTCTTCTTTTTCAGCACGATGAGCCACAATACAATCCTCTTGAGTGATTGCCATATTGACCAGCTCATTGTATGTATCGGCCTTGACAAGGTTCAGTCGTTCCTTGAGTTTGGTACTCAACCCTCTGCGGAAGCGATCACGCTTCTTAGCATCCGTATCAGCATGATAGCCCGCTACTGGCATAGATTGTTGAAGGCCTGATCATACTGAAGTACAGTGCGGGTACCCTGAGTAAAAGCTAGAAACTCATTTAGCTTTATTTTCATAAGACCTTCTGGGATATGGTGTGCCCGGAACGCGGTTTTGAATTCATCCCAGGTGACAACGTGATCAGCCGGGAGCATAGCAACGTAATTGTCCCACCAAAGACGAGCTATACCGTGAAGGTGCTGAGCGGCATAGCGAGCCTTGTTTTCATCCGAGCATGGGACCACAAGTAGAGAGAATTTGGACTCGATTGTGCGAATCCAAGCGTCAGCATCGATGGGTTCCTCCGTCTTGTGAAACAAGGGAGGTTGAGTTCCAAGGAAATCCGTGTAACTGGCAGCTTGAGGTTTGTGGACATTGTGCCCACCCCGCTGTTGGTGTTGTCCTTGCACGAGCTGACGAAGCAACTCGGTTTGAGTGGCCATTACTTCCACCAAACTGGGTGGTGGCGGTGGCTGCTGTTGTGATTCACTAGCACTAGCACCAAAACCCTTCGGGTTACCACGGGTTGCTCCAACCATCTGAAATGTGAAGGTTTATCATTAGCAACGTGATCCATATTGCTTAAACGATTCAAAAGGAGAGCGCGGAAAATGTAGAATCTCAAAAGGTCATGGGTTGAATCGTGGTCAGAAAACTGTCTGCCATAACAAACTTATAACTCCTGGTAGGTTCATCGAAAATAGCTCATATTTTGGCAGTGGGTAGGGAATTTAGAGATGTACAACTTTGGTATTCAATTCAGACGCTAAATCGATGGCCAAGATGGTCGAAAGATTCACTCTTTGCTTCGTTGGTTTGGCTATTTTTTATCAGAACGAGTTATAGTATCTTGCCTATAACTCAAACTAGCAAGATCCCATAGTGCTGAAATTTTGTGAGAACCTAGATCACAAAATTTGTGACAATTTTGGTATTCAACACACAACCCAGAAATATAAGGAGACATGGGTAAAAATTCCGACAAGTTTCTGCAATCCCAGATTCAACTGCTTTCCAACATCACAATCAAACCACCAAGTTTTTAGCCATTGCTTACACGATTAGAGTATCCAATAGTTGAGATGCACTCATCTCAAAAGAGGTACTCAACTCTCAGTTAGCCTATTACAACACTTGCCAAAAGTTAGGCTACACTATTGAGGAGTATATGCAAAAGACCTTCTAGGCCATCAACTAGAAATCGTCGAGGTCGTTGACGGACGACTCGCTGCTAGCAGGAGAGTGAGCTCCCATCGGAGGTGGTTGTGGTGCCTCACCCTCAAAGTCCATGCCTGAGTCACCGTCAATCTCCTATGGCTCCTCAACATCTTCCTCCATAGCCACCACATCGTGAGGGGCATTCTGACCATGCTGCCACTGAATGTGCTCATTAGCATCCTCCAACTCAAGGTTCACATCATGGAGCTGCTCCTCCAAGTGCGCTATCATGTCATCTGTCTCACCCATGAAAGTGTCGTGCTCCTGAACTTGGCCCTCAAGTTGGCCAATCCGGGTGTCTCTGTCCTCAAGTTCCTCACTGAGCTCCTGAATCCGCTCATCTCTATTGTGTTGACATCATGTGGTAGGCCTGTGCAAGGTCGGCGAGCTGCACAAGCGCCTGACTCTAGAGGGCCTGAAGTCGGCACAGTGCATTCATGCACCGCACGGAGGTCTCGATTGTCTCCTGGGCGTGAAAGTCTACCAAGTACTGTGAGTGTTATACCCTGTTGAGCCAAAAGGGGTCGTTGTCCTGGGCAGCAGGAAACAAACCAATAGGAGTGAGCGTGACGACCTCGTGGCACTGCGCATAGAAAGTGGTGAGTGCCTTCATGGCAGCAAGCTCCCAAGTGTGGCAGAACCACCTGAATTAATCCGGCTCAAGTGCGTTAACCATCACCACGAGGGCAATCAGGGCTAACTCGCACTTCAAACGGAGTAATCCATTGGTTTGTCGGGTAACCTCCCGATACAACCACGGTTTTGCCGATCGAAACCACACATACAAAGTACTCACACGAAGGTGAGCCCAGAGAATACAACATTCCACAAATTTTACATTACAGAGTTCCACATAAACTTAGTATTACAGACCAAGTTCGAATTCGTAAAACAAGTACTTTAGAATTTAAAAGTAAACGAGTTCTTCAGAGTTCAATGCAGCGGAAAAACAATGATAAACTACTCGTCGATACATGATGTCTAAATGAAGCTCATACGAGACATCACTCGGCATTATCATCATTGGCCGGGGACGCATCCCATTCCACCGACCAACCAGGAGAAAGAGTACACGGCCAAGTCAAACTAGCAACCATGCCCTCATAAGTATCACCTGAAAATAAGCCACAAGCAAGGCTGAGTATACTGATACTCAGTAAGGCTTACCCGACTAGTGGAATATACTTAGCCGACTCCTAGACATGCAAGGCTTTTTGGCTTAAGGGGTTTGTTTTGCCAAAAAGCATATACAAGTAGGTCCTTACTTTCAAATTTTAGCTCCAGGTTCTAGTTTACTTAACCATTCTAGGTAAGCAACTATCCAATATCATACATGGTGAAAAAATTAATTTGCATCCAACAAGTTTAATCATCATCATTGTTCCATTTCTAACTCTATGTGGTAAAAGAGTCAAGCAGTCTCAATACCGCGAGAAACGGACGATTCGAATCGAATTTCTTAACCTTGCAAGGCAGACCTAAACACACGTCACGTGGTTACTCCCAGAGTCACACGTGCAAGCTTTTCCCTTTCTTCCCGGGTTGTGGACAGGGCCACCATCCGAGACTACAGAGCCCGGCTCTGCACCCACCATGTGCGCGCATGGAACCGAAGTTGGGAGGGTGAGGTGTTGTCCACTTGCCGGTCCAATTAGGTACTTAAGCTTACCGATTACCATATTCTCGGCATGTGGTTAGTACGTTCAAACGCTTAACCACCACTACCGCACACTGCGGCCTTAGCATTTTTCACTAAACAGACGGGGCCTTAATCATCAACATGAACATCGCACCATAGCCCCGTTCGTCGACCTTATGATTGCAGCATGTAGTAAACATTCAACTCCTATATTCTCGCGAGTGACAGGAAATCACTCGACTTTTACCGGGTCCTATTAGCATAGCATCGTATCTGTTCAGAGCATGGGTACCTAGAATCATGCAACTAAGTTTTCATTCAACTCCTATAAACTTAATGTACAGGTAAAATAGAGTAATAAGTTTCATAATTTAGAAAAATAGGGTTCATGCTCCGGGGCTTGCCTTCTTGAGCAAAGCTAGCCTTGTGCTCTTCGGAACTCGGGTTCGGGTTTTCGAAAACTTCAGTTAGATTCACTTGAGCTTCACGGTGCTCACTCTCAGACTCGGGCACCAGCTCGTATGTTCCGTCAGCAAGAGTAGTCGATTCTATATGAATGCACAAGTGTAAGTTGTAGTGATGGTATATGACGATTATTTTTCTTCACGATAAAGTTGCAGTCCACAACATAGATATGGTTGTGAAGTTACTTAGTTACGATTATTTTTGGGAAATCGTTAATAGAGTATAACTTAATTTACTTAACTTCATTAAACAAGAAGGGGTTGTGGTTATTTGGAAACTTAATTTTTGAAGTATAAGCATGGATTAAGCATAAACACTAGTCTGGGTAACTTCTGGTGATGACATTTTTATTTAGAGCACATTATGCAGAGACAAAAGCACTGTAAAAAATTTCAGAAAATTTTTATGCAGCAGAATAATCATGAAAAAATGTAATACACAGCCACTGCTAGATCCTAGTTATTTTTATACAGAACAAACCATGCAAATATTGATGCTAAAACTTTTACAGCAGATTTTATTGTGCATGATACAGAGCATAATAAATAGGATAAGATACACCTATTTTATTGTCCGGCTCAATTTGCAAGGAAGGCAAGGAAGGCAAGGTGCTACGCTACGCAAGGCTCTCTACGGCTTGCGGCAGGCACCAAGGGCGTGGAATGCCAAGTTGGACTCCACACTCAAGGGGATGGGTTTCGAGCAAAGTAAGCACGAGGCGCAATCTACCGGTGGGGCAATGGAGGAAATGCCCTGCTGGTGGGTGTCTACATTGACGACTTGGTGATCACTAGCACCAAGGATGCGGAGGTGGCGTCGTTCAAGGAAGAGATGAAGGCCACCTTCCAGATGAGTGACCTGGGGCCTCTCTCCTTCTACCTAGGGATCGAGGTGCACCAGGACGACTCCGGGATCATGCTTCGACAGACCGCCTACGCCAAGCGCATCGTCGAGCTAGCCGGGCTCACCGACTGCAACCTAGCTCTCACTCCGATGGAGGAGAGGTTGAAGCTGAGCCGCGACAGCACGACGGAGGAGGTGGACGCTACGCAGTACTGACGTCTTGTGGGGAGCCTCCGCTACCTCACCCACACACGACCGGACTTGGCGTTCTCGTTGGCTACGTTAGTCGGTTCATGCAGCGACTGACGACGGAGCACCAGCAGGCCATGAAGATGATCATCCGCTACGTCGCAGGGACCCTCGACCACGTTCTCCACTACCCGCGGTGCCTTGGGGCGGCACACTTCGTCGGGTACAGCGACAGCGACCACGCCGGCGACATCGACACCAGCAAGAGCACGAGCAGGATCCTCTTCTTCCTTGGCAAGTGCCTCGTTAGCTGGCACTCGGTCAAGCAGCAGGTGGTGGCCCTGTCCAGTTGCGAGGCTGAGTACATAGCGGCCTCCACCGCTTCAACTCAGGCGCTTTGGCTCGTTCGACTGCTCGGTGACCTTCTCGGAAGAGACACTGAAGCAGTGGAACTATGGGTGGATAGCAAGTCCGCTCTAGCCCCGGCAAAGACCCCTGTTTTCCAGGAACAGAGCAAGCACATCCGGGTGAGGTACCACTTCATCCGAAGCTGTTTGGAGGAAGGGAGCATCAAGGCGAGCTACATCAACACCAAGGATCAGCTTGCGTATCTGCTCACCAAGCCTCTAGGGAGGATCAAGTTCCTTAAGCTTTGCTCTAGGACCGGGATGGTCCAACTCTTACACAAGACGATACACAAGATTTAGGGGGAGAATGCTGGGAATAAATCCTTGTACTATAGTATTTGTGGGTCTCAGTCTTTGTAACATCTCTGCACGCTGCAGCTCATGTGGTGTGGTCTTGCTGCCCACAGGATAACATCTAGAGGATAACATATTAAAGGACAACATCTAGAGGACAGCATATTAGAGTCATACTCTCAGTTTCTAACTCGCTCTGACCAGGTATCACGAGTTAGGACTGGAGTAGCAGCAGAGGCGAGAGAGGCTTGCTTCTTTTTTCCGTTTGGGCTCTTGCCATCCAGAGCTGCTCATTTTTGTTTTACTGACTACCTGCGCGAAGGCGAAAGGAGAGCTGCCTGGAGTCTGGTCGAGAAAAATAGGTATCAGCTCACCTATAATAGATTTGGACTAGAAAATGATGTATTGAACCTGTAGTCAGAGTCGGCTTGAGCTTAGGTGTAAATAAGCTCCGCCAACGCTCATATAAGCACGAGTAAGTTTGGTGACTTAGAAGACAAACGGATATTCTTAGATGGGCTTCGCATGTGATGTTTCTCATTTGAGTTCACAATCAAAGCCTAACTATCATCAGGTTGGTTTAGGGCCCGACTTTGAAAATACCCTATAAACTTTATGGAAATTTTGTAGGAGAAAGCATTGTGCGGTATTGGCATAAATGCCTTAAAAATTAATTCTTGTGCGGTATTGTGCGGTATTCCCACAATAAGGGTTGAGATGGGACCACCATCCATCGCCCCAAAACAATTCGAAGGACCACCGGCGGCACAAAGTCCACGGATTGTTATTGTCCATCGTCAGGTGATTCAGGGGTTCCAATTTTCTGGTCTCTGTTAGTAAGTTGGCCCTTTTCTTAATCTCATCCTACGTGGCTACGTGCGCTTTCTTTTTGTTAGAGCAAAGATGACACAACTTCTTGTTGGGGTCTGTTTGGTTGATCCCAAAGAAAAAGGGGGAGACCTAGTTAGCTACTCGTACACCCCGCCTCAAAAAAAGAACTCACGCTTTGTTGGTTTGGAGCACTCAAGGTCAAATTTTGGGCTTCACCATTCGCTTCTAGCTAAACTCGGTAACCTACTTCCAATTGGTTGGGCTTGACACTAAGGAGGACGTTCCAATGCAACAAGAAAGAAAAGCATCAGCCTGTGGTCTAATCCCCGCAACGAGCAAGCAAAATGCATCGATCCTTTCCTTCCGTGCTAGGAGAGTAACTCCAGCAATAACATCTAAATCAGACCCTCCAAATGCTAAATGGGGGCTGCATCTATTTTTTAGGCTTCCAAATTTGCTTCAACTCCAGCAACAATCCTCAATTCTAACTTATAAAAACTTATAATAGATGGCTCCCAGAGATCCCTTAAGAATAGAGGGTGGAGGAGAAAATTTGGAGATCTCCCCAAAATAGAGGGTCGAGTCTGCTGGAGTGCATCTTTTTTTTTCACCCTCTAAACTTAGGATAGGGAGCTGTTTAGAGCGTCCGTTGAAATTGCTCTAATAAGTAAGTTAGGATCAGAAGACGCTGACGCAACTGGAATTTGTTTCCCTGGCATGCAGAGCTGAAACGGAGGGCGGCCGCAGGAACGTCGGCCACGACCGCGACGACGCAGGCTGCGGCGCCAAAGCGATGGAGAAACGGGGGTCGGAGGCGTCTGGCGGCCTCTAGCTAGCACCACCGCGGCTGCCCGCCTGCCCCTCGGCAGGCCCGCTCTGGTCTCTTCACCTGTAGCGCTCTAAATCTAAAACATATATAAAAAACATATATTCTGTAAATGTGTAATAATAATGCATGGTCTAAATACCATTGCGGGCAATAATGGAGAAAAAACATATATTCTGTACTTAATAAAAACATATTCTGTTAATGTGTAATAATAATGCATGGTCTAAATACCATTGCGACGGTATACTATATGCATGCATGTGTACGTGGTCTTGCTAATTTTGTTCTCAGCATGCAGCAGCACCGTACCTTGTCCATATGCATAGACGGCCGCGGGCAGGCGGCAGCGCGTGGTGGCTACAGCTACAGGTGCCGCGTGCTCCCTTTCCGGAACAGTGTGCGGAAACAAATTGGGGAGGCTGTGGCCTGTGCGCCTATGGAAAGAGGCCAAGGTCTCCTCCGTCCAGGCGCTAGCGTGCGGTGGAGGGGTAGCTAGCTAGCTTTAGCGCTAGCTAGGGAGGTTGTTGCGGGCGCAGCGGCCACTGTTGCAGCGGCGGCGGCGAGCTCTCGCCCCGCCCGGCGCCCGCTGGCCGCTCCCCCCTCCCATCAAACAAATGAACAATCCGTGGCGTGCCGGCGCGGCTGCTTTTGGGGGACAGACGAACCGCGGCTACAGAACCCTAGCTGCGCGGGTCGCCGTCTCCCTCCCTCTCCACCCTATCTCTCCTCCGTCGCCCTGCGCATGCAACCCATCGCCGGCAAAGAAACAACCCATCGCCGGCCGTCCCACAACCACAGCAGCACAAGGTGCTCTCTCGCGCGCGCAGGGTACATTGCTACGGTCCAGTCCTCGCCTCCCCTCCGTCCACGGCTCGTGGACTCACGGGGGCAGCGGTTGCGCAACGTACAAAGCGTAGTTATTACGGGGAAGGGAAGGTTCCAATCGGCAGTTTGTTGGGGGGCCATGATCTCGCGCAGGTCTTCTCTCGTCGTCCTCTTGTGGCATTTGGCGCATCCGGTTGCCGGGCACCAAGACCCGGGAGGCGAGTCGATGACACAGGCACATCAAAACTAATCCTTGGATTAGGATTGGGTAGGCCGCCGGGTAAGCCCGCGCGCGCACGTGATCAGGAGAGGCGAAAGCGTGGCGCCATGGCCGCTCGTCGCTCGACCACCGGTTGTTGCTAGCTCCCCGTCGTCGGCTCCGGCAATGATGGCTGCCCCCGTATGTGCATGGCGGGCCATGGGCCCATGCGCGTCGCCGCTAATCCTAAGCAGGGCCAGAAATCACGCGCCGCCGCATCATTGCCGCGCGGCCATCGTCTTCTTTCCGATTCCGATCCATACCACTTTGTCTTATAATATACTCAACGTGATGGACGTGGCGCCTAATGAGTGCACAGCGCCGGTGCGTGCCTTGTTTGGGGGTGCACAGTGCACTTACGGAGGCGCTGGGTTAGCGGTGGGTCGAGGAGGAGGAACTTCCTCAGCTTCGCCATCGCATTCACATGGATAACCTGGTGGGTTGGGTGGGCCGCTGTCGCTGCTGTTGATTCTAACAGCACAGTGGATGAGGCCCGGCTCTCATCCCGAGGCCCTACCCCTATTACGGGGTCGTGCGCGGCGATGATTGCTGTTCCTCGCCTGCTCTCGCTTCGCCTCAACGGCTTCTCTCGCCGGCGGAGCACGGTCGTGAGCATTCGTACGCGGGCGTCCGCCGTATGGACGGCGGCCGATCGCGCTCGTCTCGTCCTCGCCCCCCGCTGGCCTCGATTTCTCAAGCGCCCGTTTCCATTTCCTGCTGGTTGCCGCTGCCGCGTGCTCTGCGCTCTGGCTTCTTCCTCGGCGTCGATCATCGCTCTTGCCGTGCTCTCAACCGACCGATCAGATTCGTGTCCTTACACACTACTAGTACTACCATTGCCGTTAGAGCCTCGCTCAATTCACCGGCACCAGTACGTGCGTAGCAGTAGTAGCACTATACTCACGTACTGGTATAGTACATTTCTCGCTTCCGTATCGCTGGGCCTACCAGTAACACACGTAGCTTCAGAGCAGTAATACCCTGTACTTACCTCCCTCGTTTACCAACACGGCAGCACATGCGCAACAAGCGTGCAGAGACGGAGAGTCAAACAAACATGGAAATTGACGCTGGCCCTTACTTTTGTAGCTTAACAAAGCACCAATCAATTAATCGCGGAACCGGACCCAATCGGCTCCGGCTTCAACCCAAACCAACCAACCAACCGACGAACGAGGGACTGCTCCTCCTCTTCCACCGGGTCAAAGCCGGTCAAGCTTTTCCCCGCGGGTCGCAATAAATGAAGCCGACACGCGGGCCCGCGCCTCCTTGTCACGCGCGACCGCGGCCCCACCTGTCAACTCCCCCGCCCCCTGTAACTGCACGCGCGACTGGACCCGCGGCCGGAACCCAACCGCCCCGCCCCGCCCCGGCCGGCGCTGCGTGACGCGCGTGCCCACCTGCTGGTCCCGTACAGAATATGCTGTCCCAGTACGTGAAGCCGGAGCCAACCCCCCACCAAACCAGACGCCATCTGCTCCTGGATTTTGTGGCTCCTCCGTTTCCAGTTACCAACGTGTTTACGCTTGCTCGATTTGTTCTCGTTACTGGTCGTCAGTCAGGTATTTTATTTTGAAAAGGCAGATGTAGGTTTTATTGACTGCATTTCGCGATGTTCCTTCACAAATTTCGGATCAAATGTGACCGAGTGCCTTGCTTGCTCGGTTGTTACAGAATGCTGTCCAGTGAGAAACCAATTCAACTCAAAGTAGTACAACAGTCAGCAACAATCTCCTCGACTTCCAACTGAAGTAAGCAACCAAGCTCGATCCAGTTCTTGAACAAACGTTAGAATCACTGGTAGCGCTGGCATGACTCGACACCAAACACCAAAAACCTCAGCAGATGCTCAACAGAGTACCACCACCACTCGATTCACGCTCACACCTGCGCAAAAGCGAGGAGGCACCCGTACAAAAAAGCTCAACAGATGACGTCGCAACACAACGCGCGCACGACACATGAACAGTAAGCACCGGTACATGCGGCAGCGCTTAGGCTGCTAAGCACAGGCACAGGAAGCATTGACGCCACCGCTAATCCACCGTTCAAACGGATTAAAGAAATGGTTAGGGAGGGAGCTCGGAAGGAATAAACAAATAGAGGAAGCAGCGGAGTCGCAGGCAGTGAGCTCGCTTCCTTCCCCTGCAGAGCGTTGTCCGCTCTGCTCCCATCGCTTTCCCCATCCCATCCCACCACCCAGATGCGATTCCGTCCCCGCCGCCGCCGCCGCGCCTAGCCGAGCCGCCCCCGCCGCCGCAATGGCGAGCGCGTCGGAGGACGAGGCCGCCTCGGAGCGCTGCTGCGGCAGCTACAGCCCCAGCGCCGACGTCAGCGAGTCCGAGACCTCCAGCGACTGCTCCGCGCCCACCACCCGCCGCTTCGCCTCCTCCTCCTCCGCGTCCGCCACCGTCTCCCGCCTCGCCTCCTCGTCCTCGTCGCTCCCGACCCCGGCGTCCGCCGCCGCCTTCTACCTCTCCAAGCCAGCCTCCGACCTCTCAGGTGAGCCCCCGCCCCCGTTTGCGTAGATCTCACTCCAAAAATCTCCTCTCTTCGCTTGTTCTTTCCTCTCACAGCAAGTTCTTGTTCTTGTTCTTGCCTGCCTCCCGTTTCCGTGGCCAGAGGTCGACATGATGAAGGAGCGCTTCGCGAAGCTCCTGCTCGGCGAGGACATGTCCGGCAGCGGCAAGGGCGTCTGCACCGCGCTCGCCATCTCCAACGCCATCACCAACCTCTCCGGTACGCTCCAGGCCGGCCGCCGCAGCTAGCGCTTGACCCGCATTCCCTCGATTTCTAATGGTTTCTTGGATGTCTTCCCCCGATGCGTGCCCAGCCACCGTCTTCGGCGAGCTGTGGAGGCTGGAGCCGCTCGCGCCGGCGAGGAAGGCCATGTGGACGCGGGAGATGGAGTGGCTGCTCTCCGTCGCCGACTCCATCGTCGAGCTCACACCCTCCATCCAGGAGCTCCCCGAGGGCGGCGGCCAGTTCGAGGTCATGGTGCCGCGCCCACGCAGCGACCTCTACATGAACCTCCCCGCGCTCAAGAAGCTCGACGCCATGCTCCTCGCCATGATTGACGGCTTCAAGGAGACGGAGTTCTGGTACGTAGACAGGGGGATTGTGGTCGAGGACAGCGGGGGGCCGTTCCCGTCGTCCTCGTCGTCTTCTTGTGGGCGGCCGTCGGTGCGGCAGGAGGAGAAGTGGTGGTTGCCGTGCCCACGGGTGCCGCTCAAGGGACTGTCCGAGGATGCGAGGAGGAAGCTGCAGCAGAGCAGGGATTGTGCAAACCAGATACTGAAGGCGGCCATGGCGATTAACAGCGATGTGCTCGCCGAGATGGAGATCCCAGAAGTCTACCTGGAGACATTACCAAAGGTAAAAAAAAACACTTCCTACTAGAGATTTACTGGTAGTGGTACTAGCTAGTATCTTGCTATTCATGCGGTGTGCTTGCTACAGTGCACTTCAATAGCTGGTTGAAAAAAAAAAGACCAATGCATAAAACCCCTGTGAAAGGGACCACTCACTTCGTACCATACTTGCTTAAATTCAGAGCTCAGTTATTATGATTTAGTACAATATGTCGAGTGGAAGTGCTGGGCATCAGTCTTTGCAACTTTGCATGGGAAAGTTTTGGTCTCTAGCTATTGTCGCTTTAAAGTTTTAACCCAATTTGTTCCAATGCAAGACCGCAGTACCTCTCATAATTATTGTTATGAAGAGTCAATTCATGCCTAGTGGAATTCGATATGGAAGAGCTGAAGCAGCCATAACTTATATTCCCTCTTAGATCTAAAATGTCATGACCTGCAGGGTTATCGATGCTTCTGTTGAAGGCTTGAATGTGTCCAGTCTAATCACCTTGTTCCTAGTATGGTAAAAAGCAAATTCTTGGGTCATATGATGGATTCTCATATGTTAGGAATTCTCTGTGGTTTTTTAGATCAACTTGGTTCAGTGCATATTGCATTTTCAACAATATGTTTAATGAGCATTCCATAAACAAAATATGAGCCTGGCAAGCGACTGAAGTCAAGTCATGTAGAACTGCAGAAAATCAGGTGAACAAACTCTGGGCTTAGCAGGTGAAGAACTCAACTATAAATGAGTTTAAGATTGATGTCACTGCAGATATTAAAGCATTTCTTCCCGCTTTGGTTATGCTGGGTGTACCTGTCATGCAAACTAAGGTCAATGCTTCATCTTCTCGCTCGATCACGTAACTGCTCTAGTCACTTCTTGTAGTAAGTTGTAGTATTTTGAAGGTATAAGCATCGCTATAATGCATCTGTGTAACTTAATAGGAACGTGTGTATTAAATTAGACTATCAATGAACTTTCTTGGGCGCTTGGATGATATGGAAACACAGGAATGCCTGTGTGTTCGAGGGGGTGGCTCCCTCGGTCAACTCCATCATGAGGGATCTCAAGGATGAACATAACCTTTGGTGCCTGGCTGGCGCTAAAAAGCTGCAAGGCCTGGGCTTAATTGGTGTAATCTAGCCAGCTAGGTCAAGGTTTTGGTCATGCTCTTATTTGTTTCATAGGCTAGCTGTTGAACTTTTGAACCTATCTCTCATATTTGGTCCCCGTATGTGAGATGGGAGTTGTATGGGGACTATTTTTCTCTCTCTAATGCAATGAAGCTCAGCTCTCCTGCGTTTTCTAAAAAAAAATGAACTTTCTGAAAATGACCCTTCTTCAAGTCACTGCTGACATCTCTACTCTGCTTTTTGTCTGGAAATAATGCATATTTTTCTTTTGCCCAAAATAGCCTTTATTTCCAGTAATGGTGAACTGGATATTTCCATTTGTTCCAGCCTTTCTAATATCTTATCTTTTCTGCAGAGTGGTAAATCTTGTTTGGGTGAGATAATTTACCGATACATAACAGCCGAGCAATTCTCACCGGAATGCCTCCTAGACTGCTTGGACCTGTCATCTGAGCACCACACACTTGAAGTAGCTAACAGAATTGAAGCTGCTATCCATGTATGGAGATTGAAAGGACAAAAGAAGTTGACGCCTCAAGCAAAATCAAAGAAATCTTGGGGTGGAAAAGTAAAGGGTCTTGTTGGAGATAAGGGAAAGAGCCACGTTTTGTCTGAAAGAGCTGATGGTCTATTGCAGAGTTTAAGATTGCGATACCCTGGTCTGCCACAAACTTCCCTCGACATGAACAAGATCCAGTATAACAAGGTAATGCTTGAATACAACTAATTATCCACTGATTATGGCCAGATCAGAAGCATGCTAGTACTTGTGTTACTACAGGTAGTATTTTTTTTCTTCAAATCTGTTAATCAAAATATCCACCATGTTTTTTGGATCCCTTTTCCAGGATGTTGGCCAGTCCATACTTGAAAGTTACTCGAGGGTTCTGGAGAGCTTGGCATTTAACATAATTGCAAGAATTGACGATGTGATTTATGTTGACGATGCAACAAAGAAATCTGCCGCTGCTGAGTCTGTTTCTATCTTTAATCGCGGCGTAGGCGTACCAGTTCAGAAGAGAATCTCACCAAGTCCATTCTCAATCCAGAATACACCTTATGCCTCTCCATTTGGGACGCCCACTTTCTGCTCTTCCACCCCAGTTACAGGCAGTCCTGGAAGGGTACAGCCCCCTTTAAACAAAAACATTCTTGGGAAACAGGAAATCAAAGTTGAAAAGCTATTTTCTGGCGACATAGAGAAAGTATGGACATATGCCGGAAACCTGAGCGCTAGGAAAGACGCAGGCGATGCTCCTGAGAGGGACTGAAGAGGCGGCGAAGGAAGGTCGCCAGGCATCAGCAGATGCTGTTATGGTCGGTAGTTAGATTCTCCCTGTACAGAAGCAGCATGAGTCATTTTTTGTGCTTTTGTAGCAAGCCAATGATCGTGTATTTTTTCTACTTACAATGAATGAGTGGCATCTGATCTGAACAGAACAACTTGTAGTTCCGGCAGTTAGTTTTTCTGGGTTAGTTCTTTGTGCTTGTTCATGTTTATATTGCAAGGCAGCGAGCGGCAAGTGACTGAATTCCTGCTCCTGCCGCTGCTGCTTTTTTGTCACTGAAGGTGTTCAACAATTACCTTCAGTCGCAGTGGAATGTATGCTGATCATGTATTCTGCTGCCTGTTAGTGATTGTATATGCGTCTAATGAATTTGATCTGGCCCTCGTCAGTGCTTATTGTGTTCAAGAGTGGCTGGTCACATCTGCTGAACTGAACTGAATGTTACTTGTCTGACGTAGCACATGATCCTTGTTCACTGCCGCAATGCTAGGATTCAGATCTGATCTCTGTGCAAAAGATAAAATAAACACCATTTGTTAAACGCGACCAGTCAAATCCCATTTGCAAATTGTCTATCTGTACTTTATTTTTTTGCGCTGAAACTGGATTCTCCAGCCTCTGCATGGATGAAGAAAAGGACGCCTTGTTCCAGAATCTTACGGCAACGTTACCAACCCCTCTGGTGAAAGAAGAATGCTTCGACAGCAAATATACCAAGCCTCCTTCCCTTCGTCTCCGATCACCTTATCCGGAGCAGCATCTTTCTTCTCCCTGCACGGCAAGTGGCAACCGGACGTTGCACAGTATAAGTAGTTGCACCGGTCTTGCAGCTTCCTTCCAGCCACGTACTTCTACCTCGGTAAACAGAATTTGACAGCAACCACGTATAGAACGCAAGGAAAGTGCCGCAGCTCTACAGAGATCCAGCAGACCGGCCAGCAATGGCGTCCGCGACGGCGGCGAAAGACGCGACGCCGGCGCCGGCCGCTGGCGGACCGCAGCTGAAGCTGCTGATGGACAGGCGCTCGCGGCGCGTGCTGTACGCGGAGGCGCGCAAGGACGCGGTGGACTTCCTGATCGGCCTGCTGCGCGTGCCCGCGGGCCTCGCGGCGCGCGCGCTCGCCAAGCACGGCGAGCGCGCGCCGGGCTCCCTGGGCTCGCTCTACGCCGGGGCGCGCGGCTTGGACGACGCATTCTTCACCTCCGCGCTCCCGGACCGCGACGCGCTCCTCAGCCCCGCGCTCCCCTCAGCCGCGGTCACGCTGCTGCTCGGCGAGGGCGCGCTCCCGCCGCCAACGCCGCCTCCCCCGCCGCCGCGGTACTTCCGGTGCCCCGCGTACGCGGTCCCGTGCCGCGCGAACCCGACGAACGTGACGGACGTGTCGGGGACGCCGTGCCCGTCGTGCCGGCAGCCGATGACCGTGGAGATGCGGTGGGCGCCCGGGGACGCGCACGGCCGGTCGGCCCGGGAGGCCCGCGGGGAGGGCGCCAGCGGGTACGTGAAGGAGGTGGTGACGTACCTGGTGATGGACGACCTCACCGTCGCGCCCATGTCCACCATCTCCGCCATCATGCTGCTCAAGAAGTTCAGCGTCAAGGACTGCTCCGCGTTGGAGGAAATGACCGTTGAGCTCGGCACAAAAGAGGTGATCGCTCGTATATATACTACCGCTACATTGCACGTCCATTGTTCAAAGTCGCATGCGCAGGCATGTCTCTGACGAGTTCTGAACTTTTTGATCGATGTGCAGGCCGTGATGCTCCTCAAGGCGTCGCTGCAGTCGTCGACGGCGCTGACGGATGTCTTCAGCGGCGGCGTCTCCATCGACAGGATCGATGGTTAATCAGTGCGTGCTCCGTGCTCGAATGGGGTGTCGTACATCGCCTCGCCGTGGAAGGGCAAGGAGGAAGAGGGGTCTCAGTGCCTGATCAATATAGTGTCGGTATCAATTTGTACATAAGTCACGCGAAAAAATCACAGCAACAACGATCTACAACTCCATTGATACGTGTACAGGACTATAATTTGAGAAAAAATGTCGACAGGCAATGCGGCAAAAATGATCAGGGCCGATGCATGAATGCTGACATGACTGAACATGCTCACACACACCAACTGTGCGTACAGTTTTTGACCATATACGTCGATGAGAAAAACTGACTCAGTAGCACCTGAGGTACTGGGTTCGATTTCTTTTGGGAGCGAATTTTCTAAAATTTAACGGCGTTGTGCTTTCAGTAGTAGGCGACGTTTCCGTCGATAGCGAGACGCTTGTGATGACTTCGTCAATATTGAGAATTTGCCGGCTCAGTCTCTCGGAGGTACTCATAGAAGTAGAATTGCGTGCCTATATCTATAGGGATGAATGTGCGTGCGTGTTCCTGAGGTCTGTACTATATTTTAAAAAAATCAATCAAGCACCACCGGAAAGTCATTTGTTGCGGTGTCACTTTCACACTGTCATACGTGGGAACCACCTGTCAGCAGTGGGGCCCACCTTTCAGCCTCCCATTCACACCGTCATCCAGTTCTGTCGTTTTTTCTTGTTGCGAATGCTTTGCACTGCCAGTGCGGCAGTGCCCGGCGCCCTCCTCTCGGACCAGCCGCTGCCGTCCCGGAACGGAACGGAGACGACGATGGCGGAGGCGACGCCGACGAGGGTGTTCGTGTACGGCACCCTGAAGCGCGGGTTCCCCAACCACCCCCTCCTCGTCGCCTGCGCTTGCCCCTTCGTCGGAACCGCTTCCACAACCGCCCCAGCCTCCCTCGTCATCGGCCCCTACTCGGTCCCTTTCCTCCTCCCCACCCCTTCCTCCTCCTCCGGCCGCGTCGTCTCCGGCGAGCTCTACGCCCCATCCCCCGCCGCTCTCGCCGAGCTCGATGCCTTGGAGGCAAGCGCCTCGCCTCCTCCTTAGATCCGCCCTCCCTGCTCCGCCGGTTTGGTTTTCCCCGTTTCAGTCTCCGCTTCGTCGCAGGGCACCCACATCGGCGCCTACGAGCGCCGCCCGATCACCGTCGTGGCTGATGAATCGGGGGAGGTGGTGGAGGCGGAGGCGTACTTCGCGCACCCGAGCTACGCGGAGGCGCTCTGGCGGCGCTGCGGCGGTGAGGCGGCCGAGATCGGGGAGTACACCGCGGAGCATGCCGCCAGGTACGTCCCAATTAATGAGCGCGCTACCGGCGCCGCTGGGCTCATGGAGGCCGTCCATAGGTTCCTCGCCACTGCCCCGGACAGTTGACTTGTGCCATGTTTAGATCCAAAATTCCAAATTTTAAATAAATATTTGCACATATGTATGATGTATTAAATGTAGTTGAAGAAAAAATCGCATTATACATATGGTTCGTAAATCGCGAGACGAATCTGATGAGCCTAATTAGCCGTGATTAGACAATAAATTGATAACATGTGCTAATGATGGATTAATTAGACTCATTAGTTTCGTCTCGCGATTTACGAATAAAATCTGCAATTAATTTTTTAATTAGTCTATGTTTAATATTTCAAATATGAAAAAATTTTATTTCAAATTTTTTACAGAATGCATCTAAACCTTGGCATTCATGGATCGATACCTGAATCTGTCACCTGTTGTTTCCTAGCGCTTTCGTTGCAGCTCTTGCCAGGTGGAGTCTGTGTGTGATGAATTTCTAAGATATATTCGTGATGCAGATTTGCAGACACTACTTTTGTATTCAGAATGACTGAGTCCAAGATTTTGGACAAATCAATCAAGGTTTGCAAATAGAGTCAGTTTGTCTTATTCAGTATAGATATAGTATACAATATTGGGATGTCACCTAGTACTAAATTTTTCTAATGCAACACAATTTTAATATCCGAATTCTTTTGTGCTTTTATCCAAATATATACTTGGTATCGGGATTTGCGCTGACTTATTGACTCATAGTCGTTGATCCTACAAGAAAACCTGTTGATGATCTTTTAGCTGTTAGTGAGTCCTTGACAGGTGCTAATTCATGCACCGCTTAATGCAAAATACACCCTTGCATTTGCATTCTCAAATGAGATGCTGACTATGATATAGGAACCATGAATTGAAGAACATTATGATCATGGTGTTAGTTGAGAAACAGGTGAATCGCATCCACAACTAGAAGTAGCGGGGAGGGACTTGCACACGTTTCTTTTTCTTTTTTAGTGATGGCCATGTTCAATTGAGAAATGTTCAGAAATCTGAAAGAAGAAATATTTCTGCGAAACCCAGATAAATGAGAATTTGGACAACTGATTTGCTAGTAAGAGAAGTTGGACTGCAGAGCTGGAGAAGCTCAGAGCAGTACAGTTAGGTCTGTTCTCGTTAGCAGATTTTGGAGAGGCCAGTACAACTATAGCTTTTACAATGAGGTTGAGAATTCAAATCGCTGCGGTCCTCAAGCTAGATGGGTTCGGACGTCGGAGCATTGCTGCTCTCTGTTTTCAGCAAAGCGAAATCTGTTTCCTTGTTGGCCAGCACGCAATTCGGTCGGACTTTGGCTAGCCGCTAGCAGTCTGGGAAGTCGCCGAGAAAAAGTTTAGGGCCAACTTGACTTGAAGCTCTGTGATGTACTGTGCAGGGCTACAACCAGGAGTCCTGGAATGGTGTTGATGCTTGCTGAACGGAAATGAGGACGGAAACTTATTTCCAGAATTTGGACGAATGAAATCCAGGAGTTTCGCTTGATGCTGAAGCTTAAGTGAGAGTCTGTTTGGATGGGCTAAAATTGAGCGCTAAGTTTTAGTACATATCAGCACTCATGCATATGTTAAAATTTTTTAGTACTCCTGTTTGGATGGACTAGTGCTAAAGTTTAGCACTCATACGATCTAAATCTCAGCTTAGCAAGTTGCAGAATTTGCTGTCTCAATATACTGAAAAGCTGAAAGCTTTTTCTTTTTGAGGATGAGGATTTTGCAAACATACCACGGGATCAAAAGCCAATTGGCAATTACCTATTTTAGCACGCGGTATCAGGTGGCTCCTGGCCCCACCTGCCGTCTGTCATTGAGATACCCTGAGCTAAAAGAACAAATCGAGATTTGACTCAGCGGTATGTTTGCAAATTTCTCTCTTGGTTTTACGTGCAGAGCACAAATGTGTCGACTGCCGGATAGAACGATGATCGTAGAAGGAAAATAATGTATTGGGCCGTTTGCATTTTTTATTTTGTTTCTTTACGTGTGTGTGTGGGTGGAGAGAGCACAAATGTCCCTCGATCCCGAACGCGGCGGATAGAATTATCGTACTAGTAGAAAGGAAATGTGTTAGCCTGTTGGGCCACTCCGGCCCATCCCATACCTGTCTTTGGGCTGGGCTCGAATGTACTATGCACTAGTCCAGTAGAGTAAGTAGTAGCTGGACTAGACAGGACAGGAGAAATCCCCCGTGTTGCGACGACTCTCCCAAGACGACGGCGAGACAAGGGGGGAAGGAAGGAAGGGGATCGCTATGGCGGCGTCGCCGCAGCAGCAAGGCCAAGGCGCCCAGGGCGGCTCCGGCGGCGGCGGGTGGTCTCCCGAGCAATTCTGGTCGCTGCTGGACAAGGCGGACCGCCGCTTCGCCCGGGTGCGCGACCTCCCCCTCCTCGGCCGCCAGGAGCCCGACGCGTTCGCCAAGGCCTTCCGCGCCTACACCCAGCTCTGGCGGATGCAGCAGGAGCACCGCCACCGCCTCCTCGACGCCGGCCTCCGCCGCTGGCAGGTCGGCGAGATCGCCGCCCGCATCGCCCACCTCTACTACGCCCAGTACCAGCGGACCGCCGACACCGCGCTCCTCTCCGAGGCGTTCGTCTTCTACCACGCCGTCCTCGACCGCGCATACTTCGTCGACTCCGACCACCACCTCACCCCGGCCAAGCACCTCCGCTTCCTCGCCAGGTTCCTCCTTGTCGCTCTCCTCCTCGCCAGGCGCGTCCACACCGTCCCTCGCCTTGCCGCAGACATCCGTGCGCTCCTCGAAGACTCCAAAAAGTCATTCCAGGTGCGTGCTAGTACAATTCCACACTCGAATGCAATTGATCTACTTTATTCTGTGATCGATTTAATTCAACTCGGACTCTTGCAACTCATGCTGCGCTGCGCAGGAAGCTGAATACAAGGAGTGGAAACATGTCGTGCAAGAGATCTTTAGGTTTCTGCGAGCAGACTCGCCATTTATGAACATGAGGCCGCTCAGGTACAGCTACGCGTTTGATCTGCCTCCGGACAAGCTTCCTACGGTGCCGCCTACTGTCAAGAAGCGAGGCCTTGTCTTAAGTGATGCCATACTAAGCAGCTACTACCCCAACGAGGTAATGCTTACCCATCTCCCTCACACACATCTAATTATGCTTATGCTTCATTGGTCTTTTTTTTTGAAATAAAGTACTAAAGAAACATGGTCACTATGGTTCATCCAGGTCAAATTTACAGACCTCTCCATAGATGTATTCAGAATGCTTCAATGCCTCGAATGGGAACCATGCGGTTCATTTGCGCTAAACAATGGTTACAGTGCCCACGATGAAAGTGGACAAAATCAACCCAATCTCCTGAAGGATCTGAGAGATGCCGCACTGCCTCCAAATCCACTTAAGACGATTCTCAATCGCCCTTCGGTGACACATTTCCTAACGGTAAGTTCATCTTTCAGTTTTTCTTTCTCAGTTGTTACTGCCTCCTGAGTGTAGGCAGTACTTGATGTTATTTGTCCGCCATTGTAAACACTCTGTATCCGCTATCCAGTAGTACGCTCATCAGTCCATTGCGATCTGAATAAAAGAAAATTACTATGCTCATCATCATATTTGGAAGCTTTCTGGTATATGCAATGGGTTGGTTCTGACAGAAATCTATCGGAGTACTTACTCATGCATTCAAAATTCAGTGTAACCTGTGTAACAGCTAATCTGTTTTGCTTGTAATAATATGGGATAGGCTAGTTTAAGGATTAAACATTGGAATGGGCTAGTGTAACTGATCTTAATTATCAGATGAGGAAGCATGATCGCGTGGAGCGCTGCTTAATTATTCCACTTCCTTGCGATTTTTTATGCACGGTATTCCTCCACTTTGTGCACCCTTTAGTTCATGGCATGAGTAGTTGCAAACTTTTGGAGAGAGCGCTACAACACAGAAGCTTGAACATCAAACTTAAGTTGATCTTTGTTCATGATTCTTTTAGCTAGACTGATTCAGCGTTGCCTATGCAATAAAAATTTAGGAAAAAAAGAGTTGTATGCAGCTGTTTTTGTTTGATAATTTAATCATATAAATAGTGAACTTATTTTTTAAAATGTTTATGTTTAAATCCAGGTCCTGGCCACAAAATGCGAGGAGCTTCTGTCGAATGGTATCATGTTAATATATCTTTCAGCTGCAGGTTAGTGCTACAGGGCTGTTTTCTTAAATGTTGTCAGTAATGTACGCTGTATGGGCATTTTCATTTAACATTCAAATATCTTTTAGGTGAGATGGGAACTTCTGGATGTTGTCCTGATACTGGTGAAAAGGTTGTGAGCAACTTTAGTAAGTTTGATATATCCAGCACTAGTCATACCTGTTCAAAGGAAGACAGAGAACCTTGTCTATGGTTAGGCTGCCGGGAAACTGAGGGTAATTTTTTTTATTTTATTCAAGTTGCTTTTTTTTTCTGATTTCGATTATATCTCTTGCAATGAGAAGTAGATTGTTTGACATGTATGAAACATCTAGGTTCAAATTGCATATACCCTGGTGATCTAATCCCATTTACAAGAAGACCCCTATTTTTGGTGATTGACAGTTGCATCAGCTATGCATTCAAGGCAGGTTTGTTTAATCTTTTTTCCCTCCCTAGTCCCGAGTAACCACTGTCTCGCCAGTAAGGGCTGGAGATTTTTTATTCTTTTCTGAATGGCCTATCCATTGACATTAGCCTAACTCAGGTTAGCTGTGGGAAGAGCTCCCGGTCAGGTCCTAGATTAGCAAAGTTTCTGTAACAGTCTTTTGTTTCTAACTTTTTCCCCATTTCTCACTCTGATCCAAGGTGAGGTATGGGTTTCTGTAATTGGATCACTCTTCTCCTTAATACAATGATACACAGCTCTCCTGCGTATTCGAGAAAAAAAAAGACATTAGGCTAACTCAATCTGCTTGGTACTATACGACTGGATATCCAGTAGTACTGTATTTAATAGTGTAGTTTTTTTTGGTAAAACACAAGTGCTCATGTCATATACAAATAAACCAGATTATGTGCAAAGTTTTGATGTTTTTATTCAGATTTGAATTTTTTTTGTCAATTCTGTTCTTCTATCTCAAAACATGTAACTGGTTAGTTGTCCAAATATGATCTGTGATTTTTATTTCCATCTTGACAGGGCAGTGGCTTCTGTGCCCTTATTTTATTATGGAACCCTAAGATTTGTGTAATGTTGTTTTTATTTAACTGTTCATTCCATTTCTTACTAAATATTTGGATACTGCCTTCTCTTCTATACTCCGGATGTCTGCCATCTACTGTTAATCATAATTGTCCTTTATAATCACAGTCTATTCATGGCATTGAAAGGGGGGAGACAGCTGCCATGTTACTTTCACCAAGTTCCCGATCTTCTGCTGCGGGATTCAGTGGTGATTCTACTCGTCACACTGGTAGTCAGTTTAGTATGTTCCTCACAGCTCCATTGCAAGCTTTTTGCCTTCTGATCGGCAATAGTGGGACAAACATCAACCGGGTACTTTTTTTTAATAATGTTAGCAATTTTCTTCAGTTGTTAGGGTGTCTTTAAAAAGGCTTGACATGGAATTTTGCAGGATGCATATAACAAAGCTGAGGAGTTATTATCATTGTCCCTAAATGAATGGGCCACCACTTTAGTTGCATCATCTTCACTTCATCCAGTTTGGGTTGAAGTTTTAGGCGATCCACTCATGAGACGGCTGCTTTTGAGGTGAGCTTGTCAAATCTTTGTTGCTAGTCGCTAGTCCATTCTCAACACACCAAAACTGAGGTGCTTTTATTCGGGAACTATGGATGGTTGATTTTGGGCTGCCTTTGCTATACGAACATCACTATACCGTGCTCGCTTGTAAGCGGTTTCCTGGTTAAGTTCATCCTGCTCGCTTCAAAGCCGCAGTTTACATTCTGCAGGAAAGTTGAGCTGATCTTCTAATAATCTACTGATTGTATCTTCTTGGCAGAAAGCTCAATTCGATTGTTTGTGCAGGTTTATCTTGTGCCAAGCAACCCTTTCCCTGTTCAAACCAACAAGCGGCAAGGCAGAATTCCTTCCGACCTGCATGCCTCCTCTGCCCGAGTCAGTTGATGCAGAGAGCATGCTCTCCCAAAGCTGCGTGATGCGGCTCGCATCATACTTCGGCGCTGCTAGCCAGTTCGCATTTGCTGAGATTACCACATGGCCTGATGCTGACGCTGAGGCTGGTGTCACCAGCTCATCTGGTAATGCCAACAAAGATGTGCCTGAGACGGCCGGAGATTCAGACATTTCACACTCGGCAACATCATTTTGATGGACGATTAGGCATCGGTGCATCGGCGCTAGTTGATCTGTAGCTAATTGTTGCTGTGTCGGGCGTGCTCTTCCGCTTGTATTATGCTCTAATCATCTGCAGAAGCGGATCCATTTTGTAACTACCGGGTGCCCCTTCATGCTTGGTATTACACATCAAGCAGAAGTAGGACTGGCTTTTCTTTTCTTTTTACTGTATTTTTTAGTCACTGGAAGATTCTGTTATTTCTTACTGGGTTTGGAAACGTGGAGGGGCTTGAGAAGATTGGAGGTTTGCATTGCTGAAAAAGTCAATTGTTGCATTGGTATACAAAACATTTCATATGTAAATATTGTGCCTGTATGGCCATGCACGTGGGAACACAAGCCATTAAGCCAAAGCTGTGCCTGACTGCTTTGCCCAGCATCGGCAGCGCCTCCCTGGAGGCTGGAGCTCTGGTTCGAACGCGCGCTCTACGCCACGCGTTCTTCGTTTCCCGTTCCGTAACAAAGGAACATGGGCATCGGCATTGGCGTTCCTCGGCGTGCACCACCATGTCCGGGCTCCATCCAGCATGGGTATCTGAGCAGATGTTTCAGCTAAGCATGATGGATGGAAAAACACCCCTAGATACTACAATTTTTTGTTTTTGTTTTTTTGCGAATTACCTGTAGCTGGTGTTCTGGAACCTTTAGATGTTAGCCGACCTCCCGTCCCGAGGAATGTAAAGGAGCTGATAATGAAGACACTTTCTAGACTACAAACTAGATTAGTGCAAACCAACTGATTCTTTTGGATTTTGTTAATGTGCACTTCATCTCGCAGAATTATTGACGACTTAATAGCTGCAAGCACAAAATGGACAACTATACTTCACAGCATGGTAAAATACTCAAAAGCATCATTATTTTCAACCGGCAGCTACACAAGTACTACCAATTGCTGAATTGCATAGAACCACTGTGAAAATTGGACCGTTGAAAACGAAGTGCCGACAGAAAAGAATACACCGTTGCATTCTCACTGTTCAAACAATCAGGGTAAAAATGTGCTTCACAGGACACAACACAAGAACATACATGTAGAGTACAGTGACATCAGCCAAGGGTGGCAGCAGACTTGACCTTATTATTTAGATCGTACAGGTAAGCAATGAAAACAAGATAAATTATAAAACAGGTGAATTCACAAAACACTTGCTCTTGCTCTTTACAAACATTCCTCTGGATTGCCCAGTTTGGCGGTTTCTGAGACTGAGCTTGGTCTAAAGTCTGGGCAAATGGAGAACCTTGTACAGCCTGAGTAGTTGGTGCTCGAGTTGTTGTAGATTGTAGTTGTACCTCTTAATTCTGTACATAACTTGACGGCATGCTTCTACTGCATTTATATGTATACATGCTACTCGGAGGATGACTTAATCCATGCACCAGTACCAGCATCCTCCATGCTACTGAAACATGATTCAGAAGCCACTGTGATGCGTTCATGCGGTATACCCGCCCTTCTGACAAAATGACCGGGAACAACTCCCCGGTCTGTTACCATCATGGGGGTAGTCAGGCGTTTGATCTTGTCGAAAAGCTTCTCATCCTCAAGCTTTATATTATCGATAATCCCTGGCATTTTGTAGATTGCCACTTCTTGGAGGTGTTCCAATCCATTCAAGACTTTAAGGGTATTTAAGCTATCACAATCATACATGGCTAAGATGGAAAGCATTGACATTGCCCCTTTGCCTATCACTAACTCCTGTATGGTAGACACTTCCTTAAGCTTCAGTTTTGTGAGGCTCAGGAACCCGTCATGGAAGAACATTGTTGTCTCACTGAATGAAACAACTGAGAGCTCCATCTCAGCAAGGCATGGCAATAGAGCAAGTTTATCCACAAATTGCTGTGACAGTTCTAATTTATTCAAATGGAGAATGGTAAGGTTTGGTAGGACATAGCGGTCACCCAGCAAATCATTTATTCCTTCAAGCTTACCATACAGGATGAGGACCTGGAGACGACGCATGCTTGTGGTAGTGAACATGTTAGATGGAAGGACTTCACCTGATAAATTTAGGTATGCAAGAAATTCCATCTTCCTTAGAGCAGCTGAAAGTGTGATAGTATGGCGTGCGGAAATGCCAGACAAAGACAGTGATCGGAGATAGATCATATTGTTCAAGGGGCACTTCTTCTCATCCCACAAATCAGAAGGCACCACACCACTCAGTGTCATCAAATTATTCAAGGGAACTGAACAATTAGGCAAAAGCATTTTCTCAGCAAGGACATGCCGTAGCGCTTCAATTTCCCAAAATTCATCTACAGTTCTTCCAACATTTGTTCTCCTTACATCCAATGTCTGGAGATTGTCAAGCTTATACATGGATGAGGGGAGCTCCTCCAAGTTGCTGTTCCTAATGCCAAGGTACCTCAAGTGGATTATGCTTCCAATCTCATCTGGCAGCTTTTGCATCTTAAGACCATTCAGGTCGATGACTCGGAGGAATCTGGAGCCCTGCAAGAAGTGGAGTCCATGTAATGTGTTTGAGCCAACGTTCTCTGAAATGCTACAAGCTCTCGAGCACAACTCCGCAAGGTTGCCCCATAAAGACTGAGGTTGCAGCTCTCCGACGCTTGAGCTGCTGCGTTGGTCTTCTGCAAAATCGCAGAGAAGAGAGCGCAGCTTGGGGAACGCATCAGGAATGTAGACATATGCATCCACATAGTTTTGTATGGCAAGGCGCCGGACTGCGTTTGGATTTGCAACATTAGCATGATGGTGGATTTCAAGGAAACTAGAGTCCTGTGCTTCAGATTCCATAAAGGCATGGAGCAGATTGTGGATGGATACGAGCTTGATGCATCCTCCAGCATCCTTCTCCATGACCTGGACTAACCCTCTTGACACCAGCTCTTTTAGATAGTCAAACCCAACATCCTCCAGAGTTTCTGCCTTCTTTGGCACTACAAAACCCTCAGCAATCCACAGACGCACTAGACGATCTGGGTAAAGAATAACATTTTCTGACACGGATGCAAAGTAGAGGAAACATGACTTAAGGTAGTGTGGCAAGTCGTCAAAAGCCAAAGACCATATGCTTCTAACTGGTTTTGGCTGGCCATTGGACTCAAGTTGTTCAAAGACATCGTCCCACTCCATGGGAATAACCTTTGATCGTAATACTCCTGCAAGCACAGCAATGGCCAGAGGTAGACCTGTTGATATATTGTGAACTTTTTCATAGTAACCCTTGCTCCAATAAATTTGTGGAGGTTCTTTTGCACCAAAAACTCGTTGACGAAACAGCTTTTCTCCGTGTTTCATGTCAAGATAAGGAAGCTCCATGGGAGCTATCTGTGGATCAATGTGATTGATTTCCTTCGCATTGAGATGTGTGGTGAGTAAGATCCGGCTGCCATTGGTATCTGGCAGCACGTCGAACAACGAGTTCCAGTTGCTAATGCTAATCAAACCATCAAGAACAACTAGGTATGTCCTGTTCTGAAGGTTCTGTGAAAGCTTGAGTTCCTTATCGGTGATTTCATCGTCACCAGGAGCTTCTGGGATCTGTGAGCTGACTTGCATGTACATAATCTCTACATAGTCCCTGAACCTGATATGTGGTGGAAGACATACCCATGCATGCACCTCAAAGTGTTTCATGATATCTGGGTCGTTGTACAACTTTTTTGCAAGTGTGGTCTTTCCAATGCCACGCTCCCCCAAAATTGAGATGACAGCCCGGTGAGAAATGTTTCCCTCTTTGTTCATAATACGGTTCTTGAGGGTCTCAAATTCATCTTGTCTAGAGCCCATAACATATTTATCCTCATACCTGCAGCATGTTTCAGTCAGCACTACTTTCAGTATTGAATTTATGAGTTTACAACAATATAGTTTACTTGCAACGTGCATAGTTGCTAGAATAAAAGAAGAGTATAACATATTATGTATTTCCGAAGGGCGCTTTGGTATGGTACACTGAAAAGGTTCATAACTCCATAAAACTCATTACGAACTTTGGTTTTAGGCCTCACTTGTCTTCCTTTTTTTTTGGGGGGGGGGGGGGGGGGGGGGGCGCTCTTATCAGTACATGTACTAATTATTATATTGTCAATCTATTTTGTTTTTCAGTAGAAATATATTAGACTTATTCAGAGCAGAGGAATACCACATACTGTATAATGTATTATCTAATTGAATACATCACTTCAGCATGAATCAACACAATAAATTTGCTGAAACATTTGTTAGAATCGAAACTCTTACTCTCATCGAGAGGATGACACTAGGAGTTGGGGCAATTTTCTAGTTTTCTTCTCACACAATGCCATACCAACCCGAGGGGTTGGGGTTACATATTTATAGCTGGCCAAGACAACCAAGCATATGCCAAGATGCTAGTCTAAGATGCTAGTCTAAAAGCTAGTGATGCTTAGTCTAAGATGCTGTCCTATATGCTGTCCTAAAAGCTAGTCTAAGATGCTGTCCTAGATGCTGTCCTAAAAGCTAGTCTAAGATGCTTGCCGAGGACCACAAAGACCAACAGTACAAAGACTTATCCCATCATTCTCCCCCTAAGTCTTGTGCGTCGTCTTGTGGGAAAGTTGGACCATCCCGGTCCGGGAACAAAGCTCAAGAAACTTGATCCTCCCAAGGGGTTTGGTGAGCAGATCCGCAAGCTGGTCCTTGGTGTTGATGTAGCTCGCCTTGATGCTCCCTTCCTCCAAGCAGCCTCGGATGAAGTGGTACTTCACCCGGATGTGCTTGCTCCGTTCATGAAAAACGGGGTTCCTTGCCAGGGCCAGAGCGGACTTGCTGTCCACCCTGAGTTCCACCGCTTCAGTGGCTCTTCCGAGAAGATCACCGAGCAGTCGAGCGAGCCAGAGCGCCTGAGTTGAAGCGGTGGAGGCTGCTATGTACTCAGCCTCGCAGCTGGACAGGGCCACCACCTGCTGCTTGACCGATTGCCAGCTAACGAGGCACTTGCCGAGGAAGAAGAGGATCCCGCTTGTGCTCTTGCTGGTGTCGATGTCGCCGGCGTGGTCGCTGTCGCTGTACCCGACGAAGTGTGCCTCCCCAGGACACCTCGGGTAGTAGAGACCGTGGTCGAGAGTCCCCGCAACGTAGCGGATGATCCTCTTCACAGCCTGCTGGTGCTCCGTCGTCGGTCGCTGCATGAACCGACTAACGTAGCCGACGGAGAATGCCAAGTCCGGCCGTGTGTGGGCGAGGTAGCGAAGGCTCCCCACAAGACGCCGGTACTGCATAGCGTCCACCTCCTCCGCTGTGCTGTCGCGGCTCAGCTTCAGCCTCTCCTCCATCGGAGTGAGAGCTGGGTTGCAGTCGGTGAGCCCAGCCAGCTCAACAACGCGCTTGGCGTAGGCGGTCTGTCGAAGCGTGATCCCAGAGTCATCCTGGTGCACCTCGATCCCTAGGTAGAAGGAGAGAGGTCCCAGGTCACTCATCTGGAAGGTGGCCTTCATCTCTTCCTTGAACGCCGCCACCTCCGCATCCTTGGTGCCGGTGATCACCAAGTCGTCGACATAGACACCCACCAGCAGGGCATTTCCTCCATTGCCCCGCCGGTAGATGGCCGCCTCGTGCGGGCTTTGCTCGAAGCCCATCCCCTTGAGCGTGGAATCCAACTTGGCATTCCATGCCCTCGGTGCCTGCCGCAAGCCGTAGAGAGCCTTGCGCAGGCGTAGCACCTTGCCTTCGTTGCCGGGGATCGCGAAACCCGGCGGCTGGTGTACGTAAACCTCCTCCTTCAAATCGCCGTTAAGGAACGCCGACTTGACGTCCATGTGATGAACGCGCCAGCCCTTCTGGGCGGCTAGCACAAGGAGGAGTCGCACGGATTCCATCCGTGCCACAGGGGCGAAGGCATCGTCGAAGTCGATCCCCTCCTGCTGCACGAAACCTCGTGCCACCAAGCGGGCCTTGTGCTTCACGATGGCGCCGGCTTCGTCCCTCTTCAACTTGAACACCCACTTAAGGGTGATCGCGCGGTGACCGCGAGGAAGGTCAGCAAGCTCCCAAGTGCGGTTCTTCTCAACCGCGTCCATCTCCAACTGCATCGCGGCACGCCATGCCGCGTGTCTCTCGGCTTCTGCGAAGGACCGAGGCTCGCCGTCGTCGCACGCAAGGTGCAACTGCGCCTCCAGGTCATGAGGCACTAGTCCTGGCACCGGCTGGTCGCCGAGAAGGTCTTCCATTGTGCGGTACCGCAACGGCTCGCCGTCATGGTACGCGTCGATGCGCTCCTCGTCGTGGGAGAGAGGAGTGGCAAACTCCACTGGGCTATGCTCGGCACGGGCTGGTGTTGGAGTAGGCGTGCCCGGAGGGGTAGCTGGTGGTGCTGGAGGCCGTGGGGTCGCCGGCTGTGGTGGAATCGGCGAAGAGCTCATCGCAGTCGAAGTAGTGGCTCGAGAGCGTGCCGCTGCCGAAGTAGCGGGCGCCGGAGTCGGTGGAGACTCGGGGACTAGGGTAGGCACGCTCGGTGAGGAGGAGCTGCCTACTCCCCCAGCTCCCTCGAAGTGGACGTACTCGACAGTGAAGTCTTCGTACGTCGGTGTCGAGCCGTCGTCCACCGTCTTGTCCCATGCCCATCCTCGCCCTTCGTCGAACACTACGTCGCGCGCCGTGCGCACACGCTGTGTCTCCGGGTCGAGAATGCGGTAGGCCTTCGAGCCCTCCGCGTAGCCGATGAACACCCCTGGAGTGCTCCTGTCGTCGAGCTTGCCGATGTGGCCAAGCTCTTTGGCGAACGCGAGGCAGCCGAAAACCCGCAGGTGGGAGACCGCCGGCTTGCGCCCATGCCAAGCCTCGTACGGTGTTCTGTCATCGAGGGCCTTGGTGGGCGAGCGGTTGAGGATGTAGACAGCTGTCACCACCGCCTCTCCCCAGAAGACAGTCGGCATCCCCCTCTGTTTGAGGAGGGCCCGAACCATCCCCACAACCGTCTGGTTGCGCCGCTCGACGACGCCGTTCTGCTGCGGGCTGTACGGCGCGGAGTAGTGGCGCTGAATGCCCTCATCAACGCAGTACGACGCGAATTCAGCCGCCGTGAATTCGCCGCCGTTGTCGGTGCGCAGCACGCGTAGCTTGCGGCCGCACTCCGCCTCCGCAGCAGCCTGCACGGACCTGATGGCGTCCGCAGCCTCTCCCTTGCTGCCGAGGACCATCACCCACATGTAGTGGGAGAGGTCGTCGACGAGCAGCAGGAAGTAACGTCGTCCTCCCGGTGTGGCCGGTGTCACCGGGCCACACAAGTCCCCGTGCACGAGCTCGAGCCGCTCCTTGGCTCGGAAGCTCGTCTGCTGGGGAAAGGGGAGTCGCCTCTGCTTCGTCATCACACAGACGTCGCAGAACTGCTCCACGTGGTCGAGGCATGGCAGGCCTCGCACCATCTCCGTGGCACTGAGCCGCTTCAGGGCCTCGAAGTGAAGGTGCCCGAAGCGCTCGTGCCACTGCCACGCTTCGTCATCCCGGCGAGCGGCGAGGCAGAGAGGTTGTGCCACCTGCAGCTTAAGGATGTAGAGTCGATTCGCGCCTCTGATTACCTTGGCAAGAAGGCGACGATGGCGATCCCAAATCCGCATGACTCCGTCCTCGATCGTTACGCGCGAACCGTTTTCATCCAGCTGTCCCAAGCTGATGATAGAGTTCCTCAACGCGGGGATGTAGTAGACTCCGGTGAGCAGCCTGTGCTCACCAGACCCGGTGGTGAAGATGATGGAGCCGACACCCTTGATCTCTACGCCGGAGGCGTCCCCAAACTTGACGGAGCCTCGGATGCTGCAGTCAAGCTCGGAGAAGAACTCCTGCCGACCGGTCATGTGATGGGTGGCACCGGTGTCGAGGCACCACCCATCAATCTTGTCGTTGGTGGAGGCGTCGCCGAGAAAGGCGTGTGCCCTTGGCTCGTCAAGGTGGAGGAGAGCTGCTGCGGCCGATGCCGCTGGAGGTAGCTCGATGCTTGCGTGTGCCAGAAGGAGAGCCGACTCCTCCTCCACCTGTGCGACGTGGGCCTGGCCGCGTCGTGGCTGTCGACAATTCCTGGCCCAATGACCAACCCCGCCGCAGTTACGGCAGGTGTCGTCTCGTGCCGGCTTGCGTGCGCCGGCGGCGTCGCCCTGGGCGCCTCCACGAGCGCCACCCTCGGTACGTCCTCGCGCCCCGGCCTGGGCGCCTCCGCGCGCCTTGCGCGGCTTGCCGCGCTTGCGGCCGCCTGTCGAGGAACAGGACTCCCCCTTCCTCCCACCACCTTGGGATGCCTCCCACTGCTCTCGAGTGAGATGGAGTTTCCCGCCAATGGTGATAGGCCCCGAGAGAGGCTGTGGCTCATCGCTGTCGACGACCTTGAGGCGACCTATTGCCTCCTCGATCGTCATCGTAGAGAGGTCCAGCAGAGACTCGATCGAGCGAGCGATCTGCCTGTACTTCTCGGGGACGCAGCGAAAGAGCTTCTCGATAGCTCTCTCCTCGTCGTAGGTGTCGTCGCCGTACTGCACCATCTTCTGCAGCAGAGTGTTGAGACGGAGAGCAAAGTTATCAATGTCCTCACCTGGCTTGAAGGCCAGGTTCTCCCACTCCTTGCGAAGTGCCTGCAGTGTGGACTTGCGGGCGCGGTCGCTGCCGATGCGTGCCGCAGCGATGGCGTCCCAGGCGTCCTTGGCGGTCCGCTTCTTGGAAAGCGTGAATTGCATCTCGGTCGGGACTGCAGCGATGAGAGCATCCAGCGCCCGTCGATCTTCATCGAAGTCGACATCGCCGTACCGGACTGCCTCCCACATGTGCCGCACCTGGAGCCTCACCCTCATGACCGCGGCCCACTCGACGTAGTTGGTCTTGGTGAGGGTAGGCCACCCACCACCAGGACCAAGGTCCCTGACCACCGCCTGGACGCCATGGTAGCCATGGCGCCGATCTGGGGAGGGAGAGCCGCGCCGCCTGTGAGGGCCGCGCTCTTCGTCGACCCGGCCGCCGTTGCCGAGAGCACCGCCATCGTGCGCGCCCCCGCCTGGGGCTCCGCCGGCGCGTCCGCGCCTGTCTGGGCTGCCACCGCCGCACCCGCCCCCGCCTGGAGCGTCGCCGGCGCGTCCGCGCCCATCTGGGCCGTTGCCGCCACCCCCGTGGGGGTGCGCAACTGCCCACAGCCTCGCCCGCTCGCGAGCTGTTTCCCTTGCCAGCCCGAGGTCCACGTCGGTGCCGCCGTCGGCGGAGGCAGAGCTACCGGAGCTGCTGCCGCGCAGAACCTCGAGCTCCGCTGCCGCCGCCGCCGCCGCCGCATCTGCCGCTGCCGCTGCCTCCACCTCCGCCCTTGCTGCTGCCAGCTCCGCCGCTGCCAGCCTTGCCGCCCTTGCCGCCGTCGCTGCAGTTGCTGCCGCCGCTCGCTCGCGCTCCTCTGCCGCAGCGACCTCGGCCTCCTGCCGGTGCCGCGCGCTCGAGGCGACCGAGCGCTGAGACTGCCCTTCGGACATGGCGTGCTAATGGGGGGCTGCTGCGTGGGGAGGAGGTTGCCTCAGACGAGCTGCTGCTGCTGCTTGTCTGTGCAGGGGAGAAGAGGTGAGCAGAAACAGCAGGTGTTGTTGCTGCTGGCTGAGAGCGAAAGGAGACGTGGGAGGGAGAGGAACATGAGATGTTCAGGCTGCAGGAAAGAACGGCTCTGATACCAGTTGTTAGAATCGAAACTCTTACTCTCATCGAGAGGATGACACTAGGAGTTGGGGCAATTTTCTAGTTTTCTTCTCACACAATGCCATACCAACCCGAGGGGTTGGGGTTACATATTTATAGCTGGCCAAGACAACCAAGCATATGCCAAGATGCTAGTCTAAGATGCTAGTCTAAAAGCTAGTGATGCTTAGTCTAAGATGCTGTCCTATATGCTGTCCTAAAAGCTAGTCTAAGATGCTGTCCTAGATGCTGTCCTAAAAGCTAGTCTAAGATGTTTGCCGAGGACCACAAAGACCAACAGTACAAAGACTTATCCCATCAACATTATGAGGTAAATGATGCAATTGTTTTCTGTCATTCCATGTGATCTAAGACACACAATACTGATTGGTCTTTTTCCCGCTCCTTAATATGGTAAAGGAGCAAACACAACCAATTCTTCAACCCTTCTTACATCTTGAAAGAGTACTCCCAGTCACAACAATGACCATCACATTCCAAGTTCCAATGCTTTAGAGACAGTATAGGATGAGCTAATGATACCAAAATCTACCAACATACCAACATGTGTTCACAATATAATATTTTTAGAAGAGGTCAAACCTAATTACCAAACTAGGACAAGACATATACTTTCACAGTTTGGTGATCTTAAACTTGATGTCATGAATTATACTTGTTGAAATGAAGTACCAAACATTTGGACACTAGAACTAGTAGATATAGGAGCAAAGGATATTTTCTCATTCGTAAAAGATGGGAACATAAGATCATTTGCAACTTTATCTACATTTACCAGTGAGGTGCACAAACACACAGAACAAAAAGGAACAGGGGAAAGTAAAATGGGAACAGTAACCGGTAAGACATGAAGGCAGGGTAAAGAGTAAAAGAGGTCAAATTAAAGTACAAAAAGATTAAAAAATGAACACTGGATGGTGATGTACCAATCTGGATCGGCTTCGACTGATGATGAACTCCAAATTTCAGAAGGAGAACTTTCAATTTGATATGTTTCCTTGTTCTGATTAAGTTCATCAATCCTTTCATTGATCTTAGATATCTGATTTGACAGCCCATGACGTACAAAAATCTGCATAACATAGACATGTTAATTTGCAAACCATCAGTATAGAGACATGCAACCATTGGCACCTAAAGTCCCAAACTAAGATCTGTGGAAAGTGAACTGTACTCACGATTTGCTAAACCAAACCGAAACCAGCAAATGCCTGGTTCTCAAACAACCAACCAAAAAGAGACATTCGTAGATCACATATTTGTTTGCCCAAAACGATCACAAGTTGTTTAATTGTGCACTGATCCCCAAAGAAGAGCTGAGCTATCGAGCAAGAATCTCTGGAACTATGTACAAGAAGCACATATGTCTGACCGTAGAAATTAGGAAAGGCATGTTATCAAAGTCTACACGTTAGTGTCAATTTCAGAACACAAGTCCAAGTCCTGAATGAAGCGCTGCCAGGGGCAATGTTGATCAGGACATTCAATGGACAGCTAGAAACAACCCCGTCAGTGTCCACATAAATCGGAAGCATAGAGCTCCACTTTATTTTGCACCGATGGATTTATAGAAGAATGCAGCCTACCCACGACTACGAGACGAATTACAAGCACAAATACGAGATGAACAATTATTGCAGCCACGACTGGAGGACCATCATCCGCGCTGATAATTGATAAATGATGACTCGCACTTTCGTAGCCGATGGGCTTAGTGAAATTCACCTGCGTGACGAGGCCCTGGACGAGGCAGACGGCGTCGCGGTGCCAGCCCCAGCCCCACCAGCTGGCCCGGCGGCGGCGGAGGTGGAAGGCCTCCACGCGGAGGTGGAACTCGTCGACGGCGTCCTCGACCTCGAAGGCGACCTCCCTGGTCTCGCGCAGCCAGAGCAGGAGCAGCTCGCTGGCGCGGCCGCGGCGCTGGCGGTCGGCCCCGCGGACGAGCGCCTGCAGGTAGGCCAGCTTCCGGCGCAGCGCCCGGATCTCGGGGTCGACGCGCAGCAGCGCCGTCGCCTCCGCCGCCGCCAGCTCGCCCAGCTTCGCCACCACCCCCGTCACCCCCGCGTCCGCCATGGCGGCCGCCCGGCACCCGCCTGTCCGTCTGACACTGTCACTCCATCTGCGTGTGCGCACAGCGCACTGGCGCGAGCGCAATAACGAAGCTTGTTGCCTTGTTGGTGGACTGGCCCGACTCGAAGTGGGACCGACGGACAAACTGAAGGACAGAACAGAGCTGGCGTGGCGCGATTGAGGCCTTGGGCGTGTTTGGTTCGCAGCGTATAAATATTAATCCCGTCATATCGAGTATTTAGATGTTTATTAGAAATATTAAATATTAATTAATGATAAAACTCATCCCATAACTTCTAGACTATTTCGCGAGACGAATCTATAAAATCTATTTTTTTCATAATTAGCTTACGTGATGCTACAGTAAATATGTGCTAATTATGAATTGAGTAAATTGCGCCCACGGTACAACAAGTTGTATAGCTGTATCAGTTTGGTCTAACAAATAGCAAAATATGCAAACGGATACATAAACTTGTTAAATGTGTGCATATACGGTCACATATACTCTGCGTAGTTGTATTTTATGCGCATAACCCCCTATCTTTGTTCTCTCTTTCTATCAAAATCTTAACTATGTGTGCAACATTCTTATTAAAAAAATCATCCACGTACAAGACTACATAGGAGGGTCAGGGCAAAAAGAAAATCGGAGGCCCCAAGTAGCCACAAATTATACTATTTATAAATCAGTTGCACTCCTAATAAATTTACTATAAAATATTATCACCACTAATCTATTAGTGCGAAGGGAATTTTGATGTGAATTTTTTTGAAAAAATGGTTGCTAAGAACTAGTGCACATCTACAAAATAATTGAAATATACATGTCGTTTGTTTTATGTTAGCACTTATATGCACTTGGATTTGATCTGTAGCCACCTAGCAAGTGACCTTTAATTTCTAGTATACTGCGTACATACTAGTAGAGCAGATGCACACTGATCACGAGCCATCCAGATTTTGTTGGTCTAGATGGCATCATTACGGGATCATGCCCTAGTCAAACCGAATATGTATTATTTCTGCTCATTCAAATGTCATATTTTCCTAATTTAATAAAAAAATTAAAATAACGTATCTCCACACTGGAAAAATCATCCACTGAACCTATACCTAACACGACACATACACACATACACATGTTAGAACTTTTAGTAATAAAAATATTACTTAAATACCTTAAAAAATAAAGCGAAATAGGTAGTGAAACAAGCTAGATGTTGTTGAAAGCATATTTTTAGTAGAAGCCTGTCTGGAATCAAAATGGAAGCAACAGCCTTAAACGGAATAACAAAATAGATGTAGGGGTTACATGCATAAAATCATCCACGTGATGTTGGAAAATACAGCTACGTAACGTACATATGACTGTATATATACACATTTGACAAGTTCGTGTATACATTTACACGTTTTGCTACTTGTTGGACTAAAGTGATATAATTACACAAGTTGTTGCATGGTAGGTGCAATTTACTTATAAATTAATTAGGCTTAATAGATTCATCTCGCGAAATAGTCTGGGGGTTCTGGACTTAGTTTTATAAATAACTTATATTTAATCCTTCTAAATAGTCTAAAAATATTCGATGTAACAGGGCTAAACTTTAGCCCCTCGAATCCAAACAAGGCCCTTGTTTAGATAAAAATTTTTGATAAAAAATATCACATCGAATATTTGGACACATGCATGAAGTATTAAATGTCGGTAAATAGAAAAAATAATTGCACAGATGGGTTGTAAATCGCAAGACGAATCTAATGAGCTTACTTAATCCATGATCTGTTACAGTGATGCTACAGTAATCATCCGCTAATCATGGATTAATTAGACTCATTAGATTCATCTCGCGATTTACAATCCATCCGTACAAAAAGTTTTGTAAATAGATTTTATTTAATATTCCTAAATAGCAAGATTTCGTTTCAAAATTTTTTTGGCAAAGTGATCTAAATACACCCTCAATTATTAATGGTCCCTTTCGGCGCCGGCGGCCTGATCAGCCTATTTGTACAACAATTAAGTCTTCACTACTAATACATGACCCACTTGTTTCTCTCACATATTTTTATTTTTTTTTGATTTTTGTGTCAAAGCAGGCTTTAAGCTTACAAACCACTTCTTCTCTCTTTTCTCTTCTCTATCTCAGTATTCAGCCTACTTACAGCCTACCATAATACTAGCTCTGGTGCGAAGGAAAACCATACTTCACATCATAGCTACACAAGTACTACCGCCAAATTATAAAAATAAGTACTACCACCAATGCAGAGAGCCACGGTGAAAATTAGACCGTTGAAAACAGAATTGCTGACTTTCAAAAAAAAGGTGCTAACAAAAAAAGAATAAATCGTTGCATTCTCACTGTTCGAAAAATCAGGGTAAAAATGTGCTTGGACAGGCACAACAAAACAGCATACATGTAGAGTACAGTGACATCAACCCAAGGATGGCACCTGAGTTGACCTTATTAGATGATAATAAAGGATAAGCAAAGAAAATAAGATAAATTTTAAAACAGATGAATTCGCAAAATGCTTGCTCTTGCAGTTCGCTTGGCCTTTATTCAGTAATGGATTCCAACATAATGTGTTTTTTTTTTGAGAAACAACATAATGTGTTGGTCGGCGAGCCATAGCACAGCGGTTTACCGGGACTTAATCTTCCATGTCGCCAGGCTTGGTTGGATCGGCTGAGTCATCCGATCTGCCGGGAGTCCCTGTCCTTGTTCGGAGTACCAGGATAAGATTGTTCCTCAGATTTATCTGAAGCTTCTGCCTGAGATTGTCTACTGTCGTTCTGGTAGCTATTTGTTGGCAGGTCTCCACTTGGTTGTCCGGTTTCTGAGCTTGGTGACTCAGTTTCACCGGTCTCGTCCTCAGACTGTAGCTGCACCTTGGGTTCTTCAGAAGACCTTGAGCTTTCCTTGGATTTGCTAATTGCGTGGACATCACCTGGTGCATCCTCGGTTGAGTTGGGAGCATCTTTTGTGTTCTCGCCCAGCTGTTGAACTCCTGAGGCTTCTTTTCCTGAACGATCTGAAGTTTCCACTTGAGATATTCTGTTGTTCTTCTGATTGGTATTTTCTGAGGCCTCAGTGTCTTCTGGCCCACCAGTTTCAGTGTCACGTAGTTTAGTTAGTTCAGCTTGGTTCTCATTGCCCTCTGGTGAGTCAACAATAGCTTGCTCACTTGGTTGTTGGTTCCCTGGTTCGTCAGCTTCTTTGTTATTCTCTTTAAATGATTGAGTGTTGAACTGCTCAATTTGCTGTTGCGTCTTGGGATTTTCATTGGTTGATGCCCCTTTTAAGTTCTCTTGGGAGCCCACTCTTCTGGAGTCTTCACTTTCAGATTGCCCCACTACTTGACTGGTTGGGAGATCACCATTTGGTAGGGTTTTAGCTTGATCACCTTGAGTCGTGGTGGGTTTCTTATCACTTGAAAAATCAAATGAAGCTTCTTCTGAAGGCTGAACTGAATTTATACCTACAATTTGAAGACAGCGGTCTCATGAGTGGTTAGGACATCAAAAACTTGTCCTTAAATTATATATGAATGTTTTGTGCCTTCATAGTGGAATGAACTTTGCCTTACCTGGTTTATTGCCTTGTGAAGAATCTGAAGGTGCTGTGAAGCTTGTTATAGGCGCCACGACTTCATCAGTTGGCAGTTGTCTCGGTGACTTGATATCTCCTAAGGAATCAGCAGGTTCATTCTTGGTGGATGCAGAACCTTGAGCCTGAACAGTTGGCACTTGAGTTGCTGCAGAAAGTTGTGCCTCTTGATTCTGTAGAGAACTTCTGTCTGGCACATCACCACTGATTGGTGTTGAATCAGGTCCAGCGTTTGCAGTTTGTACTTGCCTAGATGGAAATGTTGTATTTGCATCAACCACAGGACTATGCACTTGAGGAGCAGTCCCTTCATGTGATTCAGGAGCACGAGCAGCATGAGAGGCCTCGTTACTTGGTTCAGCAGAGAAAGGTGGTTCTGAAGCATGAGCAGATACTTGATCTGAAATGAAAGAAACGACCTCAGATGTGGCAGAAACCCTAAGTACAGGAGGGGTGGAGGGGCAAGGTTAGGCTATTAGGTGTTTTGTGGTCAGGTCCTAGGCTCATCCTCTTGTGTAATAGTACTATCAGGTGCAGCAGCCCTCATACTGGTCCAAAGTGAGGTGTTGTCTATTGTATTTGGACCAACCCCATTTTCCTCTTAATACAAAGATACGCAGCTCTCCTGCGTGTTCGAGAAAAAAAAAGATGTGGCAGAAACATTTCTTTTGAGTTAGCCTTTATTTTTAGGCCAGCAAGATGGTGCTTCTTTGGTGATTTTATTTTTATATTTTTGGTCTATCGTAAGAATCCATGACTGATCTAAAATGATTCAAGTGCATCGATTGTCCACACCCAGGAACTTATTCATGAAAAGAATTTCAGTTAGCAGGGATTTAATTACCTGGTTCAGTACCTTGTGGAGCATCTGAACGTTCTGTTGAGCTAGTTATAGATGACATGACTTGATCAGTTGAGGGTTGTCTTGGTGACCTGATTTCTCCCAATGCATCAGCAGGTACATTCTGGGTGGATGCAGAACCTAGTGGAACCTGAGTAGTTGGTACTTGAGGGGTGTGTACCTCTTCATTCTGTAAAGAATTTGTAGCCGACACATCAGCATTGCTAAGGCGAGAATCACCACTGATTGGTGTTGATTCAGGTCCAGTGCTTGAAGTTTGTGCTTGGCTAGATGGAAGTGTCATCTTCTTATCAACTACAGCACTGCTCACTTCGGAATTAGGTCCTTCAGAAGCATTTCCAGCACGAGAGGCTTTTCCTTCACTGACAACAAGTTCGTTTGCTGAATTGCTGATATAATCACCATCACGTGAGGATTCCTGATCCTTCCATAAAGATTCTCTAGCATCTGATGTTGCACTTGGGACCTTATGGGCAGCAGTTGTCTGTGGGACACTTATTTGATCTGCGGTGCCAGCATTTGTCTCTTCTTTCCTTGGTTCAGCAAATGAAGGTGATTTTGAAGCACTGGAAAATCCTTGATCTGAAATGACAACATCAGACGTGGCACATATAGTTATTTTTTACCTTTTTCTCACTAAGCCAGCAAGAAGGTGCACCTTTAGTTAACTAAAAGCGAAACTGACTAAGACATTACCTGATACAGCAAACTTTTGTCCAACTGGGGAAGCTTCGTGTTTTGTTTGTGAGGAATCAAGCTGTGTGTCCGGAGAAGATGCTAGGTCCCTTGTCGGTGCCATGGATTCTTGACCAGTTGATTTAGTTTTACTGGAGGAATCAAGGGATACATCTTGTGTTGCCGCAGGCAGCTGCTTCTGTGCTCCAGGAACAGGAAAATAAATTCCAGCTGGTCCTTCATCAACTGAAGGGTGAACATCAGTGTGGGTAGGTGCAAAATCAGACCCAGAGTCTACACTATTTGCTTGGCTAGATAAAGATGTGCCTGTCTTTCCATTAACATTGGTTCCATATGGATCAGTAATCTGTCCTTCACGCGGTTGAGAATTGCTCCCCCCAAGAAGCATTTGCTCTTGGCTTGGAAAAGGTTCATAAATGTGACCATTATCAGGAGTACTTTCTTGAATTTTCCTTGATGCATCCTGAGTTCCTGGGAATGGAGTTTTAGCTGACTCAGGAGCAGGTGCTATGGCTTGTTGGTGAGTTGCTGTCTCCATATCCTTGGTTTCATCAGCTGCACTAACAACAGTGTTGTCTTCTGTTGGCTCAGAAGAGAAAGGGGGTTGTATAGACGCAGCAGAATCTTGACCTGTGATGTTATGTATAACCTTGTTAGCAGCAGAATTATCATTTGTCCACAATATGACGCTAAACCAAAAACATGCACACTGAAGAATTCTAAGCACATTGTTTTTGAAGTCATGGCTAATCTAAAATAATTTGGCAAGGAGCATCAACGCTCCCTACCAATGAGAAACTAATTACATGGTGGAGTGAGTTTCTGTTCAGAAGGGATTGTTGTACCTGTTTCAGTAACTTGTGAAGCATCCGAAGGTGCCGCTGAGTCACTCACAGGTGCCATGACTTGATCAGTTGAGGCTTGTCTTGTTGACTCGAATTTTCCTAATGAATCATCATGAGTGGGTGCAGAACCTTGTAGAGACTGGGTAGGTGGTGCTTGAGTTGCTGCAGGAGGTTGTGCATCTTGATTCTGTAGAGAATCTGTGGGCAAGACATCACCACTGATCGGTGTTGAGTCAGGCTCAGCGGCTGAAGTTTGTGCTTGGCTCGACAGAAGAGTTGTTTCCTTATCAACAACAGTACGGCCCACTTCAGGAGTAGGTTGGTCACGTAAATCAGAAGGAAGTACAGCATGAGTGATTTGTTCAGGAAGCGCAGCACCAGAGGGTTGCTGATCTTTCCGTAAAGTTTCTCTTGCATCTGATGATGGTGCCTTGACTTGATGTCGAACAGTTTCTGGACCTTGTGGTACATTTGGTTGATCACCCGTAGCAGCATTTACCTCTTCTTTCCTTGTTTTAGCAGAGGAAAGCAGTTCCAAAGTATGTGGCAGCTCTTGATCTGAAATAAAGGAAATTGACCTCAGAATATGGTCAGAACTATCTCTAAAGAGAAACAGCGCAGTTACCAGATACATCAAATTTCTGTTCATCTGGGGTGGCTTCGCCTCGTGGGATACCATGCTGGGTGTCTAGAACAGATTCTAGGTCCACTGTAGATGCCATAGAAGCTTTCCGTGGTGGCTGGACTGAATTTGTACCTGTAATTTGAAGACATTGGTCCACCAGTGGTTTCGATTTCAAAAACTTAAGCTCTATGGCCCAGATGGTGTGGGTTCAAATTGTTCAATGAGAAGGGTATCACCATTTAGGAGTCAGAACAGTGAGTTTGTTACACGATGACTATCTATAGTTTAATGTGATGTTGCAAATGATTTTGTACACAATTTCAATGCTAAAGAATAACTATACATATGGAAGAATTATAAGGTAAACAGTTTTACCTATAATAGAAAATCGTGAGTAATTTAAAATGGTTCAGCAAGGCAAATAAATTGTCCATACCAATGAAAAACTGATTACATACATGGACTTAACTTTTGCTAATTAGAGATTTTCCTTACTTGGTACAGTACCTAGAGGAGCAACTGAAGGTACAGATGGGCTCATTATAGGTGCCAATGCTTGATCAGATGAGATGTGTCCTGGTGACTCGATATTTTGTAGGGAATCAGCAGGTCCATTCCGGGCATACGCAGAGCCCTGCAGATCCTGTGTTTCTGGCAAAGAACTTGCTGCCTGCACATCACCGCTGATTGGTGTTGAATCAGGTCTATTCTTTGAAGTTTCTTCTTGGCTAGATCCAAGTGTTGTCTCCTTAATGACAACATCACTGTGCACTTCAGGGGTAGGTCCTTCAGGTGGCTCAGACACATGTCTATAAGGAGAAATTCGCCCCTGGCTTGGATGTTTCTCATCAATGTGATCATCGTCAGTACTTTTCTGAGTTTCAATTGAAGCATCAGGAGCACCCGAGAAGGGAGGTTCTGCTTGGTCTGGAGCGGGTGTTGTATCTTTTTGATCAATTATTTTTTCCAGTGTGTTGGTTTGATCTGTTGCAGCAGCAACAGTGTCTTCTTTTGTTTGTTCATCACTAGAGAAAGCTGGTTGTACAGAACGAGCAGAATCTTGACCTGAAATGTAAAGAGAAACCCTATTAATGGCAGGTCGGTTTAAAGGGTATGGCTACTAGAATGTGCACTGTTTGTCCACAATCCATACTCCATACTGGAAAGAACTTCATTACCTGATGAAGCAAACTTTTGTTCATCATCTGCTTTATGTAGTTCTGTACCATATTGTGTACCTGGAGCTGGTGCTGGTAATGTCGTATGGGCAGAATCTTGGCCTGAAATGCAAGAAACTACCTCGTTAGTGGCAGAATGAATAGTTTGGTTTCTAAGGTGTTCATGTTGGCTGTTGCACTTAGTTAACTACAGACTACTAGAATGTGCACCGATAGTCAATACTCCATATTGTGAAAAATACACATTACATGACAGAGCAAACTTTTGCTCATCAACTGCTACTTGATTTGGTGCAGCACCATGTTGTGTGTCGGAGCTGATACTGGGACTCCTGCAGATGGCTTGCCTTCTTGAGAAACAGAGCGTGGTTTGGAAGACTTTGCCTCACCTGGATTATCAGCAGGTTCATCTTCCTCAAGTGTCCCTGAAGGACGCTGGGTATAAGAGAATGGTGCAGATAATTTGACTTGTTGCCCAGAAGTTTTTTCGGAATCCTTGGCTTGATCAGGTGCAGCAACAATACCATCTCCATTTCTTGGCTCAGTAGTGGAATTTAGTTGTGCGGAAGGAGCTAAATCTCCAATCTGTTTGCTCCTTGCCTCAGCAGAGGAAGGAGGCTGTGCCGGATAAGCAGAATCTTGACCTGAAACATGAAAAATGGACTTATAAGTGGAAGAACTGTTGGTTTTTAGGATATACCTGTTGTACGTAATTAACTATGTGCGTCATTTGTTCAAACTCCATACTTGAAGGAACTTCATCACCTGACGGAGAAAACTTTTGTTCATCAAAGGCTACTTCATTTGGTGCACTACCAAGTTGTATGCCTGGAACTGATGCTGGGACCACTTTGGAGGGTTCGCCTTCTCGAACAGCAGAGGATGGTCTGAAAGGCTTATCTTTATCCGAGTCATCACCAGGTACTGTTTCCTGAACCTTCCCTGAAGGATGTTGGGTGGACAATATGTCCTGTCCACTGGGAATTGTTTGCAAGTCCTTGGCTTGATCAGGTACAGCAACAATAGCATCTCTTTTACTTGGGTCGGTAGAGGAAATTACTAGTCCTGAGGGAGTTGAATCTCTAATCTCTTTGTTCCTTGGACCAAGAGGGAAGGCTGGTTCTGCAGGAGCAGCAGAATCTTGACCTGAATAATTGATATTAATAGTAAGTTTTGTAGGTCTAGGCCTGTAGATAGTGCACCATATATGGCCATAGTTACCTGATGTGGAAGATGTCTGTTCAGCCATCGCTACATCACCAGGTGTACTGCCAGTTGTGATATGAAGAGCACCTGGAGTTGTTGATGGTTTCAAGGACTGAACATTTCCTAAGGCATCAGTAGATATATCTTCAGTGTCTAGGGAGTCTTTAGCCACACGAGGTGTTGGTTCTTGAGTTTCTTCCCCTTTAATTGATAAAGGTCTGCTGTCTGGCTCAATGCTACCAGTAGGGTGAACGTCACCATGGGTAGGTGTAGTATCAAGCACATCTTCTGATATCAGAGCCTCTCTTGTATCTGGTGTGTCTTTTTGACCAATGACAGTTGGCTGTCGCTTGATTTGTTCAGTAGTGGGAATAACAGTTTGTTCTTTCCTTGGTTTACCAAAGGTAGGCTGTTCTGCAGAATGAGGTAATTCTTGATCTAAAACAGAGGAAGAATGTCAGCAGTGGCAGTATTTTTTTTTTCTGCAGAATGTAATCGACAATATTTGTTCTCTCATGTTAAAAGAGAAACTAATTACCTGATGGGGCAAATTTCTTTTCAGGAGGACCTACTTCACCTGGTCCAAAAGCAAATTCAACGTGAGAACCTTGTTTTCCATTTGAAAACAATGGAGTAATGGACTCAACAGCCTGTTTATCATCAGGAATGACTTCCTGAATTTCTGCTGAGGCAAGTTGTGCATCTGAGATTGGGAAAACTGTTGTGCGTGGCGGAGATGTCATTTCTTCTTGACCAGGGATTGCTTGTGATGCATCTGCAACCTGCTCTAAATCATCAGTGCGGCGGTTATCAGGAGTTACCTCCTGGATTTTCCCTATAACACCCTGGGTATCTGAGGCTGGAATTCCTATTGTACTTGGTGCAGATGGTCTGGCTTGTTGCCGAAAAATCATTTGCGGCGCATTAGCGTAATCAGTTGCAGAAACATTACTGTCTTCCTTTATTGGTTCAACGGAGGAAAGAGGTTGTGCAGCATGAGATGATCCTTTATCTAAAATGAATAAAGAAAACTGTTAGTTTTGAGGAACTTTTCATGATGCAAATGTCCTCTAGGCCTGCTAGCAATTATTTTTTAGACCACACTTAAAGATAAATCAGTTACCTGACGGAGTGGATTTCTGTTCATATTGGGATGAGTCACGAGGAGTTTCAACAGTTGTCTGTGCTTGAGTTGATGCAGGTGGATGTGCCTGTCGATCATGTACATATCCTGTGATGAGCTCATCACCACTAGCATGATATGTTGCTGTATTTTCATCAATAGCCGCATCATGAGTTGACAAACTGGCATCATGAACATCTTCATGGATTGTGTCTGGATCTTGTGTAGCTTTTGCAGCCTCTAGGTCCTCAGGTGTCCTGACAAGCTTTGAACCACCTGCTTCATGACCATCAGGAGTTGTTCTAATGGTAGATGCTGAAGCAGGATGAGCAGCAGTAATTGGTTCATGCATCTGTTTTGGAGCAGAATCAGCACTTACACCATGTAACGGAGCAGATGCACGTTGCCATTGATCAATGGTGAATTGTTTGCTAGGAGAATCTCCATCAGGGACTGCTCTTTGAAATGGTGCAGCAAGAGGTTGCACTTGGGATGCTGGTTCTTTGCTTGATTGAGATGGAGCCACTTTCTGATCATCGGCAGTGTATTTTTTATAAGGCTCTTCTGCACTGTGATCATCACGAATATCTGCTCTGGCTGGTGGAGAAGCACTTAATTTCTCATCATAAGTGTATGGAGCACCAGAAGATTCTTGATGCTCTGGTGTAGAACTATCCATTTTCTCACCAGCTTGGATGATTTGTGCAGCCAGAGGTCCCTTCTGGTAAACAGGGAATGTTTTGTCCACCATACTATAGTCCTGAGAATCGATAGGCTGTGTCTTGGGTGTTGTGGATTCACTTTCCTGGAACATCTCCCTAAGGCGCTCTGTTGAGAATGATTTTTCTTCAGTCATGACTGTTTCATCATCTTTTGCATCTTTCCGGTCCTTCCTTTGGTCAGCAGTTGGCATTGTAGATTCTCCTTTCGTGAGCTGAGAATCTTGAGAATCCAAAGCTTGTGCTTTGGGTAATGTAGAACCAGGACCAATAGCTTCTTCAAAGGTCACTCTAGACTTCTTGGAACTGTCAGGAATGTATGGAAACTGTATTCTATCACCATTTGGAGCATCCTCAGCTGCTGCTACCTGTCTTGATGGATGAATTGCTTTCTTATAATCTGATGACTGCTCTCCAGATATGCCTGCCTTTCTTTCCACCATTTTTTGCTGTTCAGGAATAGTTTCTCTACTTTGCATGCTTTTGTCCCTAGCTTCTTTAACTTGTGTTTGCCATGATGAAGTAATAGAAGGTTGCTGAGTATACATAGGTTTGGCATTGGATGGCGTAGAGTCAGCAACCTTAGTTTCCTTGAAGGTATCTTTACCCACATCATGAGTTAACAAATTGACATCATTAACATTTTCATGGACAGTGGCTCGATCTCTAGCTTTTGTTGCTTCTGATAGTTGGCCATCAGAATCACCAGTTTCATGACCTTCAGGAGTTGCTCTCTTAGTAAGTTCCGAAGCAGGATGAGCATCTGGACTTGATGGTTGCATTTGTATTGGTTTTCCAACTCTTTCATCAATAATCGACTGATTGGCAAACTTATCACCAATAGTGGCATGATCATCCACAGGCGCTCCTAGAAATGATGGTGAAGCACGTTGAACACCAGATGTTTCTGCTTTTGGTACAGGTGGTCCCACTCTTTGCTCATCAGATTCTTGCTGTCTCATTGGTGTTGGCTTTTGATCAACGGCAGGCATGGCTACCTCATCATCACCAGAACCAGTAGTCACATCATGCAATGGAGCAGATGCATGTCGCCATTGATCAATGGTGGATGGTTTACTAGACAAATCTCCATGGAGAGCTGCATCATGTGATGGTTCGGAGGGAGGTTGGACTTGGGAAGTTAGTTCTCTGCTCAAAAGAGGTGGTGCCACTTTCTGGTCATCAATAGTATCTTCTCTATATGCCTGTCTTGATGGAGGAATTGCTTTCAGACGATCTGAAAGTTGCTCTCCAGCTGTACCTACGCTTCTTTCCACCATTTTTTGTCGGTCAGGAACAGCTTCTCTACTTTTTGCCCCTTTGTTCCTGGTGTCTTCTACTTCTGCATGCCCTGGTTGTTGAGTGTACATAGGTTTTGCACTGGATAGTGTAGAGTCAGCAACCTTTGTTTCTTTGAAGGTACCTTTAGCAACATCAAGAATTGGCAAATCGGTATCATGAACATCTTCCTGGAGTGTGGCTTGATCATGTCTAGTTTTTGCAGCCTCTGATATTTGTCCATCAGGTATGCTGACAAGCTCTGAATGACCATCAGGAGCTGCTATATGTGCTGGAGTAGATGCTTGTATTTTTGTTGGCTCTCCAACTCTTTCATCAATAATTGACTGCTTAGAAAACTTATCATCAGTCGTGGCATGATGTGCTGTGGAAGCTCCTGGGAATGATGGTGAAGCACTTTGAACACCAGATGTTTCTGCTTCTACTGGTACATGGGGTTCCACTCTTTGCTCACTGGATTCTTTGGCCATGTGGTTGACACCCTCGGAACTGGGAGTAGCTTTTTGGCTCATTGGTGTTAGCTTCTGATCAATGGTAGCCAGCTTCTGATCAATGGTAGCCATGCCAATCTCATCATAACCAAAACTAGAAGTTGCATCATTTAATGGCACAGATGCACGCTGCCATTGTTCAATGGTGGATGGTTTGCTAGACAAATTGCCGGGGGAAGCTGCTTCTTGTAATGATTCAGAGGAAGGTTGGACCTGGGAAGTCGGTTCTTTGCTCAACAGAGGTGGCACCAATTTCTGATCATTAGTTGTCTCACCAGTTGCACTCTGGACATCTTTTGCTGCTGCCAGCCTTGATTGAGGAATAGCTTGCAGACGATCTGAAAATTGCTCTCCAGGTGTAGTGGTCTTCCTTTCTCCATGTGTGACTTGAGCATTTCTTGCCACCATTTCCTGTGGTTCAGGAATGGTTACTCTACTTTGTCTGCCTTTGCCCTGAGCATCTTCAACTTCTGCTTGCCTTGGAAGAGGAGGAGCAGCTTCTTGTGTGTACACAGGTTTTGCACTTGTTGTAGAGTCAGCAGGTTTTGTTTCTTCAAAGATATCTTTACGACCATCAGGTACAATTTGTTGTGATGCAGAAGCAGTGTCGGCAACTTGCATGCCATCTCCATCATCAGGATATCTCTTTTGGAATGATGTATTCATCCTAGAAGAATCCTCCACCTCTTGTCTTCGTGGAGAAATAGTTCTCCAGGCACTTAAAGGCTGCTCAGTTGATGCTATTTCATTATATGTATTTGATTCTTCAGAGGTTCCTTCATCATCTTGGCCCGCTTTCTTCTTTGATGTTGGAGCAGTCCCTGTTGGTTGTTTGCTGGCATCCTTAGCAATTTGGTATCTTGTTTTGGATGGAGGAGTTGAACTTGGATATCTTGTTTGCGATGGTGGAGCCACACTACGACCATCTTGGTTTACTTCTTGCTCTGGTAAAGAAGATGCAACTTGCCAAGTGTCTGTTTGTTGGTCCCTAAGCAATGAGGGGCCACCAGACTTTGTTTCTTTGAAGGTGTCTTGATCATCTTGACCAATCGTTTGTTTTGGCTTGAAAGCAACGTCCCTAGATATTCCAGTGGTGTCTTTGACATTAGCATGTTTTTCTTGGATTGCTGAAGTTCCACTATGACGATCTTCAGTTGTTTCTTGCTTCCATGGAGGAGCATCAGCTTTCTGAAAATACGAAGGTCGCACTTGGGATGATGAAGAGTCAGAAATTTGTGTTTCTTCAGTGGTATCTTCAGCATCTTTGTCAGCCATTGGCCATGGAGTAGAAATTTTGTCTTTAGCTTGCTTGGAGGTATCTTTGGTTCCAGGATATCTCTTTTGAAATGGTGCAGTAGTGTGGTGAGCAGCATCTAAATCTTGCCTTGAGAGAGAAGATCCAGAAGCATCTGGAAAACTTTCACTGGGTATAGCGGAATCCGCAGCCTTTGATTCACCAAACGTGCCTCTAGCATCTTGAGCTGCTCTTTGCCTTGGTACAGAAGCAGGGTCTCTAGGTTGCTTGTTGGTATCTTGACCACCTGGATACCCAGCTTGCCATGGAATTCTGCCTCGAGCATCTTTAGCTGCTTCTTGCCATGATCGAGTTGCATCATGCTCTTGTGCAGAAGGGAGCAGTAATGCACTTCTCTGATCAGAAGATGTTTTATCCTCAACAATTCCTTGACTTCTCTGGTCAGTATAGGGTCTTCGAGTTGTATTTTCTCGTCTTTGAACCAGTTCCATACTCGTTGTCTCTTCAGGAACAGGATGTGAGATTGCTTGTTCTGCATCTTGTGATGGGTACTGCTTCACATCTTTGCTTGGTTTTCCTTGTTGAGTAGACATTAGATGATCAGCATCTGGCTGTAGGTCATTTAATTTGGCTGTAGCAGTATGCCACTGCTCAGCCCGCAGCCTACGATGAGCATCAGTTGTATGGAGCTTGCTCCCAGAAGTATCTGTAGGTCCAAGTTTTGGCACAGTATGACCAGAATATGGAATTGCTTCTTGCCATGATGGAGTTGCATCATGCTCTTGTGTAGAAGGGAGCAGTAATGAACTTCTCTGATCAGAAGATGCTTTATCCTCAACAATTCCTCGAATTCTCTGGTCATTATAGGGTCTTCGAGTTGTATTTTCTCGTCTTTGAACCAGTTCCATGTTTGTTGGCTCTTCAGGAACAGGATGTGAGGTTGCTTGTTCTGAATCTTGTGATGGGTACTGCTTCACATCTTTGCTTGGTTTTCCTTGTTGAGTAGACATTAGATGATCAGCATCTTGCTGTAGGTCATTTAATTTGGCTGTAGCAGTATGCCACTGCTCAGCCCGCAGCCTATGATGAACATCAGTTGTATGGAGCTTGCTACCAGAAGTATCTGCAGGTTCATGTTTTGGCGCGGTATGACAAGAATATGGAATTGATTCTTTGTTCTGAGAATCAATACCAGTGGCTCTGCTGTGACTCTTGTGGAAATCAGATACACTGGGTTGGTCAGGCTCTTTGGCTGATATTGAACTGGTTTTAGTATGACCTGCGGCAATGTTGGACCCAGAGAATGCATCCAACATATCCGATTTTCTTCGAGTAGTAGGCTCAATGTATGGTGTTTCTTCATCAGTATGGCTTGGGTAGTAATCAAACACATCGAGGTTATTAGAACCATCCTTTGATGAACTCGGCTTATGTCTAGTATGGAGGTCTTTTACAGTGGGTTCAGGGATTGAGGCATCTTGAGTGCTGGATTTGGCAGCATAAGCTACTGGAGGTTTCTTGGCAGTGGTAGGGGAGGCATCATCTTTAATGCTTTGGACAGGAATAGGATGTTTTATAGAAGTGGTAGGAGTACTTTGAACTGAGGTTGGTGGTTTTTCGTCAGGGGCATTAAAGACTGTAGTTTCCTTGCTTAGGACAGCTGAAGTTTTATCGGTAGGAGTGGTTTGGCTAGAGGAAACCAGTGCTTCACTGGGGAAAGTATCAGTAGGTTGGGGAGGAACTATTGAAGATGATGACACAGTATCAGCAGGAGGAACCAATATTGTGCGAGGTTCTGTTCCAATCTGCGTTCTAGAGTCTATCCGAATTGGGTGGCCAGAGGTTCTAGGATGCTCGTTCTGCTGCCGCTGCTTCTTCTTCAGTTCCTCTTGCCTGTTCTGCTCCTCCTCCACTCTCTTCATATCCCTCAATACTTGCTGCCAAGACTTCCGATTAGAAATCTCATCCCACCACCTGCTCACATTTTTCCTCGAGTCATACAGGTAGACAAACTTGTCAGATGCTGTGATGTAGTGGGAGTTTGGCAGGTGAACAAGGTCGGCAAGGGTGAACTTGTTTCCAGCAAGGAATCTGCTGTCACTGAGCCTTTGTTCGTAAACTTCGAGAACTTCTTCTAGCTTTCTTGTATGCATGTCAATATCATCACCATCTTCATCCAGGGGAAAGGCCAAATGGCAGTATAAGGCCCGGCTTGGAGGGTTGAAAGCATGCTCCTCATTGTGGAGCCATTGCTCAACCGAAGCCCTCTCCAAGGCATCCTTCCCAAGGAGGAATGGATATCCTTGGTGTTCATATTTTTCTGCTATGTAGCGGCAGATTCCTCTGGATTCTGAAAATAGGTGGAACAGTCAGTTTTAAGTGAAGCCATATTATCATGCTAATAAAGGCTTATCTTCAGCAACACAAGAAAAGTATAACGTAAATTCGTATCAATCGAAGAGTGTACTAGGAAGACTTAAAAAGAGGTTTGAATAATGAGCAGTTCAAATTTAAATTCCCAATAAATATCAACTAATAAGAACTTTACTATTACTAGAGGTTAATCTTGAATTCATTCCCTCCCATCTATTTATCTGTATACAGATTTTGTTTCTCACAAAATCGAAAGTGATGTTGCACTACCAGTTGGAGATATGCATATAAAAGTTTCCTTCCAGCTTTTGCAAAGAAGGGTCCAACATTTTACAGAATTCTTGGGGATTAAAACATTCTCGCTGGAAACATGATAATGTCCTAGAATGCCATGTTTCATTTATGAAAAGACAACCCACAATGCAATTCTAAGTCTATACACAACTCCAAACACTAAGAGCAATATCCTAATGTCGATGTTAATCGAAAAGGGAAGATAATATTTTGCATCTATTGTAACAAAGAAATACCATATTAATTCTGGCAAATGTAGTTCACATCACAATTTTGAATGTTGGCTCATATTTTTGTTTTAGTTCTATTATGAGCCAATTTAACATAAAAAAGTATAATCGAACTATATTATCTATAGCTAATGTGAATGTATTTTCAAGTTCGTACACAACTATACTCTATACTCCAAATCTTAGGCCCTCTCAGATTTGCAGCCATCTGTTACGCATTAAGTGAAAATATGCTGATAACTCATTACCGACCAGTTTTCACCGCAAACGAACATTTAGTAGAGCTTGCACAGATCCAGTTTATTATAAATCATTTCAGTAAAGCTTTTATGGACATAAATCACCAAATGCTAGTTACTCTAGTGCTTAGTGTACTGGTCAATTTGCTGCTAGCATGCATGATTGCATGATTTTAGAGAACTGATTAGCACTCACTTTGAACAAGCAGGAATACCAACTAGATTCATCGCATACCATACCAAATGCAAGGATACATGATATGGTGAAAAATTCCCATCCATTTTGATAAACAAGAAAGCTCAAGAATAATAAATGCTGCTAAGTAAGGAATTGATCGAAATTTTATCAAAGCTTTCTGACAGTGTCCTAGCGACTTGTAGCAAGCTCAGCTCAAATATTATTCAGCAGTCGAAAATATAAGCTTCATGGAATGAAGGTCCAACGTGGAATGGTAAGTGACTTACAAAAATGAAGTATTACCTTCTAGAAATGTAGGCCCGTCACAGAATGGAACTGGAGCATGTGACGATGCCTGTGGAGTGCAGAGGAAGAAAATGCAGTAACGAGTTAAATCTTCAAAACAGCTTCTTCTTGCCAGAAAAAAAAATAGCAGAATTGGAGACTCCAAGTACCTGCAGTCTGAGTAGGCTCTTGTAAGAGGCTGTGTGAGTCTCAAACTTGATATCCTTCTCGTAGAGGCATGCAAGTACCCTTGAGACATCAGGTAAGATAATAGATTTCTCATGATACACCTGCACGATAGGTGCTCCAGTACCAAGCCCTACCATGATGCTATGAATATAGGTTACCAATGCTGAAATGGTGTGAACTTAAATGTATAACTCCATCATTCTCAGATATACTAGGCTCCCTGCCACTCTCATCAAGCAAAGAGAAGATGCTTAAAGTGGGAACCAAGAAAGAAAACCAATTGAGGAAGAAAACACCAAAAAGGGAAAAGCGAAAAGCGAAAGCAAACAAAATCTGACTGGAAAGCAGTTAACTTTGAAGCTATGGCATGCCCTCTTCTGTAGCATCAATTTACCTATAAGGCTATAATGGTTGTGTTCGAGGAAAAAAATATAATCGTCAATATTTCAGGAACCTGATTGTAGGGTATCCTATTATTATCTAATTACTGATAAAGCTAGACAAAGTATAAGTGAAGTTACAGGAAAGTATGTAGTTTCTTTTTAGGAAAAAAACAATTATTATGGTAAGCCAAAGAGGTTATTGCAGTACACACAAAATAAGATAGGGTCCACTTTTGCTTTCGGAAGATGCTAAGTTTCTTAAAATTTTATAACATAGAATGAGAGCATATTTTCACCCCTAAAACATCAAATAACAAAGAATAGTGAGAGTATTAAATATAAATATTGGCTACCTCACAAGATTAGAGCAACCAAAAATATCATATGTTGCCTCATCATCTACAAGAAGTCTTATCTGAAACTCCCACAGCATTTACACACCAAAGAATTAAGGTGTTAAGAAGTGTCGTTAAATCCTGGAATCGTACACGATAAACGATGCAACTGGAAGACGGATGTGAAGACCTAAGTGTGCTGAGCTTCAGCTGCCTAGCCACTTTATTCATTCCTTGGACCTTTCATCAGAGGGCAAGAACTGCTAAAGGAGTGTAAAAGTAATGCTAATAGTGCAAGTTTAGCATAGAAGCATACCTGTTAAGCATCACAAAATCTAGGCACAAGAGAGCTGGCAACTTTTATCTTTTCATGTCAATACAAAACAGATCCACCAGGATGGATGATTATCTTTTCATGTCAATACAAAAATATGTTAAGCATCTCTGTTCTCACAGAAGTGTAGGAACAAAATCTAGGCACAAGAGAGCTGGCAACTTTTACTCATCTTGGTTCAGAGTAGAGTTGAGCATGCAGGTGCCTTGTTCAGCATTAGGGTATATCAATCTTGTCCTTCTTAGAAAGCAAACGAATAGTAAAGAATAACATAACACGAGTGTTACAAACAGTACAACTAATAGCATACCCAGAAAGATTGCAGGGTGCTCGAATTTGTAGACAGCACGTAGGAAGATGATCAAAACATTCCTCGAAAAGTTAAAAAGATGGTCAAAACCAAATGGAATCCAGAAGAATCATAGCATGCCCAGAATTTACAAGAATTCTGTTCCTTTATTCCTCGAAATATTCAGCTATGAAAGGATTACAACCTGCTAGAAAAAAATTGACAATTTACAAGAATTTTGTTCCTATATTACACATGGGGGGCATTTGTATGATTGCCTTCTCTTGATTCGCGCATTGTGAGTTTTCCCTCCTTTTTTTTTCAACTCTGCACCATTGCCCCTTCTTTGACCAAGTCGATGTGCCATTGCGCCCTCCTTCGGTGGCAAAAGGATAATTATGACAATAGCTGATGAACATGGAGGGCAGCTTACAAATGTGCCACTTTAGTCAACTGCAGCAGGTCTAAATCATAGTTTAATAGTGCCACGGCCTGTGATACCAAGGAACTGGTTCTGATCATTCTCAGAACCTCAGAAACATCCCATTGATTGAAGTGTGCGATCTGCACCATTTTAGTGTCTCCTCCCTCCAAAATCCTATTTTCATCATTGGGCTTTCTCTCATGTTCACTTGTTCAGTCAACCTGTCCATTGGCTGACAAGAAGACAAAATTTCAATCCCATTGCGAGCTGGCCTCAGATCTCTACACAAACCTCCCCTGCAGGCCTGCTATTCTCTGAAGAGTCACTAACATCTCATAGAAGTCTATTCCTTTGAACTCGGTGTTGAATCCAACAATTCTTCAGAAACTCTACTTTTTTTTTTTGAAATTCTTCATAAACTCTGCAAGCTTTGCATGAACATTGTTTACTTTTGTAAAGACCATAGTCCCTGCAGAGGAGGCTCACTATGTTAGAAAGCTCCATGGAGTATGGTGTTGCAGTGTAGATAGTAGAACATAAAGCACCTTTCAAACGGTTCCCATGGAACCAGTGAGAATAAAGCCATCACCATCCCACAAGACACAATGGTGACTACCTTCCATAGTTCACCACCACCACATTGCCACACATACAAGTTTGGAATGGAATTCCCCAGGGAAGTGCGGAAGCGCTAGATGTGGCACCATGAAAAGATGGAGTGGAGTACCAGAAACTATCAGCAGAGCGGCTGTTCAGACCGAACAGGAGAGTACACCTCACTTGCTTGACGAAGTCGTTGCGGGGGCGCACGCGAGGGCCACGCCCGTGCACCCGAGCGCCAGTGGACGAGACAACGGCGGCCACGCAGCGGATCAGCACGTCACGGACTCGCAATCAAGCAAGGAGGAGCACGGTCTGGCAGCGGCGCGAGAAGAGGAGCCCGAGGCTCGCCGGCGACAAGTGGTCCGAGCACCTCCCGGACGGCGTCGCGGCCGCCAAGGGGTAGTGCGAAGGCGAGAGGAGGCTGGAAAGCTCGCTCGAGGCGACGAACCGTGGCCTGAGGAAGGGGGAGCACGGGAACCGGAGCGGCGGAAGACAGATCGTGTATCGCGGAGGCCGGAGACGGGCAAGGAGGCCCACGAGAATCGCAAGGATGGGCGCGATGAGGCATGTCGGAGCAATAAAATGACGGGAAACCGGTGGAGGCGGAGAAGGTGTGGAGTGACCTGCAGATGAATTGACCGCCGGCGACGGCGGCGGCGGCGGCGGCGGCGAGATGGAGGGAGAAGGGAGACGGGAGTGGGGAATGGGATTTTTTTTTAAATTTCATTTTGAGGGAATGGAGTGGGAATTGAGTTGCGGGGCCCAACAGGTGGCCCGGACCTGCTCGAGTCCAGCGGCAGGGTAACTGATTGGGCCGTATGATGGGCTTCACTTCAAAACTAACCCTGGGAGCTGATTGCAACTGCGAGCTTTTGATTTTCCTTTTTATTTCCCCTCTTAAACAATTCCGAGCTTCACTGCATTTGATGTACTGCTCGCCTGCTTATAAGATCCAAAGACTTGATACCAACGTCGTTCTGCCTGACAAGGTTAGAATAAAGAAAAGAATATTCAACTTCTCGCCTCGAAAGTAAAGCATCGAATTTTAATCTGAAATTCAAGAGAAGCGAAGCGTAAAACGAACCGCATTTGCTTCTGGAGTTGCACATGACAAACAGAATCGACAAAACGAATAAACAGTGATATCTCATATCAGCTGACCCGGCACTTTATTCGTTTCTTGGCCCCTCCAAAAGACCAAAAGAGAACCAGGAAAGCGCCGCTGTCCACTGGTGGTGCAAGTATGGCATCAGAGTTCAGAAGCCTACCTCTTTCTGGTGTCACTCCCAGACCCAGTATATGTCCAACAGTGTCGATGAATGACCATTAACGTCTTTCCACCGAGGAATACCCAAGAGCTTATGTTCTCACAAGGTCTGAGCAAGCAAAATTCATGCTGGTGTCTTCCAAGTTCCAACTCAAGCTTGCCGCGTTATCTCAGACACCAAAAGTCCAAAACACACGATGTGGCGTGTCTGGGAAAAGGGACCGGAACATAATAATTATAAACAGACTAAATAATGGAATCTTAAAAGAATCATGCCACGGCTTGCATCTGGCTTATTACTTTCATCTACAGCAAGATTACACTCTGTTAGAGAAATCAGACTGATAATGTACAGTCCACAAGTATGCTCTCCTATGTTACACCGTGTAATGCTACTCGGGAGTAACAAGGAGATAGGCGGTACACGATGACTGCAGCTAAAATTTGCCACTTTTTAGCCAACTGCAGCAGGTCTATATTTCTGTGTACTGGGCGCTGGTGTGCCAGGAACTGGCGCTGGTTGTAGCTCAGATCCTTCAAAATGGACTGAAACCATGTACATTTCAACAGCGTCTCAATGGCCCCGCCCCCTCAGAGCTGAAAAGAAACCTCCCAGTATTTTGTCCTTATGCTTCCCCTCATGCTCATCTCCGACCTGTAATATGGATTGACAACAGCATAAACTCCCGTTCGTAAGAGCAAGAATGTAAGATACATGAAGTCTTCACACCACACAAACCTCCTCTGCTATTCTCTGGAGAGTTTCTAATATTTCAGAGAAGTCTGGTCTTAGAGCAGGGTCCTGCTGCCAACATTTCTGAAGAAGCTCAGAAAGCTTTGTGTGTGTGTGTTTTGGAATTGTAGGTCGTAATCCCTGTGAATGAAACATAGTATATTAGACGAGAAGGATTCAATACAGCACTTATATTTCCTTTTTTCTCTTTACAGTGCAGAGGGGATTAAAATGTTAGATTTGTGGCAAAGAAAAACCCTGGTGTAAGAGAATCTATTGTCATTGAATCATTCTATATATTTGCTAGTGTTTAAGCAAATTCTACAGAAATATGTTTATTGAATTGGTTACACACCAAAGGTCTGCATGATTTCATGGAATAGATGCGGATTCCAAACATATGTGACGATTCTATCATGGTAATTGTGGTCAAAAGGTCTAACTGAACGGATTCCGCTTAGAAACGTAATCTGGACAACTTGGACAGCCAGAAGGAAAAAAGAAAAGAAGTTGACAACTTTACCTTCTGCACCACACCAACAGCTGCTTGTAGTGGAGTCAGGTACTCATAAGGAATCTGCAGGTAATATCAATTAATAACTCATTTCAAAAGAACAAGCTAGCATAATGAACGAATAAAGTAACAGAAGATTAATTCCCATACCTTCCCTGTGAGCAGTTCCCACAACAAAATTCCGAAACTGAAAACATCAGCCTTGTGGTCATAGGGTTTGTGCTCTATGACCTGCATCATGCATGATTACGTTAGGCAATATATCACTACTGGACAAAGTAGTAAAGTGTAAAGCTCTATTTCTTGAGTCCATTGCGGTTCCAAGCTTGTGATATTGGAATGTATACTTGTATTCTGTACCAGTATTACTGCTGAAAATATATAGATGATTTTTTTCATGAAAATACAGCAAACATAAAAGAGGAAGCTATCAGCATACAACAGCACAAAAGCCCTCAAATTTCTTCCTTCGCCAATAATCCTACTGCATAACATCTCTAGTTGTGCGCCCAGACCACTCAGGTTGAAGTTCTCATTGAGGCGAATTGGGGTGCCCACTTCTTCTCAATAAAGCCGGCTAGCTACTCCTAAGTTGGTCAAGATTTTACATATCATTTCTATTTTTGGATAATTATTTGATGGGTAGGGAGTATACTGCTAAATTTGGAACTGTTGCAACTCCCTCTTTTGTAGAATCAATCTATACTATAAAGATCCAAAACAATTGAAAACACTTCTCATCAAAGAAAACCCCCCTTACCCCTCACAATGGCCCCACCTACCAGGTTTTGGTATGGCGAAAGTTTTGATACCGCTGAAAAAAGAGCGCTTTCTAAAATGTTTCTGGGGTTTTGACGCTTCTTTTTTCACCGCGAAAAATTCTACCCACGCACCATACCCACCTCCAATCCCACCCGGAAAACACTCAAAATATAATTGGTAATCGCATGCAGTCGGGATGTAGCACCAGTGGCCACCCACGGTACCCATGCATGCCGCGCTCTCGAAAACGAATTCTCTTTCCTAATATACAAACATATCTTTGATCCTTTCATTTCTTTCCCACGTCTGCATTCATTGAATTAAATGCCGTTATTGACTATCAATTCCCATTGGCAACAAACCAAATTAGGGACATTTCCTTCCTAATTAGCTATTGCCCGTGCACCCATCCTGTGCAGCAAGAGAAGATCCTTCCTAATTAGCTAATACGTGCATGAAGAAGATTTGCTCGTGCACCCAGCTTTGTGCAGCAGGAGAAGATTTACCAGGCACAAAAAAGAATCGAATTAGATGGAAGAGTGCTAGCCTGTGCGGCGGGAGAAAATTTGCTGTCCACACAAAAGGTATTGAAGAGTGCTTGCCATATTAAAAGACGAGAGCCAAGGTATAATTGACTTTCCAAATCCAATTAACTTTCCGTCTAAGTATCCAATAAAATTGCTTCTCCCTCATCACCCCAATCACGATATCGCCTCCTTCCTGTAAGCCCATGTGACTACACTTGTCCCTGGCAGGTCACGCCTTCTGCGGCTCTGCCGACTACGTTTCGCCCGGCTGATGATCGGACACCCAGCACACCACCGACGTCTTCCGTCGTCAAACTGGACTGCGTGCTTGCTCAAGCCTGCGCTGAACTATCTGCACTGCTCCAAGTCTCCACTCCATGCACCGCGAAGCTGCCCACAATCGTCGAACCACCTCGCTGTCTCGCTCTTCTCACGTCGACAGTGCCGGGATCGACGACCATGCCGAGCGATCGCGCCACAACGATACACGCTAACATCATGGCAAACATCGTTCACCGGTGTGGTTCTCCGTGATCACCTCTCATCTCCGAGGTATAGTTTTCTTGATAGTGTAGATGTAGATACCATCTTTTCTTTATTCATTCATTTGCTTTTCCATTGTAGATCTGATGCATTTGCATTGTCTTTGTAATGGAACCTCGAGCTCCGCTCGGAGATGACACCAACACAACAGATCATGATCACATTCGATCGTGACTAACAAGAGACAGAGATCTGATGTTGAGAACACAAGCACGGGTAACGACTAAGATCTCGTTGCTTATTTTCACCATATATAGTTTTTTAAAAATGTTTGTTGCAACGGAAATTTAGTGTGAATATTTTTCGCAATATTATTCTTCAAACACGTGCGTGCCGCACGTGCAACCTACTAGTTAGTGATAAGGAATTCCCACTTGGTACGAGGAAATACAATGATTTGTTCACATCTTAAGCACGAACCATGGAGATGACCTTAGAGTGTGGGTGTTCCTCGACCACATTTCTTTAATATAAACATTGGCAATGGTAAAATGATGAGGTAGCAAGGCTAATAATAAAGAATTACCTCTGGGGCCATCCACCGGTAAGTACCAGTTTCTGCAGTCATAACTCCAGATTGAGCTTTGACGCGTGCAACACCAAAATCAGCAACTTTAACAGTCTGCAGAAGGAAACAAAAAAAAAAGTAAGCCAGGCAAATTTATCCAGTCCTGAATTTGATACAGCAGAAACCCATTCTGGCACTGAACCAGCATGTAGCCAGTTATGGCGAAAGGAATGGGTCACAAACTATTAATGTATTTTGCATGTCCAAATGTATAGAAGGAAGCTAATATGGCTGAAATGATATCCACATTAAACAGGAGCTACTCAACATTCTGCATAGCTTGATTAGATATTCAGATTACTTACCCCATTTTCGTCCATCAGAAGATTGGCAGTTTTCAAATCGCGATGAATAATATTATTCTGGTGTAAGTAGCTCATGCCTTTTGACACATCCATTGCAACACCAATTAAAGCAGGAAGTTTGAAGACACCTTTATGTTTATGGAGGTAATCATACACACTCCCACCTGACATATATTCTGGAAGAGAGGGAAATATGATGGTTCACTCGTTATTACAATTACCATCACAACAAGAAAATGGAATTTTTGAAAGGAACATTTTCTTCAGCCATACCTGTGACTATACATAGATTTGGGGGTTTAGTGCAAGCACCAATAAATTGCACAACATTCTTGTGACGAACCTTCCTAAATTCGAAAAACATACTCAGCAGGGTTGCATAAAAAAGCAGAGTGCCAAGGAGGCACTCTATAGGGTGATTTTTACCATAAAGATGTACTTAACATCCACACATCATGCATTTGGTGGTTAAATCTAGGCTCATTCTACGAAGAGCTCAGTCAATATGCAGATAAAAAACTGATAACAAAATATGTTGGCAGGTAAATGGCAGCAAAGGGTTCTCAACTTAAAAGATGACTCACAGATAAGTGATTGTAGGATAGTACTCGTTGTAGAAGAAATAAGACCAAGTCATATAAAGATTAACATGATAGGTGCAATCTCAGGGACCTAGATATTTAGCGTGCTAGAATAGTAATATCACAATAAGAACCCATCCTGTAATATAAGGTGAACAGAGTTGAGTATATCGCAACACGCACCTCATAATATATACTTCCTGAGCGAATTCCCGCTGCATGTCCGCATTTATTCTCTCAGGTTTCAGCACCTTAATAGCAACATCTTGACTGCAATAAGTACCCCGGTAACTGCAAAGAGAAACAGATAGCTAAGTGAAAACAAATCAAAACTCAAAAGGGATTTTCATGATAGCTAGCAACAAACACTCACAGATCACCATATGATCCTGATGCTACTTTATTCCCAAACTTGAGTAGTTTTACATCAATTTCCCATTCACTAGCACCAACTGTTGGTATCTCAACACGATCAGCTGCTGAATTCTCAGCAACTTGCATATTTTCAACTGGGGTAGACCATGAATGAGATGAAGACCATGCTTGTGTCTGTCGAATCCAAGACAAAGTAGAAAATGAGGATACACTAAATATATCCGTCAACGAAATCAGAATGAATAAGTCTGTGTTTTACCTCTTCAATCCTACCAATTTCCTTCTGTACTGCTTCTACTAAATCCTCTGTTTCCTAAAGAAACAAGTAGGTAAATAAATAGTAAGAGATACAGATAATGGCAAAACAAAATGCAAGCCACGTTCTTCATCTAAATTTTGAAAGTTCATTGATATGTGTTACCAACATTACTTGATTGATATATGTTGCATGATTCATGATGCAAGTCACAGATTCTCATGCACATGCACAAAATTAGTGATCAAATTCTATCAAATAGGTAACCTTCATGATTTCTAACACTTCTTATTTGTCTTACACCTCAATAACAAAAAAAAATGATGAACTGTAAACTATCGTTTGGATATTTTATGTTTACCAAGTTAACGAAACTAAACCCAGGAACATTGGAAAGATTTCCTGTTGGGCACAAATCATCAACTGGCCAACTAATTATTTTAACTTCACAAGAAGCATTCTGAGGTTTCGTGCTCTCTGACTGTATCTTTGAAAGATAGAGATATACTGAGGCTATATCTATATATATTAAAAAGCAACACAAGACTTGCAGGTCATTGGCAAATGGTAATGGTAATCAGAAAAAATTAAGATAGTGAATACCTCATCATGCCAACCAACAACAACAAAGACATCGAGTGAGTAACCATCATTTGTTGAAAATGCATGCGCTTCTTGAATGTTTAGGCCAAGTTCACCGAGCAGAGATGTCAGCTGTGAATGTCAGAAAATTTATATCACTAAACAATTAGATAACATGGCTAATTCTATTAACAAGTATTCACTCAGACAGTGATGGTGAGATATCAGTGAAAATGTAGAATATAGAAGGGGAAAGAAATATGTACATGACTTGTGAAGATATAAAATAATCATATGAGAAACCCAAATGTGCATATGTTTACCTCACTGAGAAGCTTTGGCTTGTCAATGGTAGAAAAGGTGATTTCATGCATGGGTCTGAAAATGATAGACAAGAAAATTATTGTATGTTGCAGAGAAACAAGTACTTCAGATGAAAGTGACCGCGGTCAGAACTCAAACCCTCGGTCTTGTGGAACTCAAACCCTCGGCCCTGTGGGTAAGACCCGGTGTTCGGTCTTTGTACCGAATGCACATGTGATGTCTCTCACGGGGATCTTTTCTCTTTTTTTTGTTTTTGTTTTTTTTTGTGTGTGGGAGGGGGGGGCAAGCACTTCCAAAGGAAAAGCATGCAACCAGAGTTTCTATTGCACCATAATATACAACACTAACTCCCAAGTTACACAGAGAATCCAAAAAAGGGTTCAACTCTTTAATCATCTTGGGAGCTTGGATTTTGTGGAAGCATAGAAATGCCTGTGTTTTTGAAGGAACAGCACCCACCTACGGTCCTTCGAGGATGAATTTCACCTTTGGGGCATGGGTGGAGCGAGTTGAAGTCCTTAGGTCAGGGGGTGTTTGAGGGGGTTACTTAAAACCTCTCAGGTCAAGTTAGGCCGTTTACTTATTGTTTCTGTATAGTTTTTCCAGCATGTTCTTAACACCTCCCACTCTGGTCCTAAGTGGTGAGGTTTTGTCTGTTGGACCTTTTCTCTCTCTCTTAATACAAAGATACGCAGCTTTCCTGTGTATTCGAGAGAGAAAAACTAAGATAAAATAGAAGGCAAAAGTAGGCTTCTTTTAAAGAGATCCCTCATCACATATTCTCGTGGGGTATGCTTGCTAGGTTTGCACCTAGCTGGCAGGAAGTTGAATCCTCATTTAATTTAGTTGAAAGGATGGGGGGATGCCTTTCCCAGTCTAGTTTCTACGAGATCAAACGTCTCAAGTGCTATAAGTACATAAAAGGTGCCTAGAATTTAAAAGCAGAGAGTACCTGTACAGATATCGACCATTATCAGAGGTGCTATCATGATCCTGGCCTTGAGACTTGCTAACTTCAAGAGCAAGGGCCTCAAGATTTGTAGAAGAACCGAAAGCAGGAGGAGGGTGTATGCTGGAAACAAGTGGTATAAATGTTAAAACAAAAACCACACAAAAACGATTCAATAGTAGATGTTGTAGAGCAAAGTAGTAAGGCAAGATAATAGCCATTTGCCAACATCCAAAATTTTAGACAGATGAGAAAACACAAGTACCTTTGCTGCCTGTTCAACAGTCTTGAAGCAACTTCCTCCCCTGCAGTGTTCGAATCAGCATCAGTCTGATTCCCATCAAGAATTGGAGATACCTAATAAATCAAGACTTCCCAATAAGGATAATGACCAACAATAGTTGAAGGTATTTATATATGATTGCTAAAGCAGTTAGTAAAAAAAAGAACAAACTTTATGTAGGAAATGAAAAGTTGAAATTCAGGAATAATGTACTATCAATTAAACAAGGGCACTGACACTGCCACTTTGCGGAAAATCTTAAACTCTTGATTAGTAGGTAAGATTACTTGCTCAAAAACACAGAATGCGTAGACATTGAGCTATAGCCACGATCAAGCGAATTTCCAGAGTAAGTCTAGCTCAAATGTTTGTATGAATACAACACGTCAACACCAGAAAAAGAAAGTGCAAACTGGTAGTCAGAACTCACGAGAACACAGAGATATAACTAGTACAAAAATTATTATCAGGCAATAGGTGGAACCGCAGATGACGATACAGATGATCAAGTAGTACTATAAGGAAATTTTGTAGAGATTGGATAGTAACAAAGGACGGAGATGTGCACTGAAGCTGTCAACATCTGACCACAAACCGAAATCAGAAAACTGTCAGATTAACACAAATTCGAGGTATTGAGGTGCAACAAAATAGTCAGTACCCTTGGCTACTCAATTTGTAGCCATTTTCAAACATTGAAAACTCAAACTAGCACTTCTCAGATGCTATGCAGCTAGACATCGATGCATCATGACATTTCTTCATGCTTTTGGCAATGCAGGGCTCAGTAGGATTTAGCAAGCGGAAGGAGCACAATAAAGGAATGAGCTCATATCAATGGCAGAATAGTCCAATTCAAAACGTAGTCTGGTGAGACAGTACTCATTTCTGTTTCGGGGGCAATGGAAGCAAAAGGGTATACTCAATTGGCTCATGCAGCGTCACCTGAACAATCGGAGAAGAGGAATTCTCAGGAATCGGTCACAACCAACCGACCAAAATCAAGGGACCCTGAATAAATAAAAGAGGAAAATATGTGCTTGACTTTGTCTACTGTAACTACTCGAGTGGCGTTCAGAATTGCGTTCGAGAATCATCACCAGCACGGCCCGCACCGCGAAAGCCGGGCGCTGCGCCGGATCCCTCGCCTGCTCCAGCAGCCGCCTATGCGTGAGCACGTCCTCCGCCCTCTCCACGTTCACATCCATGGCGTAACTGCAGGAACCAGACCGAATCGGGGTCAGTCCGGGCCGCCGCCAGCAGCACAAACCACTGGTGAGGGGGGCGAATTGCATTCGCGCGCCACGTCACGGCGGGAGCTCGGAGGAAGGGCCGGCGCGCGAGCGACAGGGGCGAGACGCACCGGGCGGGGAGGCGGTTGAAGTGGTTCCAGAGCTCGTCGTCGAAGCCGGGCGCCCGGGCCTCGGGCAGGCCGGACTCGTGGAGGCGGCGGAGCACTTCCGTGTACACCTCGAGCTTGTGGCGCTGCTGCTGCTGCTGCTTCCGCGCCTGCGCCGCCGCGGCGGCCGACGAGGAGGACGTCGCGGGCCCCGCCGCCCCGCCGCCGGACGCGGCCGCGGCTGCCGCGGCCGCGGCGTGGCTGCCGCAGCTCTCCGCGGCCTCCTCCACCGCCATTCGCGTTAGCCCCGCCCGCCGCTCTAGGTCTCGATCTCCCCCCCGCTCGCGGATTAGGAAAGCGCAGCGGAGCGAGAGAAATAAATAACCGTGCCCGATTTTTTAATGGAGGAAGATGGGAAAGGAAATTGGAAAGCGAACGAAACGGCTGGGGTGACTGGGGGGAGAGAGAGAGGATTTTCGTTTTGCGGCGGTGACCGCCTGCCGGCGACCGGCCACTGCTTATATACGGCGGGCGGTCGCGCCACCATGGAACGCGACGTGAGTTTACCTCGCGGGGCCGCCTGGGCAGGGCTGGCTGGTGAAAACTTGGCTAGCCCGGGCCGGCGGGCGGCGGTCCGCCACACAGCGCCACGTGAGCGTGGCTTGAGATAGGATTATGTATTCCCCGGTTGGGATACTCTGGATCTCTGACACAATAAAAGGTAGGAGGAGAAGCTAAATTGGACTAGACCAGAGAAACTCCGGCAACATGGTCGTCTGTTGGAAACAATGCCATTAGCAGTACAATTTGAACATGTGTAAAGTACCGTAGGATTTGGTAGCATTGGCTGGGTTCGATGAAACATGTAATTGCTTTTTTTTGAGAAAAGAAACGTGTAATTGCTATGAAAAGGAACAAAGGTTTGGTGAGGATACGTATACGTACCCACTGAATTATCATGATTCAAAGCTTGGTGTTTATATCATGGGACGACTCCAGTCATTTATATTTCGGCTAAAGACTAGTGCTTGTTGTAACATGGTCCACCTAAAAGACTAGTGCTTGTTGTCTAAACATCTCATAAAATCTAAGGTATCTTTGCGAAAATACAATGGGTGTAGAACCCAACTTGCTATGATACCCATGGCTCCCAAGACCCTGTTTAACTAAAGGCCGGCACAGACAAGATACGCGGCTCGCCCACGTGCTTAATTTGTTTAACTAAAGGCCCTGTTTTGTTTGCGTCTCGTGACCATTGGCTATGGCCACCGGGGCTCCCGTTGCTGTGGGCAAGGCAGATGCGAAACCACGGTGCCGGGTAGTGGGTACACAGCGCTCCTCCTCCCACAGACCACAGCGCCCCTGCCGCAGCCGATCAAAGAGCAGCGGCGCTCCGGCCACACCGAAGGGAGCCTCCGCGCGCGCTGAACAGTGAGTCCCAGGCATGCGGGGTCCAGCTGCGCGCGGGTCCCGCGAACGGCGGCGGGGCCGGAGGAACCAGGGTGCGGCCGCGACGAGCCGACGGCGGAGCGGGGAGTAAAGAAAGCGAGGAATGACGCCGCGGACCTGCTGGAACGGAATATGCCGGGCGGGGCGGCAATTGGTAGGCGCGTCGTCGCGTGGCCCCCTCGCCGTGTGTGGGTCAGTGGGTGTGTGGACCTTGCGCCCCGCGGGCGGATAAGAAGGCCCGGTCAGCACCACGGCAGCGGCCAGCGGCGGCCCAGCCCACTGATCCGGATTAGTTAAGCTTTTTTTAGGCAAATCCGGATTAGTTAAAGTTAGTACTCCTACAGTCCTACAACTACTAGCATAGCTAATGCTGCTGACCAGCGCGGTGGGGCCACGCTAATGAGGGCCATGCGAGGGAGGGCGTGGTTAATGACTGGCTCTTGCTGGTTGCTACTCGCGCAGGAAGTGATGCTGCTGCTGATGCAGTGGTGCTTTCTTCCCGGAGTTGAAAACCACGTGGCATCTGGTTGGATTAGACTTTGAATGCGAACGCCGAACCGCCGTACGCGTGTACAGTAGGATACGCTCTCCGACGCCGATCATCATCAGTTTATTAATATCAAAAACAATTCGCTCATTTCGCAATGTGCACTTCCATGGTGTGCAGTTGTAGCATATCTGGTCGGATATTCCGCGGCTCGAGCCAGTGGACGATCCTGTTCTCTGCTTTCCGATCCGATCCCTCAAGTCTCCAGTTCTATGATTGGAGAATCAATGGCGACACAGCATGTTATCTTTTCTCCCTTGTCCCTACTTCTTATCCTCGTCGTCTACAGCAGTGTTCATAAACTACTAATAATCAAGTGCTCCGGTACGGTTGCTGTGTTTAGAAAACAAAGACTCCATTGAATTATTGAAGCTCGCCAGGCAGACGGCGTCCGCTGAGCACGCTGGGCGCTGTTTTTCTTTTCCTTTAATAAAGTGGCATTAAGATGCAAGTAGGTATTTAATAATATTTTTGGATCAGCTAATTAATTACGATGACATGCCATTTTAGTTCGTTTCACCTCCCAAATTATTTACGCAGAATGTCATTCTAGTTCATTTCATCAATTTTTTTATCAACCCAATGACCCAAAATATATATAACTTGCATCCCTAAGTGGCATGCACATATTTCATTAAGAAGAAATGCGCGGACTCGTTATTGCAACAGCTGATAATACTATTACAAGTTCCATCTTGCATGCTTCTTCCTCATGTAATTAAGTTCGTTTTGATATGAAGAAGGCAACACGTCTTCATTTATTTGACATGGAAGCTACTTGGTGCGTGCTGATTTAATTTGGTCATGGTGAATGTCCTCATCATCAGTGTTAATTAGTTTGTAGGGAAATCTTGTGGCGATGTCAGCAAGTTAATTAACTGCCTAGCTTGAGATGGTTTTGCATGCATATAATGTATTTCTATTTGTCGATTACGATCAAATTAACCTGCAGTTCCTATGGGAATGCGCCGCTTCTTTGCATCCGTAAATCACAGGCACATGTTCTTTTGGCGGCGATAAAATCACGTGACAGTGATTATATTATATGAAAATTTTGAATGCTTAGACAGTTGGACTTGTACCATAGGATATGTGTTCCGATAGATGTCAATAGTTCCCTTCCCTCATTACATATATAATGCTAATCTAGCTCGTGGAATAATACAACCGTAAGTTTTTAAAAGGCTGCGAAATGGTCTGTAGTATAAAGGGTCTGTAGCCTATTACTTACAAGAGCCTCAGTAGCAAGAGCCTCAGTAGCACCCGAGGTTTTGGGTTCGACTTACTATAGGAGCGAATTTTTTTAAAATTTAACGGCGTTGTGCTTTAAGTGGTATGCGATGTTCCCGTCGATAGTGAGGCGCCCGTGTTGACTTCGTCAATCTCGAGGATTTGCCGGCTCAGTCTCTCGAAGGTGCTCATAGGGGTAGGGTTGAGTGCGTGTATTCATAAGGGTGAGTGTGCGTACGTGTTGTGAGTATCTGCGTCTGTAATGTATTTCTTCAAAAGAAAAGTTTTTAAAAGGCTATTAAGATGCAACAAAACTCAGCAAGTAAGGAAAAGTTACGTTACAGGGAGAAAAAACAATCCAGCCATATTGCATCGCGCATTTCGCAATGTGTGAACATTTAGTATTATATATCCGAGCGCGGATTCTCGTGATCTGCGCTCAAGTCAGCAGATGATCCTGCTCAACGAAACATCTGACCGTGCTCCCTGTATCTCTTTTGAGGCAAAACGAGGCATGCATATTGGCATGTCAATACCTATATGGTTATATATGATTCCCACTATATATAGGATACATGTATGTGCCCTTTGACGTTTCTACGATTCTACCGAATGCAATCAATGATCGATTTTCTTGTTTAAAAAAAGGGCCAGGAAGATGCAACCGAAAGTAGAGTGAGAAAAGGTACAATAGTCGAGCAAAAGAAAAGAAGCTATTTTGCAACGTGAGAGAAGTAAGTTTTACTAGCATATCTCATACCCTATAGGATATTCTAAGACCAGTCTCAATAGAGCTTTCATTAAGAGTTTTATAATATTAAATTTTATACCACATCATCAATTTTGCCGATACGACGAGGAGAGAGAAGGAGGAAATTTTATGAGATATGAGAGGAGTTTCATCATTATAAAACTCATCTGGCACAATTACCTAATTTCTAGTTTTAAATTTATCATTATGAAACTCATCTGTTACGGTTAGCTAGTTTCCATTATTAAAGCTGGCCGGCGCGGTTCAGTGGAGGATCTTGCTCACTGGCTCACTGCTCTCCGGAGCCACGAGTTTCTGATTGGAGAATGGAGACACAAAGCAAGTGCTGTCCTTTTATATGTTTTATTTACAGAAAAAAATCTTATCTTTTCTCCCTCCCTACCCATCGTGGTGTACTATGACACTGTACGTATATAAAAAAAGCGTGCTCAGTTGGACGACGATCTTAGCATCAATCGAAGGCACATTTTCCACATAGTGGAGGGAGCACGCGCGATTAGATAATTTAGATTAGCGGAGTCGTGCTAAGCTAGCTACAATAAGCAATTGTGAGTCACCCATGCTATATATTATTCATTCCAGCGTACAGTTAGATCTACGGGTGGTAAATTTCAGTCTAGATAGTCTAAAAACCGGATAAAAAGATCGAACTCTAATCTTATTTAAGTTTAAGCTAAAAATATTAAATATTAAGTTGGATTATAAAGAGAGCATTATTTTATTTAAATAAAAATATTAAATATTAAGTTGGATTGTGAAGAGAGTATTACGTGGATACTCGGTTACCACTCCTAACTGACACCGCTGTACCTCTCCCGTTCACGCGACAGCCAGCGCTGCCCAATCATCGTGCGAGACGCACCGAGCAGCCGCCCGGCAGAACAGAACCACCTGGCGCTGCCCCTGTACTACTGTAGCTGCCGCCACTTGCGAGCTCCTGGCCCCTGCTGGTGGTGTTGGCGCGCGGGGACCGGTCGCCTTCGGATAACCGGCGGCGAGGGGTCCGGATCGCATCGGGGGAAAGGCCGCCGGTGCCGAGGAGAAAGAGGCCTCTGACGCGGCGACAACTCACCGCGCCCGGAAAGCTGGAGGGGGAGGGAGATTCCCCGGCGCGGCAGCGCGTCGCAGGAAAAAGCGGGAGGGAAGAAACGGGCGCCCGTTTCCCGGATTTGATTCGTCCTCCATCGATAAAAAGCCGCCGCTTGCATTGCTTTCTCGCTTTCGCGCGCGTACCCCGGCCCTCGCCCTCGGATGCCGGCTGCCGTCTCATCCGATGCGGAGCTGAAGAGGACGTGCATGCCATTGCCAACCAACACGGGCCGCCTCGCTCGCGCTGTGGCGCCCGCCGCCCGTGTCCCCGAGGAAGGCCGGCCGGTCAGTCGCCGACGAGGTTTGCATTGCATGTTCGGCATGTCCGCATGTGGCCAGTGGTCACCGCTATACGCTACGCCCCCATTTATGTGCAGGAACGTGCTCACTTTCACCGCTTCCCTAATCCGACCGACTTGTAAATGGGCATCGTGTTATTATGGGAAGACAGCATAAACTCGATCAGGCAGTGGTGTGTGCATGGCTGGCGTCGTCGCCCGCCGGAGCGGCTCTTGGGGCCAGCCAAGGGGCCAGAAGAGAGCCCAGAGGTGTTTGCCTCCTCGCCTGTCAGCAGCAGCAGCAGCGCCGTGCCGCACGTCGGCGTCGTGGACCCCACCCGGGCAGACCGTATCCGCTCCTGCCCAGGAGTAGTACTGACCTGCCGTGCATGCATCGTGCATGTAGCCGTGACGCAAGGCTCCACGCCACGCCACGCCCCCGTCATGGGCAGCGGTACGACCACGTGTTCGCGACCCCCGGCCGGCACCGGCGCGCTGCGTTCCACGAGCTCCGGCAACGTGTAATAGGTTGGAGTACCGGCCTACTAGTAGCGAAGTACGAGTAGTGGAAACGTTACCGCGTGACAGTGACGTGACATGCGCTAGGGCTCTATAGCTAATGGCCGGGCTGGTTCATTATTCCTCGGTGAAAAGGTCCTGGAGCCGGGTGTCGCGCGGCCGCTGGAATCGCGCGTTCTCCACGTATGTTACTGTGACTTGACTTGGTTCAGCCGCGGGGACGTCGACGACTCGATACACGAGTCGCTCTCGGCCCTCGTGTCGTTCAGGATCAGGACCCGCGGTCATTTGTACGAAGATACTATGTATTATTCCGGGGATTTCTTATTTAACTAGCTATGTAATTATAATTATTATAATCTAGGATCATGGGCTCATGGCTCGTCGCGGCCCATGTGTTTAATATAATGCCTTTTATTTTGACCGCGAAAAAGGAGGAGAAGAAAAAAAAACTAGCTAACGCCACGTTGCGCGGGTGGGTATGTGCAGTTGTGCACGTCCACCTCGACGTCGCGCTCGTGCCCTCGGCGCGTCCCGGTGGAATCAGCGTCACCGAGGGGCAAGGCCAACGCCTGAGACTGTGTACGTATGTGACAGGAAGGAAGAATGATGTGTTCTTGTGCGTGATAAACAAACAAAATATTTGTATTTTTTTAGGAAAAACAAAATATTTGTAGAGAATTAGAGATTCGTAAAGCCGGAAAGGCCATAACGGGGAGATTCTAGGCAGGGCCCATAGCCCATTAATTGTTGGCAACTTTGAGTGGGCTGTGAGGCCTTTTGTTGGTGCCACTGGAATAGGAGAGGAGGAGGACCACACGGTCACACGGACGGTTGACATGGATGGAAAGATGCATGTGAAGTACTGAAGTGCAAGCTCAAACGGTAGGAATGGTGCCAGTGCACGTCCGCGCAGAACGAACAGAAATGCCTGCAACTCCAACCTAACATTTGCTGGTCCAATTGAATACCCAAACCATCTCTCTCCGAGAGGGAAAAAAATAGATGGATGGTGTTAGAAATAAGTTTGTTATTGATTAATTAGGTGGCACCCATTCATAGAGAGACACCCTTTTGGTGGATAGACTCTTTCACCATGTATAAATATATAATCACACTATTCAATCGATGAATTATTTGTTCATTCCATTCCGCACTCTACTTTCTACTTTCAACACGTTATCAGTCACGCATTGCTCTCCACTGACATCAAGAAAAGCAAGAAGAAGACAAGAAGAACGGTGGCCACTTGCCGGTGATATGCTCGACCAACACCGGAAGAATGGCGGCCGCTTGCCAGCAACGACGACGGACGCCATCAACTTCGCGAGATCAACAACAGCGAGTCTCTGTGGCGCCACAATCACACGACCCTTCTCTGCAAGGACGCCCACGGAGGACAAGTCGACGACGGTGGCCTCGAGTACAGAACAATGACAATGACGACGCCACGACCTCGAATCGCTAATTCGAAGATGAAGGCATCCGCTATGTTCATACATCGGAAGAAGTGAAGAGAAGAATCAGTGAAGGACCGAATGATCCATCGCCGGAGATCCGAGAAGTTGATTGGCTTGGCCTCCGTCTAAGGCAGCAACACGAAGAAGAAGAGCAGCCTCAACGCTGCATCATGTCTTCTTTCAACGATGAGGACAGGATGTCCAATTTTTTTCTCCCGGCGGTTGCAGTTCTTCTTACGCGCAAGAACCAAGGAGGCCGGTGCACATGTCCTAATCTGGCTAACTGCCGTTAACTAGTAACTGCACAGATGCCGAGATCGATTCTTCAACAGAAAAAGATTTGGCGTCACGAAGAAGATTAAGAACAAGAATTCTCGAGTTCATTTTTTTTCTTTACATTCTTTTACTTCTCTTGCTCTTGCATCGCTAATCCGGAAACATGCAGGAATACTGGCCAACAATAAAAACAATAACGAAGCAAGCAATGATCCCTGATACAAGCAGGAACACTGCAACAACACAAAGAGAAGAACGAGAACATATGAGCCAATCGGCGGTAATAACTCATGCACGTAGGCCGGATCCTCCTGCTGCACTCCACCGGCATATATAAGCAACATCTGCGTGATGCGGATCATGCGATGACGCTGACCATCGGACACCTCCGAATCAACAAGCCTCTGCATAATCCACGATGGCAGCAAATCGCTCACAGCCAGCGCTTCTATTGGTGCCGATCGCCGATGGTGCCTAAGAGCCAAGGTATATGCTGCACGGATGATTGCCGATGGACCACAAGTCCATAGTGGGAAGGGATAAGAATTTGTATGGTGGAGTATTTTTACTCATATGCACTAATTATTAGACTAAAAATTTAAATACGTCAAATAGAATTCTCTTAATTAAGTAATGGCGTATTCGAAGCAAAATATACATGTTTTTAACTTGAAACTAGAGCATAAGGTGATGGAAAACTAGGCATTGGCTGCAATAAGTTCTTTTATAATAATTTATTTGCCCTGAGACCGTGCTTTTAGGCAGCAAATTACTTGCCTGTCACTGAGATGTCTACATCTTATGATGATTACATACACGTGTTCTTCCAAGAAAATATTTTACAAATATGAGATTGGTCTACACCCTACGTATTTTGTGCATAGTAATTTCAATATTTAAGTCCAAATCTTAAACTCAAATTACATCCATGCAAAGTCATGCAAATTCACACTCCAGACCCTATTTGGTCCAGAAAATTATCATTATTCAATATGTATGTGTAATGCATTAGCTCATACAATATATTTTATGATTTGTTAGTTTTGCAATTTATTGCCTATTACAATTTTAACAATAATAATTCACCATAATTAAGAATCAAATATCATGTTATATGACCAATGAGCTTAATTCAAGTAGAATAATATAATCATAAAAATTAAGCAGGAAAGGCTTGACAAATGTCACACAACAATATGCTTAATTCATGTGGAATTATATGCAAAATATAAGTGTCACCTCATCATTTTGTGCAATATAAAATTCCAAAACCTTATATATTGGCCATACACAAGGTGGTACCTTAGTACTGTTGTGGGATATATACTAATTATCCTCAACGTGCGTACCCAATATCAAAGTTTGGAATGATTAAAGGTTACACTTTTTCCTTTGATTACCTTAATTCAAATCTCATATTGGCCATACACAAGGTAGTATTATAATACTAATGTGGGATCTACACTATCACATAGTGACTATCCTCAACGTGCGTACCCAATTTTGAATATGGTTTAAACAAGGTCTACACCAACATGGTAACCACCCCCTACTAGTATAACACATGAGTGGAGTCTAAGGCATCTATTGCAATGACGCCAAACTATGCCTATAGCAACGAGTTTCTCATCCACTAATGTAAGGTCTACACCGTTTAGGTGACTACCTTTGATGTGTTAATTCATCAGTACATGATGATAGAGACTATGATCTTGGTGGTGAATACTACTCAACCTCAATAATAGTAGAGCCTTTATCGCCTATTAGAATTATGAGGTCATACACTACTTATAGTTTAACTAGTATTTTGGATCTATAAAATTTTGCATATATTAATTCAAGACTCATCTTGAATTCAAATTTTAAGCATCTATCTTTGCTTAATTAAATAGAAAAAAATAGTGCAATATATTTTGGTGACTATCTTCACTCAAACAAACAGAGCCTATGTTTTGATAATTAATCCTTGCATCGCCTATTCATTGTAGAATAGAATTTAAAATAATAGTAGTGACTTTTTGTCACTTGTCAATTATTGGATAGTCACTTATACTTGATTAAGAAATATGCACATCAGTACTTTATGCTATGTAATTTACTATCCAAGTAAATTAATTAGATACATGATCAACTCATCTAGAACATGACTAATGTTTCAAAAATGGATTTTTTCTTGAACTTGCATTGAATGTGATTAATTATCTAGTACAGGAACTAGATATCAATGATATTATTATGATGCTTATGACACCATTGTCACCATAGCTCTAACCAAAAGAAGTGCTAACCCATTCCTAAAATAACCACACAAGCAACATAGTGTGTTCTGTCTACTCAATTTTTTTTAAAGATGAGTATTCAAAGGAGCAAGATCCATCAACTCTTGCAATTTTCATTTGAAATTGCTAACAAATAATGTAACATTGCCCAAACATAAGTAATTGTTTGCTTAATCATTTATCATGATTTTAAGTTAAATGGTAATTTACAAAGCAATGGATCTCTAAAACACATATGTCAGTAATGGCAAGTCTTACATTTGTCCAAATGTGTGGTTATATGGCTTACATGCATATCAAATTAAGCATTTGGTTGAATCATTTCTCCAATCATTGGAGATAGTCGAGTTTAAGGGGATAAGTTTGAAGCTCACTTCGACAAACGAGATCCACAAAAATCTCCATATTATCATGGAATTAACATTAGTTGAGTATTATACTACTACATGTAGTATATTATCCATCATAGATATCATGCAATTGTACATGATATTAATATTTTGTATGAGTTAAAGTTCATACTAAAGTTCATTTGGGATCCAACCAGATTGAAAAGAAAATTTGTTTAGTGGAGTACTGCACCACTAATATGATCATGGAGATCATACTCTCGTTATGGGTAAGCAATTATTAATCATGGTGCACTCATGCATCACCGCTATATGTTTTCACAATATCCATTTATATGATTTCATGTTGAAATATATTACTAAGAGTGATGATGAAATATAGCACTCAACTTGGTACGATGGATAGGAAAACTAAATACTCATAAAATGAAATAAAATTTCTTTTCATAGCTTCTGGGGTGTATTTGTATGATGAAATTTTGACGTCTAAAGAAGTTAGGATATCAGTCAAACACTTGAGGCTATTAATGATTAATGATTATAAGAGAGGCTGCCACTGAAGCTCAAACACGTAGCCCATGCGTGGCTTATTTTTACTTTGTGGCTTTAACATTGTTAAGCCCATATATGATTATGATGGAACTCTCGGCAGCTATATATCATATTATCACAAAGTCCATTTTGGGCTATTAATCACGTCAACGTGATCGTGCATAGCCCCATGCATGCATCTGTTTCACGTACAAGCTTATTAGCAGCACCGGCATGTACATGCACACATTTCAGGAGCCGGTCGGTGTACATATTGAGATACGGCCGGACCCGCGTATGGCCGGCGTGGCCCGCAATGTTCTAGAAGCTTGGAAGGTTCCGGAAACCTCCATTATGTGCGGCCAGGTTAAGATCTTAAACAAGCAAATAAGAGATAGAGAGGTGCCCGTTGGAGATATCTGAGCATAATGAACAAAAGATATATGTAAGCTTATTTCCAGCACCATGAGCTTGCTAACGGGCCCACCTTGCAACCGCATTTCAGAGGGTTATCTGTACGTCGATGATCATCTCCAAGTTCAAATTGCAGATATGCGTCGTGCGCCTTGGCCGGCAAGCACGCAACAGATTAGAGATAATTCTCTTCAAACTAAATGGCGGCGGCGGCGCTCAACGAAATGCCATCCGTGGCAGCCTGACGCCCTAGCTAGCCCTGGCCTATAAAAGGGAGGCCCCTCCGCCCTCATTGAGGAGACAAGCATTCGCACGCACACCCATTCCCTTCCGCAACCACGCAAGAGCTTGAAGCCGTCCGCAAGAGCAAGCTCTCCCATCTTCGCCGGTGCTTCATCAGCATCTTCATCGCCGGCGACTCCGTCAAGTTCTCGGCGACATCGACATCGATATCGCCGGCCACCTCATCAAGCCTTCTTCACCGTCAACCTCGCCGTCGACGCTATGGCTGCCCATGCTCACGGTGAGATTCTTTATTTTGTTTAACTACTGTTTGTTCCTTGCATGCATGGGTGCATGGCCCTGGTTTAGATGCAGATGAATTCTACGGCCAACAAGAAGAGTACAACAGCCCCAGCAGTAGAAGCACCGCATGCGCGGTGGCCATCCAGCGGCAACCACAATCACAACACTATCGTTCGCGGCGGCTGTTTACGACGGCCACGGCAACAACTCCGGTGACCGGCATGACGGCTAGCAGCAACTCCAGTCATGATGACGGCTACGGCGGCGATGCCAGCGGGCTGCGAACGGCGGCGGTAGTTCGGCAGCGGCCCAGCTTGTTCACGGCAGCCATGATCCAGCAACAACAGTAGCTCCATCGGCAAGAGCCCGGCAGCCCAATTATGGCCCGGCAGTGACCTTCTCTACTCCGATGATCCGACGGCAAACCCGGTAGCCCGTATTCGAGTGCGGCCCAATGATGGCCCACCAATCGTAGCAGTTTCTTGATCCAGAGAATTATAAATATGCGCATGTCTTATTGTTGTGACAAGCTAAGAAGCTAAAGTCCAGAACAATACATGTGCTTTATGAAAATTAGTATGTCTTATTGTCGTGACTCTCGGGTCCAGGGTAATACATGCATAATTATAAGACCCCTGCAGATCATTTTTGCTTGAGTGTGAAGTAACACATGCGTACGTTTTATCAGAAGCTAGCAAAGCATTCGTGTCTTTTCATAAGGCCAGGCATACAAGCAACTGAACCCCGTCTCAGTATTTGGGCTACTACATGAGAGATTAATATCAGCTGGGCTGTCTGTTTGCCGTCTGCTTCAGCAACCATTGGTGAAGGGTTATACACGCCATCTGATGAATTAAATTGGTTGACTATATGTCTTACCACCGATCTTAAGAGTTACATCAGGAGAAATCTCCTAAGTATTACATGAGCGCTTTCACAACCATCGCAATACCATTCTTCCGCACCGTCAAGGCCGGTGAACCATATGAAGTTTTCTTTTCTCCCCTGACCGACGAGGCTGGGATTTTCCTTCTTCCGCGACTAACGAGGCTGGAATTATTTTGTTCGTGACCGATGAGGCCGAACACTTTTCGAGACTTCATTTTGGGAATCCGCACGACGAGACCGAATACCTTTTGCTAAAGACCGACGAGGCTCTAGCACATCATCATTTTCATTTCATTTGTTCTTATGCATAGTCGGAGATGACTCCTCATTTTTATGGAGACGACGATTACGACCATCGGCATAGCTTAATCGGAGGTGTTCTACGGTCCAACACTGCAGATGTAATTAACCGGAGCGCTTTTAGAGACCACGGGAACCAGAAGCCACACAATCCTCTGATTGTCAGATGCTACTCGGCGCAATATATTATATGACGCGGGAAATTGTACTTTGTAATTCTATCATGAATGAATAAAGTGATGTTTCCCGTACTCTTTATTCCTTGTGTTCGTTGCACATTTACTTGATTTTGTATACCAATGTATACTGACACGCCTGCGCAATTAGTACTATGAACGATCCTCCTCGAGGGGGAGCGTTTCTTTTCCGCGAAATAAATTGGCACGCCCAGTGTGACAAGATTCTCCTCCCATCTTTGCTATGCTCGATGGTCGTCAAAAGAAAAAAAAAGTCGTCTCCAAGATCTCCACATTCATGTTGCATATTTGCTAATTCAATGAAAAAGAGGCTGATTGTGGGCTTTGCACTGTGCAGATGAACTTGCCTCTGTTGAAAGCCCCATCTCCTTCACGATAAAGTTTGGACTGTTCCCGCCCGTCCAAGTGATCACCTGCGGCGATAAGGTTTCCGTTCAACCCATGAAGTCTAAAAGAGGTCGTAGGTTGGCGTATGCCAAGGCCAAGAAGGAACGGTGCTCTCCTATAAGTGAAGCCCGTGAATTGTTGAAGATTGATGGCAAGACTGATGACGCACAACTGTCCGCCAAGACCATGCTGGGGGCATTGGATCAAGTTAAGGAAGACGAGCACACCTTCGCCACAAGATTTTGGAGGCGAGACGAGCACACCTTCCAAATGCACTTCGAAACTTTCGAAGGAAGCATGCCTGGCTTCGAGAGGAAGTAGCCTCAGTAGCCTCCCGTATTATTGATGAAACACTTGAAGATGACTGGTCAAGCCAGGATGCCTCATCTGATGACCTATTCTCCTCTGAATGGTCTAATCACCCTAAGAAGGCTAAGTCCTTGATCCACAAGATGATTAGGGAGAAACTCTTGGAACGGGGTCTTCCTGAGAACCTCTTCTCCCAAGACCTGAGTTCTTATAGCACCAGGGCTTTCCATCTATATAATATGGTGAGCTGCTTTCACACGTCGGTAAATGATGGTTCTGTTTGGGCAATCAATTTGCTGTTCTTCCTAATGAGGTACCAGCTCCTCGAGCTGGTGAGTTGCAGCAATAGCTCCAACAATTACAGGCCCAGATGGATGGCCTGAGAAGGCGTCTTCATCCTCAAGAAGTATCAGAAGGTCCACGCTCAGGGGGCAGGATTAATTCCCGTCTACATAAGGGATGATAATACATAAGGGATGATAAGAAAAAATACTATTAATTTTATTGGTCATAGATTATATTTCCGGAATCCTCAGATTCTATGTGCACTGCGTGTGTTATAAAGGGAATAGATTCTAATACGCTCTTACCTTAAAATTTGAGACAATGAGTTGTCCAATTTTTTGACTGCATTCATGACAAGTATGTGGTCTAATTTAGCGATTAAATGGATCATTTAGGTATTCTAAACATGCATATTGACGCATTTGAAAATAGCTCCACATGTTTTCCTTACTCATAAGGCACCACAATTTTACCAAATTCATTGCTCGTACTTTTTTAAATAGAGCAATTTATCCCAGGCAAGGGATCAAATCCATTCACATGAAATTATTTGGTTTGGGAACTATATCACTAAAGTAGCCTATGTCCATATTAATTATTGGCTAATTGAATCTCTTATCGAGATAATTTAATTGATGACCAATAAAATAGAATTTCAATTTATCTTGGTAAATGCGGATTTACACACCGCATTATTATTTATACTGCAATCATACGGCTCCCTCCGTTGCAGTTAGTACGTGGAGGATTGGCCTCGGCCAAACATTTCCCATCTGTATGTTGGTTATGTTTTATACATAATGATGTCACCACCTCAGTATACATTCATGGCATTGAGGATCTATAAGGAGATATTATTATCTGTCATTTATAAATATCTTTGATCGCTCATAGAGGATTAATTCACAACCTAGTATACTGACACTGTTGAGGGTAGTTCCAGGCATTAGGGGAGATGAATACCACATATATAGTGCCAGGAATCCAAAGTGAATGTTACAAATTCAACCCTCAAATCCACGTACGAACCAAAGAACATCTGAACTACAGTTCAGAACATCTTATATTTGTAACACAGTACAAATAGTCTGTCAAATGTATTTACTCATCAAAAGTGTCATCGTATCTGATCCCTACTGATAATGTACCAGAAAGAGTGAAAGTACCTAACAAATCACTCAGCTCCCAGGTTAAAATAAGAGGGGGAGAAGTATAATCATTAGGGATATAGCTTATTTCAAGCTTCCATGGAAGTTAATAGGGGAGAGATCCTATAGCATACTAAATGCGAATCAACATCATGCATGTTATTAGACATTTTATGGATATTCAAATCCAAAACCTATGAATGTTGTTTAACATTCAAAAGTCCAGTATTTGTGCACATAAATTCAGACACCGGGTCAATGGAACACTTTAACTCCATGATAATGGAAAATGAGATGGAGTTGTGAAGGGTGGTATTTTCACAAGCTATATTGGTTCCATTGAATCAATGATATAAAGCTACAAATTGTCAACATATACTCCTTATCAAAACTGCATACACCTTCAGCTGGATCCAGACCAAAAGTCCTAGGCAGAGTGTTGAAACACTCAAATCGGTCAAATCAAAGGTGACAATTAGGGAGAAGTGTTCTCGTTAAATTGGGAGAAGTATTTAGGATAATAATATCTTCTCATGATGCATTCTTTGTGAAAGCAATATGGTGAAATAGTTAGAACTTGTAGTACATGATTTCACGCAGAGAGTGAGAAACATACCCGCATGGTATGTGTGAAAATTATGTTCCCTTATTCGATCATTGGCAGATTCAATGAATTTGATAGATTCAGATATACAATGGATTTTGTTTCTGAATCAAAATTGAAGTCGCAACATATACTGTGTATAACTCAAGTCATGGAACTTGAAAAGGTTGGGTTGAGTTGATGTAGTACAACTAACCAAGGGAGTAGCTCTCATACAAGGATTACTCCAATTATTATGATTGCATATGTGTGTCTATAAAGAAATTCGGAAATGAATTTTATCATCTCACCACACAAACAAGCAAGCAATCATTTAAGACGGATTTTGAGATGAAATTTGGGTAAAACCAAACTATACTTAAGTCTACAACTTAAGCATGAACATCAGTTTACCAATATAGAATTGATATTGTACACCAATATTCAAATAAAATTGAAAAGTTATATCCATCAACACTTGTAGTCAGTCACTTCCTAAAGATGGATCATTTTCCATAAGGACCGTGGGATGACATCATTATTACCAACAAAGCGCTTATGTATCCTACAAATCGCAACAGGCCTAATACTGTATTTGTAGAGATTTTGCTATAGCTCAAGCTAGCGCAACGACTCAATAACACCATATAGGTGGGAGTCAAAGAGGATATCCACATATATCAAATGGTACCAAAAAGATTTTGACTTATTTTAAATAAATTATGATGTGACTAAAGTGGGATATATAGACACTGGCTATCTAATCCTCATATTGCCAGATTATTGACTGATGTTATGATAATGAAATTTTCATTGAAGTTATGAAAATAAATTCTAATGGTAATCTAACATTTCTAAGTATTACATGGATTTGTATAACTTCACTGAATGCTTAATTGTGATTCCTTTGAATCACTTAGATTATCTACAAGGATAATACGACTTGTATTGCTTGGATGGTAAAAGGTTATATAAATGCAATATTACTAAACAAATTGCTAAAGATCTTGCAAAATTAGATTATTAGATAATCTCGTGAGACTCGCTCATAAAGTTATTACCAACAATTACATTCTAGAAATGTAATTCTGAAATTTTTATATAAGTACTTTGATTTTTGCAAGGCTCAGGAGGAGACTCTCCTTAAATTATAACCTATTCAAACATCATATTGTACTCTTTTTCCCTATATAAGTTTTTCGTCGCAGCGGTTTCTCATAAAGGTTTTAATGAGGCAATATCAATACAAGAATATATGTCATATCTCCTATTTTCCCTGTGGGGGTTCTTAAAGGTGATACTCAAGACATATTGGATGCCATATCTTCTGTTTTTCCTACAAGGGTTTTTAAGAAGGTATCAAAGACATATTATTCCTCCTCATATTTTTCCCATTAGATTTTGGGGGAGTTTATTTGAATATGATCCACAGATCATGTTATTGATCTCCAACCTTGCTTATGATTTTTCCTTTCGATGTTTTATCATATGAGTTTGCGATGAGATAATAATCTATATATGCTATAGCATTTTCTTCTATTTTTCCACTGGGTTCTAAAGGAGTTTTAATGGCATATCAATATACATTTGATTTCTCCTCATATTTTTTCCACAAGGTTTTGGAGGAGTTTTTCCCATACAATAATCGAGGATGATTGAATACAAATTACATGAAGTATAAAAGGAGCTAATTGATCAAAGGAGAGTGTTAGAAATATGTTTGTTAGTGATCAATTAGGTGGCACCCTTTCATACAGAGACACCATTTTGGTGGATAAACATGACCTTTCATGAAGGGGCCTAAACCCCCAAGGGACATGTCCTTTGGACACACCCTTTCACCATGTATAAATATGTAAATTTACTATTCATTCAATCAATTAATGAATTATTTGTTCATTCCATTCCGCACTCTACTTTCTACTTTCAACGGATGGTTCAGGTGATAATGCTAGCCTAAGGCCTCCTCCAAAGGATGGCTCTTAGCTAGCTTATAAAATTTTTTTAATCGATGAACAGTGCTAAAAGTGAAGAGCTATCTCTTGAACATCTTTTATTTAAGAGATAGTCTCGTACACGAACTTCAAGATTGCAAAGGGATGACGTGTAGGGTCATTCGTATTGTGAGCTATGTTTTAAGAGTTAGATCATTGGAAAGGTTGCCTGTTAGAGTGCTTAAAGCTAGGTACTAGCTCACACCGTTGGAGAAGGCCTAAGACTGGTAGGCTGGTAATATATCCCCGTCTTCTCCTGGGGACTTTGCAAATTTAAAACGTGTACTAGCAGCTAGCCTTCTTGATTGGCAGTAGGAGAACCTTTGGACTTGGACATAGTGCTGGTCATTTGGAGCGAGCATCCACGGTAACTTGCCATGAAACTACATTATTCGAAGTCGCCCGGATCAAATAAAGACCTGCTGCACGTATTCAAAACCAAAAACTAATACTCGCGGTGGGTTGGACGGCGACAACCAGCGGCCCATTGAACGTGGACGGTGGAGGTTCCCGTGATCGTATCCCGGTCTGGTTCATCGGGTGTTTAACAGGAGATGGGTACTACCATCTCGTCACTTGATTTTTTCTCTCCTGTGTCAATCGAGATTCGAGAGGTCAGGATGTCATCGACCGCCGATGATTTGCGTTGCTTGCCTAACCTTAATACAGTAATACTAGCTTTCGGAGTAATTTTTTTAAGGATCCACAGAATAGTTTCGTCCGCGAAGATTGGTCGCTGGTGGAAATGATGCCAAGCAAGCTGCTGCTAACTGTTCTGGCTACGTGGGTTGGACGGCGAATAAAAGGACCTGTTGCACACATCAAAACAATACTCGCGGTGGGTTGGGCGGCGGGAACCAGCGGTCCATTGAACGTGGACGGTGGACATCCCCGTGATCCCGGTCTGGTTCATCGGGTCGGCGCACCAGCAAACCAAACCTGCTCGTGCTCAGCGCTGTGCGAATCACTGGAACCTACGTGGCTTCTCCAGTGGCTTTCACAAAGCGAATCATGCTCCTACATGGAATCTGGATGAGTCGATTTTATCACTGGAGAATGACGACTCGTTGAGGAGAGAGAGAGAGGAGTCGATGCAAGATCTTGCATCGGTTCATCCAACTAAACAAATGAATCCGAGCACACCGCGCGGGCCCTCGTCTTCACCTGGCCTCGTCCGTCGGTGGATGAAAAGGCATGGATGAGTCGGTGGGGTCCCACATCATTGAAGAAGAACGAATCGACCTCTTGATGATTCTATTTTGCGTTTACTTGTTCCTCTCTCTCCTCGACGGGTCGACCCACCACTTCGGGTGCCCTACGCAGGAGAACTACCATCTCTTCACTTGTTTTTCTCTCAGTCGAGAGGCCAACGACGATTTGCATTGCTGGCCTAAGTTTAACAATAGCTTTTGGGAGTAAATTCTTTTAAGGATCCGCAGAATAGTTTTTTTAAAAAAAGGATCACAGAATAGTTCTACCTGGGCCGTGAAAGCGTACGGTCTTCATGGCTCGAGGCCCTAGCAGCCCAATATAAAACGGCATCTCCTCGACCGCTGCACATGGGCTTTTAAAGGCCCTTATTGCTGAAAAAAAAGGTCCAAGATTTGCGTAGCATGCTGCTGCTCCTCGTTCACTGGAAATCTCTCTTTTCTTTTTTTGGAAAGAAACACTGGAAATATCTCGTTGCTCTGTCTATTCACCTGCAGCAAGTTGCCCTCTTGGATATGATCAATCTGCTGCGTGTCCTCGGATTCCAGTGTGCCATCCAAGGCACGCCCGCAAGAAAGAAGGACAAGCATGATGCATGTACCGTAACCTCTGATTAACTATCGGTTGACCGCCGGCCAGAACGAACGAAACTCCTGTTTGTCCTCTCGGTAAGCAATTGACCCGAGCGCCCCCTGCGATTTGAATATCGCTGATGGATCCCCCGCCCCCGGGGCATCGCAACTTGCGAGCCCGCGACGCGCGGAAGCCGGCCGGCCGGCCATTCCACCGCGCGAGAGGCCGTCAGGCCGAGATCAGCAGCTCGCGCGCGCCGCCGGATCGCGTCGGAGGACTAGATAGAGCAGAGCCTTGTCGGAGACGACGGAGTTTAACAGGAGCAGATATGTGGAAGTGACGATCTGATGCCCTCCGGCGCGCGAGAGTCAGGCCGTCGTGCCGTTCTGTTCCTTTCCCGCTCCATGGAAGGCAAGTACGAGTAGTAGGTAGCAGGTGACGTCCCACTGTCCAATGCAAGCTAGCTGCTGCTCGATCGCGGATCTTTTTCCCTACCTGACGATCCGTTCAATCACCGTACATCCGTCTAGTCTAATAGACCGTCTCATATATTGTCACTAGACAATACATACATTGAGTTGTCTTATAACTTGTTAAATATATAATTCCATAAGTTGTGCATAGAAAAAAGAAATATTATAAGTTGCATGGCAACAATAACTTGTACAATGGTTAAAAAGTTATCTCATAATTCTAATTTGTAGCCTATGAGACGGTTGTCTCAAAACAACCACCGTGTTCTCTCTCCTCCCTCTCTCTCCGCCACCTAATCCAAAATCTCACGTGAACTTGCATGAGACGACCTATAATACTACTTACCTGTATCAATATATCGCCGTCGATTCGATCACCGCGTCGTCTTCCTTTAAGACACACCCATCCGTTCCACGGCGCGGCGGATTTGTTAGCATGGTACGCATGCATGCGCACGCAGCACCGTGATAACGCAGCACACTGAAGCAATGTTAGGAGGAGCATTTCACGTTACCGCGCGGACGCAGGGGATACATGCATGCCGTCGCCCGTCGGTCGGTGACACGTTGACGATTGGGAGCCGGCACCATCCACCATAGCCATAGCTAGCTTGCTGTGCTGCATGGCAGACAAGGCATGTCGATCGCTACGGTACATACGCCATCTCCTGGGACTGCGATCCCGGTAGGAAGCTGTCGATTCGGGCGTGCCTGGCCACAAGCTCCCTCCTGCGCTTTTGTTGCTTGCGCGCGCTTTCCACCAACCACGGGGGAATGAAAAAGGCACCAAGAAAGAAAGCCTAACAAGATCGAGATGAGGTGGAATCCGATCTCCTGCTTTCGTGCGCTGTACCGTACCACTTCAGGAAGAAAACGAAAAGAGAGAGAGGAAGGGGGAAAGGAGAGAAGAGCTCTGACTGTTTAACGAGGAATCGAAGCGAGCGCGCGCAGCACAGACGCGGTGGCAGGCGTCGCCGCGCCACCTAATCGATCGGCGAGCGCGGCCGACGAGATGCGATGGGTGGACGATGGAATGCTACGTGACTCGACGCCGCTAGCTTGGCCCGGTCGCAACGTCCAAGACGCGAGCTCGTTTTCCACCGCGCCCGCCCGCCCGCCCGCCTTTATTCCAGCGGCCTCGCGGCTGCAGGAAAGCAGAGGACACGCTCGACGGCACGTCACCCGCCTGCCCCTGAGACGAGAGGCAGCTCACGTGGCCCGTCTCTGTTCGCCGGTTACCATCGCTCGCTGGTTCCCTTTCGATTTGCCACTCGATCTCTACCTGGAATTCTGGATCCACTGCACGCCCCGTCTCCGTTCATCCGGTTACCGTCTCGGCGGGGGCAAAGTGCTCTGCTGAAAAATGCAGAGGCAGCGATGGTTGCCTATCGCCTTATTGTTCATGGCAGCCATGTTCTGGGCACACCTAGCTAGGCACCAACTACTTCAAACTTCAAACCCCCCACACTGTCCCTCTCTTCTGTTCCCTGCAAGATTGGTTAGTGGTCAGAACCGTCTCTGTACGTTCGACTGTTCCTCCTATAAAACTGTTCCTTGCGATGTTTGGTAGTACAGTGAAATCTTTGCCGATGTGCAGTAGTTCCATGCCCATACTGTTTTTGTTTTGCGAGGAGCTAGGCGCCCGTATTGTTAACTGCCTATTGTCTAATATACCTGTGTGATATATATAGACTATAATAGTACAATAATCAGTTGCCAGTAGACGTCTGTACTAGATTCTCGGTTGTTTATGATGACGCAGGAAGGAAGATGCAGCAGGAAGATGAGAGAGCCGGTAGGAACAGGTTCAGAGGCGAGAGGCCCGGCCGGCCCCACGCCGTGGAAGAGATCGCAAGCGAACAAGCGCCCGGGATGTCTTGTCCATGGGCCACGCCAAACGAAAAGTCAACACTACCGGGCACCAACTCCATCTACTCGTAGATTCCTACCTGGTCGCATCCATCTGAACTTGCACCGGAAGCAGGAACGGAACCCTGACTCATAATTCCTAATCCTACGCTACGACACGTACGAGCGACAGGAATGGTCACGAGATTGATCAAAAGGTCCAGAGGGATCTGTCATACTCCTACCTTAATGGGCACTCTGGAACCAGCACCAGGAAAAGCGTACCGGCCGGTTCACAAAAGGTTCAAGAGTATAGTGGAATATCCGGTGAATATATTTTTTCGTGAACGTATCTGAACAGGTATATTTCATTAAGAGAACACTCGAGAAAGTCGTTGCTGGCATGGTTCCTTCGAGTCGGAGCCCTACCAAAATGGACATAGGAGTATATATATTTGTACACTGTGCATATGCATGCACGTATGGGAATGGAAATACGGTGTACAGCGATAATAATCAGCGCTTGCATGCATGCATGCATTCAAAAGCAGTATAATTAGGGAGCTCGATCAATTCTAGTGCTCTGCTCACCCCTTCCTCGGCATGCCATGCAATAGGTGAAAGCTAGCTAGCTACTCCATGGAGTAGCAGCACTGCTTGAAGGCCTCGAGGTTGTGCTCGAACACCGGCACGAAGGCGTCGACGCTGCCGTCGCCCAGGTACGATGGCACCAGGAACAGCATCCCCTCCGTCGGGAAGTAGGACGGCATGAAGTAGCCCGGGCTCCCGCCGCCGAAGTCCAGCTCGTAGAACGGGAACGTCAGCCAGCTGTCCACCTCCAGGTCCGGGCACAGCACGTCCTTGAGCACCGCCGTCGGCTCCAGCCCCTCCTTCTCCACCGCGCCGGAGCTCGCGAAGTCCATGAACGACCGGAAGTAGGCGCCGTCCACCCGCGCCACCGCGTCGTGGATCGCCTGCGCCGCGTGCTTCAGCGGCCGGTTCAGGAGGTCCCCCACCGTGGCACGCGGGAACGCCCACAGCACCAGGTTGCCGAAGTAGCCCGCCGGCGCGGCCAGGCGCGGCCGCCCGTCCACGGAGATGCGGATCGTCGAGGTCTGCAGCGGGTTGCCGAGCCCCCGCGCCCGCGTCATGGTGCGCCACACGTGGGCGAGGATAGTCTCGAACCGGCTGAACGGGCGGCCGCGGCCCTCCGACGCCTTGGCGCGGAGCCCCGCCACGAAGTCCTTGGTGAAGTGCGCCTTGTGGATCACGATGTTGTTGTGCTGGGCCTCGCCGTGGCCGTGGCCCGCCGCAGCAGCGGGTTGGGCGGGCCGGTAGTACTCGACGCCGCGGTGCTCGAACTCGACGTGTGGCGGGTCCCGCGGTGGGAAGAGGTCCGGGTGGTGCACCGGCGGCGGCGGGCCGACGGGGAGCCCGCGCGCGGCGCGGCCCCACGCGACGAGGAAGTCGCTGGTGGCGTGTCCGTCCGCCACGGCGTGGTTGGCGGTGAAGCCCACGGCGATGGAGCCGCACGCGAACCGCGTGAGCTGCACCTGCACCACCTCCTCGATCTCGCCCTCCAGGTCCGGGTGCAGCCGCAGCACGGCGGGCGACGGCTTCGTGGGCGCGATGTCGGCGAGGTGCGCGTCCACGGACGCCTCCACGAGCCGCGCGCCGTGGTCGTTGAGCAGCACCCCGGGGGCGCCGTCGGGGCCCGCGCGGACCTGCCCCGCGAAGAGGCGGTACACGCCCAGCACCGCGGCGAGCCCGCGCTCGATGTCGGCCGCGGCGGGCCCCGGCGGCGCGAACGCGTAGATGATGGCCATCTGGATGTGGTACGTGGCCTTGTCGAACACCGAGGACGGCACGTGCTCCGTGGTGTCCGGCCGCGGCGCGCCCGCCGGGTACGACGGCCTCACGAGCTTGGAGCTCAGCACCTTCACCTCCATGGCGTTTGTTCGCGTGCTCGCTCGCTCGATCACTCGCCTCCGACAATCGAGGAGTGATCGAAGTGAAACTGTGAGAGGCTCGTGTGATATCTAGACGCTAGACAGCTATAGAGTAAGGCACGCACTGGAACATGCAGGGCTTTTGCTGTCTGCTTGCAGCTGCAGCTCTGTTCTGTTGCTCGCCCAGCACGCGCCGCCCTGGCCTGCCCGGCTCGGCGGCGCGCGCTATAAATAAGCAGCGCGCGCACGGGAGTAGGTGGGGGTGCGCGCCGGCGGCGAACGGGCAACGAATCGACGTCGGCGACCAGCGCGCCTCACCGTTCCGTGTCACCGTCGCCTAAACCCCGGCCGGGATGGATATCATCATGCCGATCGGTGGAGGAGAACCGTTCGGCGACGTCCGTTGGGTGCGCCTACAGTTGACACGGCAATTACACTTACGTTCACATCACCAACCAAACCCATTGACGCTGGATCACCCCCGGCCGCTCCGTGCTTGCGTTTTCCGTTTCCCATTGAAGCGGCGCGGAACTGTTCATGCACGGGCGCTTGACATCTTCCGCACGCGCGACCACCTGCACAGGAACGCTCCGTCACCCGCTGCATCAGCACATGGATCATTCGATTCGGCGCAGTTAAAATCCTTTCTTCTTCGATGGGGCATCATTTTTCCAGACCATTTTTTCCCTCCCCATCCCCATGTTGGTGTGGCCGTGCTACTGTGAGGATGAACAGAGACATTTTTCCACGTCCTTTCCTTTTTATTTCCGGATATCATCTTCGAAAATTTAAGAGATCTAATCCTTTTAGCCGCCTAGAGATCGAGAAGCACAAGTTAATTTACCCATCCCGACCGTTCCGGCCGCCCGTCTCACAGCTGTGTCTGTGCTGTGAGGATGAGCGAGACGTGTCCACGATTTTTCTACCGAGACGTGGAAAGAAAAAAACCCAGCTCCTGTGTGCATGCACGCGGCTGCCTCGGCGGACAGCGCGCCACCGCTTTTGACGACTAACCAGCGGCCGGCGCGCCGCCGCGCGGCCGCGGCGCACGGCGCGCACGCGGGCGAGCCGCCGCCGCACGCACGCACGCACGCACCGATCATGCATATCTGTGGCCGGAAACTTGCGCCGAGATGACGGGCCCGACACGTATACGCTTCAGGCTAGAGCGTACGCACTCGCAGCTGAACTGAACGACACGGCCGATCGATGGCTCAACAAATCGCCTGCTGCTTTGTGCTTCACTGTAAGCTGCCGCTGCTGCCACCAACCACATCAAAAATTCAAACCAACAAATTAAGCTAGTTTACGCGAGCACAGCAGTGCCGATCCAGTCGTACACATGCATCCATGGACGACCATGCATAGCGGATTACTATTGTACAACTAGTTCACGTGAGGTTGAATCCCATATTCAGTACGTGTGTTCATCAACCGTGGGACGCTTACTAGAGCGATGCCATCAATCTCGAGACCTGCCATCAATCTCGATGCCATCAGTGTCCTGCTCCGGAATAACGAGAGCTGGTGGCTAACCAGTGTCTACGGTCCCCAAGGTGACCCTGATAAAATTTGTTTTCTAATTAGAAACATCCGGCCATCAGGTTGTCTTACTGTTAGTAATTGAAGGCTCTTTTTTGAAACCTCCATGTGAAGTTACTTAGGATTCTAGGTGAACACTCTAAAATTTTTTTTAGAGAAATCCTAAAAATTCTCACAAAAATTAGAAGTATCTGACCATCAATCCGAAAAATCTAATCTAGCCATTGGATCTGTTATCTTTTTCATTAAATTACCCACCCCTGCCATTATGAAAAGTAACCCTCAACATGTATCTAAATTACCCACCTCTGCTATTATAAAATATAATCTAAAGTAACCCCCTAAATATGTATCCAAATTATCCACCTCTGCCATTATAAAAAATAATCTAAAAGTAACATTCTAAACATGTATCTAAACTACCCACCTCTATCATTATGAAAAATAATCTAAAGTAACCCCTAATCTTCATGTAAATTACCCACCTAGGCCAGTATAAGAATAATGCAAATAACCCCCTAAATTTGCATATAAGTCCAATTATATTATTATTAAAATTTAAAGTAACCCATAAATCTAAATCTAAATTATATAATTATAACAAAATATTAAAGTGCTTCAATATAAAATTTGAAATTACTATTTTATCATTATTAATATATTATTTATGTTATTATTTATATAAAAATACTACTCACGATGTGTGTCACGTGTATTCATGTACGAGGAAGAGCTAAGAATATCAATTTTTATGTTGTTCACATAGTTCAAACAAATGATTCAATTAAATACATATTAAACACGTATGGAGGTGTGATGCAAAGTAAAAAAAATATTACTAAATAAACCTATGTAACCACATAATGATAACTATGTATCTTTTAGAGCATTGTGTTAGAATATTTAATAGATGAAAGAGAGTATAATTATAATTTTTAGCTATAAGTCTTATTTTTATATTAATTCTAACTAGATCGTGCGGGAGCACGGGTTGATAGGCTAGTTTAGACTAATAGCAACTCTCATATTTACAAGTTGATAGGAAGGAGCTAGTGGAAAAACATCACTATCTGCAGCAGAATATGTTGAGGGATATTCCGATCCCGTCTAGTTCCTTGATGCCCTTTTGAGCTTTGATAATCCTAGCAGTTCACGACCTCTGAGCTAGCGCGGATAGGTCGTACGTAGGTGAATGTGCACTCCCGTCTCCCTTTCTCTTTCAGTACACTTGGCAGCAGCTTGGCCAGATTTGGTTAATGCTTTACGCAGTGTGATCCGCTGGAGCTTCTGGTGATGCTAACCTACTCACCGCTAAGGCTTGATGATCGATCAGTGGGCCGGGTGTTGTTTATATGTAGTGAATTAAAAGTGCAAACACGTTGGGTCCGAGCATAGGGTGCATCTGCAAATGCAAGTGAAAGTGCAGAGCATCATGTGGTTCTTCCTCCTTCCCCGGGGAGATTATGCTAGCGGCGCACTACAAGTAAGGTATATAACCAATCTTTTAATTATTTGATCTGTATTCTTCTAAATGACTACTTCCTCTGATCATAAACATAAGTACATTCAGATTTGTTCTAAGTCAAACCATTTTTAACTTTGCTAGTACCTATAAAATATGCTATGTCAAATAAGAATTATTGCATACTATAAAAGTAGTTTTTTTATATAATGAATGTTGTCCATATTGTGTTGTCAGTAATCTAGATAAAAGAATTCAGATAGATGTCGGTGGTAAAAAGTTGAACTTTTCTATTTAGCACAATAAATCTATATGAGCCTATATTTGTAATATGGGGAGGAGGTATAGTTCCACGGATTCATTTTTGTTTGTAGCAGGTGGCACTTATCGTCTAGAACACAAAAGGAAAGGCAGGGCGCCGCCTGGAAAGTTTCCAATCCCAAAAGCATGGACCGGAGGCACTCCAGTATTCCAGAGAGTAGTGGAGAAGCGCGACCCAATTGTCAACAGATGACTCTCCGGGCTGCTGGTATGAAATCCTTGACTGCAGGCTGCAGCGGAGTGCGCCCGCGATCCATCCTTGATCTGGATTCTGATTCCTTGGTTGTCCGGAGCTGCTGCGTCATCCTGTTTTCACCGTATCTTCTTTCAACCCGGCCTCTACTGCGCGAAGACACCAATGCAACTCCAGCGCGCGCGAAACAAGTTTCTCGCAAGAAAAAAAAGAGAGAGTTTCTGCTTAGCCTGCTAGTAGGCTCGGCCGGTGGTGATTATTATAGCTGCTGCTGACACGTTGGGCCCTGCTGGCAATGGCATGAGTGCCTCTGCTAGTGCGGCCATATACCATCTTTCCACTTCCACAAGCTGATCGATCCCTTTTTCTTTTTGGTTGGCAAAGCAAGCTGATCGCATATCTTTTCGATCGAACTAGTGTTAATTAGTGCTTGACAGCTTATGAGTTCATTCTGGTTGGTGGCTTATCCGGAATCCGGACGCCGACTGCCGATTGCTTGACTGAGCATGCAGTGGCACCGCGGCCGGAGAGGGAGGAGCAGAGCGGCCCATCGTCCAATAGACGGCGACGCGACTCGTGCGCCTGCTAGCGCATACCGGCCAGTATCATCCTTGGCTGCTGGCAATGGATGGATGAGGGTGCGTGCGTACGTGATCCTTCTAATCCTGATCGTCGCTGTCTGCAGGAGCTGCCCGGGTGCGAATTGTTCTCCTCGCTCTGCGCCTGTCTCCATCCGCTCACAAGCTAGCTCATCCTCGAACCAAGCAGTGGCGAACCTGGTCAGACGGTTACCTGTTTAATTACCGTTTTATCTTTTTTTAGGTTAATTACCATTTCATCTCCGGCGCGGCGTGTAAACCCATCTTTTATGCGGGTCGTCAGGTCGTCGGCTGAGCTGTTAGCTGATAAGAGCGCGCGCGCGCGCGTTTCCGTCCCATTGAATTCAGCCCGTTCAGTTTCAGCCCCTCGCCGACGGAGGCATGCCGCCGTGCGGCGACGACGAGTCGTGTAATATAAATAATCGTGCAGTGCAGCAGAACGACGACGACGCCGGAAGCTCGATCACGGCGATCCGGCCTGCCCGTGACTGAGCAGATCAGCAGACCACGGTCGATCCTGTTCTCAAGTTGCTGCTGCTGCTCACCGTTGCTGCAGCAGTCGGCACACATGTGGCGGGCCATGCGTGCAGATCTGGAGCGGTAGCAGACTAGCAGCCAGCAGGAGCAAGTGGCCGTATGAACGTAGGTGGGGTAGCTAGGCCCCTTCCCTGCTGTTGTCCTTGTTCTGGAACAAGTCAACAGCAGAGATACGCACGGCGAGATCCAGTGCGACCTCTAAGTCTCCAAATCGAGCTGCAGATTCTGTAGCTTGGTCATCTAGTACGAGACCAGCATACTGATCATTGAGTCGGTTGCAGTTGCTCTCAGTAGCGGGAGACATCCGAATGCTCTCGGGCCTAACTCCGCAATAGCTCCTAAATCAGACTTTCTAAATGCTAAATAGGGGATGTCTATTATTTAGGGCTTCTAAATTTCCTTCAACTTCAGCAATAGCCCTCAATTCTAAATTATAATAGAGGACTTTCTAGAGACCCTCTAGGAATGGAGGGTGGTGGAAGAAATTTGAAGGTCTCCCCAAAATAGTGTGCGTAGTAGAGGATCTGCTGGAGTGTATTTTTTTTCTTAACCCTCCAAATATGAGATAGAAGTTGTTTAGAGGGTTTGCTGGAGTTGCGTTTAGAAAAGGAAGGTCCCCCGAAGATATTTCTATTTGCGCAAGAAAAGTATACTAGCCTTTCCCTCCACCAACTGCTATCTATCTTGTGCGGGTTGTTTAGATAGCCGACTGGGCCTAAACCACACGAGTTGGCGATCAAGACGCGATGGCCCAGCCCAAAACTTGAAGCCACAAGTTGTGATACACCCCACCCACCCACCGGGGGCCCGCCGGAAGAAGCAAAGCAACCGAGGAGTCCGTCGCGCAGCGCAGGGCAGGCCGACCCGACGTACGCCCCGGTCAACACAGGGCCGCCGAGACCGAGAGGTCCGTCCGAGGAGGCATCCAGACATACAGTAATTATATTATAGAGAACGACCATCCCATCGTGGCTTTCGCGACACGGTCAAGAAAAAGAATAATGTCAGTCTCGGGTGGAAAGTATGATTGCACAGTCCCACAATTCATAAAATTTCTCCTCTGTTTCCTAGCATGTCTACTGCAATATTTTTATTTCATTGAGATTGCCTAAACGAATAGGATCGGCGACCGCCTCATAATTGCGTGAGTAGCTCACCGGTCCGCCCCCGCCGGCGGGGTGATGCTAGCCGGGGGCGGGCGTGCTGCGGCCCTGCCACACGCGCGCCACGGAGGCAGCCGCTGCCGCGTGCCGCGCCGCGAAAACGTACGGGCGGAAAGGCGAGGAGGGGCCGGAAGGCGACGGTTGTTTGGGCCCTAGCTAGTCCCCCGGAGCCTGGCTAGCTGGCGGAGACGGCGCCGGCAACTATGACTTTTGCTGTGCTGGGTCCTCCTGCCGTCGTCGGAGCCTGCTCGGAGGTGGCCATCCGCCCACCATATGGCCAGGACCGCAGCCGCAGGTAGGTGTCAATCTCTGCGTCCACCCACCCTACGTACACGGTTTGGATGACTACCCTGATTCACCACAAGACGAGCTAGCTAAACTACCTGCCACTGTAATGTAACGTAGCAAGTATATATAGGGATAGAGATCAATCCGCCAATAATAGTGGCATGAGAGGAGCAAATAAATAAATCTGGTAATAATGGCAAGTTGGTTCGCGCCTAGCAGCCCATACGCAGGGCTACACACACACACTGCGTGCCAGGCATTGCGTGCATGTATAAAAAAGAAATGGGTGAGATTAAGCTGGAACAAATGTGGATAGCTTAATCTTGATCTCAGTCGTCCATTCCAACCTCCCGCACTGTCTCTCATTGGCTTTCTGTCATTGTTTTTTTTTTGTTTTCGTACAAACTGGCACGGCCAATGATTAAATGATTAACAGCATGTTTTATCAAGAGCGGTCGGTATTATTTCCATTAGCCTCATTGGATTAAATCACCACCAATTTACATCTCCAAACTCGATGCTGAAACAACCAAGATGCCCCTTGTTCCAGTCGAGCGACCGACCGACCGAGATGCAATCAAGCACCTCGTTAGAAATAAAAAACTAAACAATGCAGAAGAAGAAAGAAAAAAAAAAAAACTCGACCACAACAACTACTACTAGCTCTCATCACGAACGGTGCACAATCAGCGACGCCGTAGCGTGCGCCGCAACCAAACCAAACCAAATAATCGTACGTCGACCCCTCCCTGCAGACTTCCACCACCAACCGATCCTACTCCATGGCGTAGCAGCACTCCTTGAAGGCCTCGAGGTTGTGCTGGGAGACGGGGACGAAGGCGTCGACGCTGCCGTCGCCGATGTAGGACGGCACCAGGAACAGCATCCCCTCCGTGGGGAAGTAGGACGGCATGAAGTAGGTCGGGCTCCCCGTCCCGAAGTCCAGCTCGTAGAACGGGAACGTCAGCCAGCTGTCCACCTCCACGTTCGGGCACAGCACGTCCCTGCACACGGCGCTCGGCGCCAGGCCCTCCCTCTCAACGGCGCCGGAGCTCGCGAAGTCGACGAACGACCGGAAGTAGGCGCCGTCCACGCGGGCCACCTCGTCGTGGATCACCTGCGCCGCGTGCCGCAGCGGCCGGCCCAGGAGGTCCGCCACCGTCGCCGTCGGGAACGCCCACAGGACCAGGTTGCCGAAGTACTCGGCGGGGAGGCCCAGCCGGTGCCGCCCGTCCACGGAGAGGCGGACCTGCGAGGTCTCCTCGGGGTTCAGCCCGCGGGCGCGCGTCATGGTGCGCCACAGGTGGGCCAGGATCGTCTCGAACCGGCTGAACGGGCGGCCGCGGCCCTCCGAGGCCTTGCCGCGGAGCGCCGCGATGAAGTCCTTGGTGAAGTGCGCCTTGTGGATCACGATGTTCTCGGCGGCGCCGTGGCCGTGCTGCTCGTCGGCGGGCGACGGCAGGCGGTACTCCCTGCTGCGGTGGTCGAACTCGACGCGGGGCGAGGCGCGCGGCTTGAAGAGCCCCGCCTGGTGGTGCACGGGGGGCAGCCCCGTGGGGAGGCCCCTGGTGGCGCGGCCCCACGCGACGAGGAAGTTGCTGGTGGCGTGGCCGTCGGCGGCGACGTGGTTGGACGTGAACCCGACGGCGAGGGAGCCGCAGCGGAACCTGGTGAGCTGCAGGCGCACCACCTCCTGGAGGTCCCCCTCGAGGTCCGGGTGCAGGCTCAGCAGCTCCGGGGTGGGCTTGGCGGGCGCCATGTCCACGAGGTCGGCGTCCACGGCGGCCTCCACGAAGCGCGCGCCGCGGTCGTTGAGCAGCAGCGCGGGGGTGCCGTCGGGGGCCTCCCCCAGCTGCCCCGCGAAGGCACGGTACTCGGCCAGCACCGCGGCGAGCCCCTTCTCGACGGCCGCCGTGGACGGCGCCGGCGGCTGGAACGCGTAGATGATGGCCATCTGCATGTTGTACGTCACGCGGTCGAAGACGGACAGCGGGATGTACTCGCCCGCCGCCGCCGGGGCCGCGCCGGCATTGTAGGCGGGCCTCACGAGCTTGGAGCTCAGCACCTTGACCTCCATTGCTGCCCTAGCTCGAGCTAGCTAGCTGCCGCCTGCCGGTGCGGTCGTTCTTTCGCCGCAAGCGAAGAGGAGCTGGCAACGACAGGAGAGAGCAAGCAAGGGCTTTGCTGTACGGCGCGGCCTTAGCTCCAAGGTCTATCTCGTGCTATGCTGCCGTGCGACTCCCTGTTGCTTGCTTTGCTTCGCTTGCCGCCTTGGGCTGTACGTCTCGCTGGACTCGAGCCGTGCGGTGTTTATAGAAGGCTCAAGCGCGGGAAAAGGGTTGGTGGGAGAGAAGGCTCCGTTGCAATTAATATTTTATTTTTGGAAAAAAAAAAAACTTTGAACGGGCCGCCCGCCCCTCGTTAATTAGCTAGCTCCTCTGCGTTGACTGTTCAAGGATTCTGCAATAGCAACGTGCTGCCTGAAATGAAGCCAGGTCCTCGTAACCGCTGTTGGCTGCCGCTCGAGCTTTGCCTGCAAGGCTGCATGCACGGATGCATCGCCGTTCATCAACTAGATCTTCTTCAGCGACTGCATGTGCAATTTTCAGCAGTTTTTTTAAGTGCCTAAGCCGAACAGGGCCAGGAGACATGTTGCATGTTTCTAGTTCAGCTCAGTTAGAAGTTTATTATTACTCCTCCCTAATCACTATTATTGCATCGCGGCTGTGTGTATAGTATAGATAGGTTGCACGTACTGACAGCGCGTTCAGTGCAAGCTGCAGAGCCTCTGCAGCAGAGGGAGCAAGGGTCATGCGCCGTCCGGTCCTGTGCACGGTTGTTGGCGCGGTAACTGAATCTTTTCTGGTTTATACGAGGTCGGGTCCAACTTGACCACAGGGGAGCTCAAGCAAAGCTCCGGACGTATTCATCGGCAAAAGGTGATGGATCTGCTTTTCTCGTTAGCAGGAAAAAAATAGGCAAGAAAATTAAAGCGTTGCTTTTGCAGAGTCAAGGCGCAGAGAAAGGTCACGGAAGGAGCGATGGCCGCGCCGCACGGCTTCCCTGTCATTCCCTCGGCAACCTATTAACTTAACAACACGTACGAGTAGCGGACCCGGTGTGGCAATAGTAGTATTTTTTTTTGAAAAATTGCAACAGCTATGATAACCATGGATATATATATCAAGACTTTGTCCACGACAAAATTCAATTAAAAATAGCCTAGTGAATTAATTCCAGATTTTACTAGAAGTATAACCTAGATTTACACATGCAATAGGTGACTAAGACAATGAAAAACTAAAAAAAATAAAACTAGATTTACATATGCAAGTATATCTATCTAGAAGCAGTACTGATTCACACACGTAAGACACGTGCTCCGTACGACGATATAATAGCATGCAGATGGCCCAGGATCATGCGTGAAAACAGAACACCACAGGAGCCCACCGTTGAGATAAAAGGCGTTCGTGAAGAAAGTCCAGATGCGCTGTTAGTGTTAGAAAATCAAACCGATTTTATGTATGTTAATTGGATGAGAAAAAAATGCTACGTTTACATTCTGTTTCAACGCGATTGACGTGTGATTTGGTCGACGTTTATTTGAAGGACTTATCTTTTTGAACAATCTTGATGAATCGTCATCGTCTCTAAAGAATGACACGACGCTCCTGGTCCTACATGCTCTCGCTCCTGGTCCTACATGCACGCCGGGACCGGGCTAGGGACGACAAAGGCTGCTGGCGGACGGGGCGCGGGTACGAGAATGACACGACGCGACATGCCGTGGTGTCGTGTCCAGTGCAACCGCGATGTTTCACGTGCTAGCTAGCTCCATCATAGGCAGCTCGTGCTACTCCGTACCTTGATTCTGGCGGTGCACATGGCGTGCATGGTGGTGGTGTGTTGCACACGGATACACGGTCGTACGTTGGACGTGATGCACGTTTGGCGAGCACGGACGGGAGTCCACTCTTCAATCCATTGATGAGCTCTGTCTCCTGGTTATGTTCTGTAGCTAGTTGATTGCTGACCTGGTGGTGGTCCTCCTTCCTTGGCAGCTATACACTTGGAATGCTAGCGGCCCAACTATCTTTTACCTTCCAACTTTTAATGTAATGCTGTCAGGCTGATGAAGACTGAAATAACGTAACGATGCATCATCCTCGCAAAAAATAAAAATTAATAATAATAATAACGAAGCATTTTCTGCTAGCAAGTTCGATAGACACACCAACAAATAGCACGTCTAAGTAGATTTTCTTGACAGGCACGGACATATACTCGATAGATAGATCGTGCGGTCGACGGATGATTTCGTTAAGGAACTTTAGTTTGTTCCTAATCGCCGCCGTCTGGCCTGGACGACATCACAACTTTGGGTTGACACTGTAAAAAAGCGCCAACGGGAGACCGTAGAGATGCGTTAGTTGGTGAAACGTTGCACCTATCTAGCTTTGATTTCCCATGTGCGAGGAAGAAGAAGAAAAATAAAGTGACCAGAAAATGCAAGTTTTCCTTTCCAATTTGAGGCTAAAAGTGCGTTCAAGTTGGAAATAATATACAGAGATGTACTAGACACACTACTTGAAAATGATGCATGGTACTACCATGCATGCATGCAAAAGGAAAGCGCTCTGGATATTCTAATTTAGCGGCTTATGCGCTCTTTTCTTTTGCGTTGATGAAGTTCCGTGCATGTGTTTAATTAGTGGCTGCGCTAGCTAGATAAGACACCAGAACCAAGTTGGCATGCATAACCACTTCAGGTTCGAGGAACTTGCACCACCAAACAAGACCGAAGCTCCACCGGTTATACGTCAGTTTCTTCATTTTCACATGATGGTGGACACTGGTACGGTGACCCATGTTCAGTCCATCAGACTAACAAGCCTGCTCCTCCAAGGTTTAGTTTTATTACAGTGGTCTGAACGATCTAACTCTTTTTAGTAGTAGTTCGGTACAATCTAACTATTTTTAAATAGTTTGACTTGTCTCCACTAGTTACACACACATTTTTCGACTTGTCTCCTCAAGTCTCCAAGGAGGCAAGGAACTATAGTGTCAAAATAGAAATACGGCTTCAACTTGTGTTGATTTATTGAGTAGAAGAGTCTTTTAGTTGCACGAATAACCCAATTGTAAACTAACCAATCTCAATTTTTCTAGCAAAATAGGGGCATCTACAACTTGCGTTGGGTAAGATTGCGTGCATATTTTCATAGGGTGAGTGTATGTGTGTATGTGAACGTTTGCGTCTGTATTATGTTTCTAAAACACTAACCTTGAAATACAGTTACACACAATTCCAACTTGCGTCGCACAAAGGAACAGACTCCCAACTTGCGTCAGTTTGATTACCTGGTTGCACATATTTAGTTCAATTTTCTCCCCATCAAAAGGCATCCAAGCACCCAATCGTCTTGTTGACTCAGAAAAATGAACATTACTGCAACATCACTAGCATTAGTTTTAATCGGGGGGCTGGGAGCGAGCGACGGACATTTATCCAGACCCGCGTCATCACAAGATTCAGTACGTGCTGCTAGACGCGTACGGCGTCACAGTGGATCCTTGGAGGTGCCGAAGATTCAAGGCTGGCCCGGTCCTGCTGGGAGTAGTACGTACTCCTGTAAAAGCTGTCTTGTTCAATCCGAATAAGCATTTCTTTGGATCATGTGAACATCACTGCGCATTATTGCCGGGGACGACTCCATTCCGAATGCAACACTGCTCCCATTCGTTCTAAAAAGAATGGAGTCAAACAATTTTATAGTATTAACATTTTTATATATTATAAAATAAGTATTATTAGATTAACTATATAATATATTTTTATTATAAATTTATTTAAAAATATAAATGTTAGTAATTTTTTAATTTTTTTTAAAATTATTTGACTTCTTGAGAAATGAGAGTGCAATTTTTTTTGAACGGGGAGAGTAGGCACGGCTAGGAAGCGGCGCGAAGCTTCCAAACCGTATATGAACTGCGACTTGCTCTCCTGTGGTCTTCGGTGCAGGTGGGTCAATCGGTTTCTAAAACGGGTCGATCTATCCGTTGGTTGGCTGGTCCAGCGTCCCCTCCCCCGGCCGGCCTACGTCGTGCCTGTTCAAACTTGAGTCCACGCCTCTTCGTGATCTCAACCGTAGCTACTTGAACACGGACGACGCCTCTCTCTCTGCCATAACACGCATCCCCGGTTGTCCACCTACTTCCTACCATGTGTGTCAATGTCACCAGCATGCATGTGCAACACTAACACAATTTGGCCAAGGGCGCCAGGTTGGATTATTGTCATGGGTTCTCGATTTGTGGCGCTCCCCACCCATCGTCTCTGCCTCTCTGGAGGGTCACCAGCCCGGTTCCTGCTGCTGCAGCAGGGGTTCAGGCGTTCAGCAGCTACCACTTGCCCGGCGACTGCCAGAGGTGCAGTGTGCCCCCAGGTCCACCGGCTACTTTTCCTCCCTGTCTCGGTGTCTCCTCCTCCATCGCTCAATACCCAAGCCAAGCTGCCAAGGTCAAGTAGGATTCCAGTAGTATCTATCTACTCGTATGACGGAATATCCTGCGCTGAACCTTCAACGCCACACGGTACCTTGCTAGCCGACGAATATTCTGCTGATGCGTAGCATACTATACTACCGTATCTTGCTAGCGGGTGAATATTCTGCGCCGCGTTGCGTTTTTATTTACCACCACCTGTCTCGAGTTCTTGCTATGCCATTGCCAGTCGGCAGCAGCACGGAGCCGCGAGACCGTGGTCTGGGGTGGTTGGGTACCTTGGTTTAATCTTTTGTCCAAGTGTGTGAACCCTCGCCGCTTTACTGACGGACAGTGAAAGCCTGGTCGTCCGTCCTGGAATTCAACCGCCCGGAGAGGTTAGTTTCCTCGCCAGCCAGCTGTTCTGTTTACATCACGGTCGTGCTCAAGCCTTCAGCAACACCTGCTCCTTTGTCAATGCAACCGCAGGATTCTTGGGGGGGAAAAACGACTGGTCTTCGCCTGCAACAATGCTAATTTCCGTGAGAAACGAATATAAGGTTCGACAGTTACTGCAGGCACGCCATCGTCAAAAAGGCCTGTAGTAGGAGTTTCCGCCGAGTGTTGACGCAGCACGGTCAAAAAATTCTGATCATGACGTATTGCTGACGGTAATTAACAACGTGCGATAGAAATCCAGCAGGGGGCCCGGTCGGTAACTACTAACTACCACCGGTATATAGTCCACAAAAAAAAATTAAAGTAGCATCTAACAAAACCAGAGCAGGACGCTGTCAGCTGTTAATCGAACCTGAATGCACGCACACGCATGCATGCGCTCCGAGCGGTCGGAGTCTCGTCGCGCGCCACCGGGTCCGGGTGCCCCGCCCGGCCGGCTACCGGCTTCCGATTGGCCGTGAGTTTTCTCTCTCGATTGCCATTGGCCGGCCGCCGGCCGTACGTTGAGTTCAGCAGCCAGCAGAGGCTTTGGTGCATGTGCATGCACGAGCCTGTCCGGCTCCGGCCGCGGCCGCCGGCCAATCGCGCGCCGTCGAAAGCGTCAGCGGATTGGGTCATCTGATGCATGCAGTTTTCCTCACCAAATCTCACGGCCTCGTCAAAAGGCACTTGCAACTTTGCAACTCTCTCTCCATGTTTGACGACGCATGATTCGTTCGGAATTCCGGATGCGCGGTCGCCGCCGAAACTTGGATGCAAATGTCTCTCCGTTTTGGATTCTTCGAACGCTGCCCCGCGTGGTTCTTTGATTCTTCGTGGCCTAGCAGCTGATACAACTAATTTTGCACGTGTGGCTATTACGGCCTATACTAGATATATAATAGTGTGTTATCTTTCGTGATATATCTGTTGTCTGCTTTCGAGTTCTTTTCTTTCGGCTTATTCTCCCTCGCAGAATACTATTGAACCAGTCGAAACCAGCTGAAAAATCTACCAGTCAAACAGATTCGGCGAGACCATATTGAGATTTGGTGGTGTCCTCGATACCAGTTTGAAAACGAGGAATATAATCCAGGTTCCTCAAAATCCACCTAGATATAGCTACCTCAGCTAGCAGCTGGCCCATGCTCGAGAAGCATCCGAGCTGAGACTTGCTGCTACTCGATGTTGACAGACAGCTAGCATTTTCGTCTATTTTTTATTTTGAGGAAGAGCCTGTTTGTCTATTTTTTATTTTGAGGAAGAGCCTGTTTGTCTATTGGTCTTTGGCCTTACTAAAAAAAGTACTTTGGCGATGCATAATTGCGTATATGCAATTTTATTTTTCCTTCCGTACTATCGCATAGGCATCTGTACTGTTTGCTAGCAGCTTGCTGGAACTTTTATTCGTTGGTCTGACGATCCACCACCAAACCTCTCTGGCCGTCAGAGATAGTAGCAGTTGAAGTCACCAATCCTTCGCCGCCGTCGGATTAATTGGCGTGCACGACCATGGAACTGCCGAATGCGCCTGCCACTTGCCGGCGAGACGGAACGGGCAAGATGAAGCCGCGCGCCACCTACCCCTTCTATTTCCTTTTCTGTTCTGATGACAACTGGTACGGTACCGCTCCTTCCTGATATATCCTACTAGCTAGTTGACGAGAGGTGCTCTTGTTTCTCTCCATTTGATAGGTGACAGGTAAACGAAGAAAAGAAAAAAAATGCAAGGCCAGGAGCAAAGGAGTAAGGAGGACGGAAGCAGGGGTCGAGAACAATGAAAAATGGTCCATATTTCTAAGGCCAGGATGAAAGAGAGACCACAGATGTTTTTTGAAATCGATTGCTATTTAACTTGAATCCACAACAGAACATCAGGGGGTATGGACTTGACTTGTGGGTGTATGGCTTTGGTGCATATATGGTGAAAAAATAAATCTAATCACCATTTTTGTAATTTACCGTGGGTGCATATGCACTCCTTAATTAATATGTAGCTTCGCCCCTGGTTGTTCCTACAACACACAACATCACTACCATGATCCAACAATCTCTAGTGGTTGCACAACGTTTCGAAAGCCTGGAACCGTAACATTCTTTTATCTGACGGCTATTATTTGTCAGCCTAAATTAGGCGCCATGCTAGTGTGTGGTCGTGGATATGGTTCCGTAAACAATAATGTTGTGATCGTCATTACTAAAAAAATATTAACCGCGATCTTAAAAAATCACCTTGGAGGCGGGCGGGCCGGCGGCCCGCCTCGGTGAACCGTTGCCGGGCCGGCGGCCGTACATCCGCCTCGGTTAATACAATATCCGAGGTAGGCAATGTTACACAACTGCCTCGGTTAATCTACATTAACCGAGGCGGTTTCGTTAAGCAGATCGGCTCGGTTAATGCATTATCCGAGGCGGGCAACTTAAATTAACCGCCTTGGTTAATGAAGGTTAACTGAGGCGGTTTCTTTAAAACTGCCCGCCTCGGTTAAGTTCCCTATATATAGTAACAGCTCAACCCCCTTTCTTCTTCCCCGCGGCTCATCCTCCATTTTTCGTGTTTTGACCTCAAAACACGAAAATTGGCCATTTTAGAAGGGGGGAGGTTTTGTCCATGGATTTGGTGAAGGGGCACCGCAAGAGGTTGATTTCTTACTCTCCAACTCTCATCTTCTCTCTTTTTCATGATTTAGGTGCTTTTCTTCTAGATCTAGGTCTAGATCTAAATGAAGGAGAGAGATAACCGGATCTGGAGCTACTCGGATGCATTTTTTCTTATATTGATTTGTTGTGTGTGCAAGATCGCGTCCATGGACAGGGAAGAGTGCATGTACAAGTTCGTGAAGTTACACAACCGGAGGGAGAACCGACCTCGACATGAACGACTACAAGTTGCCGGACATCTTCGAGTAGGTGTCCTCATACGATGTGATTTTGAGAACTACGTGAACATGAATATAATATGAATTTATTAGTGTGTGATGACATGCATAGATCGTGGAACGATAAGGGCGACACATGAATGAATGTAATATATGTGTTTATCCTTCATACACGTGTTTCTAATTTGTATGCATTTTTAAATTCAAATTTGAAATAAATTTATTTTTTATTTAAAAAACCTTAACAGAGGCGGCACATAATAAATGAATGTCTCAGTTAATATATTAACCAAGGCAGTTACTTTATAAAGCACACCTCGGTTAATATATTAACTGAGGCGGTTACTTTAATAAGGTCATGATTAATCGTGACCATGCTTCCGAGGCGGTTGGCCCACCCGCCTCGGTTAAGCTAATTTGCCCGCCTCAGATAAATTTTCTGTAGTAGTGGTTCACAAGGTGCAGCACATTTCTATCTTATTTTCTCTCACTATTATATTCGTACACAATGACTATGACCTGAACTTTTTGGTCCTAATGGCGATATTATAGCACGTTCGATTCAACACTGCCTTGTTTCATGCACGCCATCTTAATCATATGGCAACTTATTTTAAATGTGTAGGGGTCGCAAAGGGTCTTAATTTTTAGCCTAGATAACCTAAGGGTCAGATCCTAAAAGGGTCGGACTCTAATCTTATACAATTTCGAGCTAAAAATATTAAGAACTAAATTAGATTGTGAAGAAAATATTATGGCTATGATCCGTTACCAACCCTAGATACGTGTGAGTGTATCACAATGCTGGCACAACTAACGTATTGTTATTAGTTGGTTGTGGTTGAAGAAGGTTGAAGCGTCCACATTATTTCCTGTAGGGACAATCCGGGTATCGTTATGGATCAATGGATGGCCTCTGCTTGCCGCAACGCAAACGATGACAGCCGGATTGAGGCCGAGAATACTGAAGAAGCACCGTTGCCCATGTCCTCTGCAAGATGGCCAAGTGTGCATATGTACTCGGTCCACAGAACATATATACTTGGTGCCGGTGTCCACCAACTTCAGCACGCACCGCATACACGAGTACACATGCATGGGGTATTTGCATTGCGCTGCGTAGGGCCTGGCCTCTTCCCCTAAAACTTCACGTGTGCACGCATGGAGTACGTTTTTTTGTGTGTGTGTGGCAGGAATATTAGACTCGATCGAACCCGTCATGTAAGACTTGACCAAAGTTGCATGCATGAATCCGAACGAACAAAAGCCCAATGAATTGAGATGAAGACTCGTCCCAGCAAGAATGTTTTTTCTTTTTGTGGCAAATGGTACTTTAAAAAACGTGGCTATAATATTATTTATTTTAAAATATAACCACAACTTTTTGAATGTGCGCGCCCGAGGAACTCAAGACCATGACGTACCGTGGGGAGAAGCCGAGAAGGAAGAGTCCAGGAATGGTCGTCCGGCCGGGAAGGACGACGACGGCAACGGAACATTCAGCTCATCTGCCGCCGAGCAAGCTGCAAAAGGAGAGACGCCGAACCGGCCACCCTCGCAAGTCTCTCCCGTACCTACCCCCCACCCAGCCCCAGCCCCCCAGCCCGGCCCATCGCTCAGCTGCCGCGCCCGCGTGGCGTCGCGGGCAGGCCGCCAGGGCGCCGCGTGCATCGACGTTTGCGTCGCGCGGCCGATTCTGACCGCGCAGGTAGCCGCGGCGGCACCGCACACCAAACCACCACATCGCCCCCGCCCTCTCTGGCTTTCCCGTCCCAGCCCACCTAACCCACTCCCCCGATCCTGCTTCCTCCACTCAGGCGTGACCCGCTCTCGGCCGGCCGCGCTATATAGGGCGACCAGCCCACGCCGGGCAAGCCGCGCGCACACCAAGAGAGAGGCGTCTCACCAAGCAGCGACCTTCTCGCCTCTCGCTTGTCTGCTCCGATCTGAATCTGATCTTGGATCGCCGCGCTGTTGTCTCGGTGAGTTCATCAGTGACCCGACCTGAAGAAACTGGCAAACAAAACACTGTCTAATAAACATGCCCCCGATTCAGCACTCGATGCCTGCGTTCGTGCATAGAGGTTTTTTTTTTCTTTTCCCGGTTCTGAAGAAACCGCGTCGTCAGAATTTTCTTTTCCGTTTAAAGAAAGTGAACGACTTTTTTTTCTAACGCCACGAAATGATCTGTTGTCAAAGGAAGGTGAAACATTTATACCACCGTTTGTTAACGTGCTCGTTTTTTTCCTCTGCTTTTTCTTGGTTTTTAGGCAACCGGAGGTCTTCGTCGAGCTAGTAGCTAGCTTACGCTGCTCATTTATTACCGCGTCGGCGTCAGCGTAACCCGTCACCATGGTCGGGAGCAGCCCGTTGCAGGCCGTGCTGGTGGCCCCCGGCGTCAAGAACAGGAAGGTGCTCGCGTTCGAGCGCCGCGACGCGCTCAAGGACAAGGACGCCGCCTCCGGCCTCCTCCGCGCCGTCCTCGCCTCCAACCCGGCCCAGCGGACCGCCTTCTACGCCCTCGATCTCGCCAGGGTCGTCGACCTTTACTGGGCGTGGCGCCGCGCGCTCGCCGGCGTGCGCCCCTGCTACGCCGTCAAGTGCAACCCGGACCCGGCGCTCCTCGGCGCGCTCGCCGCGCTCGGCGCGGGCTTCGACTGCGCCAGCCGCGCCGAGATCGAGGCCGTGCTCGCGCTCGGCGTCCGGCCCCGCGACATCGTCTACGCCAACCCCTGCAAGCCCGAACCGCACCTCGAGTACGCCGCCGAGGTCGGCGTCAACCTCGCCACCTACGACTCCGAGGAGGAGGTGGCCAAGGTCAAGCGCTGCCACCCCAACTGCGAGCTCCTGCTCCGCCTCAAGGGCCCCGACGGCGGCGACGCCAGGGTCGACCTGGGCACCAAGTACGGCGCGCACGCCGACGAGGTCGTGCCGCTCCTGCGCGCCGCCCAGCGCGCGGGGGTCACCGTGTCCGGCGTCTCCTTCCACGTCGGGAGCGGCGCCAGCAACCTCGGCGTGTACCGCGGGGCCATCGAGGCCGCGCGCGCGGCGTTCGACGCGGCGGCCGCCCTGGGGATGCCGCCCATGCGCGTCCTCGACATCGGCGGCGGGTTCGTGTCCGGCCCCACGTTCGACGAGGCGGCGGCGGTCATCAACGACGCGCTCGGGCGGCACTTCGGCGACCTGCCGTGCGTGGAGGTCATCGGCGAGCCCGGGCGGTACTTCGCCGAGACGGCGTTCACGCTCGCCGCGCGCGTCATCGGGAAGCGCACGCGCGGCGAGGTGCGCGAGTACTGGATCGACGACGGGCTCTACGGCTCGCTCAACTGCATCATCATGGACCACTACGTGCCGACTCCGAGGCCGCTCGCCGCCCCGCGCCCCGGCGAGAAGACGCACACGTCCACGGTGTTCGGGCCGACGTGCGATTCCCTCGACACGGTGGTGACCGGGTACCAGCTGGCGGAGATGAGCGTGGGTGACTGGCTCGTCTTCGACAACATGGGCGCGTACACCACCGGGGCCGGTTCCAACTTCAACGGCTTCGCCACGTCGGACATAAAGATCTACGTGGCGTACTCCAGCTGAACGTGAACGGTCGACGACGTTGGGATTAATAATTTTTCATTCTTCTTTTAGACCAAAGCAATATGGTCTTTCCAGAAGCTCTTCTTCTTCTTTTTTTAGGGAATAAGTTTGTATTCAATGTACTTGGTTCCATTTGACATGTACCTGTTGGCAGAAATTGAGTTATTTTGCGCAACATCACCCTTCTGATGAATTAGTTTTTTTTTCTTTTTTTGTAATAGAACAGAGAAGCAATCCAAAGTTCAAATGCACTAACTATTTTTTTTGAGCTCACCAATTGGGCCTCCTACTGGTGGCTAATAGGATGTAGCCGCATGTTTTTTTTATTGAACGTACCACGCATCTTATATGTAGACTACTCTCGTACGTACTCCCTCCGTCCCTAAATAACTATCGCGGTTGGTGTGCGTGCCATAAATTTAACTCGATTTGTAGAAAATACGTGCAATATTTGTATATCCAAATAAATTTATTAAGAAACTAGATTAAAGCTCTTTCCAATGATACTAATTATGTACCATAAATATTAATATTTTTTAATATATATTTTATCAAAGTTGTTTGTGGGGAAGCGAAAACGACGTATATTTAGGGATAGGGGGAGTATATACTTATCTATAAACGCACTCATGTTATGCTGCTACTACGAGCACGTCCCATAGACTAGATCGGCATAGTTGAGATTGATAATTACCAATGTATACCTGGCATAATGGCTGGACCATGTTGCGATCCGTCTCTACCACAACGTTTTTCATGCCAGGTGAGCTGGCCGCTTGTACGTCCTCTCGGTGCACACATCTTCATCAGAGTCCCGACCGGAGAGCCCCACCCTTCTGGCTACCTGACGAGAGAGTGTGTCACATGGCAAAATAAAGGATTCGTCGCAGTAATCTTGAGGACCTCGGCTGCCAGTTTTGTGGACCTCTTTCGTTTGTCCATAACCCAGCATTCTTCCTGCTGAATCTCTGCAGCGTAATTTGATCCCATTGGATGCTCCTGCTAGCTTGCTTTGTTGCTTCACTAGACAACTTCAGCCTACTAGCATAAATCTGGTTCAGCATAGATGGCATATATATATGCGAATTCTAAACACCTAGTGAAAAGACATATATTTCATCTTCTTTAGCTCTCTCCAGCAGTCATCGTCTGAACATGTCAAAAATAATATATCTGAATTTTAAATATATACACCCACTAAAAGACACAAGGAAACACTACGAGAATTGGCCGAGGGTTATTGTTTTGTCTACTGTTTTCTGCTATAATTTGTATCATGTAAATTGGGCGCATGGGTTAATAGATTATCACTGCTGTAATTGCCTTTTTAGGCGAATGATACGAACACAAATGCTTGAACATTCTTCTTTCTGTTTCCTTTATTTTTGAGAGAGAAGCATGAGTTGGACGGACATCGTCAAAGGGCCTAGACAAAAATTTCAGAAACGCGGACTGTCGATCAAGATGGCCGGTAATTAACAAGCGTGTAGCAGCTGAACAGGGACGGCAGTCAGTATAACTACTTGTACGAGTTACCTTTTTTTTTAAAAAAAAACAAAAGGTCAATCATGCTAGAAATTAAGAGTACGTGCGCCGTCAGCTGCACACGTGTATGAATGTCACTGCACATACATGTGCTCAATCCAAAGGCGACCAACAGGTACCCTCGCCCTTTTCCTGCTGCCTTGACTCCATCGTGGAGTCCTGGGCTTCAGGTGGTGTTCATCAGGCAGAGCAGGGCAAGATCAGAGTCTCCGGTCAGACTCGCGCGATACGTCACGGGCTATCTCATCATCTCTCTGATGCAGGCAGCTTCCTTCACCCGGTGACGAGACCTCGTCAGAGATGTCTCCGTTCCTGCTGACGGCGCACGCGCGCGCTCGGGGTGTACGATGGTTGGCGGGTCCAAGATTCAGATGCGAAACGACGACTCGCTTAACTCGATCGATTCCTCGACGCTTCCCCGCGACCGCGCGCGAACGAAGATCAGCGTCGGTTTACTTGTGATCAGGGGCCTAGCCTACTAGGCAATGATCAATTTAATTGCCGCGTGGTCCGATCCCTTTGTGATGTCGACAGATGGGCATGACCGTTGATTTGGTCGGGAAGCACGTCCGAGAAGCATGTGAGACTTGACGCTAGCTTGAAACTCGATGGATTGACTTAGACGATGCCGACAACATGTATACGTATATGGGAAAACGTACACGTCCTGAATTTCAGTCGCTTGATACTGATACTTTTCAGTTGACGTGGGCCTCTGGACTTAGAGGGATGTCGGTCTCTAGACAGCCGGCAGATCGAGTGGGCGTGGCGGTGCGGCGAGGGACGGCGGCAGTGGTGCTTGACACTATGCTGTGCGGTGGGGGAGCACGAGCACCTGATGAGTGAAATTCTTAGTGCATGCAGCAGAAACGATGTCGTGGGAGGAATAGACATAAGGGCCGTCAGATTAGCAATTAATGGTTGTGATCAATCGACTGAGATACACGCCCTAAATTTCAGTTAGACACCTGCACATTCAGAATTCTTCATCCACCAGACCCGATCAGGGAGCCGTAGCGCCACGTACAGTACAGATAAAGTGGCACGCGTTCTTATGTTACTATGGAGACCGGAACACATACATGCATGTGTCGAACTACGTACTGAGTCGTGAGTCCTCCACTGCACGATCCATTATATGTTTAGTAGACGGCGTATCCATCAGCAACGGGCCGGGACACGTGGTGACTTCATCAAACTTTAAGATTTTGGCATGCATCGTAGTAGTCCCCCAAATATATTCATAATGGTAAAGTGTGTGTGCAGGTGTTCATAAAGATGAGCATATATGTGATGTGAGTCTGTGCCGTAATCTGACGAGATGAGCAGCACCGGCGTCACCTACCCCTCTGCTTTTTTTCCCCTATTTTAGCAGTGGAATTAGGATTCTCTTGTACCTCTTTGTTGATGGAGAAAATTTCCTCAATGCCACAAAAAATTTAACCCGTCCCTTCAATATCATTGAAATTTTGGCTATCCCTTCAATGCCATCACTTTTAATTTTCTATCTCTTCTATGCCATCACAGTTACTTTTTGATCAAAACACCGTGTAACATAACACTGTTAAAGTAGATGCATAATATATTTTTTCCGTTTTTACCCCTCTCCAAACTTATCTTCAACGCTCGGTGTAGTACGCCAGCCACGGCATGGAGCGCGCGCTCTTCCCGGACGCGTCGTTCCCGCGCAAGCAGGTCCAGCGCGTCACCGTCAAGATGGCCGAGCACAACCTCACCACGGGCGCCACGGTGGGCGCGCCGTGGCTCCCGGCGAGTACGTCATCTCTCTGAGCCGTGCGCTCGTGTCCGGCACCGGCTCCGGCGCGGAAGCCGCCGACACCGTGGCCGCGACGGTTCGCCACGCCGTCGCGCGCATGTGGCTGTGGGACGGCGGCGTCGCCCCTGCGCGCGTGACCGAGGCCATGGTGGATTACCTTGCCTCTATCGTCGCCGTCGGACGACGGGGAAATCCGGTGCATGTCGGCACGGTTCCTGAGGCACCTCGAGCGGTAACGCGAGGGCTTCGTCGCCCGGCTGAACCGGGCGATGCGGGACCGGTGGAGCGACGCCGCCGTGGACGCGGCGCTCGGCGCGCCGGCCCGCCACGCCTGCGCGACCTACCGCGCGGCGACGTCGTCGTGATTGCTGATAATCTATTACTGTTTGTTTGTTGCTTCCTGTCAATTTTTTTTATCGTTCTGTGTAGAGTTTTGTTGTTCATCACAATGGTATAGAAAAGATAGCAGTATAAATATTTCATCGGTTACCTACATGAGCAATATTGTCTTTTTTACCTTTATTTAACAGACTTTTAACAGCGCAGTCATGGAATGATATTGAAGGGATGAGGTTAAAGTTTCAGTGGCAATGAAGGGATGACCTAAATTTCGATGGCATTGAAGGGATGAGCTAAATTTCTGATGGCATTGAGGGAATTGCCCCTTGTTGATGAATGATGATTTTTCAGTCTTCCCCATGAGAAAGAAAAATGCGAAGAGCCATAGCAAACAAAAGGAAATGAGCAAAGAAGGAAGTATGAAAGACTCCGTTTTATACGCCTTGATGCAGACTATCAGTACTGAAGAATAAAGTTCGAGTACCTTCTTGAAACTATATTTCTTTTTTTCCCTAAAATTAATTAAGAGGAATTCCAAATCATAAAACTTCACATGCTCGAACAATCTGATCCGTACTCACACCTCCTAATAAGATGTGGTAAAAAAAATCTAGCAAAAATATCTTAGTTCTCGAAGACATAAACGTGCTGGATAAAGTGCACCCAAAGACACTGCACAAACTGTTTTTTTTCCTTTTGACCTCTCGCGCAGCCGCACTGCAGGCAGAGAGTCATCACGCAAGCTGCCAGAGGACTGCCAAGTGCCCACTCTCTACGCACCTTCCATGCATCGCACCCTGCCTCGGTCGTGCCTGCATCCACAGACGATGCTCCTTCCTGCCTCTTACCGCCGGCTGCGCACCAGAGCGGCGCCGCGCGCGGCATCGCGGGTTCGCGCGGGCGTGCCGCCGTGCACTTGTCGACATTGTTGCATTGTGCAGCCGCGCCAGGCCGGGCAAGGTGGACGGTTCGTTGGTGCTACTGTATAGTAATAGTGACCGGTTTGACCTTGCAGCTGCTGCCACCAACCCAGACCTTGTTTAGATCGTCGTGTAAAGTTTTTGAAATACAATCTCTTCATATTTAAACTATTAAACATAGACTAACTAAAAAACTAATTGCAAATTTCGTTCGTAAATCGCAAGCCGAATCTAACGAGCCTAATTAGTTCATCATTAGCATATATTTAATTAGTCTGTCATTAGCATATATTTATTGTAGCAATATTGTAGCAATTTATTATCTAATTACGGTCTAATTAGGTTCATTAGATTCGTCTCGCGATTTACAGTCTATTTGTGTAATGCGATTTTTTTATTATATTTAATACATCATGCATGTATCCAAACATTAATGTGATTGATGCGTAAAAATTTTGACGGAAAACTGAACCAGACACCTCAGATCTCATCTCTCCCTCTGGCTGTCGCTGTGCCCTAGCTGCCTACCTAACCCCTTGCTGGCCACTGCTCGGTCCAAGCGTGAACACGTCCCTCACCGCGGACACCCCTTGCTGGCCGCAGCGCACGACACTGATCACGCCGAGCAAGCCGCGCGCGCACCAAGACCAAAGCGATCTTGGATTCTCGCCACGCTCTGATCGCACGACACTGATCGATTGGATCGCGTAGTGGTGAATTAACCGAGCAGACATGTGAAGTACTGAAGTGCATTGCTTGGAAACTTTATGCAGGCCGGCTAACCTATGCTCTCGATTCAGCCTGCACGTGCATCCATGCCATTCCGCAACGGTACGCGATGGCTAGGATTGCAGGGTCGTTAGTTGCAGCGTTTACATCACCTTTTATCTACTTCAATGGAGGAATGACCAACTGTTTCATCTGTGTCTTTTCGATTTTAGCTGAGCAACGAGATCACATTGCTCGAGCAGCGTTTGTCAAGTCAGCGTCACTTCATCAGCCGCACCATGGGCGGAGGCAGCCCCATGCAGGCCGTGCTGGTAGCCCCCGGCGTCAAGGGCAAGAAGGTGCTCGCGTTCGACCGCGTCGGGCTCAAGGAGAAGGACGCCGTCGCCGGCCTCATCCGCTCCATCGTCGCAACGTCCAGCCCCGCCCAGCGGAGCGCCTTCCACGTCCTCGACCTCGCCAGGGTCGCCGACCTCTTCCGCGCCTGGCGCCGCGCGCTCCCCGACGTGCGCCCCTACTACGCCATCAAGTGCAACCCCGAGCCGGCGCTCGTCGGCGCGCTGGCCGCGCTCGGCGCGGGCTTCGACTGCGCCAGCCGCGCCGAGATCGAGGCCGTGCTCGCGCTCAGCGTCCAGCCACGCAGCATCGTCTACGCCAACCCCTGCAAGCCCGAGCCGTACCTCGAGTACGCGGCGGAGGTCGGCGTCAACCTCACCACCTACGACTCCGCCGAGGAGGTGGCCAAGATCAAGGACTGCCACCCCAACTGCGAGCTCCTGCTCCGCCTCAAGGGCCCCGACGGCGGCGAGGCCAAGGTCGACCTGGGGATGTACGGTGCGCACGCCGACGAGGTGGTGCCGCTCCTGCGCGCAGCCCAGCGCGCGGGGCTCAACGTCACCGGCGTCTCCTTCCACGTCGGGACCGGCGCGTCCTGCAATAACGTGTACCGCGGGGCCATCTAGTCCGCGCGCGCGGCGTTCGACGCGGCGGCCGCCCTGGGGATGCCTCCCATGCGCATCCTCGACATCGGCGGAGGATTCACGGCCGGTGCCACCTTCGACGAAGTGACGGCGGTCATCAACGACGCGCTCGCGTAGTACTTCGGAGACCTGCCATGCCTGGAGGTAATCGGCGAGCCCGGGCGGTACTTCGCCGAGAAAGCTTTCACGCTCGCCGCGCGCGTCATCGGGAAGCGTACGCGCGGTGAGGTGCGTGAGTACTGGATCGACGACGGCGTCTACGGGCTACGGCGGAGGAAAAAAAACCACTTATACGAGCGACCGCAGCTCATGTTGCTTTATCCTCTGAACCCACCGCACCGCCCACACCTCCTGTCCACTCTCCCCATTCGGGCGCCGCCTCCAATCGCTCGCCGCCCCCGAGATGGCCCGCCGCCGGCCGCAACCCCGTCGGCCCCTCGGTCCTCCGCTCGTCCTTCTCTGGGCCGGCCGCCGCCGCGCCGGGCAGGGCAGGCCGCAGGAGGCCAGGAGCCACCGTGGAGCCAGTGACTACCCGGCCCCACAGTGCGCCACGTCAGCAGTGCGGACCCGGGGCCCGAGGCAGAGTGCAGACGAAGCTGTTGCAAACAAATGTTACAGTGATCTCGTCCTACCACGAGGGGGTCAACAGTTGGTTGACCGCGCCCTCACCCCACGCAGCGCGACACGTTATCGGCACTTTGCTTTCTACTAAGAAGAAGAAGACGAGAAGAAAAAGGGGGACGCCGGATTTCACTGGAGATCGGCTCCCCCTCCGTTGTGGTATGATGCTGTCGAGACGCTCACCATCTTTCAATGCGATTCTTGGCTTTGTTCTTCGTCTTCCTCGCCGGCAGCGAGGCCTCGCCTTCGCCAACTCTTTCGCCAGCGAGTCCAGGCAGCCGTACTCCATGAGCAAGCCGCTGGACCCGCGTTCAGAGACTGACGAGCCTTCACAAGGGTCGTGGCCGCCGCCATGGCCGCCGTGGTCGCCGCAGTGCCTCGCGCACCGACGGACCACATGGAGGACACGGCCGCCAGGCAACAATGGAGTACGCCGAGGCTTCTGGGGCCGGCCATGGCCCTAACCTCATGACCCCCCTATCACCCACAGGGCCGACGCGCTTGAAGCTCTTCACAGGCCACCATCGCTGCCCAACAGTTGCATGGCATCGGGGCGAATCTTGATTGCCTCTCCACACAACTGCCGAGCGCATGGATGGACGGCCCTTGTGCGGGTGGAGGGCCAGGCTCACCCGGATCCGACGAGGGTTCCGAGTGAGGTTACCTCATTTTGCCCACACCATGGATGGTCGCGCTTCATCATCGCCGACTCCGGCGCCGGCCCTTCATCAGCTACACCGGCCGCTCCTCCGCCACCACCGCCTCGCGAGCCTTCACCGCGCCTTCCTTCGCTGACGCCTACCGGCCCTGAGCGCCGGGGCACACGGGCCGCGCGCCGAGACGAGCCCCCCTACTACGACTCCGGGGCCCTCGCCCCTCCACCCCCACCGACGACATCGGCCTCTGCGCGCCGCAACGCGACGGCGGCGGCGAACTGCCGTCCCGGTCTTCATGCCCAGGCCAACGGGCATGTCGACGGGATGGCCGGTTGGGTGACTTCCTCCGATGAGGAAGGAGCCTGAACGGTCATGGCCCGAGAGAAAGGAGGGGGGTGGGGGGGGGGGGGTGGAACGGAGCGGGGAGGCCAGATCCGGCCGGACCATGTGCTGATTCATGTCCGGCGGCCTTGGATCTGGTACGGGAGGAGGAAGTGCGGCGGCGGCGGTGGCGGGAACAAGGGCGGCGGCGGCAGCGGTTTGTAGGGGAGCTGCGGGCTGCGGCTGAAGGAAGGAGATGGTGTGGTTAGGGTTTCCTACCCTAACCGCTACTCTTTTATACGGCGGCCCACAGGCTAACTCGCTGTTGGGCCGGTGCACCCAGCAGATCATGCACGGCTAGCAAGCTCGAGCCGGCTCGCGGTTGGGCCGGTGCCCAGCAGACCTTGGCGAAGCGGATGGGCTCGATCTCGAGAATGGCTTGGCGGGCCAACGCTGCAAACGGCCTGAACAGCCCACGTGGCTGCAAGCACTGCACGCTCGCGGGCCTTGGTGCTCGAGAGCTCAGCTGATCGGTGGTGGGCCGAAACACTAGTTTCGGCCCTAAACCAAGTTATCTTTACTGTTTTATTTATTTCAGCAGTACTGTTTTACATATTTACATATATTTCATGTCGTTTAGTACTGTTTCATGCATCAGTTGTTACTGATAATCATCTGTGATTGTAAATATGTGTTTGTACTTAAGTTTGATTGATCTCATGCCATTCCAATGAATATTACCTTACGAATTATAGTTATGGTCCAGTTATATGTTTTATACAAACACAATGCATTTATTCTTTATTATGGAATGATTTGTTCCATTTTCACGGTAGTTGGTCGCACACGAGGAATATCTTAATATTTCCACGGAATTTATGCTATGTTTTCACATAGAAATTATTCCTAAGTGAGATTCCAACTTAGAAATGGAACAACAGCCTATAACATGAGTTCAATCTATGAATTTAATTCGTATTGGCCAATATCATTGTAGAGATTAACTTGATTCATTTTCAAATTGGTTATAGACAAAGTAGTATTACTATACTACTGAGAGATTTATACTGTGTTCGACATAATATATATCCTCTACATGAGAATCCAATTTTGAATTTTGAGGTAGAATGATTCCTCTATAATGATGATTGTTTTCATAATTATTCCAAATAAATGAGAATTTATTGCTGGAGTTCACATTTGATTGAATTCGCATTAAGAATTGATTGCTGGAGTTCAAAATTGAATTCACACATCAAATGTATTGTTGATTGCCTAATAATTCATATTTGGCATCCAATTTTGTAGGGAAAATAGCTGCCAAAGAGTCTGAGGTACTTGCACTTGATGGGCACAATTTTCCTCAATGGGCTACTGATCTCAAAGTGAGTCTTTCGCGAGTTGGACTCTACCAGTGCCTGACACCATCTGCTGCGGGTGATCCACCAATTCCAGATGCATTCAAGTATGGAGCCTTATACATGATAAGGAAACATATACACCCAGATCTAAAGTCTGAGTACATGTTGGAGATGGATCCACTAAAGTTGTGGGACTCCCTGAAGCAAAGGTACGAACAACAAAAGGAAATTATTTTTTTTGAGGCTTCCTATGAATGGAACCAACTGCATGTCCAGGATTTCAAATCCGTGGATGCATACAATCATGCTGTTCACAAGATAAGCCAGAAGCTCAAGTTCCGTGAGAAGGAGCCCTCTGATTTGGAGAAAATTGAGAAGACATTGTCTACAATGCTTCCATCAGAGCGACTCATAACTCAGCAGTACCGTGAGAAGTGTTTCATAACCTATGCAAATTTGATACAAACATTACGTCAGACAGAGAAAAATCATGAGCTCACTGTGTGGAACTCACAGCAGCGCCCTCCGGGTGCTTCCCCTCTACCTGAAGTTCATGTAACTCAAAAGACTGAGAGGGATGGTTCGCGCAACCACCCTAGAAACTCAACTGGAGGTAAACAGAAGAGATTCCGCAAGCCTAGGGGAGACTTCAACAACAAGGGCAAAGGCATTTCTAAACCAAATAATGACAAGAAAAGGGCTTGTTTCAAGTGTGGTTGCCACGATCACTTGGCTAAGAAATGCAAGACTCCTAAGCACTTGGTTGACTTGTACATGAAGTCAACGAGACGTGGACATAACTCTCAAGAGAAGAAGTATGAAGCACACTTTGTTTCTCATGAGCATGAGGAAGGCACCTCGGGTCTAGGCTCTAATGGAGCAGGACCAAGTGGCACCAAGAGTCTACCACATGAGGAGAATACTTCGGGTGATGACAAGATGATCGTGGAGTACGAGTCCAACGACATCTTTGTGGACCTTAACTAGACTCGTTATCTTAACTATTCGATGTTTAGATAATTATATTTGCAAGACTTGGAATGTTAAAGACATGATGATGTTCTTACTCTGTTTGTATCAGGCACTATGTTTACAATGACAATGATAATAGTATGTGTTCTATATGATTGTGATGTTTTATATTAAATTTCTGCAATTATATAGATTTATACGGGAGTATATCCGATGGAGGAGGAGATGTGCCTGGTGGATAGTTGTTCATCAAATACAGTACTTAGGGAAATAAAATATTTTCAGACTCTCACTAAAAGAGAAGGAAATGTTTTAACAATCGCAGGACGCGATGCTATGATAGTTGGCTCCGGTCGAGCCACTATTATACTCCCCATGGGTACGCGGATTACTATCGAGGAAGCATTATTGTATCCCGATGCGACTCGTACTCTCCTAAGCTACAAAGATATCCGTCGTAATGGAATACATATAGACACACATGAAGAGAATAAGGAGGAATTTCTCTTATTCACCAAGGACAACGGATTAGGCAAAGAGACACTTGAAAATATCTTATCTCTCCCCGTCAGGATTGTATTACACATACATAAAACCCGTAACACATGTTGCATATAAGGTAATTTTCCAGAACGTTGATGCATTCCAAATTTGGCATGACCGACTTGGGCATCCCGGAGTTGGGATGATGAGGAAAATTATAGGCAATTCTATTGGTCATAGTTTGAGTAGTGCTAAATTCCCACAATCTTCAAATGTTATGTGCACATCGTGTGCTACTGGAAAATTAATTTTGAGACCTTCATATCTCAAAATTAAAGATGAGCCTCTCAAATTCTTGGAGCGTATTCAAGGTGATATTTGTGGACCAATTCAGCCTTTATTTGGACCATTCAGGTACTTTATGGTTTTAATTGATGCTTCCACGCGTTGGTCACATGTGTCGTTATTGTCGACACACAACCATGCATTTGCTAGATTGATCGCTCAAGTTATCAAACTAAAAGCGCATCATCCTGAACATCTGATAAAGTGTATAAGAATGGATAATGCTGCAGAGTTCTCATCACATGCTTTTAATGACTATTGCATGGCACAATGAATTGAACTTCAGCATTCGGTCCCATATGTTCACACTCAAAATGGATTAGCAGAAGCGCTAATCAAAAGGATAAAGCTCATTGCTAGACCAATATTGCAAGGTTGTAATCTTCCAACATCATGTTGGGGTTATGCAGTTTTGCACACTGCAGATTTGATACAACTACGCCCAACTGCATACCATACAGCTTTCCCGCTGGTGCGAGGTGATCCTCCAAGTATTTCCCATCTGCGGAAATTCGGCTGCGCTGTATACGTACCGATCTCACCACCTAAGCGGACTTCAATGGGCCCTCATAGGAAATTGGGGATCTATGTGGGATATATATCTCCGTCGATCATTAAATACCTGGAGCCTCTTACTGGGGATTTGCTCACGGCTCGGTTCGCTGATAGCATCTTCAATGAAGATCATTTCCCGGCTTTAGGGGGAGCATTTAAGTATCACGCTGAAAGCCAGGAAATAAATTGGGATACCAAGAGCATCGCCACAGAGGATCCTCGTACTCAAGAATCTGAACTTCAAGTTCTAAGGATTCTGAACTTGCAAAATATTGCAAATAATCTGCCAGATGCATTTACTGCTGGTAAAGACGTCACTAAGTCCTATATACTCACAAGGAATGTGCCAGAAAGAATAGAGGTATCAAAGAAAACTATTCAACTTCATTCTTCTAGTAAGGATGGAAGAAGTACGACAATTACTACAGGTGCGGCTTCTCGTAAGCGCAATAGGAAAGAGAAGGATACTCCTTCTGAACCAGCAAATATGACTCAACCACCGGTTGAGAGGGATAGAGTGGATATAGAACATCCACAACCCACATTAATAGTGCACTCATTTTCTGATGCTGGAGCTTCAGAACACCCTGATGCAATCATTTTGGGAGATAATGAACCGTCAAGGGGAGTACAAAAAATTTTCGTGAATTATCTTGATACTGGAGAAACTTATGATCGTAAGACTACACTTATCGATATATACTTCTCTGAATCAATTGCTGAGAATCTCCATAAAGATCCAGATCCTAGATCCATGGCAGAGTGCAAGAAGCGCTCGGATTGGAATAAATGGAAGGAGGCAATTGATACAGAGTTAGCCTCACTTGCTAAGAGAGAGGTATTTTCATCAGTAGTACCTACACCTCCTAGGACCTTTCCTGTGGGTTTTAAATGGATTTTCGTCCGGAAGCGGAATGAAAACAATGAGGTGGTGAGATACAAGGCGAGTCTTGTAGCACAAGGGTTCACGCAGAGACCCGACATTGATTTTAATGAAACATATTCTCTAGTTATGAGCGGAATTACGTTCTGATATCTTATATCTTTGGCAGTACAAAATCGTCTATCTATGCAGTTGATGGACGTAGTGACCGCATATCTTTATGGGTCACTTGATTCGGATATTTATATGAAAATTCCCGATGGAATTTCTATACCAAATCAGGACGCTAATCGCAACATGTATTGTGTGAGGTCTCCATATGGCCTTAAACAGTTGAGACGAATGGGGTACAACCAACTGAGTGAGTACCTTTTGAAAAAGGGTTACTCCAATAATGATGATTGTCCATGTGTAATAAGTCATCATCAGGATTCTGCATCATATCGGTGTATGGCGATGATATAAACATCATTGGTAATACACAAAATATTGATGAAGCTTGCAATCATCTTAAGATGGAGTTTGAGATGAAGGATTTGGGTAAAACCAAATTTTGCATTGGTTTGCAAATTGAACACCTTCACTCAGGAATCCTAGTACACTAGTCTGCCTATATCCAGAAAATATTGGAGAAATTCAATATGGATAAATCATATCCAGCCAAGGCACCCATGGTTGTTCGATCAATTGATCCTGAAAAGGATGTTTTTCGACCACGGGATGAAGGAGAAGAGATATTGAGATATGAATTTTCTTATTTCAGTCTCATTGGAGCACTTATGTATCTCGCGAATAGCACCAGGCCTGATATTGCTTTCGCGGTGAACTTACTTGCAAGACATAGTGCTAAGCCGACAAAGCGTCATTGGGTAGGAGCGAAGCAAATCCTCGGATATCTAATGGCACAAAGGACTTGGGTTTGTTCTATCAGAAAAATCAAGATCCTACGTTGGTTGGATACACTGATGCTGGCTATTTATCTGATCCCCGTAATGCCAGAGTTCAGACGGGATTCATTTTCTTACATGGTGGAACTGCCATTTCTTGGAAATCGTCTAAACAGACATTAGTGGCAACTTCCACAAATCATTCTGAAATAATTGCACTTTTATGAGGCATCACGTGAATGCGTGTGGCTTCGCAGAATGATTAACCACATACAACAATCATGTGGTATTGGTTCAATGGAACTACCTACCATTATCTATGAGGATAATGCTGCTTGTGTTACGCAGATGCAAACAGGGCTGTATCAAGAGCAATATCACTAAGCATATTGCACCAAAGTTATTTTATCCTCACGAACTACAACATAATGGTGAAATAAACATCTTGCAAACGAAGTCTTGTGATAATCTCGCTGATTTATTCACTAAGTCCCTACCAGCCTCAACATTTGAGAAATGTATTCGGGGGATCAGTATGAGGAGGCTTCGTGATTTGCAAGGTTCAGGGGGAGACACCCCAAGTGATATGCTTTGATAAATGCATCACATTGTGCTCTTTTCCTTTTATGAGTTTTTTCCCATTGAATTTTCTCGTATAAGATTTTTAATGAGGCAATGTTAACATAAGTATATGTCGTATTTCTAGTTTTCCCCATGGAGTTTTATGGAAATACAAAGATATAAATTACTCTTAGAACTCTATGAGTTTGAACATTAATTACCATATAGATACTTTTCTCTTTTTTCCCATAGGATTTTTGAGGAAACGATACATATTTATTGATCAAACGGATTCGATAATGGGGAGTATTACAACAAATGTTATGGTGATCTCATCCTGCCACCAGGAGGTTAACAGTTGGTTGACCGCGCCCTCACCCCACGCACGAAGCGGCGCGACGGTTCCCAGAAGCCCACGAAGAAGAGGTGTCGGTTATTGTTCACTGCTTGTATAAATACATTTATCCTCAATGAAACCTCTTCTGGTTCTCGCCATTTTTACTGTTCATTCCCGAGTACAAGGTACTTTTACAGAAGCGACGGGCCCCCGATTCCCGGAAATGGATCCTGTGTAGCACTTCTCCCTGTAGTTGAGTAACTGACATGTGGATCCGGACTCACACGTCATTAACTCAAGTGCAGCAGTGTCCAGAGGATCCCTGTCCCGATTCCCTCATCGAAGCGGAGATTCCCACAAAGCCACACCACACGCGCACTGCGGTGACGGACACGACGCATTTCACCGGCACCAGTCCGGTGTCCGTGTCGCGCTCTGCCCCCCAGAAAACCGCACACCACGCGGCGGGTGCGCGCGCGGCCTCGCCCGCCATGGCCGCCGCCGGCGGGGACCCACTGACCCCGTCCTCCGGTGAGCCTCCCCTTCCCTGCGTCTCGCTTCTGATCGTGTGGCGGATGCGGATTCCCCTGCGCCTACCGTTCCTACTTGTTGGGGAAATGTTGCTTTGTTTTCCGCTTCATTTCTTCGTTTGTGCGTGGGAGGGAACGCGGGATCTCCGTTGGCTTGGGGGATGTTGGTGCTGCATTTTGCACTGTTCGGCGAGGGCTTCGGTGGGGATTTAGGGTTTTGTTGGGGTTCGCTTGGGGTTGGGGTGGGGGGGGGGGGGGGGGGGGGGAATTTCCTTCGGGTTCGGGGGGATTGTGTACGTTTGTGCCCGGATGAGGCCGCCAGTCGCAAACGCTTCGGTTTACTGTCTTCCATTGGTCTCCGTGTGGGTTGGGGCTTCATGCTTTGCCTCGGTGATCGCCGGGGTGATTTTCTGGGCAGGGGTCCAAGCTTCTGTTGTAGCGGACTTTTTTTTTTTGGGGGGGGGGGGGGGGATCACCGTGGCATGGCTTGCCATTTTTAGGCTGGAATTATCTGGTTTCGATGGGTGGAAGTCTTATTAGGCATTCATTATAGCCCTCTGTATGTGTTTTTTCTTGGATTTGCTAGGATAAAATTTTCCATGTGCTGGTTAGGCAGAAGATGAACGCTGAAACTCAGAGTCATAAGCTCCCGTAGGAAAATGGCTTTGGATTGAGGGCATCTTTCAGAGAAAACTATTTGTCCAGTCATCTTTCTTTGTGCTTAGCAAGTTATGCACTGCTGTTTTTTCTGTTCTGCTTTGGGGATACCTGCCTCTGTTTTGTTTGCTGAAACTGTAGTTTAGAATGTCTAAGGGACGGATAACAGGTGAAGCAGAGATGATAACAGTTTTGATTTATGCTCCCGTTGTGCTCTGCTCAATATTTAGTTAGCTATAGATGACACTGATCTTTACCCACAAACTGTAGAGAATGAATGGTTGTCTTGTACTTCATGTGGGGTAGTGAAATGAGGGTAGCAACGGTGTAAGCAGTAGCGTGACCGTGCTCATCGCTCACATATTGCTTGCTTGGTCAGCTTCTGTTTTCACCATTTCCATGTTATTATGCAGACTAAGTAAAAATACATGACATATACATGAAATGCTCATTCTATTGTTATGATTACCCAGCTTCTGTTTTCACCATTTCCAAGTTATTATGCAGACAAAGTAAAAATACATAACATATACATGAAATGTCATTCTTTTGTTATGATTACTCTTCTTGCTACATAAGCAGGTTGACTTGGTTGATTTCATGTTGTCCACTGTATCTAGACTGTCATATAAAGTTATGTCTCATCTTCTCTAAGTGAAGCTTTTTTGCTTTTATAATTCCTTATTTTCTCCACACATGCTATTTTCTTCTGATTAACATCTTTGTGAGGTAAACATTATATTAACAACTAGTAAAATCAAGTTTTCCTTATATATTTGTGCTGTTAGATGCATTTATACTGCTAGAACTCTGTAAACAAAATCTGTGTTGTATTTTGCAACTTATTACAATGTCTGCTTCTCTTTCGGAAATGTATTCTTGATGTTTTTCGTAGAAATATACAAGATCTGGCATTGTGAGTAAATTTACTTGGCCTTTCTCTCCTGTGATAGTAATCCTTTTGTTTTTTGTAGGCATATTTTACAGAAGGCACAAGAAATCTGCTGAGCGTAATACCAGTGTATTAACACCTGGAGTTGCAACCTATTCCAGTGGTCATGCACTTCCTGTTGCGAGTAGGGTCCCCAGTTTGGAATTTGGCAGTGCTAGCAAGGAATGGGAAAACATTCGTCAGCGCAAGGTCCAATTGATCAACTTCCTTTCTACTCTGGAACGTCCCTCTGAAAATTCTGTGATAGCCAACAGAATGGCAGGTGGCAAATTGAACAATTATTCTATGGAGCCAAGAGAACAGCAAGAAAATACTCCAATAATAGTAATTTCAGATGATGAGGATGAAAAAAATTCAGGATACAATAAGTTTTCACTAAAGATAAACAAAGAACTGACAACATCTGATTTGGCTAGTAATATCATGAAATGGGTGGCATCCAATGGGATGAGCCAAGCATTTGAAACCATGCATGTTGAAGGAGACAAAAATATGCAGATTGTTCCATATGGTCAAAGTGCTGCTTTAGTGAATCAATTTCCTTTGCAAACCAGCTGGCAGCCATCTATTCAGTTTGAGAGAGTTGTATTGCAGAAAAGGCCTGAGGAGCAGCGTATGCAAGATCTTGTGGTATTTACCTTTCAACTCCAGTTAATTAGTGAATGTTCAGTTCTACAAATCTGTATTTTTGTGCTTATTCTACTATGTGTGCAAAGATGAACGACTTTGTATTCCAATTCTTAGTTCTCGTTTTTCATTCTAGGCTGTTAACATAGCGGAGAAGAGAGCAGAAACACAAGTGTTCCTTTCACATCCTACAGAGAAAAAGCGAAGGAGATCAGACCCCAGCTTGCATGTCAGCGAAGATGCTACCTGTGCCCCTAGACAAAGGAAAAGAAAATCTGGCACAGATCCAGTAGCTGCTGATTTGCCATTGGATTTAGGACAAACTGATATTTCATCAGAACCTGACCTGCCTATGAAGGAAGAGGAGAAACCAAAAAATGAAAGTGACGGTCTTGAGGAATATTGGAAAGATTTTGCGTTGGCCATCGAAAGTACAAAGGTATGCGTGTCAACCACAGAATTTGGTTTATAGTGCAGCGCTCTTTAAAAATTTCCAGATGACTGCTAGTTCTGCTTGTGAATACATGTTGTATTATCTATTTGAATATTGAGCGCTGCTTTCTACGAAGCATCTTCATGGTAGTACATTATGCCTGGTTGATTGGAAGAAATATACTCCATTTCACAATGTAAGGTTAAGCCAACAATATGAACACTGCAAGAAAGCAAAAGTCCTTTCCCTCTTAATATAAAGATACACAGATCTCCTGCGTGTTCGAGAAAAAAAAAAGAAAGCAAAAGTCCCAACATAATTTGTTAGAGATGGAGAAAAGCTGTGCCTATAAGGGATGAAATGCTCCAATAGACATGTCAAGATCACACTGTATTAATTTTTACGCACAGCCATGACAACTACACCTAGATTGCAATGATGACTTGTATCGTGACATAATAACTCCCAACAAAACGGAGTATCTTATTATATGTGAGCTAAGTGATAAATAATGAATAGGGGTTCATTAGCTGAAGTGTTCAAAAATGCATTCCGTTGCCTTTTTGAGGCTTCTTATCTATCATGACAATTTTGCATACTTGCTGTTCGGTTCAGTTGTTGGTAACCGGTTTGTATTATCTGTGATTCTTGATTTGGTTACTTTTAATGGTCCAGATTGACGCATTTAATGAGGCGGCAAATGAGAAATGTTGCTTTGTTTTCCGCTTCATTTCTTCGTTTGTGCGTGGGAGGGAACGCGGGATCTCCGTTGGCTTGGGGGATGTTGGTGCTGCATTTTGCACTGTTCGGCGAGGGCTTCGGTGGGGATTTAGGGTTTTGTTGGGGTTCGCTTGGGGTTGGGGTGGGGGGGGGGGGGGGGAATTTCCTTCGGGTTCGGGGGGATTGTGTACGTTTGTGCCCGGATGAGGCCGCCAGTCGCAAACGCTTCGGTTTACTGTCTTCCATTGGTCTCCGTGTGGGTTGGGGCTTCATGCTTTGCCTCGGTGATCGCCGGGGTGATTTTCTGGGCAGGGGTCCAAGCTTCTGTTGTAGCGGACTTTTTTTTTTGGGGGGGGGGGGGGGGGGATCACCGTGGCATGGCTTGCCATTTTTAGGCTGGAATTATCTGGTTTCGATGGGTGGAAGTCTTATTAGGCATTCATTATAGCCCTCTGTATGTGTTTTTTCTTGGATTTGCTAGGATAAAATTTTCCATGTGCTGGTTAGGCAGAAGATGAACGCTGAAACTCAGAGTCATAAGCTCCCGTAGGAAAATGGCTTTGGATTGAGGGCATCTTTCAGAGAAAACTATTTGTCCAGTCATCTTTCTTTGTGCTTAGCAAGTTATGCACTGCTGTTTTTTCTGTTCTGCTTTGGGGATACCTGCCTCTGTTTTGTTTGCTGAAACTGTAGTTTAGAATGTCTAAGGGACGGATAACAGGTGAAGCAGAGATGATAACAGTTTTGATTTATGCTCCCGTTGTGCTCTGCTCAATATTTAGTTAGCTATAGATGACACTGATCTTTACCCACAAACTGTAGAGAATGAATGGTTGTCTTGTACTTCATGTGGGGTAGTGAAATGAGGGTAGCAACGGTGTAAGCAGTAGCGTGACCGTGCTCATCGCTCACATATTGCTTGCTTGGTCAGCTTCTGTTTTCACCATTTCCATGTTATTATGCAGACTAAGTAAAAATACATGACATATACATGAAATGCTCATTCTATTGTTATGATTACCCAGCTTCTGTTTTCACCATTTCCAAGTTATTATGCAGACAAAGTAAAAATACATAACATATACATGAAATGTCATTCTTTTGTTATGATTACTCTTCTTGCTACATAAGCAGGTTGACTTGGTTGATTTCATGTTGTCCACTGTATCTAGACTGTCATATAAAGTTATGTCTCATCTTCTCTAAGTGAAGCTTTTTTGCTTTTATAATTCCTTATTTTCTCCACACATGCTATTTTCTTCTGATTAACATCTTTGTGAGGTAAACATTATATTAACAACTAGTAAAATCAAGTTTTCCTTATATATTTGTGCTGTTAGATGCATTTATACTGCTAGAACTCTGTAAACAAAATCTGTGTTGTATTTTGCAACTTATTACAATGTCTGCTTCTCTTTCGGAAATGTATTCTTGATGTTTTTCGTAGAAATATACAAGATCTGGCATTGTGAGTAAATTTACTTGGCCTTTCTCTCCTGTGATAGTAATCCTTTTGTTTTTTGTAGGCATATTTTACAGAAGGCACAAGAAATCTGCTGAGCGTAATACCAGTGTATTAACACCTGGAGTTGCAACCTATTCCAGTGGTCATGCACTTCCTGTTGCGAGTAGGGTCCCCAGTTTGGAATTTGGCAGTGCTAGCAAGGAATGGGAAAACATTCGTCAGCGCAAGGTCCAATTGATCAACTTCCTTTCTACTCTGGAACGTCCCTCTGAAAATTCTGTGATAGCCAACAGAATGGCAGGTGGCAAATTGAACAATTATTCTATGGAGCCAAGAGAACAGCAAGAAAATACTCCAATAATAGTAATTTCAGATGATGAGGATGAAAAAAATTCAGGATACAATAAGTTTTCACTAAAGATAAACAAAGAACTGACAACATCTGATTTGGCTAGTAATATCATGAAATGGGTGGCATCCAATGGGATGAGCCAAGCATTTGAAACCATGCATGTTGAAGGAGACAAAAATATGCAGATTGTTCCATATGGTCAAAGTGCTGCTTTAGTGAATCAATTTCCTTTGCAAACCAGCTGGCAGCCATCTATTCAGTTTGAGAGAGTTGTATTGCAGAAAAGGCCTGAGGAGCAGCGTATGCAAGATCTTGTGGTATTTACCTTTCAACTCCAGTTAATTAGTGAATGTTCAGTTCTACAAATCTGTATTTTTGTGCTTATTCTACTATGTGTGCAAAGATGAACGACTTTGTATTCCAATTCTTAGTTCTCGTTTTTCATTCTAGGCTGTTAACATAGCGGAGAAGAGAGCAGAAACACAAGTGTTCCTTTCACATCCTACAGAGAAAAAGCGAAGGAGATCAGACCCCAGCTTGCATGTCAGCGAAGATGCTACCTGTGCCCCTAGACAAAGGAAAAGAAAATCTGGCACAGATCCAGTAGCTGCTGATTTGCCATTGGATTTAGGACAAACTGATATTTCATCAGAACCTGACCTGCCTATGAAGGAAGAGGAGAAACCAAAAAATGAAAGTGACGGTCTTGAGGAATATTGGAAAGATTTTGCGTTGGCCATCGAAAGTACAAAGGTATGCGTGTCAACCACAGAATTTGGTTTATAGTGCAGCGCTCTTTAAAAATTTCCAGATGACTGCTAGTTCTGCTTGTGAATACATGTTGTATTATCTATTTGAATATTGAGCGCTGCTTTCTACGAAGCATCTTCATGGTAGTACATTATGCCTGGTTGATTGGAAGAAATATACTCCATTTCACAATGTAAGGTTAAGCCAACAATATGAACACTGCAAGAAAGCAAAAGTCCTTTCCCTCTTAATATAAAGATACACAGATCTCCTGCGTGTTCGAGAAAAAAAAAAGAAAGCAAAAGTCCCAACATAATTTGTTAGAGATGGAGAAAAGCTGTGCCTATAAGGGATGAAATGCTCCAATAGACATGTCAAGATCACACTGTATTAATTTTTACGCACAGCCATGACAACTACACCTAGATTGCAATGATGACTTGTATCGTGACATAATAACTCCCAACAAAACGGAGTATCTTATTATATGTGAGCTAAGTGATAAATAATGAATAGGGGTTCATTAGCTGAAGTGTTCAAAAATGCATTCCGTTGCCTTTTTGAGGCTTCTTATCTATCATGACAATTTTGCATACTTGCTGTTCGGTTCAGTTGTTGGTAACCGGTTTGTATTATCTGTGATTCTTGATTTGGTTACTTTTAATGGTCCAGATTGACGCATTTAATGAGGCGGCAAATGAGAAAGAAGAGGATCATGGAAAGGTGGAGGATGTCGACTGCAATCATGACATTCGGATTCATGAAGATTTGGGCCATGTGTGCCGTGTCTGTGGAATGATTGTGAGAAGAGCTGAATCAATAATTGATTATCAGTGGAAAAAGGTTTGTAGTCTGTTTGGGATATAGGATGCCTTTGTAGCTCTCATTCATTTAGCACTGAAGTTATTGTTATGCATGCATGTACTTTTCACTTTGGGAAAATCCTAAGAACAGGCTCCATGTTGGGGTGTTCTTGTTTAGCAAATGGACTGGTAGTTAATTCTTACATTAGTTCTGCTCCGCTTACGTTACAGTTTCAAGTTTTGAACACCTGTGATGTTAGCTTATCTTCTCATTTCAGTTCATGTGCACTAGTTCCATACTCGTTGACATCAGTCCAGCTGCATGATCCTTACAGTTTAAACTTTTGAGCACTTGTGCTGTTAGCTTACCTGCCTATTCCACTTGACATGCACTAGCTCTATACTCTGCCTTGATAATTTCATTATTCTCACCTTGTATGCACATGGAACAAGTTGTGAAATACTGCCTCCGTTTTGGTAAATTTAGATATATAGTTTTTTGCTATGCACCTAGATATACGCTGTCTAGATACGTAGCAAAAACTATATATCCCGATTTGCTAAAATGACCTACAATTTGGAACGGAGGGAGTATAAACAAATTTCATATTGTCATTTCCTTGAGAATGTCAAAACCTTTTCGCTAATAGGTCTCCCCCTGGTCTAGTCTTTCTCACATCAGTTCCAGCTAGTATGAAACAATAGAAAATCATTGGAATATAACTCAAAGATCAGTAATTGCTTTTTTTCATTTGTACAAAAGACATGTTTACTTGCAGAGTAACCTTGAACTTAGGTCATTTTGCTGAAAGCCTGAGATATTTTGGTTGCTCCCCTAAATAGTAAATTAATATCAATTTATATTATAATCATGAGATTCAAATGAAATTCAAATCAATTTCTTTTATAATCATGAGATTCAAATGTGTAAATCTGCACAGAAGAGAGTAGTATTGGAGAAACCAAGTGACCTTAACGTTTTCTTTATTTCAGGCTTCAAGGAGAAGAACAAGTTGCTATGGAGGACATTCAAAGGACGCTGATGGGATAGATTGTGGTAGTGTTAAACTGTCTGAAGATTTCATAGTTGGAGATATTGCTATTCATCCTAGACATGCTAAGATAATGAGACCACACCAGTTGGAAGGATTCAACTTTTTGGTTAAGAATTTGATCGGAGACAACCCTGGAGGTTGCATTCTTGCTCATGCCCCAGGTTCGGGGAAAACATTTATGCTTATAAGTTTCATTCAGAGCTTCCTAGCAAGGTATCCATCTGCAAGGCCCCTTGTTGTGCTACCCAAAGGGATATTAGGTACATGGAAGAAAGAAATTCAACAGTGGCAAGTACAGGATATACCGTTGTACGATTTCTACTCTGTTAAGGCTGAAAAAAGAGTAGACCAACTGGAAGTCCTCAAATCATGGGAAGACAAGATGAGTATACTGTTTCTTGGATACAAGCAGTTCTCCACAATTGTCTCTGATGATGGGGGCAGCAAAGCAGCAGCTGCATGTAGGGACAGACTGCTAAAGGTCCCCAACCTTTTGATAATGGATGAGGGTCATACACCAAGAAATAGGGAGACTGATGTTCTAGAATCTCTGAGTAGAGTCGAAACACCACGCAAAGTGGTCCTTTCAGGTACACTATTCCAGAATCATGTTGAGGAAGTGTTTAACATTTTGAATCTTGTTCGCCCAAAGTTTCTCAAAATGGAATCATCCCGTCCTATTGTTAGAAGGATAATGAGTCAAGTAGAAATGTCAGGCAGAAGTTCGAAATACAGTGCATTTACTGAGTCAGTTGAAAAAACATTGCTGAATGATGACAACTTCAAGAGAAAAGCTCATGTCATTAGAGGTCTTAGAGAACTTACAAAGGATGTTCTTCACTACTATAAGGGTGATATCTTAGATGAACTACCTGGCTTAGTCGACTTCAGCGTGTTCTTGAAACTCACTTGCATTCAGAAAGAGATTATTCAAAAGAAGATGGGAGCATATGACAAGTTCAAAAGAAGTGCAGTAGACACTTCATTGTATATTCATCCTTGTCTTTCAGAAATTTCAGAAGTTAATGCTGAGGATAGGGCTAACAACTTGACAGATAAGTCAATTGATAATCTGATTGATTCCATCGATGTGAGAGATGGGGTGAAGGCCAGGTTTTTCATGAATATCCTGTCACTTGCTAGGTCTGCAGGAGAGAAATTACTTGCTTTTAGCCAATATCTACTTCCAATGAGATTTTTGGAAAGGCTGCTGGTTAAGGTGAAGGGCTGGCATGTGGGGAAAGAGATTTTCATGATCTCTGGTGATACTAGTCAAGAAGACAGAGAATTGATAGTCGATCAATTTAACAACTCTGCTGATGCAAAAGTACTGTTTGGTTCTATCAGGGCATGTGGCGAGGGTATCTCCCTTGTTGGCGCGTCGAGAGTTGTCATTTTAGATGTTTACGTGAACCCATCTGTCACCCGTCAAGCGATTGGGCGTGCATTCAGGCCTGGACAGCAGAAGAAAGTGTTTGTATACAGGCTTGTAGCTGCTGATTCTGCCGAGGAGAATCACCATGAGTCCGCATTCAAGAAGGAAGTTATATCGAAGCTGTGGTTCGAATGGAGTGAGCACTGCACAACAGAAGACTTCAAACTTGGTCAAGTTGATATTGATGACTGTGGGGATGAATTATTGGATACTAAAGCAATGCGTCAGGATGTCAAGGCACTGTATAGAAGGTGAACCCCTGCCTCTCAATGTCTCTCGATATTGTTTTGCATGCTAGTAGCCTCATCCAGAATTTGTGTTTGTGTAGGTAGGTAAGAAGCTTTGTGGCCACTGGACGCCATGTAAATATTGCAATGTTGATCTTCCGAGCTGGTACATGATCTGATGTAAGCAGATTTTCCTCTCGAATCATGCCTTACATTACATCATGAAAACAGTGCTTTAACGGGTACTGTTTCTTTGCAGGGGTGATACAGTGGCTGGCTTCGTTGTGGTGACAGACCTCAGTTTGATCTAAGCTAGGACTTTACGTTTCTTAGTCATTTTCAAACTATGTTTATGGTATGGCTCCTTTGTAGTATGTGCCAACTTGTGACAGCAATCAGGTTGATCCTCGATTCCTCTTGACTCTTAGGTCAAGTTTCTGAGGATTAACAGCCATCGTTTTCACCTCATAAAGTTTTCGTGGGCAACAGGAAACAACTCAATAAACCCTTTCGTGAATGTGCATTCAGTTTGTTTTGTTCTCCAGCATTGGAGGCTATGCAGCTGTTTTGTTCTTGGGTGTTGGAACTACTAGGAAGAATGGCGCGCTACGCTGCGCCCGATCGGAATCAGCGGTGTTTTCTTTATTGTTTCAATGTTGAACATAGTGAATGAGTCAAAGCAAGTAGGGTACATTACATGGAAAAATATGATGAGGTAGTACTATTAGCCAGCTGGGTGTTATGGACTTATCATATCAGTAGAACATGTATGCAAAGGCAACAATACTTCTTTCATATTAGAGTATGGAGTAAAGCACTTTGGTTAACTTAAGAAATGGGTCATAACTGAAGCAGCAAAGGAATCATTTTCATATTAGAGTATGGAGTAAAGCACTTTGGTTGACAGAAGAAATGCGTCATAACTGAAGCAGCAAAGGAATCATGGGAACATGGTTGCCATGCGGAAGAATTTAGGCCCTATCAAAGAAGATGTTTATCCTGCATGTCTTAAGTTTTGACGAAGCATATAGATACTGCAAGTGATGTTATCAATTAAGGAAACGTAAATTTCAGAAAATAAATCATGTGTATTGCAACCACTAAAGATGACATTCCTAAAACATGGTCTCTAATATCTTTTTAGTTTTGTAATCACATGATATATGCTACTGATCCACCATCACTTAGTGGACATGGCCAATTAGAAAACATAGTGAAAATACAAAGGGTTCAAAACTTAAAACACATACTTCAATGCTTAATGAGAAGGAATTGTGGGATATTTGATTTAGTGTCTCCTGATTCAGTGAAGTGGCAATCAATCAAGTCAGATATAAAAACATAAACCGGTTCACACTCAGTGGAAAATGAGCTAAAATCACAGATCTTGTCTACAAAATATTGCAGCCAAAAGATGAAATAATCTGAAGTATCATACTTCTTGCTATACAGGTACCATAATAAACTTTGGTGAAACTCTGAATAGATGCTATAGCGATAGAAAGCTGTTCATTAAGCAAACATATAAATCATAGATGTTGTCTACAAACATTGGTTCCATGGAATGGAAAACTGTTCTTTTTTTCATTAATCTTTAAGAAACCAAACGCAGAAGTTACCATCATACAAACAATCCAGTTACAGAAAACTTCTGTACCTTGTCCATGTTGAAGGTATGGCTGATCACAGTAGAAACATGCTAAGTCAATAGCCATGCATGTGGATATTTTATATGTTTGCTGATAAATTATTTTCAGAGGCTAAAGTATATGTATCACGTTTACATTTATTATCAAAACTAATAGGTCATCTGAAAGCACGATAAACATACATAACGGTGTTAAAGGACCTGTAATTTCAACTTTACAAAGACTCAATTGGTGCTTATTGTTGATTATTTTGTTAGATAAACTATGAAGAATAATTGGGGAAAGAAGGCTCAAGCTATTTGTATAAGCAGAAACATATGACACTGTATAAACCAAAAAAAATATTTATTCCTACCTATACGACATGAACAGAGGATTTAGAAACTACTGATTACTGTAGGTTGGGGCAGAAAAGGTAGAAAGAGAAGAAATATTAATTGATGTGCCCAGGACCATGGATGCCTGCACTTTGAACATTGATGAAATTAAGCATAAATGCAACACCTAACCATTGCTGGATCAATCTGCTGCTATGGAGCAAGATCGATAGAAGGGCTTCATGTCGACAATGCAGATCCTGATTTCTGACGCATACAACTGCACTGGTGAGGATTCAGAGATGGAATCTGCCACTCCATGTGTACACCCAAGCATGTTACTAATCAAGTTTTGTGGACAATTTCATGCAGAAAATTGTCAAATAGATAATTAGAAGAAAAAAGTGCATCAGAACATGTGGAACTAACGCAACAACTGTCTGGCATGAAGAGCGGTAGACCTCTGAATGTATTCAACATGCTATTGTATCCATCTAACGCTGATTTTGGAGAGGGGCTATGCAAACAGGAAAAAAGATTACTACATATAAATCGAATCATATCAAGCAGAGAGCTGCCACTCACCCACCATCGCTGTTCTTTGGAGCTGTCCCTCTCATCTTGCTGGCAGTGGAGCTACGAAGGTTGGGATTTGTGTGACCTCATTGATGGTAGTCCAATCGAGAATTGCAGGCAGATGAAGAAAGGCGGGGTGCTGGGGAAGCGGTGGGACGGATGAGAGTGGCTGCGACCCGAACTGTCGCCGACCTTTTGAACTTGTCGTGGGTGGCGCAGTGAGGGAGGTCGTGGTGAGGAACAGTACCAGCAGCGAGAGGGGAGGCGCGAGAGGGCGGCAGCGACCTGCGAGGCTACGACCCGCCGGAGTCGGCGACGACGGCGAGGAAAAGGTACGTCACGGAGGAACAGGGTCTTGGCGATTTTATCACGAGGCACCGACGACGCACACCCGCCCAAGCCCAGCAGTCTGCAACGGCCGACGGCAGAGACTACGTGAGTTGGGCCGAAAATAGTAAAAATAGAGAAAGGGCCCACAACGGGACACGCGTCGGCTACCCATACGGTTAAAGTGCACGGTGTGAGGTTATTCTGTTCTCTTTCTACCTTTTCTGCCCCAACCTACAGTAATCAGTAGTTTCCACCAACGGGACACGCGTCGGCTACCCATACTGATTCCACCAACAGTTCCTAAAAATTTGCTCCTAATGACTCATCATCCAACAAGAGCCCACCACACCAACCACCCCTGCCTGCTCAATTGCATCTAGCGTTCTTCTTTCTGAGTTCTGATCCATCTGACTTTTGAGCTGCTTCTCATCGATGCTTTGTGCCAAACTCACATTATCGTAGGCAAACTATGAGTTCAACAACGGATTTATCATTTCTATGCCAAGTGGAGTATTCAATATTCTATTCAAGAGCTCCTTGCTTTCTATCGTTCTGCGCCTGCAGGAGGCCCTCATCGTCGAGCTGCTGGTGCTCTACAACCGCACCTCTCCCTATTACAGTGATCGCCGCTGTGACTCTATCCAATTTCGAGTTCCAATGACCTCTAGTCAACGAGATGTGGCTGCACGTAGTTTGAGAATCAGAGGCGGTAGCCGGAGTCTCTAGCAGGTCGCCCTGCGACGCCGGCCGGTGATGGCCGCCTTCGTCAGGAGAACGGGTGGGGTGTCAGCTTTGCATGAGAGCAGAGAGGTTGATGGGCTGAAGAGAAAATGGCGTGTAGCAAAGGAATCACGCGGGACGAAGAAGAAATAGGCGGACATCGGATATTGGGAGTGCGAGCTAGCGGTGGAAATTTGGCCTGGGTTACCGCAAGGATTGGGCGACGCGAATAAATTGGGACTCGATTTGGGCAGTGTTGGAGGTATGTTTTTCTCGTTTATTTCTAAAACTGACTTTTTAAAATATATTTTAGGCACACTTGGAGATGTTTATGCAGTGCCCCAACTGTTCAAAAAACTATACAGTGCCCTTCTGCCCGGAGGCCGGGCCGGAGCCCCATGCATGGCCTCCCACTGCTCCCAGAGCCAAAACGTCCTCGATGCCGGGGGACGCGGTCGCTGCTTCGTCTCGCTTGTCTCGCTTCCTGCTCAGGTACGGTGTGCGCGGGGCTGCCGCCGCCGCCGCTTGGCATCATTTGTAGGATCAGGACAGGGGATCTTTGGTCATGTTTGCTACAAGAATCTCCAGCAGAGTACTCATCTTTCATATTCTATATATTTTCTCTAATAGTATATTTTGTATTTTTGTAGTGAGTACTATAGCAGATTACTTAATAGATAGGGTAGATGAAGCAGTTCCCCTACATTTGATCAAGAGGGACGTGTATTTTATCGATCACCGAAAAAATTTTGATATTAACGATGGAATTGGTAATCTGGTGGAGCATCTCTCGTTACCGAGAGAAAAATTAAGAAAACTGCTGTTTTCGATGCCTACACGTGAACGTGATGCGTGAACCAACCGAAGACCAGCAGGCGAAAGGCTCCCGCGAGGCTGCTGTCAGCGCCACACCACAACGATGGTACGGGTTGCCTCCAAGCGACAGCCACGCCCACGGCCCAGAGACTCGTACGACGTCGTGTCGCTCCTGCAGTCTCACCCGGACGCCGGACGCCTCGCGCAGATCCACTCCCACGTCGTCACCTCCGGCCTGGAGGGGGACCGCTTCGTGGCCGCCGGCCTCGTCGCGCGCTACGCCGCGCTGGGCCGCGCTGGCGTGGCGGCCGCACGCAACGTGTTCGACCGCGCGTCCCACAGGGACGCCTTCCTCTGGAACGTCATGCTCCAGGGCTATGCGCGGGCCGGACCGTCGCACGCTCGAGAGGCCGTCGCGCTCTTCGCGCACATGCGCGCGAGCACCCGGGCGCCCGCGGCCGGGAACCGCTACACGTACACGTTCGTCGTCAAGGCGTGCGCCGCCGCGGGGGATGACGACGCGGGTCGCGCCGGCCGGGCCGTGCACGCGCTCGCGGTCGGAGCCGGGGTCGACCTCGACGTCTTCGTGGGCAACGCGCTCGTCGCGTTCTACGCAAGGTGCGGCGACGTGGCGGCGGCGAGGAAGGTGTTCGACCTGGTGGCCGCGAAGGACGTCGTGAGCTGGAACTCGATGATCGCCGGGTACGCCCAGAACGGGCACTCGGACGAGGCGGTCGCGCTGCTCCGTTCCATGCTGCGGCGCGGCGCAACCTGCCGGCCAGACCATGTCACCTTAGTCGCCGCGCTGCCGGCCTGCGCGGCGTCGGCGGCCGCCCGCGAAGGCCTGTGGGCGCACTCATACGCGGTAAAGAAGGCCTTTCGCGTGGACGATGCGTTGGCTAGCGGGCTCATTGCCACGTACGCCGCATGTGGCAGGCTAGACACCGCCCGGGCCATCTTCGACCGCGCACCGGGCCGGAGCCAGGCCGTCTACAGCTCAATGATCCAGGCTTACGGGAGCCACGGCCACGGCGTCGAGGCACTGAACCTGTTCCGCCTTATGCTGGCGAGCGGCATTGCGCCCGACGGCATCTGCTTCGTGTCCGTGCTTTCGGCTTGCGCGCACGGCGGACTGGTCGACGACGGGCTCAGGGTCTTCGGCACCATGGGAGACCACGGCGTGGAGAGGCGGCAGGTGCACTACGCCTGCGTGGTCGACTTGCTCGGCCGCGCCGGGCAGCTGTCGCGGGCGCTCGGGTTCGTGGAGTCCATGCCGTTTGAACCGGGGAGAGACGTCTGGGGCGCGCTGCTCGGCGCCTGCCGTCTGCACGACGACATGGAGCTCGCCGAGCGTGCGGCCGAGCGCCTGCTCGTCCTCGACGCAGGGAACGCTGGCCGGTACGCCGCGTTGGCTCAGATGTACGACGACGCCGGCAGGTGGGACGACGCGTCGAGGGTGAGGAGAATGATGCGGGTTCGAGGGGTGAACAAGCCACTTGCAAGTTGCAAGCAGTATTGTTGAGGGACACATGGACGCAGGGTCTAACCGCGGCTGAGAAGTGAGAATCCCCAGCCTCCCAGGCTTTCTAGCAGAATAAGCAATGTGTTACTTCCATCAAGATGGCTATGCAGAGTGCATAGTAGACGACCAAACAGAAACAGGGTGAACACGAGGGTGAACAAAATGTTCAAAACGGGTGGTATAATCGTAATGGAAATGGAATCACTGTCAAGGATCCTATCATATGGTTCATTTACAAACGCTGCGAGAACTTACAGAGGAACAACTCTACAAACACCATCAACAACTTGAGCTTTCCCTGCGTCAACTATGGATGATTACAGGTATGGTACAAATTCTGCGACAATCCCCCCAAATTTAGACAGTTACAAAGTTCACAGGCGGATATGATCCAGCTTCAACTCTGAAAAGGTCAATTCTTTGTATGTAATGCTACATGGTTAGCGAATCAGGAAGTGAAGTTGAAGCTCCGAGAATCTTGCCGCCGACGTCAGGAAAGCATTCTTGGTCTGGTAGTGAGCCGATCTTACCATCAGCCTCCACCTTGACTGGGTACTTGAGGAGGTGCCCTTGTAGTGTTCTAATTTCTTCGGCTGTAAACCTTTGCCAGTTCTCTTCAGCTATTTGATTCACAAACCTTACACAGTCCAAACTCGAAGGATCCTTGAAGCGATCATCAACCATTCCAAGGTGCTCTGCCCAGAGAGATGTTCTGTATCCATATACCTGAAGGGGGAAAAAATAATACGTGGGTAAAGGAAAATGATATGAGCAGTTGTATAATAGCATTATTTTTAAGTGTAGGGTTGTACAATCTCAAAACAAGTTACTAGTCAATAGCAATATTTCAGTAAGCAATTTGGTAGAAAGAACTTGATCTCGAGGACCAAGGTTGTAGAATCATCAAAATTGCAGTAAGCAATTTGGTAGAAAGAAGACGTTATCTTGAGAACCAAGCCACAAACCTGGCCATGAGGATGTCTATTCTTTGTAGACCATGCGTAATGAGGCTGGTATGCCCCCATTGCAATTTCAGTATCTCTGGAACCTGCCAGGGATCTCTGGTTGATGTTTGCCGAACCCAGAATGACGTATTCATCATCCACAATCATCCCTTTTGCATGAACGTAGATCATGAACCGCCGATATTTTGTAGCTAAGGCCTGTAGGTTTTAAAAGCATAAGAAAAATTAAAATAAGAATGTGACTGCTTATTAAATTATTAAGAAGAAAAACGAATAGAACTAGGCTCAGGACAATATGGCACGTTGTGTATGTGTGCCAGTTCTTCAAAGGCTTCAGAGCCATACATGAGCAGACAACAAAAGGACTTTAGAATGACAAGAGCCCAGTCACACATATAGTGAACAGTGAAAATATATCAAACTGAGGAGATTTCATTTGTATTAACATTTTTCATTCATGGCATCCTAAATTACAACAATCAGGTCAGAATCAATGCAAAAGGTAAATCAATACAGCACACAAAAATAATATTCTCAGACATCTGACATTCAGAACAACAACTCAACAAGCATGATCAACGAAGTAGAGCCTACTATAACATCAGTAAACTAAATCAACTTAAGATATGTAGTGTGTGATCCAAGACAACAAGGTACTGATGCACCATTCTCCGATTCTCGCCAAAAGACAGCAAGTTATCAGTTTAGCCAAACAGGTTATGGTAAGAAGGCAACTTTCCAAGCCAATGTATCAGCATTTGGGGAAACTTCTCCTTATGAACTTACACCATTTTAAGGAGTAAACACTATCCTATTGATATGCACATGAGTAGATGGTAGAAAAACTGAAAGCAGGTTCGATAAGTTTTTGTATCGGGTAACTTCGGCATTTTTTTGTTAGAAGAATGAGAAAAGTAGTGCAACAATAGATTACCGCTGCACTTTTATCTGAAGATTTCTCTGACTCCAGGCTGCCGTTTGATGTTGGTTCTTCCCGATTTCCAAGACAAAAGAAGTTCAAGTAATCTTGAGGGTGCAAATCCTTAATGTCCATTGCCTTAAGCTCATCTGCAATTATTTTATACATCATCTCCATTGTCTGGGCCTGTAAGATGGAGACAAATCATGAACATAGTTAGTTGCTAAATCCCAATTTCTATGATGCTGTTGCTGTGCCATACTCTCTTTTAAAAAGAGGTGAAAAACTTGTTTTAATCTTTATGGAAACTGGCAAACTTAGCAAATGTGATTGTAAGCCTCTAGTCACTATTCTCTAAATGTACAATTTTTGCATAGTACATAACAGATTTTAATGAATCAAGAGCAAAGTTTTTTTGTTCCCAGTGTAATACACCAGTCTCTCAATTCTATGAAATTAAATACACTGTATCGTCAAGTTTAGAAAGCGCTAATGATGATACTGGTACATATATAATCCTCAAAATTTCACTAAACTATTACTTGCCTTACACAACATGGAACATGGAAAGTCTACAGTGAGGCAAGTAAGAACTCAGAAGACCTCACAACAGTTTAAATCGTTTAGCCAAATTGGTACCACCAATACATAAAGGAATTTACCTGAAAGAAAAGGATTTCTTGCACAGATGCTGCAGTAGGGACTCCTTCAGGCCACATTGGTATCACCACGTACACTGCAAAGCGTTCTCCTGCTCTAATCTTACTTGCAATTTTGAGGGCTAATTCTATTGGTATCAGATTGTCAGCACCTGCCACATAAATAGCATGTAGCATCCTTAAACATTAACAGTTAAGTCAAGCAGCAGTAGCATAAGGAACAGCGTTAAATATGAAACAAAGAGAATGTGACCTACCTAAAACAGAACTTTTAAAAATATAATACAATTAACCTACACCCGATCCGTTTTCCTCCCACTTTTGACAGTAGAAGATATACATATAAGTATATAACTACAGTGTAAATGTAACTACGTATCCATGAAAAGCAGGCAGAATGAAAACAAAGAAAAAGGTCAAACCTGAATTCACATAGGATGGCCAAGCATATGAAGAACCAAGAAAGTATTGATTCTCGATATAAATGAAATGCTGTGCAGATCTGATTGCCCGGACATATGCAGTGTGAATGCTCTTATCAATTACAAGGTTCTTACGGCACACGAGATTCTGCAGAGATGCATTGAGTAGTTAGTACCCGTAACAGTTTTAAAACAGTACAAGGCGAGTGAAAGGGGCAACACCAACATTAAAAGAGCTAAAACTTTACTGAACATTCACAATGAGGCAATGAGTATATTCTCCGTCATCACTGTAGAAGACAGAAAATAGAGATGTTGACTAACCAGCTTTGAAGCTTCTTTGGAATCACTAGGAAATCCTTTTAGCGAACCAGAGTCAATTGACCGGAATACCTGCAGAGTTAAAAAAAATACAATAACCACTCCAGAAAATTTCAAGATTATTTTGACAAAAAATAGAACTTAAAGGCAGCATGACAACCTGAACATGCCAATTTTCAGGATCTTCTTCTTTTGAAACCCACAAAGTAGGATGGTCATTTGGAACATTACGTGAAGGGCTTAGTATCCATGAGATACGCTCCAGCTTAATTAAAGCATCATCTTTCCAATGGGATACTCTCCTAAAACGGTCACGCCATTTTGTTGCCTTTCGCCACCTCTGTTCAAAATTTTTCAAGACATCATAGGCAGCAGGACCATCAATCCTGCAATGTAAATCATGCCATGGTTGTCTAGGTCCCTTTGCACCTGCCTGCATCAGGTGAATACATATGATTATAAGAAACATCAAAAGCTTGATGCATGTAATGTACTACATGAAGTATTCAAGCTTGACAGCAGGAATGAAGCCAGGAATCATACAAAGAGGGGGACAACTAGTAATATTTTTGCAATGCGTGGACAAGTAGTAATCTCCCAACCAATTTGACATAGCAAATACATGAGTACACAAGAGTTTACATGGAGCAAGAGGGGGGCCATGGCCCCCCTTGGTCCCCTTACTAGCGCCCTTGGTCCCCTTACTAGCTTTGTCCCTGTGCTGAGGAGCTTCATTCACAAGCTCCATTCTTTGAGATGCATAGAAATTTAGAGCATGCTAGCACAAAAGAACTCACCGAAAATGTAGGGTTATGATAATCATTTTCGAATACTGTGTCAAGATCTTTGAAAAGCCTGTGTTCCGGTGTGTCATAGCGGCCATCACAAAGATCTAGGCCCCCGATGAAAGCTGTAACTTTCCGCTTGTTTCCCCATGCTTGTGTATCAACCAGCACACATTTTTGATGGTGTGTAAACAAAGTTCCAACAACCTGCCAGCTACAAATTCAATATTATCAAGTGCATCCAAATATTCAACTATTTAACGTGAAATATAATAAAGCAACAATTTGAGAAAAAACAGTCCCAATTGCAATCCTGCTGTGCCTTTAGTTGACCCATCCCCATAAAAAAAGGCACTTATGCTGTTATGGTCTGCTAACAGGTAATGCAAGTCAGTTACGGTTTGACGATCCGTTGGTATGAAATTGAATTATGGGCTCCAAAACAAGAGTGAATTGAAGAAGAAATGGATTACTTTTGGGCTCTGTTTGTTCTTTCTATTGAGCAAAACAATAGAAGATCCTACTGCAAAGATGAACTAAAAAGAAAGAACCATAAATTCTTGCTCAAAACTTGCCTGTTGTTTGAAAATGCTCAGCTTATTGCTAGCATATCGAGGAGAAAGAACACATATGACTGAGGAATGCTTGAAAAACTTCCGAGTTTCCTCATCATGAGTTGCCATAACTCCACCCTGTGCAAGCATAGGAAGGTTTCTTAAAGATAATACCGCAGGGAAAGATTCGCAATAGGAAGGAATATCATGTTTCAATAGATTCAGAAAACACAGCTTAGATTTGCATTTGTCTAAGATCCATGGTCCCAGTTTATGGCAAATTGAAAGCAGAGAATGGATGAAAGCTAAATGTCCATGTATTGAACAGAGTGTTTTCACATTCTGTTACAAACTTACAACAGGCAACTATTTGTGATTAACATGTCAACTTGGCTCCATGTATGGATTGACTCAAGCGCACCAATTCCTTGCCGATGAGTCAACATCACATACATAAATTCCTTGCCCAAGGAGTCAACATCACATAAACTGGAAGTAAAAGTATGTTATGGAGCCTCACCGTCTTGATGAAAAACTTGTCATGTGAAGTTTTGTCATCCCACACGAGCAGGCACACTCTGACGCCTTCCTGCGACTTGAACTTGAGCAGGTCTCCCAGGGTAAGGTCGCCACCCTCAGGCAATGGCCGCGATGGCGACCGCTCGCGCACGAGCCGCACCTTGTGGTACACCGACCAGCCGACGATGTATATCATGTGGTGCGCCTCTAGGATGGCGTGGCAGATGTCCTCCCAGCACGCGTTGTGCTCGAACATCTTGCCGTTCTCAAGCTCAATCTCCGGCAGGTCCCCTTCCTTGACGTGCGCGTCCTGGTACAGCGTCACTTGGCCCCCGTGGCGGAGCGGGAAGTAGGAGTCCTTAATGCCGTTCTGCTCGGGGTCCCCTGGGATGCCGTGCCGGTATGCCGGGTTTTCGGCGATGGGCTGGAAGCGGAAGCGGAGGCGCAGCGCGGTGTCGGGCTTGTACGGCTTGCCGTTGGTGCCGATGATGGGGTACCAGTCCTCGACCTCTTCGCCCCTGGCGACGAGGTCGGCCGGGATGGTGACGGTGCCGATGAGCTGCGCGCCGAAGGTGTCGTTGTCCTTGACCTGGAACTCGAGCGCGGCGGCACGGTGCGCGAGCGGCACGGCGAAGCGCTCCTCCCAGACGGGCTCCTGGCAGTTGGGAATGACGGCGGTGCGCGCGACGACGGCGCCGGACACGGAGAGCGTGACGTAGGGGTCGCTGGTGATGATCTTACGGTGGTGGTGTCGGCCGCCGCCGCCGACGGAGGCGCCGCGCGGGGCGGTGGCGGCGGGGGGCGGCTGCTTGGGCCCGCACGAGGTGGGCGGGCGGCAGGCGGCGAAGCACCGGCGGACCTGCTCGGAGAAGAGGTCCATGTTGGGCAGCAGGCGCGCCTCGAGGATCCAGAGGTCGAGGTCGCCGTGCAGGAGCACGGGCTTCGCCGGAGACTCGCCGCCGGCCGACGACGCCATCGCCGGCGACGGAGCCTCGCGGTCGAGGGAGGCGCGCGGGGACAGGCGGGCGAGCGCGCGTCTAGCCAACCAACCGGAGCCCCCCGACCCTAGGCGCCCCTCTTATAGCGCAGCGCCCTCCGCGGCGCGTGTTCCGGCGGGCGGGCAGCCTCGGCTCCGCCCGCAAGCGGCAGCGTTTTGCGGGACGGGAGGAGGGGGAGGCGGCGGCGAGGCGGGCGGGCGGGCTCGCTCGGCTGGATCTCGAGATTTGGCAATTTAGCCTGAAATAGCATGCGGCTTAGGAGTACGCTTATCACAGTTATCAGAAGCGCTACCGCTTTTTCTTCTTTTCTTTAACTCCCAGTCAGTGTCATTTCTCCGGACTCCGGGTAGTGAACTGCAAAGACACGGGAGGTCCGTCCGCGTGGTGCGCCGCGAAACGCAACGCAACGGTCGCCTGAACGGGCAGCGGCAGCTAGGTGTGCCCCTCCTGGCAGGTGGGGCACGCAACGCCGGACCGCGTGCCGGGGCCCACCGGCACAGGCGTGCGGCCGTGGCATTGCTTGATTCGCGGGCCGGTAGGGGTCGATATGCAGGCAGGAGGCAGCGCGTGACTCGCGAGGCCAGGATCACGTGGGCCGGCCGCCCGGTGATCTTCTTGAAGCGGGTGAGGACGAGAAGCCCACGCTGGTTGCGTCCGCCCGCAATCGCGGCGGGGGGCCGGGGGCGGTTGGTGCGGTGGCCGGCGGGCGCGGGGGCACGTCGTGCGCGCGGCCGCGCGGTGGCGTGTTCCCGCGGGTAGCGGAGGGGAGGTCAAACGGTGCCGGCGTGCGTGCGCGTCCGGCCGGGCGAGGAGGCTTGAGCTGGAGGTGGACGCGCGGCGTGGCGCTCGGCCTCGGCTTCGGGAGTGCCCTGCGCTGTCCGTTGCCCGGGTCACAAAGCCAACTTGGCCACCTCCTACAGAAACCGTAATAAGGTAAAAAAAAAAAAGAAGATAGATTTCACTCGCGGCGGCCGCCGGTTTGCCATTTCGGGCGTAGCTCGCTCTGGTCCAGCCGCCAGCCGCTTCAGAACGAGCGCATGGAAACCAAACCATCATCAGGTTGTTCGTTGTAAACTTGTTACCTCCTTTTTATCCAGCAAAGATGGTTGTGTCGGATAGGGTGTCTTTCCCCAGCTCCCTTGTTACTTTTGGTCCTTCTTTCCTTAATTCCTTCGCATGCAGCTTGCTGACGACGCCAAACTTTCTTGCCGACAAAAAGGGGAGGGGAGGGCAGGTCTCTGATGTTCCTGGAATTTCCGTTGCCCTTGCTTCTCAAAGGTTATCGATTCGGGTGTTCCTTTCGCGGATTGCTCCCCATGGATTGCCTTGAATTGCCACAGGTAGGCTCTCAGCCTCACAGGTGCTGTAAAAGGTAAGTGGGGTCGGCGTCTTCCACTCTGCAACTTGTACTGAAATGGTGATCATGAGATTGAGATCCATGAAAGTGATGTCAAGCCTAATGGCGATCTGCATCATCGGTACCAGCGCAGCGGGCGAGCGGACTGAAACACCACCGAGAAAATACGGTGACGCCACGTTGCCACGTTGGCACAAGCAAGCAGATCCTATCGCAACCTCGTCCACCTGGTTTCCCCCCTTCAAGATCTGCACCGCTGTTTTTTGTTTTCTTTTTCAGGATCCAAACCAAACCACCACTCGGATTTGGCAGTCTGGCAGCGCCACGTGGCTGCGAGCTTGCGACGAGCGTACAGCTCAGCTCCCTGTACGCATGATTGAGCGGGTGTCCGGGCCAGATGGGTGGCCATCAGCAAGACACGATACTCCCTTTTTTCACTTTGCGATTTTTTTCTGAGATTTTGAGTTGACGCGACCGGCCGTTGGTTGCTGCAAGGAAACTTGATTACAAAAGGCAAAAACGTTACTGGCACTGCAAGCGTGCGGCTTTCCTTGTACGCGTCACGTACCATGATGACACAACACAGCTAAACAGCAACGTCAGGTCACGACAATTGGTTCAGCGACTTTGATGTGGCATGGACCTTCTTAATATTTTCTGGCCGTTCTCTTTCCATTTCCCCTGAAGATGCTGCGCTGAAGCATCCCTTTCACGGCCAACAAAATTTGGCACCCAAGAAATCATCTGGGCCTTGCTTTAAATCAAGAACGATTGATTAGGCCAGCGGCATCCTTTCCCATGGCCCAGGGAAAATCATCATTTAAAAAAATTACCATGGGTCCGTGGCCACGGTCTGACTCGTGGGGAGAAGAAGCGCGAAGAAAGCTAAGCCTAGCACACAGAAAAAACATAATGGTACGAGCTAATCTCACTGGATCCTGTTTGATTTGGCAGCATAGAGTACTGTAGCTAACTTTAACTATTAATTAGGTATTAAATAAAGATAGTTTATAAAACTAGCTCCACAATCCTTACGCTACTTCGCGAGACGAATTTAATAAAATTTTTTACCGTATGATTAGAGGATGGTTAGCATTACTATAGCCAATCATGAAATAATTAGACTCATCAGATTCGTCGCGTAAAGTTGCACTCATCTGTGAAAAGGTTTTGCAAATAAACTTCATTTAGTACTTTATACAAGTAAAAATTTTCTTGTAGCGCTAGGTGTGGTAGGGAGAACAAAACGGGGATGTGTGCTTGGCAGTGGCAGCCTTCTCCTTGCCACGTCATATGTATTGCAATTAAACTTGACGATTTTGTTTTCGAGAAGGATCTCAAGAAATTGAATCCCGTGGGCCTGCCTTGTGCGTTTATTTCAAGCAAGAGTTTTAGTAGGCCGCTTGGATTAGGTTTCTAGATGGGCTCAGGGTTCCAGCCCACGGTTTCTCGCCTACTACCTTTCGCGATGCTGGCCCACAGTCCGCGTCAAAGTTAATTATTTTACACGTGTCGATCATGTGTGAAACGTGTTAGATGCATATAACGACGACTACGCAAAGACAAGGGCCCTTTTTTTGGCCCCTATTTCTTTGTCCTTTTGGAGCCACCAGTGATCTTTAGGAGTACAGTATTCTGCTTTTCTGTCACCATCTTTTTCAACATTTCCCCTGTTTTCCTGAGCACGCGTCCACAACCGCGATACAAACAACCATCGCTAGAGGAAGTTGCGGACCATACATCAGCGTTAGTTCGATTAAAAAACATCCTCCGTGGACCGAGAAAAAGAAAAAGTAGAGCTGCTGGGGTTCTGATGCGCGTCTCATCTCATGTTGATAACCTTGACGAGTCATGGTAGCATGGATCTGGGATTCGTAGCGCGTGGATCAGGGCATCAGGCATGCATGAATGGAACCTGGATTTCCTACCGCCAGCCATTTTCAGATCACACGAGTTGAACCGGTATTGCGTCAGTTGTTGTACGTACGACCGGTCCTGATTGGCCTCCCCGTAGCTGGTTTTTCAGCGTTCACTTGTGCTGACCAGACTTGTCGAATCTCCACCCTGAATGATCCTAGAGAAAAATGTGCAGAGAAAATTGGACTTCACAGAACAGCATGGGCGCTCGCATGCCATTGTAGAACTAACCGCCACCATTTTGACTATTTCGCCCGTTAAAACCGAGAGCGGGTACTGCAAAATCTACTCATCAGGGAGTAGTAGGGTATGAAACTGCGATCACAACGCACAATTCGCAACTGGCTTTGTTTTTTTTAAAGAAAAAGAGTAGTAACTATGTGCAAATCACGATGCCCCAAATCAGGCCTGGATTTCAGCTTTTGGACAGATTCCTATAAATTCGCTCCAAATTATCATCAAATCTTTGCGCTCCGGACTGTCATGTTCACATTATTCTGGATTGACATGCTCCACAGACTGCCATGCTCATATGCAGAAAAAAAAATTAAAAGGAAGAAATTGCTGAGACAAACACTCTGTTTACTTCCTTTCCAAGGACGAGCACCACATTTACAAAATCAACTAAACTTGTAGGATCATCACACAAGGGTGTCGAGCTGTACAAACTGGCCAGAGAACACAGGCACAGTTTGGCACACAGGGATGAACATGCATGCGAGGAACACGGAGCATGCAGGTCGATCGCTGCTAACCTAAGGATTTAAGGAAGCTCAAGCGGAGTGGGAGGAGCCATGGGGCGCCGCCTCCACAGGTTCACCTCCTTCCTGGGCTCGGACGCCACCACCCCGCCGCCGAGCGTGAGCGGCGCCGAGTACGCCACGAACCCCTCGTCCTCGTACTCTCCGTCGCTGCTGCCACGGCTCCTCCCTTCCTCCTCTTCCCGCCAGTCGAAGTCCTGGAACGCCGCGCGGCCGCTCGCGAAGCGCTTCATCTGCCCGAGCCCCGCCGGCGCCGGCGGCGCCACGGCGCAGCTGCCGTCGCCGCAGCCGTCTTTCGACGACGACCTGGACCGCGACCTGCTGCGCCGGAAGAAGGACATCCGCTTCACGAGCGAGCCCCTGGGCCCCCCGCGGGGCTTCGTCCCCTCCGCGGGCCGCGGCGGCAGCGGGCAGGCGCCGCCGTTCTTGCCGCAGGGGTTGACCTTCTTCTGGCGCCTGGAGCTGCTCCGCTTGATCTGGCCGATGCAGGAGACCTTGGGCGACGACGGCTCGGGCGTCCGGTACCCCGAGCGCTGCTTCGCCCTGCCGCCGCCGCCGCGGGCCTCCGGCGGGACGATGGAGACGATGGGCCCCGAGAAGGCGTTGCGGTGGTTGAAGGAGGACCTGCCGCGGGAGGGGAAGTTGGAGGAGAAGGACGCGACGGTGGAGCGGAGGAAGGAGGCCAGCCCGGCTGCCGTGAAGCTCCTGGACCGCGCGTGCTTCCGCTGCTTCTTCTCCATCGATCCAAGGCTTTCTTCCTCTGCTCTCGTGAAGCCTCGGACCCGAGTCGATGCCTTTTGCGTCTGGATCAGTCTCAGCTGGGTGGTTGCTTCTCCTTGTCGATCTCGAGAGTAATATATACGGCCCGGAGCTCGATCGCAAGGTCTGGTGACTAAATAAATCCTGACGGGGATCGGAGAGCTGCTGCTATTGCTAATCGCGTGTGGCGCGGTCAAAGGGAGACGGGGGGTAGGTTCGCGTTGGATTGGATCGCGCGCGCGAGCTGACGGTGGTGGCCTGGTGGTGGAAGCGGTTTTTCTATGACCCCTGCCAAGACCTGGTTGCCGCGACCGGAATCCCGCGAGCGGCAGGGCCCTTCTCCGGTTAGGTGGCGCGCCGGCGGTTGGTGTGCTGCGGCGCGAGCGGCGGTTTCCTCCAAACGCCCCGCCGCCGCGTGACGGGCGCGGCGATTTTGCATTAATGCAACGAATTGACCGCCGAGCATGGCTTCTGTTACCACGGCCATCAGCGGATATAGCGGAAGGCATTTGCGCACGCTGCGTAAAGACGAAGTCCCGTGACAATATTCCCTTTGAAAACGTACGTATACACACACAGAGAAGTCGTACCCCTGAACAGCCCGTCATCTTGTACTACTAGTCGTACAGTTTTTAATTATTGGATTGACCGTGAACTGGTGAAAAACGAAGAGGAGAAATGGGCAAGGAGACGCTTCATCCATAAGCAAGGCGATGGGCGCCCATAAATGCATCCATCCCTCGGCTGTCGAGGTCAACGTTCCCTGCATCCGTCCATCGCACGGTTCATTGCGTTCGCATGATAGGATCAGCCACGTCAGCTGCCTCCGCACGAGACACGATCACGCGACCAAACCACCGCTGCGATTTGACTCTTCATCGTCATCTGCACAAACAGCCCAGCTCAAGCCCAGCCCAATTCTATTCCTTTTTGTCGAGAGCACAATGGTCGTGGTCCAAAATACGATATAGCCCAATAGCTCTTCGTCGTCGGTGATGGGCCTAAACTGCTCCGGTACTCGACGCACGCTAACCCACCAAAGTCCCAAACCCCAAAACCCTCCAAGCCACCAAGTTCGTCGGCGGCCGCACACGAGCGCCTCCCCGCCACCACCCGCTCCCGCCCCGGCGCCTCCGTGACGCCATGGCTCTCCTCCTCAAGCCCAAGCACCACCTCTGCAAGACCGGCCGCATCCTCCTCCGCCGCCGCCTATGCGACGGCCCGCCGGCCCCAACGGAGGAACCCTCACCCCCGACCCTGAACCGCGCGGAGACCAAGCTCCTGGACGCGCTGCACGCGGCGCTCCTCGACCACCGCCGCGCCAACCAGGCGGCCGAGCTCCCGGTATCCCCGCCGTTCGACACCCTCCCGACCCTCTCCGAGGCCGTCTCCGGCCTGCTCCCTTCCCCGCCTTCCCCTCACCTCCCGCTCCACCTCCTCCGCCGCCTCCTCGCGCTCCGCCGCGGAGTTCCGCTCCCCGAGGCCGTGGCCTTCTTCCACCACGTCGTCCCCTCCTTGCCCGAAGACTCCCTCCCCGATCTCTACGCCGCTATGATAGACCTGCTCGCCAAACACCACCATTTCCCTCTCGCGCGCCACCTGCTCGACGAAATGCGCGAGCGAGCCGTCCCCGTCTCGTCGCAGCTAATCCGCGCCTTGATCCGCCGGTATGTCCGGGCGGAGATGCCGTCCGAGGCGGCCGACCTGTTCCGCCGCATGGACGAGTACGGAGCTGGGGCTCCGGATCCTGCCACACTTGGGTTCCTCCTCGGCGCTCTCTCCAAGAAGCGCCTAGCCAGTGAGGCGCAGTCTCTGTTCGACAACTTCAAGTCTGTCTTCCCACAGGATGTTGTTCTCTACACAGCTGTGGTGCACGCATGGTGCCGCGCTGGGCGCCTCGATGAGGCGGAGCGCGTGTTCGCGGAGATGCAGCAATCAGGGATCATGCCGAATGTGTATACCTACACCGCTGTGATTGATGCAATGTATCGTGCAGGGCAGGTTCCCCGTGCACAGGAGCTCCTGTGCCAGATGATCGATTCTGGGTGCCCGCCAAACACGGCAACGTTCAATGCCATCATGCGGGCGCATGTCAAGGCCGGCCGTTCTGAGCAGGTGCTGCAGGTGCATAACCAGATGCAGCAGCTTGGATGTAAGCCAGATATTATCACATACAATTTCTTGATAGAGACGCATTGTGGGAAGGGGCAGGGCAACCTTGATGCAGCACTGAAGGTTCTTGCGAAAATGACAGCAAAAGGGTGTGTTCCTGACTGCCACACGTTCAATCCCATGTTCAAGCTGGTGGTTGTGCTCGGCAACATTGATGCTGCGCGGAAGTTGTATGAAAAGATGAGGGAGCTACAATGCAAGCCAAATGTCGTGACATACAATTGCCTTCTAAGGTTGTTCAATAAGGAGAAGTCAATGGATATGGTTCTGAGGATGAAAAGGACAATGGATGCAGAAGGAATAGAGCCAAACATTCATACCTATGTGTTTCTGATTGAGGCATTCTGTGGGAGAGGGAACTGGAAGCGTGCACATGCTACACTAAAGGAAATGATCGAGGAGAAGTCTTTTAAACCCTCAAAGCTGGTGCGAGATATGGTATTGGCCCTTTTGAGGAAGGCTGGACAGCTCAAGAAGCACGAAGATCTTGTTGAATTGATGGCTGACCGGGGTTTCATTAGCCGCCCGGCAAGTGATGCACTGTGGAGCACACTCTCGGCTTGCTGATTTTCATGTGTTAGATTGTTATTCAAGTGTATTCGCACATAAAGAGGTAACTTTTCTTATGTGTTGTACCCTGATAAAGCTTCATGAGTAAAATTGATTTGGTGATAGGTATCGGTCACATTTTAGTGCTAAAAGTAAATGCATATTTTTGGGCACAAACTTTGTTGTTCAGCTAAGTTTGTTAATATGAGAGGTAACCGCGAGTATGAACCTTGGGTTTAGAATAAGAAACTTACAAGCAAAGGAGGGCCTATTGGCATTTACTTTAAATACCTTTTTTTGGAAATGCAAGTAACACAATAGGGTGTTCGCCTTTGTGATACGAAGTTTGGGAAAGAAAAGGTGGATCTGAGAAATTCCAGAAATGATCTTGAACTTCAGTATCTTGATCCTGTGTGTTTGGCGCTACTCCCTTTTTTTCTGAAATTAGGAGCAGTACTGTACTGCACTATTTAGGTAGAAGTGTACTGCCCATATTGTTTGAGCTTTACGGGACATTTTAGGTTAGGATGTTGCACTCTTATAGTAGTTAGCATTTTCAGGATTCATGGTTGGCATTCATTTGAATGGAGGTGCTGAGATGTACTATGCAGGACCAGCAGTCCTTGCTTCACATGATTTGAACTGCTTCAAAATGAATGCCTGGTTAATAGCATGGAAACCTCACATATATGTCCTATGACTGAGTAACCGCACAAATTAAATTCTTGCGCTGGCTGCATTCCTTATACGATCAATCTTCGGCTTGAAAAGTTGGCATGTTTCTGGACTCATGTATCTTACTAACTGCTACTCCCTCCATTCCAAATTGTAGGTCGTTTTGGCAAATCTAGATGCATAGATTTTGCTATGCATCTAGATATATAGTAAAATTTATGCATCTAAATTTGCTAAAACAACCTACAATTTGGAACGGAGGGAGTACCGGCGAGTGTGTTTGCCTGCATAATCAGTTGCCCTGCTGATGAATAATTCTTCATTTTGCTTGTCTAGCTTGCGAATTTATATTAACTAGGTGCAACGTGCAGGCGTGCAACTTGTCTTGTATTCTTTTTTCTCAGTAGGCATCTGCATCTGGGGTACACGCTGCTGTACAAAACGTTGGGTGACGATAGAAATCAAACGTTGTTATGGCACCATCAGTCGTGAGCTGTTCATGTACATTTCTGCTTTTTATTCCCTTCATCGCTTGAAATAAGGTTACCATGGATCTCCCAAGTCTGCTTCTCACTTGAAATTTTTTAACGTGCTGCTTACTTCAATGTTCACGGGGTAGGTTTTGAACTTCTGATCCGCCGGGTTTTTATGATGCCTCAATACTTGCCTGGTGTGCAGTCATTGCTCTGACATAGGGATAACTGGACTTTATATCCTCCTTTTGCGTACTCCATTGTTTCAGCATCGCCTAGGCATCGCATTTGTGCTTAAGCTGCGTAGCAGCACCGGATGGAATAATCTTGTGATCTGCACGAAGGACAAAATCAGTAGGCACCGCACTTTCCAGAACTCGATACGTGTCATGCTTTTTCAGAACCGCCGTGCTTAACTCAATCTAACGTGTTCAGCTTCCAATCTAATGTCTGATGTGCCTTTTTTCAGTCGTCCGTTGCCTACCAGCACCAAATGGTCGGCGCACTCTGGCCGGCCGGTGCAATGCACCGGTACGCCCTTTGATCCGGTTCAGGCTATCCATTCCTAGCCCGAGCTCGGCCTAGCTTTCGAGCAGCACATGGCGGCAGGGCATGTTCCGCTTGTAAGCTTCCGGGGGCGACTGTGAAGCGTGAGCCGCAACCGGACACCCGGCGGTGTTCGCTCGAAATGAGTCTCTCCCGGACGAAACTTGACCGGAATCTTGTATCGGCTTCATGTGGACCCTCTGATCTTTTCTCTCGCCCAGTCCAGCTTCTTCTCAGATCCCATTGCTTGATTGGTTCTGTCCGGTGGCCTCGTTAGATTAACCTGGAGTCGGTTGCGGCGATCATCTTTTATGTTGGTCGCCATGCCGGCGCATCCCCTTTTGTTTACTCGCCGCTTTGTTTGTTTGATTGCAACCAGCGCAGGTGGCTTGCTATGCTAGGTGCAAGCATGATCACATTAGCGATGGCTTAAGCTCGTGCTTCCCTTTCCCATCGATTGGTTGCTTCCTCTTCCCTCAACAAATAATCTTTAAATTTGGGTAAATTCATTAACCCACTGCGGTCAAAATTGGATGGATTAGAGTTCACTTTCACGGGCTACCACTGTTCCGCTTGTCTACACACAGAGGAGAGGATGGGTAGTAGAAGGACCACACAGCTCACGCAGCGCATGCAGTAGCAGTACCGTCCAACCAAATCCAGTGCGGTGGATTGCTTTCTGAATTCTGAGAGCCTCTCTGATCGCTCGCCGTCACGCACCGGCTGACCGGGCCCGCGCGATCTCGACCCTGCGCGGCTTTTTCCAGCGCCCCGACGACCCAAAAATCCGGACGCGTCCAGCCGCTAGGCTCCAGCCACGGGCATTGTTCTCGCCTCCCGCCTATAAGACCGGCCCGGAGGCACCGAGCCGCGCCAGGCACAGCGGCACATGCCAGCCCTCCCATCTTGTGCGGCGGCCGGGACCAAAGCGTTGGCGTCGCCTCCAACGCGCGGCCGCGGCAGCGAAGGCATCGCCCCCGTTTGGCGTCTTCCGCGCCCGCGCTCCTCATAAGCTTCGCACGACCCCCCGCCCACTTGACTTGAGCTAGCGAGCGAGCAGCTGTTCTCCCGTGACCTCACCTCTCCGCCAGAGCCCGAGGCTGCGGGCGGGCGACACCGGCGAGGCAAATGGGCGCTGCCGCGGCGGAGGTGGTGGCGCCGAGGCCGCCGTCGTCGGCGGGCAAGCGGCGGTCGACCACGCTGAGGTTCCTGTTCGAGCTCGAGAAGCCGGACGGCGGCCTGCTGCCCGGCACGGCCAAGCTCCCGCCGCCGTCGCCGGAGCCCGAGGCCGACAGCCTAATCGACAAGATCGCCTCGTGCCACCGCGTGTTCACTTTCGCGGACGGCGAGCGCGAGGAGGAGCGGGAGGCGAAGCGGGAGCGCCTGGTGGAGGTGCTCGGCGCCGTGCGGTCGGCGGGGGGCAAGCAGCGGGCGCTGGACCACCGCGTGATGGTGGCGCTGCTGAAGATGGTCGCCGCCAACCTGTTCCGGGCAATGCCGCCGTCGGCGTACCCGCCGCTGCCGCCCGACGGCGTGGACGAGGACGCGCCGGCGATGGTGCTGGCCCCGTCGTGGCCGCACCTCCAGGTGGTGTACGACATCCTCCTCTCCGCGGTCACGGCCGCGGACGCCAGGGCGCTGCGCAACCACGTGGACCGCGCGTTCCTCTCGGGCCTCCTCGCGCTGTTCGGCTCCGAGGACCCCCGCGAGCGCGACCGGCTCAAGACCGTGTACCACCAGCTCTACTCCAAGCTCACCGGCGAGCGCGCCTTCATGAGGCGCTCCATGGCCGCCGCGCTCCTGCGGCTCGTCTACGAGGCGCCGGCCTCCGAGCGCCACTGCGGCGTCGCCGAGCTGCTGGAGATCTGCGGCAGCATCATCAACGGCTTCGCCGTGCCGCTCAAGGAGGAGCACCGGGCGTTCCTGGCGCGCGTGCTGCTGCCGCTGCACCGGACGCGCTGGGCGCACACGTACCACCGCCAGCTCGCATACTGCGTGCTCCAGTTCGTGCACAAGGAGCCGGGGCTCGCCGGCGCGGTTGTCACGGGCATCCTGCGCCACTGGCCCGTGACCAACTGCCAGAAGGAGGTGCTGCTCATCGAGGAGCTTGAGGAGATCCTCGAGGTGATCGACCCCAAGCAGTTCCAGAACCTGGCCGTGCCCGTCTGCTCGCGGATCGCCCGCTGTGTCAGTAGCTGCAGCTCTCAGGTCCGAATCGCCTTCAGCCCGAATTGTTTACATTATTCCCCCTACTGTGCTTCTAATAATTTTTCCTTTCGCGCCAACAATTTCCGTTTGCATAATTTGGTGGCGATGCCTGGAATGCATACGTCTGCACAGAATTTTTTACTGGTTCTTTTTCAAGAGTCTAATAGTTTTCTGCAGCTCCTTAATCTTTTCTATTCAAGCGAATTCAGTTCTAGAAATGTGGTCACTGAACATACCGTTAGACAGGACGCTTTCCTAGATTATATGGTGGAGATTCAGATTCAGTGATCACCTCCGCCCCATAACCATAGTTGGGTACATGTGGGAGAAAAGGTGTCCTTTCACTGAACAGTTGTTGGTGGATAAAGTAACTTTATAAAGTGGCCTCACTTTAGTTTGTCGACTTCACGTACGCCGTTCGTGTAATTCAGCTTAAAAAAAAAGACACTTTTCCACATTTCATTTCATGTCATGTTCCAGCTCCAAGGAATTATTCTTTTGTTCTAAATGTGGCTCCTATTGAAAAACCTTTAGTTGTGAAATGCCGATTCTTTCTCATCGCGCATGCATGTTGATGCTAAGATTGGAGAAAATCTTGGTGAATATAATTTTTGGGGGAAGACAGGAGAAGTGCACTGTCTTGTATCTGAATATACCAAAGTAACCAATCTGAATTCAGTAAAGCTGCTTTTATAAAGTCCCGATGATGATTTCACACTATCCATCGTAGCACGTTTCGTGTCGTGTAATCCAGTCTTGGAAAGTTCTCTTTCCTCGTCCTTAGTTGTCGTGATAATAGCACTGCCCTAGTAGATGAAAGGATTCTTAAAAGCCTCATGAACTCTGTTGCTGCGTCATCTGCGTCAGGCGAATTCTGCCCATAACAAACCCGTTGCCTTTTTCAGGTGGCAGAGCGGGCGCTGTACGTGTGGAACAACGAGCGGTTCCTGGAGCTGGCGACGTCGTCGCCGGGCGTGATGGAGAGCATCCTGCCGGCGTTCGTGGCGAGCGTGGAGGGCAACCTGGAGCGGCACTGGAGCAAGTGCGTGCAGCAGGTGACGGCCAGCGTCAAGGCCCTGCTGGAGCAGGTGGCGCCCGACCTGTACGCCCGGTGCGCCGCCGACCTCGCCGCGCGGCGCTCCGAGGCCGAGGTCGCCGCCGCCGTGCGCGACGCCCGGTGGCGGAAGCTCGAGGCCGCGGCCGCCGCCGCCGCCGCTATCAGATAGCCCGCGGCGGCGAGGCGGCCGCGCGTCAGTGTACATGCGTGCGTGGTGGCAATGGCAATGCCACGATTGATGGCGGCGCCGCGTGCCATTTTGGCTGGCAACGGCGCCGCGACTGTAAGACCGAGACCGTGTTGTGTGTGCAAGCGAAGTTTGTGCTCCCGTGAGATGAGACACTGGCCGGTGCACCGCCTTGCCTTCGCAAAACCGCGGCCGCGGCCGCGGCTACCCGGTCTGTGACGACGCCCGGCGAGGCGAGCTGGGCAGCGGAGGCGCGCGTGAACCGTAGTCTGTCAGAGTGTCAGGTTTTTGGAAGCGACCGCGAGCGGCCCGTGTCGCGCGGCGTGGCGGGGGCGACACAGTTTTGACCACCGGTTTTGGCGGTTCGGCCGTCGGGCGCGGGCCGCGGCTGGATGTTTCTCGGCTCGTCCCTCCACGGCGATGCGAATCCAGCAGCCCAGACAAGCTGCCAGTTGAGCCGCTTGTCCTCTGCTGCCTCTGAAATCAAATGTTCAGGGCGGATGGGTGATGGGGATTTTACCAAGACGACGTTGACTGCCACTGACTCACTGCCTGCAATGCATGTGAGTATGTGACCTGAAACGGCCCAGCCGCGCAGGCGTTATAGGGCGCACCCATTTGTGAGAGCTTTCACGGGCTCGGCCTTCATCAATTTTACGCGAAATTTACTTAAAATAAGGTAAAACTAAACTAGAAATTGAATAAAATTTGTTTTTTCTTTCAACGGCTTGTTTTGGGAAAATCTGTCCCAAACACAACCCCTACTGCTAATAAGTAAGAGAATGTAGAAAATAAAAAAAATTCAACTATAAAGATGTATATATCACCGTCGTCCAAAGACGATTATTTTGTTAGGACAAGACTTCTATCAATATATTGTTTTTTATACAAAATCTTAATCACGAGTTATACTTTTGAATACGAATATAATGAATTATTGATGCCAATATTGTATTAAAATCTCATATATTCGTAGAGTGATTGTTGGTTAAAGTTTTGCCCTAAAGAAATATCTGCCCAGCACAAATCCATGTGCAAGGCCTGGCCCAGATTCTAACCTGGAAGCCCGCTGCTGAAGCACCGCCGCGACCAAGCAAGGGCCGCCTGCATGGCCCCCGCGGTGTCTCCTCCCCCCTCTCTCCCCATTTTGCGCGTCTGCGCACAAAAAGTTGGCCCGCCCACCCCTGCAAAACCACCTCCTGCAGCCCACTGCCCACCGACCCGGCCCGCGACCTGTAACTACCAACGGGCGACATGTCAAGTTCGGAGCGCGGTCAGGGCACGCATGCGGAAGGCACGCGCGGCTGGTGGCCGCCCGAACCGAGAAATGGCTGGCTCGCCGGCGTGCGAGCGCCGCCTGGCCTCCACCGTCTTCCCTCGGTCAGAAGCAGAGCAGCAAGGCCGGCGTAACCCACGGGCAGGGCCCGGCGGCACGGCACATCACATGACAAGGACAGGACGGCCCATTTCTCCGGCCACGCACCGGCGCCTTCTAGACGACGATTCCGTTCCGTTACCGCTCAACTGTTAGCCCGCAGAGATTGAATATCGCGGCACACAAGTTTCCGCGGCCGGCACCTGACTATAACCAACCAACCCCCGGTTGCTGGTACGGAGGGGTTGACGATTCCCTTTCAGCTCCAGTGAAAGCCAAAGCTTGGTGGTTAACGGAGCGATCGCTCGCGCGAGTGGGCGACCGAAGAATGAGAGCACGAGACGCAACAGAGACGAGCAAGCCATCGCGGATCCTTTTCCTTTCTCAATTGCCCGCTCGTCGTGCCCTGCCGTCGGTTCGTGAGCTGGTACCGCGAAAAGGAGGCGAAAGCGAGGGGAGAATCGCTAACGGCTACGGCAGGCGTGTCCTCGCCAGCGGCGGCGATACCTGAACTGCCTCCTCTTCTTCCCTGATGCCCCGGAGGCGAGTGCCCCGTACGACGCGTAGCGTCTCCGTGTTGGACATCCGATCCGAGGAGGGTGTGGGGACGAGGCAGCCTCGGCGCAGATCGCACTTGCCGGCGCTGCAGGCTGCATCCCATTCTGTCGCTGCCGCGTGCCGGGGCGCGCCTACCCTGGCCTACAGCCTTGCCGCAGTCAAACCCCCGCACGCACGCGTCCGCGTCGACGGACAAAAGCCCGGGAGATGTTCCAACCTAACCTCGCGACCTCCTCCGTTATAGAGGAGCCGTCGACGGATTGCACGCCTCCGCCTCCGCCTCCGCCTCCGCGTCCTCCGAATTCTCACCACACCAATTCCCAGTTCTCGACGAAGCTCCCCTGCCTCCTCGAGAAGAGCGCGCGGGCAGCGGGCGTGGACATGGACACGACGACGCTCATCGACTCCCGGCTCCACCCTGCTAGTACTACCGAGTCCGCGGCACGACGCATCTCGCCGGCGGGAGTCCGCGGCGGCCGACTCGGCTCGTTGGCCGCCCGGGCCGCCGAGAGCCTCGCCCGTGGCCTCGTCACCTGCGTCTTCGCGATAGGTCAGTAGCCATCCAGTCGCTCCTCCGTTTCCTCCGTGGCATGGCGCGCCCTGCAGACCGTTTTGGGCTCTGATGATCGATTCGATCCATCGATGCTGGCTGCTGGCAGTGGGCACGGTCCTGGGCGCGATCACGGGCGGGCTGATCGGGCTGGCGACGGAGACGGGCGTGCTGCGCGGCACGGGCGTCGGCGGCATCACGGGCGCGCTCGTGTCCATGGAGGTCGTCGAGTCCTACCTCGACATATGGCGCTCCGACGAGCCGGCCATCTGGAGCGTCGTCTACGTGGTCGGTGCCTGCTCCGCTCAGCGAGCGCGTTTGCGTCGATTGGTTTCCGATTCAACGACGAAAATTCGCCGGCGCCGGCTTCGCGTGCCGTGCGCTGTACTGACTCACGTTTCTGGCCTTCTCTGTTCTCAGCTCGACGTGATCTGGAGCCTGCTGACCGGCCGCCTCGTGCGCGAGAAGGTGGACCCCGCCGTGCTCAGCGCCGTCGAGAGCCAGGTGCGCGCGCCACGTGACCTCCTCACCACTTCGAACCCCAGTCTCTCGCGTTCGCGTGTCAGTATCACGCCAACTAGAAATCATGTAACGCTCCTCTGCAGATGAGTGCAGTGGATGCACCGGTCGGGCAAGGCGACGGCGCCGACATCTTCGGGACGGGCGGCACCAGCGGCATGCCGAGGGCCGCCATCGACGCGCTCCCCGTGGTGAGGTTCGCCGAGCGCGGCAACGTCGACGCCGGCGGCGAGCTCATCGCCTGCTCGGTTTGCCTACAGGTATCCATATGCTAGTGCCAGCCACTGCAGATATCTCGACATCAACCCTCAGACTGGAGCCACCCTGAGCCTCTCTTGACGATCTTTCCCTCCGCAGGAGTTCGAGGCCGGCGAGAGCGCTAGGAGCTTGCCGGTGTGCCGCCACACGTTCCACCTGCCGTGCATCGACGGCTGGCTGCTCCGGCACGCTTCCTGCCCCATGTGCCGCCGCGCGGTCTAGCCAGCCGTTACTCGCTGAGCCTCTGCAGCGAATCTTCTGTAGCTCGTCAGATGCGTCCATAGGAGCTGACACCCGTTCCTGAACATGAACAGCACTGAACTTCGCACCATTTTTGTGAAACAAGGCAGCGTGAATCCTCTGTAGCTCGTCAGATGATCAGATGGGCATCTTGTATGTAGCTTTGATTTTTTTCCCCATTGGTTAACAAATGCAGTACCTGACTACCGGTCCAGTGCTCCCCATTCTCATGCACATTGGCACATTGCGACGGCCAGATGCCTGACAGGGTGAACGGCACCACTAGGGAAGAACACCACCAGCGATAGAGCGAATCCCCACTGATATCAAGCAAAGAAGAATAATTACAAGCACAAGTTGCCCACAAGAATGACCCTACCTCCCACAACCAACCAACATCAACATGGTACTCTACAGGCTAAAATCCGACACAGATTCTAGGGGCCCAAAAACTGGGGCAATGCAACTGGCTAGGTCCTACAATGGAGCTCACTAACATTCATGAAGCATCCACCGCTATGTGCGAATATGGCCCCTCAACGCAGGGCCGTTTCTCTGAATCCTTGGCGCCGGCTTGAGCTAGAAGGTCTTCGTAAAGCTTGACCAGATCCTTGGAGAACTCGGTCAGCGATTCGAAGATACTGGCAAGGCCAATCTTGAACCCGTTGAGAGTGACGTCGTGTGTGTCCCGCATGCAGGCTTGATGCTTCGCTTTCTCCATCTCAATCCTCTTCCTCAAGACGTTGAGCATCTCTTTCTTCTCCGACAGGTGCTCCATGCGCTGCTTCGCGTCTACCTCAGGTTTATGCTCCAGAAGCTTGGTGCCAATGATCCTGTTCTCTGCTCTTTTGTAGGCGGTCAGCTTCTTGTCCAGCTCTTTTGACAGGCTGTCCACCTTTCTTTTCTGCTGTTGCTCTTCTCCTCGCTTCAGCCATAGCACTCTCACACTTCTGAGAAAATTCCGCATGGTGAAGGAGACCCGCTTGTTTGGAAGCTTGGACAGCGTGCTGTACCAGTCATGGCAAATAACAACTAAAGTCGGGGCACCAGCTCTATCAGGAGCAATTGATGAGATCCCTCTGGAGTACCGGATGGTATCAGTAAGAATAAACTTCGATAACCAGCCATCTAGAGCTTCCATATATGCTTTCTGAGCATTGACATAGCTTACAAAGCACGATCTCCAATTCCTCAGTTCAACCTCCAACTTCAGAGTTGCATGACGCTGTGCGTCATTACAGAATTTGCCATAAGCTGGACATGTGAATGAATTCACTTCAAACATTATCTGTCTCTGGGTTTCATGTGAGTCTACCATTAATTTCCAATATTTTGTGAAACTGCAGAGGAGCAGCCAACACATCAGCACTGATTGAAATGAAAACTACAGAACAAATCCTATATGTGAGGAAGGTCAGCTTACCCTTGCAACAGCTCAACAAGTTGTGGCTGCAGTTCCTCATCCCGTAACTTTTGTATCCTATCAGATATAGATTCTGCTGCTCGTAGAGAAACCCAAATTCTTGTATACAAGTCTCTAACTGTTGTCCTAGTTTTTTCAGCACTACGCAGCTCTGAACCTTTGGCATCTTGATTCCTCAGCTGAACACATTTTTTCTCATAGGTTTGTCGGATTTGATCTATAGCCTGCACAGGATTGAATACAAATCATATCAACACAGATGTACAAAAAATCAATAGATGACAACTGATAGGCTGGTTAAACCATGTAGGATGACTGCTCAGCAGTGAGGCAAGAAATAAAATTATAAACAGACAGTAGGAACACATATTGATCAAGATATATTGAGAAAATATAGCATTTGCTCTCAATTTCAGAACCATCAGATCGACATCGATTCATAAGGACACATCACAAAACTAATTTGAATACAAGATGGTGCCCCTAGCTCGAACAATCGGTAGCTGGACATGTCACGACGTGTGGCAACTCACCTCCAAAGATATACACTCATTTTCTTTTGTTTGACATAAGTAATGGTCAAAAACTCGTGAAGAGTCAAGAACATAACCCACCTTAACTTCTTCATAAAGTTTCTTCTCCCAAGCATACAGTCTCCCTAAAGTCTGGGAGTGACTTCCTGACTTCATCCCACCATAGTCTTCGAATATATCACTCTTAGTTTCACTCTTGTCTGTCCATGACAAGCTATTTGAGCTTGCCCCCATCTCACTCCTGTAGGATGAGGATACTGATGATGGAGAGCGATGCCATGTGATGGCATGAATTATCTTTGATGAATTTTCTGCACCAGGATATATAAGTAGAGTAAATATGATGATTCAAAGGCATACGAAACATAGCATCAACTGATAACTGCTGCAAATCCGTGGATTGCTGGTACCAACAAAACCGAGCCTTTTATACTCCTATTGTTCTAACTAGAAGCAACAGTGCAGATTCATGATGCTGGTCATCAAGCAGCGCAGCTTTAGCCTTTTGCAGCCCAAAAGGATCACTTTAGCAATCGAGGACAGCAAGTATACTGGCATCAAAGGAGCTATGCAAAATGGCCCATGAAATGACTGCAGAGCAGAAAAGATGATAACAAATTGGCAGTGGGCGGCTATTACATCAGCCAGGAATATTTAAAGGCACTTTTTAAAGACATATGCTCTGTCTAATGTCCAGAGGCACAGGGAGTCCTAAAATAAGAACAGTAATCTCATCCCGTTCCATCCAGACTCGTGAGTCCTCAACTCCTGATGAGTATAAAAAAGCTATCACCCAACTAGGAATAACAAAAAGGACTTCCTTGGATAAAAGATTTTGTCCAAACCACTCAAAACTCGCAGCTTTACACCCAAATCTTACGATTTCCAGAAACAGCAAAAGGGATTTGACCATGCCAGCACCACATTCGTTGCACAGATCGAGCAAGGTGCAATCAGAGAGCCAAATCGCGGGAAGAAAAGCAATGGAGCGCAGTAAAGGCTGGACCTTTGAGCTCGGGGACGCGCGTGGCGGCTTCGAGCATGCTGGACACCTCCTTTCCGGCCTCGGAGGCGCGGGCGAAGAGTTCCTCCACCTCCTTGAGCGCCGCGAGCAGCTCGCGCCCCTGAGGCGCCACGGCCACCTCCAACCCGCTGTTGTTCCCCTCCATCTCGCACACATCTTTAGCCTCTTCTTGGGGCGTTGGGACTCCAGGCGACACCTCTGTCTTCGGGGCCTTGGCTTCCGCCGCCTTCGCTCCGTCCTCATCTTCCTCCTCCGCCTCCTCCAGCTCGGGGATGCCCTCCCGCTCCCTCACCGCGCGCATCTCCTCGTCGCTGATGGCCGCAGCCACCTCCTCCGTACCGTAGAACGGGTTAAAGAAGTCCCACCCGCCGAGCGCCGACGGCGCAGGAGGCGGTGGCGGCGGCGTCACTGGGGGCTGGTAGTAGTACGGGCACGCCATCTCCGGCGTCTGCGCGCCGCCGCCCGCATCTTCGGCGGCGGCCGGGGATGCCGGCGCCTCCTCCTCCTGCTGCTGCTGCGGCGGTGGCGTGGCGGGAGATGGAAGCTCCTGCACCTGAACCTGCGCCGCCTTGGGGGAAACCGGGGGCGAGTTGCTGGGGGTGGGGAGCGTGATGAGGATCGGCGCCGGCGCGGTGTGGCGCGCGACAAAGACGTCGAGCGCGTCGGCGACGGACCGCAGCGCCGCAGCGTAGTTGGCGTGCGCGCCGGCCAGCGCGAACCGGCGCTCGGCTGCCGCCTTGATAAGGCGCTTCCGGTCGCGGCACACGGCCACGGGGTCCCCTCCGTCGCCGCCGCCACCGCCGCCGGCGAGGCGGGAGGCGGCGCAGTTCCCCATCGTAGGCTACCGTACCCTACCCGTACCCTTGCCAAGGTTTAGCGCAGGGTTTAGAGTGGCGTAGGGGAGGGGGGGGGGGGGGGGGGGGGGGGGGGCAGAGGGGTAGTCAAAGTCAAAGCAGTGGGGTGCGTGAGACTGTGACCCTGAGGCAGGAGTAAAGGTAGGGGAGGAGCTTGGGGTGTTGGCTGGTGTCAGGTGGTGGTGGAGAGGAGTGAAATTTTGTTGGTTGTGCGTGTGGGCTAGTGGGGAAAAAGGTGGGGGAGAGGTGGAGGAAGAAGGAGGCCCTAAGGGAACCGAGCCGTAGCTCGGGCGGTTAGTGCTCGCCGTAGTGGAGCGGCCGGTCGTGAGTTTGAGCATCGCTCGATCCATGATTTCTACCGGGTACTGTAGCGCGTGTGTGGTGGCGTGAGTGCGTCAGTACGACGGGTTCCGAGAGTATTTGGACAGCCTTGTCTGCGTTGAGTTCGGTTAGTGTGGAGGTACAAAATCTTACAAGATTCTCCAGAAGCTTTCGAAAAAACGGAGGACCTAAATTCTGGTGATGATGGCAGGGGGGAATCCTTGGGTGATTTGTTTATGGGGGCACGAAGATTTGGGGTTTGTGGGGTTGGGAGGAGTGATGACCATTATGTAGCTAAAAATTGCTAGGGTCACGAGGTGGAATGCTGCCCAGGAAAGAGCTACATGCTTGGAAGTGTGGAACAATAGATTGGCAGCTTTGGTATGAGCTATCCAGTTTGAGTAGCAAAGAAGTGTCAATAGTATGATTCGTATCTTTACAGAAGAAAAAATAAGCCACAAATCCTTTTTTTTCTACATTGAAAATGACTCAAGTTTTAGTTATAGGTAGCAGGTGCCGTGGCATGTAAGTCTACAAGCAGAAAAAAATACTGATGGTAAGGAGAAAAACTCATGTGAACATTGGTGGCCATAGAGAAATTAAACAAGATGGTTGGAGGAAGCTTGGATAGCATAATGTTTCTATGACTTCTAGTTGTGAGGAATGTATGTGACCTCGACTAGATAAAAGGCTCGTTTTAACTTCTTTTGCCTATTCGCTTCCGGTTGGAAGTCAAAGCCGAAACAAATAGATAGCCTTCAACATTGGCTACCAAGAAGCAAATGATTTGATGTTCTATGTGAAATATTTTTTTCACGGTGTTACATCTATTATTCATTTTATTAATCCATGGGTCCATTAAAAAATATTTCTGGCATTCCAGTAGCTCATAAAAAGTCAGTTTTTGGGAAACAAAAGTTTAGACAGAACGTCATAATAAGATAGAGCTGAAAATAAAGAAGAATCGATAATCATTTGATCTCGTACGTATGGCTTGATCTCTGATGTCACACTTGACTACTAATATCGCATATGTTATAATGTAAATATCAGAAAAATAGGCTCATGTAAAAGTGTTTTTAAGAATAATTTCAATAATTTCAATTTTGTTTGGAATAATAATTTCAATAAATATAAAAGTACTGATAAAAGTATTTACATTTTCATATGACGTGTTTGATATGGCTTCGACTCCAGTAAATCCGTGGAGTTCTTGGAGGTGCTCATACCCAGCTCCAGAAATTTTTGGACCAAGAATCTTTTGCTCAATCATTATACTTTTGTTTTAGATATAAAATATTTTAACTTACTTTACAAGCTTTAGGTCCAACATGAATCTCAGAGACGGAGCCATGGCAAATAGGAGTTAAGTAGTACTAAAATGTGTTGTGGAGGAGATGCCATTGAACTGCTGATGTAACCAGAATAAATTGTATAAGCTGAGCTTGGAGGGCCAACGTTGCAATAAACAATTCAAAGGAAATAGCTTCTGCCTGGACAACTTTTCAGCTCATAAACACCACCCCCACGTGACATGAAGGAAAATAGGAAGAGGCAAGAGCTTCCCCTGTCTTTTCTTAATCCTAGCCTGAGCACACCCAGAAACCGTAGCACCCTTTCTGATCCGCGCACGCAATGATGAAGCGAGCAGTCCGCTAATTATCTGCATGCAGTCGTGCAGGTTGCTCCAAGCAAGCCACGAAGCAGACTGAAACCATGCACTGGATTGAACCGACGCACATGCTACTTCCTCCGCGACAGTGCCAAGTGCGCAACTACTCCGTCCGGCAAGAGACAATCTTGATGAGTTTCGGACGCCGCCAACGAAAATTACCCAGGCAGCCAACCGCCGGATCCCCATCCCCGCACAGCGCCGAAGTACAGAAGCCGGCGCCGGGTGCCCACTGCTGCCTCCCCTTGGAACTCCCCTCCCAATCGATTGGCGCCGGAAAAGCTCGCGATGCCTCATCGTTTCAGGCAGCGGGGCACAGTGGGCGCGGATCATTGCGCCCGCGTGGCATGGAGCCCCAGCCCCCTGCCGCCCTCGGGTCGCCGGCTGCCTGCCGCACCCCCATCATTGCGCTGCTGCTGCCGCGGCCGGCCCGTTTCATCCTTTTGATACGCCGCGGCGGTGGGCGTCACGGGCGCGGCGGCGGGCATCGAAGTCGAGCCGGGAGGACGGGGGCAGCCGTCTCCGGCCAATGATCAACCGTGTTCTCCTCCGGGTCCCGGGCCTGCTCGTGGGAGTCTCTGTGGCGATCGCCTTGTGAGGCGTGACGCGGGAGGGGTAGCGGCCGGCCGGGCGTGCGGGTGTGGTGGCGGAGTTTGTTTAGTCCCCGGCGAGCCCGAGTTACAAGGGTTTGTTTTTATCCGCGGCGAGCGAGCGGCACGGCGGCGGCCCGACCCGGGGCAGCGGATGCGCGGGGGGCGCAGCGCAGCGCGCGGTGGGCGACACGAGAACTGAATTAGGCCCGGGTTTTGTGGACCCTGAGGCCCGGAAATCGTCTCCTTGTCTTACCGGTTGCTACCACCCGTTCTCTCTCTCTCTCTCTCCCCTGCTAATCCAGGAGGCCTGGCATGAGAGCAAACTGCAAAAGTAGCCCGAAAGACGCTTTGCGTTGTACTGGACTACTAGTATGTTTGAGGAAAACAAAAGCTACTGTACTACGGTACTAGTGCACGTACGTGATTCCCGTGCGTCACCGAGGATTCTGCCCCGAAAAGTCCGCCTCAGCTCACTCCATGCGACGTGCCAAAGCGAGACTTTGACCTTTTGCTTGGCTACAGGCTACCTGTTCTGCCTCATGAGGTCACCGATCGATCTCGATCGTGCCCTGGCCGCGTCACAGGCCCCCTCCTGCTCTGCTTCAAAACTCGTACGAGTACGACGAAAGTAACTCGTCCGTCAGGCGCCGTGGCGCACGGCCGAAGCCACGTTTTTTTTGGTCTGCGCTGACAAGTGGAAAGCGCTGCACCTTAGCACGATCCACCTCAGGTAGTACCGAATCGTAATGTTTTTTGCGACTCTCTCTGTGCGGCTGCGTGCACGGGGAGTAGGCCGCACCCACCTGCGCGCCTTCCCCGTTTGGTTCACGACCAAATCTCTGAGACTCTGACCCGTCGATTCGTTATTAACTGCGGAGCACGTACCACGGGCCAGCCTGCAACCTTCATCCGATGCCGGATGCCGTATCGCCATGCCCGGATGGCCGCCGGATGCCGTTCACTTCGATCGAGCCACGCTGCTGCTGCCTGCACGCTTCCAGCTCCTCGCCATTTTACTACTAGATTTTTTTTCTTCTTTCTTTCACTTGTTTACTACGAGTAGCTCGTAGGGGCTCTGCCGGTACGTACTCGCCTACTACTCTCGGAGGAGTTGTTTATCACTGTAGCGGTGTAGCCGCGCCGCATGCGAGGGATGGATGGAGACGCCTACACAGACAGAGGCACACAGCCCACGATCGAAGGAAAGACTGCCCGTGTCCTCTCCCTCCTGTGCGTGCGCGAGCCGTGACCGCTGCGGCCGCCTGCCGGTGGCTGGCCGTGGATCCTGGACCCCGCCGCGCGCGCGGTTCCCGGCCCGCGCGGTCTACCTGCCTGCCGCACGGCACCGCCGCAGGCGCAGCCCGCAGCTGCCTGCCTGCCTGGTGCTGATTCGTGAGAGAGGAAGAGGGGAACGCAGACGCAGGTCAGCCCTCGCTACGCGCACCCCGACGACGCCGCGGCGGAGGACGCACGCCGGAGCCAGGAGGCCTGCGCGGCCTGCTCGATCTGTCGCGTCGTGCGCAGCCCGTGCTGCCGCTGCCTGCTCCTCCTGCTGCTAGACCGCACTGCGTTTCCGTTTGTTTCGCTCTGCTTCTCTCACGTCAAATCTCCTCTCTTTTTTTTTTCCTGAGTGAACGTCAACTCTCCTAGGTTTACATTTTTTTCTGGAGGCTGGGCGTTTGCTATTGGGCTGCAGACGGGATCGGACGATGTGGCCTGAGAAGAAAGCCCAATAAGCTGCTCCATCTCTTGTTTGGACTGCACCTAAACTTCGGGTCCACCACACCCCTAGTAGTAGTAAGTACATGGGCCCAAGTGGAAGCGAGGCAAGCATGGAAGGTTGAAAAGATCTCGAATCCATCGCCGATCGACGCCGCTGCGACTTGCTCCTCCTCTCTCCCCATTTCCTCGGGACCCAGCGGCGACTTGCTTCCACCAGGGCAGGATCGGGAGCTCTCCGGCGGATGGCGAGGCCCGCGCGCGCCCCGCTGCTCCGGCGCCTGCTCCTGCTGGCGGCCCTCGCGGCGTCCTGCTCCTACTACCTCCTCGTGCTCCAGGCGCAGGCCACGGCCCCGCCGCGCTACGACGGCTTCGCCTACGGCGGGGGCGCCGCCGCGGCGTGGAAGGACGCCGTCCTCGTCGAGGCCTTCCTCGACCCGCTCTGCCCCGACAGCCGCGACGCCTGGCAGCCGCTCAAGCTCGCCGTCGAGCGATACGCGCCGCGGGTCTCGCTCATTGTCCACCCCTTCCCGCTACCGTAAGCACCGAACCATACGTTGATCTGGCTGTCTTCCGGGGTCTATCGGGAGAGATTTTGCCATGGCAGTGAAAATTGTTAGTGAGTTTTGACCCGTGGACAACCGCGTAGTAACATTGAGCAGCTGTTGATATACTAACAGTACTGTTGAGGTCACTGACGTTCTGTACCGGAGTGTGATTTCGGCAGGTCTGAGTAGTGTCACTAATTTACATGGCAAGTCCGAGTAAGAGTGTCATTTTGGCATGCCTGAGTAGTATCTCTTATTAAACTGGCGAATCTGAGCATTCTCACTACAAATTGGACTAATTAGGCTGAGCTGGTTTCACTATGTTGCCACTTTGGCTTTAGGGTGGAAAATTATGAGGGCGAGCTAATTCATTTCTCTCGTTTTTTTAAAAAAAATTAAAACAGTTAATTCGTTTCTCATTCATGTTGTTTTCTTCGATATATTCCTGTTTGGTTGTGTATGATTTGTACTGTTAGTGTATACTGTATTTGGATGTACTGTTTCATTGGCCCGCAACACAGTATAGTTTAGTAAGAACTTTGTAATTGATTGCGCATAAGAAAGGATTGTGGTACAGCCTTTCTCCAATCGGGTAATTCGGTACTCAATTTCTGAAAACCATGAGATTTCTGATTTGTCCGAGGTGTTTCCACTTTCCAGTTCCCACTAACAAGTTAATTAAATAATACAGAACAATATCTATAACCAGACTTGCTGTTTGCTAAAACAAAACCTTGCCATTGCAGAATCAAGTGGGTGTGTCCACTCTTTACCGAGATGATGCTTTTTTAAGCCAATGATTGCATCTCATGCTCTCTCATTTCAGTTATTTTTCTTTTCCAATTCGGGCAATACATGGTCCGGGGCATAGTTCCAGGTGCTAGGTGTTATAGTTGCTTCTCTATGCTAAAGTTGCAGACTTTTTTATTGTTTTCAGTTCAATTTGTGTACTAAAGTGCTTCATATTATGGACTGTTCAACTTTAAAATGTTTGCTCTTGTTTTTATATTAGTATAGGTCCCTAACGCTCATTCTTACATTTTCTTACTGTGATGTTAAACAACAGATACCACACATATGCATTCCATGCCTGCCGTGCGCTTTACATAGCTAACAAGCTGAATTCGTCATCAACATATCCATTGTTGGAGCTGTTCTTCAAGAACCAGGTCCATTACATTCCCTATTACAATGGTTTACCTTTTTGCTCAATTTATCACTTTCATATGCCAATTGAGCTCCGTTTTATTATCAATGAGTTCTATTCTAATTTGGGATAGATTTTTGACTACATACTCAGTTATATGTCATGGTGAAATATACAGTCTCCACCCCTTTTCAGGAGAAGGGGTTAGCACCAGGCAATTTTAGCATTAGGTTCAGGCCCTTAGGCCCTTATGTCAGCTCTCCTGCCCCCAAATAGGCCCTTAAGGAGCAACGAAGCACGGTGTTGCTTTCAGTAAAGTCACGATCGCAAAAATTGTTGCTGCTCAAGCAATTTGTACTGACATAGCTTTCTTCGCCATACCACACTAAAGTTTTACTGAAGTGTTTTGATTGCCTTGTTGATAAACGCAAACAGGAAAAGTTCTACAACTCTGCCACATCATCGCTCTCGAGCCCTGCTGTAGCTGTAGAAATGTCGAAGATGGCCGCGCAGGCTGTAGGCAATTCAGTATCTGAGTTCCTCCAAGGCTTCAGCGATAGGAGGACAGACTCGGCAGCTAGAGTTTCTTTCAAGGTTAGCTTTCCTTGTTGCATCATGTGAATCATTAGAATTTAAAAATATCTCATCTGAGTTTGCCTGTTGATTGTATCGCTAACGAAATTGTCCTGATCAATGCTTTGTTCTGCTTCAGTATGGGTGCACGAGGGGAGTTTATGGCGCGCCGTTCTTCTTTGTGAATGGTTTCCTTCAGCCTGGGGGTGGGTCGCCTATCGACTACAGCACATGGATCGGCATCCTGGAGCCCCTCGTTTCCCAGCAGGGTGAAAGAATCGAGATGTTCACTTCTATCTAGAAGTGCTTGAAGTCGAAGGATACAGTAGTACAGGTGCTTCCGTGCTTGGTTCCTGCCGAGAGCCCGAGGGGGCAACAGCTCTGATGTCAGTTGTGTGTGTCTATGCTTTGCACTGATGAAGTCACACGAAGCATTCCGTTTTGTCTGTTGTACTTATTGTACTACCTAGCTAGCGATTGTGTAAAACGCCTTGGATAAGTGCGGGAGGCCGCATGTTGTTGTATTGCTATTGTAGGAGCTTGCTCGATTGATGAGCAGAGCAGCCAATCTGGCAGTTTCCTGTTTGCTCTTCTCCCTGGTGGTGCCTGCATTGGATAATGACTGATGAAGCAGATATAGGCCGGGGCGGGCCGACTCACAGTACGCTGCTACACGACTTCCGGGTTCCATGTCTGTAGAAACGTAACGTGTCGAGATCACTGGGGGCTTTTGGTCCGGCCTTGGTTTGGTAGGCGATCACAATCAGCCTAGGTCCGGACTGGATCAGGTTCAGGCCCCTGATCCAGTCCCTGGTTCGAGCTCGATCAGCAAGATCGTGGCGGGATCGCGTGACCGTACCTGAACCCACCAACCGAACTAATAACCATCTCCGGCGATGATGACCTGCTGCTGCATCCCGCGGGTGGCTGCGTTTGCAAGGATGCAAGCATGTGTTTGGTGCGGCGTGCGTGCCTTCTGTCCTGGGACTCCACCAATGCACGCCAGCCGCGTGCTGCTCCAGGACAAGCACCCGAACGAGCATGGTATTCCGCAGCTGCACGTGTCGGGGAACGGATCGATCCGGACATCTCCCGGCCAAGCTCCTAGTCCTAGCCAAAAGGGAATGAAGCTTGCACAGCGGGCGGCGGCGGCAGCGTTCGAGCCACACACGCGTCAGGTGCCACACGACTAGCCGAACTCGAAGTCTCGAACTGTTCAGCCGCCCCGCCGTGCTCGCGTGTGGAGATTGAATTTGAATCCATCCATCGCATTCAGCTGCTAGCCACAATCCACCCACGGCGGAAATCAGAATTCAGGACAGCTAGCTTCGCTCCCCTGGTCGCGGCGTCTCCTGGACTCGTGGAATGGCCGAGGGAAACGTCGCCGTCGTCGGCAGCGGGCCAGCGGCTGCGTCACCCCGACGATTTTCTGCGTGGGCGTGGCGCCGGTGTGGTCCGACATCTGAACGCTACGCGTCTATGAGGGTGGTCGCACCGGCGCACTGGATAGCATCCTGCGGTATCGAGACAGAGGAAATACCCCGCAGCGGGGTACTGCAGGGCATTCGGTACCCTTGCGTCCCTGTCCCGTTTCCTCCAAATCTAGAGGGACAGAGGGCCTCCGCTAAACGCCCCGTGGGGCCCGGCAGCCCGCTCGCCGTTGTCGTCGCGCCCACCGCGTGGAGAGAGAGAACGGGGAGGGAGGGAGGGAGAGAATGGGGAGAGAGTGTGTGAAATAGAGTATGACGCGTGGGTTGCATGGTTGGTAGTTGATATAGAGGATGAGATATAGAGTATGAATGAATGCGGAAGAACTAGGTAGGTATAGAGGAGAGAATATTTATGATCATGACATTACTTTTAGAGGATAAATTTAGAGTACAACGAGTGCGGATAGCCCGACTCCGAGAGTCACCGGCTGCGGACGGGCCCGGCCAGGGCTCCGGGACTGTGAGAAGAGAATGTGAAGGGTAGGGGCTACTGGTACGTAGGGCCCCTGACTGACGGCATGAATATGGATGATGTGTTGATGATGGATTCCCCCTACATTGTCAACAGCATGCCACGATAATTTTATAGATCTCTATAATATAAGTCGATTTCTCCATATAAAAGAATTGCCAGCCATTGTTGTTGATCGATGTGGGTTACATGTCGTGTGTGCGTTGCGCACCTGTAGGACCTGCGGCCCATCATCGTCAGTGCGTGTGAGAGCAACTCCAACGCACTCTTTATAATACTAACTATATTTAGAGTTTGACAGGGCCTTAAAGAATAGACAACCTCCAAAATTGTAGGCTAATCCAACAAACTCTCCAAAACGAGATTATCCATATTCAAATGACCCTTTGGCCAATCGTCTTTCTCTCCCGTCCGACTGAATCAAAGCCGATTGGTTTTAACTGGCCGCCGCTGCCTCTGTGATCTGGACGTCGCGCCATCGACGCCCGGACGCTGGACGGTGCAGCCGCCACGCCGTAGGCCGTAGCCGACACTGCGCCTTGACGCTGGACGGTGCAGCCGCCACGCCGTAGGCCGTAGCCGTCACTGCACCTTGACGCTGCCAGCCTCCGTGACCGTCGCTGCGCCTGGACGCCGCCGTGCAGGGCGTGCAAGCGGGATAGGGTGCGACGGCGGCTGCGCACGGGACAGGCGGCGGCGCGACGGCGGCAGCGCGAGGTAGAAGAAGCGCGGCAGGGGCGCGGGAGCGCGTTGGTGGGAGGGTGCGCGGGAGCGGGATGGCGCGCGAGAGCGGGAGGGATGCGCGGGAACTCGCCTGCGCGCGCGCGACGGGCGGATGGCGAGGCCGACCTGCCCTGCATATCTAGCCAGCGGGGGAGGGGGAATAGCCAGTGACACAGAGAATCGAGTCAAATAGAAGGTCTGTTGCATCTTCGTTTTAGGGTCAAGTTTTCATTTTTACATAACAAAATAAGTTTAGCTAAGCTGTTGGAGTTGCTATGAGATTGTCTTAATACCACCGATTAGTTGCCTCCTCTCGGATCAAATACCACGATAAGCTAACAGCAAGATCACGCTGCGGCAGGCGGTGGCCCCAAGTTCTCGCTTCTTCCCTTGCAGCGCGCAGCACGGTGCCCAGCTGGTCGTGTTGCTGGCGGAAGACAACGTTGTTGCAACGCTTCCACAGCTGCCAACAGCAAAGCAGAAGGAAGGTGTGAAAGTGGTTTGCCGGAAGATGCGCCGGCGGGTCTACAAGGTGCAGCTTCATTGTTGTCATCTGGGGCGGCAAAGCGACGCGAATGGCAGCCCAGAAAGAAGCCGCGAAGTCACATTCAAACATGATGTGCGCTGCCGTCTCCTCGCCGCAATTGCAGACCTCACAAGTAGCATCAGTGAGCACATGTTTCTTCAGCAGGTGCGCGCGGCTTTGAATCCTCTCACGGGTTAGGAGCCAGGCGAATAACTGTACCCTGGGTGGAGCACGGTTTTGCCAAATGAACGCAACAAGCGGGTCTTGGACATTCTGCGTTGAGCGCATCATTTTGTAGAGCGCCGACGTGTGTAGCTTCCCAAAGGGGTCAGCAAACGGACTCAACCGCTGGTCCGACGCATCAGTTGGTGCCCAGGAGTCGAAAATTCCAGTGATCTTTGCAAGCTCTTCTTGTGCAGCATCGGTCAGCCGCGCCGTGAGCACCGAGTGTAACCCGCTCTGATAGACATCGGCCACAGTCTGCTGGTCAGTCTTGCAGTGGGTTAGTAGCGCCGGGAAGCGATCAGCCAGAGTGTCTTCCCCTTGCCAGACATCGAACCAGAAGGAGGTAGTGCAACCATCACCCAGCTGAACTGTGGTGATGGCCCAGTAGACGGGTAGAAGGTCGCGCAGCGCAGACCAGTTCTGTCCAGTGATCTCCCCTTGCATACTTGCGATGTTGGAGTGGCGGCGTACCCAGGAGGCCCATGATGAGTCGGCGGCTTGGTGAAGTCGGTGAATTAGCTTTAGCAGGAGGCAGGTGTTCTGCAGGGACAAGTCCCTGATATCGAGCCCCCCACTGGTTTTGTCCGCGCAGACCGTCCCCCAGGTGATTAGACAGTGCGCGCCGCTTGCAGTCTCCTCCCCTGTCCAGAGAAATGCCCGTGGTCGTTGGTCCACTTTTGCCAGTGCGCCTGGTGGAATTGGGAGTGCACACATGAGGTAGACCAGTTGAGAATCCAGGACGGAGTTGATCAGCACCGTACGCCCCATTGGATTGAGCAGGGATGCTTGCCATCCGGCCAGGTATCTATCAGCCTTGGCAATGAAGGGACTGAAAGCAGACAGCTTCAGTTTGGTGTTGGACAACGGGAGTCCGAGGTACGTCTGGGGGAGCCCTTCTTCCCAACAGCCTAATGTGGCAATGCATTCTGGCAGTACAGTCGTCGGCACATGCATCGGCACTGCGGTGCTTTTGGAGTAGTTGATCTTGAGTCCAGTGGCGTCCACAAACTGGTCCAGTAGCTGCCGTAGGTGTGTGACGTCGTCGATCTCACCCCTGCAGACCACCAAGGTGTCATCAGCGTACTGGAGAACAGCACAAGTGCCGTCCTCAAGTATCGGATGGCGGACGCGCGCATCATTCTTGATCAGGCTCTGCAGCACATCGGCAACCAAGAGGAATAGGTACGGCGACATTGGGTCGCCCTGGCGTAATCCTCGCTTGCACTGAATCCATGGCCCCGGGCACCCATGAACCAGCACAGCAGACTTGGATGAAGCAAGCAGGTCAAGCACCCAACGGCACCAGAGGCTGCTAAACCCCCTAGCTGTCATGATAGCTAACAGTGCCTGCCAATTGACTGTGGTCGAATGCTTTAGCAAAGTCTAATTTGAGGACAAACGTGGGAACTTTCCGCTTGTAGCACACTTGAACCAGCTCCATGGCATAGACAAAGTTTTCTGATATGGATCTCCCGCGGAGGAACCCAGTCTGATCAAGGTCAATCATGACCGAGATCTCGGTTTGCAGCCTGGTGGTAAGTGACTTTGCAGCAATCTTGACACTACAATTTTGTAGACATATCGGTCTGAAGGCATCAACCGCAGCGGCACCCGGCTTTTTTGGCAAGAGTACCATGTATGATCTGTTGATGCGTTCAAGTTGCGCGGCGCCCTGATGGAAAGCCGACAGAAACTGCATGATCTGTGGCTTGATGGTGTTCCAGGCAGCCTTGAAGAAACTGGGGCCAAATCCATCCGACCCGGGGGCACTTCCACCATTCATGTTCTTCACTGCAAGCCAGGCCTCTTCCTCTGTGAACTCGGCATCAAGCGCAGATGAGGCTCTCGTGCGGCCCCTGCACAGTGCATCAACATCAAAGTGCTAGGTCGGTTCAGAGGTGGTGCCAAGCATGCCCTTGTAGTAAGCTGTCAGCGCTTCAACTTTCTGCTGGTGAGAGGTGATCATTAAGCCGTCCACCTCAATCCCACGGATGGCATTGCGTCGCAGGCGCTGCGTGGCACGAGCATGGAAGAAAGCAGTATTGGAGTCGCCTTCCCGAATTGCCCTGCGCTTGCCTCGTTGCCGCCAGGTTGCTGCCTGCTCTTTGATGGCCAGGTGAAGCCGGTCCTGGCACATCGAGCGTACCTGTCTTTCCATCAGAGAGAGCACACGATTCTCTTCTAGAGTATCAAAAAGGAGTATGAGAAATTTGCAGTTTGGGATTAAAGCTGGAGGCGCCCTGGCACGCCGCGCCCATACCTTTGCCGCTGCACGGGTAGACTTGAGGCATCCGACGAGATGGCCGGCCGCGTCGTCGAGAACGGGAGCAGCATGCCAGGCCGGGAGGACGCTCGGAAGGAACTGTCTGCTGTGGAGCCAGGCATTTTCGAAGCGGAACAGTGCGGCTTTTGGGATTTCAGTGGACATGTGCACGACAATTGGAGTGTGATCAGAAGTTTGCCTCACAAGGGAGGACAACGGAGTTTGTGGAAAGGCGGTGCATTGCGGGTTGTTAACGAACATTTGTGATAGCGAGGCGCAGGTCAGACATTGTGGAAACAAGGACAGTGGTGAGCGTGCGCCTCCTGGTGATGAACGACTCCAAGGTGAAGGAGTTGGTGTTCCAAGCGGTCAGGATAGCTCCCCTAGTACCTGAAGCGCCAATGCAGTGGAAGGATGTAGCAAGTGCAAGGGGGAGGAAAGTGCGTGCTTTCAGAGCGGTGACATCGTGTAGTTTCGTTTCTTGGAGACAACAAACTGACGGTGCAGCAGAGGCAATTGCATCACGTACAGCATCACATTTCTCCTAGTCGCCAAGACCACGAACGTTCCACGACATCACAGACAGACGCCTAAAACGATCATTCATTGATAAAGTTGGAGCACCCGATTACAGCGGCGCTCGGCCGAACACTGAACACACAACTAACAGAGAAGAGGACCCCAGCGCGAACTAACACAACCTCGGAGAGGCACAGGTCTCCGCCCAAGGCAACGAGCCCACGAAAGACTAAACAAACGACTAACACAGAGAGAAGAACACACAGGTCTCCTCTCAGGGCAGCAAGCCCACAGACACAACAGACAAACAACTAAGCGCGGGGGGTAGCAACACATATCCCGGCGGCGCCAAAGATAGGACGGTAAGCTCTGGCCGCCGGCACAGACGATCGGGTGGCGCATCATTCTGTGGCGCTGGGCACCACGCCAGCGTGACGTTCTTCTCGTGCAGTAGCTCGCTGTCGCCGACACTGCTCATCCCATCCGTTGAAGACGCGGTCGTTTGGTTCCAGACTTCCAGTATAAGAGGATGGTAGCCAGAGTGTGTCATTGCTTCCAAGAAACAAATCTTGGAATCCCAGACATAAAATGCAATACTCGTTTTAATTTTATATACCACCGAAATGAATTAGGAGCGCTGGAGTCGTCCCATTTCATAACAACGGCGGAAGACTAGAAAAAGAACAACCTCTAGAATTTAGAACTTCTCTCGATTTTAAGGCAAACCGACGGTTTGCTGGAAATTAAACAATAAGATGTTCCAAATTATGCAAAAAGCGTGTTGGCTAGTAGTGCATTGTAACCAGCGCGGAGCTAAGATCAAGCGTGGACCCGTGCTAAGGCCATAAAGCAAACATCAAATTGCTAAAATTAGAGTTTACTCCATCAACTTTTACCGTTGATTTGTTTGCCAAGGACCCGGGCTGCAGCACGCACAGCCCGCGGGGCCTGGCTCCGCCCCTGAGTGTAACTGATGCAACCTAAAACGACAATTGTTTTTGACTGGACACAACCAGCGGCGGTCCATGCATGATCCGTCCTAACTCCTAACCCCTTTTAAAATCCGCGAACCATCTATAACACAGAGGCCGTGTCAGCCAAGCTGCCGTCCTTCTAGAACAGCAGAATGTAAACTGCCCGGTCAATGCATGCCTGCCTGACTCGCCGTGGGTTCCAGTAGTTCACTTGACCCTATCAATCATACGGTATTTGACTGTCAGCTAGCAGCCGACGACGGCCATACCATCAGAGTACCGGAAAATCGTAGAAGTCTAGACACATGACGGCGAGTCCAAGCCGGCACACGCCTGGGATTGGGTCAGCGCGCGTGGGGCTTGTTTGGATGGAGACCTGGCAGGCAGGCAGCTTGCCGGCCAGGCAGCCATCCAAACAGGCCCGTGGTGTCCTGCCCTGGGTCTGGTGCCTGCTGGCTGAATGCTGACGATGGATGGTCTAGGATAGTCCGATTAGACAACAGGAAAACGCATGCAGCGGCCTTCCCAGCGACGACCTAGCCAGCCAAACGCAGGCTGCGGCCGTGTTGAAACCTGCCGAAGGCGTGAGCAGCGTGCCGAACAGAGCAGGGCGGCGGGGCCGGGGCCGGCGGCGCTGCGCCACGAATTCCATGCGGTTCTCACGTGTGGTCACGTCGAAGCTGGGAGCGGTAACCACCTGGATGATAGATAGGATCTCCATCTCTGCACTCTGCAGGTGCAAGCCTGCAACCGTGCAAGAAGATTGGCCCCTGCCTCGTTTCCTCTTGAAGGGGCTGCGTCTTCTTCTTTCAAGTCCGTACCAGCTGCGATTGAGCCCAGAAGAGAAATATCTCAGCAGCGATACGGACACCTGACCCATACCCATGTGTGCCATCCGTTGCCTATCCGAAAACATCACGGTCACCCAGACACCCACGCACCCATGACCCAGCCGTTCGTTCGCCATCCAGCCACCGGGGTCGCGCGGAGGACCCACGCCGACACGCCCCCAAGCCGGCGAGCTGCATTTTTGCTTCTGCGCGTCCATCCCAGCAGGTCTGAACTTCCTTGCATCCAATCAGGGCGCGTCGGACCCTGATCAGACGGCCGCCTCGCGCTCGCGGTCTGAACCGAAGGATCCCCGCTGAGGCCGGGCGGCGCCACCCTTTCCAGCTCCGACGCCGGGGGCATTAGCAGGCACTACCATCGCCTGCCGGTCCCCTCGCCCCGACCGAATCTTTAAAAAAAACGCAAGGCGAAACCGAAATCACGATTCTTTTAAAAAAAACCGAAATCACGATGGGAAAAAGCGAGGCGGACCCGGCGACCACGCCGCGGAAGGCAGAGGCAGAGGCACTCAGGCAGCAATCCAAAGCGAAGCTTCCAGCGCACTGACGCATGACGTCCGACGCCAACCATCCGCCGGCGGGGCCCGCCACCCACCCTTCCCGCGGGAAAACCCGGCCGGCCACCCCAACACCTCCGACCCCGAACCGGCCACCTCGCACTCGCAGTCGGAGGCCTACACACCCCGCGGTGCGGCCTGCCCTCCTTCCCCCTCCTTCCCCTTTCCCATTCTCCTCCTCCTGCTGCTACCACCCCGGGCGCCGAATCCCTGATAAATAGCGGCCCGACGCCCGACGCCGGGGGAACTTTTCCATTTCAAGAGCTGCAAAGGCTCCCGCTTTACCTTTACGGCTCTACCTTGCCTTTTTTGCCTCGCTCGCTGCCTGCCCATGGCGGCGGCGGCCGCGGCGTGGGTGCGGGCGGTGTTCCTGGCCGCCGTGGCCGCGTCCGCGGCGGAGGCGCTGGGCCTGGACGTCCACCACCGCTACTCGGCGACCGTGCGGGAGTGGGCGGGGCACCGCGCGCCGCCGCGCGGGACGCCGGGGTACTACGCCGCGCTGGCCGGCCACGACGACCTCCGCCGCCGGTCGCTCGCCTCCGGCGCGGCCGGGGGAGGGGAGGTGGCCTTCGCCGACGGCAACGACACCTACCGGTTCAACGGTTTCGGATTGTGAGTGCGCTGTTCCGCTTGCTCCTACCTTGCTTACCATCGTCATCGTCTATGTGGCTTAGCTTCGAATCAGGGAGAGGGATTGGAATGATTGGTGTTCCGGGGTCCTGCGCTGTGTGTGTTAGCCGTTGTGTCTTTTTGCTTTTGGGGCTAAAGCCGGGCGGTGGTTGGTGTTGGTTGCGCAGCTTGCATTACGCGGTGGTGGCGCTGGGGACTCCGAACGTGACGTTCCTGGTGGCGCTCGACACCGGCAGCGACCTCTTCTGGGTGCCCTGCGACTGCATCAAGTGCGCCCCGCTCGTCTCCCCCAACTACGGGGTACGTACTCCTCCTCCTCCCTCCACTTGGCGTCTACTCTACTACTCCTTGTTATGTTTACAGTTGAGCTAGGGGTTTAGGAGGGTAACATGTTGTTGGTAACTTGGTAAGATGATGGCAATTGGCATAGCATCAGGTTGCTTCTTTTACAAAAATTGAAAAGTTTATGCATGTTAGAGTTTCTTCCGAGATTACTACATCATCATGCGGGCATATTTCGAGAAAAGAAAAAAAATTTGGGAAACACGGCATGTGTCATGTGATTCTTGGAAATCCTCTAGAACAACGACAGCCTGAGCTGGGACCCTGCCGGGCTTAAAAAACAGCCCATTCTAGTATGGTCCTAGATCACCACTCACTGCTTGTCCTGAGCAAGATAAGGTGGTTCCTTTATTTGCAGGAAGAAAGTCAGGAGTGTCGTTGTGCTTCTATTGACTGTCACCAATTTGTACGTGCCTGCGCCTTGTTCTTGCTAACTCATTGTGTTTGTGCGCGCGACAAATTTCACAGAATTTGAAGTTCGACGTGTACAGCCCTCAGAAGTCGAGTACTAGCCGAAAGGTCCCTTGCAGTAGCAGTTTGTGTGATGAGCAGAGCGCGTGCCAGTCAGCAAGCAACAGCTGCCCGTACAATATCGAATACTTGTCTGATAACACGTCGTCCTCAGGTGTGCTAGTCGAGGATCTCTTGTACCTGATCACTGAGTATGGACAACCGAAAGTTGTTACAGCTCCCATAACATTCGGGTATGTACTCTACGATACACCCCCCATAACCAAAATTTCTCATTCTTACTTCCGTGTGCTGAATCTTGTGTGGGTTGTTCAGCTGTGGACAGGTTCAGACAGGTTCATTTCTGGGCAGTGCTGCGCCCAATGGTCTGCTTGGGCTTGGTATGGACAGTAAATCAGTTCCAAGTTTGCTAGCAAGTGAAGGAGTTGCTGCCAATTCCTTCTCAATGTGCTTTGGACAAGATGGACATGGTAGAATCAATTTTGGGGACACCGGAAGCTCAGACCAGCAGGAGACCCCACTAAATATTTATAAACAAAAGTATGTTCCTACGTCACAAATTTCATAAAAGAGAAACTGTTCATCAAACTCATGTCGGTCTACCTTCTTTCTGCAGCCCATATTACAACATAAGCATCACTGGTGCTATGGTGGGAAGTAAATCCATTGACACTAAGTTTAGTGCTATTGTCGACTCCGGCACCTCTTTCACAGCTCTGTCCGATCCTATGTACACTGAAATCACTAGCAGTGTAAGTATTATGTTTAATTAGGAGTAGTTTTCAGAACTCCATCTTTCACAATGGTGCTGTTCTTACATATGTTCATTCTTAATCAGTTCAATTCACAAGTCCAAGATAAGCCAACCCAACTTGACTCTTCTCTACCCTTTGAATTTTGCTACACCGTAAGGTATTTTCATCTCTTAACAGTCCCTCATAGATACATCTCCGTGTACTGCTATCTGTTTTTGCCTGATGGATATGTTGCTGCATTTTCCAGTCCAAAGGGATCTATCAATCCTCCAAATATAAGTCTGATAGCAAAAGGGGGAAGCGTATTTCCTGTCAATGATCCAATAATTACTATAACGGACACTGCATCTGTAAGATAGAACTAACACTTAGCTCTATTTATTTATTTATTTATTTATTTTATCCATGTATGGTGAGTATGTTAATTTACATCTACTTCTCAGAATCCACTTGGCTATTGCTTGGCTATGATGAAGAGTGAAGGTGTTAACTTAATAGGGGGTAAGTGCCTCTGCATTCTAAAGTCTTAGACTTTCTGTTCAAACTTGAAGATGCTTGGTCCTATTGCGTAGCACTTCGAAAATTCTGCAAGTATGCCGCTTCGTTTTAAATAAATCATAGAAATGGATTCTTTGTACGATGTTAGATGATCTACATATTAATTTGCTATTAATGCCAACGGATCTTATATTTCAGCTTTTTAAATGCCACCTTTTGCTTATACTGTTGTTGCTTGAAAAACATGCCAGGCTGCCAGCCTACATCCATGTTCTTTTGTGCATATCTTGCATTATGAATTTTCTTACCCTTGCTGGTCACTTTTTGGTGCAGAGAATTTTATGTCTGGGCTGAAGATTGTGTTTGATCGAGAGAGGAAGGTCTTGGGCTGGAAAAAAATTAATTGTAAGCACCTTCACACCTATCTAGATGGTTCTTCAGATCAAATGCGCTTAACCTCGAAACTAGAATGATGCCCTTACATGTTGTTGTTGTTGTTGTTGTTGTTGTTGTTGTTGTTGTTATTGTTACCAGGTTACAGCGTGGACAACTCGAGTAACCTTCCTGTGAACTCAAATACTTCTGCTGTTCCTCCGAAGCCTGCAACGGGACCGAACAACTACACTCCTGAAGCTACCAAGGGTGCTTCACCGAATGGCACCCAAGTCAACGTATTGCAGCCTTCTGCGAGTTCTTCGCTGAAGCTGCATTTCAACACAAACATCTTCATTGCCGTCGCTCTCCTGTTCTTCGCGATTCTTTGATCAGCTCAAACTCCACATGTCGGTCTTCTGAAACAAAATATACAGATATGATAGATTTAGCTAAAGCTTCATTACCCATATTGATTTACGTGTAGCGGTGTAGGACCACATTCTTTTGGCTTGGGTCCAGTAGGAATTACAGGATATTAGGACACGGGATAACTCATAGCCTCATAGGCCATTTTTGTTCTACTTTCACATGTCCATACTGTACCTTTGTGTTGGTTTTTTCTCCACCCAGTGTTTATGTCGTGGTGGCTGTACATATATAGGTAACTTGAGGTTGTATTGACTATAGAGTAAGTGAATAATAATGCTGGCATGTGCTTCATATCGGTTCTGTATGCTGTTCTTGTCCATTTATTCCTCTGGTGCTGATTTAAGTCTGAAAGGCGAACACTGATTTCTTCAACATTCTTTCACGCGTTGAGCTTTATCGTTTCCATCTTTTAGTAATTCCGTTTTAAACCGAATTCTCAAAAAAAGGTGAAAAAAAAGGCGAACACTGATTTCTTCAACATTCTTGCATAAGCAAATTTTCACCAAAAAAAGGAAAATCATAAGCAAAATTGTTTGAACGAGCATCATCAACCAACCAATGATACCCATTGGGCTCAAATCGAAGTCCATCAGCAAGCCCACGCAGCCCATGCACCCTTCGGCAACCGCTTGCTCAAACAAATCCCAGCCCTCCATCCCGACACCGTCCCCCGAAATCCGTTCGTCCAAACGGCATGCCCAGTGTCCGAAGAACCCCGCAACGTCCAGGGGCATTTCCGTAACTGCAGCCTCCAAAACCCTAGACGCGCGGCAGGCGGCCGACCCGGTCGCTCCCCTTCCCGGCCCGAACGGAGGCGGCCGTATAAAGGCCTTCTCCTCCCACCTCACCCGCCGGTTACCTTCCTCCACCACCGCATCGACGCCAGCGAGCCGAGGACGCAACCGCCGGCGCCCGGACCCCAACTAGGTAACCGCCGGGAACCGCCCGCCCCCACTTCACGACTGGCAACCGCGCGCGCCGCGGCCCTACTCCATTATATTTCTCCCCTCCGCGCTCGCCCTCACCAAGTCGCCGCTCGCCCGCTCTTGCGTCTCGGATCTGAGCGTGCTCTCCCCGCATTGTGTTGCGTTGTGCGTGCAGGTAGAGGGAAGCGGGAGAAGGATGGACCGGTACCAGAGAGTGGAGAAGCCGAGGGAGGAGGCGCCCATCAAGGAGAATGAGATCCGCATCACCACGCAGGGGAGGATGCGCAACTACATCACCTACGCCACCGCCTTGCTCCAGGTACCACCACCTGCTCGCTCGCTCGACTGCCCGCTCTTCAGTCGAGGACTGTAGCAAGTTTCAATGCCGTTGCGTTTTTTTTTTGAATTCTCGTCTTAGCGCCATAAAGTGTGCGCGACTTGTAGTACGTTGTGGTGGCGTGGTCAGCGATGACTGGCCGCTTAGATTAAAAGGTAAGCTGTATGATTGGGCCGTACGGGTTGTTGTGACATGCACTAAAAAGCATGCCTCTTTTTTTTTAATGCAACTAGAGTTGTGAAAGTGGGGGACGCATCTGGTTTCAATGCTTTGTTCGGTAGGATATGGTACTAGAAGATCACCTGATTGCGGACTTTGGAGTTGTTATGTTAGGATTTAAGAAATGCTAGGCTTTGTTCACGTCCTGGTTATGGCATCAGACCCCATTAATTATACTGCAATTGCCGATTAGTTTGCCAGTAGTTGCCTGATTTACCAATGCATTTTTGCTGTCAACTTTTGCTGCATTATAGGCAAGGGCAAGAGCTTTTGATGCGTTATATGGAATCCCAAAGCATGTTTTGCTTAATATGATGCAAAACATGGTGGCAAATTAAAGTGGTGCAATGTCTGTGATGTGATGCACCACTTAAAACGAAACATATGATGTGTTTGATTGCCACTCTGAAGTAGCTTGTCTTGTTGTCACTGTCTAATTGCTCCTGTTTTAGTTGTGCAGTTTGGTACTTGGCATACTGTTTTCATTATGTAGTTGATGTTGACAGTACCATCACGTCCACATTTTGCCATTTTAGTCATTTGGTCAACCTTTAGGACCCAGTGCCCTTTAATCATGTTTCTTTTAGTTGTCTAGAGTTGCTCATTTGGGGTTGGGGTGATTTGGAACATTGGAAATGCATTGTAGAGACTTTGTGTTTCTCACTTTCTTCTTTAAGAAAGTCGCTGAATACTTAATCTGTGCATGTCCATTTGTTTAAACACTTATCTTTATATGCCCAAATTTTATGTGACATTTTTGTGCCTGATGTGTTGTAACATATTATATTGTTTACTTGAAGGACAAGGGTTCTGATGAGGTTGTATTCAAGGCCATGGGAAGGGCTATCAACAAAACTGTCATGATCGCGGAATTGATCAAGGTACTTCTGGTGGGTAGTGCTTGCAAACGTTACTTGTAACTTGATTCTAATTGTTTGTTACTATAATTGCTGTGCAGAGGAGGATTGTTGGTCTCCATCAGAATACGATCACTGGATCTACTGATATTACCGATATGTGGGAGCCATTGGAGGAAGGCCTACTTCCGTAAGTGACTTTTCTCGTTTTCAGGATAGTGCTGTATCTTCATGTGAATTCTGATTTTGAAGCCTAACGATTATATCCCTCCTCAGGCTTGAGACAACAAGGCATGTCTCTATGATAACTATAACTCTTTCAAAGAAGGAGCTGGACACATCCTCTGTCGGGTATGCATATTGCACTCTTTTTAACTATATTTGTTGGTTTTCTCTGCCAATGTTTTTAACAATCTCTGGGTGGTCACATATAACCTGAACTCGTACCTTGTTGCATCACGTAATTAAATAGCAAATTAGTAGTTCAGGATGAATGCTTTCTTATCATATGTTGAGTTAATTGTTTGGGCAGATATCAATCTCCTTTGCCTGCTGATCAGGTGAAGCCTTTGGTTGAGTACGATAATGATGAAGGTATCATGCAAGATTCACTTTTGTTGTTTATTATTAACATTATGATAATTCTGTATGGCTTCATAATTCATTTAACTGAAATTGTAGATGCACACTCACCTGGTGGCCGAGGGAGGGGCCGTGGTGGTCGAGGCCGTGGGCGAGGCAGGGGAAGGGGTAGAGGTGGACGTGGTGAGAGCCATTGCCACTGAGTAAATCATCAGTTCATGACTAAACATACTGGATGTGCAATTGTTCCTTACATATTAAGTTTTAGGAAATGGATACAATGACTACGCTGATGGTGGTTGGGGAGAGGAGGATCATGCCCCTGAGTACATGGGCAACGGATATCCCCGTGGAAGAGGGAGAGGTTTTAGAGGCCGCGGCAGGAGAGGTGGCTACGGTGGCCAGCCTGATTACCACCAACAGGATGGAGGCTATTATGACGAGGCACCTGTTCCTGCTCCAGCCCGAGGTGGGCAACTTCCCTCTCGTTTAATAGTTTGTATATGCATAATAAGTCCGCTCGTTAATCTGTTGCACCTGGTAACCAGGTCGTGGTCGAGGTCGTGGCCGTGGGAGAGGCCCGTCAAGAGGCAGAGGAGGACGCGGTGGCAACGTGAATGGTGTGGTGCATGCTGCAGCGGCCGGTGCGTAAGGTGTTTGGTCCCAGTCTGGGACTGGTTGTTTGTTGGATGCCCGCTCCAAATATGAAGATGTATCATGTGTTGTCGGTTAACATTATACTTGGTATAAGCTTGACATTCACTGTCGAATGCAGCCAGGTTTTGATATTTGACTAGGCTTGTAGGGTAGCGTCTTTACAATGCTTCCTCCTTTCAAGTAGATGTCGTAAACTAATTGTAGTTTCGTAAAGGTTTAGAGCAGGGCATTCTTTCTATTTTTTTAATATAAAACGAAGTCTTGTTCCCTGTTGGAATGTGGGCGCCTCTGTATGGTGCTGTCTTCGAAATGCAAAGTTCAATTTAAAATTTTGTGTTTCATCAGTTTCTCTTTGGTGGTGTTTACTGGTTGCCTTGCGCACACACTGTCTTCGAAATTTAAGCTAAATTTCCAGCACGTATACAGCGTCAGTAAGTGTCGTGTTATAAACTTAAAAGACACTTAAGCAGACTGTTAGACTGTAAAATTGTGCTGAAGATTACAACAATTGGATTAATAACAAAAATCGTGTGTCGTTAGCGGTAGTATCTTTGGCTACGGTGTGAAAATCCACCTTTTTCTGCAAAGAGTGAAGAAACGCAGCACAATGGGATGCGTACCTGAGCACAGCTCGTTCCAGATCAACATACACCTTACATTTGTTGGCGCCTCGCTAGAAAGACACGAATGATTGAGCTTAGCATGATTGGCAGACTCTCAATCTCATTCCTTCAATGTGCTAGGAGTTGAGGCCAGGGTCGAGTTTAACGCATTATGGTTTAACGTAACAACTCTCAACCACAATGATAAAGTTAAGTATCAGCCTTTGCGCCCTGGAGAATACTGCGGTGCCACTTTCTTTTTTCTCTCAGCAAACGTGAATTTGGAATCGAATGTGTCTGGTAGATTCATGTGCAGATGAATATGTGATAGAGGAGGGCTTTCAAAGATGAAACTGTCCTTTTTCTTTTCCGATTAAACTCTCTGTACTTGGTTTTGAATGATCAATTGTTCACCCGTCCAAAAAATGAAAAATAAATGGAGACTTGATACGTTAGAGCATCTCTAAAAGATTAGCCAAAAAAAACTGGCCAAATTTATTGATTTAGCTACTCTCAGAAAATAGAGTTGGCAAATAAATAATAGAGTACTTCAACAAACTTTGTATGGTTGACTAGTGAGGTAGTCTATCTAAAAATATAGAGCGAATGAGGTGGATGAACAACCACTAAATTTGGAGAGTTATTTATGGAGTATTTTGGAGATATTTTTTTTAAATAACTAAACTTATTTTTATAAAATGATTTGACTAATATCTTGGAGATGCTCTTACGCTGGACAGTAGTCTCGGATATGTTTGTGTTTGACAAATTTGAGGTGAAAATGGCTGGGGCATCTGAACTAGTGTGTGTCCAAGTCCGAGTCGCAAAGAAAGAAAACAAAAATAAAAATAAAACAAAACAGCAAGGCTTCAGAGTTTGTTCCGCAACACCCCCACCGGCATCCTGCATCTCCCCGCGCGCCCGCCTCGACCTCGTCGCCGACGCCACGATGCCGGAGGACGTCGAGATGAACGACTCCCAGGCCCCGCCCGCCGCCGCCGCCGCCGTTAGCGACGCCCCGGCGCCCGCGCAGTCCACTCTCCACCGTGAGCACCCTCTCCCCTCGCGCACCTCTCCCTCCCAAACCCTAGCGTTTTTTTTTTTCACCGGACTCCAGCGTCCCGCGAGGACGCGAGACATCAGCGACTCACGCTTGCCCTCGCGCGTGCAGATCTGAAGGAGATCGCGTCGGTGATCGAGGCCGGGTCGCTGAGCAAGGAGGTCCGCCGGATCTCACGCGCCGTCCGCCTGACCATCAACCTACGCCGCCGCCTTGCCGCCCGGGACGTTGCCGCCTTCCTGGCCTTCGCGCTGCCTCCTTCATCGGAGGCCTTCGCCCGCCTCTCCGCCCTCGTGCCCAAGGTACTTCTACTCTGGGACTGGATTTTGTGTTTTATGTTGGCGCCGCCTGCTAAGTAAGGATAATACTCTATTGTAATTCGACATACACGGTGATGGTGCATTTAAACATTGACATAATAGACATTATTGTGTGCTGATTCGATTGTATTGGTGTCCTGGTTCCTTTGCTATTATATGCTGATACATTGACATAATAGATGCTGAATTTCCCTATCTATAATTTGTTGTTGCATTTTTTTTTTCGATTTGTGGCCTAGCTGTTGCTGTGCGCTCGGGATTACTTCTCTTCTTGGCAGGGTTGAGGAAATTGTAATATAGATTGGTGCTCCAAGCCAAGCTTGGATTTTTTGTAATGCAGAATTAGAGCTGCATAACTGCTTATTTTACGAAACTGAAATGTGCCCCAGTCTCTTCTCATTGTCGAAACTTTAGGTTCTTTTATTCTGCCTCCTGTTTGATATCTCATACCGTAACCCTCTTTTAGTTCAAAATAAAATTTTGAAGCTTCTTGCTTTTATCTTTTCAGAGGTTATTAATATTTGAATGCTGTTACTCTTTTTAGGAAGATGGGAGTGAAATGGATGTTGATACGGCAGCTCCAACAGCTCAAGTTTCAATCAAGCATGGTCTTCCTGAGATTGAAATTTACTGTTACCTGCTTGTGCTTATTTTCCTTATTGATATTAAGAAATATGATGAGGTATGTCTGGGATTTTCGTCCACTTCGTTATTTGTTGGTAAACATACACTAATTTGAATTTTGTCTACCAGGCTAAAACATGTGCCTCCGCAAGCATTGCTCGTCTGAAGAGTCTTAACAGGAGAACAGTTGATGTTTTAGCTTCTAGACTGTACTCCTATTACTCATATGTCCATGAGCTTACCAACACCCTTGCTGAGATTCGCGGGTGAGTTAATTTGAACGCAAGATTCCTATCAAGCAATGATCAAACAAACATTCTTTTATTGTCTACCGGCATTTCTTAGGTACCTAGAAGCACATTTTACTATTTTGTTGTGTTCTGGTTTACCTCACAGCATTTGATGCTTTTCAGGACTCTCCTGGCATTGCACAGAATGGCGACTTTACACCATGATGAGCTTGGTCAGGTTGTTTTGATAATCTAATCTTCAATCCGTAGCAGTCTTAACTTTTAAATATCATCAAATTTGTTGGAATTAACTTCTGTTTCCAATACAGGAAACTCTTCTCAATCTGCTTCTTCGCAATTACCTGCACTACAACTTGTATGACCAGGCAGAGAAGCTTAGGTCTAAGGCGCCTCGTTTTGAAGCACATTCCAATCAACAGGTAATTAATGAGCTAGTGTGTTTGATGTTTTGTCATACTGATATGCTGCGCATTGAATGATATATGTCTTGGACCCTGGGTAATTGGTGGACTATTTGATTTGATATATATCCAAAATAAGATACTGTTTCCTCTATCATACACAAGTGGTAACCTCTACTTATTGCAGTTCTGCAGGTATCTCTTTTACTTGGGCAAAATAAGGACAATTCAGTTGGAGTACACTGATGCTAAAGAAAGCCTTTTGCAAGCTGCTAGAAAGGCACCCACTACAGCTCGAGGATTTCGGATCCAGTGCAACAAATGGGCCATTATTGTAAGGCTGCTCTTAGGAGAGATTCCAGAGAGAACTGTTTTCATGCAGAAAGGAATGAAAGCTGCTTTGACACCCTATTTTGAGCTTACAAATGTAAGTTTTCTTATAACAGTAGAAAATACTACTCATTGTGAATATTGAAGTCTGATTTTTTTTTTCGTGGGTGCTCTCTAGGCTGTCCGAGTTGGTGACCTAGAGCTATTCAGATCTGTGGCAGATAAATTTTCAAGCACTTTCAGTGCAGATAGGACCCAGAATTTGATAGTGAGGCTGCGCCACAATGTTATCCGGACTGGATTGCGTAACATCAGCATCTCATACTCGAGGATTTCCCTTGCTGATATTGCCAAGAAGCTGAGGTTGGACTCCGAGAACCCTGTCGCTGATGCTGAAAGCATTGTAGCCAAGGCCATCAGGGATGGGGCAATTGATGCCACCATTGACCATGCCAACGGCTGTATGGTGTCGAAGGAGACTGGCGATGTCTACTCAACTAATGAGCCACAGATAGCTTTCAACTCCAGGATCGCATTTTGCCTGAACATGCATAACGAGACGGTCAAGGCGCTAAGATTCCCTCCGAACTCTCACAAGGAAAAGGAGAGCGCCGAGAAGAGGCGTGAGAGGCTCCAGCAGGAGGAAGAACTGGCAAAACATATGGCTGAGGAAGATGATGATGATTTCTAGACTGGTGCAAATCCTTTCAGTTGCCGCTTCTTGGTTTCATTCTAAGAGCAAACGACTAATTTAGTTGATTGAAGCTGCACAAGAACTCTTGTCCCTCGGTTGTGTTTGGAATGGCATTTCGAATTTAGAATTCTTTATTGTGATGTTACAATTTTTATATAACTACATATGACTTAGAAAACACATCATTTTTTCATGAAACGGTACCCAAGCATCCAACATGGGAGGTCCTCTGAAGCGCTGTACCCCTCTGTTTCCTTTCCTGGCCCTGAAAATTAGATGATTTCTGGACAATGACAAGCGCATTCTGTCCATTCGTTTGAGTTCAGAACATCCAGATGCGCAGATGTAACCTGCATATCGTTTCCTGGCCTCACAAACGCTATTGATCTCTTGCTACAGCAGACGACAACGACTCAGGCCCTTGGCCGCTAGAGTATATCAACTACTACTACAACAACAACAACCCATAAAAAAAAGAAATAAAAAAAAATAAAGATCACGGAGGTACGTGGATGACGAGTCTCCAAACGCTCCTATCCAAAGCTATCTCTTTGGAGATATTCCACTTCTTAAGGTCTCTCTTAACCGACTCGTTCCAGATCAGTTTAGGTCTATCTCTATCTCTCTTTACATTTTCGGCCTGCTTTAGAACCCCACTATGCACCGGCGTCTCAGGGGATCTCTGTTGGACATGTCCAAACCATCTCAATCGATATTGGGTAAGTTTCTCCTCAATTGGTGCCACCCCGACTCTACCCCGAATAACTTCGTTCCGGACTCTATCCCTTCGTGTGTGCCCGCAAAACCACCGCAACATCCGCATCTCTACTACACTCAGTTGTTGGACATATCGTCTTTTTGTAGGCCAACATTCAGCACCGTATAACATCGCCGGACGAATAGCTATCCTATAGAACTTACCTTTTAACTTTTGTGGCACCCTTCTGTCACATAGGACGCGAGAAACTTGACGCCACTTCAACCAGGCAGCTGAGATTCTATATCTAACATCTTCATCAATGTCGCCATCCTTTTGAAGCATCGATCCTAAATACCGAAAAGTATCCTTCTGAGCCACCACTTGCCCATCGAGGCTAACATCTCCATCCTCATGACTAGTCACGCTGAAATCACACATCATGTACTCGGTCTTGGTCCTATTGAGTCTGAACCCTTTCGACTCTAACATGCGTCTCCACAGCTCTAACTTCCTATTAACCTCTTCCCTACTCTCGTCAACCAGCACCACATCATCAACAAAGAGCATACACTAAGGGATATCATCTTGTATATCCCTTGTGACCTCATCCATCACCAAGCCAAATAAATAAGAACTCAATGCTGACCCCTGATGTAGGCCTATGTTAATAGGAAAGTCAGTGGTATCACCATCACATGTCCGGACAAACGTCATCGCATCCTTATACATATCCTTGATGGGGGTAATGTACTTAGTTGGGACTTTGTGCTTCTCCAAGGCCCACCACATGATATTTCTCGGTATTTTATCATACGCCGGTCAATAAAGACCATATGCAAGTTCTTCTTTTGCTCTCTATATCTCTCCATCAATTGTCGGATTAAGAAAATTGTCTCCATGGTCGACCTTCCAGGCATGAACCTAAACTGGTTTTAGGTCACACTTGTCACTCTTCTTAGACGGTGCTCGATAACCCTCTCCCAAAGCTTCATCGTATGGTTCATCAGCTTAATCCCACGGTAGTTGGTACAACTTTGAACATCTCCTTTGTTCTTAAAGATTGATACTAATATACTTCTCCTTCATTTTTCGGGCATGAACTGAAAAATACATCCCGATTTATTTCAGTACCACATCGAACGTCCGTCGAGTTTTCATTAATTGGAGTAACTGATTAGAGGCGGCAGTGGCAGTGGGCAGTGGCACCATGGTTGGGGTTGCTCAGAGCACCCGCAGTGGTTGCCGAAAAGCGAGCCATAGTTCGATCGGAGCGAACCGAACCGTGACCATAGGGAAGGGCGAACCATCGTTGTCAGACAAACATGCGCACCATACAGATGCGTCGCACGGTGGTGAATTAAAAATTCAAATGCCCAGGGAGCGAGAGGCAGACGGTCGATTTTTTTTACCCCTCACGATCCCTACCAAATCGACGTTATCGCTGTGAGGAGCGAACTCTGATTTGGTTCGGCTCGGCTGGGCTCTGACGTTCGAACCAGCACTGCGGGTGCTCAGCGATTGCTCCCTCCGTTCTGAAATATAAGATATTTTACTTTATCTAAATTAAAGTAGTCTAATTTTAATCAAATTTATAGAGAAAAATATTAACATCTAACATATTAAATTATAAAAATATATTTCATAATATATCTACTTATTCTCATTTGACTTTTAAAATATTATTGCTCTTTTCCTATAAAATTGATCAAACTTGGACTACTTTAACTTAGGACAAACCAATATACCTTACAATTTTTTACATTTTTAGGATGGAGGGAGTACCATTTAGCTGTGGAGTGGGACGTATAGCCGCATAAGTTGAGCCCCTGCCGGCGGCAGGAAAGGAGCTCGATCTTCTCTGGTGCAATCGACGTGCTTTCTATCATTTTCCCTTTTCCTTTTCTTTTTTACTTCCATTATTTACAAATCAATATGACAAACAGCACTTGGGGATGTAGCTCAGATGGTAGAGCGCTCGCTTAGCATGCGAGAGGTACGGGGATCGATACCCCGCATCTCCACATTTTAAATTTTTTTCTTGTTTTTCTTTGTCTTCCATTCTGTTTTGACATTTCTCTATGCCGAGAGATTCTCTCCAGCCACAGGTACGTTCGGGGTCTGCTCAATTAAACTAGTTGGAAACAGAAGACTAAAAAAGGGTTATTCTCATTTTTCTAGTAAATATTCACATAATCAAAAGTCAAGACAAACCATGTCAGCTGAAAATCTGAAACTAGTTGCATCATGTCTGGGCATTAGGCAGCAATTAAACATCTTCATCTTCAAAGAGAAAAACAGACCATTTGCCTCAAAAGCATGACATGTCTCGAACTAGATGGATGTGCATGTTAGAGCGGGAGCAGCAGAACAGGGCACGGGATGAATTCAGCCAGCAGATTGCCATCAACATGCTTCGAGTGGATTGCCTCCATGCTTAGCACAACAAGATCTAACTCCAGCTCATCAGCGACCTCCCCGATGATTGCCGTTGGTTTCCTGTCTTCCCCAAGACGCTCCATCAGTCCAAACTCCGTAAATCCACCTGCACACAAGCAGGGATGTCATCATCACAGTAACAAGATAGCAAGAATTAAGAGTGCTGGCAGCTCCAATGGCTTGACCTTCTGAGAGATGCCATCTGATGCTTGACATCTGAGTATCATGCTCTGGAAATGACTCCTTAGGTTTATCATCAATAACTTGAATGAACAGCAGATTCAGAATATATTAGTCTTAAGCTGTTAGGACGAAAAAGTTCACAACACCAGAAGAATGCTATGTTTCAGAATGAGATCATACCGACTACAGTAATGTTTGCTCCATATTTCTTAGCTAGAGAAGCGGTTGCTGCTGCAGCCTGATACATCATTCAACCAATAAGAAAGGTAAGGGTGCCAGTGAAGACTGAAGGTAAAGTAAGGAGTGCACAAAATAAGTCAACAGCATAAAAATGTACTCCGGAAAGGAAGCTAACAAATCTTTCTTACGGAAACAATCACTCTATACATGCAATGCCAGAAAAAAAAATTGCACTGTCAATCAAGCCACCAGATCCGAGGGTCTGGTGCTAAAGTGATGTAAATCAGAAATGATTACGATTCACTTGTTGCAGTGACTACAGTAAAAGAGCTGTGGCTATCTATAAATTCTATATGGCCTATATCTTACATGTTTTGCATCCACCGTATGAAATTATTTAGAAATACATATAACCCATTGAAGTATTTTGAAGAAACTGATGAACCTGTCTAGTGCCTTCAGAAAGGTAGGGGTTGCGATCAGTGACTGGAAGCAGAACATGTTTAACTTGTGAGAGAGCATCAGCAGCTAACGTGCTTCCAGATTCATTCACTTCGGCCCTCACTGATTATCCAAACGACATAAATACTAAAAGTTAGTACCTTTAGGTCGATGAAATATTTGAAGTACATGGCAAGCAATAATAACAGTGCTCTTCTATCTATAGGAACCAAAGCAAAAAAAACAAAATGGCAGCATTAAAAAAATAATTTCCATCCGAGTCATTTCTTGTCAAAATAGAAAACAGTATCATAGATTTGTACTCTATGACCTATCTTTCTGGAGTCAGGGAGAACTAGTTAACCTTATGTATTTGCTGGAATGGAATCCCCATACTACGCATAAATAAAGAGTTTTTGGTTAACTTTTCAACTAAAAACTCTGACTGGAGAGAGATGAACTTGACATATTACAGTGACAGGCTTACAATTCTATATATTTCTTTTACCACTGCCTTATCAATACTGTCATGGATTGAGCAAAAAGCTGACCAAATGAAGATTGGATATGAAATCATTGTACGACCGGTCTAATTATCCAAGTCATCCTCTATATCACCTTCTTCTTTTTTTTAAAAAAAGAAGACTGGTAGCCTTGGCTTCGAGATGGAATTGACAATTCCATACTACATGCTATTCTAGTTTGCAATTTGTCCAACACTCCTTCAAAGTACAACTTAAGGTGTGCAGTTGGAGTCAGGGCGTGCTTCCTGAACAATAAAGCGTGGTGAAGCAAAAAGACAAGCATGATGACCATCGCAAGCTACTGGTAAGCAGAAAAGCACGGCCTTGCAGCTAGGTAACAAAACCTGATGCTTGATTGCTCGTTCAGGAATTTCTACAAACACGTTGCATCACAACGCGGCAAGGGAGTTCCTTCTTACAGTCAACTAGTCAAGAGATTCCACAAGCAGGCCGCGCGCACCGATCAGAGGCGTAAAGAAACAACACAGCTCCTGAACTCGAGTTAAGAGACCAGATTGAGGGGACAGCGATTACCTCCGTGCCGGGATCCCCGGCGGCGCGCGGCTGCGAGGGAGACTCCCTTCCTGGCGGGCTGGAAAGCGGCGAGCTCCGGCGCGGTGCTCGCGCGGACGCGGGTGACAGGAGCAGGGAGGAGCGAGCTAGCGAAGGCCATGCGGACAGATTGGATTGGGCCGCCCTGGGCTTTAGGCTCGAACGGCGGCTGTGGCGCGGCACGGCGGGCGAGGGGAGTGTGGCGGCTTCTGGAACGGCGAGGAATGGGGGGAAGACAGACCGAGACAGTCCGTGGAAACGACGGCGACGGGCGGAGCGGAGGGACAGGTGGAGGTGGTGGCGGTATACCGGGGGCCTGGACGGTGGCCCACTGGAAGGCTGTGGATGGATAAGTTTTCCTAGTGCTCCTCCTTTTCTTTTTCCCTTCCTTCTTATTTTTTTTCATGTGCCTGGTCAGCTATGTATTTTTTTAAAGGCAGCTATGTACCAACTTTATTTTGTGTTCATTAGAAAAGTTATCCAGCTTTTGTCTTGATTTTCCCTGGATGATCTGTACCTTAACTGCTTTAGTCTCTGATCAACAATGTGTTTTGTCTAGGTATTTGTTTGTATACCTTTTCTTGCTCCAGGCTTGGCCAATCTGTTCTTTGTCGGCTTATACCATATTTTATCACTTTAGGTAGGTTATGGCAAAATAACAAAATATATACATATCATATTATGTGAACTAGCACAAAACCAATTCGGATAAATTTGGACTTGACTCTTGAGGATTATTTACTTGAAAGGTGCACTGTAAGTTTTATATAAATTTAAATATACATTAGTCGGCCAGAAGTTTTTTTTCATGTTGAAGTGATAGCCTCACTTTTCTCAAATTTGGAGAATGTCTACTGTGTTTTATGAAGTTAAGTTCTATACACCAACATTTATTTTGAAAATCGTATAGCCTTAGATGTTGTTTAGAGAAATGAGGATACCATATGCTGACTTGCAAAAGTATGGTATGCTCATAGTCACTTGTATAATAGGCAGAGACTTAAGGAAAATAAATGAGACAAGTTTTGACAAAGACAACGAATATTCTTTACCCGAAACTGCCATTCACCAAGTGGTTGTAAAACATTATTTGTTAAAATTATAATTAAACATGATTCCACATGTTAGGAAAACTAAAATTATATTTCAATCTATAAATCATCCTCTTACATCCCATACAAAATGAAACAAAATTAAACATAACTCATCTAATATCGTAATGGTAATGCTAGCATGCTTATCTGTTTAAGTTTAGGCTTATAAAGAATAGAAATATAATTGTATTAGCTATTTTCTTGGAACTTCTTAGTATATGCAGAATTCAAGGATTTTCAGAAGTAAATAATTTTATCTTTGACAAAGAGGTAAGGTGTGTTCAAAGTTGCTTAGCTCCATGGGTGGTTCCATGACCAATTTGAGTCCTAAACTAAGTTAGAAAGCGTATTTTCTTGGCTAAACCGTGTGGAACGGTTGCCTGGTTTTCCAAGAAAGAAAAAACTCGCGGGTCGCTACTCGGATCCATCCAGCGCCTTCGCTTCATCCGTGCGTTACCGATCCGATCCGACCCCACGCAAACGACCAAAACCCTAGCCGTCACCGCGCCGCCCCCAAATCATAAACCTTCACCTCGCCGGCGGCAGCCGCGGCGGCCATGGCGTTCTCGGGCCGGATCAAGCAGCTCGTGAAGAAGTACGGCAAGGTGGCCGTCGGCGTCCACATCTCCGTCTCCTGCGCCTCGGTCGCCGGCCTGTACGTTGCCATCAACAACAACGTCGACGTCGAAGCCGTCTTCCGCAGGTTTGGCATCTCCCCCGGCGTCGCCGTCGGCGAGGAAGCCTCACCCGCCCCGGCCCCCGGCCCCGCCGCCAGCGACGAGGCACTGCGCGACGCCGCCCTGCCGCCCAGGCCCAGCAATGTCCCGCAAGAAGGGCCGGAGCAGCCGCCGCGCAACCGGACGATGGAGCTCGTGGCGTCGAGCGGCGGCGCGCTCACGCTCGCGCTCCTCTGCAACAAGGCGCTGCTCCCCGTGAGGGTCCCCATCACCATCGCGCTCACGCCGCCCATCGCCAGGGCCCTCAGCCGCTGGAGGCTCGTCAAGAGCTGAGCTGTGAGTCCGTCCACCGATTCGGATTCCCCTCTGCAAACTCTAGGTTCAGAGCAAAATTTGATGCCTTCACACTGGCTGTTGTTTAATTTGTGAAAGTCCCTGTCGAATAATGGTGTTGTTAAGATGGATTATGTTCTGGAAACACGAAATTGGAGAGCAACAAATCAATTGTTTTGCTTTGATAGCGATTCTGTCTTTTTTCAATCTGTCATCTTACGCGGTACTCACAATGACTGAGTGGATTTCTATAGCAATTATCTTTGGGTGATAGCAATGCTCCAAACGTCTATATGTTGCTTCCGTGGAACTACTTAGTTGATGTCCAACAACCTTTATCCAATTGGCCAATTTTATCCCTTTTATGCAGATGCTGTGGGTATGAGCTGCTAGCACGACCAGATCACCAGAGCCTAATGGATTCAGTAGTAACTTGGTTGTGATGAAGTTGTGTGCATAACATGTTTTGAACACCATTATTCACCATGGGGACTATAAGTCTATAATGATCACTTAACTGCTTAATGCTTATTAGGGTTGGTAAACATATGCTATCGGTTATTCATCTTTTGTCCAGCCATGTTACTGCATTGAGCCGTGTGTCATTTGAGCTTAGTTTTCTTGTTGAACACAGGGTTGCTACTATTGTAACACACAAGAGTGAACCAGCTGGAAAAATTATGCACGCAGAAATTTTAGCAACGAATTTTAATACTTTATGAGCCCTTTAGGCATACTTGGAAGAGGATAATGTGTATTACTCTCTACTGTTTGGTCAATATGGCATATTGGAGCTTCTTGGCATGTGGAGTACCGAGTACCATATCCAGAACTCAAAAATTCATTTGCCCATGTCATGTCAATTATAAAATCACTGCTGAAAAGTTCACATGGAAGGCCACCGGATACAGAAAAGTTCCTTACAGCCCTTGTACTTAATATATAGCTTCTTGCTGACTGTCGCTATCACTTCTGCGTCTGTTCTTCAGGTGTTTCCTTCACAACGCTCTGGGAGATTGGTGCATCCAGGATCCACCTTCCAGGGCCATCCTGCAGTGGGTGAATACGAAAATGCTGTAAAGTACTTGTGCTGCCGTTTGGTGCTGCAGATGCGTTTGTTAAATTTGTATCTGGTCATGGATGAAATGAAACCCCTGGAGCAAATGTCTCTGATGTGACATATGTGGAACTCGACTTATTCTGTGAGCTTCTGGCAAAACGCCACACTGATTTTTTGTAACATGGACACAAAGGTTGACAAAAATAAGCACTACGGTTGATGCAAGAGCGACACTCTTCTTGATCCAACTTTGCCTATTTGGTTGAACTTGGCATGCCATTGTTCATGGTTTGCTCTGTAATAATGTCGATTGTTTCTATCTGTTTGTGAGTCAGGTTCCCAAAATCTATGAAAATATTGTTTGCCACTTGCCAGAGTACATTTTAGTTTCGTAATCTATGAAAACATTGTTTATCACTTGCCAGACTGAGCAGCTAAATTGTCCTGGGGTGTGGCACTGCGTCAAGATTCGTGCAATTTGAGGGGCGAGTTTTCGTGGGCCGCCCGATCCTCTCTCGTTGGGTCGTCCGTCTCCCTTCTCCCAGACGGGCCCGATCGACCAACTGAACCGGGCAGCCCAGCGCCCCAGCCTCGCGTCTGAAGACTCCGCGGGAGGGGACGCCGTCGCCGTCCGGCAGCCACTGCCTTCGCTGCTCTCCGGCGACCGACTCGCTCCACTCCCCGGCGAAAACATGATCGTCTGCGTCGCCGTCGTCGGACACCAGGTCAGGAAACCCCTCCACGCTCACTCGCCCCTCGCGTCGGATCGTGCAGATCTGATCCGATGCAATCTCTCCGAGGACGCCACAGGAACTGAGTAGAAATCTCATCTCTTACTGTCTCCCCTCGGTGGTGCAGAACAACCCGCTGTACCTGCAGAGCTTCACGGAGGCGGACGACGCCCTCAAGCTCCACCACATCGTCCACTGCTCCCTCGACGTCATCGACGAGCGAGGTAGCTAAGCGTCTCTTACCCGCGCGCCACTCCGGCCGCACATCGTGATCCAGATCTAGTGGCCTTCGTTTTAGCGCGTTGTGAGTAGCTGAGGTTTCTGCTTAGCTTCCATCAATTGGGATTTGCGGAGAAGATCATGTTCGTTAAAAATTGTGCGCTTGTTACTTCGAAGTTAATTGGAAGATCAATTTGAAGCTGGATCACCACAGAGGAATCAAAATCTAGTCTTGCTATTGTCTATTTACTGGAATCAAAGCGATCCAACTAAGGGAGCAGATTAAAATCGTGTGGCATTTGCAGACAAAAACTTGCAGTTACCTTTTTTTTTTGCAAACCTGCTTTGCAAGAAGTTGGGCACGCATAGAAGCATAGTGGTTCTACATGATTATAACAGATGAGTGTGTTGTTCGCTTCCATATCATCATACTAGTCTTAATCCGTGTAGTTCTTTCGCGTATTTTGTTGGATACAAACATCAACCTTTTCCAAGTGCTGTTCTGATATCATTTTTGATTGGTGACATGCATAGTATTTGTTTTCTTACTTGTCTCTGCATTCGTTCTGTTGACAGTAAACAATCCTAAAAGGAGTGCGCCTACATTGAATGAGACATTTTTGGGTCTTCTGTACCCAACTGAGAACTACAAAGTGTGAGTATCTTCCAGGATTTAGTTATTGCCTAACTTGCTTGATGGCATCTGCCTTCACTAATTACGTAAACTTCAAAAATCTATTGCTTCTATGTTCAGAAATGTTTGTACTTGGATTATTAAAAAAATAAGTTTAAACAATGGCTATCAATTAATATTTATATGTGCCCCCTTGTTGCCCAACTAATTATTGCTGCTGAATGCATGACCCTTCTTGATGTTGTGCTGCCAATTGCAAACCAACTGACTAATTATGATGTTCTGTTGTGTGCAGGTACGGCTATTTGACAAACACGAAGGTCAAATTTATCATGGTCACGACTGATCTTGATGTCAAAGATGCAGATGCCCGAAATGTAAGCTCTTAAATAGTTTAACTTTACCATATTTTAATGAAACATATTAATATATGTATCGAACATTTATACAGCATCCATAATATTTCATTTCACTGGGTAGTACAGACTACAGAGATATCTGCATTAGAATACAGCTGTTCAGTTTCTCAGTCAAGCACTGAAAAGCAAGTGTTCTCTGCGAAATTCTAGATGCTCTGTTTCATCCTTTTGAGGGTACACTGAAATAAGATTGTGTAACCATTTTTAGTTTACATGTGATTTAATGCTTATGCTTACCTCTGCTATGTAGGTAAAAGATTTCTGTAAGGGGCCGTTTGGATCCTCTCATTTTGGAGGAATTGAAATCTACTTAATAAATTAGGCTATTTGACTTAGAATTTGACATCCCACCACTTTCCAGCCACTTTCCAAAGTTTAGATATAAACCTATCCTAAATTCATAGGGTGGGAGATGGAAATTGATAACTTATAGCCGTGTTTCTATTCCATAACTTATAGCACACTTTTTAGCTCACTCCTTTGTAGTAGAAATATAGCACATAAGTATCTCCCTCATATGGCCAACCATAATATACAAATATATTCCATATATAATCATATTAGTTTAATAGATTTGTGTCTAAATTATGATTATTAGAATGTAATTCAATTCCAAGGTTCCAAACGGGGCCTAACCGTTTCCATCTCCATTTGCTCAGTTTTTCAGGAAGTTCCATGCTGCATATGTAGATGCTGTCTCGAACCCCTTCCATGTCCCAGGGAAGAAGATTGCTTCCAGAAGCTTTGGCGCAAGAGTAAGCACCATTGTGAAGTCCTTCGTTTCAGGAACAACAGGCTGAGTTGAAAGGCACTTTTGTCAGACATCCTGTAATCAAACATGGTTCTGTCCCGCTGATTGACGATTTACTCTACATTGTGTACTACTTGTATGTTGAACGAGATTCTAGTGTGGTACTGGTGAAAGAAAGATGGTTGTTCATTCATTCAAAGATTGTGCTTTTTTCTTGTTCAGTGCGCCGGTTCTCCATCCTGTGTTGTTACTTCCTTTGTCTTCTTGCATGGGCTGCCTCCTGCAGTCACCTCCTGTCCACTCGTAGCTGCAGATGGCAATGGCAATGGCTCTTTTCAGAGCATGGGCAGCTATGGGTGAGTTTCAGTGCAAGTTCAGTGAATGGCTTGCAAGCATAGTACTGCCGAGTTTTCCTGCATATGCATGTACATTTTAATAGTGTGAGGAGCTAGCACCGTAGTAGAACAGACAAGAATTTCCATGCACCTACACCGAACCTACTGTCAAAATCGGGCCGCTCTTTTTCTCTGAACCTAAAAAAGCTTTTGGGTTGGACTTGACTTTCCTGGTCCGATCAGTCAGTCAGTCAACTGTTGGATGCCCGAACAACGAGAAGAAATCACACGTCGAGATGATTATCCTAAATTCCTAATACCAACTGCCAAAAAATATTTTGCTTATATTTCCAATCACGATGTTTTTGTTTATGATCTGGATCTGGCCGGACTTGGCAGTTCACACTCACGCACAAGAGGGTGTAATAAGGTGGCACCTCACTCCGGTCCCCTCGCTCATGAGGATTGTGGCCACATGCGGCGTCAGCTTCACTGCCCGGGACAGATTGTCATCTGAAACGCACTTGTACTGACCAATAAGGCATGTCACTGCAGTGTCGGGCTGCCACTGCTCCTGAGAGCCAGCTCCCGTTGTGCCGACAAGGGTGCCCAGCTGTAATTACCCGGCTAGATGATCCGGTAATCGCCTATTACCATGGATACTCCATATCATTTGATTAGGGCAAGTACAACAGTGCAGACAGCTGCCGTCTCTTTGGTACAAACATACGGCTTATATAATGAATTATCTTTTTTACTGTCTGCAAGATGTTTAATTTATCCTTTGACATGGGAAATCATGGTGACACAGAAATTTGCCGTCTCCCTGCAGCGAGCCATACAACGGCTGGCCTCCTCGTCGTTTCGCCTGGGAGCACGAGAATAAGCCGTAGATGGATGAGGCGACAGGTGGGCAGTAACTGCAGCTCCCGGGGGGGTGGGGGGGGGGGGGGGGGGTGGGGGGGTGTTTGCAAAAAAATGTTGCATGCCGACGGCTGGCAACGGCGCGTTGTACGTGCCCTTAGCTCTGTACTCAAAGCGACCAAAATGTATTTTTACGTGGATTTATTTTTCTTTGCAATTGTTCGTCCTAAATGCAAGAACTGCATTTCTGTTGCCGTAAAGTTAGGCTGCATCAAGCGGTTATGTGTTTATGTATCCTAGCCACTTCGGCTGATTTTGGCGAGGAAAGGGTGGTTTGATTGCTCACTCGGTCACTTGGTTCGTGTAAAGCGATTATGCGAAGGCAAGGGGCTATATTGAGGTAGGGTCCATCCATGTAGATTTGGCAATTCAGTTTGGCAACATGTACTGCAACTAAAATCATATCGAGGGTCAATTAGAAAGGGATATTTCCTTTTAATATTTTGACCATATTAATACCGTATTTTGCTAGCTTTGTAAAAAGATTTCTTAGTTCTTAAAAATGATGTGTTAATCTTTTACCAGTAAATATACATTACTTGAACTAACCTTATTTGATAAGTTTGTTAACTAGTTTCTAACAGAAAAAACAACAGCTTGGCTACCGCTAATCACAGAGTTGCCTACTATTATAAATATATACATATTGATAAGCTTGTTTAGCGAAACATGAGCTCCATTCATAGCTGCTTTCTCTCAGGGGGCATTTGGCTTGGTTTACAGTTTCTTGAAAACCATTTTCCATTTCAGTTCCTCAAAAGAATGCAGCATAGCTTCTACTTCCGCTTCTTCTGACTGCAGCTGCAACAGCCAAACAATGACCAGCAACTGTAGCGAATGCTGGCTGCCGCCGCAGCCGCAGCCACAGACCAGCTGATTAGGTGCTTGACGTTAGAAATAAGGAGAAACATAGTCCTAAGCTTTCATTGCTTCTCCCTTGCACTGCAAAAGAATGAATGTTTCAGCTGGTTTTTGTTTGAAAAACCTGGATCTAGATCACTTTGGTAGGATTTCTGTGGTTTCTACTAAGGAACCGAAACTAGAAACCTTGACAAACAGCCAAATGGTGTCTTAGTACCTTTACAACCATAAGAGATCACACATGAGCCCTCTAAGGGGATAGGGGTTAGAGGATCACACATGAGCCCTCTAAGGGGATAGGGGTTACAGGGAATTGAGCGGGATTTTGACTTGTAGGGATTTAAACCCTCCCAATCCCCTCCAAACCAAACAAATCTTTATGAATATAGGGGTAAGTATAACATAGCATGATCAAATTAACTTCTTCTTTGAACATTAGATAAACTGAGCATCACTTTTGGTATCACAAAATCCATCATTTTTCCTCTTTGTTAGTATAACACGCTGAGGAAAATATTACCTAGCTATATTGCGGCATGACATATATATGGTTACACTGAAAAATATGCATGCATAATACATAGTTGTACTCTATATACATCTAAAGTTTTATATTTTAGCAATCCTAGAATATGTATGGCATAATTTGCCAAACCCAATGTAATTCAGAGTTTTGAAAACAAAACAGAGCACATAGGTTGAATTAGTCCAAAGTGCAGAAACAATTAATTTGGTCGGTCACATGATGAGAAGATGGTCGAATAGTGTCAATAGACAACATTCCATCAATTCAAATGCATTAAATTAAGGATGGCCATCTTGTCTATCTTCACTAGGGTGCAAGTATCTAGCACTAAATTTCTTCACTAATTATGCTTCAATATAGTGACTAGTGATAAAAATTTCATGGCCTACAATATATGCTTTGAGGTAGAAACTCAGAATCAAAGTAAATCAATAGAATAAATCAAATCAATTAGATAATTGAACTCATACAATGCTTATATAGACAAAAAAAATATCAAAGTTGAAAACTATTCGAGATGCTTAGCTTCTCCCTACATCCAAAAAATCTATGAGCATGGAAGCTTCTACTATCTCTACCATTTTCAAAAACTAAAACAGATACATCGATGCATGCTAGAAATCTAACAACTTAAACACAATTTCTAGCTCGAATTCAGGAAAACAATGCCCAAATGGTGATACAGAGCACAGTGTCCCCGATCGATGAACACCCTCGTGTGCGCATTGGAACAATTAAATACATGATCTACAGGCGCGCTGCTTTGACGCACCAAACATCATCATAAACTGTGTCTGATCATCCAAGATGCTTATAATCAGATCATCAGTAGTCTCCACCTAGACCATCGATCACATCCCACACAGAGCAGCTAGATCAGGGCCACCACATATCAGAGCACCAGAAACAGCGATCAGGGCCAAGCACTAATCTGATCAGAAAGAGATTACTGAAACAAACAAAAGCAAGCCCGATGATTATTTATTGCAAAGGGAAAGTTGCTACACTTCTGATCAGGCTCCAGATTACGGCTCTCCTAGTGAGAGACGACTGCAAGAACAAGCACAAACCGCACAAACTCCAAGCTACCCCCTAGAGATTTGGGGTAATTACAAGCAAGCACCTCTCCCTCTCTCCTCCCCGCTCTACCTCGTCTATTCCTTCTTGTTCCTGAGGCTGAACCTCGCGAATCGCGCCGTCGCGAGGTAGATCTCGGCGATCGGGCGGTAGCGCTTCGTCCTCCGCTGGCTCCCCGGCACCTCCTGCTCGTCCTCTTCCTCGTCTCCATCGCCACCGGCGCCGGGGCCGCGGGGCACGGCCAGCTCCCAGGCGGGCGCGGGCGCGGGCGGGGCGTCGTTCACGGAGCGCGGGGACGAGGATCCCGAGGCGGCGGAGGCGCCGCCCCCTCCCGTGGACGTGCTGCTCCCGCTGAGCCGCGTGAGGACCTCGGCCACGTCGAGCTCGGGCGGCGTGAACTGCTCGGGCGCGGGCGGGCGCGGCGAGCCGGCGGCCCCCTCGGGCCCGGGCCCCGGCCCCGGGGGCGTCGCGGCGTCCGCCGGCTGCTCCTGCTGCTGTAGGGTTTTCATCGAACGATTGGTCTGGGTGGGAGGGATGGCGTGGACGCGCGTTGGCTGATTTTGCCTGCCTGCGTCCGCCCCGCCCCGGCCGCGCTCTTGCGTTCTCTCTCCCGGCTCTCGCTCTAACCTCCTCCCAATTAATTTCTTTTCCCCTTTACCATTTTAGCCCTCTCCGTCTATTTTAGCCCATTTTAGCCCGGTTCGAGTGCGGCGGCAACATGACACGGTTGTGGTTGTGTCTAGGCAACAACTTACCGTTTTGAAAATTTTGTCGCGGCCGGTCACTTCCGTTATTTACCGCCTGATCTCAGATCTGAGTTTGAATTACTGCCTAGCTACCAGTTACCGGATCAGACTTGAGCAAATTTATTTTTGTTAGGAAAATGCAAAGCTCTATCTCCAGCTTTAAAGCCTCTGCTGCCTGCGCCGATACGCAAATCCGTAAAAGGATATGAGCAGATCTTAGTCTAGAAAAAAACAATTATATCACCTCCTAAGACAGACTCTTTTGACACTCTTAGGCTGGCATCTCATAATTCGTTACACTTCTCTATTGTCATTGACGACTGCATTGTCAATCTCACATGTAAATGAGGCATAATGCGCAATTCTCTCCTAAATCAACCATAATAATAATTTCAAAGATAAATGGATAGCATCAGAGTTATTAATTTACAAACTGCATGGGTAGCACAAATATATATAGGAAAAACGGTACCAAAATGATTATCTAAGTGTCCTCGATCGATGAATGGCCTTAGCATACACATTGTAAACTGGAGTGTGCATGAACAATTCATTGCTCAGATCAAATCTAAATGGTCACAAATGATGTTTAAATATTTTTCCATCAATGGATAGCGCCCGGAAGTCCGACGCATCGGACGGTAGTTTAACAGTAAAAATTCCCGCCGCGACATGCGTAAATGTTGCATGCAACATATAAATTTTTTTTAACATATAAAAATAGCATACGCAACATCGAAACTAACCACTTGCAACATCGAGAATCGGCGTTTGCAACATCAAACATTTGAAAAAAAATTATTGGCCATCCATAAATGATGAGAAAAAAATCCGCCGCAGCATCTGATTCATGTTGCATGGAGTATTCAAAATCTCTCATTACAAATACAACATCCGGATAAAATACTTGCAACATGCGTGTGAAATATATGTAACATTGTAACATTAATATCTTACTTTGCAACATCCACATGAAACACTTGCAGCATTCTTCTGAACACATATGAAACACGTAAAATATATGCTTGCAACATGCAGCAACAAGAGAGAAGCGCTGCATAGGTGGTGAGCGAGGAAGAGAATGGCGAGAAGGGGAGCTCACTGCCGACGCGGGGCGCCGAGCTCAAGCCCGTACAGAGCAGCAACTGCAGGGGAGGAGGACAGCCGCGCCCCCGGCGCTCACCCGCCGGCGCGAGGCCACGCCCCCAGTGCTCGAGTCCGCACAGGGCTGGCAGAGGACGGCGGCCAGAGCAGCAACTGCAGGGGAGGGGGAGGGCCGCGCCCCTCGGCGCTCGCCTGCTGGCGCGCCCCCGGTGGTCGCCCGCTGGCTCGAGGCCGTGCCCCCGGCGCTTGCCCGCACATGGGCTGGCGAGGGAGCGGCGCCCCGGAGCAGTTGCTACAGGGGGAGGGGAGAGGAAGGTGGGGATGGGGAAGAGAAAGGGAGGTAGTGGGTGGATGAGTGGATAGACGTCCGATCTGCCGGACGCTCTATCCCAAGCATTACCATTAATTTTAATATATTCATAACACGAACTTCATGCGCGTTCCATACACACACCACACACAAGCTTGCTCAGATCATTATTGGTCAAGCTAATAATCAGATCAACATTCATGTAGATATGTAGTCTCTTACCATCGAGCAATAGCAATGATCATAATATAATATAATTCCACTAAAATTCATTTGTAGCATAGCAAAGAACCACCTACTGATTAGAGAGAAGACAAACATGGCTGAAACATTTGTAGCAGCTCACGATTCAAAGCCAGTATGAATTATTGATCTTGGAGGTCAAATTCATTCCCAAAGGCACAAAAAAGAAGGGATGCATGTTATCATAATGGAAGCTTGCACCCAAGCAAAGTCTGACACTTATGGCTCAGTGGTCAAAAGGTAAAAAATCAATTGACTTCGACCGGCTGTGACACTATTTAGCAATATAAGGTGGTGCTCACACATAACTTCTGTTTTCTATCCCTTTGCGTGTGTTTCTCTCTTATTTTTCTTATACAGTTCTGGCTGGACTTAAGTACGGTTGGCTTAAGCATAATGACCAAATTTTGTCATCCATGCATCTGTGTATAATCGTTCATTGGTCTTTATTCTCACTTCTCAGCTTTATCTTTTTTTCGTTTCCGGTTTATATTTGATCTGGATATCTTCTTTGTTTCTCTGATTTACTCAATAATAACGATAGCAAATATTTTTTCCAAAGATATTAAATAGTAAATAGCTCATAAAATTCGTGTAGCTAGCTAGAGATGACCGGATCATCAGTATTACTTTTGTGGAGCTGATCATCAGCCTTGTTCTTGTAATTAAGTGCGGCTCTTCAATATGTACCGCGATCTGTTTGGCAGGCGCAAAGCTTTAAATCACTTCAGCATTAGTTATATGCTTACTTAGGTTATTAGTGCGGCATATAAGCACACCAGCGTACACCATACGAGATTAAGCTTCGCGTCATTCACGCTGAAAAGCGCTGTTTGATTGTGGGTGGAAATTTGACGTGGAATTCGTCTAAGAAGTGTGTAATTGGACCTGGGAAACATACATTTACGTACACACAATGTTTCCACGAAGGAGCCACATGTCACACGTCATGCGAATATGCATGTATGCTTGCAAGAACTGCCAAACCTTTTCATCATTTGCTCACAGTTACTTCCAAAAGATTGCTGACAAGTGCTTATTGTGCTGACCATAGTAACCATGGGAATAATTGTCATTTTGCGACGATATATTTCATACCGCTAGGAAGCTTTTTTTCCCCCCTCTTTACAATCACGATGAACAACTTTTATTAGCTGGAATAGCCTTTGTACTATGCGTCGCTGTCATCGTCTTCCATGAACTTCCTTAGCTTTGACTTTTCAGCTCCCAGATCCTCCCGTGTTGCTGTTCCCTTTTCAGGACGGAGTTAGTAAGGGTGGTATCTTTTGTGTTTTATGGATTTCGTACATGGAAGAACTGAACATTATTGCCAAGATTGGATTAACTTGCAGAACTGAACATCCTTACAGGCCAACAGATTTTCCCACTCATATACATCACGAAGAAAGCTGCTGGTTTCCAAACCTCAAAAATCTCCGACCCGCGTGAAGCCGTGAACGGCTTTCGGTATGAACCGCCATTTCCTGACGTCCTTTACACCTAAAATGGCCGGTAATTAGGAGGTACAGGTGAAGGACACTCCACCGCGTAGCACTACTATTACTGACAACATTTCCGGCCCCTTCCTTTACAAAACGCTAAGCACGCGTCATCCCAACCGGCACAGTTCTCACACCAAGTCAGAAAAGTGATCGATGAAGCAGCAACTTATTAGTTTTGCCTTTTTCACTTCAAATTCAGTCACGCTGAACATACATAGTATATATGTCGGTGAAGTTTCAGTGCGAACATGCAGAAACATGCCATACCGAAAGACAAGCTTCAAGACATATATATGCAGGGATGCTTTAATTGGAGCAGAGATCATACGTACAGATTAATGAATGGACTGAAAGGAGATCTCCGCCACTAAAGCGCCTTGATTCAGTGGTTGCGCGACACGAACGCGCGTACAGTAGAAAACGTGTGATCAGCACAGAAAGAATTTGCCTCCTTATTGGAAAAATTAGTCTACTGATTCCAAGTCCTATCCAATGTTGTGACTACTACGACGAATGAATGATCATTTCTCTAGAGGGTTGATGACAGATAGAGATGGCCATCGATCCCTTCGACAGTGACGACAGTAAAGCTCTCTTCGATTCGGTCGGGGAGGAGGCTGCTGCCTATCCATCTCGCGTATATGTGCATGTGTGGACCAGATACAGACACTAATAAGCTAGGAGTAGGAATTAAAAGAACATGAGCTTACAAGTTGGAGGGATGTTATGTTAGGATTTGATTTGCGTACTTAGCAGCCGATCAGAATCGTTGTGTGCTAGTTAAGTGTGCTACCTAGCTCTAGCCTGATGAGGAAATTGAAAAGCTGGCTCAGATCATGAAGCTGCAGCAGGCACACCAAGCAACAGTAGAAGAGGTATATACACACACCAATCTCATGTGAGTCATGCAAGGCTTCTTTTCTTTAAGTTCCAGGGACGGAGCCCCACCAGTCCATTTGCATTGCATCAGCAGTCATCCGGCACACAGTTTGTAGGCCACTAATAGAGGTCAGGTTCTGAAAAGGATTTTCATCCAAAACGAAAGGAGCCACACACCGGGCTTTAAGAAACACACAGAACTTTGTTTTCCGTTCAAAAGAAATGAACAATTAATACGGAGCCAGCATATATACAATTAAGCCGGATCCTGCGCCGTGCTGCTCCTGAGCAAGATTAGCGTGCGTGATAAGAACTTGATTTGGACAGAAATGTTTTTTTTTTCATGAGTATGCTGCATGCATGCCGTGGCAGATGATATGATGTATTTTCTTGGGGTTTTCTTTTCATCCTGATAATGATAATGAAGCACTTAATCTATTCACTCACTCTATCGCGTTCTCCATAAGCTAACGTAGTGCCTGGATACAACGACTTGATCAAGTAAGAGACATCGTTGCCAATTCAAAGCTGCCGGTTCATGCTAATAATTTTATAATCTGATCTCTACGAACTTCGGGAGCTCTGATGATCTGCCTCCAAAGTTGAAAACAGCCGACGGCAAAATGCCGCTTTGAAACGTTCCAGCAGTCGCCGGAAACGTAGCGCCCACCCACACCTCCATGCTCGATCGGCCTGCTTGTGCTTCGTGTTCAAAGCATGTGTACGTCTGCCTACTCTCGTATGCGTGCAAGCGAAGTTAGCTCAGGTTCGAGAGCCTCGCGTTCGCAGCTGCAGCGAGCGAAATCGTGTGGGCCTGGACAGGAATGTTCTTGGATGCTGCGATGGCGAATGGTTCAAAATTTTTCAGCGGCGCCGCGCGCGTACAGATCCCGAGGAAACATTTCGGCCATGGAGACAGGAGAAGGGGATCCAAAATTCGAACTTCAGAGGCCACAGAGAAGAACACGATGCTAGCTACCAAAAGTTTGGGGGTGGGGGGCTTCGTTTCAGGATCTGGGAATAAATATCTTGCTTGCTAGCCCAGTTCAGATTCAAAATTCGAATTCAAAACGTAGTAGCAGCAGTACCAACTTTCTGTACAAGCTAAGCTTAACTTTTCTTGTCTTCTTCCCGGTTCCCCCGTTCGCCTTCTTCTTCTCTTCCTACTTTGAAAAGCAAAAGGACCGACATTGCAAACAGACCCTAGAAGACTTTGTTAATTACAAAGAAGCCCTTCCTCCCACCTCCCGCCCGTCCCCTACCTCCCATGTCCCATCTCCCTCTCCTCTCCTGTGATCCTGTCTACCCCCTAGAAGCCTAGAAAGCTCTGATCTCCATACCTCATCGTCATCTCCGCCTCCGCCTCAGCCGGCGGCCCGTGACCCCGCTTCCTCTTCCTGGCGCTGCCGGCGCCGGCGCCGGCCACTGGCCTGGTGGCGCCGTAGAGCTCCGACACCAGGCGGTACCTCTTCCTCGCCCTCCTGTCCAGCTCGAGACCACCCGACGCCGCCTCCCACGCCGCCGCGCCGCCCGCGCACGTGTTCACCGACCGCGGCGACCCCGACTCCGACGCCGCCTCGTCGCCCCGGCCGCTGCCGCTGAGCTGCACGAGCAGGTCCGCCGCCGCCAGCTCCGCCTCCGTGAACAGGCCCCCGAGCGCGAGCTCGGGGCCGGCCTTCCACCCGCCCGCCGCGAGCGGCGCGCACGCCACGGCCATGACCGTCTGCCTGCCTGCGGCGCGCGGGAGCGGAGGCCTGGTGGTTGCTTTGCCTGATTCCGTGGAGAGGAGAGGGAGAGAGGAGGGAGGGAATCCGAAATTGTTGGTGTTGGCTGGGCCGATCTGGAAGAAACGGGTCGGAGCCGGGCGGGCTTTATAGCGGAACGGAACCGACTGGGTCGGTCGCTCCCATCCGTCGCTCGCATCGCACGAATCGGCCGCGATCGCGGTGGCGCCACCGTGCGGCTGGCGCGCGGGCCCGGGTCGCGTGCTTGGGGGTGGGGACGGGCGTGGGGTGCGGGGTCACCTGACCGTTGGGTGGGGGTGGACCGGCGGGCCAACGGGAGGCTAACGCGTAGCGTGCGCGGCCTCGGTGGCGTCGTCGTCCGGATTCGGAGCCAAGGAAAGGAAGGAACCCGTGGTGGGCCGCGGGCGCCTGCGGCCTGCGGGAGACGACGACGTGTGCCGCGACGGGATCGCACGGCGGGAGGTGGTGGACGAGCGGCCACAGGTTAAGGTTCAGTTACTACTCTACTATACTCTCTGGTGCCACGTCTCAAGCTCAAGCCTTTGCTTGTGTTCGTCAGTTAATTAAGCCTGGAATTGGCTAAAACCTGCCAGAATACGGCCATTGGAAGCTTGAGCTCTCGAACGAAAAACATGATGATGCAGGTCTGGCATATGCCTATACGGGACGAGCCTCCAAACCTTTTCCGCCTATACGGGACGACATACCAACCGATGCGACCTGATCGTGGACGAGTAGCGACAGGTCGAGGAGATTATACCGTGTGCCTTGGGAGATCAGATCGCGTGAAAACTAAGCAGCGAACACGTACTCGGGCGCACGCGTGTGGTTTCCATGCGTACTGTGGGCCAAGCTTTTTTATATCTATCTCTCTATCTAATAATAAACCTAAGATTCATTTATTTTAATCGCAAAACAATAGCTGCAAAGGTGATGTGCTGCCGTCGCTGGTCCTTTGTTGTTTTGCTTAACGAACAGCACGTCTGACTCCTCCACGAAGGCAGCCCCGGTTTTGCGGGGAGGGTGACAAAACCAGCAGCCAAAAGCTTCGTTTAATTTGCAGCTGCAAGGGGATGGATGGATACTCTTACGTACCTAGTCATCGCCGTGACGGCACCAACATGTGCAAGCAACCGTGCAGCGCGCATGCACGCCGTGCCGTCGGCCGTCGCGCGCGGCACGAACGGGCGGCGCGCACGACACGGCGCGGCCGGGAAAAGCCTTTGCCTGCTGGGCGCTTGGCGCGGTCCTGCTGGTCTGGACGGCTGGACCTGTTGAGCCTCTTGGCCAATGTACCGGACGCCGTCCATATTCCCCCATGCGGCCCACGATTCGGGGAGACAGGATTGGGCTCATTTGGGACGGAAAGCCCAGTTTATATCGAAACGGATTCGGCCCATACGTGTCGATTAAAGCAGTCTCATTAAGAAACTGGGCACGAAATGCTAATTTAGCAGCAGTACAAAATCAAGGCAGGTGAAGAAAATGGCAGCCATCTATATACGTCCAGCTTCCTTAAAAAAATCTATCTACATCCATGCGGCGAGGAGGAGACTTTGACCAAATACACATACTTGAACGCAAACACAATCCAATTGACCATGGAACGGTAAGTGTAAATATACAAACATAAAAAAAATACACAGCTTCTAACCACGACCATGCCAACCTTCCAAAAAAAAACAACTCGAGCGAGCATAGACCAGTTGCCACCAAATGCAACCACCACAGCTCCGATCCCGTTAAGCACTAGTTATATGCAGCGAAACCAATCCCAAAGTCACTCATTGTCCCCAACGCTGCGTGGTCTCCCCGGCCAATCATGGGAGCCGCCTCGCTTTCATCCAGAGCGCCAGCTGCCATCCTCCTCCTCGTCCTCCTCCTCGCAGAAGCTCGACGCCATGGCGCCGGCGCGACGGAGTACACCGTCGGCGACTCCGCCGGGTGGACCAACGGCCCCAACTACCTCACCTGGTCGCAGAAGTACAACTTCACCGCCGGCGACACGCTCGGTACGTACACGTTACGCGCGCCGCAACAGCACCACACATTCCTGCTGCTGTGTGCCTGTGTGATGTTGTGAACTAATGCGCACGCGATCGATGGCAGTGTTCAACTACGTGGCGGACCAGCACGACGTGCACCGGGTGACCCAGGACGCGTTCCGGACGTGCGAGCCGGCGGCGAACCAGGCGATGGGCTCGTGGGCGACGGGCCACGACCTCGTCAGCCTCATCGTGCCGGGGGACTACTACTTCATCTGCAACGTCTCGGGCCACTGCCTCGGGGGCATGAAGTTCGCCGTCGCCGTGGCAGCGCCGCCCCCTTTTCCGCCGCCTCCCCCGCCGGCCCTGCTGCCGCCGCCGCCGCCACCCGCGAGCTCTTCGGGCGTGTCGTGGATCGCACGGCGGCGGCCCGCGTGGCCGGAGGCGGTGCGGATCCCATGCCTCGCCGCGATCGGCCTGCTTGTTCTTGCTTAGTTCATCGTTCGGCAAAGGAATTCTTGCGTAATTGATTGGTAGGGTTGTTGTGGTGCCATATTTTTAGTTTGGGTTGACCTGGACCGTTTCTTGGCGTTGGTTGGTTGGAATGAGCTAGTAGCTAGTAGTGACGTGCATCTGTGTCTACGGTTGATGGAGAGTGATGACTCTGTACTGGAATGTGGCAATGCATTGCTCTTTTGCGTCTCCTTGCTAGTTGCTATCCGTGTGGAAGCGCCAAACGTGGTCGTCGTTCGACAGTTAATTGTTAATTTTAAGTTGCAGACATTCTAGACAGAAATTACAATACAATATCACTAGAACTCTGTACAAGATTGTAACTCGAAATTTGGTTGCGGAGGGAGTTTTTTTTCACCCGAATTTAGTCTTCGCTTCCCTTCCATGCTTGCTATTTCCAAACTAGAAAGGCGAAAGAAGCGGAGAAAAAATTCAGGTGCGCGAGGCGAGGAGTTCGTTTCACTCGGTTCTCCGTTCTGTAATTATTGAGCGGATTACAGTTTTTTTAGCTGTGTAAATTTACTTTATGCGGCATACTAGTATGACACATCAGTGCCATTTCTTAACGGGAGAAACTTACAGTTAGTTGGGAAAGTAAGTATTCCAGACGACGTATTAATTAGTTAAGGCAGCAGCCTGTACTGTATTCTCAACAACTCGTAAATCAGAACATATAAAGGTTTACCGTTTATACATGGACGGCGATCTTGTAGTTCGTTGTGCTCCAAAATTAAAAAAAAAATACAAATGGCACGTGCAAGCGTGCGCGCGCACCTTTCACACTCGTACACGTACACGCTGCAGTATATGATACGAGACGACAACGAATAATTGGTGAGCTGAGAAATCAACTGGAGTAATATATATATAATAGTAGGGAGCAGGGCAGCAGGCCGCCAGTTTCAAAAGCTTCATTCGCCGTTGGCATGCTGGCTCACACCGTGGCGCTGGTGCTCCTGAAGGAGCCGAGCGCCTTGACGGCCTCCCCGCGCAGCACGAGCTTGTGGTACAGCGCCGCCGCCGTCGCCCCAATCGCCGGCCCAATCCAGAAGATCCACTGCGCGTGCGCGTACACATGCGCCGACCGACGCGATTAGCTCCGGATCCTTGTGAAGTGAAGAGAAAATTGAAGGTATGTACCAGCTAGCGGTGAGTTTTCTCGGATCTTACGTGGTTTTCCCATGCCATGTTGTACATGACGGCGGCGCCGAGGCTCCTGGCCGGGTTGATGCCCGTGCCGGTGATGGGGATGGTCGCCAGGTGCACCACGAACACGGCGAACCCAATCGGCAGCGGCACCAGCACCTGCATGCACACGGCCACTCCAACTCGTATCAGATCAGCACATCGATCATATATGAACACCAAGAACAGATGAAGTATACTATTACCGGGATGAAGGAGTCGCGCGCGGTGCGCTTGGGGTCGGTGGCGGAGAAGACGGTGTACACGAGGACGAACGTGCCGGCGATCTCGGCGCCGAGGGCCGCCCCGACGGAGAACCCGCTGCCCACCGCGTTCGCGCCGCCGCCCAAGGTGTCGTAGATGTCGCCCCCCACGATGCCCTTCACCATGCCCGCGCCGCAGATGGCGCCCAGGCACTGCGCCACGATGTACAGCACGGTGCGCACCAGCGACAGCTTCCGCCCCACGAACAGCCCGAACGTCACGGCCGGGTTGATGTGCCCGCCTGCACAGTGCGCACGCATGCTTCTTGCTCGTCCCAATTCGTTGCATATATATACGGCAGCTAGCAACCTCCAATAACATATGTACCTGAGACGCCGCCGGTGCAGTAGACGAGGATGAAGATGGTGGCGCCGAAGGACCAGGCGACGCCGAGGAACCCGACGCCGGTGCACGTCTGGAGGTTGTTGGACTGGGCCTTGTACCCGATGACGGTGGCGATGCTCACGTAGAGGAAGATGAGGGTGGCCACGAACTCGGCGATGAGCGCGCGGTACAGCGACCACTTCTTCAGCTCGCTCGTGTCCAGCACCGGCGCCGGCGGAGGGTCCCAGTACGGCACCTTCTCGGCGGCCGCCGCCTCGGCGGTCTCGATGCTCACCTCCTTCGACATAATGGTCCGGCCGGTGGTGCCTTCTCTCAGCTCAGTGTCGCACGCAGCGCGCTAGCTAGTAGCTAGTAGCTTCTCTAGTGTTAGGGTTCTTAGACGCGCGGAGGGGAAGGCAATGGCCGTGGTTTAAATAGGGAAGCTAGCTAGCTAGCGAGAAGCGCCCCGAAGACGGCCGCCGAAGAAAGACATTTCAAAAGATTCTTTCCTTGTGACTCACCGTTCCCCATGAATTTATCCTTTTTCCCGTACTTCACTAGAATTTCAAAATACAGATGGTGAAATTCGATCGCGTCCAAGTTGATGGGCTGGCGTGAAAACTACACGATAGATTGTTGTGCTCATGCGCGCGCGCGCTCTTATCCGCGCAGGGTTTGGTGCGCACGTTGCGCTTGCGGTATGGTGTCGGCGTGTCGCTGCAAACTGAAATTACGGTAAACTTTATTTTACCATTTTTTTTTAAAAAAATCGAACAAGTACGAGACTGCGCCTATCTCATTGATAAAGTCATAAAGAAGAGAGAAGCTTCTTCCATTTAAATGTAGATTCTATGGCTTCTTTTCACAAGTGAAATTAAATGAGCTACTAAGTTGGAGTGGGATGCGAGGGCAGTTGCGCGTCTGGTTGTTTTGGTGACCGACCGGTCGGTGGCGAACTGGCAAGCTTAGCTAGTTAGCTTGCTCTGCTTCAAGGCCTCGGCGGCGCAGCGTCCCCCCCTTCCGGCGTGCAGGCGCTTTTCCCCGTCCCACCTGCTCGCCTTGCCCGATCGAGTATGGGAGCCGGATCGGATGGACTGTTTTGGCAAGGATCCTCTTTGCTTGCGCGGGCACACTTACCCGACAAAGTAAAATCTCCATGCTGCTACAAGGCATATCCTTTCTCCCTTCTCCGCAAGGCTCGGGAAAGCCGGCCGGGGATCGGATCTCGATCTCCCGAGGCCTCGTGCATCAAGCAAGCTATCTGGCTGTACAGCTGTACTGTGGCTGTGGGGAACAAGCCTCGATCGGGAAAAGCTTGTTCGGTCGCAACAGTGTTCGGGAGCGACTGATGCGCCATCCACGCGAACAAATGCGCCGTGCAACAGCGACAGCTTTGCCGTGTGCCACCTACCTAGCTCCACGTCATGTACTAACAGGCAGGCCGCCCAGTAGATATTTCTCACAGTACTTACTCCTATGGCTTCTGTACAGCCATCGTGTCAAAATCGTATTGCCATGGAGCTAGTGAACGCCAACAAAATGTCCAGAGAGCTAGTGTTCACCAACATTCAACAGTACTGCTCCAGACTGGATGCTAGTGTTCACTAGCGATCGACAGCGATGCTGCCACACACAGTGCAAACTAAACTGATCCCCAACACGAGGATGCCCCGTATACGGCCGCCAGCTGGCCTTTCTCCCAGCCAGTATCGCTGTCGCGTCGCGCCGGCGTCCTGTCCGGCTCCGGCGCGCGGCCCACGTCGCGCACGCCTGGCATTTCGTCCGTTCCAAGGGAGCGCCCCTTGCTTGTACGCTTGCCGCGCGCGTGCGCGCGCGTCACCGTCGCCGCGCCCCCCGGCGTGGACGCGCCAAGCTTGGCGTTTCCCCGGTGACGTGCGGGGCCGGGGCCACCGCGACCGCGGCGGGTCCGTCCAGTTGCGGGGATCTGGTCTGGCGTCGATCGATCGGGTCCGGTGCTCGCGAGCAGTGGTGGCTGCCGTGCCACGCGGATAGAGCTGATGGACGTGCGCATACGGGCCGGCGAGAGTTCGCGGTCGATCGAGCACTGTGTGCGCAGAACGTGCGAGGTTGTTAGTTTCTTCCTGCTGCCGTGCTGCGATTTATACTGCGCTGTCTTCTATAGAGTGGTGGTGGTAGTAGTCAAAACTAAGATGGCGCCACATGGATACACGAGTGGTTGTCGCCACGCGCGCGCGCGCGCACGGCACACCTCGCGCTGTCGCGCACATGCTCCAAATCCCAAGCTGTGGCTCTGCAATTTGGAAAAAAAAGTGTCGTTGTTACTGTGCCATCGCTTTTGTTTGGTTTGGTGCTGATGATGCGAATCTACCCTGCGCGTCGTTCTTTCAAACAATGTGGCGTTCCGGACTTCCGGTGTGGCACACGAACGAATGTACTACATGTGAAGGATTTAGCCACGCCGTCTTCCGTTGAAACAACTAGAGTCACTTGCTAATCCCAGTACTTCCTCCGTCCTAAAATATAGCTAGGTTTAGATTTTTTTAAAAGTTAAATTTTTTCATCCATCCATGCTTTTGAGCCGGTATTGCTGTTTCATCAGTCCATGCTTTGCTTTTGAGCCCGGTGGTCCTTGCTGTTTCGTTCACTTTTGCGCCTGAGCTTCTGATGGGCCACTGAATTCCCAGTTTGCTGCTGACGGCTGACGGCCCACGCTCTCCACATGACTGATCGGCGGCCCAACAAGTTCAGCCACACAACGTGTGTTTTCTCTGACTACTACACTGAACACTGTACTGAGATAATACATCGTTTGTGTTTCTCACCGTCTCTCTCACTAGGAGTATATATACGTACTATACTATAAGATATACGTACAACGATTTTGCCAGGTCGTGTAGTACTCTCTCTATGTTTTTTTTATGGGGGAGTATGCTGTGTTGTATACTCACGAGACGTGGAGTCCTGCACTACACACTCACTAGTCACTACTACTCACACACAAAGATAGAATCATAGAAACTAAACAAAATGACGTGCGCTACAGCCAGAGAGGACGTGTACTCGCACCGGAAAAAGGAGAAGCAGGCAAGCAGCGGAATGAATCAAAATCAATGCCCCATGCGTATTTGGTGAGTGGTCAGGACGAACACACCACGGTTAGGTGCAACCACGCGCGACGCGTTGGAACGTTTGGGCCAATCTTGCTCTGAGCGGAAAACGCGTGCGTCTCATGGTGCCAACTGCCAAAATCGAAGCTAGACGACGGCCATACTCCGAGCATGAACAGAGCTGCGCGGAAGCTGCTGCACGCCCTGCACCCAGGGGAGTCGTCACCAGAGATTCGGAAGTGGAGAGGGTGCTGTGTGGCTGCGACGCCTGAACGAAAGCAAGGCGCAGGTCTCTCTGACGATGGCTCTCTCTCCTCTCCTCTCCTCTCTCACGCACATACCAATGAACAAGTCGTCGGTTGAGACATTAGGGACGGCCGCGGCCGGGTCGGTCCTCCGGAGGAACTTTTCGATGCGTGTGTCCAGTCCACCCATTTAAAAACTCAGCTCGATCAGCGAACGAGAGGAGGAGCACCCAGAGAACACGACAGTGGGGCTTTCCTTCGCTAGCTTCACCTGCATTTTTTTTTGGATCCATCGGCACTCGGCAACGGGCTACCGTTGACTCGCCACTCCTGCTCTGCTCTATTCGATATCATTATCAGCGGAGATGATGCCCTGACTAAGTCTTGATTGAATCATAGGGGCTAAAATTTAGCTCTGTCATATATAATATTTTTAGATTATTTAGAAAAATTAAATATAAGTTGCTCGTAAAACTAAGTTCAGAATCCTCGGGCTATTTCGCGAGACGAATCTATTAAACCTTACTAATTTATGATTAGCACATATTTACTGCAGCATTACATGGACTAATCATGAAAAAAATTAGACTTAACAGATTCGTCTCGCGAAATAGCCCAGGGATTATAGAATAAATTTTAACATTAATCTACGTTTAACACTCATAATAAGCATCAAAATATTGGATATGATGGGGTTAATATTTAGCCCCAAGAATCGGTCGGAATATTCTCAACTTCCTCTTGTTTCTAGATTATATTAGTCTCTCTCTCTCTATATATAAAAAGCTCGTAAGGGTGACGTTTTTTTTAAGTCTATATGGCCCGTGCGATCCTTGTTCAACCCCCGACGTACGTCCTCGGAACAATCTCGGCCGTCTGGAAATCACGGATCACGGATCACCGCTCGTCAAACTGCCTAACCCCCGCGCACCAAACCCCGCCTGCCCCTACCGTCCGCCCTTCCAAAACCCTACATCGTCCGTCCCCGTCGTCGCCGCTCCGCTCGGGCCGCCACTCCTTCGATGGCGTCGCCGATCCGCTCAGTCCCCGCTGCCCTGCATCGGCCGCCGCTCCGCTCGGGCCGCCGCTCCGCTCGGGCCGCCGCTCCGCTCGGGCCGCCGCTCCGTCCCCGGGCTGCCCTGCATCGGCCGCCGCTTCGGCACTCTCCCTCCAGGTCCCGACCCTCGCGCCGCTCCGTCCCTGGTGTCTCCTTCCCCGGCGTCGCCGCCGCTCCGCTCGGGCGGCCCTTCCGTTCCGGCCTGCCCTGCATCGGCCGCCGCTCCGGCACTCGCTCTCCAGGTACCTCCACTCGCCGTTGCGTTCCCTCACCTCCGCCTCACCATTCGCCGACGCAACATCGCTGGTCACCGCCACCGCCGCAACGCCGCTGGTCGCCGCCGCAGGGCCGCGGGTCTCTCCCACCTACCCTGCCTGCCTCGGGTTTTGCTTTAGGTTGAAGGCTAGGTGTTCGACGGTATTCGCCTGGGAAGAGGTCAGCTGTTCCGCTCGGTCTTCCGTTTGGAGGTGAGCTCGCCGAACCTCTCGTCCCTCTTCCTCTCTGTCATCCCTCAATCTGCACGTGATTTTTTTTCAGATCTTTGTTGTTACACTCGTGATTAAAACATTGGGTCTGTTATTATGTGTAGTACAGGCAGTAGGACGACGTCATGCTTGAATGCGAGGCTTGCGAGCAATCGAAGTCCATGGCGCAACCACGTTGCTTCCACTGCCTGCAAGGTGTTTGGCAAAATGTCACTGTAATCATCTAGGCTGATGTTTATTTGTGATCCTATTGGCTGGTTAAATCACATTTATTTGTAGCCACATACTGTTATGCCACTGTGTGTTAATACACGAGAAGAAGGCATTTATGTACTCAAACTTCTAGATTAAAATTTTAAGATATGAAAAAACTTAGCTGCTCCATTATTTGCTTGTATGCCAGTAATATCAAATGCCCTGCAAAATACTGTCCAAACCATTGATGTTGTTCGAGACATGAAGTGTGAGCTACTAGACATTGCTACTGACGTTGTGATCTGCTAGATATTTCTACTAAATTTTATGTGTATTTCCTTTGCAGTGTGACAGCAAGGCATTATGTTTCCCCTCAGATCCTACAGAAGGTGATTGTTTTTGCTTTGCAGATTCAGATAGCTTCTGAACATTCGGATAACATTACAGATATGCTTGCATTGCATATGCTGTATGTGTGCATTCAGATATCTTAACATTAGTACATTACTGAGGTGCTTTCATTGCATATATTGTATGTGTGTGCATTCAGATAGCTTGTGTTTGCTTCAATTTTCCAAGTATTTTCTTTGCACATACTGCATATCAAGAGGTATTTTTTCTGTGGTAATTTCGGATAAATGCTCAAAGAAAATGTGACATTGCTTGTTGATTTGTTCAGCAGTCAGTTATGATGCCATCATTTGACATCATTATATTGTCTAGAATTAGTTCAGGGAATTTTTCCAGTGATCCTTGTTCATCAATTTTTGCTTGTGTTCAGGTACATTTGTGCATACCGTCATGACTGAAAGCAATATCTGTCAAGGTCCATGCATCCTGTATGGTTATCTTCCAGCATTCATGATGCAAATGTGTGTATGCAGTAAAATCATGGTATGGTTACTAAACCTGTAATGCATGTGTTGTTCCTCACGTTGCTCTAAATAATCAGAGTCATTATCTAAATAGTGGCTTATCCCTGGAAATCTAAAGAAATTACTTCTCTGTTATTGATGCAGGAAATTGCGTTTCATTAGATTGGGAGTGCTAGCTATAGATCCTAGCTTGCTTGAGATATTCTGTATGAACCTAGCTTGCTTGAGATATTCTGTATGAACCTGCTTCTACTGTTGTGAAATGCTAATAGCTTGCGATAATTTTTTTTTGATCCATCAAGAAATGCTTGCTTATTTCCATCTTTTCATTTTCCTGTCATGCTTGGCAGACTTGGTGGAGCTTGTGTCGTTCAACATTCTAAAATCAGGAGGCTGATAAGTCCAAGTGGTCACATGCAAGAACTTGAGTTGCCAAGGTATAATTCCAGATGCTCAGATTGTTTTTGATCCTTGTATGTCAGGTCTGAATGTTTATTGCAGGAAAGTATGCTTCCCTGAGTAGCCATTGTTGTTTCTAGATTATCTTTGTATGCATCTGAATAATGGTGATCCTTTGATGCAAAATAGTTGTGATATGTGAGCTGCTACAATGATAACATGTTTATGCACTGAAGTCATATTTCAATAACATGGAAAATCTTCAGAAGCTGTAACAATCTTGGATGATATGATACACAAAGATGTTTTTCCAAATGCACATGTTTACAACTCAATCATCGATGCTTATACAGAGTTTGGTGCCAATGAGCAGGCTTTCTTGCTCAGAAGATGAAAAATAGCGTGTGTTGTCTGCAGAACATCCGTGGAGTCATAGCTACAACCTGCATGGCGGACGACGGCTTGGCGGTGGTCGCTGGTATTACCTTTTGCATATTGTTAAGATCTGTGTTGATCTAAGCATTGGTAGTGATGTTCCAAGTTTACAATCTAGAGGATATCGTCATCTTTTAGGGTTATGTTATTAGTAGCTGAGTAGCTGGAAACTTACTTTTGTACCTGTTTTTTTCCTGAAAATGATAGCTGCCCTGATTCCCGGCATGGCGGTGAATTTCAGCATTTTCTTTTTACTGATTTGATGTTGCTGTTGAGTTGTTTCGCCGCCGGCTGGGGACATTCACGGTGAGTTTTCCTCAAATCTCAGGAACATTAGTTGCTTGATTTTTCTTATTGATATGCTGTTGGGAAATTGGTACATACACTTAGAAACAAAATGACCAGCTCAAATTGTAATCTGCATAGCTGTTGAATGTTGTTGTTTGCTTGTGTTTACTGTAGATGGCTTTATAAATGATCACGCTCCTCTCTTCACAAGCTAGAGGGCAACTCGCTGCAGGTAGTTCAAATTTTCTGTTCAGAGTGAGAACCTACACAGGAGATGGGAGTCATGTGAGGAGGGTTTTGAATAATTCCAGTCTACAAGATGACTGAAGATAAGAGATCCTTGAAATAAGAGAATAAATGAAGGAGCAGATTAGGAGAAAGGCAAAAGGCTGCTGCAGCCAGCATAGCTGGCCACTCATTTCATCACATGGTAGAATTCCTCAAACCAGGGACAAGTAAGCATGCTTTATGTAATAGTTCCACATTCAGCAGCACCACTTTTCATTTTTTTTTTCTAAAATACTCTTTGAGTTCATGCCATTCAGAAATTACAGATTTGCATTGCAGGTAATCGTTCCCTTCTGAAATGTTTCATATCCCAGAACTAAAAGTATGAAAAATAGCACTAATTCAATGACACCTGATATTAATTGTCCCAGTTTTTGTTCAATATTGTAGCTCGCTAACTTTTTCACCATGTGTTTGTGAAAGTGCCTACAGATATGAGATGTGTACAATTTACTTGCCGTGGCCGTGTGTCGTCACGGATACAGAGATGGAGGGTCTAAACTCTAAAGGGATGGAAGCCTCAGAAAAATGAGCGATCACTGCTATATTTGGTTGGGAGAGTTCACAGCTCTCTACCTTACTGCTTTGTGATTTGCACAAATGCTTTTCATTTGTTTTTTTAGCCTGGCGAATTTCCACTGAGGTTGCAAAGTATCATTCAGTATTTATATTGGTAACCCCCGTTTGTTTGTAGATATCTATCTGATCTTTTTTCCTTTAGTTACATATATGTAAATCTGTCGATTTTACCACTGATTCAAGATTAAGAAACATCCTGTGTCCAATGATGCTAATGATGACACATTTTGGCCATTGGTGAGCTGTTCTTCGACAGCTTTCGGTCCTTTATTTTTCTTGCAATCGAAAGCATCCAAGGATTCTACTGAAGTAGTTTGCTCGATCTGAAAGCAAATTGGCGATGTTCAAATTTGCTGTGTAATGGAATTCTTGTGCCCATTCTAACATTGCGAACTTTGACCATTGTTGGTCAATTGAAATACAGATCCATGGTCTTATAATCAATTTTGGTGATATGTTGGAATAACTAAATAATCATCAATGCACATATAACTTATAAGCTACTGTGATTCGTATGCCCGTAGCAACGCACGAGAACATACTATACTACGTAGAATAAAGGTAGTAAAGCACTTCTGACTCCTGTCTTCGGTTGTCACTCCGGCCTCCGGCAGTGGGCCGTACGTGCCGCAGCTCGCGGACGCACGTAGGACGATACGAAGCGGCCGAAGAAAAGTCAGCAGCGGAAAGGTTGGGATGCCTTTTTGTCATGGCCGGTTTACATTTTGATGAGATGGAGTGCGGGATCGAGCGGGGCGCGGCCCCGCGCGGGCCGCCGCTCCCCATGGTGAGGGTGAGCCTTTGCCGGCCGCGGCTCCCCTGCAGCTTTCCCGCGCTGGCCGCCGGAGGAGCTCCGGGCGGCGCGGCCATGGCGGGCGGCGGGGGCAGCAGGCGCGGGGCAGCTCCAAGCGGCGGGGGCAGCAGGCAGGAGCAAAGCTCCTCCCACCTAAGGGCGGAGCTCGCCGGCGGCGCGGCCTGTCGTTGGCCGCCACTCCCCGCGCCGGCCGACGGAGGAGCTCCAGCCGGCGTCCATGCCGGGCAGCAGGCAGGATTTTTTACGTTCTATATGTTTAAGATATTTTAGAAGAATATTGCAGTTATTTCATGCGAACAGATTTATATTTTACGATATTATAAGTGTTTAATATGGATATTGTATTTTTATTGAAATGTTTCATGCGAATTTTGAATGTTTAATGAAACATAAAACAGATGTTACGGCAGATTTTTTTCTCACGGCAGATTTTTTTCTCAACAGATGATGATTTTTTATGTTGTAGAAGTTCATTTTTTATGTTGCATATTATTTGATGTTGTGACATATCAACGGAGTATTTAATGGATCGGACGTCCGGACAGCCGCGGTAACACGTATGTACACCTGGCCGATCAGGCGCGTGGATCGCTTCGGTTCCTCGTCTCATGACTCATGAATGACACCACGCCGCGTGCGGGCCAGTCAAACTCTTAACTGCCCATAGCGCTTTCGGGCCGATCAGGCTTCCTAACCTAGGAAAGGATCGTATGGGAAAAGGGGTGGCGAAGAAGACGACGACCCGGCCGCTTTTGTAGCCTTGTGGCGAGATTAGGGCCGTACGTGCGCGGGCCCCACGCCGTCGTAGCCGTCCGGCAGCCACCGTTCCCTGTGGGCCCCACATGAGCAAGAATCGGATCGAGCGGAACCAAAACTTTTGACGGGCGCCCGGCCAGGCCGCCGGTCTTCCACCAGCGCGCTCTCTCTCTCGCTGGGCGGCTGGGCCTTTCGGGCGGGCACATGCACGTCCATCCGAAAAGAAGGGCCCGCTGCGTGCATCCATCCGGTCGAGCGCGCACCGCGGGCCGCGACGGCGATCACGGTGCGCGTGCGTACGTCCACGAGTTCGTGCACGCCTGCACGGCACTGGACGCAGGCGACATCCGGCAGACCGGCACCAAACAGCACCCAGCCAGGGGCGTCTGTCCCGCTCCCCTTGTTGTTTCCGGCACGTCCAGTCCTGGCACGAGACAGGGACCGACCGAGAGCGAGCGAGCAACGGAAGAAACCCGGCGGCGCGGCGATCTTGTCCATGCCCAGACAAGACTAGCGCTGGGGGCGGCCGACGGCGGCGTGTCCCGCGTGGCGCGCGTGCGTGCTTGACCCGTCACGTCTCGCAACCGTCACACACGACTCGCTCCGCCGGCTAGCTACTCGTCTACTAGTACTCTACCGGCCGGGAGTAGCGGCACGTCCTCGTCTTTTAGCTGGACTGGCGCCGGCGCGGACGGAACAGCGTGGCAAAAGGCCCGTCGGCTGGATGGCTGCCTGGCTGCCTGGCTGGCGTGGGGGCCAGCGACAAAACATCACGCGTGACGCGATGGGCTGCGCTTGCGCGAGCGGACAACGAACTCGGTCGTGTCGACGACCAGCCAGCCCACACGCCACCCGCCTGGCACCCCACCCAATGGTGCCCGAGACCTCGGGTGGGCGCGAGTCGGTCAAGGCAGCGACGATATGATACGTAGTGGATGGACATGTACAAATACCACGGATCCGTTTAGCGAGAGGGACGCAGCCACGGAGGGAAAAAGAATGACGCGCCAACAAGAGGCACACGCACAAGTCTGGTGACGTTAGGCACCGCGGCGCCGAGGGAAAAACGCGGAGAGCTGGGACTGGCTCGATCCAGTTCACGCGCTGGACGCCCAGCTTATTTCCATCGGGCGCACTTCCACGTGGCCCGCCATGGCCGTGCCTAGAGATTACTAGTATCGACTCCAGGAACCAACCCGATCACAACGTTCTACTGACTACTGCAAATGTTCAACTTCTGTTTCCTTAAACTTGGTTCGTATTTCCCCGGATTTTGTCAATTTCATATCTTTTCGGAAAAGTAGCGCGAGAGTACAGGGAGGGCTGGCAACGGCAGAAACGAACGCAAATCTCAAATCCACCGTCCTCGGCGCACCTTCCCGGAAATACCCCCGCCACTTCCGCTAATTTCCCACCTAACCTCCCACCGCCACATTGTTCTCTCCCCCGGCCCTCTCCTCTCGCCTCTCCTCCTGCCTGCCTCCTCGCCTTCCCCCATTCACCCCAGCCGATTCGTCCGCGGCCCAAAACCCCCCCAACCCGAATCCCCGTCGCATCGCCCCCCGATGTCGCCGGCAGCTGGTGGCGCCGCGCCCGCGCAATCGGCCGGCGTGGCGGCGGCCGCCGCCGCCACGCCGGCGATCGCGGCGCCGCCGGAGCCCGGCCGCGCGGCGCCCCGCCGGGATCCGCCGGGCCAGCAGGAGGGGGCCGATCCCGCCAATGCGGCGGCGAGGAAGACGGTGTGGAACGTGCCGGCGCCGCCCCCCGCCGCGGCGGCGGCTGCGGCGGGGGCGACCCCCGGCGGCGGCGGCGGTATCATCGGCGGGGACGCCTCGTGGCCGGCGCTCGCGGAGTCGGCGCGCGCGTGGCCCAAGTCGGCCTCATCCGACTCCCTCAAGTCGCTCTCCGATGGCTCCGGCCCGTTACAGCAGGTACCATGCGAGTACATCTAGGCGAATCTCTCCTGTTTTGATCATCGTGTTCGAGCCGATTGCGCTTATGGGTCTGATGAATCTGCTGATGCAACCAGGAGGATTCCAGCGCTTCATCTGTGCCCCCTCCTCATCCAGTTGTGGAGGTTAATCCGATCCCCACTAGCTCAAACCCTACCTCCACGGAGCCTCCAAATTCCACTGCTATGGCTTCTTCACAGCGGAACAGCTCCACAAACCAGCCAAATCCAGTTCGGCGCGGTGGCAGTAATGGTGGAAATAATGGAGGTGGCAGCCGTGGAAATGGTAGCAATGGCAGCCGCAGGGCTGCCAATAGTAGTGGAGGTGACGGGAGAAGCGGCAGTGGCGGTGATGGTAACTGGAACGAGGGGAGCATTGGTACTGGCAGCGGTTGTAACAGCAGCAATACCAATGGTTCCAGCAACTTGAGTGATAATGTCCCTGGTGGCGGCGCTGGTGGGAGTGGCAATGAAAGCAGCAGAAATGCTCCTGGCAGTAGCCACTGGAACAACAACATACGAGGTGTTGGTGTTAGCAGCAGTAACGGTACCAGTAGTGGTGATGGAAACAATAGAAATAGTGGTGGCAGCAGCAACCACTGGAACAATAATCCCCGAAACAGTAGTGGCAGTAGCAATGGCTCTGGAGGTCGTGGTGGTTACCGGGGTCGCCGTGACCATGAGAGAGGAGGTAATTTCTCCCCTAGGAACTTCCCTAGAGTTCCAGTAATGCCATATCAGCAGCAGCAGCAGCAGCCACCTGGTGTCTACCAGCCTGGGGCCTTTCACCGGCCTCCCCCACCACATGCATCCCATTTCATGGTGCCACAGCATTTTTATGTGCCGCCATTTGCCTACTCTGGTGAGGCTGAAAGCTCATCCTTTTATTTTCCATGAATAACTTTACATATATTTATTGTAATGTGGTTATTTTGGTGATAATGCAGCTGATGTGCAACCTTATCCTGTCTATCTCCCACCAATAGAACAGTTTCAGAACATGCATCTTGTCCGGCCGCCCATGCAGCCTGCATGGGCTCCTCCTCCTCAGGATCAGCCAAATCTCCAAGATGATATTAGGAATCAGATAGAGTTCTATTTTAGGTAGTGAATCTGCTTGGTTTCTCTTGGTGTACTATTGCTCTTTCTTGATTTTTAATTGTTTGGTTCTACCCTTGTCTTGCTAGCACAAATAACCTATGCCATGACACATTTTTGAGGAGACATATGAATGATCAAGGATGGGTACCTATCGACCTCATCTTGGGGTTCAACCGGGTGAGTTAATCTTCTTCTTTTATTTCGCTTCCTGCTTTGGTTTCATGGGTAGGATGTTCTGTCTTGCCATGTCAATCTGAATTTTGATATCATGATATGCTGGTTCTCCTGGCTTTATTTTGATATGTATACTTTTCCATTCCCAGAACTGTTTTACTTGATCAGTACATAAGCTTGCTCCATATATAGGTGATTTATCACTGTAGTTATTTTTTTTATATGTTGTAAAGAGGCATATTTTCCCTTCCTACATGATTCATTGCACAATTATTAGATTAGAGATATGATTCACAATGTACAACAAGAAATGCGCTACGCCTTAAAATTTTTAAAAAAGATGTTATGCTTTATTAGGCAATCGGACAACTATGCTTTATTAGACAATCGGACAACAGGACTTCTTTGAAGTATGGTGGCATATTTCTTGATCTTTAGGTCAGAATATAGTGTATATGTTATGACAATAAAAGTTATCACAAATATAAATTTGTCGCCTGCGGTAGTCTCCTCACTCCCTGCAGAAGGGTTATGACAATAAAAGTTTTCATAAACTGCATGCTTACTATCCTTGTGTTAGTTACATATTTGTTTTTAGGTACTACCTAATTTACAATTTTTTGTTCCCCTTCTAGTCTGATGAATGTTTGCTGTGTCAACTCTGTTGCTTGTTGCCATAATGATTATTTTTTATTCCTATGATATACCTGTAACAAACTAAGCAAGTTAAGTCATCAAAATAGATGACAATGAGGATATTGGATCGACCAGTGCAACTTGAATTGAACTTGTATAGCGGCGATCATTCTGTCTGTTCTGTTTTTCCTACTCTTTTCGGCGTTTATTTTTCTCCCTGGATTAAGCAGATTGTAATTATTTAGGTGAGCTTTTCTCCCTTTTGACTTTTGAGTAAGCTATATTTAACTTTGCCTGCTCCACTTGTATACATTCAAGACCATCCGCCCTTTCTACAGATTACCATTAAACTTATGCCTACTATACTTTTTTCCGTTCCTTTCTTATTTGCAAATTGTTCTACTTAAACTTCTAATAGTAACTGGAAGAATTGTTAAAGGTAAGGTAATTGACTTGATACTGTGGCTTTCTATCTACTCTACAGTCTGCACCCTGAAATCTGTTGTTTATTCTTGCTTTGTGCTCAATTCACTGTAAAATCATGGTACGCACATTCTTTGCTATGAGCTGTTGCCTCATCGGGTGTCCAGGTATCGTGGCATGTTTGTATATGTAATACATGCTTCAGGTTAACAATACATTTTCCAAGTAACAACTGGCATTTTTAGAATGGAACAATGACTAGTTCTGCTATCTGCATAGTATCAGGTGGAAGTTAGGGTATTGAAAGAAAAAGGGTAATATCAATATAGCATAATGATGAGCATATTTTGAGATGTCCAGCATGGCTTTCGAATTGATTTGCATTTGGTAATTAGGATTGAATGAAAGAAACTTCCTTGCTCTGCTTTAACTTATTGTACTAGAAAATTTCTGTTTGCTAAAATTCAAGTTTCAGGCGTAGAGACAAATAATCTCGAATATTTCTCAATAATGTTTGGTAATATCCATTGTGTCGATTTGGGACTAGATAATGAATCATATTTTTGAAAATGATCCTGCATGTTCAGAAAAAAAATTGAAAAGGTTTTGAAAAATGTCTGCAGATTATGTTGAGCACATGCTCATAAAGTTGTTTGATTTGCAAAAGTTTGAAGTACTGTGGCAATCAAATTTTTTTGCTTTGGCATGGATTATTTGGATCGATGTATAATATATAATGATCAGGATGCATTCTTCTAACAGTTATATTTACCATTTCTTTATTATGTTCTTTCTTAGATGAGGGCATTTACAGGCTTCGTAGACACCAACTATATACTAGATGCTATTCGTGATTCTGAGTTATTGGAAGTGCAGGTTAGGCTACTGCAACATTTCCTTTATGTTTTATTTTTCATGGCTACTAAGATAATGAGCTCTGGCATGGATTGTTCCTATCTGTGGTACAGGGAAATAATGTCCGAAGGCACAATGACTGGGTGGAGTGGTTACTTCATTAAGGCTGTCCACTAGCGAATCAGGTTGCTTCTTCTACCAGAGTCACTAGATTGATTTCATTCCATGATCAAATTATTATTATACCTGCAAGCCACTTTTAGATGAGAGTACTAGCTCGAATATTTCACAGGTTCAGATGCTGAAATGCAACTGCATGCGATCTTCGGGGAATCTGAATTGAAGTCTTCGTCAAGTTCACGGGTACAGGTTCCGTGATGGATTGATGTACAGCGGGTCAACTGAAAGCCGAAAGATTTTGTTTGCTTAGATCAGATGTGATGGCTTCACGTAAAGGCACATTTTGAAGGGGTTATTGAGGGGAAGACACCAATAACAGGAAATAAATTCCACAAAGTAAAAATCAGTTTTTGGTCTGTATAGTTTTGTCCAAAGAGAGGTGATCCTGCCTTCTCATCATGGATGGTAGGTCGTGTTGAACGATTTTGTTGTTACCTGGGGTTTATTTGTGGGATCGCCCCTCATTTTTGGTTGCATGCACCTGACTTTGTTGTTCTTGGGGGAACGATCCGGGCTGTTGCCATTGGTATTATGTATGCTATGGGAATAATGTTGTACTATGCTATTGTTTCGTATCGTATGGTCCTGGAGGTATGGAGTGATTGTCACTCTATTCTTGTTGATTCCTAGGGGATAATTTTGAATGCTCTCCAGGAACATTTCGGAATTTACAAACTCGTTGCAGTATTAAGTTGTATCTCTCTTGTAAAATTTTCGCTGAACCCTGCCCATGTCTAAAAATGGGCTCTCTGTATTTTACCGTGCGAATAATGCTCTGATTGAAGAAGGCCCTGTGAAGCGGGCCCTTGTCGGGCCTCGGATCATCAGTCATCATAAAGCCGAGCTCGATCCTCCTTTCTAACGGAAGTACAGGAGCAGCAAGGAAAATGGAGAGACCAAACGGAGCAGCATTCATGACCTGTCCTGATTTGGGAGCGGAGACAAGACGCGTCCCTGCGAGACAGACCATTGGGGAATGCAAAGGCGACGCCCATATGATTGATGGCACTCTACGTAGCGGTAGCCGGTAGCTTGCATCGCTCGGCCGGCCAGGCGATGACCTCATCGATCCTCTAGTCCTGGGCTCCGTCGCGGCCGGCGGGCCAATCCGGCGCCCTGGCAGTGGCCGTGGTGTGCATGTGCGCCGCGCCATCAACCTCCGTCCTCGCCCGACAGCTGCTGCCGGTAATGCAGGCCGGTGCGGGGCCGTGCCCGGCTGCCGAATTATGCCATGCCTACGCACTAGCTCTGCGCCCCCTGCGAGGTAGAGTGGGAGCGACGTCGACCCTCGACCGCGCCTCGCGTGTGCATACCCGCCGACATGGCTTCAGTGTTGGAGCCGCCAGCCTCATGCTGGCTGCCTGTTCAATCTAAAGATGCATATACCTGACTCAGAGTGCAGCGGCGCGCGAGGTGAGGTTACAGGTTGGTTCATCGGATCATGTCGCCGCTGAAGCGTGGCGATGGCGAGGTGGAGGTTCGATACGGAATGTCCATGGAAATGGAGTAAAGGGGGATCTTAGTATGTTACTGAAGTCTGCAGATGACAAGCATTTTGAGAAAGTGACTAGTGAGAAAGTGTGTTCTGCGCGTGAGCTTGATTGTATAACCGCCTTTCGTGACTTCCGTGACTGTGAGACTGACTGGTAGAATAGATAATAAGGTTGGTCATAAGCTTTGTGAGCTGAAGGAAAAAAAACACGGTGTCTAGTTGATACGTCCAAATTGAGCTTCTCCACTGAGACAAACATACATGGTTTTTTTTTTGTGAGTAAAACTTGCATACTCGGTTAAATTTGTGCATACTGAGATGCCTTTTGCAACAGAATAAAGTAGATGTGCCATCATAACAAGACGACCTATGATCAAATCTTAAACTGCAAGTTACACGAAGGGTCATTTTTTAAATTTACCCATGGAGAAAAAGCCCTCTCCGGAACAAATAAAGGCATTTGTGAGGATGACGTTGCATATAATATTTCCACATTTGTACCTCACGCACACCGCTAAAATATCCTGGATCTGAAACAGCAACGGGGTACCAAAACGTCAAAGTCGATCCGTTCTGGATCGGATAAAACAAAACACGGCCCGATATTCCCCCGTCCCCACCACGCTATCATCGTACTACTAATGTATATTGTCATGTCTCCGATCGTGCTCGCTAACAGCGACGCCCCACGCATTTTTTCCTTCGTCGCTGTCCTTTTCGTTCCTTCGCGGAACGGCGTTCCGGCTGGCCACCTGTTCCATGTGCACACAGCGAGGGGAGAGAGAAACCCGAAGCCTCAGCCTCGTTGCCGCCGGCGCACCGGCGGCGGCAGCGGCCGCGAAGTTACCACCCGCCGGCCGCCGCGCCGGCGCAGCTGCAGCAGCATCGCTGCGCTGATCGGGCGAGACGAGACCGGGAGGCAGGCGGGCGGCGGGGCGCGATCGGGGCGGCAGGGAGGGGGTGCGTACGGCGCGGCGCGGGCGTCCGACACGTCAAATATTCTTCTTTCTTGTGATGGCCTCCCGGCCGGGCCCGCCGCGGTACGTGCGCATGCATGCCACCACATTGGCCATGCTGTACCTGCCGAGATGCGGTCTGCCCTCCTTTCTCGCCGAGAGGCGAGCTCATCCACACGGAACCACCTCAGGCCCTGGCGCCCTGCCCCCCGGTCACCACAAGGCTATACTGTAATCCAGTATATTTCTGTCGCAAGGACCTGTCCGGCCGGCTCGTGTGGTCCGGGAGAACAGGGGAGATCCTCTGCCCCTTCTACATGCTGTGCTACAAGTGGGTTTATGGCATTGCTTCATGCAAACCTGGTCGGGCCCGTGGCGGCATTAGCGTCTCCCATAGGTGGCCATGCAGCCCGCAGCCCGAGAGTCCGGCACGAAGCACGTTTTTTTAACCTGTACCTAACCCGGCCCGGCCCGTAACTCTTTGGACTCGGGCTGGCACGGCCCGCATCATCGTGCCGGGCGTGGGCCGCCGCCTCGGCCCGACGGGCGGCACGGCCCGGCACGAAAATGCTGTCCCCGGCCCGTTGCCGGCCCGTCAGCCCAGCAGGCCGGCCCAGCAACGATCGGGAGGGGGGGCATAAGCCCTCCGCGGCCGGCGACGCCCCCCCTTCGCAAACCCTACCCCATTCCGCCTCCTTGTCTCCTCCGCTGCGTGCCTGCGCTCCACCTCCAGGCTCCTCGCCTCCTCAGCTCCTCCTGTCCCGGCGAGTCGGCGACGGCCGACGGCGACCGGCGCGCCGCCTCCTCGCCTCGACTCCTCCCGTCCTCCGCTCCCGGCTCACCTCCTGAGGCGTCGCGTCCGCGTCCGCGCCTCCGCAGGGAGTACCTGACCGCCTGCCTGGCTCCCTGCCTCCCTGGTACCTTCTGCCTTGCCGGCTTGCCACCGGCACCGGCGCACCGCCTCCTCGCCTCGACTCCTCCGTTCCCCGCTCCTTGACTCCTCCCGTCCCGCCTCCCTGGATCTGGATCTACATCTAGATCCTCCTGATCCTTAGATCTAGATCCTCCCGATCCTTAGATCTAGATCCTCCTGATCCTCTTCCTGTTCTCCTGATCTTGTTCCTGTCGTCCTCTCCAGCCCGGTCTGAGCCGCTGAGGCGTCGCAGGTATGTAGATGAGTAGAGATCCATTTCTTGTTCTCCTGATGTAGATCCTCCTGATCGTGTTCTTGTTTTCTGATCCTCTTCTTGCAGGTAACTGCTTCTTCTCCTGCTCCGGGCTCCGGCATCGCAGGTAACTGTCTTCTTGTTGTCCTCCTGAGTCCTGATCCCCTTATTGTTCTGCTATCCGCTGATCCTCTAGTTGTTCCTGATCTTGTTCTCCTATTTTTCTTGCAGGTATCCGTCGCCCCGTCGGGTGCCGCGCGCCGTTGAGTGACGGAGCGGTTGAGGCCTGAGACCTGAGGGACGCCCCGGCCCCCGGCTGCCGCCTGCCCCAGGAGGTCGTCGTGATGGACGAGAACTACACCATCAACGACGACCTAAGGGCCTGTGGCCTGCCAGGTAACATCTTGATGATCCTCTTCTTGTTCTTGTTCTCCTGATCATCTTCTTGTTCCTGTCTTCCTGATCCTCTTCTTGTTCCTATCTTCCTGATCCTCTTCTTGTTTTGTTCTACCAGGCGACGATGAGGACGACGTGGCTGCCGGAGCCGTGCCACTCGTCGGTAGCTCTGCTGCTCTCGTCAATGTGGATGCTGCCGGTGCCGGAGGTACTGTTTCACCTTCTACCCCATCTTCTACCCCAACTACATCAACGGGCACCAGTGTCTGCAAGGGGAAGCGGCGGTCTGCTGCCTGGAATGACTTTGAGGAGTTGTTCCAGGAAGGCGCCAACGGGAAGAAGGTAAGGTACACTGCCAAGTGTCGTCATTGTTCTCACATTCTTACTGGCCGGTCTTGTGCTGGTACTGGCCATTTGCTCCGGCACCAGAAGATGTGCTTGGCTAAACAAAATCATTCTTCTCTTGTTCAGTCACATCTGCAATTCCATTCTGATGGCTCAATTATTAATTGGGAATACAAGCCCGATCTTGCTCGGAAAGAATTGTGCCGGTTGATTGCTAGACTTGATCTTCCCCTAGGCTTTGGTGAGACAGAGGCGTTTGTGGAGTACATCCAGCGTGCTCATAACCCTCGTTTTGCTAAAGTTTCTAGACAGACCACTTATAGAGATCTTGCCAAGTTCTTTGCCGAGCGTCGTCTTTCTCTTGTTGATACTTTGAAGTCTCATGTTTCTTCTGTTTGTCTTACTTCTGATATTTGGTCAGGGAATGCCAAGGAGGACTACCTTAGTGTTGTTGCACATTTTGTTTCTGCTGATTGGGAATTAGAGAAGAGAGTCATTGCTCTTAGGTTGATTGATTGCTCCCATTCTGGTGTTAACATTGCTGAGCGTATTGAACAAGTTGTTTCTGAGTTTGGTTTACAGGATAAAATTTTCTCTATCACACTTGACAATGCTTCTGCTAATACTTCTGCATTGTCCACACTTATTCCCAAATTTGTTGGTTATCTAGGTCCAGATCCCGAACCTCTTGATTCTGATTCTGATTCTGATAAAGCACTTGTTGGTCTTTTGCATCAACGTTGTGCATGTCATATTATCAATCTCATAGTTAAGTCTGGTTTGAAGAGGATCAAGGCTTATCTTGAGGCTTTTAGGACTGCAATCTCTTTTTTGAACTCTTCTAATCAACGCATTGCAGCTTTCCATAACTTCTGCATTGTCAAGGGGGTACGCCCTCGTAAGTTTGGTTTAGATATGGATGTGAGATGGAATTCTACATATCTCATGCTCAAACATCTACTACCATATAAGAATGTCTTTTCTGTCTTTATTTCTGCTCATTATGTGCACAATGGCCAACCACTTCTGACTGAAAACCATTGGGTAATTGCTGAGAAAATTTTGCTGTTCCTTGAAATGTTTTATGATTCCACTGTTGCTTTATCTGGTGTTTACTATCCAACAAGTCCTTTGATGTTGCATCATATTATTGAGATTGCTGGCCATTTGCATGGCCAAGATTCTGATCCATTGCTCAGAAATATTGTTGTTCCCATGAAGCTTAAGTTTCTCAAGTATTGGCAGAACATACCTCTGTTGTATTCCTTTGCATTCATTTTCGATCCTAGAGCCAAGGTGAGAGGTTTTCATAATGTTCTCCAACTTCTTTCTCAGACAGTTGGTGTTGATTACTCTTCTTATTTCATTGAGGTAAGAACTCAATTACATAAGTTCTTTAACAAGTATGAAAACAAGTTTGGTGCAGTTCGATTGCAAAGGCCCGCTCAACCTTCAGCTGCTACTGGTAAGAAAAGAACAGCATGGGGTAAGATCTTTGGTGGTCCTGGTACATGTGGTTCTCGTGTTCTTTCATCTACACCTCCTATATCTCCTGCTTCAGAGCTGTCATCCTACTTGGACAGTGATACTATTACTTGCTATGACGATGACTTCAACATACTTAGCTGGTGGCATGAGCATAAGCTATCCTATCCTATTTTGTCCATACTTGCTAAAGATGTTATGTCTGTTCCAGTTTCCACTATTTCTTCGGAATCTTGTTTTAGTCTAACTGGCAGGATGATTGAGGAGCGGCGCCGACGGTTGTTGCCGGAGACGGTGGAGATGCTGACCTGCCTCAAGGATTGGGAGTTGGGAGATGCAAGGGCCCAACATGATGTTGAGAAGGAGGTCAATGAACTGGAGGAAACTTACAAAAGCCCCTACCCAGACATGGATGAAGGTAAGTCCATCCATTACTCATTGCTCATCTTGTTCATTTGTTAAACACTTTGAATTGCAAACACTAATGTTGTTGGCCTGTTGTGCTTGTGCACCTCTAGGCCTACCTCAGGACCAGGAGCAAGCTGAAGGCTGAAGCCTGTTGCCTGTTGCCTGTTGGACTTGGAGACTTGGACTGTTGGTCTGTTGCGGTGTTGCCTGAATGCCTGTTGGAGTTTTGGTGTTGGCTTGGCGGCTTGGCCAGTTGTTCATTAGATGTTATGACTGTCAGTCTTTGTGTGTGTCTCAAACTCTTTGTAATGTTGAATTGAAACTGAGCTGGTAGTACTCTTTTTCCCTTCCTAGAGTTTTCTCACAAGGGTGAGTTTTTACCTAGGAAGGTTTTTAATGAGGCAGCCAACACTTGATCACACAGATCAAGTGTTAACAGCTCTAATAATTGTGATTGTGTCCATGTGATGAATGTGTCATGTGTGATTATGCCAACGCTTGAATACTTGATTAACCTTCTATTTTGATTTTTGAATGTTTGATAAACTTTGAAAATTTTTGAATGTGTCTGCTTTTTTCCTCTTGACGGGCTGTGGGCTGGCCCGACTCGTAAAAATGGACGGGCTCTTCGGGCCAGCCCGGCACGAAAAAGGCCTCACGGGCCCGTGCATGGGCCGTCTCCACGGCCCGTGGGCTGGCCCGGCACGAAAACAAACGGGCCATGCCGGGCCCGTGCCGGACCGGGCCGGGCGGCCCGAATGGACATCTATAGCGTCTCCCCCGGTGCATTAGGCTACCCGCACTGGCTACTGCAAAGCAGCCGTGTAGGAGCCTATAGCGTACAGGCCGCCTGCAGCGGCGTACGCGGTGCATTCCTCTAAGCAAGCGGACGCCGCGCCCTGCGCTAAATGTACCGAAGCAGAGGAGGTCCGCTAACTGTGCCGGGCCCACTCGCCAATGAATGAGGGAGAGAGAATGAATGAAAGAGAGAGAATAAATAGAGTACGACGTGTGAGTTCTATCAACGGTATTGATATAGAGGATGGTATATAGAATATGATAAGTGCATGAGAATTAGGTACAGAGGAAAGAATTTTGATGAGCAAGATAGAATATTTGTTTTAGAGGATGAAAATAGAGGATGACGAGCGCAGATAGCCTTAGGACACGGGGTGTATACGACCTTCATCACTCTATTGTTATGTAATACTGTCACAACATTAAAATAGTATACTTGAGGCGTTGCTAAAAGAAAAGTATTTAACGCCATATATTTTAGAATTAAAAATGTACGCTAGAAGTAGAAACACCGGCACTGCCATTAAACAGTGGCAAATCGTGAAAGGCCGAAAGTTCGCCCGTGCAGTTCTTTTGCATTCCTGAGCCATCGTGGGGTGCGTTTTCCTTTCTGTCCTCGATACATTTTGTTGACTGATCAATGATACGTACTCCATTCATCGTGGGAATTTCGCGAGGAAATTCTCTAAAGGCTACTTGAGGATGAGGCTTGAATTGTGCCACCCATTTGTTCTTTTTTTGTTTGTACAATTGTAGTACTAGGCTTCAGGAACCAGATAGATCTAAAGTAGTTCTGGTTGCTTTAGGGTCACTGCACAAAACTTAGTTTTATTACTTTTGACCAGTAAGCGTGCACGTATGTCCTGCTGCGTGTTGTCACATCTTGAAAGCCTTTTGAACAGTGAACCAGTGGTAGTGCACTGAAAATTTGTTCCTTACTCCCGCATGTACTGTGCCAGCAGTTCTATCCCATTGCCATTGGTAGAAAAAGAAGAAGGCATGAGAAAATAATGGAGAAGTTTCTTTAAGAACAAATATTAAAAAAAAAGAACAGAGGCCTGATCAGGGCAGACGCATGTAAAAGAGCGGCCCCAGCGTCTCTGAGGTATGTGGTGCCAGATTTGCTACTGTTTTCATTTTTGCCTTCTTCAAGGCAAAGGTGAACGGAAACCTTTACCGGTACTCTGGTACAGCGGTGAACATATATACAAGTACACTCGCTGCATCCAGTATCTCTGGTATAGTTTCACGAGATATCTTGCCGGCTGAAATGATCACGGGCGCGAGGACGAAGCCAGAGGAAATTATGGCTTTATCTTCTTGGGCTATCTGTCTATCTCGTACCCTAATGGCTTAATTTGTAGCCGGCTGGTCCCTGGCCGGGGCACATCCCCAGGGTTCCAAATTCCATATCAACTTTGTTCGGCTGGTCTAAAAGTCAACTGGTTTCGGCTAGTTCAATAGTATTTTGTGAGAGAGAATAAGCTAAAAAAAATTAAGTCGGTTAGTGCTGGTGCTGCTGGCCAGCAGAAGAGTAATGGTCTGAAACTTTTGTGATAGCCGCAATAAAGAGAGGTTCTTGGAGTAGTATATGATGGCTACTGGGGTGACGTTACCTAGGCTAGCTATGCACTATCTTGGAGTTTTTTTGAAAAAAAGGTATTTTGGACTTTGTTGACGCTTACGGTGAAAGGATTGTGGTTTAGAATCTATGGTGATGTGACAACATATCACCAGCATAAGGAAACAAGAGGGGGAGACAGACTTCTTCTGGTACGTGCTCAGGCACCGAAATTTTCTTGTTGCTGGTAATGCCTTGGGGGGGCGGCGGTGTCTCCTGGCTGTGGCTGGGGCAGGCAAGCAATGCTAGCTGCTCCTACCTTATCTAAAAAAGGAAATTGCAGAAAGACCCACAAAAAGATCACAAGCAAGCTCCGTGTTATGCTAATGATCACGACTGGCAACCAGTTTCACAGCCTTTTCTCTTTCATCTTTCAGGAAAAACAAAGGGTGGCGGGATACGATCCATTTCCTCCGAATTTCGCCGAAAAGAAACGCCCCTCGCAAACTTACACACCCTTTCCTCGCAGCCTCGATCGCCAAAGTTGACCAGCAGAATTAAAGCAGGCATCTATCAAACAGCAACGTTTCTTTCTGATTGCGAACCTAGTATAGTGTGTCATCAAACTAACAGTGAGTGGTCCTCTCTGTTTTAGCAGAGACCAGCATGGAAACCCTGCGCATGCTCTTTCAGGATCAGGGTCTCTGAACCTCCGAACCAGAGACGAAGAAAACGACCTCACCTGCAGCAAATATTCAGCAGCCAAAAAACTATTCTGAACTAAAGCCGGGTCTCGCTTTCTGAAACTGACGGGGAACAAACGATAGCATGCATGGCAAGAGGATAAGTCGCAAGAGGGGGGAAAAGAGCAGCAATCGCCATCCATCATAGAAGAGGAATACAGGAAGGAAAAGACCAGCTTCCTGGATTGTTCTTCCTTTCTTGCGCCCCGAAATGTCATTGTTCCAGGAAGCAATAGTTACCAGATTTGTACAAGCAGGCCCGTCATCTTTCTGCCTAATCCCACGCGACAAGCTACACACATATAGACATAAGTATATATAGCAGCCAGCAGAGCGCCGCCATGGCAGGCACCCGCCTCTTCTAGCCAGGCAGCTGCCCCTGTACAGATGGATCAAGGCAAAAGCAGTAGTTGCTAGTACACGCCCTACACGAAGCTGAACATGACTTGATGGTTGTACACGGACGGCGAGCTAGGTAGAGTAGCAGCAGAGCACCACTGGCTGCGGCAGATGAACTGAAGATATGTGAGCAGTTGTCGTAGCAGCACTCACTAATTAGTCGATTACTTGTAATCAATATTGATCACTGGATCGCCTGCTTCGATCCATCGATCGATCGATCGATCTCCTCGCCGTCGTCCTCAAAATGGCGCGGACGGCATCCTCTGCAGAGTCTTCTTCACCGGCACCGGCACCGGCACCTCCACGGACACCCTCAGCTGCGGAATGGAGAAGAGGCGCGAGCTTTGAGAATGTATCGATGGATGGATAGGGGTGCGCGCGAGTGGGGTTTCCGATCGGTTACCTGCTCGTACTTGAGGCGGAGGCTCTCGTTCTCCTGCTGCAGCAGCTGCACCTCCTGCTCCAGCTCGCGGATGTAGGCCTGCTTGCGCGCGCGGGAGCGCGCCGCGGACTCGCGGTTCTTGATCATGCGCTTCTTGCGGCGGTCGGAGCCCCCGACCCCGGCGGCGCCCCAGGTGGCCGCCGCCGCGCCGGGGCCGAGGGACATCTCGTCCTCGAGCGCGCTGCGGGCGGCGCCGGCGTCGATGGGCGCGACGCCGCCGGCGCCGGCGTCGAGGTTGTAGGCGGAGAAGAAGGGCGCCGGGGACGCGGCGGCATTATTGCGGAAGCCGCCGCCGAGGTCCACGTGGTGGCGGCCGCCGTCCGCGGCGTAGATGCCGGCGCCGACGGGGGAGGAGCCGCCCGCGGCGGAGAGGAGGTGGAGGCGGGAGTTGAGGCTGAGCTGCGTGGAGATGAAGGCGCTCCAGGGGGAGGCCGCGGCGAGCGGCTGCGGCGGCGACGCGCTGGGGCTGCTGGCGGTGTTCCCCCAGATGTCCTCGTCGTCCTCCAAGTCCATGGCCGCCATCCCACCGCTCCTCGCTCGCTCGTTGGCGTCTCTACGCTTGCTTGTTTTGGGCACGCACCGGCGCCCCACAGGGCCACAGGGCTGGGTGGGTGGCTGGCCTTTAGTAGCCGCGGCCTCCAAAGGGGGCAGAGCCCAGCTCAGCTCACTGTGCCACTGTGGGTGAGGCAGCCAATGCCCGAGAGATCACTGTTGACTGGTGAAGGAGACGCGGCACTGGTCAAATGGTGCCCGCGAGCCAGGTCGCCCGTGCCTCCGATTGGCCCGCTCGGGGGTTTCCGCTGCGATTGGCCAAGGCCTCCTTTTTCTACTCTGGAATCTGGACTGATCGATCAGATAAGTATCCTGGTGGTAGGCTATAAGAAAACTAAATGCTGAGGTAGAGTAGGGAGAAGAGGAGAGAGATGAAAGGTGGATTTGCAGCCAACTTCGATAAAAAATTAATAAATTTTATGAGAGAGTCAAGTGGGACATATATTTAATGATGAAGGACTAGCCATTATATAAGTGGGCTAAAAATAGACTGTAAAGACTCTTGCAACCAGCTGGAGACCAGTCTTTCTCTTAAATAACATGCACGAGTCCATGGGCCCTGGTTGGTAATGACAGTTTCTGTTTTAGAATGCCAACCGTAAGACGCGGTTTAAAAAAAGCGTTCTTGAAGGCTCACAACGTGGGTGTTGTTGTGGAAGGAGGGGAAACCTAGCTGTTGGATGGCATAAGTTTGTTTTGACAGTTTGGTTCGTATACTTCCATGATCACGAGACACGAAGTGGATTCGTTCCACACAACCACCAAAGTGCGTGGACTGAAGTCGATCCCTATATACCTGCATCAGCACCTCAATATGTTCGGCTCGTATTACCTCTCAATGCGATATTCTTTAGAATTTGAAGTTGAAGCAGTGACAACATCAAGTTGCAAGCAGAAGTAACTTCTTCGGCAAATTTAGTTTTGTTTTAGCGGTTCTTTCCCACCACTTTCCATCATATTTGCACCCGTCAACTACTTCCTCTATCCCATAAAGAGTGTTCGTTTAACCATCAAACACTATGTAAGAACCGCTCTATAATGACGCGCATAAAGGTGACGAGTGGTTGTTGTGCGTCACCTATATACGAAAGGTGATGAGTAGATATGTATATATCGTTAACCTTGATCCCACGTTGTTTATACGGTCATTCGAGGCTAACATCAATATCCGCGATACGGTCCAATGAAGAAATCCTCAACTTTTTAGTTCGGGACTTCTTTATTAGGACCATGACCGTACTCTTTCATCACGTCCGTATACCGCACCGTGTCGCGGATATCGATGTTGGTCCCGAATGATAGTGTCATCACCGCGGGATCAAGATTGATGACATATGCATATCTTAAATAATGTTTTTTTTCTTTTCGAAGGTTTTTGCATAAAGGGTCTGAATAAATGTTCTGAACCATTATTGCATCCCACATGAAATAGGACGACGAGTGTTCGCTTCAAACTGAAGAGTATCAAAATAATTAGATTTTAAAAATAACTTTTTTATTTGCATGTGTAGATGTGATTTACTTGTATTAGTTGATGAAAGTGGGTATATTGAGTTGAATGTTTATTTTAGAATGAATATGAATACGTTGGATTACAATGATTGACTGTTGGATTCATGTTGAACTTCTGACTAATTGTTGGATTCATGTGATTATTGTACAGTTTGTTGTGGAAAGACGCAATAATTTGTCACACTTGGTGGTTGTTTCTGATGTAACCTGTGTGATATATGAATGGTGATTTAAATATACAATATATAGTCTCTATTCTATGTGTTTGCAGGATTAAGATGGCTGCCAAATCCTAGCCGTGCTCCAGAATGTAGCCGGAAGCCAAAATGATCCTGCTGGGGTCTAGTATCAAAGGTGACAGCCAACAACCAAAGCCGGTCACCTTTAATATACACCAGTTGATGGCACCTGAAAGCACAGCCCGTCACTTTTAAAAATTCAAAGAGACGAGTGTTGTTCTATGCCCGTCACTTATGCTCGAACCGTAGGTGACGGGCGTTGTGTTAGGCCCGTCACCTGTATTTAACAAGGTGACGGGCGTAGACTTCATACGCGGGGTCTGGTCACCAAGAAAGGTAACAGTTCTCTAGTGAAGTCCATCATCTAATACGTCCCTGTCACCTTTCTGTTCAAAACAGTGATGCAATAAAAGTGACGGGCTTAGAGCCTGCCACTTTATGGAGATGATGCTTGACATTATAGGGCTTTTCTTACATAGTGAAATTGTGTCTCACAAATACTATTCTTTTAGATTATAGTAAAGTTCATCCAATTAAAGCAATATCAAATACCAATAAATAATTGCATAAAGAAGGGTATGGAGCAAATCAAATGCTTAAGTAGATGTTACTTTTCAGGTTCTAATGCAATTGCATTTAGGCAAGTCCCAATAGGAGTTTCATGACATTAAATTATATGCCACATCGCCAATTTTGCTGACACGATGAGAAAATAGAAGGAATGAGTTTCATGGGATGAGAGAGGAGTTTCATCCCTATAAAATTCAGCTGGCAAAGTTACCTAGTTCTATCTTGGTAACTGTGCTGTCCACTGGGACTGGCCTTAATGAGGATCTAGGGAACCAAATGAATAGCGCAGTTTTTAATCATAACTGCTATAGTTAATTAGGGGTAACATGGTCATTTTTCACTACTAGTAGTATGTCTGAAATTTTCTAAACGAACAGTCTTTGTGGGACGGAGTGAGTAAATTGTTTGGTTCATCGTAGGCATTTATACAGCACACACTAGTCGCGGCGTGATTGTGTTATAGTGTTTAGTTCACTGTCTTAGTAGTGTCATGCAACAACTGCTTTGAACCCTTGGCATATACGTTACAAGATTTACAATATACGTCGAGAGTTCAGAAGCAAGTGGCTGATGGGATTTAGGTTATTTTGTCCACATCATCTGGAATTGTTGGTGGGCAATAGTTAGTAGGGAATTCTTGTTTAGCTCTTGGGAAATACTGTTTTGATACTAGAATATAGAATACTGTCACCCATTGAAGAGGGAAAAATAATAAGGAATGAAGTTCTCGTGGGCCATTTAAGTAAACTCTTGGAAATCTTACTATTACTAATTGGAGATTTATTTTAAAGCCTCCACATAATTCCTATAAATTTATATGAACATCCTAGAAAAGGAGAGAAATTCTCTAAAAACAACAAAATATCTGGCCGTCAATAATCGGTGTATGGTAATCATCATTGATAATAATAGCTGTTGGATTTACTCTATTTCTAAAACATTGCCCCCCTATGCTATTACGGAGATAGCCTAAAATAACCCTCTACATCCATCTCTTAAATACCACAGCTGCCAATATAGGAAAAAGTAGATCCTACCTAATTTAAATCTCCTAAATCATATATAAAAAAATTTGTACGTCTGTCTATGTATACTAGTGGAGAGGCACGTGCCACAGACAGTGTTATGAATTAATATATTTAAAAGATTTTGTTACATCAAATGGCTACAGAAGAAATTAATCTTCTTTATTGGTACTGTAGCAATCCACCCTAATCTATACTAAACAGACTCGAGCCACTGGATCAATCTAAACAGAGTGATGCATCCAAATCGCTCTGATACAGACGTGCCATCACACTGACTCTCTATTCCAGAATCCTAAACCTCATTTATGACATAGAGGTTGTTGCCACAATCAGGAGAACACTTAAAACAGACATTATGTTGATGAAAATTAAATGGAAATTCATACATCAAAATAAATTTCACATACTCATCAAGAAAGATATATATTCAATTGGATAAGAGAAAATTTTGTTTGCTCGCCGGCTTGAGGATATTGGAGAGGATGAGGATTACAATGGCAAGGCCATCGTGTCCCAACCTCCGCCACTCCTTATGTCAAGCCACGGTCACCCGTCCTGGCAGGTTAGTAGATTCAGATATCCATTTGATAAAAATAATATCATCACAAACTATTGGCTATCATGGATATGGATATCATAATCTTAGTTCAAAAACTTTACAACACTGAACCTTGATGCATTACTCTACTTAGGATTGGTTAAATAAATCTATCCAATCCTCTTCTGAAGAAATAAATTAGGTAACCATACAACATTGCTAATAGCAATTTTAATTGTTTCTCCTGTGAGCCTTAGATCAGACTTTCATATTTCTAAGACTTTATTGTTATTCGAACATCCTGGTTTTAAAAGGTGCACAAGTGGACACAAAAAGGTATTTCCTTAATTGCATAGCTATTTTTATTTTTTTCTTAATTGTATTTTAGTTGTACATAGTCACGTAAATATACAAGTAGATGTCAAATTCTAGCAAAACACCAGACCGTAGTAGCAAAATACCTACACAAGTAAAAAAAGTTATTTCCGGCAGCCATTAATGCTTCTAGTTACTTGAAAAAAATTATAATTCATCCTTACCAGGGTCGAATGGTAAAGCAGTAGCCCAGGGCACATGCTGCATCCTGCAACCACATCATATTTACACTCAGAGTTCAAGGATATAAATGCTAAAGTACAACCACAAGTTCTAAATTAAATCACTTACTTGTTTTATAAAATAATAAAATTAAATAGAGGAGAATATAGTATAATATAAACTTCATTGTTCACTCACTTGATAGAATGAAATATGATTCTCCACCTCAAAGGGAAGCGTATTCTCATGTTTCGGTAGTCATCTTTGTTCACAATTTACAAGAGACAACCTTGACCACCAACAACAATCATCATATTTGGATGAGACAGCAACTTATGCCTTCCACACAAAATGTTCATTAGTTGATGCTACCTTTTTGTGTGCTCACAAGGTGTATGAGCTGGATAGTATCCTCGTAAGTTGTACTATGTGACTACCCTTACCATCTTCAGATTTAAAGCATCCCCTTTTCTCCTCTTCTCCAAGCTTACATCTAAAACCTGTAGAAAATGTTGAACAAATTACATGTGAAATGGTTTAGTGCAACTCAATTAACCATGGTTGAGAGTGCTCCCGGTCCAGATTAGCCTGACAGAAAACTAAATCCTGGATTTACCTTTCCTATTTTCTCTTGCTCTCAATTTTTAAAAATGAAACCTTTTTGCTTATGAGAGAAGCTTTGAGAGTTGCTAATGGTGCCAAGATTTTTTGTCGCAATCCCATAAAAAAGAACAAAGAGATCAAGCAATTCATTGCACAATTATTTTCTAGTTACCACATCTATGTAAAAAGGAATTTATGTTTGGCAATTTTTCAATGATAGTACTGCCATTTTTTGTGCATCATTCATCAGATTAGTTAACAATCAAGTGGCAAGATTCAGTGCACAAGTTCATCAAAAATATAAATCTATACTTAATCTATAGCAAAGAAACTGCAGCCACACCAAGAAATAGTGCAAAAGGATTTAAGAAATAAACAAAATAATCATTCTGTCATAATTTATATTATATCATGTCTAGCCTTGCATCAATGCATACAGTTTAGTTGTTAACAAAACAGATTTTTCTTTAACCTTCAAGGTGACTCCACTTATTTCTTTTGTTGCGGGCTTCCTGTCCTCAGCGTTGTATGACAATTATATAAGTTGTGACAGAGATCTGAGTACAAAATAAATTAAACATGGCGATATGACCAGTTCATTTTGCACAAAACACACGCGTTTGCACAAAACACAAAAACACATGCGCACACGCACACACCAGATATACGAGATATATGCAGCATGGCTCTATTTATGAATCTATTATGTGTAGGTTTGGAATAGTAGAACTTTGATGAAGTACACATGCTTCGTTCTCCTCTAGAGCCAAAAATGGTTGTTGCCAGCCGATCTACAGGACCGTCGCTCGGATCCAATCAAATCGTCTCCTTCCTTCACTATGATGCCATAAGCAAGATAAAAAAAGGCCCCATGTCTAGTTACCTCAGCGTAGGCGAACTTCCACGAGCGTTCGGCCACCGACGTGGTGTGGTAAAGAGCCGAAGTGTGGCCGTCCGGCGCTTCACGGAGCTGATAGTCCGGTGGTCATCGATCGGATTGGAGACGATTGGCCGGGTGCGCTCGGCCGGTAGTGGTCTGCCAAGAGCGCTCGACCGGCAGCGATCGGTCAGGGGCGCTTCACCGGAGGCGCTCGGCCGGGGGGTGCTAGCAGGAGGGGCTCGGCCGTGGGAGATCGTCCGAGGTTGTCTAACAAAATGGGAATGTTCCTACATTTTGGAAGTTACGATCTCGTCATGGTGAAGAGAGGACGCCAATGTTTAGGAAGGTTTTGATCTACAATCACGGTAAAAAGATAGTGGGATGGGAAATAGGCTTTCATACATGGAAAAAAATCACAGTGAGGAAAGAACGTCCGTATTTTTGGAAAACATTGATCTCCAATCACGATGAGGAGATGATGCCGCGCGAAAGAGATGTCCAAACATGGAAAGAAAATCACGATGAGGGGAGGAGGTCCAGATTTTTGGAATGCTTTGATCTCCAATCACATTGAGGAGATGACGCCGCGAGAAAGCGGCATTCAAACATGGAATGTGCAAAATAAAAAATAGAATATTAATGACTGCACACAAATTCGGAAAGACAGCCAACGCTTGGTGGACAAGCAAATGGAAATTAATGGGCGGATAAATTTGAAAAAATAATAAATGCATGATCTGGTGTACAAGAAAATGGAAAGTAATAAGCGGGTACAAGGGGTGGGTAGATGAAAGTGCTTGGTGCAAAAAGTATTAGGATTTTGATGAAAATATTTTCCTTCTATCAATTTCGTGGGTCTATAATCTCTTTCGTCAAACCTTTTGGCTGACAAGTGGAAAATGCACGGGCCTAATCCTGGTGAGAAATGGTTTTAGTTCTTTCAACTTTTATAGTATAGAATAAAGAGAGTTGTCATCCTAATGCACATCAGCACATGCACGGGCATAGAAAAATCTCTTTCCTTCTACCACTGCCATTAAAAGTTAGAAACTTAGTATATGATAATATATTATATTAAATGATAGGTAGTTTAGAGACTATGATGAGGATTTTTTTTTAAGCATGGGTCAAATATTAAAACGAGGAACCATGTCGAAATAGGCTTAGGAAAAAACACAGAACTCTAGAAGTTTAGAACGTTCAACGATATGCCAACACAAGGTTACATAATTTAATAAGCAAATGTTTAATGACTTTATATCGATCCATTATTAGAGGAGCTGACCGTTACACATTTGTATATGATAATTTAATATATTATTCATTCAGAAATATTATTAACTTACATGCATTAGGAGTGTGAGTGTCTTTGGAGAAATGAAAGGAAATAGGATAAATATTTAGGAAAGAAAACAATCTCTTAGTGGAAAATTGGTACACCTATAATTTCTGATGTACAGACGTTAAAGTATATTTTCTCGCAAAAAGTTCAAATATATTCAAATTCTATGTATTATGGTGTATAGAACATCATTTGCCCACTCTCTTCATTCCAAGCTATTTTTCATTTAGTTTTGTCCTAAGTTAAACTTATCTATGTTTGACTAATTTTATAAAAAAATTTATAAATATCTACAATATTAAAATAGGTTCACTGGATATTCTAAAATATATCTTGATCTGTTTTTTTGTTTCAAAATGAGATAAATTTGCCTTTGGACAAAGCTAAAAAATTATAATTTAAAATAGAGGGACCACTAACTAGGGACATATCACTATAAATTACTTGACCGTTCAGTTGCACGGGTTGATAGGCTAGTAGGTTAAAATCTTTTTAGCGATCGTAACTTAGCAAGTTTTTCATTAAGAAGAAGGCAGTTACAGACACAATCTTGATGTGGCCAAACAGAGCTTGACCAATACAAAAGCACAAACGACTAAGAACAGAGAAACACTGAAGAAACGCACACACAAGCGAGAAGACACAACGACAACAGGGACAATAGCAAGCAACACGGGAAGGACAACGCACTCAACCCACAACTCAAAGGAACCCACACCACTGTTACAACCGAACTTGCAAAAAGAAACCGCAACATCACTATGGTTGCACAACCTCCGTCGCAGCACCAAGAACCCCAGCGGCAAAGCATCCGCCATAGGTGAAGGAGAACCATGATGGCAAAGCATCCCTCCTAATGGCAAAGCATCCACCCTGAAGGCAAAATATCCGTCCGAACCAAGTCCGCAACCACGATGGCAAAATATTCTTCCGAACAGAGTAGAGGTGGCAAAGCATCCACCCAGGACCACGACGGCGGCGGCAAATCATCTGCCCTAGACGAACTTCAACCAACAAGGCGGCAAAGCGAAGGCAGGATCAGAGGGTAAGGTGACGATGACAGCTGCCACTGCCACGAGCCAAGAGTCGACGCCAGAACAAGGTGAATAGGGTAGGCACCCCACGGCCCCAAAGTCGGCAGACCGCTAACAGCAACGCCTCAAAGGAGGGAGTGACGCCACTGGCGCCACCGTTGCCCGACCAAATAGTCTAGGTTTTCACCTGGAGAGCTCGCCGGAGAGGAGCGAAGAAGGTAGGCGACACGTGGGGCGTCGCCGTCATCGGCCCGCAAGTGGGCATAGCTTTCGCCTGAACCCCCTTCCTTCCCTCAAATTCCTTCCCTTAAAAACTCGCACTACTAAAAAAATAATTAACCGTGATCTTTTTTAAACATCTCCGAAGTGGGTAGAAGTTTCAACCGCCTGGCATTAATCGAGAAGGTCATTTTATATTATTCGAGACGGTTTTTAACCGTCTCGCGGAACGGATTAACCGAGGCGGTAACTTAATAGCGAGCGCCTGGGTTAAGATCCGATGGCCATTTTTAGCAGCGAACCGTTCGTCTCCTGTCTCTCCCTCTTATCCTGATCCCCGCTTCTCTGTTTCTCATCCCCGCCTCTCCCGAAGCTTCCTCCCTCCCCTCCACTTCTCGCTCACGCCCCCATCTCTCTCAGGCCTGGAGTGGGGCGGCTCGGAGCGGCGCGCGGGGCTGGAGCGGTGGGGCGGCCCGCAGCGGCGGGGTGGCTCGGAGCGGCGCGCGGGCTGGAGCGGTGGGGCGGCTCGCGGGCTGGAGCCGTGGGGCGGCTCGAAGCGGCGCGCGGGGCTGGAGTGGCGCGGCGGCGGCCTAGAGGCCTGTAGCGGAGGGGCTGGAGGTATGCCCTCATCCCCTCTCTCCCCTCTTTCAGATCCAGGGCGAGGATCCCTCCCTCACCCTCTCTCCGTCGCAAATCACGGCGGCGGCGACGGCGACGGCTCGATCCTGTGGCGGCGAGCGACGCGGGGGCACCGCGGTGGAGCGGCGGTGGCGCGGCGGGGCGGAGCCGGCGGCGCAGGGGAGCGGCTGCGTGCGGGGCTTTTTTTGTTTTTTATTCCATTTATGGAGGTGGGAGGGGAACCACCTCGGTTAACCCCTAATTAACCGTGACCTTGACTCTGAGTCGGTCGTAAAAACCGCCTCGGTTAATACATTTTGCCCGCCTCCATAAAGATTTCTGTAGTAGTGGTGATGCCAAGAAAGCCTAGCAAAGCGAGCAAACATGTGGCCAAGGAAGCCCACCGCCAACCCGATGATGCGGCGTCCCAAGAGGAGGAGGGCCCCAGCGAGCCGGACGCCTGCTGGGGCGAGGCCGCCCGGCCGTTGGCACAACCGCACCAAGGGCCACCAAAGCCACGGCCTCCGGGGGCGGCGGCCCAAAGGCCAGGCCCCAAGCCTACCGAGGCGACGGCAAGGCGACCAAGGGAATGTTGGAGGTGACGCATCCCCACGGGGAGCCCGCAGATACAGCAAGAGGAGGGCTAGATCCGACTGCAGAGGGTGCAGATCAGGTCTCCGCGATCGGGCACTGACCAGATGGCGGCGGACAGAGGGCACCGGAGCAAAAGGCTTGGACCGAGCGGGGAGGTAGGCCGGTGGGAAATGGAGAGATGGAGGAGGGAGGGGCGGCTAAGCCGCTGCCACCGACTGGCAACGGCGGCAGCCAACATTGGTCGCGGTGGGGCGAGCGCGGCGGCGCCCCCGAGTTGCCCGGGAGAGCGCTCGTCAGATCCCCTCCCCTAATCTCAGTTTATTATTAGTGCAGTTGGGAGCAGTAGTTTAAAATCTTATAGTGATATGTCATAGACTATGTTTAATTTGCTATAAATCTAGCTTTACTTTTCTTTGCTACAGTTTTATTGACGTAGATCCAGAGGTGGAGCTAATATGAGAGCTCAATGAACACATGGACAGTTGATGTACTAGCTACTAGCCCCGTCGGAAGTCCGTCTTATTTCTACAGTGTGCATGAACCTATAGAATATACTACTGCCCCCGCCTCCGGGACTCCCAGCCTCCCCTCCCAAGGTCCCCAGCTGTTTTCATACGTACCGTCATCCCGGTCTCCGAGGACAAGGCACAGCTAGGCCCTAGCCTGCAACCACACATACACTGGCATTTCTCCATTGGAATCTGTACTAACCGATCTGGCGGAGTAAATTAATCAGGGAGTTGTCTGAACGAGGGAGAAACGAGAGAGACGAGAGAGAGATGAGAGCCAACTCAACTGAACTTTATTGACTCAAGGTGTTTAAGTACATTTATACATCAGCCGTGCGTATCAACTCTCCTAACTAACCTCCTGGTCTAAAGGATCTGAGCCTAAAGAATAGAGGCACGTTGGCCACAACAGATACACAGATATGTACAAGAGAGGATTTCGTTAACACCCCGCTGCAGTCGTTGCGTCGCTGGAGGAGATGCAGAGACTGGACTTGAATTCTTGAACCGTTGATGACGGTAACCCCTTTGTCATGACATTGCTAACTGCTGTGTTGTTGGAACATGCAAAACTCTGACCTGACCAAGTGCTACATGTTCGCGGACAAAATGAATATCCAACTCAACTTGTTTGGTGCGCCTATGATGCACAGGATTGGCTGCCATATACACTTTAGAAATGTTATCACAGAACACCACGATTGCCTTCTAAATTGGACAACCAACTTCCTCAAGAAGCTGCCGAAGCCAGATGCTCTCAGCGACAGCATCTACCACTGCTCGATATTCTGCTTTGGCACTAGATCGAGAAACAATTGGCTGACGTTTTGAAGACCAGGAAACCAATGTTTGTCCAAGGAAAATACAGTAGCCAGAGGTCGATCTTCTAGTATCAGGGCAGCCCGCCCAATCAACGTCTGAGTACGCTGTGATTTCAGAAAGTGAAGTGGCAGAAATGTTGATCTCAAAATCTGTTGTACCTCTGACGTAACGCAGGATCTGTCTAACAAAGGCAAGATGGGCTGCACGAGGATCATGCATATGCAAACATGCTTGTTGCACGGTGTAAGCAATGTCAGGTCGTGTGATCGTCAAATATTGCTAGCCACCAGCTAGACTCCGATAGGAAGATGGATCAAATAGCTTGTCACCATCATAACTTGATAGCTTCGACTTGGTGTCAACTGGCGTGGACACAGGCTTGCAAGAGATCATCCCGGCAGGCTGAAGGAGTTCATCAGCATACTGAGCTTGTGACAAGAAGAAACCATTAGCAGTACGATGAACATCAACACCAAGGAAAAACTGGAGAGGCCCGAGGTCCTTGATGGTGAACTCATGACGGAGCTGAGCAATGATACCGTGGAGCAGGGTAGATGACGACGTTGTGAGTATCATATCGTCCATAGAGCAGCAAATATGTAACATCAGTGCCTCGACGTAGAGTGAAGAGCGAGGTGTCTGATCGTGTGGCAGCAAAACCCATGGAGCAGATGAAAGAAGTGAACCTGAGAAACCAAGCCCGTGGGGCTTGTTTGAGGCCGTATAGTGACTTGGACAGTAAACACACGGCATCTGGATTTGCAGGATCGGCAAAGCCACTGGGTTGTTGAACGAACACCTGTTCCTGAAGCTCGCCATGAAGGAACGCATTGGAGACGTCAAGCTGATTGGCAGGCCACTGTTTGGATGCAACAATGGCGAGAATTGTGTGTATGGTTGCAGGCTTCACGATCGGCGAGAAAGTTTCTCCAAAATCCACACCAGGACGTTGAGAGAACCCACGCACCACCCATCGGGCTTTGTAGAGGTCGAGGGATCCGTCGGGCTTCAGTTTCTTTTTGAACACCCATTTTCCTGAAACAACATGAGCACCACGAGGACGATCGGCAAGATGCCATGTCTGGTTCCGAAGAAGAGCATCAAACTCGCTTTGCATGGCTGCCTTCCAGTGTGGATCCCGTAGAGCAGCACGAACAGATGATCGAACCGACAAGGTAGAGGAACCAGCACTCGCGACACAGGCGTACCGCGGACACAGGCGTACCGCGGGTTCGACTTCACAGTTCCTGCACGTCCACGGGTCACCATGTGGTGGCGAACTGGCGAGGAAGCAGCTGGTACGCTCGACGGTGAAGTGGTGCCCGAGCCGGAGTGTGCTGACAAAGTTGCCGGCGCCGGAGCCGGACTGGACAGTTGCGGTGAAGCGGTCGCAGGTGACGCTGGCTGAGGTGACGCATCCGCCGGCGAGGAGGATGCCAGAGTGAGCGTCGGAGATGCCGAGGGAAGTTGCGCCGAATCATCACGTGTTGCCGCTCGAGAGTCCAGCGAAGTGGTTGCTGGAGGTGATGACTGTTGTCCAGCAGGCGGTGGGCAGCGCCGAGGCAGGACCTGCAGAAGGTGAGGACCAGCAACAGGTGCATAATCGGGTGGATCGTGAGGAGCCACCGGTGGTGAGGGTGAGGTGGGAATGGTGGTCTGTTGGAAAGGAAAAGTGTGTTCATCAAACACAACATGCCGAGATGTGAGAACACGACGAGTGCTGGGGTTGTAGCACCGATAGCCTTTGTGGTCGAGGGAGTATCCAAGAAAAACACAAGGACAGTGCGCGGGGCAAGTTTGTGAGCTGCTGTGGCAGTCACGTTGGGAAAGCAAAGACACCCAAACACCTTGAGGACATTGTAGTTCGGGGAGGTTCCAAGAAGAATGTGGTGAGGAGTGAGTGGGCTGGTAGCTGTGCATGGATGTTGATTGATCAGAAAGGTCGCTGTAGACAAAGCTTCAGCCCAAAACATTGGGGGGAGACCTGAGTGGAAAACTAGTGCACGAACACAGTTGTTTAGCGTATGTAGAATTCTTTGAGCTTTGCCATTTTGTTGCGAAGTGTAGGGCAATGAGAGACGAAGAGCAATGCCATGCTTGTAAAAGAATGTACGCAAGGCATTGTTGTCAAACTCACGCCCGTTATCTGTCTGAAAGGCAACAAGAGGCATCTGAAACTATGTCTGCACGTAAGCATGGAATGCAAGTAGAATAGAGAGAAGTTCATAGGAAAGGTCCATGTAAAATGAGTGAAGTCATCAAGAATCACTAGATAGTATTTATTTTCGGAAATACTAAGCACAGGGGAAGTCCACACATCGGAATGGAGTAACTGAAAAGGAAAAGATGTGCGTGACTGAGAAGAACTGAATGGCAGGCGAGCCTGCTTACCCATCTGACAAGCAGAGCAAAAATGTTGTGCTGATTTATTACAAGTGAAATCAAATGACTGTAACGCAGTGGCAAATGAATCACGACTCGGGTGCCCTAAGCGCTGGTGCCAGAGATCCACTGGCGACGAAGAGGCCAGTAGGTTCAATGCCGGCGAAGAGCATAGCGGGTAGAGATCGCCGGTGCTGTTACATCGGAGCATCACCTCCCTGGTTTGAAGGTTTGAAGATCATTGATAGAGAAACCATAGGGGTCAAACTCAACAGATACATTATTGTCGCGAGTCAGAGAGCGGACAGAAATTAAGTTCTTCACTAGAGAAGGGGAAACAAGGACGTTGTTCAGAAAAAGAGAAGAAGAAGAGGAGGTAGGGATGGCAGCAGACCCAGTGCAAGTGACATGTAATTGGTGCCCACTGCCAACGATGATTGGAGAAGAAAAGGGAGAGGGGTGAATTGAATGTAGCATACCAGAGGAAGAAGACATGCGCGTGGTGGCGCCCGTGTCGAAGAAGCACTCGGATTTGCCATGCTGCTGCTGCTGGGCGATGTTGTTCAGTGCAACAGCCAAAGCAGAATGATCCCAGACGCCTGTAGCAGGTCCGACAACGGGAGGAGCCGGACCAGCTGCGACGCCAAAGCCTGGAGCGTGCGGTCCTTGGACGGAGTAGGCCTGCTGTGGTCCGAGCCCGGGACGGGGCCAAAGAACATCGGGGGCCTGCGCACGCTAGTTCATGGGCCAGGCCTGAACAAGGCCTGTCCATGGGTCGACACCAGCGCCAGCATGCCAGGGAGCAGAGGAAGGCTGCAGCCACTGGTTGGAGGCGGCGCCGGCAGGTGCAGCATCGGTCGCGGAGGAGCCCCCGCCGAATTTGGAGGAGGTGTTCTCGCCCTTCTTTTTTTGTACAGCGGCTTGCCGGAGGAGGTAGAAGAGCCGTCGATGCTCGGGGTAGACGGGCCGCTCGAGGCGCCAGGGGCGACGTAGAGCGCTTGCGAAGCCCGTAGACGTTCATACTGCGCAGTGCGCAGCTCCTCGAGAAGAAGGAAGGAGCGTGCCTCCAAGAACGTCGGTGGGTTCCGGTTGGAGGTGAGGGAGAGAATCACATGACGAAATCGTGGACTCAGACCACGAATCATGTTGATGACCTGGTTGTCGTCGCGGACCGGTTGGCCAAGGTCGCGGAGCTGATCAGCAAGCTCCTTCAGGCGGCCGCCGTATTGCGACACATACATGGAGCCCTGCTGGAAACTGCGAAACTCAGACTCGATGTAGACGGCTCGGGTCAGCATGTTGTCGCGGTAGATGCCCTCAATGGCACGCCATACACCGGCTGCCGTGTCGTCGGGCTGCATGACGAAGCTACGCAGATCTGGGGTCATCGTGGTGTAAAACCAGTTGACAATGCAGGCAGCGTCGGGGAGGTGTGGGGGGCAGACGACATCGATGTGTCGACGCAGATTGAACTTGGTGAAGACCGTCTCGAAGAAGCGCCACCACTGGGAATAATTGGAGTCCACCATATCCAGAACAATGGGAACATGTGCACGAATGTTTACCATGTGGATAGTGGACGCCGAGAAGGCAGGAGGAGAGGCGCCAGCACAGGTGTGCCCATCTCAGCAGCGCCCGACGCGTCGGCACCCATGGCACCGGTGCCCGCAGCGCCAGCACCCGCGGCGGCCGCCGCACCAGCGCCCGATGTGCCGGCACCCATGGCACCAGCATCCGACACGCCAGCGGCTGCAGCGCCCGTCACGGCGGCGCCTGCAGCGCCGAAGGCAGATGCACCTTGATTGGCGAAGTGGAGAACAGCACGGAGTTGATCTGGAGAACTTGGAGTGGACGACGTAGGAGAGCTGAGTAGGAGAGCTGAGGGCGCCGTCCATTGGAGTGTGAGCGGAAGGATCGGATCGAGGGGTAAACGCATTGACGAAGGAGCTCTCGATCCCGTTTGATACCATGAACGGAGAGAGATGAGAGCCAACTCAACTGAACTGTATTGACTCAAAGTGTTTAAGTACATTTACACAGCAGCCGTGCGTATCAACTCTCCTAACTAACCTCCTGGTCTAAAGGATCTGAGCCTAAAGAATAGAGGCACGTTGGCCACAACAGAAACACAGATATGTACAAGAGAGGATTCCGTTAACACTGTCGATTGCCATGGCGAGCGAGGCAAGACTGCGTCCTCGCGGGGAGACCAAGCGCATTGGCGACTGCACCACAGGATCCACCGAGCCGGTCGTCATTGTAGATCTCGGCAGCAGCAGCTGGCCCACCAATGGCGGGCACTCTCGCTCGTCCAGTCCGATTCTGGCTTCTTTTTCAGAAGGTAGGTGCTCCTTGTGCGCACAATGTACGAGCAGCAATGTACTAGTAGCATTTCCTCTCATTTTCGTGAGGTAAAAATAAAAGAGGAGTACGTAGACAGTAGAGCGTCAGGAGGGCACTGTCCAAGTCTCCAGTGCCCCCATGGCACAAGGCGTCATGTGGGGAGCCGTCCTGGCTCGCGCGTCGGCTTGCAAGCCCTGTCGGTCTCCTCCTGGCTCCCGTGGGGGTGCGGCCGTACACGAGGCCACGGGCACCCAGCAGAGCTAGACAAACATGGAACCCTGCCCTGTGTTCCGGAGACAGTACGGCCAGTGCTCATCAGAAAATAAAGAAGCATCAACAGGTGCGTTCGTTTGCTCGTTAGTAGTATGATAATCTACTGTCAGTCTGGTGATTCATGTGATGCTAATTGCTAAACTATACACGGCAAATTGCGTTTGACGTTGAACTGGAACCTCATGATCCCAATTGCAAACTTCAGTAACAGAGTATGCTTGTGCTCTGGTGTCGCTGTAGTACAGTGTTGTGAGCTGCCGCGTTGCTCGTGTCCGGAGTTCTCGTGGCACGACCTCGCCTTGCCGGCACCGGCGCACGCCTGCCTCCCTCGATTTGGGCGTCCCGTGGCCACCTAGCACACTGCCAGTTAAAGAGCGGCAGATACGTACCCTCCCACCGACTGATTGACGCGACGGGGGGCATGCAGAAAAATATGGCCGCGCAGATGCTGCTGCTGCCCGCCGCTGCTGCTAGTGGAGCACGTACGCGCTGCGCTGTGCTCCTGCCTGTGCGCCGTGCCGAGGCCCACGAGTCGCTAGCCGGCTAGGCCCGGCCCTAGGAGCGGGGTAGGCTTCGCGGTTCCCAACAGCAGCGCAGCGCCAGCGCGCGCGTGGCCGGCTGACACGCACGGCCGGGGAGAATGGCAGGAGGGCGCGGACACGGGCGGCGACCGGGACTGGCTGACCGCGACCACGAGCGTGACTACACTGGGGGTCTCTGGCCTGGCCCGGCTGAGCTCAGCTCATCAAGCTCGGCGGTGACTGGTGTGTCTGGTGAGCAAGCAAAGCGGCCGCGGTCCGTACGCGCGCGGCCGCGGAAGCCGTGTCCTCCTCGGGCGGCTCCGCCGAGGCCAGCCAGCGCTGGCAGCAGAGGGTGGCTTGGCAGAGGCGCCGGGCGGACCGGTTCGTCCGCCGCGGCCTGCACGGCGGCGTCTGCGTGCGCGCTGCTGATGCCTTTTGCGCCCTATCCCTGGGCAACCCCGTCCGGCGCGTACGGCGGGGGCATGGATGGCTGCCTGTAGCCGTGTTGCGTGTCGCCCGCCTGCCGTCCCGGCCGGCCCAGCCGAGCCGAGCGATCGCCGGCGACGCTTTCGTCGGCTCGCCGGCTTCGCGTTCGTGCGGGCCGATCAGGGCTTTTTCGCCGGCAGGGGACCCGGCAGCTCGTTCTGAGTAGCAAGCAGTCAACTTGCTAGTAGATTCCAGCTACAGGAGTTCCGTAGCAGCAGCACGAGCAACTTGCAAGTTGCAAGCCATAGCCACGAGAGCTCCACTGGGCCGGGACTCCGGGAGGGCACGGGGGGAGCCCCAGGCTAGTGGGGCTCACCCGTCATCACGAATTCACGATCGTCATGCTCGTGATGAGCCGAGCCGGTCGTCGTTGACCGAATGGCCGCTGCCACGGGCTGCACCGATCGATCATGCTTAAAAATGAACGGGCGCCATGCTGCCGGCACTCCAATGGCAAGGTCGCGTTGCCTGGTGGACGGACTCGTCCAGAATTTTTCTCCTCAGATCGCTGGGTACCCAGACGGCCAGACAGAGCCAAGTTGCATGACACCACTGATGGTGACGGCCCTCACTCAGCCGCTCGGCGGGGCGCGACGGGCTCGCGCTCCCGTCGTCCAGCGGCGCATCTCGCAACGGGACGGGACGGGGCGCATCTCGGAGTTGGCCTTTCCCCCCTCCCCTTTCGAGCTGGGACGCGACAGCCAGCCAGGCGCAGCGAATGATTGCGATGCGGAACCGAGACGCGCGGCATGGTCGCGGCAGCAGCTGAACCAGGCGGCCCGAGGATGTGTAGGAGACAGCAGGAGCATCCCCGAATCCTAACATCACGTGCATGCAGATCGGATGCGGCTGCCAGCACCACCACTGACCAGGCTCAGCACTGAAAGATACCGGCTGGTCAGGATTTAGGACCGACAAAAAAACACTAAAGGATCGAGCAGACAAGATCACAAGATCCAGGCATGTAAACTGAGATATCATACGAATTTAACAGAGTCATCATTGCTTAAAGATATCCATCCATCCATCCTTTGCAGGGACGATAGCAACACAGGAACGTCTCTTTTATCCTACTACAGGTTAACGGCATACAATCCCTCCGAGTACACTCGGTACAACTAACTCATCTTATGTGGTGAGGCATGAGTCAGTTATCCTGCAGAGAGTAGTCATCGCAGTAGATGCTCTCCGCCATCTCCCAGATCTGCAGGATGTTATCCTCACCCACGCTGGCAACGACCCATTTCTCGCTGGGGTTCCACGACAGCTCCGATATCTTGGCCGTGTGGCCTCCATGGACAAACAGCAGCTCCGGGGGTCCGTCGTCGGCGTCCTCCTCTGACTGCTCATCTCCAATCCTGACAGACAGAAGACAAGTCAGAACCAGAAAAAAGGAAAGGGCCCGTGGTCAAAAGAAACTGTCACCAATAAGAACCGAGGCTTTGCTTCAACTGTATTGGAATCTGTCATGCGGATGGAACGTAGCAAGCATAAAAAACCCCCAAGGATTTGACTTGATGAATGCGAAAATCTAGTAATCCACATGAGCTTTTGTACTTAAAAAGCTCTCCAAGATTATGCCTATTAAGAAACTAGATTTAGCCTTTGTACAGATGGTAATTGTAGATCTGTTAATTATTTGCATGTAGAGCCCCCATCGTAGCTGTTGAATTGGGTAATCTCATAGGATGTACCTTCTCTGTAAGGCATAGAATTGGTAGGACTAAAATATAGGCATCTACTGCAAAGAACTTTGGAACATACCTGTTCACATCCCATACCATCACTCTTTTGTCTGCGGCAGATGAAGCTAATACAGTTGCCAAATTTGGATTCCATTCAACCTGAAACACCTCCCCCCTGCATGTGCAAATTGTGCAACATAAAATTTCAGACACTATCCAGAAAGAAAGATAAGCTACACAAATTTGTTAGATTGAAGAAAAAGATAGACCGTTCAATAAACAAAGGTTAGGGTGACTAATACAGAGTGCTTTAGTGCTTCAAAGTATACCAAGTTAATAGGTCAATAATTTCTTAAAGGAACCTTTCAAACTGATAGGTTTGTCACTTACAGAAGGAAAGTGCCCTGGCAGTCTTAAAAAATGCATGGATTTCTTAAGCAAATCAAAGGTGGAAATTACTTTAGGTAATTATCTCCTGTGGAAGGATAACATCACTTGAAAATAAAACTTCGCACAGTAACCAACAGATATTCAGAGTTGCAACATGCCCTTAACTATTTATGTAGCCGGGTACCATGCCCTTAACTATTTATGTAGTAGGGCACCACAGATTGCCCCTCCTCCAAACTACCCCTTGTGTAAGATTAGGGCAGGTTATCTAAAACAGGATGACTGGAGCAATTCTCGAGTACCATCTTTGTTATGGACCAGTCACATGTTACAAGTTACAACAAATAGTGCCATAAATCACCGACCTCTTTTGCAACTGAAATCTTCCACTGGCCCATTAAGATACTGGTTATTTTCCAACATATAGGTTCCCAGTGTGTATCAAATATAATATTGAACCATAGTGTAAAGTAAAAGTATTACATATATGCAGCTCTTAAATTGGCTACAGAAGAAATGAAGACTGAAGCACATAGGGCACAGACAAAAATTACGTACTCATGGCTGTCGAAAGTGTGCAAGCTTCTTGATAATTTTCGCATATCAAATAGTTTAACAGTCGCATCTCCAGATGCTGTAGCCAAGATCCATTCGTTAAATGGATTGAATGACAAAGAGTTGACCTAGAAAAGTGAATCGCACACATTATGAACAGAAATCAATCCATGATCTAGGACAGGACTGAAATAGTGAGCATATAATATTTTTGTTTTTTTGTAGAAGTAAAATATAAAAGCAAACTGAAAGGCAGCATGACCACCAATGCATCACCATTGCCTAATCACAAGGGAAGGACGGAATAAATGAATCATGTCCACAATTTCATATTGCTAATCAGCTCAAAACCCACAAGAGTTTGAAACTTGAAATTATCTTAGGCAAAATATGGCACCAGATGTAGGAAGATGAAATGCGTAATGTCCAGTGTCCCAATATAAATTGAAGAATTGAAAACTATCTGATGCAGATGGATTGAACATTATCTTATAGCTTCTTACAGTTTGCTTCACATACCGCTCCTATGCGCAAAAGCAAAAGATGATGAACTGTTGGAAACAAACATATAAGTGTATTGTGCAAATGCAATTATGTGATCACCAAGACCTCAGTATGAAGTTTGATAATCCTTGGTAAAAGCAAGCCTACCTCCTTTTGGTGTGCAGCAACAGATTGTTCTGGTTTGTTTGTACGCAGGTCCCACATCATCAACTTGCAGTCATCCCCAACAGATCCAAATATATTTTCATCTTTCAGGTGCCAAGCAACATCTTCAACGAGATCCTCATGAGCCTGGAAAAGCAAATATCCATCATACCCTCTGAATAGAAACAAGATGACACTGGCAAGAATAAGATGGGTAACATTTAGTTGAAGGGACAGCTTATGACTTCTTTATGTTGGACATACCAAATAATGCTGATAAAATTTCAGGCGAGATAAAGTTTGATAATATGAACAAGAACTCTTTGGATCATAGTTCCTGGATTTCAAAAGAAGGAACCTAAACGACCTAAAACTAAGCTGGTTGCAAAGTATTTACAGAGATCAGGGGCAGATGGACAGGGCCGCATGATGATGATTATTTTTCCTTCAAATTGGGCTTTGGGTCCTTGGGAACAGAGAATTTCTGCTTCTAATGGAGCAATGGGAACAGAGAAAATATTCGCTCCAGGATTGATCAGTCAATGGGTAAAGGCCCTTCTCTGTGTAGCTCAGAGGACCCAGCTAAATTATGGTACTGTGCAGCTCAGAGGCCCCAGCTAAATTATGGTATGGAAAAAGTGCATCGCAGTGAATCGCTCGCAAAATGGAGGAATCAAACAATTGGTAGATTTGTAATATTGCCCCAATTTTTTGCATGCTTAATTATAAGGTTGTTTCAAATTGCTGGACAGCACAAAGTGAACGATTGTCTTACTGAAAAAGTGAAAACATAATAGATTGGTTTACAGAATAACATATACATCAAAAGTATGGAGCCATGCTCCAATTTCCCTCAGCATGAGCCTTAGCTCGCTACTTTTTCTTAAACCTACATCTCATCACCTTCGGGGCTTCGGGTGTACCATAAATATTTACTGCCATACTGTTCCAAAGCCAATTTACATTACAAATAAGTGAACAAATCTAGCATCGTTACAAAAGAAAAGAAGCTATACAAATAAAATTGCTTCATGCATCAAGTCACACGGTAATCAAATGATTGTAAATGTCTGAACCGAAAATGCAGTGGTACTGAATAAAGTGGCGAACGAATTGAAGAAAAAACAAACAGGAGTGTCGAAAGGAGCATTACCTCAAACACCTGATGTGCATCCAGAACAGGAGCCCCATTCCCAGAGGCAAGATCCCACAGGCAAATCTTCTTATCATACGAGCCGCTCAGCAGCCAACCCTCCTTCATCGGGCTCCATGCCAAACCATAACCCTCCGCGTCATGCCCCCGTAGCACAACATCGGCGCCGCTTTTCCCGCTGCCGTCGCCGTCGCCAAGATGGTACACGTGCACCTCGTCCAGGCACGTTTTGGTGGCCACCGTAAAGGGCCGCTGCGGCATGCAGCGCGCGCGGTTGACCTCGCCCCGGTGCGGCGCTACGCGGGAGACGGACACGGACGGGGCCGGGACGGCGCCGCCTGAGGCAGCGGCGGCCGCTGCGAGGCGGGGCAGGAGCGGGAGCACCGCGTCCAAGACCATGAGGTTGTTGGGGGCCTCGTCGGAGGTGTGAGTGCCCACAATGAGCCGGTGGCTGCGGGTCGAGGACTCGGAGGGGAGCCACTGCACGGTGAGCGACGGCCACTCGAGCGGGTGGGAGATGACGAGGTCGTAGAGCACCGCCGCGTTCTTCTTCCAGTTCCTGTACTCCTCCATCTCCGCTGCGGACGGGGCTGCCGTCGATGGGGGGCTCGCCGGCGAGGAGGATCCGCCGTCCATGGCTGCTTCGGTTTGCTGCTTTGCGCGGGAAGTGGAGGCGGCGTGCTGCTAGTCTCCCGCCAAAGGAATGGGGACGAAGCGACGGGGTTGGGGGAGGGCAGGCAAGGGGGCTTTTAAGGCGAACACGTTGGGCCTCCAGCCACAAAGCCCAAAAATATTACTTCCCGGCCCATACATGTTACAGGTCATGAGCCCACGAAGTGGATAGCTGGCGTTCTCAAGCACGAGCTTCTCGAGCTCGCGTCCGACTGCTGCGCCCTCCGCCGCCGCCGCCGAGATGATGCAGTCGCACCTGCCTTCCCCGGCGAGGCTGGGGCTCACCGCCTCGTCGCCGTCGCTCCCGCCCAACCCGTCCCCCTTGAACCCCACTTCCTCGCCTCCACACGGCAACCTGCCCGCTAGCGCAACCGCCGGCGCCGGCGCGGCCCCAACCCTAACCACCTCGCCGTCGCTGCTACCGCTCCTGCCGCCGCTCCCCCGCGCGCAGTCGCTGCTCCAGCTTATATCGTCGCTCGCCTCCAACCTCTTCGAGCTCTCACCCAACCGGGCCGCGTGGATCTCGGCGTACCGGGGGTCGCTCCCCACCTTCCTCCCCTCGGCGTCATCCTCGCCGCCGCCGCTCCCGACCCCGATCTCCTCCACCAAGGACGCACTGTCTCTCCTCACCGCCCTCCAGACGCAGCTCTTCGAGGCCGTCGCCGAGCTGCAAGAGACTCTGGACCTGCAGGACGCCCGAGCGCGGCTTGCCCGCGAGGCGCGTGCCAAGGACGCGGCGCTGCTAGCCTTCGCGAAGAAGCTGCACGAGGCCCACCACGTGCTTGACCGCCTCGTCGACGACTACGCCGACTACCGCCGCGACCCCAAGCGCCCGCGTGGCGCTGCCGCTGCTGACGACCCCGAGCCGGTGTCGGACGGCGACTTCGGCGCGTCCCTCCACTCCAGGCTCAAGCTGGACGACATACTGAGCTATGCTTACCGCATAAGTTGCACGACCTTCGCTCCGCCGGAGCACAGCGCTGGGCTGCCTCTCCGTGGGGCGTTGCCACCTGCACCGCAGGAACATGAGATGCGGGCGTCAAAGCTGTATCAGTGTGCTGATTTGGATGTAGGGGTGCCCAAGAAGCCATTGGAGGCGGAGGGGATCACAGCGGAGGTGGAGGCCATGCCGCTGTATGAGCCGCCGCCACAGGAAGGGGCACCGAGGATACCAAACACATTGCCACCCATGTTCCCGAAGGAGCTAAAGCCACCGCCAGGATGGAAGCCTGGCGACCCAATCACGCTGCCACTGGATGACATACTACCTGCTGTCAAGGTTGAAGAGCCACAAGCCCCTGTGCCGCAGGTACCCGTCTCAGTGCGGCCAGTGGCGCCAATGGGCCCAGAGCCAATACAAGTGAAGCCTGTTCAGCTTGATTTTGAGAGCAGTAGCAGTGATGAGTACAGTAGTGACATTGGGAGCTCAGAAGAAGATGACGAGGATTAGTGCTCGGTAAGCTCCACCATTTCAGCATTCATGTGTTTTAAAGCCGTTGTGACCATGCGATAGCAAAGATACATAGCGTAATCTTTAGATGATGTTGTTCGCGGCTGTCTATCTGATTGTTTCAGCGCTAAATCTAGTATATTGGGTAGATCCATAGATGGTTGAAATCTGTACTTGTTTAGTTGCCTGATTATGGGTAATTGTTCTTATAAATGCTTATCTCCTCAAGGAGTTATGTTGCCTTGGCATTTGTAGTTCAATTTTTATGAATGATGAATCTCGATCCTGATGGTTTCTTCTATGGATGCTGAAAATGGTGAGTTTGTGCTTGCCGTGCTACCCTTATACAGTTTCAGTTGTTATTGCCTGCTATCATATGCTTGGGCTTTTCAAGTAGCATCTTCCATGCTCGCAATTTGTGTGCTCATGTTGTCCTGACTACTTGTGAACTTTGCAGCTGATTCTCAGATCAATGTAATGGTACTTTTTCCAAAACGTCATAAGCCAGTGTATTGTATCCTTGCTTTTGCTTATAATATGCCTAATATCACTTGTTTGCCTTATTTCACATTATGTTCCTGGCTTCCTGCAACACAGTATGACAGTAGATTGTACCATTAGTTTCAAATTGTTTGTATTCTCACCAAATGGTGAATAGCTGAGAACAACCTTTGCATGAGTAAGTGATATGTCAAGTGAGTTACAGTCTTACAGAGTGTTCTGAACACATAACTTCACATTTGGGATGCATGTTACTGTTGTTTATCTTTATCCTAGAGGGATCATGTGGCCTTCGTTTTACAGACATTACTTCAGATCTTTTCTGTATATGTTTATCTTTCACATTGTTAAGTAGGCATAGACTCTAGTACATTGGAATAACCTGGGAAAGCTGCTGCTCACTAAAATGATTCCACCACTGATACCTTTAACTTGCCTTAGCAGGGTGTGCATCATACCTGGGAAAGCGTTTTAATAGAGATTCCTACTGTTATTTTTAATGTAATCTGTTGAAGATTATTCTAGGGATCGTTGAATAGTCAACCTATGATTCATTCTCGACACGTACTTTGTTGCCTTGGTTTGCATGTCTAATCTTAGGAATGTAGCTGTTATAAATGTGACCTAGTTTCACCATCTCCATCAGGAAAATAGCAATCTGGAACTTTATTGAGTTAAGATTTGGTGCAATGTGCATGTCATTATGTGTCATTGTAACAATACCAGGCACCATTAGGCCTTGTTCGGTTAATCCCCTCCACAAGGGGATTGAGGGGGATTTAATCCCTCCCAACCCCCTCTAATCCCCTTCAATTCCCTTGCAACCGAACAAGGTCTTACTTGGTTATCTTCACCCTTGGTATACTGAGAGAAGGATAGATTAGACTAAGCTACCTTTAATTTATCCTAGATTTTTTATGTCATTAAATGTATGTATATTGTATTTATCAACAGTAACAAAGGTTTTTAGTGCCAAGCAAGTTGGGGTAAGCTAGAGATAAAACCCAACTCGAGCCACCAGCAAAAATGAAAACAAAACTTGTATAAAATATAAAAAGTAACTAATGATAACAGTCTTACCAGTGGATCTATATGTGTTAGACATATAAAGATGTGTTTTTTGGATGCTGAAATGATGTGTTAGACATATAAAGAGGTCATCTATGTATTTCTTTCAGAGTTTCAGGTGCTATTGTTAGCGATCCAAACTTTGAAAGGACTTGCTAATATATTATCCTGACATTATCAGGTGACCTCACCGTTCATGCCAATTTTGATTTTGAGCACTGTAACACCACAAAATTCGCTTGTAAGCTTTGAGTCAGCATGCACTGAAAGTATTTGTCTTAGCATAAAGATCTGTGAAACCCTAACCATCTTGGGTTCATGGTTGAGTCACTTGCCTTCTTGCCTAGTTGTAGCTTACTAGCAATTTTACATTAACACATGGCTGGCTTCTGCTCAAGATAGATTCATGTATCGACTTAAATCATGTTCCATTTCTATTTTGGGTGCTGGAATGTGGTGCTTCTTTGCAAGACCGATATGGACATATAGATACAAAAACAAGCACATCTGACCCGTGACATGAACATGATTGATTTTGCTGTGTGTTTGTATTATTCGGCAAACGGGATTGGAGCGAGCTGATAGGTGCCAACCTCGCATGTGCTCACCGTTCCATTATCGGGCGTATTTGCATGTCCCCGATTATTCCTTTTTTCTTTGAAAAGAAAATATCCCAGATTGTGTGAAATGTACAGGTCTATCAAGCCAATCTGACATCGCTTCTGGGCTATCGAATCCCAATCCAGCCTCTGATGTCTTGTGCCTTCCACCTTCCTACAGTAGTTTCCCCTGCTGCTGCTGCTGCTGCTGCTGCTTATCTGATTGCCTTCAGTCATGTTAAAACCGTTTGTTTCGGCGTCATCAACTGAATCTTCAGGACGATGCACATATGAATGCTGCATTTTCTTAAGTCTAATTGTGATGGATGTAATCGTGATCTGAAATTCTGAATGCGGTTGTTTCGTTTGCCCTGCAAATGGTATGGTCCGTCCCATTGGCAGGCGTCGATCGTGTCCAAATGTTATCTAGAGCACACCCTAGCTAGCTATTTCCAGGTCGAAACAAAGATGATCAGTAGCCCAGGAGACCGATCAGTGGCTGGAGTTCATCGAGTGAAGGACCTCACCGGCTGGGCGTCCGGGCCGACCAGCAATCCCTCCTGCCCTGCTGCCGACGCCCACTTGGTCTAGCTTCTCATGAGCCGAAAGGCTTGTTATTCCAATCGACCTGCCACGGTGGCGGGAGTGGAAGCGATCGAAGGCAACAAACCGCGGTGGTTAGGATACAGCTCATGGGGCGTGGCGATACCGCGCTGCCGCTGCTCGCCCTCCTCGTCGTCGTGTCGCCATGGCAGGCCGCGGCGGCGGCGGCGGGCAACGGGACGGCGGCCGGCGGTGGAACGCCGTGGGTGCCGGCCCTCTTGGTGTTCGGCGACTCCATCGTCGACACGGGCAACAACAACGACGTCCTCACGCTCACCAAGTCCGACTTCAGGCCGTACGGCAAGGACCTCAACGACGGCGTCCCCACCGGCCGCTTCTCCAACGGCCGGATCCCCACCGACTTGCTAGGTTCGTTTCTTGCTACCCGCTCCAACTCAGGCACGCGGCTAAGGAGCAGACGATGAGAATTCCTGCAACTCACTTCAAACAATCTTCGGCTCTTCGCGATGACTGAACACACTTGTGCAGCGTCGCGTCTCGGCCTGAAGGACCTGGTTCCGGCGTACCTCGGCACTGACCTCACCGACGACGACCTCCTCACCGGCGTCAGCTTCGCTTCAGGGGGCACGGGTTACGACCCTCTCACCTCCACTCTAGTGGTAAACAGCCACGGCAAAGCTCATCCCTCACTCTACCATCACCTCGTGCGCACACACTCCCTTCCCTGGTGTCCAGTCGAGATGTGTTGAAGCTTGCAAATGCCGCCGCGCCACGCGCTCCACGTTTCAGGCCGTCCTGCCGATGCAGGAGGAGCTCAATATGTTTGCCGAGTACAAGGAGAAGCTGGCAGGGATCGTCGGAGAAGAAGCCGCCGCGGGCATCGTGGCCGAGAGCATGTTCCTGGTCTGCGCCGGCACAGACGACATCGCCAACAACTACTACCTCGCCCCGGTCAGGCCTCTGCAGTACGACATCTCGGCGTACGTCGATTTCCTTGTTCAGCAGGCCTGCGACTTCATGAAGGTGAAAATGTTCATCCCAACTCAATTGTTCGAGCAACTGAATTCGTCCATCGATTTGCATTTCTCGAATCTGCTGCTACTGTAGACACTGAAGGTTTCATTCAGGCTACTGAAATATCTCATGTCTCATGCTCGGTGCCTGTTGTGATGCGTTGCTGCTGCAGCAACTGTACCAGCAAGGTGCCAGGCGGATCGCGATCCTGGGGCTCCCGCCGATCGGGTGCGTGCCGTCGCAGCGGACCCTCGCCGGCGGCCTCGCCAGGGACTGCGACCCGGCGCGCAACCGCGCGGCGCGGATGTTCAACTCCCGGCTGCAGGCGGCGGTCGCGCGGCTCCAGGGGGAGCTGCGGTGCCAGAGGATCGGCTACGTGGACATCTACGACGTCCTGCACGACATGATCACGGACCCCTGCAAATACGGTGCCGCAAAGCTTCTCGCCTCGCTTCGATTGGCTGGCCGACGCCCGTGCTCTGGGGTCTGGGAATCCTGATCGCTCGTTGCTCGCATCGCAGGGTTTGACGTCTCGACGAGAGGATGCTGCGGCACCGGGGAGTTCGAGGTGTCGCTCCTGTGCAACCAGCTGACGGCGGCGACGTGCCCCGACGACCGGAAGTACGTGTTCTGGGACAGCTTCCATCCTACCGAGAGAGCTTACGAGATCATCGTGGACTATCTGTTCCCAAGATACGTAGAGAAGCTACTATGATCGTTGCTGCATATCATGGCTTTATTGATTCGTTCTGCCAATCAATGACGGAATGAAGCCTGTGTCAATGGCGTTGCTAGCAGAGACAGCGAAGACATCAGGCAGTTGTTCTACTTCTTCATCTTATAAATAAATAAACAAAAAAAACGACAAATTCAACTGACGCGAGTGGTGCCGGTGCGCAACACATTTGGTTACTCTTACAGTTAGGACAGTAAACGCAAAATTTCTACTATTGGTTCAGTGTGACAGTGCAGTATCTGTTCCGTTTTCATATTATGTGTCGTACATTCATGTGAACAGAGTGGTGGAAAGACATTGTTGTGATTGTTTCCTCCAGTATTTTAGAGTTGAGGAAGTACCTTTCTGTGCGTCACACAAGGAGCTTAACTTTTATCAGTATCACGTAGGACGGTTTAGCGTTTCAATTCCCGCACCGGCTACGCTATGCACGTCCGCTAGCGTAGCGGACGGGCCGGCTTCCGCCAAATGCAGCGGAGTCCAGGGCGTACGCTACACCCGCCTCCGGCCCCACCGCGCAACCGCCGCTGCCCCGCGCCTCTGCTCCGCCCCCGCCGCCGCGGCTGCGCGCCTCGCCGAGCGCCGTCGCGCTGCTGCCCGCCACGGCCGCGCACGGCCCCAATCCCAGCCCAATCCGATTCGCCCTCCTGCACCACGGCGGCCTCCTCGGCCTCATCCACGAGCTCGCCGCCATGGGAGGGGGCAGGGGAGGGGGCGCGGGGGAGGGGAGCTCGGTCCCGGCGTCCTCGACCCCCGCCGCGTCCCCGCCCGCGCCGTCCTCCTCCACCCTGGCGACGCCCTCCGCGCCGCTCACGGCCGCCGCCGTCGCGCTCGAGCTCGAGCTCGCACAGATCCGCGCACGAGCTCGGCCATGGCGGCCGCCACGACCTCTGCAATGGTCGCCGCGAGCTCCGCCATGCGAGGAGGCAGGAGGGGCAGCTCGCCAGTCGCCGCCGGAGAGAGAGGGGGGGGGGGGGACGGGCTCGCCGCTCCGCTCGCGCGCCCACGGCCGCCGCCGAGCTCGCCGCCGCGTGGTGCCGGCCGAGGAGGGCAAGCAGGGGAGCCGCCGCCGCCGGTCGAGGCCGGAGCGAAGGGGAGCCGCCGCCGGCCGAGCAGGGAGGGGAGGGACGGCGCGGGCGGAGGCAGAGAGAGAGAGAGAGAGAGAGAGAGAGTGCGGGGGGTCGGGGGGTGGAGGCAGGAGGGCCGGTGGGGGAGGGGGGGGGGGAACGAGAGGAGTGGAAGAAAGAAAAAAAATCTGATAAGTGAGCCTCACCAGCAGTGAATGATATAGAGGAGATAATCTGGATAATCAGGTAGAATATTATATTTTAAGAATATTGTTTTTTAAGAATAAATGAAATTAGAGTACGACGATCCGGTACCCGGTACTCTAGTACGCGTTTAGCGTTTTTTCCCTACACCGGGGACGCTAAACGGTACTCGATGTTAGCGTTTGGGCGCAGGGACGGTAAATTCACAGGAGGGAGCTAAGGGACGGTATGCGCCACGTCGGCCTCTCCCGCCGCCGCTGCCAACTGCCCCGCCAGGCACCGGTGGCGAGGCCCCTGCTCCTCCGCGGAGAGGATGGCGCCGCGGCCATAGCTCCGGCCGCCGTACGAGCTCGGCCATGGCGCGCGCAGCCATGGATCCGGCCCGCCGCCAGATCCGCTGCCGTCTGTCGGTCCGAGGGCCGGCGCGGGCCAGCTCGCCCATGGCCGCCGCGGGGTCCGCTTGCCCATGGCCGCCGCGAGGAGGATGGAGACCTCGTGCCGGCCGTGCTCGCCGCCGGTCCTCCCCCGCCGCTGCTCATGGCTGCCCCGCCGCCAGCCGCCCGGATCTGGCCGCCGCGAGGCCCGCCGCCGCTGCCCAGCACGCGCGCCGCCGCCGTTCCTCCATGGCCGCCGATGCTGCTCCGCCGCATGCAGACCGAGCAGTGGCGCAAGGCCGCTGAGGCCGCGGCCGCGGTGCTCGGCGGGAACAACCACCTCACCGGGCTGACCGGCAACGGCAACGGGTGGGGCTCCCTCGCCACGCTGCCCGACGACGGCGACGACGAGGGGTTCGGCGGCAAGCGCAAGGGCGATGGCATCCGGATGCTCGACGACCTGTGGAAGAAGAAGAAGGGCAAAAGCAAGTGAAGGCCAGCTCTGCCCCGGCCCCTCGTCGGCCGTCGCGACCGGCCTCGGCGTACGCACCGCCACCGCGCGCGGATCCGGCCGGCGGTGCGGAGCAGCCGGCGGGTTGGAGCAGGAGGGGAGAAGGGGGCGGAGCAGGAAGGGGAGAAGGGGGCGGGGCAGAGCAAGAAGGGGAGCAAGGCCGCCGGGCCGCGCCGCGGAGGGAGGAGGCGGAGGGAGGAGCACGGGCGGGGGCGGGGGAGGGGGAGGACGGGCGCAGGCCCGTGGGGGGGAAGAGAGGAGGAGGGGGGGCATCTGACTCGTGGGTCCCGCGGCTGGTCGTTGATACAGAGGAGAGATATACAGGATGGATGGGTGTAGGACCACTGAGTATAGAGTAGAGAATCTCGATGATCGTGCAGGAATATTACTTTTAGAGAATGAATTTAGAGTATGACGAGTGCGGACAGCCTAAACAGTTTTAGAGTTCAGTCTGTGAAGCAGATATTGTAGATTTCCTTGGATCCCATTTCCCATCAACAATGATGCCATTGAACCTTCCTTGGAACAAAGGAAGCAGGTGCATCCAATGTTGCTGCAAGCTTGCTATCACCCAAGGATCCAAGTATCTGTGGCCAATTCCACGGCGTACCGGATGCAAAGCAAGGGAGACGCTGGAGAGAACTTACTACGACAACACCAATCGTTACTCCGCCGACTCCCTCGCTCCCCACCCCTTCCGCCAATCTACTCATCGGCGAGCCGCCATCGGACCTTGCCTCCAACACCGCCCTTGCGAGAAGGCCGAAAGGCAGCATTTTTCTTAGGTTGCAACGAGAGGGAAGGCAATGGAGCTGCAGCAGGATCTAGGGGAGCGGTGTTGCGTTGCGGCATCTATTTATCATGCGCGGGTGCGATGCTTGCTATCGCAGAAGGCGCAGCCGTGGTGCCGCCGCTATTGTGCTTCTTCCCTAGCGAGCCGCGTGGGCCGGACTTCGGGGGGGGGGGGGGGGGGGGGTCCGGTTGCGGGCGGGCCGGTGGTCACCAGCGGCCTTAGAAGAGGTGGAAGGTGGAAGGGAAGACCGCGGCAGTGGCGGGTTACGGTCGGCGGTGGGGACTGGCCGGCGGCTTGACATCCGGTGGGCCAGTGATCGGACATGGTAGCTTGGGTCGGTGGTGATTAGCGGCTGCGGCGGTGGGGGGTGGCGCCGGAGCCGGGGAACAGCAGCCGCGGGCACACTGCGATTTAATCGCCGCAATTCGCAGAAGACGATGAATAGATGCCCCCAGGTGCGCGGAGCCAGAGGTAGTGTCTGGGCGCGTGAGCTTGACGGAGGCTCGCAACGGGCACGGTGGCTGGTGTCGCTGGTGGTAGTGCGCGTGGTCTCGTCGCCTGATGAGGTCGCCGGATCAGAATATAGCGTTTTATAAAATACGCCCGATTTGGTTCACGATTAATAATCACGATCCGATATCTTTTAAAACACCACCTAGTTTGAATCGCAATTTTACAGATACCCCCTGGCTCATGCCATCTGCCATCTCATATTGGGTGAATCTGTTTTCTTAAACCGAATGCACCCATTGTTTTGAAGTATAGAGCACTGCAAATCCAGGACAGTACCGGACTGCAAAAGTCTAAAAGAGGCCCCAGTTGCTTATTGTTTCAGAATTTTCAGAGTACGCTACCACCGTTAGATGGTACATTCATTCAGATCCAGTGCTACATTTAAGGGTGCGTTTGGTTGAGGAGCGAGGTGGAATGGAATGGCTCCGTTCCAGATTTGTAGGATGGGGCGGTTCTATCTTTATGTTTGGTTGGAGGGATAGAATGGTTCCATATTTTGTTTGGTTAGAGGAACCAGAACGAATTTGCTCGTGGTCTGTTAAGTCCCGTCACGTGGTGCCAGCTTGTCAGCCACACTGCTTCTTCACCCCTCCCCACCACTCGTCACGCGCGGCCCACTGCCCGGCCGCCGGCCACCGCAGCTTGCAGCCCGAGCAAAAGATGATCCAAAATAGCTTGCCATGAGGGGCAATTTCCTATCAATCGAACCCACACAACAAAAAACTAAGGATAAAATGCAACTTCCAATCAATCTAAATCAAAGTTTGGTCGTGGTGCCTCCGCCCCGCATGCCAAATTCATCCAGGAGCTCGCCATTCCAGGTAGCAACTTGCGATTCCGGCTAGTAGCTTGCGAATCCGACCACTCTGCAGCTGCCTGCCGCTCACGAATCCATCCAGGTGATCGTTGCGCCTCCGTCGGCCCTCACTTCCTCAGACCTCGCACTCAGCTTGCAGCTCGCGTCGGCAGCCCAAGTCCACGCCTTCGCCCGCACATGCTCCGCTGGTGCAGGTTTGCAGCTGCGCCTTCGCTCGAGCATGCTCCACCCGCCCAAATTTGCAGCTACTCCATGCGTGCCCACGCGAGAGAGAGAGGGCGATGGCATTCACGCCGTTCAAGTGGGACGAGCTCGTCCGGCTGTTTTTTTTTGGACGGGCTCGTCCCAATATCTTAGCGAATATTCCCCTTGGGGAGCCACTCCGCTCGGTAGCTCTCCAACCAAACACCATCCGGAAACACCATCCGGAGCAGAACCACTCCATCCCATTCCTTCTCATCCAACCAACCAAACGCACAATCGTTCATGTATCAAGCATCCAGGGGAGGTGGCACACTAGGCCGTGTTTGGTTCCCGGGGCCTAAACATTAGCCCCGTCGTATCAAAGTCCAAACAAGCCCTAGGATGAAGTCCCCCAGATCGCAGGCCTGACGCATGCAGCTGAGAACTTTATTCCTAAATGCTGTAAATGATTGTGTACATGCAGGCCCGGGCAAGGAAGATGACGCCACTACTGTGCAGCGTTATTATTGGCAAGAACACAGGTGTTTGTGTTTGGCGGTACAACTAGATTTCTCCGCATTCTCAGTTGCCACTCTAGGGATAGCTTAGCCATTGTCAAGGCTAAGACCTTGACCCCATTTTTGCCATGTCCTCTGGCGATGCATACCAGGTGGTCCTCTGACGAAAATTGGCCATTCATTCTGTTACCACTGACAGGGGTGGCAATGGAGAAGGAACTTATGATCTTTTGCTTCAACAGCAGTCCCCATGGACGTTCTCAAACAAAAAGAACAATTGCAAGAAACATGGGTTTGAGCTTTCTTGAGCTAATGTAAACTGTTACCACTGAGGATATAAATTGAAATTTCAGTTCCAGAAAGAAACAACCTAAATAGGGTGAGTGATAGTTCAAATAAATATGTCAAGTATTTACTTTATGCATGAAAGTGATGGAACTTTTTATCTGGTATTCTGAATCTTTTGTGATTGTTCAATTCCATCGTGTCTACTAGTTTGTTCTGTATAAACAGCTACTTTAATTTATATCATATGCAGCCACATTTTCCAACAATTCGTGAGCGGATTTCTGCTGGAAACGATGGAGGCCCCCTATCTCAGTTGGACGTTGTTAGCAAGCAGTGACTGGATTTTCTACGAACACATTGAAACTGCTCACTCCTATATTGGCACGCTGAATTGCAGAATGTTCAGGTGCGTCGAACAAAAGTAAGGCAGACAACCGGCTTGCATCCAAATGCGGCCCTAAGGCCTGATGAGCAAACGGGGTCCTCCAGGCCCCGGCCCGATCATTGCTCACGACGTTTTTTCGTCGTTCATGGGACACAGGCCGAGGTTGACAAGGACGGCGAGAGCTGGCCATGGGCTGAAGTATTAGTGGGCTGGTTAGTCGCCACTGTCCTCAGACCTTCTTCTTCTTCTTTCTTTTCTTTCTTTCTTTTTTGAGGGGACGGACTGGGTCATGTATGAGATTTTATCCCTGACCGAGAGAGATCAGCTGAAGGTTGCGGCGGTGGCGGCAAGAGAGAAATTGAGTACGTGAAGGGGAGGAGGCAGGTAAAGTACGTGAACTGATGGATGAACCTAACTCTAAGGTTGCACGGCCCATGCGCAACACTACATTGAAAGGGACTAGGAAATGGTTTGGAAGTTTGGGCTCCTTCAAAATGCAAGTTTTTCATGTGGATTATGCTTCAGAATAGGGTTTGGACAGCTGATCGACTGCTATTACGTGAATGGCCCAATTGCTACTTCTGTCAGCTTTGTCTGCGGAATTTGGAGACTGCTTTGCACCTGTTCACGGAATGCCCCATCTCCTGTGCCATCTGAACCTCCATCAGCGAATGGAGTCGCTGCCCGGCAATGAGCCCGACCAGCTGGAAGCTGACTGCTGATCTGACGAGCTGGTTTTTTGATCTGGCTGGGAACTCCACGAGTCCGGAGGCAAAAGGTGCTTGCTCTCTAGCGTTTTTGGTAGCGTGGTCGATCTGGTGTGAACGAAACCGAAGAATCTTCAATGATGAAGTGAAGACGCCAAGCAGGATTGTCGAGGAAATCAAAGAACAACCAGGCTTTGGGTCTCGACCGGGGCCAAACACCTGGCCACTCTAGTTGATCGAACTCCTATCGAGTGATCGGTGTAATTTTTCTTTTTTCATTTCGGTTTAGGTAAACTCTTGGCGCCACTGGCGCTGCTCATCTGCTTATTAATTAATGCCAGGAACATGTCCTGGGTCTTTTCGAAAAAAAAGAAGAAAGGGACGAGGACATGATATGCACATGATTCATGTATGTGATGTGACATGTGCTGGTGCTAGTCTAAAGAATCATCACTATTACTGGATGCTTTCCACTTGAAAGTTTTGGAATGTATTGCTGATTTGCTGATATCTAGAAATTCTTCTGTTAGTTTTGCCTAGGTAATTGTAACAAAGAGGCTCATGAATCAACCTTTAAGAGCTGCGTATCCTCACATACAAATCTAGTTTCGTATGATTGCCTTCGGGGGATGTCGTTTCTCTTGCGTCCAATGTTTAACAGAAGCTGCTGCTCCTTTAAGAAAAACTAACCACAGATTTGAATCGGCTGACTTAACAATGCAAATGTTCACCCCCTAAAGAAAAACATGCAAAGTCTGTTTGCTCGGAGAAGAAAGAACAATGCAATGTTGCACTTCATTCAGGTAAGACCGGAGGTTTTTCTAGATGCATTTCTTGTACCAACCCTATGTAGTAGTAGACGGGATTCTCAATCAGTAGGCGAGCTCCCTATCAGGTTGTCAACTTTGGCTTGCTCGCAGGTGCATGTTAGAAATCGGGGTAAAAAAAAATATGTCTCACACGCACGGGGCAACATCATCATCGATCGAGTCGTAGACCAGCAGAGCGCAGAGAGACGAGTGGCGGAGCTAGCAAGACGAACACCTACCGCTGGGCCGTGCCGCGCACGTGCCGCCTCCGCCTCCGCCGCGCCACGGGCTGGGCCTCGTGCGCTCCGCCCGTTGCGAGCCTCCTCGATCGATACGCCCGATGCGCCCAGCTCCCTCCGCTGGTGGACCCCAGCCCGCGGTATAATAGACTACGCCCCGCCACCTCCGTCCCCCACCCACCCGTCGCCTGCCAACCCATTTCTCCCGAGCCCCGACGCCCGCTGCCTGCACCCTCGCCGCCCCCGCCGCCGCCGCCTCTCCAGCTCGGCCCCCATGGCTTCCCTCGCCGGATCCGCCCTCTCCTTCGCGATGCCCGTCAAGGTATAGCTCCGGATCGCCGCTCGCATCGTCTGATCTGTGGGATAACCCGTGTACGAGTAGGGGGTTTATCTCTGGCGGCGCAGGGGTTTCGGTGGTCGCCTGGGGTGCGGTTTCTCTGTTTAGTGGTTGCGTGCTCATTTGGTGTTGATCTGCGGGGGTATGGTCGTTCATGCGTTGGGTCGCGTTTGAGATGCCCCTTTTCTGCGGATTCGAGGGCCATTTACAGTGATCAAGCCGGTCGATGGTTGAGTTGAGATCCGTAGATCTGCGCTCATAGGACATAGGTTTACATAGTGCTGTCCTATGAGATTAGTGGCACGGTGTCCGTGGTGTTTATGAACTTGTATCCGAATGGTGCGTGGAGTCAAAAGTTTTGGGGTTTTCCTACTTGAACTTGGGGCCAACTCTAAGATTGTCTCACGTAGCTCAATGATTATAGGGTATATTGATGACGAATCTAGCAAGCCTTTTCATTTTCTCCCCTGCTAATCATATACTGTCACCTTCATGCTTATGCCCTAAAAGAATTAATAATAGAAATCGTGCTAGGTGAGATTCTTGGCTCATTCATGATTGAAGACACGATCCTTTCGCGTGATTGCGTGAACTGATGTCTACTTACTTGGTTCTGGTATGTCAGAAGTGTCGCCTAGCTTTTTGCATATTTTAGGTGAACTGATGTCTACTTACTTGGTTCTGTTATGTCAGAAGAGTCGCCTAGCTTTTTGCATATTTTAGGTGGATGGAGTCAGACAATACATGAGACGTGGTAGTATACTAGTCTGGGTTTCAGATGATGAGGCTTGTACTATCTACTAGAACTCATGCTCACCATATCCTGATTATTGCATCATGTCATGTAGCACATTCAAATATGGAATCACATATGTTCTTGTGTTTTTTCACAAAAATATAAATACTCCTTGTCCTTCAGTGGCTCAATATTCAAGTATTCAACAGAAAGTGCTATTTTGCTATTTTCTCTTCAAAAACTACAAATGGACAGGGAAGTTAGTGGCCATACGTGGTCTGGTCAACCTTTGTCTTGTGTAATTTGTGTTACTTTGTTGGGATGAAAAGAAAATGAGCATTCTGGATGATATTGAAGAGAAACACAGTGCGATCCATTTTATTCTGAGTAGTAGGCGATACTACAATCCCAATCTTCTGAGTTTGGTGTATACTTGTTCCCTTTCTTTTTGATATATAAGTGTGTAATGCTGATATAAGTCTTTGAGCCTTTCTCTTAGAGTTAAGTAATACATGTCAAAGGTTCTACAATAAGCTTGAATCAATTATGCATATTCAAGTGGACAATTTGGTAAAGGAATAAGCTTGATACAGTACTTCGTAGCTTAGATTTTAGTTTGGTTTATGCAGTCTGACCTAATTTCACATATCTTACTATGTTACCTTTTATGTTTTACAGGCAATCAACATTAAGTCCGTCTCTTTCTCTGGTTTAAGGAAGGATAATGTAACCTTCCGTCTGCAGCCAGTGCCACAAAGATTTGCAGTCTGCTGTCCGGTAAGTTACTAAGTATTGTTCTCTGGATTTGCATGATACTGCAGCTATGCACTGTTCTGTCATATGTAAATTGTTTCGACTCAACAAACTACTACAGCTTTGTTTGGCTTCTAGAAGAGACTTGTGCATTGTGCACAACAGTGCTTCAATTATGTACTTCGATTGTGTTAGGAATTTTTTTTTTCTTTTTTGCATTTGGCATCCCTGGATTCATGTTTGACATGTGTTACCTTATGATATAGCTGCAAAATGTTCTGTAACCATTGTGTCTTGTGATTTGAGCTGGTAGATTATACAGGTGCTATCTTCTTTTCAAACTGTCAGTATCATATTCTTATCGCTAATGATCTTTCTATTGGGGTGCTGTAAAATATGCGCTTGACCAGGCTAAAAAGGAGACAGTGGACCAGGTTTGTGATATTGTCAAGAAGCAGCTTGCTCTTGCTGATGGCACTGAAGTTTCTGGCTCCTCCAAGTTCCAAGATCTTGGTGCTGATTCATTGGACACTGTAAGTGAACTATATATCGCACTTTTTTAGGTTTGTAACAACCAAAATTATCTCTGTATAAATTTTTGGTATGATTATTGGGTAGCAGAATCAATTGGCTGTCGTTTTGTTGTAATTTGTACTTATACCAATTGTAAATTGATAATACATTCCGGGGAATAACCTGTAGGAGTTCTCTGTCTCTCTCCCCAGTCATCGAATTCTCTATTCTGCTTCGAGTAGATCTATCTTGTTTGTAGATGTGCCATGCTCTCGCTGTTATTCCTCTGAAACAGCACTTTTTCCAAAGAGACTAAGCTTGCTGTGGACCTGTTTTTCAGGTTGAGATTGTTATGGGCCTTGAGGAGGCTTTTGGGATCAGTGTGGAGGAGTCGAGCGCGCAGGCAATTGCAACCGTGGAAGATGCTGCTAATCTCATCGATGACCTTGTTGCTGCAAAATCGTCCTAAACTCGCAGCTGTAGTACTTATCCTGGCCCTGTACCAAGGCATCTCTTGTTCCATGCTCCTTCCCTGCTAGATTTTACCCTGGAGAGCCATTTCTTTGTCATTACTATCATTGTGGATCTTGCAATATTATTACATTGCAGCTTTTGCGCTTGTTCAAGGAAATTTTTGTTGCTTCTATATATTTGAAGCGATTTGAGGGTCCTGGGCTCCTGGCTACTGGGATCTTCCTTGGGAGTTCCATTTAGTCCTGCTTGAGGCGTGAACATTCAGCTTAACCATCTTGTGGCTAAGATGTTAGATGCCAAGCGTCTATACCGAAAGCTCTGATACTTGGAAGCTCAAGCCTGATGGATGTGCCTAGTTGCATTAACAAGTCTTGTTATGTTTTTTGCTCTTCATTGTTTTGATGCTAATCGTCTACTCTGTCCTGAAATGTTCTGAAATACAAGGCATTTGTAAGGCATCCTATGTTGTTTTAGAAACTAATTATTGCCAACCAGTCATAAAATTAGCAAAATGAAAACTAAATAAGGTATTAAATAGGGGTATTACAAAACCATTAAATAGGTACATGCCTCATTTCCCAGTGGTTTGATCCGAGCGAGGGACAAGGTGGACGTCTGAAACATCGTCTACTGCATTTCAGTCGATGGCACGAACGACTCGATGCCTAAGGACACCATTTTGAAGTACCTAAGGTAACTCTTACATTAAAACAATACCAAAGGTTCTAGGCGCGGGGCATTCAGAACCCAAGTTTTTCAGTAGGCTCATGCTCTGCTTTTTGACGGCATGATCAGTGTGCTCATTGCGCGCCTGCAAACCGAGGGAAAGGCCATCATTCTGGCTGCAGGTGGTCAAGCACGCGCACGGGACAAACGAAAAACATTAGTTTTACTAGCTACTAGCTTTACTCATGGGAAGCCGTACAACATTAAAAATTACAGCCATAGTACAAGTTAAGCAACTGATTAATTCAAATTGGTTCCAGAAGAAAACATTAGTTAAGCTGCTTCTGTTCATCCGGTTCCACTGTCATCAGGGACAGAGAGCACACCATGAGTGGTCCTGCAGTAGCAGTACTGCTGGAGCCGTCCATTGCCGTGGCGTCGTCTGAGGCCGAAACGAACGCCGACTAGTGGTGGCTCTGCAGGAACGAAAATATTCTGCCATGGTCGGAGCGAATTCCCCGACAGCCATCACCACGGGCAGCATGCCTGCGTGGCTGTCGGCTCGGCAGGCGCAGGCGCGACACCCCCTGCGCCCATGGATCGATTAGCCTGGGACCTTTTCGCGCTCGAACACCCAGTTGCAAGCGCAGTAGAAAAGCAACTATACATATGGCTAGCTCTGCCTAGCTCCACCGCAAAGCCGAGCAGGAGCCAGGAGCTAGAGGAGGCTAAAGAAAGCGCTCGAAAGGAGAGAGGGAGCAGAGCTGAGGGAGAGTGGGCGTCGGATGGCGGAGGGGAAGAAGGCGAGGCCGAGGGAGGAGGAGCTCGTGGAGGCCGCGCTGGCGGCGGCGGCGGCGGCGCTGCTCGTGTCGGGCGTGAAGAGGCTCGTGGCGCCGGCGGCCGCGCTCGCCGCGCCGTGGTGGTGGCCCGCGCCGCTCTCGGTGCCGCCGCCCGCGCTGTTCCTGCTCCTCAACGTCGTCATCGCGTCCATCGTCGTGGCGTCCGTGCAGCCGCGGCGAGGCGGGGCGGCGGGCGCTGCGGCGTCGGCTGGCGCCGTCCACGCCCGGGAGGATGCTGCGGCGGCGGCGCGGCCGGGAGACGGCGCGAAGAGGGTGAAGAGGAGGAGGAGCAAGAAGCGGACGGCGGCCGAGGCCGACGTTGCGGACGGCCGCTGCATGGCGCTGGTGGCCACGGACGGGCCGATACAGACGAGGGCGGCGGCGGTGATGGAGGAGGTGGCGGCCAATGAGGAGGAGGCTGGCAACGCGGAGGAGGTGAACAAGCGGGCGGAGGAGTTCATCTCGGCGTTCCGGCACCACCTCAGGGTCGACTCCTTCTCCGGATCCCGGCGAAGCAACGCTAGGACGGCACCATGCTTTTGACCAGAAAGCACTGCGTGCATTTTGTGTCGCGAACTTGCAAACATATATGTTTCTATCCCAATACAGTGAGCAGGACGACCATGCATCTGTGTCATCACGTCAGCTTCACTCGTATATGAAAGCATCATTCTCTTTTCTCCCTTCTGAAAATTGTAATCCCTTTCCACAATGGAAAAATGCATCCCCATTTCAAAATGGAAAATGCATTCTTTCCCAAGCCGTCGTGGCCAAGATCGACCGGTGCCCGCGACATGATTTTGAGTTCCTTGATGTGACACGATATCTGTCTGTATCTGATCAACGATTTGTAGGTGTGTGGTCCAAGGCTCCAAGCATATGACTAGTGTTACCTGACATGTATTGGCCGAATTGGCAGGAGGCCTAAATAACTATATATGTTGTGCTGCCAGGCCGTCACTGCCTTGATCAAAGGGAAGTCGCCGCAGGAGGTTCTCAAGATGCTCAACATTCCCTACCCCCAACCGTGAGGAAGAGGGGGGACCAAATTAGAAGGCGGCACCCTTGGGTCTCCTATTTAGGCTCTAAAAGCATCTCCAACAGCCAGGTCAGCAGGAACGTGATCTATAATAAGGATGCTGAGTTTGGAGCAGCTGTAGACCCCCTCGGATCCGGATGAATGCTATTGTAACCAGGTCTAAGGTCTGGTGGCTCGTGATCGAGCAGACTATATGCTGGTTTTATCTGGTTTTCTGGATGCCCTCTAGACCGTGAACATGTGCTTGGCTATCATCACTCTGTTCGGCTGGTTTAGAAGCCGGATTTCGGCTGATTCAATAGTATTCTGTGAGAGGGAAAGAAGTCGGCTAGTAAAGCAGCAGAGTGCATACCTTGTTGTTCTCTCACAATTCCATTTTTTGCATTTCCTTGAGTTCTGTTGTGGTTTAGTTTGCTTTTCTTTTTTCTCCTTTTCCCTATGAGAGAATCCAGCCGCATCTTGTTAAGTAAGACGCTTTCTATATAAAGATAATCGCGCTGAAGTTGCAATCTCAATCCGCCCACCACAGCCCAATCAATGCCTTCCTCTCCCTCTTTCCCACCGGAACCCTAGACCTTTCTACCACCGCCCCCTCACGTTGCCATCCTCGCAGCCGTCATCCCTGCATCCATCGTTGCCTCACTGGCGATGTGGCTATCTACAATGCTGCCGCCACCTCTTTCCACCCGTGGTGGTAGTCGGCCACGATCACGATGCCTAGCCGCGGTGCCCTGGTCCCACCTCACATCTACCTACCTTAATCTTGCCGCCGTCATGCCTCCATCCCTATCAGGCCCACCGCCCATCGCCACTGCTTGTGGTCGGCGGCGCCTCATCATCCCGTCAGCATAGCACCATCCAACGACATCAATCTTCACCGATCCGCTGTAAATGAGCTCTCTCAGTGTAATGGGGAGAGAGAACAATCTCGTAACCCTAAGGCTTAATCCCCAACCTGACTACTCCGGTCTATGGTAAGCCGAATGAAGAGGAAGAAGATTGAGTTGCTGCCTACCTACCTATTTTGTTAGCAAATAAAATGTCAGATTTGTTTTGTTCATCCCGATGATTACCATTCCAGTATTTGCTTCATTTTCAAAGTTGCACATGACATATTTGTAACCACATATTATAGGTATATCTTATTATCAAACTTTACAATAATTATAACTGCAGTTTTATTGATCGCATTTTCTTTGTGTTTTTCTAAAACACAGTACAGACGATACTCACAAACACGCACGTCCACTTACCTCTATAAATACACATAGGTAACCCTACCCCTATGAGCATCTTCGAGAGAATGAGCCAGCAAATCCTCGAGATTGACGAATTCACCACAGACGTCTCGCTGTCGACGGGAACATCGCCTACCACTGAAAGCACAACGCCGTTAAATCTAAAAAATTTAAATTTGCTCCCACGAAGAGTCGAACCCAAGACCTCAAATGCTACTGAGACTCTTGTAACCACTAGGCTACAGACCATTTCGCTAGAGTTAGTATTTGAGTAGGAGGTTGAGTAGATTTCTCGCTGGAGTTGCTCTTAAACCTACGTAACGCACAGCCCTAAAAGCCCAGAACTCGAACCCTCTCAGGCCCAAACAGAACATACCGGCCCAGGAGCAGATACCGTAACGCCGGCAATAAAGACGCAACCGTCTCCATCCCCTTCATTCTCGATTCCATCGCTTCCGCCGCTAGGGTTTTGCCTTGCAGCTTCCTCGCCACACCCCCAACGACCACTTCAACCCTTGTTCCACCCCGGCGATCGGATCGATGGCATCGGACGCAGCGGCGGGGAAGGACAAGATGCTGACGCTGATCAGCTGCGACAAGGAGAACTTCGAGGTGGAGGAGTCGGTGGCGAGGGAGTCGCGGACCATCCTGCACATGATCGAGGACGGCTGCACCGACAACGGCATCCCGGTCCCCAACGTCAACGCCAAGATCCTCGCCAAGGTCATCGAGTACTGCAAGAAGCACGTCGAGGCGCGCCGCGGCGCCGACGCGGACGCCGCTGAGCCGACTGCCGCGACCAACAAGGCCTCCGACGACGAGCTAAAGACCTTCGATGCTGACTTCGTCAAGGTGGACCAGGGCACCCTCTTCGACCTCATCCTGGTGAGCCTCTCCCTCCTGTTCTCTCCTCCCTTCCCAATCTGACCTGCGATCATTGTTTAGATCTGTTTGTGCCCTGAGGTTGATGATCCGGTTGTTACTCTGCTGTTGAGATTAGGGTTATTTTGTGCCGGAATAAGCCAATACTTTGCTATTCTGTGCTTGTGTTGCCACAGTTTCCCTTCGAACGTCCGTCCTTTGATTCTGTTTCACGGATAGTTTTGTTGCCGTCTGGGGTTCATGGTTGCAAATTACTGTAGTGGTGATGAATTTAGGGATGCCAAGTGGGCTCGGCAACCCACTTGCATCCCTAGTGATGGTGTGTCTGTCACATGCTTCTCTCATGGTTAGGTCAAAATTCTGTTACATTACATCCGAAGTGCATTAGTATGCCCCTGCTAGGTTGTTTCAAATTTTTTTTCAACTTAGTTTTGTATTATATTGGCCAAATTTTGTGATACCATAATTGCTTCATGTATTTAGTTAGCGGAAGAATTCAAGGGTCTTGAACAACTGTCCCTGTGTTTCAGGATATCTTTACACTTGTCCCATTTGCCATCATGGGTTGTGATATGTTTAGAGATTTTGGGAAGGGCATATGTTTAGAACTTTTGAGCAGGGCATTGTGATATGTTTTGAGATTTTGAGAAGCGCATTTTGAGAACGGCTATTTACATCTCTCTCTCCCTCTCCCTCTCCCTCTCCCTCTTGTGTTGGTGTGTCTGCAGTACTTGTTGCATGGCTATTGTAGAACACATTCTAATTCATACGCTGTAGGACTGGCATACATTTCTGCTTTGAAAACTTTAGTTGCTTGAAATCATTACTTTTAATGTCCATTCACGTTGCTGCATAGTGCATATATGATCCTTTTTTGCCATCACCATGTGCAATATCGAGGTTATAACTGAGTAATGATTGCTTATTCTTCACTGTTAATTCTTTTGCTTGAGATGTATGGATCTTTGTTTTTTAGATATGGTCTTGCTGTTCTCCATTGTGTAGGAACTGTATTCCATTTGCATCCCATGATCAAAATTATGTTTAGATATTTGAAATTGTTCTGCTGGTAATTAGGAACGGTTTGGCTGACGCTTTACAGTAAACTGTAATTGTTCTATCATTCTGCCATGCTTGCTGAACTTGTATAGTAGATGGAATGGATTAACTTTAGGTCCTGTGTAATGTTAAGAGATAATACCAGTTTTGCCATGGATTGGTAAATTTGTCTGTCAAATTTGGTGTACATTGTAGTAGTTTATTGTGACCATATGTTTAGTGACTTCATTGTTTCATTTTTATCATTTCTTGCCTGGCTTGTCCAGGTAGCTGCATTCATGAATGTTTGACAAGAACACCTTACATATTGTTCTCTACAGGCTGCAAACTACCTGGACATCAAGGGGCTGCTGGACCTGACCTGCCAGACTGTCGCGGACATGATCAAGGGGAAGACTCCGGAGGAGATCCGCAAGACCTTCAACATCAAGAACGACTTCACAGCTGAGGAAGAGGAGGAAGTGAGGAGGGAGAACCAGTGGGCCTTCGAATGAGGCTGACGCTCTAACAACAGCAATCTCCTATAACCAGGCCAGTGGGGAACGTGTTATGTCAGGAACTCAGGATGTCTCAGGATGTTACGAGTTTGGAGCAGCTATAGATTGTCTCAGGTTTAACAAATCGCTTAGAAGGTGTATGTAGGTTCGGTTGGTCGTGAGCAGACTATTTTGCTGACTCCAGTTATTTTGGTGCCACTGGTGGGTGCTCTCTTGGATCGTTAAGAGGCTAATTGGTTATCAAGCATTGCTGGTTATTCTGAATTCCCTGTTTTGGTTTTGCTGGTTGCTTTGCATTGTCCACTTTTGTTTGTCGTTTCATTGTGCTATTGGCTATCGCTTGCTGGATCTCGGTAGGTGTGCCAACTGTTTTGACTTTGGAGTTTGCACGGCTGTGCGTTTGAGGCCGTCGTTTCGTGGTCCCCTTGTAGTCAGCTGTTGTTTCGGTTGCGTACCTGTGCATGTGTAATGGTATTTTGTTCTGCGAGGTATGGTAGCCGCGAGCCCGCGAGCATGTGAAAGTTGGTACTAGAAGTTTTGCAAAATCCGCTACACCAGATGCGATAAAACACGCAGCGGGATCTCGTACTTGTTCTCAGGGAAAGTGAACTGTATTGATGAAGAATCTTTGAACGATACTATACACAGAATGGTTATCAGATAATTTGTCTACAGGTACAGCTTGTGACAGGTTTTCTTCCCGGGTAGCTTGTGACAAGTTTGGCCACAAAACTTTCCTAAAAGCAACGTGAAATGTTCCTGAAATACTCTTGTTTATCCATCTATAGTACATTCACGATTCTTATACAATAATCAGCGTTGCAGTACTATATTGATCTCATCATCGTCTGAGCTGACTGCATCGAGCTCAACGATATTCCCTGGTGGATTATTCACCTTCCGTCTCTTGAAATCTTGTTCTGGCTTCCCTAATCCCTGCTTGGGTGGTGCTTTGGTACCTGATGATGCCGAACTACAAATACAAGTCTTCTCATTTTGATGTCACTGATTGATAGAAAAATTAAGACCATTTAAGCAAACAGTGGCACATTGTGACTGACCTTTTGTTCAAGCTGTACTTTGATTTCTGTTGGTTCGTAGATCCACTGCCTTTGACAGTTGCTTTCGTATTGTCCATATTAGCTGATTTATATATGCATACGGGAGTTTATCAGTCAATAATAAGCAAATCTCATTATATGCGAAAGGGGAAAATAGGTTACCTGTAACATGAGAAAGGAATCTTATACCCTGCGACTGGTTCTTAGTAGTCACTCTATCTGCATTGCTGCACAGAAAAATCAGAATTTAAACATGACAACACCAATCATTTCATACTATTCCAAAGGCTACTGTAATCCTGCATACTTAAATCAGAAGCCAGTTTACATTCATTAAAGAATCCTGTAAGATATCACTATTTTAGGCAACACATTTCTGGGGGAGTTCAACGGATGACATTAGAAAATTTCCAAAAGGTGTACCTACAAAATCGGGTTTATGTTTCCTCTTGATTGACAAGCTCTAAATCATATACAACAATTGACCAGAAAGTGCAAATAACCAGTGCAATGACCATGATGGAAGATGGTATGGTGGCAAATGGTTCTTTCAGAAAGCACAACAGCACTTTTTTTTAGTAATACTCCAAACAGAATTGAAAATAACAGTAAATACAGACTAGTGGAATATCAGGTGCGGGAGAACCAGTAGACTAGCCACATGGAGCAGATCAAATAGTGCTTTACATACCTTAAAGCTCTTTTTAGCCCATCAATTGACATTACTTTCACTGGTTGGCATGGCTTTCTTGGGTTGGGTCGTTCTGAGGACGGATTGACCATGTAAATCCCTTCAGATCGAAGTTTTGAAGCAAATTGGAAGTTTCTGGTACCAAAAAGAACATTGTAGTAAAAAACATATGCTGTGGAATTATATCAGGACAAACAAATGAACATAAGATGTGGAGCCATTAAGGAAAGGCATAGTCTACTCCATTTTAAAGTTCTACTTACCCACCCTTAAGCTCCACTCTGCCAGTAGTGTACTTCTGTGATGTTTTCTGCAAAATGAAAGAAGCATAATGGAACATGTCGCATATCCAATTATTTGTCTCAATTTCTGAATGCTGATGGTTATATCCTTACCGATGAATGAAATTTACAGTATGCTCCTTTGCTCCTAAAAAAGAGTTTAAGGAAAATTCAGTAACATAATGGCATCTTTGATACATTCTTGTGGTTGAGGCATAATACATAGGAGATGTTTTTATGCAGTCAAAAACAGTAAAAGCTCATTTTGCTAGGAGTCTGAGTCTGACATCAGGAAGTCAAGCACGTAGCCACATACATGGAAATGTGCCGTGCATTACACTTTGTGCTGATATCTGAAGAGACGTGGTGATCACCGATCACAAAAGCTTCTCATCACTTTTGTGCGCAATGTTGTTTCAAAGTTTCCTAAGTTTAATGACAGTGAAGCTAAAAGATTCCCATAGGGTTGGAGATACATACTTATTTATCCCCATGGTGCAAGCCACCCCGTCTTTCCTCTTCCCTTTGCAGAGACCAAAATCTGCTGCAACTCCCATCTTCAGCATCTGCCCCACTGAAGCAACACTCACAGAGAACCCTTTGCCCTGCACAACATCACCAACACATTGAAATCAGCAACAGAACCACTAAGCACAATTCACTCAAGCGATCATCAAGAACATCAAAATGCCAGCCGGGAAGTACCCCATTGTCCATGCGGACATTTCCATTGAATATCGCGAACACCGAGCCCACAGCAGCGCCGGAGTAGTGGACGTGCGCATCCCCGAAGAGGAACAGCGATACCTCGGTCTCGTCCAGGGCGCCCATCTTCCAGATGCTGTAGCTGGTCCCCTTCGCGCTCACCCGCGGCACGCCCTTGTCTAGCAACACCCCCGCCGTCGCCCAACAGCCTGAGAACCTTTCGCTCCCCACAGAGTTCCTGCACACACCCAGGGGGAAAAACACTAAATCGCTGAGCTAAAAAACCTGAAAATCCAGCAATGGGGCGAATAGGAAAACGGAACCTCACTTTATCGCTGTGATGCGCACGAATCGGATGTCAGCGAAGCGGTTGCTGATCTCGAGGGGCGAGAGCGTCAGGTGCTTGATGCGGAGGCCGGAGTACTTGTCGACGAGGGTTTCGGTGGCCTTGGGCCGCCTAGGGCGCTCGGGGAGCGGGGAGGTGGATTCGGGGGCCGCCTCGAGGTAATCCTTGACGGCGTCGCGGAAGACGGACATGTCGGTGCCGCCGGGCCGCGCCGTCCTTGGAGGTGTGAAGGCGCCGCCGGACTCGGGGCCATCTGCGGCGCGCGGGGAGGTGGGAGGGGTCTCCGGGACGGCCTCCCCCAGGGAGAGCAGGAGGTCAAGGTCGTCGGCGGCGCTCGCCATGGTCGCGGTGGGGTGGGCAATCTGCGTGTGCGAGGTGAAAAAGGGAGAGATGTAGATGGAGGAAGCGAGGAGGGAAACGAGAATTCGGAGGGGGGAGGAGGGGGATATTTGGAGGGAAGGGGCAGTTTTATTCGTTTAATATAAGAATAAATATTGTAAAATAATAAACGCTTTCAGAGAAGGGCGTTTGGTCTAGTGGTATGATTCTCGCTTTGGGTGCGAGAGGTCGCGAGTTCGATTCTCGCAACGCCCCTAGTTTTCCTTTCTCTTTTTCACTCAAACAATACTGTTTTTTTTCCTCCATGAATGACCCGCAATGGATCAACCCCGTTCCCATATAACACTGGTGTTTTTTTTCCGTTATCAAACCCGTTCCCGTTACCACTAGTGCCTCGTGCAAAATCATTTTTTTTCCACAATCATCCTCATTCTCAAGTAACACTGGTGCCTAGCACTAATGTACACCTAAAAATGTTTATGTTCTCTATTGTCTTTTGGGGGGTGTGGAATATACGAAATAAAATGAGAATTGAGGGGGTGTTTCCTCGGCAGCCTAACGATATCCTGTTCTAATATTTTTCTCCCCTGCAGCGTTGGCGAATCTTGCTGAAACCCGCTTACCAGACGCTACTGGATGATAAAATGCTGAAGCTCAAGTCTTGGATGGAGGGCTTTACTGGGAGGACGAGGGATGACGCTGAAGACCCTCTTTGATAGCTGTTTTTTTGTTCTGTCTTGTTCTGCTGTAGTTGTGCTCCTGTTGGGGCTCTCTGCACCGGGACTGTGTTCCCTTCAGGCCCTCAGTAGATGTCGTTTATCTGTTTGTGACTGCCCGCTGGTAACCCCAGCTTCGTGTGAGTGTGTTGGGGTCAGCCCTTTGGGCTTGTATCAAACTATATGCTTTCTTATAAGCAGGGGTAATCCTTTGTCAAAAAAAGTAACACTGGTGCCTTCAAGGCAACAAATATAACCATCCATTACTCGAAGCCCCATATTAATTTGTATAATAAATGCATTCCCCTATGCACACTACCTTTCCACATATACCATCTTCAGCAAACTTGTGTGTTTAATCAGCCTTTAAATAATTCAAAGGATAACTTGCTTGTCATGTTTAAGCTGCCTAGAGTTTGCATTGCTCCCCGATTGAGACCTTCACAAGGGTCTCAAATTCGGTTCAAGTTCGTGAGACCATGTCTCATGTTCATTACCGTGCAGCAGAATAGATGTTGCTGTCAGGTGGTTTTTAGTATAAATTAAACAGCGTACCAGCAAAAGATAGTAACCACAAAGTTATTTAGCCACTGAAGCAAGAGAAGATGATTTTTAATGTTTATACAAATTACTTTTTCCTTCATTCATTGTTCAATAACTTTGGACTTGATCTATTCTATATACAGAATACACAAAAGAAGGACAGCATTTGCAGTATCAAAGTTGTAGCATTAGAGTCATTTGCAATATCCCCAAAGGCTATTACTCTCCTCCCTTTTTTGGAATTAATGGAACACTTATACCCACGTTGCAGGAAGCAAATTGTCAGTCCAATCTCCAAGAGTCTTTTGCTCAAAAGTTGGCATGTTCTAAGATCTATACTATCAATCACGATTATTCAACATCTATATATTGTGCTGGTTACATTACATGAAACAACACGACGCAGAAGGAAAGAGGGGGAAACGCACATCTTCGGTCTGACCAGCATCTAACCTTCACTCATTTCATGTTAGTTCCCAGATCAATCATGTTCCAGTTACATTTCAATCGCAACGGCAGACCAATGGAGCATAAGCGTGAGTGCCGAACCGAAGGGATGAACAAATAAAAACGCTGAGGCGTCGATTAGCAACATCCATCTTGTTATTCTCAAGCACCCTTCTTCTCCGAACCGCATCTCACCTGCACCCCCAGTGTCGCAGTCGTTGATTGGCAGTTAATGTCTGCGCCATACACCGTGTGATCCACCGGCAGCACGCAAGACGGCTTCCCGAGGCATTCCTGTCCATTCCATTCGCCAGGTCAGTATCAGTCAAATCCGATTCTAAATCGAGAGAAATCATACTCAACAGTCGAAAACGTTATTTGTGGTTGTGGGTGTGATTCAGTGGGTTAGTTTAAGAAACATTACAAATGGTAGCATGAACCAGCACGAAGAAATGTGTACCTTCTCAACGACCTGCTTTGCGTTGGGAGTGTGGCAAGTGCCTACAGTGAAGTTGCCGCACATGCCCTCCGGGTTGCCGAAACTGGCAAAGACAACCTCCTGGATTGTCTTCTTCGGGGGACACGTCAAGATGCCCCGCGTGTTGTGATCCTCTGCAATGAGCTTGATTTTGTCACCTTGTGTGTCCCACGTCTTGACCTGCGCTGGGTTGTGCTCCGAGAGCAGCACGCAAATGTCGTCTCTCGTCACCGTCTGGACGAGGATGCCACCCGGCTTGCCCAATTCCTCCTCGAACACAACCAAGAGGTTGTCTTTGGGTTTCAAGAAAGGACGAGGAATATGGTACCTGAACGAGGTGGGAGAGGAAAATGGAATGAGTTTTTACTGCGCAAGCTTGTAGACCAAGAACAGTAGGCCTGCTTCAACAAGGTGAACTTGCTTACAGACTTACAGTGCTTGAGAAGGAGTTCCAGCAAGAGTTCTGTATGAGACCCAGTACCGACCCATGCCTTCACCGTTCACAAAAATCATGCCCTTGCCCATTGAGCTCATATCAAGAACAACGATGTCATCTCCATCTGGCGCGTCAAAGTACCTCTAGCATGGTAGCGAAGATTGTGACCTTGAGGATTGCAACAAAAACCAAAATGGATGTTTGATGTTTCAGAATCTCAGGTGTTCCTATTCGTGGTTCAACCTACCTTATACCAAGTGGTTGGCTTGTCATTCTCGGCCGGTTTCCACTGAACTTTGCCCATACCTTTTTCCGAATAGATCTCCTTCTCCTCACCTTCCAGTGCAGCCTATTTGAAACCAGGATAGAGGGGTTCAGGCCTTACCACACGATCGCATTGTCCTTCCAAGGAAATGGGTATCTTTTCAGCAAGGTATAGAAATAGCCTTACCTTATGGCCCCAGCCATTGACTTGTAAATCCAACGTCCCAGTGTTGAGACCTTGGATTAGGCACTCCTGAATGCCACCCTTTACTTCAGCAAGTTCACCACCACTGTCCTGCAGAAGATAGCGGAAATTGCAAATTTAGAGCTGATGGCTCAGGATTATTGCATCAACCAAACATACCCATCACCCTACCAGTAATGATATGGACTATATATGCCCGCCTTTCAAAAAAGATATCCATATCTATCTCCATTAGACCATTACAACCACAGTTTTTTTCACCTTTCTTGCCAAACAAATTTCAGAATTTTGACAGATTTTTACCTTCATTCCCATCGCTGTTGACAGCAATGTGATATGGTTCACACCTACTTTCAGATCGACGGGTCTTTCGAACATGAAACCCTTTACCTGCTTGCTTCCACGCCCACTTCCTACAAAGACGGTGATTTTGATTGGTACAATAATTTGTACTCGTAAGAGGCTAGTGGATTTGGAGGAACAAGATTGTTACAGGTTGGTCCAAGTTACCTACGAAGGCATCATTGGCAAATCCAATCATTGAGTGCGCGCTACTTTTGACCTGAAGCACAGGCCGGATGTCACCTCTAAAGGGCAAATCATCGGACTCCAGGCGAAAGCTGCACATAGTAACAAAAAAAAATACAGTCAAGAGAATTTTCTTCTTGGAAAGATTAAAGCCAGATTGAGCTAAAACTGTAAGGTGTGATAGACGAAGTGATACCTTGTGGTGTACCACAAGTAGTCAGTAGCATCCTTTGTTTGGTTATATTGCTCCAGGGGTTCCTTTGCCCTGATTTTAGTCGTGTGGTACTTTGGGACCGCCTCTGAGAACATTTCCCACAAGTTATTCTTGCTCGTAACCTCTGAGGTATGAAATGACCTTTCGCTGTGTTGTACAAACACCTGCCAGACAAACATAACACAATCAGGGCCCTATGTTCTTTATCACCTTAAAGCTCGGTCCTAATTCAGCTGCGATTAGGTGTAAGCAAACATACTCTCTTGGTATTGTAAACAACGTTCTTGCACCCTACAAGAATGGAGACAGAACGGCTAGGCACATAGTGCTTCTCCCCTCGGAAGATCACCGTTCCATCTTCCCCCGTGTTGTTGTTGGAGAGGAAAGAGAGGCAAAGCTTATCTTCAGGTAACTCAAAGGTGTGTGCCTGCAATAAAAATGTGGAAGAATATTGGTCTATAGGTCACATAACACTGTCAAACAATGATCTAAGTTTCAGGTTCCGAGAAGATGAAAGAAGCTATTCCCAACCTCATACCCATGACCCAACATCTCAGATGAATGTTCCCCCATGAGGAATGCTTTCTGGTATGACCTTATCACATTGTGTAAATCCCTGAGATGCCCAAACTTGGGCTCCTTGCACATACCTTTGAAAGTACATGGACCAGATTAAACATTCTTTAAGAGGAGCATACATGAAGAAGATAAAAACTAATACAATAATGTAATGGTTGACTGAGACGATCTAACCATATTCATCCATGGGAGCTTCATCATAGTACCCGGTCAGCACATAAGAAGCACCAGTCCTTCCAAAATTTGTTCCACCGTGATACTGTTGACAAGTGAAATTCGTAATAAATTTCTATAGTTCCCCTATAAATATTTATAAAAGTATTCATTGCAGGAACAAAAGGTAAATGATTGTACATACCATGTAGTAGTTAACCATGGACCCACCCTTCGCAAAAAATCGTAGCACAGCATATGCAATGTCCTCAGCTGAACGCATAGCTACTTGATCACCATACGCTCTGAATCTGTGCATGTCAAGGAAGCATAGAAGATGATATTACTTCTTCATGTATGTAGCTTTCATGTGTGCAGGGATGGGTCCAATTGTTTACAGAATGGAGATTAGCCCTTTTTTCAGGCACTGTAGTGGTACTTTAAAAGTACTTTTCTGTTCCTAATTTTGAATCCAGTTGTTAGCTAAGAGCATCTTTTATGGAGATCAACAGAAAAATATACTAGCATTAGCAGATATTCTGCTAACTGTATTATATAGCACAGTGGACCCTTAGCTTTTGAGTTAACTGGTTTTGGTTTAGTTGGTGCGAGGGACAGTTTGCTCTGTTACTTCTATGCAGTCCATCTGCTAATTGGCGGTGCAATTATGCTTCACATTCAATTCTATCTTTCTATATCTAATTTGTAAGAACATTGGTTTCCTAAACGAAATAGGGGGTGGAACTTCTGATTCGGAAATAAAATACAAAGTGTCGGTTGATAAACGAAATAGGGAACGCGGCTCAAGATTAGGATGCTGCAAGAACCTAACGTAACCACACAGATCAAATGTGCAACATAATTGGATGTTCATATATCATTCCATTAGAGAGCTAGGTTTTGTTATTAGCAATGCTACATATTCCATCCCACTCCATTCTTCCTATTTTGTACTTCCACTATTAGTAGGATTGGCTCAAATATTATTTGTGCAATTGGGAAAAGAAAGAATGTTGAGTGTGAATTACTTGAACTTACTGTGCAGTCCAGTTCTCAGTCCAAAGCATTGGCTTATCTTTGTCACGTAGTGTCCACGTGTCTCCACAATGCCTTCCGTTGCAAGTAGGAATCTAGTGAGAGCGAGAAAGAAATTATAAGATTGAAGTAAAGTAATTCAACCCTTTTAATAGAACGGATCTAAGTGATCTAATGTTCTTCCAGTTCTGAATAGCATTTTATTAATACTTTCAAGATAGAATTGCAGTTAAAAACTTGTGAGACATTAAATAAATTATGTAAAGGTATTCACCACTGATCAGAAAGTTACCACTTCACCAGGAGCTGAAGACTGCTTGCACATTATCCATGGAACTCCGGTTTGTGTACTAAGGGCCATTTGAGCTGCCCATTCGAGGTATTTGTCACCATCTGTTTTATGATCTTTTTTTATGTTCCCGTACTCATTCTCAATCTGATGTATACGTGCAAAGAGTGAATCACAGCGTGTGTTGAACAAATATACAAATAGAGCCTTTTACGGTCCATCTGAAGGTACCAAGAGGTATCACAATTATAAACTTGGATTTTGGTATCTACCGGTACCTCAGTACCAAAACCCAGTACCTCCTAGGTTATAATTGGTGGTGCCTATTGGTACCTTCGGATGAACCATAAAATACTCATGTAAATAGGGTACCAACAAACAGATTTAACAAAAAAAACGCAACTAAATTGGAAATCACTGGACCTGTGTTAGAATGACAGGTCCTCCTTGAGACGCAAATAGCTCAGCATCCTTCAACTTTTGCACTATGAATCTCACGAATCTCTCCATTTCTTTCTGCATGAAAAGTCCAAATGCATCAGTCCAAAACTGCTCAGTCCATGTCTTATAACAACAATTAAATTCTTTGGTTACCTTGTATGCATCATTGTTTGCCCGGAATATTATGCGGTCTATCTCTCTAAGCCAATAAGGCAAACCACTGGAGAAAGTAGAGAAAACAGAAGACAAACAATCAGATGATATGAGCATACAAGACAGCCGAGTGGAGATTAGTTGGACGCACTGACCCATGGTTCCATTCTGCCTGGATGAAGGGCCCAATGCGCACAACTGCATACATGTCGTGGTCCTGGATCACCTTGAGGTACTTGATCAAGTCGAGCCTGCCTTCGAAATTGTACTGCATGCATCAGATGAGCTATGTTAAGATTTATCTGTCTGTCTAATAATAATATATGTACAGCAGAACCAAACGACGGCATGCTCCTTAATTTTGCTGCGGCTGATTACCACCGAGTCCATATGAACATTTGTCCGTTACCTTGCCCTTCTCAGGCTCGTGTGCGTTCCAGAATACGTACGTCTCGATCGTGTTGAGGCCGCCCTCCTTGGCCCGCTCGATCAGCTTCGGCCATAACTGCATTAGAGAAACACATTCCCAGGATCAACCAACCGGCCGGCCGGCGCAAGGTCCGGTACTGGTAGCAGCAGAAGCAGCAGCAGCACGCCGCTACATCACGTGCTTCGGCTCATCGGCGGGAAGAGTCGCGCGCGGGGGAGCGTACCTCAGGCGGGCTCCTGGGGTAGTGGATGGCGCCGGAGAAGAAGAGGTCCCGCCTGCCGTCGATCATGAGAGAGCGCGCGTCGTAGGTGACGATGGTGCCCTTCTTCGTGAGGGTCCACGCCGCCGCCGCCCATCCCGGGAGGAGGATCGCGAGCGCGGCTGCGGCCACCAGCACGGCCGCGGCCCGGACGGCGGTCATGTGAGCCGGAATTGCGGGAAGGAGGACAGGGGGAGGTGGGGAACGGGAAGGTGGAGGTGCAGGGTGGGGGAGGCGACGCTAGCGAGGGGTCGGGGGAGGAGGTGGCAGCTTTGAAGGGGGCGGGCTCGCGGGGCGTTGCGGTGGAGCGGACGCGCGGAAATGGAGGGGCTACGACTGGAGGTGGACGGCCGCGCGGCCGCGGGGCGCTGCTGGGTCGAGGGATCGCGGCAAAAGCTTCTTGCAAGCGACGACCGGTTCGCGCAACGGCGAGGGACGGAGGGAGGGAGGTGGCTCGTCTGATGGCCCAGCTGACCTGGGTGGGATTGGATTGGGCCGTATCCAGATTTGGGCTCTCTGGCCGACAGGTCTGGGCGTCTGGCCGCCTGGTGGTAACTGGACTTCTTTAGGAGCCAATTTGGGAAGAAAGTATTGTCCGTTTCAACTTTGTCTCGGAATTGAAGTAAATGTAAGTAACTGGAATTGGTGGATACCAACAGTTTGGTTCAATTTAAGAACATTCAAAATGCAAATACGGTCAGGCATCTTCCTATGCAAATGCTTCTAACGAGAGTTTCATTCTTCTTTAAATGCACTGCCACCTAGAATTTTTAGGATATGGCAAAGATGTAAAGAAGAGAGAAGGAAGAAGTTTCATCCATATATAATTACCTTTATACAATTATACACTTTTTTCTAGCCATGAAACATATGAAATAACAAAATGGAATAATGTATTGGAGAAGTTTGATCCATGATTTAATTGCTAGTATTTTTTTGGGTGTGGCACTCTTGAAACAAAATGAAGTCTCCCTTCTATTGGCCTAAGGCATCCACGTGGCTCCCACACGTGACATCCGTTCAAAACTTATACTCCTTCCATTCTAAAATGTAAGAGTTAAAACCACCTGCATTTTGGAACGGCGGAAGTGCCAAGCAAAATTGTATGTTATCCTTTGTGTGTGTTTGATCCAAATTTTCACGGTGTCTATGGTTTGACTGTGAAACTTACAACAGTACTCAATGGTGTAAAAACAAAATTTCTACGTTCTCAGCAGTACATAAGGGATTTCCTCCAATCTGAAAATAGCTTGGGTCGTGAAAAAGTTTGAAAACGGACTTCACAACGTTGACTGGTCCCACTTTCAGTGAAACCCAGAGCCCGCCATCCTTCAGGCCAGCACCTTCGCCAACCATCCTGCCACATCGACTCACCTTCCCCATGGCTGCGTCATCCCCACCCACCAACGGCACCACTACCATCCCGGCCGTCCTTTTCTCAAATCGACTGCCCAGATCGATCCGTCTCACTTCTCCCCCGTGCTCCTCCCCCACCTACCGCGCCACACCCGCCTCAAATCCCCGGCCCATCGGAATCAACCACCAATTCCAGCACCCCCGCCGTCGCCGTCGCCGTCGCCGCCCCCGCTGCTTCCCAAAGCTATCTCATGGCGGCCTCCGCCTCGTCCCTCCTTGCCGCAGCAGCATCCTCGTCCTGCGCGGCCATCTCTTCCCGGCTCCCCGCCGGAGCTCCGGCCGCCGCCTCCGTTCCTTCGGCGTCGCGTCACTCCTGCGCTTCCCTCCGCGCTTCCCCAGCGAGGCGCCATCGGAGCCGCTTCATAGCCAGCGTCGCTCCCACGATGCAGCCTCCGGCGGAGTCCAGGGTCTCTACGGTGGTCGACGTCGACCTCGGCGACCGTAGCTACCCGATCTACATCGGCGCAGGCCTCCTCGACGAACCGGACCTGCTGCAGAGGTAGATGAGTTATATAATTTCTTTTCTAGCTGGTTAGATTGGTGTGGTCAGTCTGCGATCCTGATTCCTGTTTGCGCAGGCATGTTCATGGGAAGAGGGTTCTGGTGGTTACCAACACAACCGTCGCGCCGCTTTACCTGGAGAAGGTGACCTGGGCACTCACCCACAACAACCCGAACGTGTCAGTGGAGAGCGTGATCCTGCCCGACGGCGAGAAGTACAAAGATATGGTGAGTTCGTGTCTTTGATTCAGCTTTCCAGGAGTTTGTACTTGTTTTTCAGTTCATTTGGGCTTAACTGACTTATTCTGGTCGGCAGGACACGCTGATGAAGGTGTTTGACAAGGCAGTCGAGTCCCGGCTTGACCGGCGTTGCACATTTGTAGCACTGGGTGGTGGTGTCATTGGGGACATGTGCGGGTTTGCAGCTGCTGCATTCCTCCGTGGTGTCAACTTCATACAGATACCAACTACTCTGATGGCACAGGTCATAAGCTTGATTCACATTTTACTAAAGTTGGCCTACATCTTGGTCTGGTGCTGATGGTGGCCAGCCTGACTGCTCTAGGTGGATTCATCTGTTGGTGGAAAGACCGGGATTAACCACCCACTTGGGAAGAACTTAATTGGGGCATTCTACCAGCCTCAATGTGTACTGATAGACACGGATACACTGAACACATTGCCTGACAGGGAGCTAGCTTCAGGCATTGCTGAGGTAGTGAAGTACGGGCTCATAAGGGATGCACCATTCTTTGAGTGGCAAGAGAAAAGCATGTCGGCATTGTTAGCAAGGTATTCAGCTTGTTCCTCCATCGATATTCGCATAAAAGCTATTATCTTCTTTCTATTCAGTGAGTTGTAGATACTTGACAACAGTTTAGAACTGTATTAGACTTGTTGTTCTTGTAGACTCATTATTCTCGAATGGACGGAATGCTTAGTCACCACAAAATCCAACTGTCTGCTTTACCTAATCTTGTTTGGAGTCCTAGGTATTAGGAAATATAAATTGTTAAGACTTGTTGTTACCAACTTCCCAATTTGACATATTCAGAGCCAATAAGCTCGGTTTTTGGTATTTTTATTTTCTGAAATGGCTAATTGATGGGTGCCGTGACTAGATGAAAGAACATGATTATCCAACTTTTAGGAAGTTCACCAAACTTTGAAGAGCCATTGTCCGAAAAGTCTGCAATTTCATTTATTATTGCTGAATAAAGTGCCAATGTATTTTACATTTACCAAGTCTACTTAGATTGATCATTGCTGTACACATATTTAGCTCAGGCTTGCATCGGCAAACATAAAGACATAGAGTTGTTCAGTTCCTATGCTACTCCTATCAGCTGAAAGAGTTGTTCTATTCTATTAACGGTAATTGGGGAGAAGGTTTACTCTCTAGTTTAGCTCTTACAATATTACATACAGCGTAATTGCTGAACTTTTGTCTTGTTGAAAATGCAGAATATATTTTTGGCAAAAAATTAAGCGTATTATCTTTTTCGTTTTGCTGCTAACCTTTAGTTTGAAATTCATATCTGTAGAGAACCAAGTGCTTTGGCATATGCTATTAAGAGATCATGTGAAAACAAAGCTGAAGTGGTTGCACAGGATGAGAAGGAAAGTGGTCTTCGAGCGACACTAAACCTGGGTCACACATTTGGCCATGTATGTATAGCCATCAATTATGTTTAGATTTGTATGTTCAATTAATTGACACTGTATTGATAAGTTTCGGGTGCCAAACCTCAAACACCTTATCACAACAGCATCTATCCGAATTTTAGCAATCTTATGTTATTGCATTGCACCACTCACTCACTGATTCTCGTATTCAATCGACAGGCTATCGAAACTGGGATTGGATATGGAGCATGGCTCCATGGGGAGGCAGTTGCAGCTGGAACAGTAAATCACTTGAATATATCTATACAGCCTATTAAATTTTCCTAGTCTCATTTTCTTTTCATTTTTTGCTTAATGTTTTCGGTGTGCCACTACCTCAGGTTATGGCAGCTGATATGTCTCACCGCCTGGGGTGGATAGACGAGTCAATCAGAAAACGTGTAGTGGATATACTAGAGCAAGCCAAGCTTCCCATTACACCTCCAGAGACCATGACAGTGGAGAAGTTCAAAAGTATTATGGCTGTAAGTACCCTGAGATAGCTAACAGCACTTTTGAATTAGCACTGAGTCAATCTCTGTCATTGCACATATTACCATGTTCTTTCAGGACTTTCGAGTTGTTGATTTATGCTATATCAATGCTTTTTTTTTTGCACACTTGAACATCTCAAGATTGCACCTTTCCATAAACAAACATTCTCACTGGATTCCTGGATGACACATCAGGTTGACAAGAAGGTTGCTGATGGTTTGTTGAGGCTCATCCTTCTGAAAGGGCCTTTGGGGAGCTGTGTTTTTACCGGGGAATACGACAGGAAAGCACTTGATGAAACCCTTCATGCATTCAGCAACAACTGATCCTTCTTGATTTTGGATTTCGCCTCTGTATACTAATAGGCTATGTTGATCATCAGGGAGGACTGTATTTATACCCGATTTTTGTTTTGTCGGGAATAATGGGATTGTTAGGGATGTGGTTTGAGTTTGTAGGGAACCGTATCTGATCAACTGTGATCAGTCATCTTCTAGTAATAAAGAAGTTTTACTGCATCCTTTCGGCCTGCCCCCGTTACTGTCAAGCTCATACTGTCCAATCAATTTTAGTTTGTGCCTGCAAAATTATTGCAGTTTCATGAAAATTACTGCAGTACACATTGTTTGAAGCATCAGATCATCACTGCGGCTCTAGAACCTGGTGTCTCTACCTTTGATCCTCTGATTTTTCAAGATCTATACAAGCTGAGGGAGACTAGATATCGTTGGATTGTTGTAATTTGGGGCTAGATTGTTACACTCTGATCGTGTAATTGTCTGTTTATGGTTACAATTGTGAAAACAAAGAGGCGGCCCTCAGAGATGTTGGATCGCTCTGTATTATCCCAAGCTCTCATTTCGTCCGATTAAATTTCATCATAACTGTGTCTTTCTACTTGCCTTCAATGTTTGATCATGTCATCACCTCTTGCTTGTTGCAGTCTTGCAGTTGCGTCAGCAATACGTATTGCTTGTTGCAAGGTTGCATTTTTCTACTTGCCTTCAATGTTTTCATCGTAACTGTGTCTTTCTACTTGCCTTTCGTCTCTAAGCCGTTCACTCTGAGAAGTGCTCACATTGTAGCAGGAGATGTAGCAAACGGTTATCGACGTTCCCAGAAAATGCTTTGGTTCAGCTCAATGGCGAGCAATTCTCAATGAAGCATAACATGATATGGATAAAGAAAATGAACTCGACACACCTAGTAAACATACAACACAACACATAATCGATTAGTAGAAATACAACTTGGGGACGACCTCATCAATCATCATGCTTCGTTACATCCGGGCATGTTAAAACTACCCATGAAGGCATGAATTGCATGCGTCAGGAGTAAAAGAGAAGGGTCACACCGACCGGAGCTAAAGGCCGAGCAGCCGCCTGAGCTCGTCCGTGGCACTGACATCCACGCCGGCGCCGGCCACCTCCACGGAGCAGGCCGTCGGCGGCTTCCTGGGCGCCGTGACCGTGAGCAGCAGGGACGTCGGCATCGGCACGCTGCTCGGCGGCGGCGACACCGAGTACAGCGAGCCCGTCTCCGTCCACTCCACCTCCAGTCCGGTCGCTGGCGCCACCCTCTTCTTGGACGGCGCCGCGGCGGTGATCGGCGCCGAGGCCCCGGCCGCGGCGGGCATCCTCCTGGGTCCCGGCGCGGCGTCGTGGCAGCGGGGCTTCTTGGCGCGCGACACCGGACGGCTCGCTGGCTGTGACTGGAAGGGGTGCCGAGACGGGGCCTGCGCCGGCAGCGGCAGGAGCGGAGGCTGGGGTGGCGCCGGCGGCCGTGGAAATGACGCCACCTTCGTGGCCTGGTGGCTGGCGCAGCCACCGTTGGTGTCGTAGCACGGCTTGCAGGCCATCGTCGAGATCAAGAATTCAAAAGCACTACGGGAACGGAACCAGAAACAGATGAAGATCTAAAAACTGTGGTTCTGCGGCGGGGGGACGTGAGCGAGCTGATCTGAGCAAAAATACAGCTAGATCGAGAAAGTTTCAGAGAAGAACGAAGCTGCAGAAGTAGCTCCAACCAGCAAAAATAGGTGGAGATGTATCCTATCAGAGGGAAGAAGGCTGCTCGCTCGCTGATCTTGATCGAGAAAAACAGATCAAGATAAACAGCAGCTTGCGTATACGCTGCAGCCGAAAGGAACAGGTTAGTTCGAGTCAAAGATGACGAGGGATGTGGCTATAGTTTCATGTCAACAACTCCTCCAGGACCTGCACACCCCCTCTATGGCTCTATAAATAGCAGTACTGAGCAAAGCCCGGCCGGCGGCCGTGTCGATGAATGCAGCGAGCCGTTGGGATCGTGCCCTGGCCTCGCCCCGGGACCGCGGCCACTTTTATACCCGCAGGCCGCCGGGCCGGTTTACCACCACACCACCCCAACGGATAGTAGGCGTGCGTTCGTACGTTTCGTACCGTGCTCGCGGCTTCCGCCCCCTTTCCTTTCCTCGGCTGACGGAAACACCTTGTTTTCTTCTTCCCGGCACGGCGCATGTGGGAGGGAGAGGCCGAGAGGGAGGGTCGCGTGCGCGGTGCCGACAGGCGACAGGTGCCTTGGCGCCCGAGGCGGAGGGGCGGCGGCCGGCCGAGCAGCGCGGGCCGTGCGATGGGCGCGGGCGTCGGGTGCGCCGGTCGGGCACGTGGAAAGCCGCTCCTGCCGGACCGCTTTGTTTTGGTCGGGCCGGGTGTACGGGCGACGAGGCGAGCCGGCGATGCCTTGCCGGGTCGTCACGTTACTACTACGTTTGAGAGCAAGGCTTATGATTTAACCAGCTGCTGGCTAAATGCAAGTGCCATATCATACACAGCCAACCAAACAGCTAGCTCATATAGTGGCTTAGCTATTAGCTTGGCTAAGAAAATAGCTGTAATAAAGAAGCAAGTAGTTAATGCTTGCATGTGCATACAGATCTTGTGTGATCTATATCTCTATGGCCATTCATCAAACAACACAATATACGAACCATACAAATAAACTCATCCAACTATTGAACGTACCAAAATAGATCAATTTTAAGTAACATAGTTCATTTTAATATGTAGATAACAGGTTTTGCTAATGCAAAACATTGCATACGGACTCTGACGGCACATAGTACCATGACACCAATAATAGAGCATTACAGAAGTCTTATAAATGAAACATTAAGCAAAATAAGATCTTCAGCATACAAGCCATTAATTATTGATCTAAACAATGATAAAGGCAGAATGCCATAGATGGATCTTCGGCAGAAAGGAGCAGCCAACCCATTTGCATCAACAGTCACCAGCAACACTGCAGGTTCAGCAAAATTAAGTGCTTTATCAATAGCAAAAGGAACAAGCTAACCCAAAGCCAGATAATGAATAGAGATAATTATAATGGTGGAAGCATACCTGCAAGCAGCACCAGGAGTAATCACCACGCCATGGCAAGATCCTGAAATAATATATATGTAAGATATATGTCATGTTGATGCTCTATTAATTGAAAAAGGAAGAATTAGAAACATGAAGCAGTATCCTACCATGACTAGTTGGGATTCCTGTTTCTAAACCTACACCAGATGTGCTCAACCAAATCATTTTTAAGTTGGATATGTTGTGGAGGAGCACGGATAGTAGCTTTTCGACGCAGCACATCAGCAAAACATAGATTACCACCAATGTTCACTTCAGGGGGTAGAGCGAAACATGCCCCTGGAATCTCATTCAAGTCAATGTGAATTTTAGCCTCCTCCTCATCTTCCACTATCATATTGTGAAGAATCACACAAGCTAGCATGATCCTCCCAACACTCTTTTGCTTCCAAAGTCGTGCGGGCCGACGAACAATCGTAAAGCGAGACTGCAATACCCCAAAAGCACGCTCCACATCTTTCCTTACCCCTTCTTGGTACTTGGCAAACAACTTATGCTTCTCTGTTTGACCCAGCAATTCCAAAGAAAGCATGCCAAATATGAAGGTCATGGAAAGCAACAGCTTCTAGGACCATTGTTGGTACTCCATAATCACCACGAGTGAATTGCCCCCTCCAAGCTAAAGGACACTTCTCCCAGCGCCAATGCATGCAATCTATGCTTCCTAGCATTCCAGGAAAACCACGAGACTCATTAACTTGAAGTAAACGCTCAACATCCTCACGGGTGGAGCGTTGCAAGTACTCCCCACGGAACACCTCAATTACCCCCCTTGCAAACTTATCCAAACACAATAATGCAATGGACTTCCCAATCTTCAAGTACTCATCAAGGGCATCTGCAGGGGTGCCATATGCTAGCATGCGCATGGCTGCTGTACACTTTTGCGGCTTTCATTTGCTGTATTTTGAGCATCCACGAACTTGTGAAGCTCATCTTCAAGATCTATTATACAATCTTGGTCCTTTAGTTTTGTTTTCTTTTGCTCCTTAGCTTGTTTTCCCCCCATTGGCCATTCATCTCTTGCATCATCTAGAGAGAAAGGTTGCCCCACATCCTCCTCACTGAACTTCCTATTGTCCTGCTCCAGCACTTCAAGACGCTCCAAATAGGCATCCCATTTTGGTTCCTTGCGAAGAACATCCCAACAGTGCTTGAACATAAATGGACCATCGTTTTTTTGATCTGCTTCATAACTTGCGAGTGCCCTTTCCATTAAATCCACATCAGATTCACCACTAGCCCATAAAGCATTAGCCTCCTTCCAGCTACCACAAAACCATGCAACCCTCTTCTTAATTCTCCCAAAGTGATCCTTGACTTGGTTGACTAGCCTTGCACGGTTTCTAGGGGTGGTGCTGTTGAAGACAGCAGTAACATCTTTCCAATATTGGTCATTCTTCTTGTAATTTGCTTGGATTGGATCATTTGAATTATTCAACCAAGCACTGACCTACAATATCATCAAAACATATTTACTGCTATGCTATACAAATGTAGCAGATGAAGGCCACATGTAAAAAAACTAACCAATCTAAGATCCTCCTCTTTTGTCCACAGCAAGCGCTTTTCAGTCCTAGCACCATCGCCATCATTAGTGTCATCACCAACATTGATGGGCTGTGATAAGCTCCTATTGCTCACAACTTGTGCAGGGCTGGGTGTGTTTTTCTTCAAAAGATTAACGAAACCACCAGGTGGGTAACAATCTGATCCCCTGTCCAAAAAGTGTATACAAATAAGTCAACCAAAAATGTGGCCGCATATGAAAATTAACCAACTAAGACAGTGGGTAACACATACCATACTTGCAGATCGGAGTTCTCAGTATTTGAAGAGGCACCAACGACAGGAGGTGCCCACCAAGGACCTCGAGCCGACGAGCTGGCCATGCCCGGGTGATGCCCAGCAAGCCAGTATGGCGCGGAGGAGGGCGTTGTGGATGGCGCTGGACCTGGAGGACACCAAGCGCCGGGTCCGAACATGGAAGCGATGGCCGGAGGTGGAACGGGCTGAGCCCCTGGGGGAGTAACAACCGGAGCCCCAGCCGACGGGATCTCCATGGGCGCCGGCGCAGAGGTCCTCTTGGGCTGCCGACCCGTCAACAGCGGGGGGCAGAAGTCTAGGGTTTGGGAGGTCGAAATTTGAGGAAAAATTGGTGGCAAAGGTACGGATTTGGGGCTTTATGTTGCGATTTGGCGCGAGAGGAATCGATTTTGGCGCGAGAGGGAACGATTTTGGTGCTAGTGGGATCGATTCAGGCGAGGTTTGGCGAGCGGCGCAGGAGACGGATAGGGGCGGGCGCAGGGGATCTCGAGGAGGAAGAAAACGCCGGCTCTACCCGCTCGTAGTGGGCTGGGAGCGAGCGTTTTCTCCTCAGGCCTACTGTTTCAGCCCGGCGACGTACACAACGCCCGTTGCCTTCTCTCTCCCCGTCAGCAAGGAAATTTCTGCGTGTCTATGTATTCAGCCTGCTGAGGTGGCCCCATTATACTTGCTCTGAGGCGGGGAAGGACCAGTAGCACTAGCACTAGCACTAGCAGACATGAGACGTGTGAATCTTGACCTTCAGTTGGAGAGAGAGAGAAAGATACGGTAATAAGCCCACTAACTTGCTTGCTAGTGTTATTGCTCCTTGAACGGGGGGCTTCAAACGGCCCATCTCGCCTCGCTCTTTTTTTAGCCCACGGGCCGATCTCACATGTCTGCATCGCTGTGACTCGCGTGACAGTGTGTGAGAGTGTGATAAAGACATGGATACGCATCGCAATAATACAAGATGTCTCCTCGTCAGAAAAAAAAATAATGTCAAGACTCACAAGTACTAGCACAATAGGATTCAGTCTTTTAATTGTTCCTGAATATCTGGTCAGCTCTGTTTTTGGTGTTTGCAGATATCACCAGCAGTTCAGCAGTTAGCAAACCGTATAAGCGGGACTAACTATACTCGAACTCTCTAATCATGTTATCTCGTTTCCAGTTACCCAAAGCAATTGTGTGCCTCTTGTACGGAAGAGAGCTAAAGAAAGAGGCCAAGAGGTCGGTCATGCGGTTGCAAAGCCTGTACCGATCGAGATACACTGAACGTTCTCACGCGCCAGTGCGCCACTGTATTCTGCGGATATGCTCGGCCTGGATTTCGATCGTCCAGACAGTTCGGGCCCGACGTCGTTTTCGGAGGCTCGCCCAGCCTTGCCCTGCCGACACCGGACGACCGACCGAACGCACGCAGTTGTCTGCAACTGCATGACTCGGTGAGATAGACTGGTAGACGGCGAGACCCAGCTCAGTTCTTGTCTCGCATGAAACCAATCAGACACGCCAAGCATCCACGCAGAGCCGCAGACCACGCACCGGGCACCGGTCAAAAGAAGCGTTAATTCCGTTGGGAAAACCTCAGAGCGCGGAAGGGAAGCCTCCACGTGGTCCCTGCCCCGCCGCGGGAGGCGACACGCGAGGTGCGCTGTCACTGTGAGGGGCGAGTGGGGACGGAGCAACGCCTCGATTTGACTGGCGGACGAATCATGGATGCGTGCCTGCTAATCCTGTTCGCCTGTTCGGCAACGCCGAGCCATGCAACACCGGCCAGAGGCTGCCTTGGAGCATCCACGGGGAATCAGAACTCTCCGTGTCGTTACGCTGCTCTCAGCTCAGGCGAACTCAACTGAACTGTTGGCCTTTTGCAGCAGCAGCTTTTCTTTCAAGACGTTCGGATGAATTTTCCGTGGTATTCGAATTTGCATCAAGTTTTCAGTCGCCGTTTTTTTGAAGTGTGTTTTCAGTCGCCTTTGGCATTCGAATTTGCAGACCATCCTCTTCCTCTCGCTGTCGTTCCCGTGACTCATGACTCAACACCCGGGCCCCAGCCGCTGCTGCCACGTCCAGGAAGAGGAAGCGGGCACCGCCTGGCCCGCGTGTCAGCGTCGCCGGGGACGCGTCAGCTTGCCCGCAGGGCAGTGGAGAGGATCCCCTCTGGCGCACGCACACTTGTTTAGTGGCCCTTAATTAGGCGCTTGTGCTATCAAAAAAAAAAAAATAGGCGCTTGCTTCCCCCCGAAATTATTGCCACCCCACCTTGGATCGCGGCCGCCGCGTGCGTGACCGGCAACGTGGGCAGCGGCCGCGGCAGAGACGACCCCCCCTCCTCGGTCCCTGCCACCAAAAACCATTCGATCCCTCCGCCCCCGCCGGCCGAAGCCGAATCCATCTCCGACAAAACTTTCGCCGCCGCCGCCCGGACCGGAGCCCCGACCCCGACGAGCGTTCCATGAACTCGCCCCCCGAATCAGCGAGGGATTAGCCAGCGTCGCGATCGCCCCGCCCCGCCCAGACACCTCGGTGGTTCGTTTCTCTTACTCCCCTCTTCGATTCGGTCCCCCCAGCGAGTTGGCGCGATCCAGATTCTCCGTAGGTGATGGGTTCGTAGGATCGACGCTTTCAGTTTTCGGGGTTTGCTCCCGGCGCTCCTTCCGTCGATTTCTCCAGGTTTCTCGCGAGAACAAGGCGCAGGTGACCCGACAGATAAAGCGTAGTTCCTCGCTTTGGTAGTGCATTTCTGTGCGTTTTTCTGGGAAATTTTCTGATGCGTCGATGTGATAACACAAGCGCCTGGTTCGGATGTTAAGTGATGCACTTCTCTGCGTTTTTTTTGAAATTCTTCAGAGGCGTCGTAACTTTGATATCAACGTAGTGATCAAGTCATATTTAGCTAGGATAAGCATGATCAAATGTATGCGCTGCATCTGTTTCGTTGTCCATTTCAGCGAGTTTTCTTTAACAGTAATTTTCTTTTTGATGAGTGCATGCAACCTGTTACTCCTGAATCCCAGCTTAAAAAGTTGTAACCTGATTCGTGTTTTGGGTCCTTCAACTGGATTGGGTCCAACATTTTGTTTCGAAAACATACTTTAATTTCGGTTAGGCCTTCCATTCTATTGAATTCAACCCTGAACTGTTACACCCTCTTTCTCATATTTTTAGTCCACCAGACCACCACTCTTTACTTGATCCAATCCGAAACATGCCTCAAAAGCAAAGATTAAAGCACCGAGGCGACCCGCAAGCCAAAACAACCATTAAAGATGTCAGAATGCCAGCCTTCACATCTTTTCCTCCACTAGTTGTATTCACCTTTTGTCTTCTCAATCAATATATAATAGCGTACAGTAATGTGGTGCCACTGCATTATTCTGATACCTGCGTGATCAGCTCGAAAGTTACCAAGTATTCTCCTTGCCCCCAAGGTCCGAATAGTCGTGTTATTGAACCTGTTCCTCTCGCTTTCACTAAATTTTTAAACACTTTAAATGCTATTCTTGTGTGGTTTGGTCTAAAGCATTACTTTCATAGCTGATTAAAGCCTTCATTGCTGGGTCCCTCCAGTTTCTAATGTGGGAAATTGTTTTTTTGCTGCTGGGGGGAATTCGTATAAATATGTTTGACTAAAGATATACGATCTTGGTGTTTGTTTTATCTGGTGTTGTGCAGCAAATTGAATAGGATCTTTGCATCGCTAGGACGTCAGATTACTCTAGTTGTTCCCTTGCAATTTAGCAGAGTGAAGTGCTTTTGGTTTATTGTTTTGCATGAGTGCAGATTTCAATTGATTGTATCCTTTTTATGTTTTTTTGCAACTTTTGGTTGAAATCTGGTGTGTACCTGAAGGTTTTGGACGGAATCCGAGATGGGTGTAATCAGCACAGTGCTTGGTTTCTCTGGATTTGGCTTTGGGTTTTCGGCTGGTATTGTTATTGGGTACTTCCTCTTCATCTACGTCCAGCCAAATGATGTCAAGGTGCAGACTTTCCTTTTGTACTTCATTCATTCTTACAGTATGATTTCTATTGGCTGTTATTTGATGAATAGTTAGATTGTGGATAGCTGCTTCGCCAATACACTTCGGGAATAGTTTAACCAAATGATCTGGGGGACAATTTGAGATCCTGTGGTCGATGTTGAACATATTTACTTTTTCTGCACATCCATTGCTATCCTGTTCCTTCTGACTAGCATTGTTGACATAAGCTGTGAGTATTATATTGTTTTTTGATTATCTTTTGTTGTGATGTATGCCATCAAACTTTACATTTGCATCTCCAGTTTACCTTTGATGCCTTATGTACTGAAGTAGCACTGGCAAATGTTGCATGCACCCGCAAAGGGTCATTTCATGAAGGAGATGCAGACCTAGAGAAATCATATGATCCATTGTTTGCTTATAGAATCATGTGATGTCAAGTTCATATTGTCCTTTACTCCTTTGTGCACTTTTTAGTGTCCTATTAAATTTGCAGCATTCTGGTTTGAGTAATAATGGCAAGGATGAGTCAAAGTGGTTTAATCTAATACAACATATGCCTTTTCTCCCGCTTATGCTTGTAAAGGATCTTCAATGTTTGAGGTTGAATTTAATAATATGGGTTCACGGGGATAAGTTTCGTTCTCCCTACTTGCTTGTCAGGATGTCAAAGTTCGTCCGCTTGTGGAATATGATTCAAAATCTTTGGAGGCCATCCTTCCCGAAATTCCTTTGTGGGTCAAGAATCCTGACTATGATAGAGTATGCTTCTGCTTCAAGAATAAGATAGCAAGAAACTATAATAATTCTAATTGTACATTTAGATCCTCATTTTCTTCCTCGTCTCTAGATTGATTGGTTGAACAGGTTTTTGGAGTTGATGTGGCCCTATCTTAACAAGGTACTGTATATTCTCGTTTGCTGTCAGCATGAATTCACTATCTCTGATTGACATTGAATGCTTTATGTTTTTAATCCTGTAGGCTATCTGCAAAACTGCACAGGAAATCGCTAAGCCAATTATTGCCGAGAATACTGCAAAATATAAGATAGACTCTGTTGAGTTCGAAACTCTTACTTTGGGTAGCTTACCGCCAACCTTTCAAGGTCAGTGATGTTGCATTCTTATGTTTGAACTAGAATTTTCGTTACATGTAACATACTGTGCATGACTTTACAGCAAACAATTGTGCATCCTTTATGCTGCTTTTGTTTTCTATATCTTGAGTTAGCATTCGGAGGTTCACGAGGAGCCAATTAACCCTTATTGTAAAATTTTTGTGGCTCAAAATTTTGCATTCTGATGATATGGGATGTGGTCATATGGAGACATTGTTACATCTGTGTTACAACTGAGTATAATTGGATATTTCGTTCACTAGTGATATACATCAAAGTTTGCATGTCGTTCGGCTGGCTATGCAGTACTGGTGACGTTTATACATCAACTTTCCCATGTAGAGCATGTAATAATGTGAACAACCTCTGTTTACACACTGGCTTACATTAGATATGTATGTGATGCTGATTCTCTTACAACTTTTGCTGAAAAATGTATCTTGAAACAATCCATGCCTTTCCCTCCCAGGGATGAAAGTATACGTCACAGAGGAGCAAGAGCTGATAATGGAACCATGTCTTAAATGGGCTGCAAATCCAAATGTCACCGTTGCTGTAAAAGCGTATGGTTTGAAAGCAACTGTCCAGGTATAAACTGTTCTGTCATGAGCTAGATTCTTGATTCAATATGCACTTCATGATATGTTCAACTGAACCAACTGAAATCTGTTTTTTCCCTGAGATATTCAGATTGTGGATCTACAAGTCTTTGCTTTACCTCGTATTACTCTGAAGCCATTGGTGTCTACATTTCCTTGTTTTGCTAAAATCCTTGTCTCTCTCATGGAGAAGGTATGACAACTTTTACTCGTGTTTGAATTATGTTGCTGCACTACACTTTGCTAATTGGGATTGTTTTTTCAGCCACATGTTGACTTTGGGCTAAAACTTCTTGGAGCAGATGTAATGGCTATTCCTGGTCTTTACAGATTTGTTCAGGTATTCTGGACTCTTGTTCTGAACATTCTCATGTGAAAGTTTTCTCATTTGTCACACTATGTTGCGAACTAAATGCTGAATTTTCGTTTGCGTGCTGAAGCTGAGTACATCCCTTCTATATATTCACATTAATCTTGTAAAACAATTTTTTTGGCTTGTTGCGTTTATTGGCCTGCATGTGTTCAAATGCATGATCGCATATGCATTTGTGTACCAAAAGCACCCATGCTATAATGTGATGGTTGATCACTTGGATTTAGACTTGGTGTTATTCTTCTGTAGTATCTTAGCTTTCTCTTTACAGTGGATGTGCCGTGTCATGTCTAATTCACTCCTTTCAGTACAGTTAGCTCATTTTGTTATGCTATCTTTCGTTCATTTTCAGGAGACCATCAAGAAGCAAGTAGCGAGCATGTATTTGTGGCCAAAGACATTAGAAGTACCTATAATGGATCCTTCAAAGTAAATTTTTATTACCTTCTCAAATTTGGGTTGTTAACTTGTTATACGTCAAACAATAGACCTGATGAGAAATGAGTATTGCTAATGGTTTCCAAATCCCCAGAGCATCGACAAAACCTGTTGGAATTCTACTCGTGAAGGTTGTAAGAGCCCAAAATCTGCGAAAGAAGGATCTGCTGGGTAAATCAGACCCATATGTGAAACTTAAGATGTCAGATGACAAGCTTCCATCCAAAAAAACAACTGTAAAGCGCAGCAATCTCAATCCAGAGTGGAATGAAGATTTCAAATTCGTTGTGACAGATCCAGAAACTCAGGCTCTTGAAATTAATGTCTTTGACTGGGAACAGGTATGGCTGCTTTATTTTTAAAATCTGCAGTACCTTTTCTGGTGACATACTTTTACCCAGGAATATGCAGTTACTTTTTTGTTTGATATATATAGGTTGGAAAACATGAAAAGATGGGCATGAATAGTGTCCAATTAAAAGACCTCCCAGCAGATGAGACTAAAGTTACTACCCTCGAATTGCTTAAGACCATGGATCCAAATGATGTACAAAATGAGAAGTCTCGTGGTCAGCTTACTCTAGAGCTTACATACAAGCCTTTGAAGGAAGATATGGAGAAAGAAGGCACTGAGAGTACCGATGTGGTAGAGAAAGCTCCAGATGGTACTCCAGCTGGTGGTGGTCTGCTTTATGTTATTGTTCACGAAGCTCAAGATCTTGAGGGGAAGCACCATACAAACCCATATGCGAAAATAACTTTCAATGGCGAGGAGAAGAAAACAAAGGTATTGTGGATACAAATTATGCTTTTTCCGTATAACTTCATGGAATGGCTATGCTTGACTTCTCTTTATTTACACCCCTGTGCTAGGTCATCAAGAAGAATAGGGATCCACGATGGGAGGATAGATTCGAGTTTGTGTGTGAGGAGCCACCTGTAGATGATAAATTACATGTTGAAGTCCTAAGTAAAGCCCCAAAGAAAGGGCTGATACATGGCAAGGTACATCCTCTTGATTGGAGAATGGTGTAGTAAGCATTATGTCTGTACATGATCACCGTTAGCCACTGCCTCCATTTTTAACAGTATGACGTTTAGGACTAGTGTCATATATTTTAAAAAGGAGGGGGTATAAAGTCACTACTAGTTGCACTAGCTTTCTTTGGGACCTCTGCTTTCCAGTAATATGTAAAATTCATACCAGGTGGATTATGTGATAAGACAAATATCAAATTTCTTGTATCCTGATGCCTGTATTTTCTTGATTCAGGAAAATTTGGGCTACATTGATATCAACCTTGCAGACGTGATCAGCAACAAGCGGATTAATGAGAAGTACCATCTCATAGACTCAAAAAATGGTCAGATACAAATTGAGATGCAATGGAGAACTTCCTAGACAGCAGAAAGAACTAAAATGCCTAAATGTAGTACAGGAATGAGACATGGATGTTTCTATACTCAGTCCTATACTCAGTTTGCGGAAATCTGTAATTGAGCTCTAGTAGATATTTCCTCCGTTTCTAAACATCTGTTGTTGAGATTTTTTGGGGTCTTATTGCTCAAATTGCGAGAAGTACCATGTAGGTGTGTTAATGTGTTATATTGACCCTGGAAACGAAGTCGAACTTATTCTGTGACTAATACAGATCATACAAGTATACTCAGCATTTTGTCATACTGAATTTACAACATGCTACCAAACATGTTTCTTTTTATTCTTAAATAAATTGCTGAAAATATTTGTTTTGACGGTATGTTTCCACGCCATTTAGCGTGCGGGATGCTTATAGAAATGTCTTCCTAACGCTGAACGTACAAAGTTGTAATGGCCAATTTGAACTATCTGATCATAAGGCCGGGGAAAACTAGAATCGCGACAGGGCCGGCCCATTTCTGGATTGCAGAGACGACTGTTATCTATCAATCGCCATCCGAGTCTCACATAATTTGTAAACGCTCCGATTCAAAAAAACAGAGCTTTTTGAATCCGCCACAATTCTATGCCTACATCAGATCAAGAACTTATGCTACCAAAAAGAAGGAAAGAACAAAACCTCAAAAGTTCATTCACATCAAGTAAATGAGCTCGACGGCATATTTGCTCCTACTATGTGTGCCATTAGAACCTGATAACAGCCACACAAAGGTTGCAAGGTAAACTCTCTCCAACCCTACTATTGTTACTAGAAGTCTAGAACTGTATACATTTTATACAGTGAGGCAACATCGCTTCAGGTCAGCAGCCTCTTCGCGTCGAGGATCCGGTCTGAGCTTCTCTTGAAGTTGTACACCAACTCGAACGCCTCAGTGCAGACACTGGCGAAGCCCGTCATCGCCTGGAAAACATTAGGCAAGCCAGTCTGCAGGTTACTCAAGGTCATTGCTCTTGTGACTCCAATGCTCTTCTCATACTTGCTCTTCTCCTCATCAGCGCGGCTCCTCAGGGCCTCCACCTTTGCCCGCTTGTCAGCTACTGGTGATTTTCGCGACATTTCTCTGTAACCTTCAGCACCGAGATATGCCCCGTATTTTGACTCCAAGGATCTCAGCTCCTCTGCCTTCTTCTCGAATTCTTTGAATGCAGACTCTGACCTTTTCTTCAGCTTCTGTTCCTCAGCTTGTTGAATCACAACAGCGTGGATTACTGTTAGGAAAGTCTTGATCCCTTCTGAGGCCACCTTATCTGGGATTCGATCCATGGCTAGCTGCCATTCCTCACACAAGCCGTAAATATCAGAGTTCTGAGCTTTGGTCAGTGGGTCGTGGTGGCAGAACAGCGATAGGCGAAGCCAGCCAGCCAGTGAATACACATAATCCCTCTGTGACTTCACAAGGCTACAGAAGGCTGAATACCATCTGTCAACCTCTATTTCAAGCTGAAGAGCTGCTTGCCGGTGGACATTGGAAGTTGGGTTCATATTACGAGCTTTGAGATACTCAAGCTGTTGCACGATGTGGGTCTGAACTTGATGACACTCGTACATGCCCCTCCACATGCTCATCAAGCTGAAATTCACAAACAGAAGCATGCATAAGTATAGTAAAAACACTAAATTCTGAATAAAGAAAGTGTACTACCAGAAATAATACTGGTTGACAAAAAGAAGTATCCACGAGAATGGTGAAAACACAAATTTCTATAGAAAGGAGACCTACTGGCTGAAAATAATAATGGTATTGACATTTTGTGCTAATATTAATTGGGAGACGCCTTGAAAGTTGAAGGTTGAAACTACCTTTAGCCACAACCAGTTTGAAACAATCAGCACCCATAAACCAAAAGATAAACAACACAACTAGCAATTGATGGTTCTAACGTCCAGTGCCCCCAAGTTGATCAGACAATGATGCCAAAGATCTCGAGGCCAGGTCTAGTCTGACCATATCAATGATCAGAAGATTCAGTCAGGACAGTCAAAATTCTAAGATCCCACTAGCTCGGCACTACTTCATAGCCTCCAAACTCCACTACTTTAAATGTTACTCACTTCAGTAAAAAGTGCCATGTACAGTGACAAAGTTACTTTTACAAAAGTAAGAGAGAAAAAATAGCAGCAGGGTGAGGTAGCAGCTGCAAGCCTGCAAGAACCCAGAACAAACATCACTACTGTTTTCCATAGTTAGCATACACTTGAGCATGGGTAGGCCCATACGTCCATCCTTACTCTGATCTCATATGCAATGCAAAAGGACAGGTACAAGTGGAAGTAGCGAACATGTGAAGCACCCTACACTAGAATATTACAACTACTAGGAGTAGACGGGAAGGATGAAGGGAGCATTTGTACTAACCCAGCAACCAGCTCAAGAAGTTGGGGAAATAGCTCTGATTCTCTGAGCCTGATTATCTCAGAAGTGGTGGTTTCGATGGACTGGTTGGCAACTAGCATTTTGGACTCCAGGCTTTCAATCTCCATCTTATTCTTTTCCATCTTCAAGTAATCCACGCCCTTCACCTCCTGCTTTCTCAACAGACTGACCTTCTTATCATGCTCTTGCTTGTACCCCTCGTAACTCTGCTCGCAGTTAAAGAAAAGTCATAATCCTATCTAAAGGAGCACAAATATGCCATACTTAAAGCTGCAGAGAAAGCTACAATAACATAATTCTTAACAGATGTGAATACATGATCAAAGGATTATAAATATCCCACTTTTACAATGACAAAGAAATAAGCAAATCAGAATTCAGAACTCATCTGATCGAGGATTATGGATAGCAATGGTTTTCACTGCAATATAGTTGAAGATGAAATCAAATATTCACGGCCCCATTCAGATGAAGTCTAGCATGTTTGTACAGCGAGATTAAAATAACCATGAAGGTGATCTACTGATCGTTCTACTTCGGAGAATCCAAATGCATGCTGAGAATCTTTACAGAAGCTCCTGACAGAGGGGAGAAATAAACTAAAGACAATGTAAGCAGCATCCATGTGCATTACACACCTCACGTCCTTGTGTCCACCACTACCTTTCTTCAGACAAAGCCAATTGCCACCCCACTGAATCCTTGTTATATCCATCCCCCAACACAGGTAACAGGACAACAGATCAAAACCACGAGCAACAAAACAAAAGGACCCTCAAAAGCACCACGCCACTCCCTTACACAGTCACACTCGAGATCTGAAGAATCAGGCAGTATGTTTCGATCATTCTGTATGTTCATGCTAATACTAAATGAGAAAGCAAAGTTAAATCCACTGACACTGCTAAAGTTAAAGCGCAAAGAAAGCACGACTCTCACCTTGACCTCAAGAAACAGCTTCTTCTCCCATGCGTAGAGCTTCTCCACGGTGGATGAATGGCTGAGCATTCCACCGCCTCCGCCACTGCCCATCATCATCCCTCCGTCGCCTCTCCCGAACCTTGTGAAGCCACTGCTACCTTTCCCATATCCTCCTGCACCACCCCAGGTCCATCCCATGGGCTTCAAGCTCTTGCTGTAACTCAGTACCTTCCCTGCAGCAGAAGGTAACAAAAGGATTCGCAGCAATAAGCAAAATGTGGCCAAGATCAACCAATTGATTAGTTAGCTGATTTATTGAAGTCTAAGAAATGGCTTGCCTGGGAGGCTGCTGTTGGTGGCGCTGGGCTCGGGGGGCTCGCAGATGGGGGCCTCGAGCAGTGCAGCGACACGGGCGCCAGCGTCAGCCGCCTTGAGGAAGTACTCGTCGAGTTCGGTGGCGATCTCGGAGAGGTCCTTGTTCCCGGCGCCGCCGCGGGGCACGGCAACGACGGTGAGCTCGCTAGGGGTGGTGGAGGTGGTGGTTGCGGTGACGATGGACGGGGGCGCGGCCACCGCGGCGGCGGCCGTGACAACGGGCGGCGCGGGCGCGATGGGGGCGTCGACGACGGTGGTGGCGGCGTCGTCCCAGTCGGCGTCCTCGGTGACGGAGCGGGAGGAGGAAGGCGCGAAGGGGTCCCAGAAGTCCCAGCTAGACGGCATTGGCGGCGGCGGAGGAGGGGGCAGGATGGCGGACGCGGAGATCGAGGAGGAGTTCGTTGTCCAGGACCTGACGGTCGGGGTCGGGCTGAGCGGCGGCGGGGGCGGCGGGGGAGGCGGCGGCGGCGTCGGGGGCGGCGGCGGGGAGGGCGGCGGCTGGTGGTGGTGGTGGTGGTGGGCCGCGGACGAGTGCGGGTGCGGGTGCTCCGCCTCGGCGCTGGAGAAGTGCAGCAGCGAGGCGCCCGTGGCCCGCAGCGCGCGCAGGTAGAGCGCGTGCGCCGCCGCCATGTCGCGCCGCGCCTGCACCAGCTGCTTGGTGTAGCGCCGCCGCGCCTTGCACCGCGACACCGCCTCCAGCCGCTCCAGCCGCGACTGGCAGCAGCCCATCGCACACACCACACCACACCTCAGCACCTCACCAACTCTTCCTCGGTTCCTCCTCTCCCTCACCCTTACTCTCTCTCTCTCTCCTCCAAACCCAGCACCACCGCAGCCCAGCTAGTAACCGTTGTGCGGCCAGAGCGAGCGGCTGGCTGGAGCAGCAGTACGCCAGCACCCACTAGCCAACAATGCCCTCGCCTGCCTCTCTCCTCCCCTGCGGCGTCCCCTTCTTCACATCTCACGCAGCCCTCACGCCCTCCTCGCCCCCTGCTTTTACCGTCTTGCTATTTCCGCTCGCTTAGAGATAGAGATGGAGATCCTTTGTACGCGTGCTGCCTGTGACAGCAGGTGTGCCGGCCGCCGCAGCAGCCCGGCACGGCACCGCGGCCCACCGGACAACAGCAACCGGCTCGCTCGCGTCGCATGCACCCAGAGCCAGCCAGAGCGGCGCGGTACGGTGGCGCACGCAGCCAGGGGCCCGAGTGAAAACAGCGGGGCGTGAGGTCTCGGGCAGCGTGCGCGACCTTGGTCTTTCTCGGGGTCCCCGAACCACCCCCGCCTTTGCACCGCGCCCGGCGGCCGGTCCGGGGGCAGCGTGGGGAAATCCCCCTCTCCAACGGTCGCGCCGCGCCGCTGAGGGGGTGGTTTTGGGCAGGGGAGGGGGCAAGCCGGTCGGTTTCGGCTCTAGGGTTTTGGTGCGGGGCGGGCCGGCTGCGTGCCGTACTGCCGTAGCCGTGGGGAGGCTTTTTGGTGGGCCGCGGAGGCGTTTCGGGGCTCGGTCTCGCTGTTTTTGAGCCGCGCCACGCGACTTTTGCAGAAAGCGTTTCGAAACCGAGCGAGCGAGTGCGACTGGTTTTGGGGGTATTCAATGCCCTGCACTGATCGCGATTGGCAGTTGCTCGCGGTGGGTGCGGGCGCAGAGGCTGCGCGCTCCGGCGTGGCAACGGCATTTGATGATTGATGATTCACTGACCGCTTCGGTTGGGATTTGAACATGGGGACGGGCTGCTGACGGCTTGTGGTGGTTCGAATTCGGGCGGATTTTGCTTTGTGGCGTTGGACAGAGTGAATGCCTTGGGCTCCGCATGGTAAAGACATGGCCCAAACATGGGGACGGGCACCTGCTTTCCCTCTCCTGCTTGCTTAAACAGACAAAACACATTGAAGCTACAGATAGGCCGATCCCCAAACATTTGGAAATTCAAGCGCGAACTTGTAATTTCTTTTTATTTGAGGACTTCTATCTTCTGAACGTATTAATTTCTTTTGTATATGTGGTCTTTTAAGACACTACTGGAGTACATCACTAGTTGAACCGGAATGCCACCTCATGCTGCCTTTTATCTCTACCTACAGAGACCGTACTTGGTGCAGCCATTAGCATCCATGCTACAACAATTTATCACTAGAAAAGACAAATATAGTTGGCTAACGCCGAACTACCTATTTGCTTCAAAATATATGGTGAAAAATCCTCTCTATTGCTCAAGTTTTCCTACCTCTTGTGCCTCGAGCCTCATATTATCTTGCACAACCAAAGACACATGCATTTTTCTAGTCCTACCCTGCAACTTTGGAGTAGTTCACAATTATATTGAACATAAAGGAATGTTGCTTCGCATTCAACTAGTTTTTTTTTATTCTTGAAGAACTATAGAGTATACTCCTACTCGCCCTATAAGTGGGACCGTGGCCTAGCTGCACAAAATGTCAAATGTGGTCATCAACAAAATCAAACTTGCGCAGCCACAAAGATTGTACTTTGGTGTAGCCATTGGCTTTTGTTGTTACAATGATTTATATTTATTTATTTCTATCTAAAAGAACAAAGATAGGCTGCTAACGTCGAACTACCTATTTGCTCTCTTAAAGAATATATAATTTGAAAATACGATTATCGTCTGTTAAAAGGTCAAACAAATCAATTTTAGGTATAACAACATTGTGTTAAAGAACGCCTGAAAAAAGTGCCAACTCAGTTATCAATATATACACGGCATCTATGACTGAAAATATGCTGACTTAGAGAATTGAACGTGGGAGGACGGGACATGTTCTTCTACCACCGTAAGAAATCTAACCTCTCCTAGTACTACTATGTGGACTAGAGAAAAGTGATTTCAATGATGTTTTAGAACATGAGATCACAGAAACCTGCAAAAGTACCATATGTTCGGCGTGAATCATGACACCGACTTTAGATGGAGTAATTGTGAAGGCTTTCATAGATCTGTAAAGTCAAACTTTGTTTCGGCCTAGCGGACTGGACCTGAAGCCAGTGGGCCTACAAGGGTAAGATAGGCCATAGCCCACACCACCATTCTGGTCTCTGATCTGAGCCCAAAACTTGACGATGCTGCACAGTCCAAAATCTGGGACGACAACGCGGTGGGGGTCTTCAGATCATGAACGAGCAGCCGAGCTGCTGTGTGGAGAGCGAGCATCCGCATCAAGTCGAGATTGATGAATGATGAACCGAGCTGTACAGAGTTTGTGAGCGGCATTGTTTTCTTCAATTTGATTGACTTCGTTCGATTACACGCAACTTTTTTTTTGAAGTCTCTGCCTCCGTAAATTAACGGATAAATCTGTCTCAAGGGCACATTGTTCAGTCCAGATGTGCAAATAAATAGATGAGCTTTGCTATTCAAGTGCTTAACCAAACATAATTAGAACACGACGCGGTCCACTTCTATTACAACGAGAGCCTTTTGGCAAGGAAGCAGTGAACAGACGCTTCCTAAAGTGCCCAAGCTGAAGAAGCGAACAAAAGAATCAGCTGTTATTTTGGTGTGTTAAAAATCGAATTGGAAATCAAATTAACTTGAATCGAATTCCTGATTAACTTAGTTGCCAGACAGGCGCTCCCAGGAGAACAAGCCCATCTCCTCCGCGGCGTCACCACCTCGAGCCTGCCTGTTGTGAGTCGGAAGGAACGTGAAGAAAACCGAAACGAATCAGAAGTTGTTCACTGTCTGCGTGATGTCCTGGAAGATCCTCAGCCTCTTGCCGATCTTCTCCTTCACCACTGGGCTCGTGTCGCAGCTCGCCGGCGGCTTGCAGTGTCCTCCGTTCCTCCCTTCGGTGGCTGCTGGCTCGTCGTCGAGCACCGGGCCCAGGACCGCCGCGACGAGGGCCTCGTCGAACGCGCTGTGGTCGGGCAGCTCCGGCCATCTGTCCTCAGCCGAGAGCGACTTCCTCCTGCCGCTGTTCTCGTCGGTGCTCTGCTCCTTGTCCACCACCACTGCTCCTGCCTTGTCCATGCAATTGCCGGACCGTGTCCTCTTCAGGTTGCCCAAGGGATCATGGACCGGAGCTGGCTTCTGCTGCTGCTGCTGAGGCAGTGTGTTCTGTGGCTTCGTCGCAAGTGGCGGCATCCGCAGAGAGTAGAAGGGCTGCGCGTCCACATTGAGCATGTTCGCCTGGAGCGCCGCCAGCTTCTTGCTCATGACGGCGTTTTCATCGGCGAAGTGGTCGCGCCGCGCCGGCGCCGGGACAGGAGCTGGTGCCGGAGCCGGAGCCGAAGGTGGCAGCAAGTGGTCGATGCATGGCTGCGGCTGCCAGATACTTGATGAGGATCCCAGCAGCAGCGCGTCGAAGAGCCAGCTCGTGTCGAGCTGGTCGGCGCGCGGGCGGCCGACGAGCTTGGTCTCGAGGTCCCGCAACATCTCCTGCGCGCGCTCGTAGGCCTTGAGGTGCGAGTCGGCGCCGCGCAGGCCGTCGACCGCCGCGTGGCGCACCTGCTTGAGCACGTCCTTGGCCTCGAGCACGCGGCCCTGCTTCATGAGGCAGATGCCCAGGTTGCACATCTTGTTGTTGTCCGGCCCGATGAGCAGCGCCCGCCGGTACGCCCCCTCCGCCTCAGTGTAGTTCTCCTTCTGCATCAGCGCCCATCCAAGGTTACCCTGCACGACAACACAATGTCAAGATTGATCAGCGAACAAAGATTTAGCATCTGAGTTGAAGATATGGATTCAAGCTTTGATTTGAGTTAAAAAATGAATTCAAGGTTTAATTTGAGTTGAAGATCTGAGTCGATGGTTTAATTTGAGTTGAAGATATGAATCGATCGTTTAATTTGAGTTGAAGTTACGAGTTGGAGCTTTAATCTGCAAGAAACTACAAGAATTGAGTGCACTTACAAGGAGCCTGGTGGCTTCCTGCTCGAGGGTGACCTGGAACTTGCGGCCCTGCGACCGCGCCGTCTTGGTGCGCTTGCCGTTGAAGGCGTGGCCCTGGTGGATCAGCTGCAGCTTGTGCTTGAGCAGCGAGATCTGGTCGTCCAGCCGCCCGCATCTCTGCGCATCGCAACACCAGCAGGAACGCACTCAAATTCAGTACCATCTCAGATGCACCAATCCAACTTCCAACACATACGTGCACACAAGGTTTGATCGATGCGTGGGAGGAGGAGAAGGACGCGAACCTTGTAGAGGTCGAGGAGGATGTTGTCGAGCGATTCCTGCGCCTGGTCGGAGCACCGGCTGCGCAGCGACTTGATGGCCTCGATGGCCTCCTCGGCGCGGTTCTGCTGCTTCATCACGATGGCCATGTCCTTGAGCGCGCTGTCCACGCGGTCGCCGGCGTTGATCGCCGACCAGAACAGCGCGATAGCCTTCTCCGGGTCCTTGTCCACTAGCTGCACCACCGACGCCGGGGGGCACGGCAAATCCGATCAGATTGAATCCAATTCGTCCGCACCACACAGCGTCATCCACCGAGAGAAACTGACCTGGACGCGCTTGGCCCGCACGTAGGGCGTGTCGCCGACGGGCACCTTGTGCGCGACGTGGAAGGAGTCGGAGTGGGTCCGGACCATGGCCGCCGCCGCCGGCTTGATGGGCGAGCAGGGCGCCGACTTGGTCGGCCGGAGGAGCCCCACGGCGGCGGCGTTCCACGGCTCCTGCTGCATCTGCTGCATCATCGTGGCCTCGATCTCCTCCTCCTCGCTTGCGAAACGAGATGATCCAGGAACGGAACTGAGCGAGAGGAGGGGAAAGCGGCGCGGTGGCAGTAGGCTGGTAGCGGGGCATTGGATTCCGCAGTAGATATATGAATCGGTCTGAGGGGGTCCGACCGTTGGAGAGCTAGCCGTTTGGGGAACTAGCCGTTGGGACTTCCTGGGCCTCGGCTCCTTCCGTTCTGACTATAGCTGTCACGGCCCACTACCCCTTCCTGGGCCTGGCCTAATCAAATGGGCCGAGGCATTCGTCGAGTCGTTCGCCCATCTGTTTCCTCGCTGGCATATGTTGATCCCGTGTTGTCGTTGTCGAGTGTCGACGCCGGCCTCGCTTCCTTGTGCGCGCCGCGCGCCGGCGCGGCTGCCGGCTGGAGATGGGTACCGCCGTCGCGGCCGAGTTTCGCGGCGACATTATTGAATGTGTGGAGTGCAGGGTGTGGATTTGTGTCACACCTGCGGCCTTTTCCTCTGTTGAGTGACTGCGCGGGCGGCCGCCGCTGTGGGACGCGAGGTGTTCGACGAAATGCCGGAGCGCTGCTGGACGAAAGCTACGGTGTAGTGGCAGGAGGACGTGTCGTCAGATGGGAAGTGGCGCCGGCCGGGATGGGCTGGTCACGCTATCTGTCCGGAAATAGAACGGTGGCCATTGGTGAAATGGAGCACCGACACCAGGGCGCACAGCTCACAGCGTTGTAAGTGGTCCAGATCCGAACCTCGGCGATGCTTACATTTCTCGTTCAAATAGAGACATGTAGTTCTTGTGCTGCTTTCCCGTATATTGTTACCTTGTCAGACTCAATGAATTGCGGTTGTCTTTGCAAGGTCCGCATTGTTTACGTCGTTTTACTGTGTTAATGTTAATTGATCGATTATGCTAGTGTTGTAATCTGTTGGCCCAGTGTACAGTGGATTCCCATCATGCTCTACCACAGAAAATTATAAGATGAGATTAATCGTCACTTGTCTGCAAACACGTTTTTATCCGTGTGAAGCAAATTTCTGAGCAAGTTGCATTGCAGGGGTAGTGATTGTCTTGCAACTGTACGTATCAGCTGAGAGTGGCGTATTTACAGAAATTACATCCCCTGGTAATAAACTAGATATGCCAAGACATTGTTTTTAGTTTTAATTTGAAGGTAATTCTATGGGAGACAAACTGAACTAGGGTACATGGTGGAATCTTTGGTTGTTTCTTTCTTTGTAGAAATCCACTGATTCGGACAGAGTCAAAGGAGCATTGAAAGCATTTTATGTCATCTGTTGGTGGATCCACTCGAAAAAGGAACTCAAGGGACACGGTAAGCATGATATTGTGTTGGATTTAAGCACCAGGTTACCTTTTAATATAACAAACTGCTGGAGCATAAAAAGGTTACCATCTTCACCCAACAAATTAAGCCTCTTTTAGATAAACAAATCTTTTTGAAATTTGATTTTTAAGAAAAAAACATGTTGGAATCCCAATTTTTAGAACAGTATTTTTCTTTCATGGGTCCAATTTCATGCAATGCTTTCTCTTTATGTTCTCATTCCAATGGCAAAGTATTATGTCAGTAACGACTTCTGATTGAGCTCTGATTTGGAATTATGCACATAAGTCTAGGGCATAGTCCTCATGTTTTCTTTATCTACTTGAATACAGTGAAAGTCTCTGGTTGTCAGGCAGTGTACTAGTGATGAAGGTTTTCTAGTCAATTTCCTAATGAAGTAGGAACAATGCCTGTTGAAGCTGGAATAGCACAAATTTGATGTTCTGATGAATTGGGGTTGAAGTCATGGAGACAATCACCACACCTAACCCAATAATAGCCATTTGCACAGAAGAATGCGAGGACTGGTAGGTAGAGAGAAGATTAAGAGCGTGAAAGGATGATGCCTGCTGGGAGTTTGGAGCTTTATGCAGGCCTATAAGGGGCATGTAGGCAGGAGGAACAAAGAGGGAGTTAGGACAGAGGAGTAATGGATAAGTACCGTTTGTGTTTGTGCCGTGTGGTAGGGAAGGCAAATTCGCCTGTGACTCCCTTGAAGAGACGACAGCAAAAGAGCTCCTTGACCAACCTCTCTCCTTTCCTTCTTTCTCCTTCCCTCTAACCCAAAACAGCCCAGCTTGCACGAGGAGGCTTGCACCACAAGTGTGTGGCTAAGAAGTGGAAGGTAGAACTAATGCACATAAGCGACACCACATCTCAACTATAAACCATTTCCCTACCCTCTTGCCTGACTTCATGCTTTCTAGAACTAGTGCCTACCATTTAACTACTAAAAGTCATGATGCTAGTGCGTTTCGTTCAGTGATTGCACTCCTTTTGCTAGTTAGGGTGGTGATTAGGTACAACCGAAGTGGTTTACTAGATATAATTAAGTGCACAAAAGGGAGCTATTAAGAATGTATAAAATCAGTCGGTAACAAACTGACAGGACCTAAGCTCGATTTATAGCTAACTAGCTTGTTCCTGCTTGGTAATAACAATTAAATACAAGTTTTTCTTAGCTAATTAGCTGTGTGACAAAGCAGTTTGGTGTGTAACACTCTGACTCAGTTGTTGCCTGCACTTTGTTGAAATGCTTGATTTTCAAATACACCTCTTGTCATAGATGTTCTATAAACCTGTACTGCCAAACAATATAAACTGTTTATACATCTGTTATGAAATGCTCAATTTTTCATTGATTTTCGCCTGAATAAACCCATATCCGCATTTATCAAATCAGTAAGAAATCTCAGATATAAAATCAAGTCATCTGCTAAAAAGAACAAAATTTAGAGTTAGATCTGGAGCTATGGTCACTCAATGACAACAAGAAAGAAATAAGGGGAGACACCAGAAACATAAACAGTGCGGACCATTGTGAAGTGTGGAGTCCCAATCATTCTGGCCCCAACCGAAACTAATGGTTAGGGATATTTCCTCTCCTTGCACCCAACCAACTATGGTCCAAAGTTTGGTAACCATCCCGAAACGAATATATTTGGTAGACAAAAATAATGTAAGCCCATCTGGATTTTGTCACAGATATGTAAGTTCCTCTTAACAAGCAACAATTAATGGTCCACCTCGCGAACCCATAATTTCATCTGCTTCCCATCTTCCGCAAAATGCAATGCCCACAGCCTTTACTAATGCAGAAAATGTCCTAATTTTGTAGGAAATTCAATGCCTTGATAAATTCAGTATTCCAATAGCTGATGAGCAATAGAATGCACACATGTTTGAATTGGAAGAGGTCCTAATCATAGTTGATGTATTATTAAGGATCACAGATAGTGTTTAATTATTGCCATGTCGATTTGCCTATATAAATACGATATCCACATGATCTGCCTTGTTGTGGAAAGATAAACGATACAGATGCTGGAGTAATGCGTTTGGTGAATTTTTAATTTATGGTTGACCAAACAGATGAACTAACCTAGATGAGAGTACTATAAAACAAAAGCTCCACACGGAAGTAGGTTGATCGGAGTGTGACAATATCTATGATTCTGGAAACAAAATTATTCTAGACAAAATAAACTAAACAATATAGTGGGTGGCCAATAACATTCATTTAGGGAGTACCAGATGCCAATTCTGATTGGCTCTATTTTATTCAGGAATAAACAACGAAAATGTCCATGATTAGGGGTTCCTTAGTTTTGGACCCCGTCCTGTTTTTTTAGTGCAGGTATCAGCATATGGGTTCGAAGGTACACCAGAAACATTTGCCTTGTTAAACAAAGAGGTGCCAAGGTGAGTAGAGCTGGTGAGATCAGGCTGTTTTTTAAAAACACATGAATAACCCTTTGCACAACTGCTACTTCTGTCCTAGTGTACAGAATAAATCATTTTCATGTCTGACACGATCGTGAGGGACTCCATGATCAATTTGCACTGAATGTGTATTACGGTTTGCTTTTAACAAAAAAAAAGGTGAGCCAGATGACAGCCCCCATGTCTGTAATCCTCATCTTTACCTCCTGTGCAGGGCATCTGTGTTTCACGGGGTTGCGGTGGGGGCCCTGGCAAATCGGCATCAGCAACAGGGAAAGGGCGATGAACCTAATCCATCCATCACCCTAACCAAATCAGGGACAGGTTTGCGTCAGGGAGGGGTGGTGGCGGTGCGGTTAGTTAGCTGTTAAAACCCCCATCCGTCATCGTGCTGGAGCGGAGGTAGGCATCGGCATCCATCCATCCATCCATCCATGAGCACCACACACGGTTGGCGCGCGCGTCGCTTGCCTCACTTTACACCTACCTGCCCGAGGTTCCGTTCCACGGCCGTGGCGCGGTGCCCGGCGCCCCCCGTGGCCTCTCGCTTTGCGATGAAACTGGTAGCAAACCAGTGGCAGCGATGAGGTCATGGAGGCCTGGGGAAGAGGGAGGCCTACCGGCCTAACCTTTTTCCCACCAACTCAGCCAGCCAGCCCTCTAGAAGACCTCCTCCCCCCGATCCAGTCAAGTGCCTATAAAATCCAGGCCCCCCTCCACCCACCCTCGGCTCGCAGCACCGCAGCAGCAGCAGCAGCATCAACCTCCACTGCAGCAAGGGCAAGGCCAACGCACCGAGGGAGGGGAGGGGAAGAAAGCGGCGGCAAAAGGATCCTCGGGAAAGCAGCAAGCAACATCGCCGGTCTGGTCCTGGTTCGTCGGCCGCCATGGGGAGGTCGCCGTGCTGCGAGAAGGCGCACACCAACAAGGGCGCGTGGACCAAGGAAGAGGACGACCGGCTCGTCGCGTACATCAAGGCCCACGGCGAGGGGTGCTGGCGCTCGCTGCCCAAGGCCGCCGGCCTGCTCCGCTGCGGCAAGAGCTGCCGCCTCCGGTGGATCAACTACCTCCGGCCCGACCTCAAGCGCGGCAACTTCACGGAGGAGGAGGACGAGCTCATCATCAAGCTCCACAGCCTCCTCGGCAACAAGTACGTTCGCGCCATGCATCCATCCCTCATCACCCCACCGCTCGCGGCATTCACACCATTTCCTGACCTGCTCTCTGCTTCGTCTCTGTTCGGTGCAGATGGTCCTTGATCGCCGGGAGGCTGCCGGGAAGGACGGACAACGAGATCAAGAACTACTGGAACACGCACATCCGGAGAAAGCTGCTGAGCCGGGGGATCGACCCGGTGACCCACCGGTCGATCAACGAGCACGCGTCCAACATAACCATATCGTTCGAGGCGGCGGCCGCCGCCGCCGCGGGCGAGGACAAGGGCGCCGTGTTCCGGCTGGAGGAGCCGAAGGCGGCGGCGGCGATCGGCCGCGATCAGAACCCCGTCGACTGGGGCCACGGGAAGCCGCTCAAGTGCCCGGACCTGAACCTGGACCTCTGCATCAGCCCGCCGTGCCAGGAGGAGCCCCTGAAGCCGGTGAAGCGGGAGGCCGGGCTCTGCTTCAGCTGCAGCCTGGGGCTCCCCAAGAGCGCGGACTGCAAGTGCAGCAGCTTCCTGGGGCTCCGGACCGCCATGCTCGATTTCAGAAGCCTCGAGATGAAATGAGCCTCTGTTCCTCCCTCTAGTCTCTCCCGTTTTGTCACCCCTGGATATTTGGTTAGCTCTCGACTCCCGTAGGTGAAAATAGTAGCGAGTGAAAAGAGAAAAGAGAGATAAGAAAAGAAAAAAAAGTGAGGATTTGTGCCCTGGATCTTCCCTGCTCCCTCTCTCTCTCTCTCGTTGCTCCGTTTTGCTTCTCTGTAATTACCATCACCCCAACTGATGATCATGGGCAATAATATCTGCTGCTAGGCCTAGGCTCTCTGTAACTTGGCAACAACAATCCCGTCTCCAGGAGACCAGGTTCAGTGCCCCGTGCGCCCGTGCGGGTTGCCTCAAAGACACTGGACGGCCATGTGTTGAGGCGTGAGCCGGATCCTACGTTTACCGAACCACTAAACCCGGCATGTGACCGTCGCCTAATCCTGCAGGCTCGATAAAGCGCCTCGTGAGTTAGACCACGCCTTCCTTTTCTCCATTCCAATCCGACCCTGCTTTGCACACACGGCACATACGTGGATGCCTCTTTCTACCGGTATGTACCACTGCAGCAGCAGCAGCCCGCAAGACCACAAAAAGAGAAAAAGCGACGCCCCGGCTCTTCTTTAATCTCGCCTGCCGCTGCTGCTTCTTATCCTCGCCGATCAAAAGGGGGGTTTTACCTTGCCACTGCTGGTAATGGAGGAGCAACCAAGCGTAGAAGGCAGGCAGGCCGTGAGGTGGCACCGCCCGGAAACCATATTTGTTTACGGGGCTTGTTAGGTAAGAGGCGGCCGCACCTTTCCTAACCCGTCTCGCCCGGTCGCCACCCCGGCGACGCGACGCGGTGGCCGACGGGGGGCGCGCGCGGGCGGCAGGCCCTGGCGTGGCCTGCGGAAAAGGGCAGCGGGTCTTGGACGGGACCCCGCCCAACTTTCCCGTGCGCGCGCGAGCTCGGCGTCCGTTATGAATGCCATCGGCGGCGGGCGGCGGTGGCAGCGGTGGCTCGGTTGGGTTGGTTGGTTGGTGTTGGTCGCGGGGAACGGCGGGAAACGAACGGACGGCGAGCCGGTGACCGTGCTGTTTTCTGGCGCGGGATTGCGGTGGGCGACGCGGCTGCGGCTCCGCAGGCCGGCCGGGCTGTTGCTTCCGCTGCTCGGTGCGCGTGGCGTCTGACGGCAAAAGCGCCCCGTCCCGTGACGTCCTCCGCGCATAACGGCATCGCCGGGAGGGGGAGACGTAGGAGGGGTACGCCGGTTTCCGGAAACACCCGGCACGTACGTCCACGGAAAATAGCAGCCGGCGTGGAGGACGGAGAACTCTTTATACGGCCGCCGCCCGCCGGCTACGAAACAAGGTGCTGCTGATACAGTAGATTAGCTTCGGCCTGTGATGATCTAAGCTCGTGCGTAACACCGGTTCGAGTACGGTTGGGTTTGTCGTTGCAGAGAAGAAGAAAAGATTATTATCGCCGCACCGGTTCCGGTCTAGCTAGCCTCACGACCTCACGCATCGGTTAGCGGTTTGGAAGCGTGTACGAAGGTCCAAACACTGACCTAGTAGATATGTACATGGACGGCTAAAATTTTCCTTTCTTCTTCTTCTTCTTCTTCTTTTTTTTTGCGAGGGTGTTGCCATTGTAAAACATTTAGTGTCACCATGTTTAGTTACCGCACCGGTTAGTTTACTCTCATCAACGCTGATGTAAAGCGACGCTGTTTTGTCAGGTTCCGGATGCGAGCTTCCACTGATGGATCACACATCGCGGCCCAAGCCGACTACAAAAATATATCGAGTTATTACCTTGGTAACAAAAAGAAAGAAAATGCCGGGAGGGATTTCCATCTCCCCCACCTTATCTCTGTCGTCGCTGCTCGCTTAGCATCTAATCGCTATCACTTTCCACCGAAAGCAAACCGCCAGTGCCTGCCTATCCGTCCGAGATAACACGCTCGCTAGTTTTATGGGGGTTGCTGTGGCTGCGCTCTTGTTCTCTTGCAGGTTACGAGCCGCAGAGCTGCTGCTACTACCTGACAAGACAAGCAAGATAAACAACGCAACTAATTCTCTTGCATTAGCAGAACTCGCATTAGGAACGCACTGGTCAGTTCCTAATGAAATCTTTGATTTTCTCCGTTTTTCCCCTCTTTTCTTTTGCGAAAGGAATGATTTTGCGATTGATAAGGCTCAGAAAAAAAACAAATATGGTTCGGGATTAAAGATGCAAACATGCAAATCCTGCGGATGATCTGGCGCAGAGAACCTGAGCAGCCACGGAGGGGGACATCCGGGCAGCGATTGGCTGACTCGGACAGTACTCCCATGCAAGTGCCAGCACTGTCAGAAGTCAGAACACGCTTTCACAATGCAGTCGGCGCACAGGCGAAGGCGAGCGACGGGGTGAGCGTATCATGGCGCTGTGGGCCGGACGTACGGGAGGATCCGATCGGGTCGGGTGCACGGGCCGGCGCGGCGCACGGCAGGGGTAGGTGGCCAATCCCCATTAAGAGCAGAATAATGGCCGGCTGGGAGCAGGCGACGTCCGACGTGGGAGGAGGAGAATGAAGGCAGCGGGCGGCTCGCAAAACGCCGGTCTCAGCGGGCGGAGACGCGCTGCGCGGGCGGTGATTGGCTGAGCAGCGTTGCAGCAGCGGGGGCCCGCCACTGTGCCGATGTGCTCCCAGCCGGTAGCCGGTAGCCAGCCATGCTCTAATTAACTGCCGACATGGATGCATCCCCCTGGCCGTTCGCTAGCCGGCTACAGCCTCCAGCTACAGGAGGGGCTCGTCAGGGCCGCGCCGTCTTAATGCTGCTAATCAATTGATTAGTACTATCCCTGATCGAGCTGCCATGGGGTTGGGTTAGTTTAGCTCGCGATTAAACAAGGACTTGTTGTGCTGGGGCCCTCGCCAGGGTGGGGCTGATGGAAAGTGGTGATTCGGCAGCTCCCCATCATCAATGAGCTGATGGGGGCTCCTGTTTAACGGTAAGCTAGCTGTTCATGAGCTCCACTGCTGATGAGGGCCTGTTTGAAGGAGAAAGATGGATAAAATCTTTACATCGATTGGTTCCTTTCAAAAAGGCCTTGATAGTAGTATTTGCACAAACATCCCCTAGAAAAAATAGTATTGCACAAACCAGCTCACGAGGAGCGAGGGCATTTCAATTTTTCAACCTTATGTTAGGACATATATGCATCATATGATTTTTGTTTATGGTGCCTTATAGAGTAAAACGTTGATAGGTTATTATATAGTACGAACTACTACGAAGTGGCCGCAGTTTCTGCACTCGTGTCAATATCAATATTAATTCTCATCCATCAAATCGTAATCCTATACGACCTTGAAACAGTTCTCAGTTCGTGACCTATACCAAGTTATGAACCGATGAAAAAGAAAGTGAAATTTTCACGCTGATTGAGTTTGTGAGGATCTTACATAAGTTCAAAGTGACTGGCAAGTAGACTGATGCAACTAAAACATTTCACTATTTGCATTGAGTCGTCTTAGTTTGTGCACTGTTGGATCATAGCATTTCCCAGTTGTGCGGTTGGGCGATTGGATCATTTGTTTGATCCAAATCATGTCATTGTTATCCCTGCAGGCAGATATTCTAAATGCAAGCCGAGCTAATTGGTGCGGCTCCCAGGTGAGGAGCGCACCCGCCCGGCTCGAATTCGGGCGCTTGCACGCTGGGGCGTGGCCCCTCTGCGGCACGTCCCAGGCTGCCACGGTGGCACCGGTGGACCCCTCTTTTAACCTTACTTAGTGAAAAAAAAGCGTGCACGTGTAGACGTGCACCCTATTCCTACAAAAATTTTAAGCGACACTACAATTCAAAATTGTTACTAAAGTGTAATTGCTCTGTGTAAGACAGAGCATGGTTTCAGAAAGGCATTGACTTGATGACCAGTCATTTCCCCCCTTAATTTTCATGGTTCATGTATAGTTGGTGTTCACTGGACTCAAGCCACCTCCAAATAATGGCATTGATCCTCCTTTGATAAGATATCATTCTCCAGGATAATACAACGTACATACTGTCATGCAGACAAGCAACACACCAGCTAGTGTTCATACTACCGGGGAAAAAATAAAAAATAATAGTGTTCATACCAAACAAAAACTATTGGAGGTGAGTACAAGGCAGTATTTGGATCGAAGAAAAGAAATACAAAGTAATGTACAAGCGACAAGTCATTTTCTTGTGGCTACCTACCAACTCGTTAATTTAGGGCAAGTTCGGTAGGTAGCGCGGATCAGAGCAGCCCCCACGCTGCCTCGCGCTCTTTTTCTATTCCACATCGTCGTCTCCTGGTCCCTTCTTTATTTTCTTCCCCCAGCAGTGCTCGCAACTGGGCTGTAGACCACGCGCACGCATGCGTCACGGCGTCCCTGGTAGTTGATCCGTATGAAACTATTGTACTTGGATAGGGAGAGAGAGAGAGAGAGAGAGAGAGAGAGAGAGATAAGATGCATCTATAAATACAGCTAGCGTGGCCGTCGGAGTCGCTGTCATGACATACTAACGGTGGAATAATCAAGTGTTGATCTCCGCCTCCGTGTCAGGCGCACACTCATGCACATTGTCAAGGCGATAAACAAGTGGTTTAAAAGTACACGACCATTTGGTTTGGAGGATTTTTATTCCGTTTTCCTCTGTTGATGTGTGGCATGCATTGTATTTCGGCGGTTGAGGAAATTCAATTGGAGGAAATAATTCCGCGGCCGACAGACCTGATCGGCCTGCGTGAGCAGCAAGTGTGGCGATGGTGACGGCAGGCCACACCTTGATTCCTCCCAACTGTTAAGAGTACCATGCGGTTTTATTGATGATTTGTTGTGCTTGGTATTTGGTGTTTGTTGCGGCTGTACGGGGTTGTTTGGTTGGCAGCCCTCACACGCCACGCCACATGTGCGGCCGCCATGCAAATTTTGGTCACTGTTTGGTTGACGAGGCAAGTTAGGCTGCCACAGTTTTTCAGAGCCAAAACTCGCCACACTCTGTGGCGGTCGATTTGCTCGCCACAAGCTGTGGCGCCGCCGCACATATGGTGGCAAATGATGGCTGCCAACCAAACAGCCCCGTGGTGTGTTCTTGGAGTTCTCTCATCCATCGTCTGTGTATGCATGATTTGTTGAAATGCTCAGCCATGTGATTTAAGGTGTGAACAATTATATTAGCTAACCAACGGATAATCCAAACTCATGAGACCATGGATATACTTTTTTTTATGGTGAATCATGAATGTGAACAATTAGCCGACTGATAGTAATCAAACCCGTGCGAGACTGTACCTCTCTTTTTAAAATGCTAGCAGACAATTTTATTTATGCGGAACAAAACAACAATAAAGTAAGTTTCAGCAGAAATAATATGGAAAATGCTCGTTGTGACGGTACACCAACCAACCATGAGGTCAAGTGACCAAGCAAGGCTGCAAGGGCCAAGGGCGCCGCTGCATTTAAAATGCGCAGGGTGGGAGCCGTCCAATGGGGGAACGGATAGGGATGTCGAATCGGACGAGGGGCCAGGGTATCTGCCACCGTGCCACGGCCATGGATGCAGCTGTTTCAGAAAGCAAAAGTCCACGTCAAATGCCCTGTCAATTTTTTTTTCCTCTTCTTCGTCGGAACGGGGAGAGGGACATTCTCACTGCTCTTCCGTTCCGTCACAGGCCGGTCCTGTACTGTTCCTGTCAGTGAGCTACGGGTAGGAGAAACGGAAACCTGGATGCATGGTGGACTGACTCGGCAGATTCTCTCCTTGGCGTGGTCGTGGAGACCGAGGGAGAAGAGAAGATCGGGGGCTGCTGCTCCGTTGCCTGCCAATCATTCGGTCATCCATCCACTTCAGCCTCCCGGGTGGATGGATCCGAAGACAGGGCTCGCCAGGGCGTGCGTGTGCGTTGAATGCTATGCTCCTTGGAGCTTGGGGATGCTGAAATCTTGCACATGTTCACACCGAGTTCAGTTTGTCATGAGCAGCTGCAACATCATCTCCAGACGAGATGAGATTGTTCAGGGTGAAAGTTGCTTGCAGAGAGATATTTTCAGACAGGTGGTGGTAGAAAAAAAAAGCGCAGCGTACCTGACTTTTTCCAGCAACAAGTCCAGTACTGTACCGGGTGACAAGCGACTCGTGAGAAAACCGACGGATCACTTCGCCCGCGGTGAAGTTTTCCACGCACGAGACATCCGGACCAGGGCGATCCCGACTGCCAACCTCCAGCTAGGGGTTCAGCGACGCTAACACCCTGGCTCTTTCCTATCAAGAACGCCCGTCCGGCACCCCGTCCGCTGTTCATGCCGTCACCGGCCGGCCTACCCCATCCGTACACCAGGAACCAGGAAACGTTGCCGGTACAGATACGCATCGATCACGACCGCTGCTGCGTACGCGAACTTGAGTGCTCATCGGCGCTGCGGGAGGAAGAGGTGACGCCGGTGGCGGGCCAGGGCAAAAGTATCTGGCGTGCGCTCGGCACCAGTTGGATCGTGCTCGCTTGGCAAAAGCGCAGATGCCACTCGCAAATATCTGGCCTGACGATCCACGCTGCAACTTGGTGCGCGCGGTCTCGCCAGCAGCACCAGCAGCACCGAAACCACCACCACCTCTCTCGGTGCTGCGCGCGCACTGGATCCCGGGGAGAACGCGATCGCGCGGCGTCACCCACTCAAGCAAGCGTACGTGCGCCGCGCACACAGCGCGCGCACGTCGTCGGCAGCGCTGCTGGTCTCGCCTCGCTCGCCGCGCTTATCCCTTGCTACATGGAACGGCCGGCCGCGCCGGGGCCGCGCGGGGACGAGGCGGCCGCGGCGGAAAACGACCCGTCGTAGCGGTGCGCTAGCAAGTCCGAAGTCCAGCAGTGCGAGGAGCATGGCCTCTGCTCACAAGGCTGCTCTCGGTTCGCAAGCGTAACCACCCATGATCACCACATCGCTGTCGTGTCCAGGTAGGCGATGGCGGGGCGCCATTGGAGGGAGGCGCGCGCCTAGATTAGGTGGTTGGTACTTGGTACCGCCCGCAACTTTCCCTTTCCGTCCCCGTCCCGTCCCGGGGGCCCGCCGTGACATGGAGGCGAGCGGGGGGCGGTGGTTGGTTGGCAGCATGGGACGGGACCCCGGCCCCGTCGCTCGCCGGAGCTCCTCCCCCTTCCTCCCTCGTCCTCGGTCTTATCCGAAACCACGGGCTCCTCGCTTTTCCTGATTTGGCAAAACTGTCAATCACTTTGCTAATCGCCATGGATTAACCTGAGCAGATTATAAAAATCGACAAGGTTAGCACCTACTTGCATGTAATGGGGCACACCTCCCTGCCCACTGCTCCCGATCGAGCCCAATAGAAGAGAAGCCTTTTTCTTGGTGTTGGTGGTCAACTCTAGTTGCCTCCGACGTTGAGAGTGATCGGTCTCTTTTCAGACTGCTTTACCGGCTGATTGGCCAGGCTAAGAATGTTGCGTTTGTGTGTGACGTCACAACACAAATGGCAAAAAAGGGCTGCCAGGGTATCCAATCGGTGCTTGTATTTGCTCACCTGTTTCTAGAAAAGAGGTGGTAGCAGGGGGGTTAAAATCGTGCATGGTGAGTAGGTGGTCATAGCGCAGAGAGGGAGCCGGGCCGGTGCCGGTCATGTCGATATGATGGTGTTGAGGCCGGAGTGCCCAGCGGACAGCTACGTCCCAACCTCGCCATCTGGTGCGAGCATGGCATGTTGCTCCATCGTGCACATGCGCTAATCCAGTCGCTAGCAACCCAAGCTTTCATGATGAGAGCTTTTCTATAACGCAGGGGTGTTTCGCAAGAAATAGGTCAGGTCCTGCAGAGAAATCTGCATATATTCCCTTTTTTTTGAAAGACATCTGCAGAAATTCCTTCGTTCCAAACAGTGTCATAACTATCTCTGTTTTCCTTCTAATTTATGAAACAGGAGGAGCGAGTGTCAACTAAAAAAAAACCACATGACGATGTTCTTCTACATGGCATCACTGAAACTTACTAAAATTTACCAGAGATTAGATCAGAAAATTCTCAACGAAGCATATTTCTTCTGAACAAGCATTTTTTTTTCATCTCCGCGGATCAGAAATTCAGAACATATATGCATATCAGAGATGATAAGTCTCTCTGCTGATTCAGAGATTTGGCAGCCGCTTTCTGCTCCTGGAACTTTGAGCAACCAATAACTCGCACACATCAAAGACTTCCAGGTCTTCATCCGCTCATCGTGGACTAGATGATTGAGCAGGTGACACTTGAAGCGTGTGCGTCCAGCCCACGAAAACGAGGCTAGAAATGTGCGTGCACTGGCACATGGCCGACGCCTGACGCTCTGCTAGTGTTTGTGTGCACGCCTGGTGTACATAACATGGGCGCCTACGTTGACGCCGTTTTTTCTGTCCCGGAAGCAGTTAGCCGCTCATGTATTTGGGCACGTCACAGGTTAGTGTTCTTCATCTTTATTAAAAACTACCGGCCATGTTTGACAGCAAAAAAGAATTTGGCAGCCGGCCGGTGATGCGCCGGACGTGCTCGATGAACAGAGAGAGAGAGAGGTCCACCGCCTGACGGAGCACATCAGCTCTGAATTCGTGGCTTCCTTCCTGCATCAGAACAGGTAGGGAAAGAGTCTGCAAATCCATTCTTTTTTCTTGTTTCTGGAACCAACAACGATGTAAACTGGAAGAATAATGCAAATTTATCCTTTTTTCATTGGAGTTTCTGGAGCCAACATTGATATAAGCCGGAGGAGGATAGGGTGCTCTGACGTGTTAGCAGAGCAACTCTCCAGAGAATTCTCTCTCCGCATCAGGTTTTGCTCGTGCTGCATGAGAGCAGCAAAGAGACTACAGCCTGCAACTCGTTGATTGGCTCCTGAGGGCAAATCCAGAGGTAGAAAGCAGCAGCGTTATCAGTAAAAAATATTTGTCAGCCAACGTGACATTACCAAGAAAGCACCATCGTTATCATCTGATATTACCATGAACCCAAATGACACATCCAGGACGACTAGAGAAACCATTGTATGTCAGCCTGTTTAAATATTTGCCAGATGCGTAAGGCTCAGCTGGACAAACCTGCTACAATCCATGGAATCACAGAACCGCTGAAAAGGCACAAAGAAATAATGCCCAGCCCATAAGACACGAAAGGCAAGATAATCCATTTATAAGACCTGGCTGTCTTTTCTTCTTTTCCGTGAACCAATAAGTAACAGGTGAACAACCTCCGGCTGCAGGATTTAAAATCCTGCAGCCCACAGGCCCAGCAAAGTCATTAGGAGAAACGTAATCAGGTGTGTGACGATAAAAGTTCGAACTGTTCAGCAGATATAGCAAATGAAATTGAAGCATTCCGAACAAGGCATGTAGATGAGCACATTGCACAGCATGCGAGTCTACGGGCATAGAAGCATACAGTTTGACCTAACAATCTAGCATTCCTCTAAAACAGTTAAGATAGTGTATGGAACATAAAAAAGAGACACACAAAGTGTTGATCGAAGGCACAGCAGAAGCCAGAATTAGGTGTCCTTTGGGGCACCCTTCTTTGCAGCCTCAGCTGCAGCCTTCTCTGCCTCAATCTCGGCAACATATTCATCAATCTCAGCCTCCTCAAGTTCACGGAGACCATCCTTCTTTGTCATCATTGCAACCTCGATGTTCTTCCCACCACTTTCAACAACCTGAAGGATTATCAGTATGTAAATAGTTGCTAAACAGAAACTGAATTGAGAAGCTGAACAGAAGGTACAAGTAACAACACAGCAACAAGAGAGCTTAACAAATGATTAAGGGGGGAACCAAGCAGCTCCCTATGGAGTTTGATATCCAAGTATAAAAATAAAACTGGATGTAAACAAGAAAGCCACCAAAAATAAATAAAAAATCTAGGTAAAGAATATAGGGGTGAATGTGATCAATATCTACTCTTTGAATGCTAAAACAATGATGCTGAATTGGTGCATAACATAATCTACAAATACTCATGGAACACTTAATACAATGATGGTGAATTGGTGAACAACAGATCTCCTTGCACCTCGTACTGGCAGTCTGGCACTAGCGTCATTACTAGACTGATTACATATATGATTTATCAAGCTTCATTTCTAAAGGCTGAGGAAGTACATCAATATCTTTCTAAACCTACCTATTGACATTATATGGAGAATTCAGGTCCGCCCTCTTTGCTGTACCATGTATATGAGGTAAAACTAAGAGACAATTGCATATTTCCCCCTACTTTATACCCCTGACTGGAATTTGCCACTAAAAAACAAGAACTGCAAATTTGCCACCTGCCGTTTTCTACTAATATGTTTATCCTGGCTAGAATAGTTAAACTTAGTGCACAAAAATAAATGAAAAAAAGCATAGTGATGCACAAAGAAAATAATGCCCATACCCTTATCTACATCTACATGTTCTTCTTTGGTATTCCCTTCATTCTCGAATCTCTCTCGACCTCTGCTCATGCATGAGTCAGGATCCTCGATCTCCCCTTGAAATTGGTCGCAGTGGAGGGGGCAGCGACAAGGTCTGCAGTGACAGATTTCGGCTGGGAGGAGCAGCTTCAGCTAGGGATTTGGGGATGACGAGCGGCAGTGTTGGGCATGTGGGGATGCCGCAGCTCGGGGGCGACAAGCAGCTATACCCCGACGGAATGGGCAAATGCACTGCTGCGGTTTGGCAGGATGGCCTGGGCACAACGCCGGATACTTGGGCCTGCGCAGTAAGGACGCCACGGGTGGCCATGGCCCGATGACCTATGGTACATCGTACAACAACACTTGGGGCCAATGTGAATTGGTTGGTGCGGTTGACCTGGGGCCTGTTTGGAGAATTAGCCCTTGGGCTAATTCGAGGACTAAAGTTTAGCCCCTATAGCTGTTTGGATCCTTGGGTAATTTGCTTTTTAAATGCATATATCCCAATCATTGGCTCTACCTTTCATGCGCTTGGGGTGGGGGAAAGTGATTTTTTTTTTTTGGGGGGGGGGGGTGGGGGGGGGGGGGGGGGGGGGGGCGCTAATTCACTTTAGGCCCACTAGTTTGGCTCCTTTAGGGCTAAAATGGGCTAAAAGGGAGGGGCTAAAAATTTGACCAAACAGGCCCCTAGGACGGCAGTTCGCGTGGTACAGGTGGCCAGCTTTTAGCAGTCAACTAAAGCCGAGTAATTCAAGAAAATTCTTTCAGAATATAGCGACCTGGATTTTCTCACAGTACACCCCCAATCGCTTTTCTATTAACATTGCTGAGTCATACGATCATATGCTAGATTTTCATTAGAATTGAACCTTATATTGCAAAAATTTGAAAAATTAGGCTCTAAAAGATAAAGAGAATCTGACACAAAAGAAATCCAGTTCCCTTGTACTAGATACAAAGAAACTGATTCCGCAGTTGCCTTCCATGTTTAGCAAACATCTTGGAGAAACAAAGAATGCTATGCATGTCAGAACAAATGACAAATCTGGTACAACATTATTCAGCTCCTTCACATTTTGACCTAAGTTTTTCAGAGGAGGTGCTACTGGATATGATTGCTGTGCTGTGTTAGGCTGCTGTTCATACAACTCAATGAGAACATAATCTACCAGACAGACTACTCCACTTTTTTAAAAAAGAAAACGACTCCAATAACTTTTTAGATGAGTGTATAAAAGACCTGAAACAATTGTCTTAGACTGACAAACAAGAGGTAAGGTACCTCAAGCACTCACGCTTACTTAACAACTCAAGTCAGGAAATCCCAGGTTTATCATTGGATAAACAATTGATCCTAGATCTGGCTATAATTGCTAGCTCCGATCGTTACCAAAGGAAGAATGACATCACCTGACAGGAGAGAACAAGGATGTAAATCGAGAAAACATTTGCCACTAAAACCTATTTGGGTCTCTCTAATCTTTGGTGGAAAGGTAGCACCACCGGTTATTCTTGACCATGTTAATTGTGTTCTAATAGCAGTCGTCCTTAAACAGGGAAGACTCAAAACATTTACAATAAATCAAGAAATAGGCATAACCTCGACTTAGTCGGGTCTGTAAGCTGTTCGTAAATTGCAGAGAAAGTAAGGACAGCATAGACAGTATACCTCTAGAAGTGCAAGGATGGCGAGCTTGATAGTCTCCTTGCCAGAGGTCTCCTTGTAGTTCTTCTCGAGGAACTCCCTCATGGAGTTGGAGTTCCTCCCCGTGGCGTTGGCCTTCCAGGCAGAAAAGGTACCGGATGGGTCGGTCTGGTACAGGGCCGGCTTGTCGGTGTAGGGGTCGAAGCCGACGATGAGTGTGGAGAGGCCGAAGGGGCGGACTCCACCACTCTGTGTGTACTTCTGCTGCAGTCCGGCGATGTAGCGGGTGATGTACTCGACGGTGACGGGGTCCTCGACGGTGAGCCGGTGGCTCTGGCACTCGACCCGCGCGCGGTTGATGAGCACGCGCGCGTCCGCCTTGAGCCCCGCGCACGCCAGCGCGATGTGGGTGTCCAGGCTGGCGATCTTGCGCACGGACCTGGGGAGGCGAAGAGATTCGGGCGGGGGAGGATTGAGTCTGAGGCGGGGATCGCGAGATCTGGTGGGAGGATCGACGCGAGAGGGAGGGTATAAGCTACCTGGAGTCCTGGAGCTTGGGGGTGGACTTCTTCTCGACGCCGAGGACGACGGTGTCGGTGCCGCGGACGCCGACGGCGGCGTTCCCCTTGCGGACGGCCTCGAGGGCGTACTCGACCTGGAAGAGGTGGCCGTCGGGGGAGAAGACGGTGATCGCGCGGTCGTAGCGGGCCATCGTGCTGGCGTCGCCGGCGGTTAGGGTTTGAGCTTGCTTCCCGGTCGGCGGTGGTGGTTCGGTGAGTAGTTCAGGACTTGAGGGGGACGGCGGCGTCTGGGGGAAGAGGGCTGCCTTGGGCCTCGTGTTTGTTTCAGGTTTGCACCCTTCTGGGCCTCAGTGGGCCTCAGCCCACCACCTCGAGTTGTTTTGAGAAGCCCAGCACTGTGCCCGCGACAACGAGTGTGAGGCCCACGGATGAATGAATGAGAATGATCCGGGACAGGAGACGTGGGGCCGGTCGCGTCGTTTGGCGCACGTTTCATTACTGGTGGCGCCACGTCGTCCTCCTCGTCGCGACCCCTCAAAACAAAAAACGCGACGTGGACGTTTACACGGCGGTACTGTGGCGGTTGGTGCCCTGGCCTGAGACGAGACGAGTAGCTGACGAAGCGTCGCGCTCAAGCCCTGGCTGCTAGCTGCATGTGTGCAGCAGTGCGGAACGTGCCGAAACGCCTGGCTTCTTCCGTGGAGAATATCTTGAGACGCATTAGCACTAACCTGAGCTGCAGTGGCACCGTAGGTGTCGTTATTAGGAGACTTGATTGATTGGTTATTAGTCTCTCAAACAAACACCGGTACGTGATATGATCGGCCAGTTCCTCGATCGATCGAATTAAAAGACAATTGCATTGATTAGTGTCTCAAACAAAACACTTGCTCCGAACATTATTTTATTTTCGATCCAAACATTATTTTTCCTTTTTGCGAGGAAGCTTTCGTACGCCAATCATAGTACTGTACCGCACACTGGCAACGGATGGGAGGAGCGCAATTTGTACAGTATTATTATATACCAACAAAACAAATGGAAAAATGCATGACCAAGAAAAAGAAATGAGGGCGTGCTCGTCCGCCTATAAGTACCCACCATGAGGCCTTGCTCGATCAAAGAGCCACTCGTCATTGAGGCGAACAAAGAAAGAAGTAGCTAGCGTTGGTAGTAGCGTGAGGGCTAGCGAGGGTTCAATATGGGTTCCAGCAGGTTCGCACTCCTGTGCCTCCTTGGAGTGCTGGTAGCATCACCTGCCATTGCTGACTCCGGCATCTACTACCAGCTTGCTCTTATGGTATGGACATGCATGGTGCTATATATACTTCTTCGTTATTCACTGCGTAGTACCGTACCATTTTATACTGTCATTCGTTTATATTCATTAGGTCTATATACATATAAAAAGTAAGAGCAGCACGACATCCGCATGCTACATATGTGCAGGAAATTAAATGCACGATAAATTCTTCCTGAAACTTGTGTCCTGCAAACTAAGAAATGAGAACCTGCAGCATGGATGTACGTAGATGGGCGTTCTAGCCAGTTAGTTAATATATGTAGATCGATCGAGCTGCTGTAACAATATGTAACAAAGTGAAAGAATGAACCACTACCGATAGACCATGCACGGACCCTTCCCTCACAGATAAGACCATGCACGACCTGGCTAGTAAGACGTACGAGAAGAGAACGACCGGTGTGCGTGGTCTTAGCGGTAGTCACATGATGACTTGATGGGCCGGGGGTACTAGCTAGCTAGCTAGCTAGCTAGAGTGTTTTCCAGCTGACCAGCTCGATCTTGTACATGCATCATGGTGTCCATGGACGCAGTGGCCCGGAGCGTACTGCGAGCAGACCAACGCCGGGTGCTGCAAGCCGACGACCGGCGTCTCGCCGGCGCGCGACTTCTACGTCTCCGGCTTCACCGTCTACAACGCGACGACCGACGCTCCGGTGACCGGCTGCAACAACGCTGCTCCTTTCGACCCTAACGAGGTACTATATAGCTTAGAGTACACGTCAGCAGCCATGCATGCCTTCTTCATATGCAATAATCCGATCCATATATATTATGTCCCTGTGCTATATATGCATGCATGCTAATTAACACGTACGTATACGCCGACAGATTACCGGCATCCAGGGCCTGAATCAGTACTGGAGCAGCATCAAGTGCCCCAGCAACAACGGCAAGAGCAACTGGAAGAACGCCTGGAAGAAGTCCGGCGCCTGCTCCGGCCTCGAGGAGAAGGCCTACTTCGAGACCGCCCTCGCCTTCCGCAGCCGGATCAACCCGCTCGTCCGCCTCAAGGCCAAAGGCATCGAGCCGGACTTCAGCCTGTACGGCCTCAAGGCCATCAAGAAGGTGTTCCAGGCGGGCATCCGCGCGACCCCGGTGATCCAGTGCAGCAAGGGCCCCTTCGACAAGTTCCAGCTGTACCAGCTCTACTTCTGCGCGTCGGAGGACGGCAAGTTCATCGACTGCCCGGCGCCGCCGCAGTACACCTGCTCCAAGGAGATCCTCTTCCACCCCTTCAAGAAGTGGATGCTCAAGCAGCTCAACGGCGAGTCCGCCGACGCCGCGGCCTTCGACGACGCCGACCCCTTCGTGCTGCCCGGCGTCGCCGTGGAAATATAACTGATCGATGATCGGCTGCGCGCGTACTACGGTAGATCCACCCGGCCGTCCAGTTCGTGTTTCGTGAGTTCGCGCGTTTCGGTCACGCGCGCGTGGAATAATGTTATTTCCTGCTTTGTCGGATGCTCTTCTCTGATGAGCAACGCACCGTGTAGTAATGCTCGACGAATAAGCTAGTGTGGCTAGCTTTGTTTCTTCCGCTTCGCCTTCGCTTCGTGTATCGAAATAAACCATGAGATGTACTCGGGTCATCATCTTTACCTATCTTTAAAGCATAATATTTTCCACCTTAATTTTCATTTAGTCTAACTTCTATCATTAGCATGTGGATCTTGATCCACATCCTGTATGCTCTCCGTATACGACTCGATCACGTACACTCATACAAATTTACGCACAGATAACTATACGTATCCAATACTTATACAGTATTTGTCCGTAGCAACGCACGGATATAAACGCTTAACTTCTTCCCAAAACAATCAATCATGCGCCTCGTCATCTCCCTGCCCGTACGCTCGCTCTTATTACCACAACACTCCTTTTCTATACACCTGTATATACATTTTCTTCCTATCTTCAATTCCGATTCCTACGTTCTGAACCAGAACGCTGAGCAAAACTACCCCAGCACGAGCCCGTGTCCCGTCCATGATGTAGGACCGGGCGTGGCGCTGGATTAGTGGCCCCAAAAAAAATTGTGTCTGATGTCCCAAAAAAATTATTTCAATTATTTTAGCCGATCAAGTCCGCTTATTAACTCTATCAAGTGTGCAACATTTATAGAGTTAATGAGCGGGTTTGAGCGGTGATTTTAGACCTGAATAAATTGAGTTTTTCCTTAGCCCCGACCAAGTACCTGGCCCGCAAAATACTTAGATCTAAGCAGGTCGAAATCTACACAAGTTATGGCTGATGAACTCTTTATCCACTCTTGAAATGACAAAAATTGTTCTAGAGTAGTGATACGAGGCCATATCACATAGGCGCATTCGTAGGCGAATAGAACATTGTTATCTATACGGTTTTTGAATCATTCATATTGACATTTTTTATATTTTCGAATAAGACAAAATTTACCAAGAAATTTGAGGTAAGACTACGAGCCTGTTTGGTACAGTTCGGCCAGCTCCAACTTCAATTAATGTGGTATTGTAGCAGTACTGCAGGACACTGTTGGTCACTGTAGCAGTGAGCCGGAATGAAAACTGAGATGAAAAATAAAACTAGCAAAGTGGAGAAGCCGAAAAAAAGTAGCTCACCCGGTTCCGGCTAACTACTAATACTGTAGCTGGAGCCGAAGCCGGTACTACTACTCGTGCCTACCAAGTCCAATTGTCGTCTTCAACGCTCCCTACAAGAATCAACAATCGAGAAGCGATTCCACGCCTTGTGTACTTGAGGCGCGCAGCAGAGTGATGGTTCGATCGCACTGGATGGTTCTTTTTTTTTTTGACAGTTCAACGGGGTTGCAATGGAGAACAATTACAGAATTGTATCTCGACGGACTTGATGTGGTTCTAGTATCAATGGGGGAGATTCGACGTCTGTTCTGATCTGACCACACGGGGCGAGTTCTGATATCTCTCTCTCTCTCTCCCCCTAGCTCCTCGCTGGATATCCGACCTCTGTTTCTGACTTTGGTTTCCCTCGAAAAAATCGATAGAACTATCATTTTATATTTTATATATCAGATTATATATTCCTGGTAAATAACAGGATTGAATCGATTCTCCCAAGCCGTTTCTCGCACGAGGCAGAAACCAAAAGCTGCCCGTTTGGCTGGTTCCTAGCAAGGAACCAGAACCCAGCAGAGTCCCCCCAAGCTAAGTCACTGTCCAAATTAAGAGCCCCCTGGTGCCATGTGAAAACTCCAAAACCGCGCGTACCCAGACAATCGTACTACGCGCCAACCTCTTTGTCTGCTTGCCATCTTGTTGTCCGGCGAGCCGATCGAGCATCGGCTCCGTATCTCCTAGAGAACACCCGATCGACGACGATGTGCCGTGCCTGCGCGTGGCTGATCGAGCGCGCTCTTTCAAGGACGACGATCGAGACGATCCATTCCATGGCGCGCGTCCTCCCCAGCCGTCCCCACACAGATAATTATTGTCCTCCCTCCCGTGTCGGGTTCCTTTGTCCAACGATCGGCGGCGGCGCGTCGACGAAGACGCGCGCGCGCACCTCGCTCTCACCGTTTCGCTTTCACGTCGTACGTCCTGGCTCCGCTAGCCTCCTAGCCGGCCGGCCGGCCGGTCTACCTCCTCCGCCCGTGTCCTGCCGTGCGCGTGACCACCTGCGCGGTCCCCAGCCGCGGTTTGTTATTATCATCAGAAGGCAGCAGCTCGCCGCGCCACCGTCCGTACAGCCACACAACAATACCAAGAGAGGAAGAAGACGACGCGCGCCAACGCTGTCTAAAGCTAGGCACGCCACGGTGACGATGTCTGGTCTGGCCCCGCGCGCGCCTCCCCTTGAGCCACTCGTGTGGGCATTAGAACGTACACGCCGGCGTCGGGTCGCTAGTGTACGTCGACTAACTTCCTCTATTTTTATTTACATTTCGTGTTAGATTTATACTAAATTAAATTTAATTAACTTTGATCAAATCTATAGAAAAATATAGCAACAACTATACTACATACATATGCACTATCAACAATATTTTATGGTGGATTCAACGAAATAAAGTTGGTCAAGTTTAACTTAGGATAAACTTAAATATTTAATATAACATGTAAATAAAAATATAGAAAGTATACGAGATACGTCATACGCGTATCCTATCCGTGCAAGTCGATCACCTCGGCGTGCAATCAAGTACTGCACGTCCCGGAAAACCCGTCCCACGCACACATGCATGCGTTAGGCCAGTCTCAATGGAAATTTCATGGAGAGTTTTATGGCATTAAATTCTATGCCACATCATCAATTTCGCTGACATGGCAAGGAGAGAGAAGGAAGAAGTTTCATGGGATGTGAGAGGAGTTTTATCACTATAACACTCATCTGATACAGTTATCTAGTTTCTAGTCTATGTAATCGTGCTATGAAACTGTGCATTGAGACTGACCTTATATATGCAAGTGCACGGTAAGACGAACTCGTGGGGCTTTTAGTTTGCAAGTTATTTTTTAAAGAACTTTCTAGATTGAGCTATAGATGTGTGTTATGGTCTTATGGATGCTCATGGTTTTGAACTTTTTGAAAACTTTCTAAGTATGCATTTTAAGGGGTTTTCACATGTTAGCCGAGAAAGTTGTTTGCATTAAATATGTTTTTAAATAAAATTGACCTGTCTGTAGGACACTGTTCTTGCTTCTAGGATGGAGGATGGTGAAGCTCCGCCACTAAATCGAAGATAGGACTGTCGTAGTACTCCTGCACTACCCTATAGCTTATCAAGCCCAGCTAGCTATGAATTGCCGACCGGCAAAATGCCAAATAATAGAAGCGGACGACGGATATTGTCAGTTTCTCGGCACATATAGACATTATCAGCTGGCCTGGAGAGCGAATATTAACTCGACCATATATATCGCAATCCATCTATGGACGCTTGCAAGAAAAAAAATGCGCGCCAGTGCAACAACGCATGCATGAAAGAAAATGCATGTGGCATCTTGTTGAGCAGCACCTTTCAGTTTCACATTCAACATTATTTTGTGAGATTATGTGAAAAGGCCCAAATGGACACGTGCGTAGATATGTTTGGTGCAATCCGATGAGTAGGCCGGACAGGCCCCTGCTTGTATTTGAGCCCCTTTGGCAGGGTCAAAGAATGGCTCCAACACTGGCTCCGGCTGAAGCCTTACTAAAGGGTTGGTTTTAGAGTGGCTCAAGCCGTTGGTGAAGTCCAAAACGGCTTTCACTGTAGTGGTGGAGCCACAAAACGTGGTTCCAACAGGTTTCTCCTCTTCAATTCATTCATGAAAAGTGGGATGAAGCCGTTTTGACAAACATTTTTCAAAATAGTTTTAGCTCCACCAGAGAAGCCGCTCCACCAGAGGAGCTACAGTCAGAGCCGTTTTCGGAGGAGCCGCAGCCTTGCCAAACGGACTTTTTATATGCATGTGCCATAATATTCAGAAAGGGAAGTGCCACCTTCATAAAAAAATTAAGCTGATTTGCAGAGAGATGAAGAGAGAGATAGAGAGAGAGAATGTACCATTATTTCAATCGGCCTCAATCACACAGGGTGAGAAATTGGATCACTGAAAGGTCCTCATTGCTGATTCTTTTTCCCAAATGCCAGATTTGCATCTAAACCCATCACGTGGTAATATAAAGTAATCATCAATCCTATATATTCGTGCCACCTTGTTGTATATATCTAAATGTAATGAAAGATCTTTTCCTCTCCACCATCTAGTTTTGGTCACTCTACCCCCACGCCCCTTGTCTACCCCAGCGGCTGCGCTACTCGGCCCTCTGCTTCGCTATAGGAGGCCCATACGCTACCACTCAATCTCAACTCCTTGCTCCTCTCCTTTGGTTTTTGCATAATATGGTAAGCTATGACCATGCTAAACTAACGACAATTTTGAGGCAAGACTACAATACTACACGAGCATTTCTAAATATTGTGTTTGCTAGGCCTAGATTATTTGGGACCTGGCCAGTTTATTATATTGGAAAAACTTCTCTTTTTTGTCTATGGTCTGGGAGAGAGCTTGGGGAATATAAACACCCATAGGAAGATTATCAAGGAAACACACAAACATCACAAAGAGCACCTCAAAGTACCTAAGGCCAAAGTAAATACTTGCACCCGCACACTGAAGGCATGCTGTCATTCACCAGTTTATGCTACCACCAAGCGATACATCTCCGATGTTCACAGTCAATTATTGAGATTTAATTTGACTTGTTGGACCAATGAACGACAATAGTGATTTATTACACCATCTTCAAGGCCCATACAAGGTCCAATCAGTGACCTCTAAAACACGCTGGAAGCAAAGGAAGCCACGAAATAGGATGGACCAGCAAAATACGATCAAAAAGATCGGAAAGGAGGGGATCATGTCTCAGTATCCCATCATTAGATGCATTCAATCAAGCAAAAAGACATTGATCACTTATTTGATATGTAGTACGGGGGCGGCAACAAGAAGCACTCATCACTAGCTCAGGGTAATGAGGACATCAATCAGCAGGAGGATAGGCCACTCTAAGAAATAGGGCACGTACATGGGATGAGGCTAATTGCAGGGTTTTGATTGGCTGTACGTGTATAGAGTAATTCTTGACTAAGCTCTATCACATCCAAATGAAGATACTACTGGAAAAAGGGCTTAAAATACCGGTTGAAAAAGGGCTTACAGTACAGTTAAAATAGGCTTACGTACCGGTTGAAAATGCCATCTATGGGGAGCCGGCCGTTGCAGCCGGTATTAATGCACGGTGGCCGGTATTTTTGCCAGGACCGATAGTCATTTTCTCTAGTATTGAGATAAGTGTGACATATTTTATGAGTATTGTGTTAGAATATTTAATAAGTGATATAGAGAGAGGTAAGTAATGCATTTTAGTTATGAGCTAGCTATGTGCCCTATTTTTTATATGAATTTCTAATACTTATATCTTTCAAATTTATTAGCATATGTGGGAGCATAGACTAGTACATTTCATTCGTTTCATCTCACTGAGAAAGCGCATATATACGTGGTTATAGTATGGTTTCTCCCCTAGCTCCATTATTCTAGGACTATGCTAGGGGACAAAAACATATCATGTGATGTATGGAACAAATTCAATATTTGGGTAAGAGGATATATACTTGATTATATTGGAGGACGATAAACAAACGGAAAATTTTATTGGAGGGCTCCATATGAGATCGACTTCTATGGAGGATGTTGCTCTGCTCCATCCCCCCCCCCTTGGGCCGCGGCACTCGACCTCTCTTGACTATAAATACCTCCAACAGGATCATTAGGCACCCAACCAGCACAGCAAACAGCCTTTTGCCGTTGCAAAAATATAGTGTAGCAGCAGAGACGATGGCACGTAGAACAATTGTGTTGAGCCTCATCCTTGGCTTGCTGGCTGCTGCCAATGCGGTGCCCTTTGATTTCTATTACCTTATCCTCATGGTATGAACCTTTTCAAATGCTTATTAGTTCCCGCACATGGTTTACAATATGCTGATATTGCTAATAAGCTGATGACTGTGCATGACACACGTGTTGTATGCATGGAACTATGAAAGTCTGTCTTCCATAATTTTTCTAGTCAGAATAATTTTCTGCAATCAGAGTATTATGTCTTACTATTTTTTTTATTTTATTTTTCTTGCGATTACAAGGTGACGCATGCTCACCCTCCAACCGCTCTTTGCATATATCGATAAGGATTTTTTTTTTTACTTTTCAAGATTTTTACGTCCAGATGATACAAGACCTTGAAAAATATTATTTTGAATATGCATACTGTCACAGAGCTTAATTATCAGTTTGGACTTTGTTTTCAGCTAGGTTTGAGCCAAAGAAAAAGCTTCGATCAATAAGTCGAGGTTTTAAATCTTTTAAGACGAGATCGACCAAAATAACATAGCGACCATGTGTCATGAAAAAAATAAGTATGTAAGATCGACCAAAATAACACAGTGGCCGTGTATCTAAAAAGAATAAAAAAATAAGTATGTACTCTTTTCGTTTCAAATTCTAAATTCAAGATTGTTTTGGCTTTTCTAGATATATAAATTTTGCTATATAGATACAACGTATATCTAGATATATAGTAAAAATTATGTACTTAGATGTATTAAAATTATGTATATTTCAACATAATCAGGCCAAAAATAGATAGAGCAGGACGAGGACGTCGTCAGGAAGCTAGCTGGGCCAGTGAAGCCATGCTGAATCGATGATGGAGGATGATCGTTTCCTGTGTGCATGCAGTGGCCTGGAGCATACTGCGAGGACAGTGACAACGGCTGCTGCGTGCCCAAGTACGGCTACCCGGCGGAGGATTTCTTCGTGGAGAGCCTCCAGACCTTCGACCTCTCCATCAACAAGCCCGTCGTCAGGTGCAGGAACGGCAAACCCTTCGAAGCTAACAAGGTTAGCAGCTCATCGATCACCTCTCCAAACCATGCTTGCATTGCAACTCCTAGGCCATGACGATGATGCTCATCCATGCATTGGTCGATCGATCGGTCAGCTGGACAAGATCGAGAACAGCATCAACCACTACTGGAGCAACCTCAAGTGCCCGCCCACCAACGGCGTGAGCACCTGGAAGAGCGCGTGGAACAGCTACGGCGTCTGCTCGGGCCTGGAGCAGCTGGACTACTTCAAGGCCGCCCTGAACCTGCGGAAGCAGGCGGACATCCTCGGCGCGCTGGCCGAGCAGGGCATCAAGCCCGACTACAAGCTCTACGCCACGGAGAAGATCAGGCGGGCGGTGGAGCAGAAGCTGGGCGTCGCGCCGGGGCTGCAGTGCCGGGACGGGCCCTTCGGCAAGAAGCAGCTGTACCAGGTCTACCTCTGCGTGGACACAGACGCCAAGACCTTCATCAAGTGCCCCAAGCTGCCGGCGACGCTGAGCTGCCCCGCGTCGGTCGTCTTCCACCCGTTCTACACCTGGATGCTCAACTCCACCGCCGCCTCCGCCGCCGCCTTCGAATCCAAGCTCCTGCTCCTCACCGAGACCATGCTCAACTGAGCGGACCGGATCGTTTCCAAGAGCTAGCTTGCTTGCTTGGCAAGCGCGCAGGTGGTCGTGGAAAATAAATCGTATCGTACTTCCTGAGGAACGAAGAAGCTTATTAATCTACTCTGTTCAAACCGGTCGACGGAGAGCACAGTGCCTACCGCTCTCGATCGCTCGCTGAGAATAAAATCACTCGCTTTTTTTTTTCTGTTGTCGCCCTAAATAATCTACTCTGTACAAGAGTGTTATATGCTACGATGGGTCGTGTTGTTGTATTTGATACGAGGATGGTGCATCACTGCGTCTGATCTATAATTCTGAATCGAGCTACCGAGGATCAAGGCAAGAAGCGCACGCACCAAGGAAATTGGTCGTAATTAAATGCTTCCTTGCACGGGGATTCCCTCCTCTCGCTCTTTGCCGGAGGCAGGCACGACTGGCACCAAAGTGGCCACCGGGACCCGGCTCCTCATCATCACCACCACCACCCGCTGTGCGTCCTCAAATCAACATCCCGTTCGTCAACAATGCTGAGAGCCTGAGACGAGCGAGTTCCACGAGACGACATCCCGCGCGGCCATCTCATCGAACACCCTGCGCGCGTCGGCCGCACGCCGCGTAGAACGTGACGAGCGTGTTGCCAGCGAAGACGTCCGCGAGGAGGAGGCCGCGCCGGAGAGCGGCGGCGTGGAGCTCGAGGCCCTTGACGGGACGCTCCCCCGCGGCAACGGCGGCGTGGAGGGCGAAGGGGAAGGTGCGGTCGTCGGGGGGCACGCCGGAGCGCACCATGCGGTCGTACACCCGCAGGGCCTCGGCGGGGAGGGCCGCAGAGGCGAGCGCGGGGGAGAGGGAGTTCCAGAGGAAGGCGGAGCGGGTGGTGGCGGAGGACGAGCAGCGCGCCGGCGAGCGGGAGCGAGGCGGCTAGGGCGCCGGAGACGAGGGCAGCCGCGTGGGCGCGGCGGAGGAGGAGACTGCCGCCGACGCATTGGTGGAGGCGGAGGACGAGCGCTCGACCGCTCGTGGAGGGATTGAAGGAAGCGGCCGTGAAGGAGGTGGCGGGAACGGGTGGCATCCAAGCCAGAGGTCGGAATGTTCGGTCAGCCCCAACACCGCCCGGACCTTGGGGCTTCGCTCGCAGAACCTGGGGCAGCTGCGCGAAACTGGCACGGGGGAGAAGAGGCATCCAAGGGACGTCTGGCGGGAGGCGGCGCTCCGGCGACTCGCGGCGGAGGGCCGGACCGCGATCCACAATTTTGCGAAACCCCCCGGTTTGGATCGCGATTATTTTCACATTGACCCCTGCATATTTTCATATAGCCCCCTAATTCGGATAGCAACTATTAATCGCGATCCGAATATTTTCAAAATCACCCCTTTAATTTACATATAGCCCCCTAATTTGATCGCGATTGCTAATCTCGATCCGAATTTTACATAATACCCCCTACAATTTACATACAGCCCCTCGGTTTAGATCGTGTCCCTCTCCCGCCCGTCCGGCGCCGCCTGCAGCCGCCGCCGCCGTCCTCCGCCCCCGCCGGAAGTGCTTAGCCCCACCCATCTGAACAACCAACCCCCCAGCTCAAGAAGATGCGCACCAATTTGCTCCTTCAGGCGGCAGCCATATCTGATCGCGCGCGCTGCCAGAGGGGGCCGCCATTCGCCGTGCTGACCAAGCTAGCATCGGCTGGGCTCCGGCAGTGGCGGACCCGAGATGCCACACCCGCATGGCCTCCGACGGGGCTGCCCGCTGCCTCGGAGAACGGCGGCATGCGCCCGGCGGATGGTGCTTCTCGGTGAAATGCGGCACCAGCACAGGTAAGGAATCGACCAAATTCCAAATGCTGGGCGGTCGAATCCAGCTACGACGCTGCCGGATCGGTCGCTTCCTGGGGCTACGATCCCCAGATTGCACGAGAAGAACTTGATCTCCCTGCTTTCCAAACTATGATCCAGAGAGCTTTCTGCAGTCAGTACGAGAAACTGAGCAGAGACGCCACTATAGCTGATATCCTAGAATGTTAGAACAAACAAGTCGTTAAACTGAAAAAGAGAACTTTCTGATTCAATTTTGGTTCTCCTATACCTGAGGTGCTCTCCTAATTAGTCTGTTGCTCCTAACTCTTACTGGTGGGCCAACCTGTCCCCACATGGCAGCAGCATACGTGTGTAGTGTGTTACATTTCCACCCCCTCAAAATCTTGCTTGTCCCGAAGCAAGAGTGTCAGCCCAGTAACATTCTTTTTTCTTTGGTGTGGCCAGAACAATGACATACTGACATCTTGATACGCCTGGTGGCTGGTCAGATGTCTTTGTAGCCCATCCTCCATCAGACAAGCATCCAACCAATAATGCAGATTTGAAAACTTTATCACTGAGCTAAATGTCAGAATATGCACCTTTTCTCACATCACCAGGGACTAAAACTTTATCGATGAATTGTCAAAAACTTAATGAGAAACTTTCATATCACACTTTCCTGGGTTTAAAGCATTTCAAGCTCATTGTGGTATTTCATCTCCCTTTTTCTGCTATGCACCCTACAGAGGACAGCACTACACCAAAACCAGCTCCATGATATTTCAGCTGCATGCCATTGCCTCGGAAGACCATTTCATTGTATAATTTGTCACCATCCACCTCACGGAGTTCAAGCATAAGATACATGGAAATGTCGAGAAGAACCCCAATATGCATCCAATTACGAGGTTTTTCCAATTTCAGTGGTAACTGAATTAAGGATTGAATTGCCAAGTGCTCATTCATTTGTATCCCATCAGGAAAACTTTGCTACATAGTGAAGAACAATTGTGCACAATATCACTGGTTGTTCTGTACAGCTATTAATGTCAATACAGCAGCACCACAAGAAATGCAATACAACTTGACCTCCCTGGCTCCATAACCAGAGAGCCCAGCATTTTCTCAAGACAGGGAACTGATGCGTGCTGACTGATGAGGGTGGAGGAGCGCCGGAGCGGCCTGCCGGGCGGCGACGACGTGTACAGCGCTGAGCTAGGATTTGCATCGTTGATGTCCATACATACAAACGCCTTAAACTGGGTGAAAACTCAAGTCACCAGAAACGCAACTCCTGTGTAACAGCAGAACAGCCCATCAAGGTAACAGTTACAGCTGGCTAAAACAATTTTTTGGAAGACTTGTGCGTGTTCACGTCGCAACATCACAAACTAAACCATATAAATAAAATCAGTGTTAATGGGAGTGGCTATAAACTGGCTACAATATACACCATTCTCGACGCCACGACTGGACTGCGGCACAAGCTGACAGGTCAAAACTGAAAAGGCAGCTTGTCATGGTTCAGTACGTGGAAGAGAGCGAGCAGAGAGTCTACGTCTCCTGATCGCCCCATTTCTCCTTGGGTATCTCGCCCGAGTCAGTAATAACAGCCTTCTTCCTCGGCTTGCCATTGTAGGTGCCAGCACCCCCTTCAATGGCGTACACCGTATCCATTCCCTGGATCACCCTGCCGAAGACAACATGCTCCCCATCCAACCTACAAATTCACCATTTTATGAGTTATAGCTAAATAGCTAATAGGCTATAATCACTGGTGAGATGTGGTGCAACGGAAATTACCAGCTTGTCTTGATTGTAGTTATGTAAAACTGGGACCCGTTGGAGTCAAGTCCAGAATTCGCCATAGCAACAACACCTGCAGGACCCAGAGAAGGGATACAGTTAGATTTGACCATCCAGAAGACTTCTCAGACAGATGCTTGTCAGAAGCTCAAACAAATACTCAAGCTTTGGCCAAACTTAGTAATTGGCAGCTATACAGATGCCCCAACGGATCTGGTGAAAGAAATATAACAAGTAAAACAATAGGAAAAACACTGGAATAGTTGCACTTGGTGATGACAAATAACTCCGTAGATTTTAGCTATATATTCTTTTTGAGCTACTGTGTACCTACATATTGAACGAAACCACTGAGTCTCTGTTGTAATCCAAAATGTCATTTAACTTATTCTTCCAAATCTGGCATGATCAACACTAGAGAAAATAATGGTGGTTTTCCGTGAAAATAAAAGTGGAACTTAAACTGATAAAAAAAAAGCTTCATGAAAACTGGACAATGTAAATATTAGACAAATAATCTGACCTGGATGAGTATGTTTTACGGTGAAGTTCTCATCTGGGAAGATGCCTCCGTATATAGACTCACTTCCTTTCCCATCACCTCTAACTATGTCACCACCTTGAATCATGAAACCAGGGATGATACGATGGAATGGGGTTCCTTTATAATGAAGAGGTTTGCCATTGGACCCTACACCTTTTTCACCTGAAATGATGAACAGATGGATATGAACAATCAGCTCAGGTGGGACTTTGATGGCAACAAGAGAGTCATGGAAAGAGAATACCTGTGCAAAGTGCCCTAAAGTTTTCTGCAAAATGTAGAACAAATAAAATTAGTTGCCAATCAAAAACTCATGAAGAATATTTTTTCTTCTGATACATTACTAATAAGTTCACTTTGACAAGATAATTTAGAAGATGAAACAGTGACATCTTCCTTAGCACAAAAGATCCTTACTGGATCTTCCATAACAACTATGCACGGCAGCTCACTGGTGGGCAGGGATATGCATCCCATAAACTTAACGTTTTGGGATGACGTACCATGATAACAAACATAAAGGGCAACGTGAAATATGTGGGTATGCTATATGTCAAAAGTCCACAACTGAAGCACAAGGAACCTCGATGTGCAACTAAGCATACATATCTTTAAAAATCAAGATCAATAAATGAGTGTGATGGAAAAGGAGAAAGAGCATAAGAATACCAATTGTTTTAGGAACAACCTCTCCATAAAGACCAATAACAATTCTGCCTGCAACGAGGGACAAATCAAGCATTAGAGCAACAGGTAATTTAAGTTATGCTGAGTGACAAATGAAGCAACAACACAAGTAAACAGATTGTTGGTGAGCGAAAATTTCCGTTGACGCACCCAAATAACAGTGAATCAATTGAGACATACCTATGTGTTGGCCGTCGATTTCCACATCTAGGTAGACCCTGTGAGTAACAGCTGGTAACTGAACCTCTGCAATGCCCTGTGCAGTGGGAAAGGGAAGAAAGGATAAATCTTTTGCAATCCCTAAAATTCATCACAGCACTATCATTGTATTACCCACAATACAGATACATTTTGCATCATTCTAAATCTGACAAAACACGAACATTTGCTTCACTGACTAGGTACCAAAATATTAATAAATGATGGATCAATATACATTATTGTTCCAAATTCCAACCTTGGAAACAATTTGTGTATGCAGTTGCTAGCAGAGCTGTAGTTTCACAAGATTCAGCGATAGTGCTAATGGCCCAGCCAGCACAAGATCACTAACAAGGCAACAAGCACACTAATTGCAGAAATGAATCTGCGAAATGCTAGTACTATGAGCTGCTAAAACTCGAATCTCTACAGAACAAATCCACCCTGTCACAGAGATCCACGACTCAACCCCATTGCCACAATCCCACTACAACTCAGCACAATAATCAATCCGAACCAACTTCGAAATCCAGGAATGTTCGCACAAGAGTTAGATTAATTAAAGGCTCAACCCGACCAGACAGACAAGAATAAGAACGGAAAGCCACACCTGGCGACGGTAGTAGGCGAAGAAGGAGAAATAGAGTGCGGCGCAGGCGAGGAAGGCGACGACCACCTTCCGCAGCATCACGAGGCCGTAGTGGCGTAGGCTTCTATCTCATCAAAATCGTCGCGAGCTCCGTGCAAATTCGGAAGAGGTTGCCCGCGATTTGGGGGATCCACGGCGGAGACGAGCAAGATCGGCGACGAAGACGACGCCCCTCCGCCCCGATTTCTTTCGCCTTCTTTTTTTTTTTCTCTCAGACTAACGGGCCTCGGCGAGGGGCCCAAACATTTCCCAAGCTTAGCTTGGGGCAGGGGACCGAGTGGGAAGTGTTTGGGCCCCCAATACTTTATTTAGGACCAAAACGTAGAGAGATGCATACGGGCCGAGAGCGCAAACCCGATTCGTTTCTCGCTCGGTCGCTGGTATCTGGTATCTCAGCTTAATAGATGCGGCTGCTGGCCGGCGACTCACCCTCACCCGAGCTGCCGAGCTGGTGTAGTGGCGGGTCCCAACATCATTAATGCTCTTTGTGTTGCAGCGGCAGCGTAAACCAATGAGAATCGTAGGAGTGCTCGTACGCCTGCTTGAGCCGGCGACCGGCGAGTCGCTCGCCTCCTCTCTCTTCTCTTCTCTCCGCCATCTATACTTTTTCCTGACGCGTAGCGTGAGTCACCCGCTTACTCGGCATTATTATACTTGCTCTTATAATAGGCTAGTCTGAGTGCACAGTTTCATAGTTCAGTTACCTAAACTGTCAACTAGGTAATTATGTCAGATAAATTCAGTTACCTAAACTGTCAACTAGATAATTATGTCAGATAAATTTTATGGTGATAAAATTTCTCTCGCATCCCATAAAATTTTCTCCTTCTTCCTCTTCACCATATCAACAAAAATGCAAAACTAATGATGTGGTATAAAATTTAATACATAAAATTTTCATTGAGATTGGTCTTAGACCTTATTATACACGTCTACTCCATAGTCCATACATAAGGTAAAAAAGCTAATTCTAATAGGTTATACCATAATCTTTAAAAAGATATGACATATATTTTGCTTATGCAGCAGAGTATTTAATAGTATTAAAAATTTGTGCTGATGTATCGGAGTATTTAATAGGAGAGAGATTAAAGTTACACTACTAGCTTGACCTTTGATGTTCCGAGATATAAAAATTTAAGGGTAATCTCAACCCATGGTGTCCGTGAAGAGTGTTCATATTGCCATATTATCAAGACACCATCTGATGTTTTGGTGTGGATTCCTATTAAAGTTCTTCTCTTTTCCCGGTCTATCATATTTATTATCTATTTATTATAAAGACATCATCTCAGTTCCAATGCACAATTTATAGTGTGCGCGTATAGGTTCTCGTGTTGACATTAGGTCTTGTATGAGATCTAGTTTTCCTCTCCCCACTCTCTCTCATTTATTGATTATCGTGGTGCCACGTAAACTGAAAATTCTATATGACAATATAATTAATGCTCTGAAAACTATCCTACGTGTAGGGTTGGGGATACCATAATGTCATTGTCTAGATATTGGATAACATTTAATTGTCTAGATATTGGAATATGATATTGTGCATTGTTGATGGTGGTTCTTTATATAATAACTGCATGATATTCCCATGCAAGCTCCGGTTCTCGGGCGTACCGGCACCGAGCTCTCATACCATCAACACATACACCAACACACACGCACTTCTTCTTTTTTGGACGTGTGCAATTAGCTGGCTCGACCGCTTGGTAGTCGTTTGACGACCGATGGATATATTAATCCACCTGTTGGTCAACGATGCAATACAAAATTCTGTAGTACAATAGCATCCATCGACCACACGACCTGAAGTTGTAGGCTGCCAAATGCTGCAAGTACGTCCGGACTCAATGGTCTGGCGGAAAATCAAGGACCGGGCAAAGATGGCACTAGTAAATGCATCGTGCAAATGAGCACCACCAGGAACACGTTAAGGAAAATCCATCGCTGCTGCATCAACGGTCCAGATTGTCCGGCTGGCTCCTCGCGGCATACAGACAGCAGAGAATTCTGCGGTTCCAGCAGCCACGCCCCAAGCCCATGGTTCTGCCTTCTCAAAACGTGCGCAAAAGGTCGCGGGAGTGCTAAGTACTTGAAGCACCGCCAGCTGTTTACACGCGGCTTCAGCGCCAATCATCAAGGTCGCGTGCGCGAGTGCGATCCCGCGCGTCGCAGAAGTGCCCCGCGCGCGGCCCACCGCGCCCGACGGCCCACTAGCGGTCCAGAGGCGGCCCAATGCTGATGCGCCGGGCCAAATTGTGTGTTTTTCTTTTTTTTAAGAAGTTCCAACAAAATATTTTTTCTCCTTTTTCTTCAATGTAACGTTTGTTCCAACGGAATATTTTTTTTCATTTTTTCCAATGCAATATTTGTTCCAGAGGAACAATTTTTCGTTTTCAAAAGTAAAATTGGATCCAAACCAAACAATTTTTATTTTGTTCCGATGGAATATTTTTTTTCATTTTCAACCGAATAATTTTTTTTCCAATGGAATTTTTATTCCAACAGAATATTTTGTTCCGGTGGAACATTTTTGAGCGGAACAATTTCTTCAGTCATAGGAGGATGGCCTAACTTCCCGCGCTCTCCCGGCCCAGCTTCTCCCCGCTCACCCCTAGCCCAGCTTCCCCCCACGCTCCCCCGGCCCAGCTTCCCTCTCGGCCCACCCCCGCGCTCCTACCATGGGGGAGCACGCAGTCACGCGCACTGCCTCGAGCAGCCCCCGGCTTCAGCGGATAAGATCGATGCGTGAACAGAGTATCATCATGGTTGCGCGCGGGTGCGATCCCGCGCGTCGCAGAAGCACCCCGCGCGCGGCCCACGGCGCCCGACGGCCAACTAGCGGTCCAGAGGCGGCCCAATGGTGATGCGTCGGTCCAATTTGTGTGTTTTTCTTATTTTTTTCTGGAAGTTCCAACAAAATATTTTTTCTATTTTTTTCAATGTAATATTTGTTCCAACGACATTTTTCATTTTTTGTTCCGGAACATTTTTTTCGTTTTCAAAAGTAAAATTGGATCCAAACCAAACAATTTTTATTTTGTTCCGATGGATTTTTTTTCCAACGGAACATTTTTTTAGTGGAATATTTTTTCATTTTCAATCGAATAATTTTTTTTGTTCCAATAGAATTTTTTCCCAATAGATTATTTTGTTCCGGCGGAACAATTTCTTCAGTCATGGGAGGATGGCCTAACTTCCCGCGCTCTCCCGGCCCAGCTTCTCCCCGCTCTCCCCCAGCCTAGCTTCCCCCCTCCCCACGCTTCCTGGCCCAACTCCCACGGTCTAGCTTCCCCCGCGGCCCACCCTCGCGCTCCTGCGATAGGGCAGCACGCAGTGGCGCGCGCTGCCCCGAGCAGGCCCGGACCTGCCGGCCCTATTCTGACGAACCACTTCCTAATGCACATCTCATGTAGTTACTCCTTATTCGGCCCCGGCCAGATTATGATGCCAAGCCGGCTGCAGCTTGCACGGCTACCCGACGCGATCCAGCATTATTTCCGATGCAGGAACAGCGTCCCCGCTTCGTGAGCGACCATTGAAGATGGATGCCGAGTAGAGATGAAGTTATATATATTTTTAGTATTTCAAAAAGTTTATAAAATAGACTAGAATTCAAACTGCTAATGGTTTGAATGGATACTGGTTGCAGTGGTTTGGATTTTGCATTGGTCCTACTTCAATTTGGTGGAAACCGGTTGCTCTAGCAATCAATCCGGTTTGGTTTGCTTTCAGAAGAGGAACAATTTGATTTGGTTTGGGATACTAATAGCATCAAGTGGATAGATCTACATGTAGACTCCACGTCTAGAGTCGGGATCCTGGAAATAAAATTTTGTACTCACACCATAAAATTTTATAGAAATACTCTGAAATTTGTTGGAGATGATTCAGTATGACTGTCAGCTACTCTGTGCAAAGCAGTGTAGCTAGAATCACACGTGAGCCCCACATCAAGAGCAGGATCTTGGAAATAAAACATCGCGATCACACCATAAAATTTTACTGAAATTGATCCAAATTTGCTGGAGATGTATGACTGGTAGCTACTCTGTGTAAAGCAGTGTGACTTAGACCTACACATGGACCCCCACGTCAAGAGTCGGACCTGTAAATAAAATCTCGCGTTCACATTAGAAAATTTTATTGAAATTGATTAAAATTTGCTGGAAATGACTCGGTATGACTGTCAACTACTTTGTGCAAAGCAGTGTGGCTAGAACTACACGTGGACCCCACGTTAAGAGCCGGACCTTGAAAATAAAACCTCACGTCCACACTATAAAATTTTATAGAAATTGATAGAACTTTGCTGGAGATGACTTGGTAAGTTGGTGTCAGAGGCAGCGGGAGTGTACACTTGGCGTACATATTCTCATAGTAAGGGATGGCGCATGGGCCATAACTTTTCTTTGTAACTAGTCGTATAGAACTAGGACTAGTCGGACGTAAGGAAACTACCTGACAATGTACTCGGGTGGGACTCCTTAGACCGTTCCCGACTAGGACTTCCATGTAACCTTGCCCACGTGCGGGGACGCTGCCACCGTTAGCGACGTCCACGTGGACTTTGACTACTTGTCTCGATTTGAAAACTAGTCGGAATCAACTCCGACTAGTCGGATTTTATCAACAATCCGTAACGGCTTCATCAACAACCGCCATAGCTTCATCGACAAACGTCCACGAATCAAGCTAAGTGAATTATATCCTTTCGGATTTGTCTTAACAGGATCGGCTACTACTTTGGTAGGCTTCTCGACGGGACATACCCTCGGGGGCTACGCCATGATCGACTACTTTTAGGGTTTGCTAACAGTCCACACGCTTGGTACATGGAATTCGTAGGGCGCTGTTGTGACACCTCAGGTGTTTATTTTGCTAAACAAGTCTTATTAGCATAAAAATATGCATGAATAACTAAGAAAAGTTTAAAATAAATGTATTATAATTTGTTTTTTCATTTATATTGAAAGTAAATGTATATGTGCATGAGTACATATACTTTAAACGAACAAATTGAATAACTTTCACATTGATGCAAATATGACTACAAAATTGAATAGACACATCATCGATGACATGATAAATAAAAGTCTAGTTGAAGTCTAGGGGAGAATATGAAGTTTTGCCCATCAAATGACGTGCCATCCGAATCAAGTTTTTTGAGTTTTTAAAATAACTTCTGAACTATAACTCGCATGAACTTTGACCTGAAACAAAACATGTGTAACTTTTCATTTTGAACAACTTTCATGTTTAGAGAATTTTGAGTTGCAACACAGAAATGTGACAAAATATCACTTTTACAGCTAGGCCCCTAAATTTCTTCAAATTCCTGCAGTTCAGTCCCTCCTTCACCTCCCTCCCCTGTTTCGCTCCCCGCCCAGCAGAGGCTCGCCGGCCGCCACGTCACCGGCGATGCTTGCAGCCCGCGTCGTGCCAAGCCAATGGCTGGCCGCGCCCCGGCCGCACGCCACCTTCCCTGTGCCGCGAGCCCGCCCAGCCCGCAGGTGCCACGTGCACGACGGCGACGCAGTGCCTCTGCTCGCCGCCCGCCGACCCAATGGCGAGGCCGCGCCGTGCCCGAGCCTCCGTCGCGCCCAGCCAACCCCAGCGCTCGCCGCCCGACAAGCCCGCTGCTGCAGTTGCCTGCCCAACCCGCGCGCCGCGTGATCTCCCGCTCCCCACGCCAAATCCTCAGCGCCCAACCCCCTGCCCGCGCCCGCCACACGCCGCGCTGGCACTTACACCGCTCGCCGTGCCCAGTGGCGCACCTCCGTCGTGCCGCCCCTCCCCAGCATCGCCCCAGCCCTCTCCCTCCCTCCTGCCGCCTATAAAAGGCAGCACGAAGCCGCTCGCGCGCGTCCAAACTCACCAGAAGCTCCCCGCCGCTGCCATTGCCGCCGTCGTGCCAAGCACGCCATGGAGGTCACCTCTCCAGCCACCCATTGCTAGAGCTGAGCCTCCAACCGCCACCACACCGCCCCACCAAAGCTCACTGCCCCGCCCATCACCGCCCAGACCCGCTGGAGCAACCGCCGCCGCCGCCCCTGTCCGTCGTGGGCACACCGCCTCCGGCCCTCCTCTGCCCAAGCCGACCCTCGGAATCGGTCCTCCACCGCCGACCGCAGCTCCCCGATCTGGCCACGCCATCCCAGCCTCGCTGGAGCACCGTCGCCGACGCACCGCACAGCCGCCGCCCCTTGCTCCGCGCCGACAAGCCAACTCCGGCCATCCTCGACCCCGACCAAGGCCACCAGAAGGTAGCGCTCACCTCCCTGGTTCTTCCCCGACCCTTTTCCCTCGTCGCCGACGAGCCCCCTCTTTGGAATTTGGCCGGCCGCTATGCCAGCCCCGCCCAAGGACCCAATTGCTTTAATTGAAATCTTTAAAAGGGTCTGCACGCAAGTTTCCAGGGGCATATCTGCAAACCAGTGTTTTGACCCTAGATTCAAAAATAGCGAAATTTGAAAATGCTTTAAAAATCGTAGAAAAATCAGAAAAATACAAACTCAACTGTTCTGTAATCCTTAAAATAAGATCTACAACTTTTGTTAAATGCATTTCTTAAGTTGCTTACTATATTTTTCTCTAGATTAAATGGAATGTTTAATAGCTTTTATTTGTACTCACTGTTGTAGATAGAGGCTGAGCCTGAAACTTTGACAGTGGATTAGTTGCTTGATGTGTAGGCCGGTGTATAAAGTTCAGGACAAGAACCCAACCCTAGCCAAACTTTTTGTTAAACTTTGTTTTATGCCATGAAGACATATAAATAAGTATTTCTTGCTGTTCTATAGTGATTCATGTTATGAAACTTTTTCTATGCTGTTATAGTGACACCTAGATGCCACAAAAAAATTTAGGGACTGTTTACGTTTCTGGAACCTACTCATATAATTTTTATATCGGAAAAATGCATTAAATCAAAGTAATTAGTTTTTTTCTTGAAAAATGCTCATCTTTTTACTATGGGATACCTTGGGAAAGATCATGCTGTATAAAATGTTTTATACTCATAAACCCTGTATAACATCCTGTATAAATTAATGTTTATTAAAATAGGTGTATCTTGTCCTATTTATTATGCTCTATATCATGCACAATAAAATCTGAAAAATTTACAGTAACACATATATGGATAGATTAACACCCTGTAAAATATTTAGCATCAATACTTGCATTGTTCGTCCTATATAAAAATAACTATATTCTAGCAGTAGCTGTTTATTTTATTTTTCATACTTAATCTACTTCATATAAAGAGCTGAAATTTATATAGTAGTCTAGTTGCTCAGTGGGGTATCTTTTATAAAAATGTCAACACCAGAAAATGTTTCTAGCTATGGCTACGAATATTTCATACTTGGTTTTGAAAGGTAACATTTATAAATGACAAAACACACATCTATTTAATGAGGTTAATTGATCTAAGTTATATTAAGTAAATGACTACCCAAGGAACAGTAAAGAATAATGATTTAAGATAAATGTGAACTTTTGTGGACTGCAACTTTACCGTGAAGAAAATAAATGTCACGTACCATCACTACAACTCATACTTGTGCATTCATATAGAATCAACTACTCTCGCTGACGGAACGTACGAGCTGGTGCCTGAGTCCGAGAGTAAGGAGCGTGAAGCTCATGTGAATCTAACTGAAGTTTTCGAAGACCCGAACCAAAGTTCGGAAGAGTCCAAGGCTAGCTTTGCTCAGGAAGGCAAGCCCCGGAGCATGAACCCTATTTTTCTAAATTATGCAACTTATTACTCTAATTTACTTGTGCATTAAGTTTATAGAAGTTGAATGAAAACTTAGTTGCATGATCCTAGGTACCCATGCTCTGAACACTAGATGTAAGTTTCGATAAAGTGCTATGCTAATAGGACCCGGTAAAAGTCGAGTGATTTCCTGTCACTCGCGAGAATATAGGAGTTGAATGTTTACTACATGCTGCAATCATAAGGTCGACGGACGGGGCTATGGTGCGATGTTCATGCTGGTGATTGAGGCCCCGTCTGTTTAGTGAAAAATGCTAAGGCCGCAGTGTGTGGTAGTGGTGGTTAAGCGTTTGAACGTACTAACCACATGCCGAGAATATGGTAATCGGTAAGCTTAAGTACCTAATCGGACCGGCAAGTGGACAACACCTCACCCTCCCAACTTTGGTACCATGCGCGCACATGGTGGGTGCAGAGCCGGGCTCTGTAGTCTCGGATAGTGGCCCTGATCCACAACCCGGGAAGAAAGGGAAAAGGTTGCACGTGTGACTCTGGGAGTAACCATGTGACGTGTGTTTAGGTCTGCCTTGCAAGGTTAAGAAATTCGATTCGAATCGTCCGTTTCTCGCGGTATTGAGACTGCTTAACCCTTTTACCACATAGAGTAAGAAATGAAATAATGATGATGATTAATCTTGTTGAATGCAAATTAATTCTTTCACCATGCATGATATTGGATAATTGCTTACCTAGAATGGTTAAGTAAACTAGAACCTGGAGCTAAAATTTGAAAGTAAGGACCTACTTGTATATGCTTTTCGGCAAAACAAACCCCTCAAGCCAAAAAGCCTTGTATGTCTAGGAGTCGGCTAAGTATATTCCACTAGTCGGGTAAGCCTTGCTGAGTATTAGTATACTCAACCTTGCTTGTGGCTTTATTTTCAAGTGATACTTTTGAGGACATGGTTGCTAGTTTGACTTGGCCGTGTACTTTTTCTCCTGGTTGGTCGGTGGAATGGGATGCGTCCCCGGCCAATGATGATAATGCCGAGTGATATCTCGTACGGGTTTCATCGAGACATCATGTATCGAAGAGTAGTTTATCATTGTTTTTCCGCTGCAATGAACTCTGAAGAACTCGTTTACTTTTAAACTCTTGAAGTACTTGTTTTACGAATTCGAACTTGGTCTGTAATAATAAATTTATGTTGAACCCTGTGATGTAAAATTTGTGGAATGTTGTATTCTCTGGGCTCACCTTTGTGTGAGTACTTTGTATGTGTTGTTTCGATCGGCAAACCCGTGGTTGTATCGGGAGGTTACCCGACAGACCTATGGATTACTCCGTTTGAAGTACGAGTTAGCTCTGATTGCTCTCGTGGTGATGGTTAGCGCACTTGAGCCGGATTAATTCAGGTGGTTCTGCCACAGCTGCCCACGTGCTTGGTACACTGAGTTGTGTCTGGTTCACAACAGCTACATCCTACGGCCATGCGCGTTACAACACGGGCTCTCGCCAACAACTTTATGCGTACCGCGCATTCTCTTTGTCGCATGACGACTACTTATTTCTACTTTCGTTGTCTTCTCTTAACGGTTACTAAAGTACTCGGTAGCACACGCCTTAATCCACGAAATCTCGACTCTTCTGTGCGCCTATGTTCCTACACGTGCATGCGGCCAAGCTCCCTGCGCTATGGACTACGGCCACGATCAGGGATCAAGTGTTTAAACGTAACAAGCTAACTACCCGCGGAAATTACACGGCCTAACAAGAGCAAGACGCGAAAAACATGCATTTTACAATGCTGGGATTCACTCCCGACTCGATATCATGTATATCAATTACAACACATTTTCATGTTTATCTTGTAGGGGCACGATAGGGCACTCCCCGCGCCTTCGACGGCTCGTCTGGCTCTCTCGCTCGGGGGCTGAGCGCAACAGGGCACTCGCCGTGCCTTTGACGGCTCGTTTGGCTCCCTCACTCGGGGGCTTGCCGTGACTTCGACTACTCGTCCGGCTCCCTCGCTGGGGGGCTGGGCGCGACATGGCATTCGCCGTGCCTTCGACGCCTCGTCTGGCTCCCTCGCTCAGGGGCTGGGCGCAACAGGGCACTCGCCGTGCCTTCGACTACTTGTCTGGCTCCCTGGCTCGAGGGCTGGGCGCGACAGGGCACTCCCCATGCTCGGGGGCTGGACGTGTGAAGCGACTTTCTCGGAATAACGATTTGATTTGAGCGGTATCAAGAGTTTTTTGAGGAAGTTATTTGAACTAGCCATCTTTTCAGGGATAGACTCCGGAAAAGTGGGGTTATTCGAATTTCAAAACCAATTAACCGAGAATTACCATCAATTTATTTCAAAAACACACACTCCATGCCACAACTCTTTTGATCCTTTTTTTCAAACCTGAAAATTTGGATTAAAGGCTCGGGGGCTGCGGGATACGTGTCATCAACGACTTATTTTTAAAAAATCTTGGAAGATACAGACCAAAGACTAATTTTTCCCTCAGCCTGATTCTTCGATTCAACCTAAGGCTCGGGGGCTACTCCATATGGAGTGCGAGTTCATCGCACCCCATATAAAAGAAGACTTAAAAACTACTCGGGGCATGAGCACCTCACAACCTCGATGCAACCAAGGAAGTACTCGGAAGACACCTTCTCAAGGGGACTCAGCAGGGACCTGAAGACACCTTTCAGAAGTACCCGAAAGCCTGCAATACTCGGCTACGAAGAGCTCGGGGGCTTGTCAAACCTGGGGCAGTGAAACTGCACACTTGACGTACATATTCTCATAGCAAGGGATGGCGCATGGACCATACCTTATCATCATTGTAACTAGTCGTATAGAACTAGAACTAGTCGGACGTAAGGAAACTACCTGACTATGTACTCGGGTGGGACTCCTTAGACCCTTCCCGACTAGGACTTCCATGTAACCCTGTCCCCCCAGACTATATAAGGGCGGGCAGGGACCCCTCCAAAACACAACGTGCATACGCATAACCTCTAAGGCAATACAAACCACACAAGACGCAGGGTATTACGCTCTCGGTGGCCCGAACCTGTCTAAACTTTGTGTTCCTTGCACCTTCGAGTTCCTGATCTCGGCGACACACTACCTACAACCTACCACCTAGGGGGTATCCCTCGGTGGGCTTGACGGTAAAACACCGACAATTGGTATGATAGATAGCTACTATGTGCAAAGTAGTATGGCTAGACCTACGCGTGGATCCCACGTCAAAAGCGGAGCAACTAAATTTTTATATAGCCTTCTACGTGTAGGAATTAAAAGTACCACCACCAGCAGGCTCCTGCACTAGTTGCGGGTCTCCACCTTCCACTCTACCTTTGATAGTGTGGTGTGTTTTAGTTTTTATATGCTATGAAGTGGTCTGGAGTGATTTATGTCAGCATGTTTAATTGAATGTTTGGTGCGAGTTTAGTCTGGATCTCGGATCCCTAGCAGCTTGAACTATAATTACATTATGCGTAAATAATTTAGAAGAAAAAATAAACTAAAGTGGTATACTATTATCGGAAAAAAAATACTATTAGATACCAGTACATCCCTAATGCCGAGGCAACACGGGCGCTCGCCAGTCGGTCACGATGGAGACGCGCTTAACTCCAAGCTGCAGCCGTGTCGGGATTGCCCTCGCCGCCTACAACATGTAGGAGTAATACCACACGCTAATGCCGAGGCAACACGGGCGCTCGCCAGTCGGTCACGATGGAGACGCGCTTAACTCCAAGCTGCAGCCGTGTCGGGATTGCCCTCGCCGCCTACAACATGTAGGAGTAATACCACACGCAGCGGAAGAAAACGAAGGGAGAAGAAATGCACGGCGAGAATGCAGGCGGCTTATCACCGACTGCAAATAAAATGTCGGATTTCCCGAGCCGGCGACGGCGATCTGACAAGAAGAGCAGCAACTGGCCAGCTACCTCCAGGCTGTAGCTGAGCAGCCAGCCGCCGATGATGGCGATAGCCGATCGCGCACCGGCCGGGACCATGTGCGGCGCACCGTACGTATCGGCATCTGCTCAGGTGCCGATCCTGTTGCCCGTCAAACGCGGCGGCGCCCTGCAGCGATCAGCGGATCACGGATTCAGAAAAACTACTGGCAAGATGCAGACGTACAGCGCACTCTGTTTGTTTCTTCTTCCTTTTTTTTTGATCGAAACGCCGTACGCAACTTCTCTCGTCTCACGGTGGACAGCAAGTGCGAAAGAATCTCACGGGTCTGACGAGCTGCAAACCGTTCGCTAATTTGTTTACGTTACGAGACGGATCGTCAAATGAAAATGCTTCACCGTACGTTCAAAAAAAAAAGAAAATGCTTCACCTAACTTGCACCGCGACGTGCATAACAGATGCAGAGATGGCGATTAACCAGACGGTCACGTCACAGTGGCCGTTCCAACACCGAAAGGCCGGCTGGTCTGGTCCGGCCCGGCCGCGACGGGTGAGAATTTGAGATATCGGGGCCTCGGGGGCGCTTTTGCCACGAAGCGAGACGCCGGTCTTTTACCACGAAGCGAGACGACGGTCGCTGTCGTGTACGGCCGATGCGATCTTTGGAGTATCCTGTCACGTCCGCCTCCGTCCGGACGGACGGCCGCCCGCCGGCTTCTCCAGGGCCGTCCCTGTCACTACCACTCTGTCTCCTGTCACTTCTCGTGGAAACGGGAAACCTGGCTGCTGGCTGTGCGTGTGTGGCGTTCAAGATAACGCTCATTGCAGGCTGTGAGTCTGTGACTTTTGCGCGGATTGCATCTTGATTTGACGCCCCAACAGCGATCTACACGACGGCACATCGGAGGGTGGGCTACCTTTTCTTTGGCCGGACCTAGATGTGAGCTACCGCGAGCAAAAGATTCTTACTACCTCAGCGTCACGCCGGATCGATGCCACCGTTGACTACAGCGTATTTGACCTGAGCTTGTTAGCTGTGCGAAGGATCAAAGTGCATGTTCATCCCTCGTCTGAGTGTCAGGCAATGCAATTTCCAGTCGGACAAGCTGTCTGAAAACGACCGACCTGAAATCTGCTCCTCTTTTTTGTCACTACCTGGAATCTGTTCTTGAGAACCAGGGAAGGTTTCCTCCAGGCCGTCGGCATGGGCGCGAAACAGCCCATCGCTTCGGCAAGGCAACCGGGGCCGCGGCAGCCGCCCGGCGCGCGAATTCCGACCGCTTGCTTCCTCCGGAAACCGGGGCGCGGCGGCCCGCGGCAAACGAAGGTCACGGTCAGCACCAGCATGTCGCGTCTCGCCGAGAGACATGGACGGGTTTTGAACGATCGAGCTGGCGTGCTCGACCCACACCGGAGCCGAAGGAGACAGCGGAGGTGGCGCTAGCGAAGTTGGCTTCGTAAGCCGGGGCGGCGGCCGAAACCGGCCGCGGCCGGGCCCATGCGTGCAGGTGCGGCACATGCGGAGCAGAAACTTGGGCGGCATGCATGGCGCCTCGTGCCATCCATCCTCCTCTGCCTTCCCGCTGCCTCGCTCCGCGACGCGTCAGCCGCTAGAGAAAAGCAAAACCGGCGGACACAGGGGACAGCGAGGCGCGCGCATGTGCAGCGGGCTTCGAAGTCCTAGCCAGACCACGTTGCGTCCCGTGTCTTTTCCACGGTGGAAGGAAAGTGTAGGTGTAGTGCCTCCCCGCCCGCACGTGGCAGCGACGGTCGCGGTGAAAAGTTCAAGCGGTGGGGTCCCTCCTCTTTTCCGAGAGAGAAATTATAAAGCTTGCATGTTGAGAGCTTGAGATCCCCCGTTATGCTACTCGTTTCCATTGAAGGAAGATGCCGCGCACTAATTCAGTCTCTTTTTATTAATTTGGGGGTTGATCATGTTATCTTTGTCGAAGTCATATTCTTTTGGAGTATAACCCTGACATTTTTTTGGGACTCGGAACCAAAAAAAAAAAAGGCATTGGTGGGAGGGAGCTTGAACATCACACACCGGACTTCCACTATTTTCAAAAAAAAACATGCAAAATGATGAATACGCCTAATCCAAAACAGTTAAGCAAACTTGAAATGGATAGCTTGGTCTGCCGTGGATCTACTCATCTACATTAGTGAAAAAAGATAGGATCAGGTAAGTTTTTTTTCCCACAAAATTGGATAGGGGGCCATTTGCAACAATTTTACGAGGGACGTCTCAAACAGTCAAACTTCACGTGACGTTAGAGTGAATTTTTCCTTTTTATGGAAAAGCCGTGCAATATGGACATTATTCTCGATTCAATTGCGCACATGTTTAGTCGATGGAAAAGTTCATTTTTCAACCCTGAACTATCACGATCGTCCGATTTTGGTCTTTGAACTATGAAACCGCACATCCTACACCTCCAACTGCCGAAACGAAAAACAACCCTGACCTCAACCTAAGGCAGTTTTGCAACAGTATAATTTCTAAATTTCTAGAATCTTACACCTCTCTCAATTCAATAATGAAGAAAGCATAGTTAATATTGTCTAAAAATCGTGATATTTTCTGAGAGGTAGCACAAGAGACAAGGAATCTGATTTGGCTAGATGTGCTACATTAGACATAAAGGAATTTGAATTATAAAATTTTAAAAATGGATAGAATTCAAAATTCCTTCAATTTTTAGGCCGGCTAAACCTTTGCTAAAAATGCATTAAAAACATGATAATTCATACTTTTTATTTAATTTAATAAGGTGTTTTTTGTTGGTCCAAGTTCTAAATAAAATTCTCAAATTAGAATTTTGAGGAAATAATCAAATTTGATTCAAATTTGAACGTTGTGAAAGAATTCAAAAATTCAACAAAACTTGGACCAATAAAAAATACCTTATTAAACTAAATAAAAAGTATGAATTATCATGTTTTAATGCATTTTTAGCAAAGGTTTAGCTGGCCTAAAAATTTAGGGAATTTTGAATTCTACCCATTTTTAAAATTTTATAATTCAAATTCCTTTATGTCTAATGCAACACATCTAGCCAAAATAGATTCCTTGTCTCTTGTGCTACCTCCAAGAAAAATATCACGATTTTTAGACAATATTAACTATGCTTTCTCCATTATTTAATTGAGAGAGGTGTAAAATTCTAGAAATTCAGAAATTATATTGTAGCAAAACCACCTTAGGTTGAGTCTATGGTTGTTTTTCGAACGGTTTCGGCAGTTGGAGGTGTAGGATGTCTGGTTTCGTAGTTTAAGGATCAAAATTGGACGATCGTGATAGTTTAAGGTTGAAAAATGAACTTTTATCTTTAGACGATTTAGTCCATTTTCATCAATTCGGTGCCGCTAATATAGTCTTTATATCACTTTTCACCGGAAGAATCACAATGGGTAGTGAGATGTTTCTTCCCAATAAAACTAGACGAAAAGGTCTTGCAACACGACAATGGATCGGAAACATTTTATACCCCACATGTGAGTATGTGACGTACGGGTGGTTTTACAATTTTATCTTTCGTTTTTGGAGCATCGAAGATGCACCCTCGCAGGCCGTGCTCCAAGAGAACAAGACAAAGGTGGCACGAAAGGGAAAGATAAAATAAAGAAGACAAGTTAGATTTGATACCGTCGGCGCCACGTCCGAAATAAACATACTCGTCCTGCGGATGCTCACGGGCTCCCGCCGGAGAAGAAAGCAACCACTTTCATGCTGCGATGCGTGGTTTCAGAAGATTTTATGCGCTGCCGAAACAGCTATATATGTGGGCAGAGAGGCGGCTCGCAGCCGTTTGTGCGTCTTGCGCTTTGCGTGTGGATACTTGCGTGGATTGGTTGCGACGACGAACTTTGTTCCGAAGATTCATCCATTTATGAGGACACGGAGAATGGCGATCGGAGTATGTTTCGGACGGCTGGAGTAATTTGCAAGAGACGAAACGAGTTGTACGTTGTCCAACGCGTGCTAAGTTGCTAGGCAGCTAAACGAGTTTTCACTTTCAAAGAGAGCTTAGACAGTGCATGTCATCAAATCCACGGTTGCATCATCGGGAAATGAATAAGTTTTTCACTAATTCGTAGATAGGGCATCTCACCAAATCAGGGTTCCGGCTGCAAAAGTGAAATTTGCTAACCCCATTACTATTTACTCCAAATTTGTTTCTAAGCCCAACTTTTTGCATGGTGGATGATTATATGTGTTATTCAGCTACAATTCTAATAATAATTTCTATATGCTTTTAAGTGTGCATTTGATAGCTGATACTACAGTAACACCATAAGATACTGGCCGACGTGCCGACCAGGACAAAATATCATGCAAACCGCACGCGCAGTAATCTGAACCTAATCAATGGAAACAAATCGTCCCCTTTCAACACACAATCATCACAAAACCATTTTCTCGCAGAAAATTAGGAAAACACGATCAAACCATCAAACATCACATCACACCTCTTCTAATCCGGACCAAATTAGTATTCAACTAGCCATTAGCCCGACCCCCATCAACCCTGTACCAGTACCACCAAGGGGGTGTTTGGATACCCAGGACTAAACTTTAGTCCCTGTCACATCGGATGTTTGGACACTAATTAAGAGTATTAAATATAGGCTAATTATAAAATCAATTGCATAAATGGAGACTAATTTGCGAGGCGAATCCATCAAGCCTAATTAGTCCATGATTTGGCAATGTTGTGCTACAGTAAATATGTGCTAATGATGGATTAATTAGGGTTGATAGATTCGTCTCGTGAATTAGTCTCCATTTATGCAATTAGTTTTATAATTAGTCTATATTTAATACTCCTAATTGATGTCCAAACAACTGATATGATGGGATTAAAGTTTAGTCGCCCGGATCCAAACAGACCCCAAGTCCCAGCAGCCTTCTCAGGCTCTATAAATAGCGACCATGCCCGGCTCTCACCTCCTACCCCGACGGTGCCGAGACGCACGCATCCCTCCCCCCGCCACCCGGGTCTATCTCACGCACGCAGCAGCAGGCGCGGAAAGCGACGCGTCTTCACCGCCCCTGCTTGCCGCCTCCCTCCCGTATCGTCGTCCTCCTGCCCCGGACGCGGCCAAGCAGCAAGCGCCCAAAAGCCCCAAACCCCAAGCGTCTGGCGGCGCGGCGGCGCCCGCGCCACCCTGAAGCAAGCGCCCGTGCGATTGGCGGGTCGGAGCGTTTGAAGCGGCGGGAGGAGTGGAGATGGTGGCGGCGGCGCTGGACGCAATGGCGGGGACGCGGTGGGGGCGGTGGCTGGGCCTGGTGACGGCGGTGTGGGTGCAGTGCATCTCCGGCAACAACTACACCTTCTCCAACTACTCGGACGCGCTCAAGACCCTCATGGGCCTCACGCAGCTGCAGCTCAACGGCCTCTCCGTCGCCAAGGACGTCGGCAAGGCGTTCGGGCTCCTCGCGGGGCTCGCCTCCGACCGCGTCCCGACCTGGCTCCTCCTCGCCATCGGCTCCCTCGAGGGCCTCCTCGGCTACGGCGCGCAGTGGATGGTCGTATCCCGGACCGTCGCGCCGCTCCCCTACTGGCAGATGTGCGTCTTCCTCTGCCTCGGCGGGAACAGCACCACGTGGATGAACACCGCCGTGCTCGTCACATGCATCCGCAACTTCCGCCGCAGCAGGGGGCCCGTGTCCGGCCTGCTCAAGGGATACGTCGGCCTCAGCACCGCCATCTTCACCGACATCTGCTCCGCGCTGTTCGCCGACGACCCGGCCTCGTTCCTCGTCATGCTCGCCGTCGTGCCAGCCGCGGTCTGCGCGCTCGCCATGGTGTTCCTCCGCGAGGGCCCCGCCGGCGGCGCCGCGGGCGCGACCGCGGACGAGGCGGAGGACGGGCGCTGCTTCGCCGCGATCAACTCGCTCGCCGTGGCCATCGCGCTGTACCTCCTCGCCGCGGATCTCACGGGCATCGGCGGCGGCGGCGGGGTCGTCTCGGCCGTCTTCGTGGCCGTGCTCCTGGTTCTCCTCGCGTCCCCCGGCGCCGTGCCGGCGCTCCTGGCGTGGAAATCGTGGATGAAAGCTCGCAAGGCCGCGAACGCCGACCTCGAGGAGGCGGACTCCCTGGCGGCCGCGACCGCGCCGCTCCTCGTCGCGGCGAAGGCAGTGGGGAGGAACAAGGAGGACGAGCCGAGGGCGCCCGGCGAGCGGCCGCGGCTCGGGGAGGAGCACACGATCGCGCAGGCGCTCATGTCGCTGGACTTCTGGCTGATGTTCGCGTCGTTCCTGATGGGCGTGGGCACGGGGCTGGCCGTGATGAACAACCTGGGGCAGATGGGCGTGGCCATGGGCTACGACGACGTCTCCCTCTTTGTCTCCATGACCAGCATCTGGGGATTCTTCGGCCGAATCGCATCCGGCACCATCTCCGAGCACTTCATCAAGTACGTTACCCTCCCTCCTCCTAGCCTCCCATGCATCTACATATGCGCCGAAATTGACATGGAATCGGGAACCATTGAACTCGAAATCCTCCATGCCGAAATGAGACTGGATCACGATCATAGAACTGGAAATGGAAATAGATCAAATTCCCCACGCCTCTGTTCGTCATAGGACCGTCCCTCCGTAGTACGGAGTCGGCGGTGGATCGTGGACCCCTCCAGGAAAAGTCAATGTCGTGACTCGCTTTAGAAAAATCGACATGGTCAGTTTTTCTTTTTTCTTTTTGAAAATTAACATGGTCAGTTTGTTACTACTTCAAACTACTGCCAATATTGGAGTACATTCTATGACTGAGAGAACAAGGAAGAATTTAGGCATTTTGATTAAGATTAGGCGGTGCACCATTTGTGGGCAACTATGCATTTGTTGCTTTGTTTACCTCCAAGGTCGTGTGATTTATTTACATTTAGCCAGTTGAACGACCATGATGCGGTGCGATTAGTATTATATGCCGCGTTAAAAGCCAATTGGGAATATAGTAACGGTACACGTTAGGCGCATCACGGTAAAAGCAAGGATGAGTAAAGCAGCTGACGGTTGTAGGGGTTGGCATATGAATAAAGCAACTGACTACTGCATTAGTTTTAAGTGCATGTCCTTTTCCTGTGATAGTGGCGCAGACGCGCAGTGCCTCGTGTATCGACTGTGCCCTTTTCTTATGGGATACTTCTTGGCAAGCCATTCCCTTCAAAGCCAGTTCCAGCTTTCTTTAAGCCTGGTAGCTCAGTCGACTTGTTAGATTCAGCATTGGGTGATGTTTCACATAGATAATGCGCCATCACCTCTGTTTTGTTTCATGATGCGCCACTGTCATGGTTATGACAAAACGAAAAGATCAGATTCGCTTTTTAGAAGCTTTTGGAACTTGAAATTGCTATGGGACTGTCGATTTCGTTTGGGATCTCTGGAGTTCTTTGAATGGGACAGTACATGCATGCTTGATGCTTGCAACTGGCTTACTGGGTTTGTCAATCGTGTTGCTCGCTTACTTCTGATATAATTCTGACCTCCTGAATGCTCAATGTCTGAATTATTCAGGACAAGGGCGATCCCACGCCCGCTGTGGAACGCGGCCTCGCAGGTCCTCATGGCCGTGGGCTACATCGTGATGGCCCTGGCCATGCCGGGCTCCCTCTTCATCGGCTCGGTGGTCGTCGGCGCCTGCTACGGCGTCCGGCTGGCGGTCACGGTGCCGACGGCGTCGGAGCTGTTCGGGCTCAAGTACTACGGCCTCATCTACAACATCCTCATCCTCAACCTGCCCCTGGGCTCCTTCCTCTTCTCGGGCCTGCTAGCGGGCCTCCTCTACGACGCCGAGGCCACCGCGGTGCCGGGCGGCGGCAACACCTGCGTCGGCGCGCACTGCTACCGCCTCGTGTTCCTGATCATGGCCGTCGCCTGCGTCGTCGGATTCGGCCTCGACGTCCTGCTCTGCCTCAGGACGAAGCGGGTGTACGCCAAGATCCACGAGCGCAAGAGGGCGAGCAGTTCGGCCGTGGCGCAGAGGGTGACCTAGCCTCGCTGCTTCCGTGGAAAGCCCGAGGGATGAATGGATCGCGCCATCAGCGTTCCGGGGCCGCAGGGCCTGTAAATTTTTGTGTGAATAAGGGCATGGGATTCATTAGCCACCACATTCACCGTGAGGATGTAGAAATTCTCACATTAATCTAAAAAAAAAGAATTTACACCGTTAAATTTTATAAAAATCTGAAGATCTAAACTAATCTAAAGAGTCCCATGTCAAATACGACTAAAAAATAGCTAATTTTAGAATTAAAAATTAAAAAAATAAAATATGACCAAAAATTCATACCAAATAAGATTAATAGATAGTTAAATTCGGAATAATTTGTAAATAATAAAAGAGAGTAAATACATTATATCTTCCATCCAGGGTCGCACTTACCCACCCAATAAAGATCATGACATAGGGTCTTCCGTCCTCCGTCATACTTATCCACCCAACCAAGATCATGCCATAGGGCATGACTAACGGGGGTCAAAACAGGTTGATCCCGATAGATGAAAATAAAATGATGGCTCAAAGCAAGAAGACTACATACGGTTCTCTGATTTGCCAACCAAATCATGATTGTGCCCCAACCAATTCAACTAGGCCTTGGCCATGCGCCCATGCCATGAGGTATGATGACTGGTGTTGACGTCAGATTTTGACACGTGTTGAATCGGCGTCAGGAGGAGAAGATTGGCCGATGCGACAGATCTGAAGGCTACAGTAAGGAATCGGCCGATTGAGGTAACAGTTGGAAATCGGCCGATTGGTAATACAGCCTGCGCCAACAGGATGGGACTATTTCGGAGGATCCTGGTCAAAAGTTGGTCAACAGGGCACGCTAAGTCGGTCAAGGAGCAGTTGAAGGGAATCCTGATTGGATTAGGGAACGGCGGCGGAAGATTCTGCGGGAGTCCGTTTCCTTTTAAAATTCTTATAGATATAGTAGTTTTCCTGTTGTTTAAATAAGTTGTAACAAGTCGTGATCGACCAGGAGTCCTAGTTTTAGGGTATAAATAGGAGTTGTCAGGGTCTTGCGAAGGACATCAACACATCAATCAACAACAATACTTCTACTTTTCTAGCAATTTACTTTCAAGTCGGCGACTTCGCCAATATTTTTCTTCTTTCACGAGTTCGTACGGATTGGCAGGGCTGCATCAACCTGATCTCCAGCCAATTGGTAGGTTCCGCTTATCGAGTAATATCCGAGCTTTAACTACGGGCGCATCGCTGTGGTTTCGTTTGGATTTATTCACCAGTTATCGATATTTCCTAGAATTGCAAGTTTTACCTGTTATTCTAGTATTATCATCAGTTATCCAGCTTGAAATCAGAGTAATCGGCTTCGTCATTGTTCATCTTCAACTTATCATCACATAGCCGATTAGATCTATTTCAAGTGTTGCTTCTGTAGTAATCGTTTAGATCGATCCAGCAGTTTTCTTTACAATTACTACACGATTATCGGCTGATCCATAGCCGATAATCTCTACAGCAAATCGGCCGATTTGCCGCCGACGCGCTCCTCAGGACAGATCGGAATCCCAGCCGATCGACGCGCCTGGAATTTAATACTCTATTTCCTTGTCAATCAACAGGTCAGATTGACTGGCACGCCGCGCGAACCGCACCAGGGCGATAACCCGAACAGGAGCTAAGCAGATTCTCCCGGGTCGTGTGTCCGACGCTGAAGACCGTCGGCCGATTCCTATCCGGCCGATTTTAGCGCCAACACACTTTTGGCACGCCCGGTGGGACCATCCAAGATCTGATATGTCGAAGAACGCAGAAATATCCGACAGCAACATCATTGAGGTCACAGAAGCGGATCTCAAGGACGACCAGAGGGAAGAATTGGCCAAGCATCTAGAAGATTACAAGAAGATGTACCTCCAGTCGTTCAGTCGTACCAGAAGCGGGGAGTCGGTCAAGAATGCTCCTATTCTAGTTCCCCGCCACATCACTATTGCTGAGGACTCGGGCAAGATGTCAGAGATGATCCAACAATCCGTTTATCAAGCATTCATCGACCAATCCTCAGTGATGACCAACACGGTGTATAACGCCGTCGTCAGCTCTCTGGCCAACGGAGCGGTCCAAGGCTATCAGGGGCCAGCATATGCCCCGTCAACCACTCTGCCAGCCAGAAGCTTACCATACACGTCCCAATCGGCTCCTCAGCCGATATTGACGCAACGCGAGGGGTACAACTCTCCACTGCCCCCAGCGTCTCCAAGATACAGCGGTGCACCATGTCTCCCATCACAGACACCGCTTCAACCCGTCCAGATTGCTTCTGTGCAATCGCTGCCCACAAGCTCGGCACCTTGGGGAACATCGGCGCCAATGTATTTTCCCGAGCCAACGAACGGATACGGGAGTTATTCAATCCAGATGCCGCACCAATCGGCCGCCCGGCCGACGGTCCCCCAGTATCAGCCGATCTCATCAGAAATCGGCAGAGGGGCAAGCACTGTAGAAGCATTCAGAGGCACGGCGCCAACGATGACATACGATGGGGGGCGGACTCACTTCGCCATCATCTATCGGCCGCTCAGCAAAGTTCGCCGATTCATCACCCAGCCGTGTCAGCTCTTCAGCACATGCCTGCACCGCGAACAGCTGTTCATCAGCAGCAGGTGGACTGGACAGCGAGAATAGCAGAAGTAATCCAGGATCAGTTTGGATTGAAGCCAAAAGTTCAAACTTACACCTACAAGACGCCATATCCATCGGGCTATGACTTGCTGCCGTTCCCACTCCGCTACAAAGTCCCTGATTTCACCAAGTTCTCAGGGACGGACGATACATCCACTATGGAGCATATCAACCGATTCATCATCCAGTGCGGGGAGGCTGCCACGCAAGATGCTCTGAGGGTGCGTTTATTTTCGTCATCTCTATCCGGATCGGCCTTCCACTAGTTCACCACCTTGCCGCCAAATTCTATTGTTACTTGGGCTGATTTGGAGAAACAGTTCCACAAGTACTTCTATGCAGGAGTACACGAGATGAAGCTCTCAGATTTGACCAGCCTCAGGCAGAGGAGCGATGAACCAGTGATGGGATATATACAGAGGTTCAGAGAAGTCAGGAACAAATGCTACAGTCTGGCTCTGACCGATGCACAGTTGGCCGATATCGCTTTCCAAGGCCTCTTGCCACAAATCAAAGAAAGATATGCTGCCCAAGAGTTTGAAAGCCTGAGCCAAATCGTCCACCGATTGTCAGAGCAAGAGGTCCGACTGTTTGAACAGCGGAGGAACTTCCAAAAGAAGGTGGCATACTTGGAAGGATCTGAATCCGATGGGGAAGAGGAAATCGGCCTGGCAGAGTGGGTTAAAGGGAAAAAACCGATATCATGCCCTTTTGGGAAGAAGGAGCCAGAGACATTCGGCTTTGACACGTCAAAGGCCGATAAAATTTTCGATTTATTGCTTCAGGAAGGTCAGATTAAACTATCTCCGCATCACACCATCCCTTCGGCCGATCAACTTAAGAAGATGAAGTACTGCAAGTGGCACAACGCCACTTCTCATGATACGAATGAATGCAAAGTCTTCCGTCAGCAGATACAATCGGCCATCGAGCAGGGGAGGCTTAAGTTCGAAACCCCAGCTAAATCGGCAAAACCGATGAAGATAGATCAGCATCCCTTCCCGGCCAACATGGTTAATGCTGGAGGAAATTCAGGTCAAACCAAGGTGCTGACGTCAGAATCGGCGAGAAGAGGTGGCGCCGTCGATCCCAGGAGGCAGATCACGGCGGAAGACATCAAAAGGAACAGGCGGGGGCCAGAACGACCATGCAAGCCCGTTACCTCCCAGTTCTTACTCAGTAAGTATCGGCAGCAGCAAGAACAAGCAAGATACCAGGAAGAGATGATACGCCGGCATGAAGATCACTGGCAATATCCGTTCTTCATCCATTGCTGGGAGAACGACATCAGAATGCCGTCTGCCGATAACTGTCCGGAGTGTAACGGATTGAGCTGCAACGATCGCCCGAAGCCACACTCTAGGGGCAGAGGATAAGAGCCGATCAGCAGAAATTGGCGCGGACGAGAGGAATAGCGCGTTTCGGTGCATGATCGGCTGGGGGGCAGAGTTGACCAGTACCACCGGTCAAAAAGCAAGATCGGCCAGCGGGATGGACTGGGGGGCAGGATCAGCGCGCACGATCGGCTGGAAGAGATGGCCGATGACAGGGTATCAGACGAGGATCCCCTAGGAAGGGAACCAGATTGGGAACACGCCAGATCATCGGCCAAACCAACAAATCCCAGGTGGTGTCCCGATGGCCTATCCAGATCCCAGAAGCGAAGGATCCAACGCCTACGCCAGTGGGAGCATCAAGAAGAAGAACAGAGGCAGGTGCCAGAGAAAAGAAATGTTAAGTCTCGAGTGTGGCGTCCAAAAAAAATGATCAAGAAACAAGTAATCAGGAATCGGCAGCCGAAATGGATATGGTGTTCATACTGCCGATGGAGTTCATGGCGCCCAACGATCGAGATAAAGCGACAAGAACGGAGGAGAAACAAATAGCACAACTAGTATTGGAGCCGATGACGGCTACGTTTGAGAAACCAGAAGAGGAAAAACAACAACATCTTAAAGCGTTGTTTCTCAAAGGCTATGTCAACGGAAGACCCGTCACCAGGCTACTAGTAGATGGAGGCGCTGCAGTTAATATCATGCCGTACGCCATGTTCCGCAAGCTGGGCAAGGGCGATGAAGATCTCACCAAGACGGACATGATGCTGAAGGATTTCGAAGGCAACGTGTCACCCGCCCGTGGAGCGCTCTGCGTCGACCTCACCATCGGCAGTAAGACCCTCCCTACCACTTTTTTCGTTATTAATGGCAAGGGGTCCTACAATATGCTGCTTGGTCGCAACTGGATACACACAAACTGCTGTGTCCCATCTACAATGCATCAATGCCTTGTGCAATGGGTTGGCGACAGCATAGAGATAGTCGCTGCAGATTTCGTCTACAGCGTTGCAGCGGCCGACACACAACAGTGGAGCTGCGAGCACGTCAAGTGTATATTGGGCAGGACTTGGGACACTGACTTCCTGAAAGTGTCCGATTTCGGTTTACAGCCGATCCAAGCAGTCGGCTCTGAAGATTCGGAATAAATGGATCAGCTCGTCCGAGAAGATGGGAAGCTTGGGCATGGGTTTACGTCGGCCGATTTATTGGAGATGGTAGATTTGGGAGATAGCAGCAAATCAAGGCCGACGTACATTAGTGCTAATTTGGATCCTGAGTACAGATGTAAATTGATAAGTTTATTAAAAGAGTTCAAGGATTGCTTTGCTTGGGAATATCATGAGATGCCAGGATTAGACCGGTCTATTGTTGAACACCGGTTACCTATAAAATCAGGATATCGGCCATATCTGCAATCTGCACGACGGTGTAACCCCAAGATTCTACCTGATATAAAGGCCGAAATTACAAAGTTGATTGAAGCAGGATTTATTCGGCAGTGCCGCTACGCCGAATGGATTTCTAATATTGTGCCCGTATACAAAAAGAATGGAAAGATACGTGTGTGCATCGATTTCAGGAACTTAAATCAGGCTACGCCGATGGACGGATATCCGATGCCAACGGCCGATATCTTGGTAGATGCTGCTGCAGGACACAAAGTCATAAGTTTCATGGATGGGAATGCAGGGTACAATCAGATATTAATGGCCGAAGAAGATATCTCGAAAACTGCTTTCAGGTGCCCAGGTCATCTTGGTTTATTTGAATGGGTTGTTATGACTTTCGGGTTGAAGAACGCCGGTGCTATGTATCAACGGGCCATGAACTACATCTTCCACAAGCTCATTGGTTCATCGGTGAAAATTTATATAGATGACGTCATGATCAAGTCAAAAGGTCACCAAGATCATCTGGCCGATTTACAGGAAGTGCTGGAGTGCACAAGGAAAAATGGGCTGAAGATGAACCCGAACAAGTGTGCATTTGGTGTATCGGCCGGACAATTCTTAGGATTTATGGTCCATGAGCGCGGGATAGAAGTTAACCGCAAGACCATAGACGCCATCAACAAAGTAGTGGCCCCACAAAATAAAACTGAACTGCAGTCCCTCATCGGCAAGGTCAATTTCATCAGAAGATTCATACCCAATCTATCAGGACGTATTCAGGCTTTTACCCCTCTGTTGAAATTAAAGCCCGACCAGGAATTCATATGGGGAGAAAGACAGCGCAAAGCACTGGAGAATATCAAGCAGTATCTGGTTTCACCTCCGGTATTAGCTTCACCACAGCCTGATAAGCCGTTCAAGTTATATTTATCGGCTGATGAACAGGCTATTGGATCGGCGTTGGTACAAGAGTTTGAGGGGAAAGAACGAGTGGTATACTACGTCAGCAGAAGACTTTTAGACGCCGAAACAAGATATTCCTCGGTGGAGCGATTATGCTTGTGCTTGTATTTTTCATGTACTAAGCTCAGGCACTATTTGCTGTCGGCAGAATGCACAGTCGTGTGCAAGGATGATGTGGTGAAGTATATGCTATCATTGCCGATTCTGAAAGGGCGGATTGGAAAATGGATCCTGGCTTTGTCAGAATTCGATTTAAGGTATGAATCGGCCAAGGCCGTCAAAGGTCAAGTGATGGCCGATTTCGTAGTTCAGCATTGTGGACCAGAAATCACCACCGTTGAACCAGTTCCATGGACTCTATATTTTGATAGTTCCTCATGTGGGGTCGGATCAGGGATCGGTATTGTTCTTGTGTCACCTCGGGGGGCAAGTTATGATTTCTCTCTGCCGATAGAAGCCTCTGCAACTAATAACCAGGCGGAATATCGAGCTGTTCTAAAAGGCATCCAATTATTAAGGGAAGTCAGAGCTGATGCAGTCAAAATTTTCGGGGATTCCAAGCTCATTGTGGATCAGTTGACGGGGCGATCTGAGTGCAAGGATGATATCTTGAGGATTTATTATGAGGATTGTTTTCAACTTTTAAAAGAGTTCAAGTCTGCAATAATTCAGCATATCCCTAGGGATTATAATGAAGAAGCCAACAGACTGGCCCAACATGCTTCTGGATATCGGCCGATTCAGGGGGCAATGACGCTAGAGCTAGCGGCCGATGACTGGCGAAAGGATATCGCCGATTACTTGAGAAATCCATCCCAAAAGGTGGATCGGCGAACACGTTCTCAGGCTACAAAATATGTGTTGCTTGAGGATGATTTATTTTATCGGACGATTGATGGAGTCCTTCTCAAATGCCTGGGAACAGAAGAGGCAAAGATTCTGATGGGAGAAATCCATGAAGGCGTGTGTGGAGCTCATCAATCGGCTCACAAAATGAAATGGATGATCAGGAACAATGGATATTACTGGCCGACCATCCTTGAAGATTGTTTCAAGTACTACAAAGGATGCCAATATTGTCAGAGGTTTAGCAATGTGCAGCGAGCACCAGCATCGGCTATGAATCCAATAATTAAGCTGTGGCCATTCAGAGGTTGGGGAATAGATCTCATCGGACAGATTCATCCTTCATCTAGCAAAGGGCATAAGTTCATATTGGTAGCTACAGATTATTTTACCAAGTGGGTGGAGGCAGTTCCTTTAAGGAACGTGACATCGGCCGATATGATTGAATTTGTTAAAAGCCATATTATATATCGATTTGGTATTTCTCAAACCATCACAACTGATCAAGGGACAATGTTCACTTTTGGAGAATTCGGAGAGTTCGCCGCCGATATGGGAATTAAATTATTAAATTCTTCTCCATACTATGCTCAAGCCAATGGCCAAGCAGAGTCGTCTAACAAGGGGATAATCAAGCTAATCAAGAGGAAGATAGAAGAGCAACCCAAGAAGTGGCATATGTCTTTGGCTGAATCTTTATGGGCATACAGGATGGCTTGTCATGGGGCCACTAAAATATCCCCTTATCATTTGGTTTATGGTCATGAGGCGGTCTTGCCATGGGAGGTAAGGACAGGATCAAGACGTATATCGTTACAGGATCAATTAACGGCCGATGACTATTCCTTTCTCATGAAAGACGAACTTGACGATTCGGCGGGTTTACGGTTGAGAGCCCTGATTAGCATAGAAGAAAATAAGAAAAGGGTGGCCAGATGGTATGACAAAAAGTTCAAAGTTAAACAGTTCTCTCAGGGAGATCTGGTATGAAAGTTGGTGCTGCCGATAGGATCTAAAGATCCCAAATTCGGTAAATGGTCACCCACTTGGGAAGGGCCGTATAGAATCGGCCGATGTGCCCCTGGAAATGCATATATTCTGGAGACAGTCGAAGGGGAGGAATTCCCAAGAGCTTTAAATAGATGATATCTGAAGAGGTACTATCCAAGCATTTGGGTAGATGCATAACTTACAGCAAAATATGTTAAGGTAACATGGCCGATTTCTCATCGGTTTTCTGGCTACACATCTGGTGAAAGAAACATTGGGATTCATTATTGAATGAAAATTACAGATTACATGGCCGACATGGTATAAGTCGCCCTTAGAATAAAAATACTGGTGTGTCTACTGATTACGCCTACGCTGGATTTCTCTCTCGATGCGACCCAGTTTTATCAAAAGGGTGAGCCTTTTCTCTTTCGAGTCCTCTGCAGTGGCTCCAGTTTCAGCTTGGTTGCAGAGTTCTTTCAGCAGGCGGGTCTTCTCCTCTTCCAGAGCTTCCATGGCGACTTCAGTTTTGGCTTTACAAGGAAGTGAAGAACCTTTTTCGGAAGATGGTCGCTTGCGGACCAAAAGATGAGCATTTATGAGGTCCAAATATTCCTGGACAGCGGCAGCGACATGATCTCTGAGTTCCTCAGCATGAGATCTTATCAGATTTCTGTCTGCCTGTGATAATGGCTCTTCTGAATGCATGATTTCTATCGCTCGTTCTAGATCAGAGCTGAGACGGTTTGGCTAAACAGAGATAAAAGGAGTTACCCAGTATCGGAGCGATTGAGATGTTTAAGAACAAGGTAGAGGGGGAGTTCATACCTGGTTGACAGAGGAAGAGGATGAGGAGGACGAACAAGACATCTTGCCGTTCAGTTGGGACAGTAAAGGAAGGAGAGGAGATAAGTAATGCGTGTGCCTCTAGAGATGGTGAACGGTCTGCGTATAAATGAAGAGGAGGTGGATGGATGGTGAGACACGTCCTATCAGAGTAAATACGTGCATAAATGCAAGGCAGACTGAAGGAGCAGTTCAAAACCAAATCGGCGCAGTGGCATTAAAGGAGCAATAATGTTTAACATATTTTTTACAGCCCAAGGAAAGCATCCATGGCTACAATCGCTCATCGTCTAATTTGATCGGCCGAGTCTACTATTCTCTGATCATTGTCGGCCGATCCTGGTACTTCTGACACGCGGCGACGGAGCCTTATTGTTTCACGGGCTAGATGTTGTCTTTCTTGCTTCACCGATGATGGTTGGGAGTTCTTGGAGCTTCTTCTCTTCAACGGCTATCTCTTTGGTTATCTATTCCATCTCCTTGGCTAGTTCTGCTCTCCTCCGTTTCAGCCGATCTATTGCGCCGACGATGTCCGGACGGCAGTTCTCGAGGAAATTGATCTTGTGGTGTACTTCCTGAGTCCGATGCTTGTACGAGTCGACCTCCTCCTGAGTTTTGGCCATCTGAGCACGATCGGCCATACGTTGCAGCGCCCTGGAAACCGGAATCTGCATGCTCTCTATATAGGCAGCATACCCCAAGTTTTCCGACACTTCATCCGGGATGTGATCTTTGACCTCGTTGAAAAGTCGTCGGATCGGCGATGCATCTTCCACCAATCGGCCGATGTCACCTTGGAGGAGAGTACGAATGCTTTCGAGTTTGGAGCGGACATCGTCGGAGGTAGAGCTCGATGGAACTGTGTGTGAGGCGATTTCTTCTTCATCGGCCAAGGAGACAGCAAAGGAAAAGATGCTATTGTTGGGGGTATCTTGCTCCTATAAGGAAACAAATTAAAGGGTAAGCAAGCGGTGAAAGGAAATCGGCCGATTCTAATGGTAAGATTGTTACCTCTTTGAAACGAATCTCTCTTGCCTGCGCCAGTGGAAGTGTTTCCCTTGTTTCAAGGACTGGTGCACTTGGTTCGCCGGAAGAAGAAGATTCGATCGTTATTAGCGCTCCGCTTGGGCCAGCTTCCTGAGAAAGACATAAAATCCCGTGAAAATACTATGGGAAATTGAAATAAGATGGTAATAGAAATTTGCCATGCCTCTGTGGGTCTCCCGGCCGATGCCTGTTGTGGAGTTATAATCGGCGTACCCAAATCGACCTGCATCAAAATTGGTTAAGTTTTCTGAATATTAAGGATTCAGGGTAAGAGATCGTGTACCTCGGCAACAGGAGCTGCTGGAATCTCAGTACCCACTTGAGACGTGGCCGATAGTTGCGGGGACTGCGGTGGGACAACTTGTGCAGCCTGGCAAAGGGATAGAATTGATGTCAGTAGAAGATTTGGAGAATATATGAGATAAATAAGATTACCTGAACAGCTTCTACTAATAGTGATGCTGCAGCGGCCCCGACTTCGGCAGTGACTTGGGGATCGTTCATCTCGACAGCCGGAAGGGGTAAAGGACCTGAGGTCTCGGCGGGTGTCACCTCTACTTGATCGGCCGATCCAATGCGGGGAGTCTCGGCCGATACCACTGCCGTCTGGCTGGCCGATCCGATGCGGGAGACTTCAGCCGATGCTATTGCCGTTTGATCGGCCGATCCAATGCGAGCTCGTACCCGACGGCTGGTTATCTTTGATGTTGGCCTTTTTGGTGCTCACCTTGATCGGCCGGTAGAGATATCTCTGACAGTTGGAGCATGGAAGCCGATAAGCAGATACGGCGTGTATTGGTGATGGCTATCAATCGGCCGGCCGCTTCGGCTCCGCGTCGGGGGAACATGGCTTTCAGACTGAAGGGATAGACATGAGTTAACGACAAGATGATAATAGAATATTGGGATCGGCTAAGGAAAAAAGGACATACCGCTGCATTTGGGTCGATGTTCTCTGGGTCCAGAATGTTGCAGTAAGATGATGGAGATTTACAGAAAAGGTGCTGCTTCCATTCTGCCCACCATAATTTGAACTGCTGGGTGGCGAAAGAGGCAATTGACCAACCAGTCACGTCAATGGTGCTGGAGTCGGGTGCTAGATCGCACAGCCGACTGTACTCAAGACTTGAAGTTAGTCCATCTCTGAATTTTGCCTGGCCGGCAAAATAGACTCGAATCGGCAGTTGGCCAAAACCCAGTTGCCTTGCCGCAGCCGATGGACAGTAAAATTCATAGGTGGGTGAGTCCTTTCCTGAGAAGAAGTTGGCTGGCAGGATCCCCGGCTTGATCAAGACGTCCATCAACTCTCTGTCAAAGGTATGGGTGGAGAAATCAAAACATACAGGCAACTCGAAAATCGGCTCTACTGCCTGATATGGGTGCCAGCTGATCATCTCTTCACTAAGGCCATTGTAGAAGCATTTGAAATATTCAGCTGTGCGGGTGGCAGTGAATTGGCAGCCGGGAAAAGCCGATACCGCTTCTCCAAAGGACCTGCAGCGGCGACAGACCGATGGATTCTCCTCCGACTCGATGTTGGGAAAGGTCTTTGTCTCTATCCGCTGCTGAGAAACCTTGCTCATGTGTAAGTTGAGCCAGAGGGTGATGAACCACCAAGGAACGCCTGGGTTCCCTATCGGCTCCCCCTTCGATAGCTTGACGCCGATTTGATGCAACAGATGGTATGCCGATCCCAGCAAGTGTTTTCCAAGAGGGATGGCCGATCCTTGTGAAAGAGATTCTGCCAAAGCTTGAGTGTTTGAAGAGGGGCCGACTGCTCTGCCACAGAAGAAATGTTTCTCCAGCCACATCATCAAGAAGGCAGTATGCTCCCTCAGCAAAACTGTCCCGGTCTTCATGTTTTTACTGATGTATCCTTTCCACCCGCCGATTCCTTTGGTCTCCAGCCGATGAGATGGCTTGAACAGATAATTGAAAGAGGTATCGGCGGAGGAAACATCTAGGCCGGTCACCAGCAGGACATCGGCCAAGGTCGGGGTCATGGGTCCGTGTCCAAAAAGGCTTGCGTTAAGTGCATCGGACCAGAAGTAAGAGGCTGCCATAACCAAAGGTTCGTTCCTTTCCATCTGAGACAGGGATAAGTCTATGCACTGGCCGATTTTGAGTTCTTCCCATTGAACCTTCCAAGACCCGGCTACCCTCTGGTACCATTCTCTCCACCCGGGTGTTTCATTCGGCCAGGATCTGAAAGTGCCTACCCAATGATCTAAATCCATGGATGACTGCTTAAAGGGGATCCTATGGGTTTCTAAACTGATCAGATCCGTTGGATCAGGGCTCCCCATAGGGCCCAGACAGATGAGGTCAGAGGATTCTGAGAGAGGAATGGTGATTCGGTGCCTAAGTGCCTAAAAAAGGGAAAAAGAGAAGAAACTAAGAAAGGGTCCGGAAAATACTGAAGTAGTAGAAAGGCAAAAAGGGAAAAATTTCGAGCATTTACCTCTGGGATGGAAGCCATCGTCGCCGATGACGCCGCTGGGGAAGCCGCCGATTGGGCCGCCGCCGCCAAAGGAGTAGCCGATGGAGCCTCTGTAGATGGGGTGGTCGCCGATGGAGACGCCATTGGAGGTCGGAGCAGGCCGCGGATGAGATCGCCGAAAAAGGGGAAGCACTTGGAAATCGAAAGAGCTTGAAGGAAGACGAACAGTGATGCGACGGAGAGAATGCTAGATTCGTGAGGAAGGAGAGGCGGAGAAAGCCAGTACTTAAGAGAGATCAGGGGAGCAAGGGCAAAGATGGTATTTTTTACCGCGCCGTCTACACGAGTTCCAGGGGAGCGGTCGTTTCGCGCGCCCGGTTCGAGGGAATTGCAATCATTGTGCCGCGGAACGGAAGAAGATTTTTACTGCGCCCGTTTCGAAGGAGAGGATTAAAGAAAAGAGTTTCGAAGGAAAAGTTATATTTTACTCCGAAACTGGGGGGCATGTGTTGATGCCAGATTTCGACACGTGTTGAATCGGCGTCAGGAGGAGAAGATTGGCCGATGTGGCAGATCTGAAGGCTACAGAAAGGAATCGGCCGATTGAAGTAACAGTTGGAAATCGGCCGATTGGTGGCCCAGCCTATGCCAACAGGATGGGATTATTTCAGAAGATCCTGGTCAAAAGGTGGTCAAAGGGGGCACGCTAAATCGGTCGAAGAGCAATTGAAGGAAATCTTAATTGATTAGGGAGCGGCGGCGGAAGATTCTGCGGGAGTCCGTTTTCTTTTTAAAGTCCGTATAGATATAGTAATTTAAATAAGGTTGTAACAAGTCGTGATCGACCAGGAGTCCTAGCTTTAGGGTATAAATAGGAGTCGTTACGGTCTTGAAAGGATATCAACACATCAATCAACAACAGTACTTCTACTTTTTCAGCAATTTACTTTCAAGTCGGCGACTTCGCCAATATTTTCTTCTTCCACGAGTTCGTATGGATTGGCAGGGCTGCATCAACTTGATCTCCGGCCAATTGATAGGTTCCGCTTACCGAGTAATATCCGAGCTTTAACCACGGGCGCATCGCTGTGGTTTCGTTTGGATTTATTCACCAATTATCGATATTTGCTAGAATTGCAAGTTTTACCTGTTATTCTAGTATTATCACCAGTTATCCAGCTTGAGATCAGAGTAATCGGCTCCGTCATTGTTTTTCTTCGATTTATCATCTCACAGCCGATTAGATCTATCTCAAGTGTTGTCCTTGCAGTAGTCGTCTAGATCGCTCCAGCAGTTTTCTTTACGATTACTACACGATCATCGGCTGATCCATAGCCGATCATCTATACAGCAAATCGGCCGATTCGCTGCCGACGCGCTCCTCAGGACAGATCGGAATCCCAGCCGATCGACGCGCCTGGAATTTAATACTCTATTTCCTTATCAATCAACAGGTCAGATTGACTGGCACGCCGCGCGAACCCACCAGGGCGATAACCCGAACAGGAGCTAAGCAGATTCTCCCGGGTCGTGTGTCCGGCGCTGAAGACCCATCGGCCGATTCCTATCCGGCCGATTTTAGCGCCAACACAAATTTATCACTCCTCTACGCATGAAGCTAACTATTTGCCAATTTTGCCGACGTGACACGCCAAGTCAGCCAGCCAGCCAGCTTGGAGGTAGCACATGAAAAGACCATCATACCCTTTGTGTACCTGTGTATACAATGCTCTTTCTGGTTCTATCTCTATGACTTGTGGGACCCACCAGTCATCTTCCACCTCCATCGTCTTCCTCCTCTGTCCGCGCCGCCCCCTCCCCCGCTTCCCTCTTCGCGCCGCCCGGGCTCCCCTTCCCCTCCGACTCAACCCCACGCCTCTGCCGCGCGGTCCTCCTCGCCGTCGACCAGGTCTCCGCCTCCACGCCCGACATGCTCCACCTCCCCGCCTCGCTCCCTGCCTCCCCCTCCCCGTCCCCGCCCCCCTCGCCACAACCCACATCGCTGTCGCGGACTTCCTTCTCGCGGCCTGCACGCACGGACTGATCTCCTCCCCGCGCCGGACGGGAACTTGACGCTCCTGCTGCAGAAGAAGTAACCGCCATGGCTCGGACCTGTAGAGGTCGTCCACTCGACGTCGCAGACCGCGGCAGGAGTGAAGCCGGCGTCGGCCGCCTTCAGTGCGAGGTAGTGCGTGAGCAGCTCCTCGTCAGTCGGCCGGTGCGCAAGCAGGACGCCACGGCCTCGCTCGTGCGCGTGTACGCATCCTCCATCGCTGCCTCCTGCTAGTCTCGTTCCGCTGTTGTTGTTGGCGGTGGCCGGGGAGCTCGGACGCGAGGGCATCCGGTGGGCGATGGGCGACGGGGACGGGCAAAACGGATTCATCTCGTCGAGGGGGTCGTCGTGGTGGTGCTGGATTTGTCAATCGCGCGACGGACGCGACGAATCAGTCAACCGACGGCCGCCGACGGCGCTTGCTCCGGCGAGCACTAGCGATGCTATGCAGGGATGCGGACAAGGCGGCTCAAAGGTGCGGGGCGAGGGCGAGGGCGAAGCGGCTGCAGGGGCGGCGTGCTGGCCTTGATGCTGCTCCTCAGGGATCTCGACGGACGGCCGCAGGTCAACTCCCTTGTTGTTTTTCTTGGAACAGAGAAGGGAGAAGAGAGAGTCACCGCGTGCGGCGCAGAGGAGTGACAAATATCTACAAGCTAAAATAAGAATTTGTATGGCAAATAGTTAAATATTTAGAGTACAGGCGAGATATTTTCAGACTTTCCACGGGAGGTGAACTGAGGGGATAAGAAGAAATAATCTCACACATGATAGAGTGCTTGGCTTGGTGGGCTGTGAAGGTAAGTGGTAGTGGGCTATTTGGATTGTAATTGGAATAACTTTAGAATTTAGGTAGATCTTCAGTAATTTCGGGTACCGGAGTTCAAAACCTGAATTACCTGTAATAATTTTGGGTTTCCAGATTTGCTACACGAAGTAGTTTCGGGTTTTTCAGGTTTCGGGTATTTCGGATTCGGGGTTCGGATTTTTTCGAGTTCGGAGTTCGGATTTCCAGACTCCACCGTGGCATGTTGGTAGATTGGGAAGGCAATTTTTTTTAGATAATGGGAAAAGAAGTACCTAGCCTTGACCTCAAAAGAGGCTACAGCCGATTATTACAAAGGTTGCAGCTCTTCCGTCTGCGCTCGCACTTGCAAAATAAACGAAAGGCGGTAAAACCAATACATAAAGTTTGACGAAGACGCTTAAATAAGTCCAATCCTATTACTAAACCTCTATCTATAATTGGCAAAAAGCTGCATGATCAAAACCTCCATAGTTTGCCCTGCCTTGTTTATCGTCTCCTTGTCTTCTTCACATCTTTGTAAGTGTGCCCAGAATCTGAGCCAATAAGTACCGTGATATAGTACCCGCATATAAGTTTTAGTTGAAGATTTGTCAAAAATCACATCATTCCTACTAAGCCAAATAGCTTAAAAGCATATGCTTCCAGTAACAGTTGTCTTTCAAGCTTGGTTTGAAACCTCCTAAGCCAATTACCAAACAAATGAGTAATGCTATGAGGTGGAGTTAAATCAAATGCGAACTGTATGGCTCTCCATTGGAACTTGGCTATATGACAATAAAAAAAGAGATGTTGAATAGTTTCATCACTAAAACAAAAGCAACACTGCTTGTTACCATTCTAGTTCCGTCTTGCTAAATTGTCTTTGGTAAGAATAACACCTCTCTTTAAGTACCACATAAATATTTTAATTTTTAGGGGCATTTTTATTTTCCATAAATGTTTTTCAAACTGTACGTTACCGCTGCTAATAAGTGCATTATACATTGTGCTAACGGTGAACATACCAGATTGGAAAGGCAAATAGGCTGACAGAGGTGGGTTACGCCTCGATAAGACTGATCAATCTTGATGTTCTTGTGTATTTGGCTGTACATATGTACATGCTCTCATTTGGAGTTGAGTGCAGAACTTGTTCCCCTAAAAGAAACAGTTTACATTCATCTCGTTTGCTCTGACGAAAAGAAAGACCTTTTGGAGAGCAGACTGTCTTAATCAGAGATTTTTTTGGAGAGCAGGTTGTCTTAATCAGACATCATGCAGTATCTATTCAGTCTTCTGTTCTTGTTCGTAGTGCCAAGTCAATCTGAATTAAGGGTCTGTTTGGTTCCTCGGGATTAAACTTTAGTCCCGTCACATCGAATGTTTGGACACCAATTAGAAGTATTAAATATAGGCTAATTACAAAACCCATTGCAAAAATGGAGGCTAATTCGCGAGACGAATCCATTAAGCCTAATTAGTCTATGATTTGACAATGTTGTGCTACAGTAAACATGTGCTAATGATGGATTAATTAGGCTTAATAGATTCGTCTCGTGAATTAGTCTCCATTTATACAATTGGTTTTACAGTTAGTTCATATTTAGTCCCACTAATTAGCATCGAAATGTCCGACGTGACCCGGACTAAAAATTAGTCCCTGGATCCAAACACCCCCTAAGTAACTTTCATTAAATTGTGGCTTTTTTAACTATTTGGTTCATCCAGTCTGTACCGAGCTTGACGATGGTGAAACTTTTACTCTTGTTGAGCTTTACCTGTGCTCTGAATATAAGCCTCTGTGGTGGGTCAGTGGAGTTCATGCACTGCTTCTAAGTTGTAAAACTACATGTTCATGCACCTAACAGCTGTCTGAGGTTGGTGGTGAGTTGCAAATGTTCCTGATGAACGGAAGCGCGCGATTCAGGAATATTTGATGCTTACAAAACCTTTTCTCCTTTCTTAACACTTTTTATATTAAAATTAAATCTAGTTACTACTTAAGTATTTACTATATCCGGTATAAAACTACCAGATTACATGATCCGCTGGACTGCATTTGATCGTAAGTACACAATTTTTTACATCTTGACTATGCAAGTTGAAACTAAGAGCCCGTTTGGAAGGCTCGCTCCGGCTCCACGCTCCAGCCCTGTAGCGTGGAGCTGGAGGAGCTAGGAAACTAGGAAAGGCAGCTCCGCCTGCTCCTGTTGCTGTGTAGGCAAATGTAGCAGGAGCCTCAGATTGTGTGGTGCTAATTATTTCGACAATTTGTTTGAGTTGATGCTTATGCTAATATGGTGAAGATCATAACTTTTTCAAGGTGGTCCATGGTGGTCAATATCGTAAGTCCCTATCTAAATCAGGCACATTTTTTAATGGCTCACAATTGTTTAACCTACAATTCAGAAAAATCTGTTCAGAATCACCTTTGGTTCACTTTATTCCGGAGAGGGCACATCAATGGCACCTCACCATAAAGCACATGTTGAAACAGCATACATCATTGAATTTCCTTGGAGATACTTTAAACCGAGATTACAATCTGTCGAAAACAGAGAATGACACGTCGGTGAATATATATGTGCATAAGGGATGGATGCTGTTGATTAGCTTCCTGAGGAATCTGATGTGTAACGGTATAAGTACACCTGTATAAATCTCGAGTTTTCTTTTGTAAAAGGTGAGTGAACATTGAAAAAAACAAATCTTATCGCATCACTGTTGCATAATTTGTACTTAGTTTTCAATTCGTTAATGCAGGTATACTTGTGACATTGACTAATTCCTACACAGCTAGATATTTCTAACAGGAAGAAGCCAGGTGTCATCTACCATAACATCACAGGGCATATTCCTCCTAGTTTGATATTTTGGAGAAAATCCATTACTCGTTAACTGCAAAGATGTAAGCGGAATCGTACAGGTGGGTTTTTGCCTGACAGAACTGCAAAAGTGAGAAAAGTAAGGGATGCTCGCAAGCGCATTGTAGCTGAAGCTGCAATGTTGTTTGTAAGGAGATTCGATTCAGGCGTCAACATGCCGAGCTGAGGCTCATTAAAAGAAAGTGGAAAAGGAAGGCTCAAATTTTTTTCAGGGGCCAACAATATTGGTCGTCTATGATTGACTCCATTGGCCTTTTTAACAGTGTTGAATGGACACTAGGAAAAAAAATGCAGGAGACAGCTAGGCTTGTTCTGTTGATACTTTTAGAACGGATGTCGGTATCACCTCTTCTGCTGTGAATGTTGCTTTCGCCGAAGTTGTGAAATAGAATGGCATTCAGTAATTGCTTGCACTGACTATGAAGGGACGTCTATCTGCATTTGACAATGTTCCAGACATATGTGCCTTTTTTAACCCTATAAATATTTCAATACTCAGTTTGGTAATAGACTTGGCATATGATCCAGCATATACAAGTCTATTTTACCCAAAAGTACTCTTAAAAACGTACTAGGACATCTGCCCTCAAAAAAATAAAACGTACTAGGACATCTGCTCTGGAGATGGAAATTGAACAGAAATTAATACTCTTACTGACACTGATTCTGCTGACATTCTAAGTAACTGCTCCTTTTCTTCTCGAGATTAATCGGAACTTGAAAATGAAGTTCGACAAGGGCAAAGACTTTATCCAAAAGATTTTTCATGGTTAATACCACGTTCGTGAGTTTTCAAGATGACTCTGCCAGGTTCTCCTTTTGCTTACCTTTTTACAATTTCAGTAACTCTGTCGTAGTGCTTTAATCTATTATTTTAGCTTATGGTCTCCTTCTTTCTTTGATCTTTCTGTATTCCTGCAAAATACATTCTGTATATTTAGTACTTATCTCGCAGGCTCGTAAATCCTAATGAGGCCTAGGTCTAACTGTTTTGGCTGAATTTTACCATACTTACTTTATCTGTATTCTGTCAAAACATGGTTACTACTGGGCCATCTCTAGTTTCTTTGAGGTTCATGAATATGTGATCACTCACCTTTTCCTTCTGATGACCATATCTCCGTGGGCCAACGAATCCTTTGAAATTAAGATCTGCACCCCCGTTTTCTTTTTAGCTGACTCGCCATATCTAAATGAATTGTGGTGGTCACTCAAATAACAGTAACGATCAAATCTTGCTCTTTCCAGAAGATTCTCATACGTGTTTATAAACTTCAAAAACATGAATCCTTGGTTGTCATTCACATCTCAAACTTTCAGTGTTGGAAAGCATAAGAAGTGAGCGAGAACAAATGTCAAAGGAGCTGCTGTCATTCATATCTTAAACTTTCAGAAAGGTAAAACGTAAAATCAAGACATGGCGAGAAGATGTGCTAAATCTTACTATACTTCTCTACTTAGAATGCTGCATGTGACAAGAAGAGATAGAAGAAGAATAAGGAAATAAAGAAACAATGTATACACAAAAAAAAAGGAACCGGAGTGACGTGTGTTGCTGAAGGGATCGAAAATAAACTAATGCAGAGCGTGCTTGTTGACCGACACCGTCACAGTAGCACTAGAAGCTGTAGTTGCCACCTCGTCAACTCCTCTATCCACAAGACAAAAAGGCTAAAAAGAATACGCTTCACGTCCTCATCCTACTTGCTCCAATCCTGTATTGAATTCCGAAAGCAACTCCGGCCACTCCCGCTGCCGATCGAGAGCCGCCGTCTCACCACGCGAGGGCCGCGAGTCCATTCGGTCATACCAGCAAGGCAGCGACTGCGGCCGCGGCTAATGCGGCCTGGAGCTGCAACGACGCCACCGCCGTCGACGTCGCGCCGTCCATTTCGCCGGTCGCCATGCTCGCCAGCCATGAGTCGCCCTCGAGCTGCACGTCGTTGGGCCTCGGCGAGGGGTCCTTGGTCGCCTTCTGGCTGCAGAAATGTCACCACCATGGCTCTGATCAGAACAATTCGACCATACAACATTGAACATTCTCATAAACAAAGATCGATCAATGAAAGAACGAGGTAAGATTCGAAGCTTTTCTTGGGCTATCCATGGCTTGCTCTGCCAACTAGGCACGGGCAGCTTTTAACTCAACCGCCACTAGCGAGGGGACTGGTGACCATACAAGGTGGGGAAGGAACAAAGGCGGTGGCGGCAAAAGAAGCGAGGCGAACAATTTAAAGCGTCTCCTTTCCCCATCCCAGTTCGATGCTTCTTTTGCCAAAAAAATGTATTTTCTAAGCAATCCGGGAGATGCTCATATCATATTCTCCGGCCATTACGTCCGTCAGTGTCAACCAAGGGCTTCTGCCACGCCATATCTGATATCCCCAGTGTAAAAATCTGTTCCAAGAGGAAAAAAAATACCCAATGCAAAAGAAAACTCCCAAACTGCTGTTGCCCCAGTATTTGATTTTTCAAGCAGAAGATGGCTAGGATTTGCTGGACCAAGAAACTAAAGGCATTTGGCTGGAAAGGTTTGGGTTCTGCAGTGAGACCAAACCAAAAAGGATTGTTGGACACGGTGCGCACGCAAAGCAAAGCAGGGTGTCACGGCGTTTGTTTACCTGTTGGTCGTGCCGGCGCGCGGCGGGCAGAAGGTGATGGAGTAGTCGGTGCCGGTGCAGGTGAAGGTGGAGGTGGCGTCGTCGTAGGCGTAGCTGTAGGACCGCGGGCACGCCGTCTTGAACATCTGCGAGTAGACCGAGGGGCGGCACGTGTCCGGGTTGCCGTAGTCGCCGCTGCAGCAGTACTCGGGGCGGCTGAACGCCTCGCACGCGCTGCGGCACGCCTGCGCCGGCCCCTGCCCGGCGCGCAGCTCCGCGGGGCACCGCTCGTTGAGGTCCACCAGGCACCCCGTCACGGGGCACCCGGGCGCCGCCGCCTCCACCACCATGGGCAGGTTGTACCCGTCCACCAGGCTCACGTCGTAGTAGTCCTTGCCCCCGCTGCCGTCCAGCGTGAACTCCGCCAGCGTCGCCGGCGGCGCCGCGCCGCGGCCGTGGCACTCCACCTCGCCCGACCCGCAGTCCCCCGTCGAGCACGACCCCTTGCCGGACGCGTCGAAGGCGCAGCCCGTGCGCGCCCAGAACCGGCCCGACCACCCCGCGGGCGCCGTCAGCGACCGCGCCTCGCCCGCGCCCAGCGCGAACCCCGTCGTCTGCAGCGGCGAGCTCCCCGAGTTCGCCAGCACACCCGGCCACACCGTGCCGCCGCACCGGTTCGTGAACGTGAACGTGATCCCGGCCACCGCCCCTGCGCGCGCACAGATGACAGACCATCCGTGAGAAAAAACATGGATCGATGCAACACACATAAGAACCTCAAAACTCAACAAGAAGAACCAAAGTTTCACCATCGCCAGTACCTTGAAAGGTCGACAGGATCACGAACGACAGGCTCAGAACTGAAGCCGACGACGAGCTGATCAAAGAAGCCATCGGGGACACTGGTCTTCTACGAAATCGAACTCCAACTATCCTCCAGCAATTTAAAATGTATGTGCCAAACAGGAACAGGAGGCTGATCAATTATGGCAAGGGTGACCGGGAAGTAATTGAAATGGCAGTTTGAGCTAGCTATATCGGGTAAGCGGCGGCGGTTAGCGGGGAGGCGGAGCTGGAGGAGGAAGAAAGTGGCGCAACTGCCCACCAGCACCCGGGTCGTGCAGTGCAGGGTGGGAGGACTGGGGCGAGGGGAGGGTTGGTGTAGGCTCACTCCGTCGCACACCTGGCCATTTATAGATCACGATGACGTCAGCGGACTCCCTTTTTCCCCGGTTCCTTTCCCTCCTCATGCGAGCAATGATATGTGCACTGATATCAATCGGAGGGAGGTCTCTAAAAAGATAAGATTGGGGATTTTTACGCTGCTTTACCTCCTCGTGCACCTATTCTATGACTTTTCAGAACGATTTTTTTTCTTTTCTTTTCTTTTCTTCTGAAAAAAAAACAGGGAGAGAAACAGGCTGATGACTTGGTTAGGAGTGCCATGCATGTCATACTTTGCTGCATTGCATTTCCATTTCTCTTTTTATCGGATCAGCTGATTCAGAAACGTGTGGAGTGCATTATATTCTATCCTTTATAAGAATTTACGGCTCACTACTCCCTAGTCCCCTGGTATTAGTTAAATTAGTGTCCTATATGGTTTACACCATTAGGTGTAAAAACTGAGACCACTTATAGACTGCACTATGTGCATGAGAACACATGCATATTATATATATACACTAAAACGAAAATTCTTACAGTTCTAGGGAATAAGATGAGGCAGTACTCCTATATATGCAGTAAAAAAACATTTTCTTGATTCAGTACAATGCAAGTTGTTTGTTGATAATTTGGAGAAATCCAGCCATAGTATTTTTTTTATGTAATCCAGCCATAGTATATTATAGAAAATGATATTCTCTATGAGGGGAGGGGGACGGGGGACAGATGATGGTATCAATTGGATTTATAGCCATGAGCAGTGTAGTGATTTGTGCTTACCAGCTAGTCACCTTCTTCGGCAAAGTCACCATCATCCTCGGCAAGGGTTCATGGTGGAACATTCGAAGCTTGGGAGCAGCATGGCATGGCGGCCGTTGGCAGAGGAGACGACGAACGGGCAGGCAGACATGGTTTGTTCCCGTGGCGGCTTTCGATTCGTTTTGGCGGCGATCCGTGCTAGTTTTCTCGGCGCAACACGGATGAGCGCGCGAGCCCTCTGTCGCTCCCTCCCTCCCTCCGCCCGTCCGGTGCCGGTGGACAGGCCCGGCGGGTCACCCTGCTAATCGGTTGAGTTAAAAATAGGTTTAATGGATTGAGTTTTGATATGGTGTGTGTTTGGATGGATCAAAATGCGTTGCATTAGATAATAAGGTGGGGTGGGATGGGTTTTATATAAACACAGGTTGGGGTGGATTGGAGTGGGTTGAAATGGGTTTATAGAAATTGATTGAAATTTGTTAGTGATGACTTAGTATGACTGTCAGCTACTCTCTGCAAAACAGTATGGCTAGATCTACATATAATTCCCACGTAAGAGTCGGATCCTAGAAAATAAAATCTCGCGTTCACACTATAAAATTTTATCAAAATTGATTAAAATTTACTGGAGATGACTCAGTATGACTGGCAGCTACTACGTGCAAAGCGGTGTGGCTACATCTACACGTGGGTCTCACATCAAGAGCCGGACCCTGGAAATAAAACCTCACGTTCACACTATAAAATTTTATCGAAATTGACTGAAATGTGTCGGAGATGACTCAGTTTGACTTATAAATACTCTGTGCAAAGTGGTGTGGCCAGATCTACATGTGGGCCCCATGTTAAGAGTCGGACCTTGAAAATAAAACCTCGCGTTCATACTATAAAATTTTATCGAAATTGATTGAAATTTATTGGAGACGATTCAGTATGACCGGCAGCTACTCTGTGCAAAGCGGTGTGGCTAGACTTATACGTGGGCCCCATGTCAATAGCGGAGCAACTAAATTTATATATATAGTTAAATATGGGTTGGGGTGGGTTTAATTAATAGGTCTAGCCATACTCATAGGTTTAAGCATCAAATAGGGTGGGTTGGATTGGGTTGTTTAGTTGAGGGTTTGGGTTGGAGTGGGTTGATATTTGATTTTCATAAGTATTGGAGTGGGATGGGTAAGTAGTGGGTTTAAACCCGTTAGCAGGGTGACCGGCGGGTGAGCTCTCGCGATCAGCCGCGGTAACCTCAGCTCCCCGGGCCTCGCCTGGCGTCGGCTGCTCGGCTCCGTTCGGGCGTGGCGGTCGCCAGCCTTTCGCCGTGGCGCTGACCTGTCTCCGCGCGGCACCACACACCCCGTCGGTTTGGGCGGGCGGCACGGGACGGGAGGCAACGCCCATGGCGGATTCGCCCCGACACGATCCGTTCGCAGGGCCGCCGGTGGGTGATGTCGTCAGGACTCCTCCGTTTCCGACGCAGCGAATCGGTCACGTGTCAGGGCCGTCAGGCTCGTAGCTTCGGTTACAATCCAAGGGCGCGTTCCGCTCCAGCTTATTTGGAGCCTGCGCTGCGCTGTTCTGAACTTCCTTCCGATCGGGTGCCTGTGCGTCGGCCGGTGCTGCTCCTGCAGTTGATGCCTCATGCCTGTCCTGAAACCGCAACGGAGCGACAGGTACACGTACGACACGAGTGGCAGCGTGAGTCTCGGGTGGGGAGTGTCGGCTGCAGGGGACATGGTACGGTAGCTGCCCAGTGAGCATCGTTATCGGGAAGGACGTAACCACGAGTCGGCACTGATAGCGTGGTGCAAAACGTTGGAAGGGTCGTTGATTGGTGTTGCCTTTCTGGAACAGTGTCAAAGATTCGTTGAACATCTGTGCGTCCCCGTTTCCAGAGCAGCGGTAACGCTGCGAGATTGCTCTAGCGGGACAGCTACCGGGACGGGAGCTCTTTCCACCATTCGGTGACACGAAAAGCTCGTTCTCTAGATATTTCAGCCGGCCGGGCGTTCTGTTCGTACCTTTTCGCGTGAAAATGATATGTTGCCCACCTTGCAGATAAGAGTTACAATGCGTATATGTTGCACGCCTACATGTGCGACCCAAGGCGCTTGCAACCAACTCCAGATTGTAGACCTACGCTGCGCAGTTGGAAATTTACAATGCTGAGGCCTGGTTTGGAACGAGAAACAGTAGGCCCTAAATCTTTGCATGCAGCTAGTCCGATGCTGAAGCCTCTATAGAATCGCTCAGCAGGTCAAGCTGGAATCTAGGCTTTTGCCGAAATGTGAGAACTACGCCTGGGTGCTGGCCTAATAATGACGAACCCACCGACAACATGCCTAAATCTAAATGCGTCAATGTTACTAAAGAAGAAAGGAGAAAATACTCCCTCCATCCTGAAATATAATATATTTTAGTTTAGCATAAGTCAAATGGTCTAAATTTGACCAAATTTATAGAAATAATAATAATAATTTAAATGCCAAATAAAAATAATTAGATAAATTATGAAATATATTTTTATAATTTACTTATTTGATGTGTTAGATGTTGATATTATTCTCTATAAATTTAGTTAAAATTAAATTATTTTAACTTAGAATAAATCAAAATATCTTGTATTTCAGGACGGAGGGAGTACGAACTAATGACTTGCCGTATTGCATTTGCAGGCATTGTAGTGTTTAGCTGAACAGTGCTCGTTACCTCAATTCTATATCTGAACATCCGTGTGCCCGGCAGCCTGACAAAACGAAGAATCGACCTGCCTGTACGAATTGTCGTCGGCTCCGGTCGACTGGCTTTGTCTTCGGGCAGAAGCAAAAGCAGCGACGGGCGCACCAACCTCGGCGCGCAATTTGCTGCCGTGTAAAGCGCCCCGGATGATCAGCATATCGGATAAGAGATTAGGCACTAGGTGTATCTCTTTTCCGCCTCGCCGTTGGCCGGGCCTTTCCGGCGTCGTCTCTCCTTTGTCTCACAAAAGGAGCGAGCGAAAAGAGATTTCTCACGATCCATGCTGATCGGAAAGGCCCGGCCAAAGCTGGGAGCCCTGCTACTGTTTCTCCACTGTTCTCGAACTGCATTGGCATCGCCAAAGCCAAGTCAGGCGCGTCCACCATGGCCATTGGCGAGGAGCAGCTCCCAGCTTTGCATTGCCCCCAACCCAATCTATCTCCTCTGCATGTGGCCCGTTTTGTGTCTCCTCAGAACCTGTCTGTCAAGTGTCACCCCGGACTAAGCACAGGGAGATGGATCCTTTGCTTGTCGAGGAGGAGAAATGGCCATTCGGGACAGATTCGTTTGACCTCCAAATAGCAGCCTATGCTGCATGCTGCTAGCACCCCTGTGTTCTTGGACGCATGGCAGGGGGAAAGCATAAACAGGTCAGGTCATCAAAGGAGGGTGCTGAAAAGCGGATGCATCCCATCGCGAGCAGCCCAGCGTGCGCTTTTGCCCTGCTACTGTTTCTCCCGGCCCTTAACGCAGCTGGAATGAAGACCTGAAGTCAATGCGGCAACGCCTCTCGGTGCTGCTGAGGTGTTGTCTACGCCGCGCCAGATCGGTCTCGACATGACCAGAGAGAGGAACAGGATGGAAGAGGAAGGCAAATGCACTTCGAGCACAAAACCATTAGTGCCAAGAGAGCAGCGTAAAGCACTCGATCGAGGTCATCCAATATCTTGATAAACAATTACAGGCTTTTGTCGTGAATGCGGCTTCTGGCGAGATAACGAGAGTGCAGGAGAGGAGACGACGCTAGAGGATAGAACAGATGCGTCATGTCAGTGCCATGTCGAGCAAAGCGATGAAACCCAGGGTCAAGTTGCATGCTAAAAGAAATCAAACAAATCGTGCATGTGTTCATGGACCGGACGGGAAAAGCAGGCGAGAGATTTGGGAAGGCGCCTTTCTTTTCTCTCTCTTCTTCTTCCTGCCGGGATATAAAGCCATTACGTCTGCCATGTCGGCATTGCACATCGGCGTCTTCAGTGCATCCTCTTTTTCTCTCAGTCTCGTCCGGCGATGATCTCTCGTTGGCCGCGGCCGCCGTTTCCGGGTGCTGGTGGGGGCTACGGGGGTGTCAGCACCGGAGGTGTTGTTTTTGGCTATCCGGCCGCTCCCTTTCCTTGCTATTCCGATCCTGCCTGCCTGCCATGGATAGATGCTGGCGAGATAGAGATAATCTAGTTTACCTGCTAGATGCTGCTGATCCACCGCTGGGACCTCCTGCCTGCCTTTTGTTGCTGAGTGGGTGGCTCTTTTTATCTTTGCATTTCTGATGGTCTGAGATTTGTCACGAAGCAGCTGTTTCGTTCAGTTTTTTCTTGGTAAAGACTGCAGTAGCCAGCATAGCGTGTTTTGGTTTGTAGGATTCCTTCTGGGACCTTTGGAGGCCTTTTCCTGAAGAGAGAGTGTGTGTGGAATTGTGGCGGAGGCCCAGCAGTACTTGGGCCAGTCGTATGTAGACTCGGGCCCAAATGTTATAATTTGTCGTGTATCGGTCTGTTGCTCGTGTCAGACTCTTCGGCGTTCGAGCCTGATTGGTTTTGTTCCAAAATTTGCTTTTGCTAAAGTTTTGGTAACTATAAATTTTATACTTATTTGGTTGGAATTAAAAAAATAACCCACCTTACAAAGTAGTTGCTAAGATTTTGGTAAAAAATTCTTGCCAATATTTTGACCTGCCCTAGTCTTGGTAAGGCAAACTTTAGGATCAAACCAATCACGCTCTTCGTTTCAGAAAAAAGACTCTTCAGCATTTTTCAGCTCCCAAACTTTACTCAATAAGTTTTAGGGGTATTTAGTTGCAGGGGGTAAAAGTTTTGGGCATTGTATCATATATGTTGGCATATATTTGAACTATTAAATATAGAGTAATAATAAAACTAATTACAGAACTCACCAGTAAACCGCGAGATGAATTTATTAAAACTAATTAATTCATCATTAGTACATATTTATTGTATCACCATATTATCAAATTATGAACTAATTAGGTTTAAAAAATTTATCTCGCAATCTGTGCAATTAATTATTTTTTAATCTATATTTAATACTTCATATATATATTTCTAAATATCCGATGTGACAGGGCATAAAGTTTTTGGAAGGAACTAAACTTGCGAATTTGTGGACGGCAGGTTGAATCGGCAGTTACAAGTAGAGTACTAAGGTTATCCGCACTTGTCATATTTCATTTTCATCCTCTCAAAAAAATATTTTATCCTGGTCATTGATATTCTTTCTTCTACAATTTATCCAGCACTAGTTATACTACAACTAACAGCTGATGGGGCCCACACGCCAGCCTCCCCTTCCATTTTTTTTTACTCCCCAGCGCCTTCCCTCCCTCCCCGGCCCGCCTTTGCTCCCTCTGCGCGCGCCGCCATCGGGGCCTCGCTCGCCTCCGCGGCCGCCGCACGCTCGCCTCCACGGCCTGCCTCTGCTCCCTCCGCACGCGCCGCCATCGGGGCTTGCCGCGCTCGCCATTGCGGCCGCCGCGCCCTCGCCTCCGCGGTAGCCGCGCTCGCCATCGGGGCCTGCCGCACTCGCCTCTACGGCCGCCGCGCTCGCCTCCGCGGCCCGCCTTTGCTCCCTCCGCGCGGGCCGCCATAAAGGCCTGCCGCGCTCGCCTCCGCGGCCCGCCTCTGCTCCCTCCGCGTGCGCCGCCACCGAGGCCTGCCACGCTCGCCATCGCGGCCGCCGTGCGCTCACCTCCGCGCATCAATTTTGCGCTCGATCTGTTGGGCTTCACGTCGATTTGGGGGCTCGTTGACCTCAATTCGGCAAGCTGCACATCAATTTGGAATTGGTGGGGCTCGATTCGAGCGTGAGGCAGGGGCAGCAACGGCGGCCCGACGATGACCTGGAGTCCGGCTTCACGCGGGGCTCGGCCAGGGCAGCGGCGCGTCGGTGTAGGAGCAGGGGCATCGTCGCACCGGCGGAAAAGAGGTGGGGATTCGACGACGGCCAGGATCTTGGGTGGCCGGCTCGGGCGCGGTGCGGCGACGGCAGCGGCCGACGCGGGGCAGCGGCGGTGGGCGATGCCCGCGGCGGAGGAGCAGGGTGGAGGACGAGCGCGAGGGGCGGTTGGGGCGCGCACGGCATCGAGCGGAGGCGGATAGCGCACGCTCTCTATGTCTGCTGGAAATAGAGAGAGAACCATTCGTTTGTTTAGCGTGATCGATAGCGTACCCCGATGCGACTCTCCATCCGCTAATTGGTACTGGAGGAGGGGATACATGCCCGGGTGCGGACAGCCTAACTAGGTCGAGGCAAAAGAGCCGGTGGTTGCTAGATCTTACACTTTGACTGGTGGTGAATCTATTTCTGCTCTAGCTGTGCAAGAGACAAAAGAATCAGCATCTGCATCTGCACTTGCCACATGGAACGCATGCATGCAGGCTGCAATGCAGCGTGCTCTAATTAGGTGGACCCAGCCACACGCACGGTCCTATAGCTCCCCAGCTTTTCTTTCAACTTTGTGGCAGCCGGCTGATCTGATCTGCTGCCGACCTTGTATTTAGAGTACTACAGTACGCTGCTTGCAAAAGTGGCTGAAAGTGGCTGATGGGTTTAAAATTTAAAAGATCCTCTTGGGGACTAAAGGTCTACCCTAAGGTCTACTTTTCCACTATCTACCCTCTAGCCCACCTTATCGGCTCTCCTGCATGAAAGTGATTAGGGGTAATGCAGTAATTTTAACAATTCATTTAATGACCTTTAATTCCTTTTAGTCCCTATTTCCAAACAGACAGGGACCAAAGTTTTTAGTGCAAATTAGTCCAGGAACTAGACGATCCAACCACCACCTGATCTCATCCGCTGCCGACCTTGTATTTAGAGTACTACAGTACGCTGCATGTAAAAGTCGCGGAGGAATCAGAGAGTGGCTACTCAGTACCGCTAGTGCAACTGTGCCATCAGACTTCACACTGGCGGCTGGCGCTGAGCAAGACAAGGTCCATCCCTATTCCCTGCACATGTTTAGCCCCGTGCTCATACCAAGAGCCCAGGATCCAGAGACCAACTCATCCATTGCCGCGATCCAAAAAAAATACTCACTGTCAGTCATCCAATAGTTCAAAAGAAAAGGGAAATAGAAAAAACAATAGCCATCCAATCGATCTATTCTTCAGGGTTCAGATTTCAGAGACCATGAAATGAAAACAAGCTAATCTCATGTCAGTCATGTGATCCACCGACCCCAGGCCCCCAACCCACCTGGTTCTGTTCTGTTCTGTTCAGTTCTGTTGTATTCACTTCACCCATTTCAAAAAGGGAATCAGTTGATGCAAGTTGGTTGCTGCAATCTCAGTTCTCAATCTTGAGGATCAACTCCCTCCATCCTAATTAAACAAATCAAAACTTTGTACCGAGACTTCCACCTTGCTTCCCCTTGCAGAATCATACTACTACTCCCCGATCCACAATAATTTAGCCTATACAATTAGCGCTACGGCCCGAGATCAAAGCGCCCGGGCCGGCCGGCACATGGCCGGCGCATGGGCGGGCACGCAGCTCCACGAGGCCCCCTGCCGTGCCTGCCTCCCTGGCTGCCTGGCTGCCTGGCTGGTAGAGGGGAACGGGCGGCGCGCGCGCGCGGGCGCGGGGGTCGGCAGCGACCGCGCGCCACGGCCCACGGGGCGCCGTGGCCCGGTGCGCGTGGGGCGCGCTGGCTCGGTCGCTCGCTCTACAGAGGCAGCCGGTGGCGCGGGGCGGCGAGGAGCCACGTGAGCGCGGCGGCGGCCGCGAGCGCGAGGGGGCACGGGGCCGGCGCCGACGCGGACGCGGACGCGTAGGGGTACGAGGACGAGGAGTACCCGTCGCCCCGGCCGGCGAAGGAGACCGTGTCGTTGATCAGGGGCAGCCCCGGGCCGGATGGCGGGTTCATGCTGTTAGCGCCGCCGCTGCTGCTCACGGACGACTTGAGGCTGGTGCATGGCAGACAAGAGTTGGGTTAGCGGAAACGGACATTGCAAGGAGATCATTTGGGTGGCACAAAACGTTAAACCTACGGGTACCATACTCGTACATATGTGTACGTGATCATTGATCAAGCAATCTGTTCAATCCATGGCGATCCACGTTCGTGCCAATGATTATTCGCGTCTCTGCCTGGGCTTTTCCAGAAGCAGTGGCGGGTACGCAAGACTACAACAAAGGCTATCTCTTGCTAGCTAGGCTAATTGATGGTGGCTTTGCATTAGCTAGGCTGGATCGACCGGGGGTGTTACCTGGAGATGCTAGGGCAGAACGTGATGAGGTAGCTGGCAGTGCCGGACGTGCAGGTGAAGGTGGAGGTGGCGTCGTCGTAGGCGTAGCTGTAGGCGCGCGGGCACGCGTTCTTGAAGAACTGCGAGCTGGCCGACGGCTGGCACGTCGCGGGGGTGCCGTAGTCGCCGCTGCAGCAGTCCTGGGGCCGCCCGTACGCCTCGCACGCGCTCTTGCACGCGATGCCGGCGCCGCCGGCGCCCACCACCTTCAGGTCGGCGGGGCACGGCCCGTTCAGGTCCACCAGGCACCCCGTCGCGCCGCACGTCGCGCCGGCGCCGCCCTGCGGCACCACCACCACCGGCAGGTTGGACCCGTCCACGAGGCTCACGTCGTAGAAGTCGTTCCCGCCGGCGCCGTCCAGCGTGAACTCCGCGAGCGTGGTGGGCGGCGCGGCGCCGCCGCCCGCGCACTCCACCGCCCCGGAACCGCACTCGCCCGTGGCGCAGGAGAAGCGGCCGGACCCCGGGTCCGCGGCGCAGAGCGTGCGGCCCCAGATGCGGCCCGACCACGCCGCGGGCGCGTCCACGGAGCGCGACTCCCCCGGCGCCAGCGCGAAGCCCGTCGTGGAGAGCGGCGGCGAGCCCGCGCTCGACAGCAGACCCGGCCACACCGTGTAGCCGCAGGAGTTGGTCAGCGTGAACGTCGTGGACACGGCCCCTGCACACACAGCAACCAAACACGACGCCGTAAGCAGCATTGCCACGCATGCAAAAAGCTAGCTAGCGACTGGTCATCAATGGCGTCGCCGTACCGGAGAGTGAGCTCAGGAGGAGAGACACGGAGAGCAGCAGATGAGCCGCCATTGCAGAGAGGTAGAGACGGCGGCTATAGCAAGATCAGAGGAGACAGGAGATGGCGTTCGTTCTCGATTTGATTGGACTTTGTAGGCGGGGCGATGCAATCATGCGCCGACTTATAAAGTTAAGAGGAGAGCTCGGACATGGGAGCTCGTGATGGACGGTGGTGCGTGTTGGGGGCGCAGTGACACAGTGTGCGGTCAACAGGTTGTCCTGTACTCCACCTGTGCCCGCCAACCATATGAGCGGGGGCTCCGGCAGCAGCCGCAGCGCGGCATCGGACAGCGCTGTCTCGTGGCGCCTCTGCCACACTGGCCTTGAATCTTGATGCAGCTGGCTCAACGTTCGAGTGCGCAGCTCCCAATCGGGGGCGTCCACGTGGTTTGCATCAGTTGTCAGCAAGAACCAATCAGCCACTCATGTGCACACCCATCTCCATCCGCAAATGGAAGATGGAAGAAAGATAAATCTGGTACCAAGCATGCATAATCACCGTCTGCTGCGCGTCTAATCGTAATGACGATCACTTGCAGTTTTTACCACGGTTGCTTTACGCTAGATCACCGATGATCCGCTTTGTCTTTACAGTAGCTTGAAGCGAATGCTTTGAACCGGGGGGAGAGGAACACGGCGTTGTGAATCTAGAGGAGGAGATGCGCCATGCCATGTGTGGGGCTGCAGAGACATTCGTCATCCCAGGGCCAGGGCGGGCGGCAAAGCGGGATTCGCGGTGGAGAATCTCACTGAGGGCTCCGAATTCGCCGCCAACTGTGCGCGCATCGGCATCCGCGTTTCAGCATTTGTTCAAAGTCGTACGTAGTTGATCCCATCTCTGCGATCAGATCACTACTTAATTGCGCTATGCTTCCATCTTGCTTCTCTGACAGATGCAAAACGCACCTTTTTTAGTTGGAAATTCAATCATTTCCATGTAGTTCTTCCTTTGAGTTTTCAAAAAAAAAGTGGTCCTTTCTTTTTCTGCCCGAAACAGCTCGTATTTAGCTCACTTCGTACTATCGCTGAAGGCAAAGCTACACAAAGTGTTTCGTCTTTGGGCCAACTTGCTCCGTATGACCGTATCATCGCAAGTTCATGTGAGTTTGGGAATTTGCATGCGTGTTTTCTTTTTCGAAAGAAAGGCATGCGTAGTTTCTGACAGTTGGACTTAGAGCTCACTCTTTTCTTTTCTTTTCTTTTTTTGCGGGGTGACCTAGGACTCGCCATCCTCACGTGCCATCGTATTTTTTTTTTTAGTTTATGCATCGCTACCTTGGGATGATTTACATGGTGGAATTGGGGTTGGTGCCACTGCGTGTATTATGGTTTCCACATTTGGCATTGCTTTTGTAGCATCTAGTTTAAGGCCAGAACTGCATAGAACTTGTTCTGCTTAGACCATGGCCATACTAATTTGCGTGGTGTGAAACAAACAAGTTTTGGGCTTTTGGCGCTAGCAATGGTACGATAGTCGAATAAGCGAAATAAGCTTTACACAGTAATGACATTTGTCTGCATTTATGTCTTTTTATGACACAATCCTAAATATTTTTAAGAGAAGAGAAATATATTTACCACAATTATCGCGGTAGCACATACCTAGATTTTCCTTTAAATGTTCTCGCCGTTTTCTTAATCAACTCGGCTATGCAAGCGAATCAAACATATCTTCCCATTATGAACATTATATATGGTTCTTACTTGCGAATGTCTTTAAGAGCAAGTATTATGACAGAATGTAAGAAGGCTAAATGTTGAGGTGGAGGAGGAAGAAAAGGAGAGATATGGGAGGTGGGCTGCAAGTTTGCAGCCAACTTCGACACAAGAACCAAGAAACTTTGTGAGTGAGACAAGTGGGTCATACATTTAATGATGAAGGGCTAACCATTGTATGAGTGGGTTAAGAAGTGAGCTGCAAAGACTCTTGCAACCAGCAGGTTGTATCACTAACCTTACTCTAATGTAAACAACCAGCAATGATTACTCTGACTAGTACTTGTGTAATGATAAAAATGTTTGGTTGCCTCGAGTTCAGAATTTCAGATGGACGGCTGCCCTGTTTACGAGGGATATAAACATATGCGCGGGAGACAAAATAGAGTGACCGTACAATTCACATTTTCGGGAAAAAAATGTAGTACAATTTTATTGGTTATGCTTCATTGTTCTAACCACTCCCTGACAGGATTAACTTTTTTTAGATTACTCTTGGCAGGATTAACTAATCCTAGAGAATTGCAAGATTCTCCTGCTATTCCAAGAATTTTCTTTACTGGGCTGCGTGTCAACCCACTCTCGCCAGGGTCATTCGAAACGACAACCACGAACGCGCTCAGCCCAGGCCCGTGTTGTTGCACTGGCCCAATGAAAGTTCGGTCCACTAGTACCGCCGCGCCGAACACACACACGACCGGCCGGACATCCGGCGTGGCAGCAGAAGGATACAAAATTGTGGACCAGGAGGAACATCTCAGGCCGAAGCCTCATCTTGCTGAAGTTATCTCTGAATCGTGCTGTGATTTCAACAGGTAAGGATAGAAACATACGAGCGAGTCAAACAGCTAGCGGCCTGCAGGCTGTAAGCATGACTCATCTGGTTACAACTTTGGGGACGACAGACAAGATGTCAAGATGTGTAGTACGACCGAAACCGCGCGTCGCTACTTCCATGAACAAGAACCAAAGCTTTACAGGTTGTGCGGCCATTTTAAAGCAGAACAGTGGCACAAGCACAGCACAAGACTACAAGAGTACCATGACGAGCAGACGTGAAGATGTATCTGATCCGCTATAGTGGCACGCACGTCGGCATTTTTAGCTGCCGGCCGGCCTGCCACCATTTCCACTATATTCAACACACTGAACAATCAAATGACAGATCAAGACATAAACAACCATCAGCGTCACCCGCCGAACAGCCACGCCAACGAATCCATGGTTCGCAGGAGCATCATCTTATCTCCTACCGCGACAACCATTTGCCCTTTGCATATGACGATTCCCAAGGCATAAAAGATTGAGAGAGGCCCAGACTTTGGCAATCGACAGTCTTTGCTCAAAGAGATGAAACCGTCAAACTGCAAGCCTGCAATCAAAACGAAGAGAAAACATTCAACGACACAACCATGCTCATCAAGGATGGGATGGATCAGCACCGCACCGATCGGAATAGTCGAATCGGCAGTGACAGGTCTAGGAAAGTAGGAATCTACCAAATAATGAAACAGGGCAGGCATTGGCACTGCAAAGAACGGAAGAGCTTCACATGGTGGTCACCTACCTGCACTGATGCACGTCCGGTTCCTGCCGCAGGACCATCTGAAACTGTGGACAACAGAGGAGGACCTGGATTGCATGGCAAGGTAAAAGATGGAAAAGCTGGATTACGGAATGAGACTGAGATCCAAAATGGATGCATGCACCAAAAAGATATAGAAAAAGATAACACCTGAACATGGTTCATGCACCGAAAAAGTTGATGCTATCTTGGATCCATGGACCAATTATAGGGAAACTACAAAAAATCAGCTGGTCCTGTTGAGACTTTTTTGGTCAATAATAATTGATCAACAAGTCACATCACAAAACAGGAAACCGACCACCTTTTGTCTGGACTGAGCAAAGAGGCATCCTTGGAGTTAGCGAATGCTAGGCAGGCCACATCAACAGATTAGTCTCACATGAAAGTCCTGAAGAAGATTTACTGTTGTACTGTGCATAGAGCTAGCTGCATGACATGAAAAAGGGGCACAGCTAGCCTTCAGAGAATCAGAGCCAAAGGCTACTAGTTCAAAACATCCACCCAGCCATAGCCTCCACAACATTAGAATTACCCCAATGTAAACATACTCACATGTACAGTAATATACTAATATGAAAAATGAGATATGAAATAAATGGGAGGCCACATACATTCTCAAGCACAGTAGTGCTAATAACAATGTCATTTTCAGATGCTGAGCAAGTCAAACAGATAAGTACATAGAAGCATGAGATTGGGAGTTGGAAAACTGAACATGTAGTAAACTATACTGCAGTTGACTAGTGACAATATGTAAATATTACATCCTCCAATTAAACCTCAAGCATAAAAGAATGGAGCACATTGTCAAGAATTGAATGGCAACCATAACTGCAACCTTCTTTGTTCAGGTGCTATTTACAAGAAAGTAAGAAGCAGTCAAGCAAACCATGAGGTCATCTGCAAGAAAAATGTTATACTCTCGGTTTTCAAGAATTTCTCTCATAGATGAGCCAACTAGTCAGAAGATCAGAATCTCCAATTGAACATTAAGCATAAAGGAATGGAGTGCATAATCATCAAGTGAACAGTAAAACAAAATTAGCAAACTCCTGAATTCAAACGCTACATACAAGAAAAGGCTAAAGCAAACCGTGAGGTCACATGCAAGAAAATTATGAGGCTCTTGGATTTAAGAAACTTTTTTCAGATTAATGAGTGAAATGTAATATACACGATACATCATTAAGCCAAAGAGAGTACAAGATGCTAATCTCCCAAAACTATACCACCAACAAGAGGAACTGGAGTTCTGAACATCCAAGCCTACAAACAAAAATTACTTCCCTGTATCGAGAACCCAACCAAAGATGTAACTTCAACAGCTTTTGCCATGTTGGGAATAAAAAGGGTTTAGCCAGAGTATACATAGAAGCCGCTGGATGTATATACAGACAGTACTTGGCCAATCCAAAGAAGAAAGACTTAAAATTCTTCTTTCATGCCTTTCCACAGCAGGTAATCTAATGGTAGCCTTTTGCGCCTCTGGATTGATACAATTCCAATCTGATCTTTGCCTCTGGCAATAAGTTCTCGATGACCGGGTCTTGCATCATGTAAGCTTGCTTGGAGGCCCATTCGAGCACCGTGAGGATTTCTGCTTGCGCCAACTCCTCACTGTCTGGGACATTATGTGCAATGTAGCATACAAGGGTGAGTGCTGCAATCTGAACCACCTGCTCACTGAAATACACAAGCTGAACTAGGTGCTTCGCTCCGCCTGCATTGATGATCGCTTTAGAATGGTCAGCATGCAGGTAGTTTTCTGTGCACGCAAACTTGGTCAGGGCAATTGCTGCTTCTCGGGATACATCTGCTTCCCTCTCATCAAGAAGCTTCACCAATGGTCCAATAATCCGAGTCTCTGTAGCACGGAAGGTTCTGGACAAGCAACCTAGCGACATAATGCAGGGAATTAGGAGATCATCATACTCAGCCTTCTCGACAACACGTAGGAGCTGGTCAACAACAGCCCGGGCAGCAGGAGAAGTTGGCTTGAATGCTGATCTTCGCAGGTCGGAATTCTGCTCGGCAACACAGCAGATCTCCATGAGAGCCATGGCAGAATTATATTGCACATCGCCTTCACCTTTCTCAAGAAGAACGGCAAAGCAGAGCAGAGCCCTTGACTCTGTGATGTTCTTACAGATAGCTGCATTGCCCTTGGCGAGCTGCCACAATGCCTTTGCAGCATTGGCTTTCATGTATGCCTTTGTCTCAGGGTCCTCGAACTCCCTGCCCCTTGTACTCGTTCCTGACAATGACGCATTGTGCTGCTTCGTTGCCACAACACCACCACTAGTAACTACGTGTTTAGCACTGCCCCCATTAGACTTCGCAGCCATGGTGGACTGCACCAAACTGTGCATCTCATTCTTGTTCTGGGAAGCTTGTCCAGTCGGGTACCTCATGACGCTGTGGTCCGCTGCATCAAAATCTGACGAACCGGTGTTGTTCTTTTTGTCCATCACCACGGAATGTATGGACATCTTCGACGTGATGGCGTACTTGGAGTGCTCCTGCACCGTCTCGAAGGCGAGGTGGCCGACAAGCAGCCGGATCACGTTGTGCTGCGCGAAGGCGTCCTGGCACTTGGGGTGGTTGGCGGCGAGCTCCGAGACGGCCCAGGCCACCATGGCCTGCACCTTCATGGGGCCCTCCTTGAGCACCTTGGCGAAGGCCAGGCAGGCCCCGACTTGCACCATCTGCTCGACACACTCCGGGTCGCGGCCGAGGAGCCCGACGGCGAGCGCGGCGTTCTCCTGTCCCTCGAGGCGGCCCTCCTTGACGAGCTTGAGCAGCGGCGGCACACCGTCCTCCTCTATGATGAGCTTGGAATACCTGTCATTGTCGCGCGCGAGCGAGACGAGGCTGGCGGCGGCGTCGGCGCGGGCGTCGAGGTTGCCGGTGTAGAGCACGGCGATCTGCTCCCAGATGAGGAAGAGGATGGGCTCGTTCTGCGCGATGGGCGGGAGGCCGATGTGGGCGTCGAAGTCGTCGTCGTCGTTGGCGGACGAGGAGACCCGGAGGAGCCATGAGAGGTCGCCGATGGAGTTGTCGAGCTGGTTGGTCATCTTCTTGAAGGACCCCGCGGGGATGATGGTGAAGACGCGGCGGACGAGCCCGTGCGCGCGGCACTTGTCGACGAGGGCGAGCGCCTTGTCCAGCGCCTTCTCGGTGTCGTCGAAGATGCGGCGCGCGGGGCGCTCGTAGAGGTCGGCGCGCGCGGCCTGGCGGAGCAGGCCGGCGAGGCGCTCGACCTTGGCCTTGAGCTCCATGCACTCCTGCCGGAGCGTGTAGGCCTCGTCGGACCACTTTATTACCTGCTCGGCGAGCTGGATCGGCCGCGCCAGGATCTGCTTGAGGTCGTCCATCCTCGGTCGGCGGCGGCGGCGCTCCCCCCCTCGCCGCGGTCAGGGCTCCCGAATGGCGGCCGGCCACGGCCCGGTCCCAGTAACCCGCAGCGGTGCGGTGCGGTGGGCGGGCTGCTCGGTCCGGCCTTTTCCTCCCTGCCTCCTCCGCAGGGTTGGGAATTGGGGGGAATCGGAGGAGGAGGAGGAGGGGTGGGAGCCGCGGGGCGGTGATGGTGGGGAGTTAATTTGACATTGGTTTTTTGGGGCACGGCCCGAGTTGGCCGCGCGCGCGTGCCGGCGTGCGCGTGCGTGAGCTGGCTGCAGGCCACGGGCCCGACGGACGGCAGCCAGCCAGCAGCGGCCGTCTGGTCGCGTCCCGTCTCGGCGCGCCGCCCGTGCTGCCCCGCCCCGTGGTTTCTGCGGGTGACCCTGCGCTATATTCGCGTCGGTTTTGCGGTGCCGCTGCGCCGGGGTCAATGCTGGCTGGACCGCGCCGAGGAACGGAACGGGGTGGAATCGGGGTGGTTGGCTGGCTGCTGCCTGGCTGGCCGTGGCCGGGTCTGGCGCTCTGGCCTCTGGCTGGCTGGCTGGCTAGCGGGTAGTAGCGGCGGCGACGTGCCGGGCTGGTTGTTAGGTGCCCGCACCACGTGGATGGCGCCGTCCTGCCACTGCCCCGTTGGGATCCATTTGGGTTACTGCGTCGCACATCTGCAGGCATGCAGGTTAGGCAGGCAGCGGACCGGCTTCAGTTGTGATTCAGAATTTCAGATGCTGCGATCCATATTTGTGATGTATACTTGTTTGTTACCCTAACGAGTTTGGTGTGCCTTTTTCTTTGCTGATTGAGACCGTCACTTACCAATTACCAAGCTTCAGATCAGCCAGCATTCATGAAATATGATTTTTCCTTTCATACCGATATTTAGTTTTCTAATACGATTGCTCGATTCGACTTATTTAATGTAGGTTACAATGTTTAGATGCTGTACTCACCAAATACGCATAATCTTTTCCTTTTTTCATGTTGCTTTGACATCCAAATGGTAGGTATCACTGAATGGTTACAACTAATGAATTGTCAGTATTATATATGGCATTGAATATTAGCCATCAAGAGTGAAATAGTTACATTTGCGCCTTCAATGAATCAAGTGAAGAAATTAATTTGGCACAAAAGACAAACTCTGTAACACGAGCTGTTGTCCATCGACAAAGAAAAGGTAAATGCATGGCTGTCAAAATCTCGTAGGTGATCCATGATAGCAATAGACTCCTTTCTCAATTAGGGTGGAAGCGTTTAGAAAATGAGTAATAATAGCCATATTAAAATTTCAATTCAGCGCAAAGAACACATGGCAAATATTTTTTGTCAAAATATTGTATTATAATTTCAATTATATATAAATCAAACAAGGCGAACGGTGAAACCGATACTACCTTTTAAGACAAGAACCTTCCCAACCCAAATAAAGTTATAGTATTACTTACTAATTATTTTTCAACCAAATCTTACATGAAATTTCCGGATCTTAACACATTTAAAGATACACTCTCCGTCCTAGAATGTAGCACTTTAGATTTATCTTAAGTCAAATATTATTATTGTTTATCAACAATATCTCTAAGACCATGCCTCTGATCGATTAACAGTACACCCTCCTAAACCATTTCATCGTACAGAGGTACGTAGTGGAGTGGAATGCAATGTGTACCTACACTAAGCCAAGTGGAAACAGATGAGCGCACAACCGTTCTTTAATAACCCCCAAAGTTCGGACGGATGGACACCACAGGACGCCACTTTCGCGGTTTGGCACGTACCAACGGCCGCAGGACGAGCAGCCTCGCTGGCCACCAGCCGCCGCAACCGTTTCATTCAACCGCGAGATGGGAAGAAAACGATGCAAGTGTCGCATCGGCGGCTTGTGCTGCCCAGAGCACCAAACGAGCGTACCGCGCAGAGAAGGACGATGGCGACAGGAGGCCGAGAAAACTGAACAAGTCGCCGGCGGACGCGGCCAAACAGAACGAGCTGTCGAGCTCGAACTCCAGAATTTAAACAGAGAAAATAAAGTCTCCAGCACGATGCTGTAGAAAAGCCTAAGCTTACCGATGGATTGAAAATAAATTGCTGTCCATGTTTCAGATCCCATACGGGTACAATCCTACTGCTGCTTATCGCAGCATGTGCAGAAACAGTTGTTAAATGCTAGGTTTTCTTCGTGATCACTGCGTGGACAGCGGCGGGCAGATCCGCGATCGCTCACCTGCCGTTAAATAAGCCCCGGCGTTGCGCTGTCAGCGTTTCTTTCTTTCTTTGTTTTTTTTCCCGGAGGGGAACGAACGAATGGGGAAGTGAAGCGCATGCCATTGCCATGCCGGCCTGGTCAATGCAAGCGAAGCCATGGATTCTTATCCGTGGCGCGAGGACGACAGGACGGGGGGAGAGAGAGGGGTTGCTCCGTTCAAGGTCGCGCGTGGCAAGTTGCCACGCCAACGACCGAGCGGGCGAGCGACCAGCGGTTGATCGGTTCTCCGGCTGCGGCTGCGAGCACGAGCGCTTCCTGCTGTGGTAGAGATGGCACACAGCCAGCCGGGTCGCTGGCAGTGGCCGGCGGCGACGGCCAGGGGGCGACGCCGGTGCGCGCGGCACTACACCATGCAGTGCTGGTGCGTAGTGGGCACCCGTCGTTTTCTCCTGCATGTACAGCAACGGCTCGTTACTGGCTTGCTGGTGGTCGCTAGTTCAAACCGCAGGCTGGCAGCTGCCAAACCAAACCATGCAGGCCAAAGAGATGATGATGATTTATAACAAAAAAAAAGATGATGATGTTGTGGAGGGAGGGCCGGCGCCGACAGATCAGCCAGGAGCCCCGGGAAAAGGTCCTGGATCAACGGTGTCGGGGCAGAGGACAATCTTCTGCCGGACAGGCACAGGAAGCGTTTCTGGAAGTCTGAATACGAGCGAGGAGAAAGTTCAGTACCGAACTTCCACCACAATCCACTGTACCACTACAAGCTGGTTGCAGACAACGAGCAACCTCACGAAGCCATGCTTGCTTGTGCGGGAAGTGCTCAGCTCGTCAGCTAGCCAAAAGCATCTCTGAACTCTGTTCGTTACAGTGTGGGAGTTCGGATGCAAATTTCTGTAGCGTTGGGGGTGTTTTGTGCGACGACGTCACGTACGAGGGGGTGAAAGCGAAGTTTACTCCTCTTAGATCCCATCGGACGGCTGCCGTGAGTCCCGGAGGCCCGAGCCGCACCGGATCGCCTGCCGCCGCCGCGTCGTGTCGGGACTCGGGACCGGACACTTCACCAGGCCACACACAGTCTCCTCCCCCCCCCCCCCCCCCCCCCCCCCGCGGCGCGGCGGCGGCACCGGCCGTCGGTTCTCTTCGTCCCGCCCCCGCTTCCGGGAAGAGCGAGGCGTTTCCCTCTCGACCCTCCGCGTGGCCGTGGGTGACGCCTCGGGGTGGCGGCGGCCGGCGGGAGATGGTGAAGATAGTGACGTACAACGTGAACGGGCTGCGGCCGCGGGTGGCGCAGCACGGCTCGCTCCGCCGCCTCCTCGACGCCGACATCATCTGCTTCCAGGTCCGACCAATTGCTGATTCCCTACTCACCAAACTGAGCCTGCAGAACCCTAGTTCTTGCCTGCCTGTTCTTAGCACTCACTGTTCGACCCCAGTTTCGCCGCTGATATTTCGCTGTACTGTACTACATGCGACGGATGCATATGGGCGGAGTTTGAAGTTTATTGCGACTACCACTTGATTTCAGGGGAAAAATTATCTCGTTTAGTGTTGATTCTGCCTGGGATGCAATGCATCGTTTGTTCAGTCAAATGCAATCGAAAAAAATGCAGAGTGAAACTGGCTGAGCTGTGGGCCCGTGGCTTGGTTTGCAGTTTATTAGAGCTAACTGTATTAATGCATTCTGTATTACAGGAGACCAAATTGTCAAGACAGGACCTGTCAGCAGATGTTATAATGGCTGAAAGATACGAGGCTTTTGTTTCATGCAATCGCTCTGCTAAAGGGCGTGGAGCATACTCTGGTATGTTGTTATGGCGCCACAATTGTCATTTAGAAGTATCCATTTTGGTAGGTTTTGCACACTGCTGATGCATAGTTGATTGCCTAGTTGGTGTTGGCTCAATGTGGCTTTCATCACATCATTTCTGCAATCAGTTAATTAACATACTTGACTCCGTTGTAGGTGTTGCAACATTTTGCCGAGTAACATCAGTATTTTCCAGCCAGGAGGTTGCTTTGCCAGTAGCAGCCGAAGAAGGATTTACTGGACTTCAGGACTATGCAAAAAACAGCGAAATTGTTGGGGATTTTGTTATTGCAACTCCTGTAGAGGAGGAGGGCCTTGGTGAAATCACAAGAGAGGACCTTCTAAGGGTGGACAATGAGGGGCGGTGCATCATCACCGATCACGGTCATTTTGGTACTAGGTTGTCTTGGAAGGGTCACAACTAACTGCCGTGCATTATTTCAATATTTTTTTTGCTGCATAGTTGATTTCTTCTCTGTATGTAATGATAGTATTGTGACATTTGTGTAGTGCTTTTCAACATATACGGCCCAGCTGTTGAAGAAGATGATAAAGAGCGGGTTCGTTTTTAAGCTACTATTTTATAAGATACTGCAGGTACTTTGTGTGCATCTTAGTTAATAAGTACTCCCTCCGTTTCAAATTATAGGTTGTTTTGGCTTTTCTAGATACATAAAATTTCCTATGTATCTAGACATAGCGTGTATCTAGGTGCATAGCAAATGCTATATATCTAGAAAAGCCAAAACAACCTATAATTTGGAACGGAGGAAGTATGGAATATTTCAACAATATACTTTTGTTTTGGATATGTTTATTGCTTCGCCTATGGCATGCTTCTTATACTTGCCTATGTTTATCAATGCCTCTTAGAAACGATGGGAACATCTATTGGCTCTTGGAAAGAGAGTCTTTGTTGTTGGTGATTTGAATATTGCTCCTGCTTCACTAGATAGGTGTGATGCGCCGCCTGGTTTTGAGAAACAAATGTAAGCCTTTTTACCTAATTTAAGTGATTTCTGCTAGGTTCCAATTAAGAAGCATTTGGGAATAACAATATTATTTTATTATCCGTTTCCTTAAGGTTCCGAGAATGGCTGAGAGAACATGGAGGTCCCTTTTTTGATGCTTTTCGATCAAAACACCCTGAAAGGTATTAGAGTGCCCCCCATAAGTCATTCACATTTACATAATGTGCTACTGAGCAACTCCATCCGCTTGTGCTCTTGATTTGTTATTACTAGTTACTCATATTCAGCATTTGGGAAATTGTTTCCGTGTTTTTTTATATAATTCATTGAAAAACTGACACCATCGCACTGATCTAAATTGGATTCCCCTTTGCAATAATGAGTTTTGAGTTTAGTCTATTTTTGTTCTCCATGGTTGACATATAAATCTATGATAGACTTCTCATGCAAAATTAGCGTCTAACCTATACTTCGCTTTTCTAACTTTGCTGTATTTCGTTTATGCAGGGCAGGAGCATATACTTGTTTTAATCAAAAAATTGGTGCTGAAGAATATAATTATGGTTCTAGAATAGACCACATTCTCATTTCCGGTGCTTGTCTCCATCATTGTGATTCTGCGGAGGATCATAGCATTTTCTGTTGCCATGTAGAAGAATGTGAGATAATGAATCATTTCAAAAGAGGGAATTCTGAAAATTTGTCAAAGTAAAGAATAGTGGAAATCAATTTTTCTCTGTGACAAAAGTGGATAAAGTACATGATTTGCGGTCTTAATTAGAATGATTTACTCTATCCATTGTCTACAGGTGGAAAGGGGGGAGAAGTAGTAAGCTAGAAGGATCTGATCATATTCCAGTTTATATTTTGCTGAAAGAAATTCCTGAACTTCCAGTTCATAATATCCCACCATCAGCTGCAAGGTATCTTCCAGAGGTCCGTGGACGGCAACAGAGTATTGGTGAGTGAATTTTAATGTTCTGTAAGATTTTTATTGTTACTAGCTTTTGCACCTTTCAGTTGATGTACTACAACCTGGTTGTGGGTGGTGTCTGTCGGTAAATTAACTGAAGTTGTTCATGGAACTGTTCTGTGTCACAACTTATTTGTGAATATTCCTTTCATCTTGTTCTAATGTGCATACATATCAGGATATGCATATTTCTTTTCATTGAACTTCTGGTTAAAGCAACTTCCCTTACTTCACCGCTTTCATTTAAAGGAAATCATGGCTTGCTTGAGGACTTTGGCTTTCTTACACATACGTTAACTATGTTAATAGAAGACTGATATTTGCAGATTATCTTTCACATTTTCCTGATGTTCATTGTTGATCTCTGAACTGATGATATATGTCAAATAGACCGGAACATTTCCTTTTTCTAAAAAAATGCTAGCACTCTGCTTGTCTCAGTTAAGAAAAAGAACCCTGTAGCATGTTTTGCTCTGCAATACAATTGGTGTTGTAGGGCTGTTCTTTGAATATTCAGTTTGAGTTCATCATAGTTTGTAACTTGTTAAAGCAAGTGCTCTGGTCGTATATACCACCTACTTCAAAATTATACTTGGGTGCACTTTTGCGTGAAGAAGTGCTAGTTAAAGTGTGCTGTGCATAATACTGACCACTTCTGTCGTCACAACCTGCAGTGTCATTCTTCAATAAAGGGAAAGCTTATGAGCTGCAGGATGCTGGACGTTTGGTTCTGTCAGAGGATACAGTAAATTATAGCTACTGTAGTGATGGCTTGGAAAATAAAACTATAGCTAAGGAAGGACTGGCAGCTGCAAAGGGTGGTAACCTTCCTAGTTTGATGTGTAAGGGGGGAGGTCTTGATCAATGGAGAAATGAAGGTATGAGTGGCATCTCCCATAACAGCCAGAAAAATTCACCATCTGGCACCAAGGGTGTGCCAAACAAGAAGATTAAACGCAACTTATCCTCTCAACCAACAATCAAGTCATTTTTTCAACCACCAAGGTCAAAGACAGTAAATGTCGGTACCAGTACCCTAGTTACTTCAGTGGAAACAATACATTGTGTGAATCAAACATGTGTTCCAAATGATGATAGTCTGCCAGAAAGCATGCAGTGCACAACTTCAGGCGCCGAAGATCAGGATAACACAAATGTATCATCCTGTTCACTTTCAACAGACAGGTGTAATGCTGCATCATTAGAGTGGCAAAGAATACAACAAAAGATGAAGATGACACTGCCACGTTGCAAAGGGCACCGTGAACCATGTATTCCAAGGTCCGTGAAGAAGGGCCCTAATATTGGCCAATTATTCTATGTCTGTCCTCGTGCTCAGGTACATAATATATATATATATATATATATATTCACATTTAACTGCTCAGTAGACATGATTACATCAGTTGAACAATCAAATAGGCTGTGAACAATATAAATTGTCTTTTTAGAGAACATAAAGCATTATTATCTTCCCGTGACCATCAAATGCTGTATTTTGTCAAGGGACCTGCATCAAATCCAGAAGCGAATTGCGGCCACTTTCAGTGGGCACCTGTAAAATCTAAAGAGTAACGTCCGTGACCATTTCTCCCCCTTTCAGGTGAAAGAATTTATTTGCGCTCAGTCTATGCTTTTGTCAGACTCAGACAATTTAACGTACATTTCTGCAAACTGCTAACTGTCAATTTTAACCAAGAGGCCAGGACATTCTGCTTCCTGTAAGTCTGGTACATCGCTTTGTCCCAACATAATGATGATGTGGTTATGTGCTTGTGGAGAGGAGCTGTTCTTTTAATCAGCACTAATTTCCCCCCTTGGCAGGTGCAAATTTTAATTTTTAACCCTGTATTTAGTTGGTTGTCGTAAACTTGTAACACTAACAAAATGTGACCTTCCATTGGTTGGCTAACAACCGAATGACATCTCAGCATTCTCTTCATATTTTACCCTCCGGGTTTGTTAGCTTATCTTCACTACCAAACTATGCGAATTCTTAATAGACTAATGACTATTAGTAGAGAATTTTGACGAAATCAAACAAAGTTTATCCTGTAAGCAATGTGTCGTATGGCAGCCAGTGTGGGCATTATAAAACTAAATCGTGCTAGTATTTTATCATGTTGTTAACCATCTCTCTCAAGAAATGAAGTACCAGTTGCGCAATGAGAGCGACTGGTACATTCCCTTCCCAATATTTACTCATAAAAACAGAACTATTTATTTCAACCAGATGTCATGCCATGGTTGGTTTTATCTCTTTCCGTTTGGAGTGAATTCAGCTCTACGTTTTTCAGTCGACTAGCATGTCAGGTGAATACACAAACAAAGTAACTGGAGAATTGGGTTGGAGATAAGAGATTCTCCTTGTGTGTTATTTCGCCTACATTGACCTGGATTCAGGTAAATATGACTGGGCATTTCTGGGCAAGAAACCCTTTCCCTCGTTGATATGGCAAGGTCCTAAAATTCCTGGGAATTTGGGAGTGCTCTTGGAATTGCCGAGCCCACGCGGGAGCATGATGAACTTGATCACTCTAAATAGTGTAACCCCGAGTAACCAACTACCATTTCATGATTGACGGATACCTCCAATGTGTACCTCGTGGGAGCAGTTGAACGCGGAGCGCAGGCTGTGATCTGAACCCGCGCAAGTCAAATGATTGGAAGAATGAAGAAGCAGGAAGCTGAGCTCCGGCTGACTTTAAAGCCACTCCAGTACTCCATGCCGTGTTGCGTTTGATCCTTTTTTTTTTGTGTGTGTTGTGTGGTGCGGTGGGCTTAAACATTGTTTATGGGATAAGCATGATGAACCCCGCTTGTCGTACCCCTCATCTCCCCAAAGCTGGATCACCTAAGAAAGATGGGTAGGCCATCTTGCTCGCCCGAACTTCCCCTACATTAGCTTCGCAAATGGCCCGAGCAAGGCCATGTTTTGAGAACAAACCAAGAGAAGATCGATTCAGGGATGTGGCTAGATTTTTGCCTCGAGACACAGCGTGCCGTGTCGCTCTAAACCAGACACTTGCATTCGTGGCCCATGCTGGACAATGATCGTGCGAACGCCTGAGGTGGTGTTACTAGTGTCACATCGTAAATGTCGGCGTCTCGCTTTGAAGGGTTCCCGTCGCTACAGGCTACAGGACAGTATCTGGCTTTGAAGCTGCTTGTGCCGTCTATGCGAAATTTGGAACGAATCGTGTGCTAAATTTGGATGCCGAGATACCTTTTGGGTAACATACGCACACGATGAGGCTCTCGCGTTACTGCTGGTGTAGTATCTATCCAGTATCCAAGCATGTCTGCCGACAGATCACATGGCCATCGTACCACACCCCCTCATCGGTGACTTTTCCATCCGCGTCAACAAAAGTCTCCGGCATTTGCCAGACAAATTATTCCAGCAACCTGGAACCTTCACCACCACATCGCCAATCACAGGGCGTGTCCTCCGTCTATGATGCGCCAATCCTTTTTCCTGTGGCCCCAATTCCGTCACCATCTCGCCATAAAAAACACCAGTACTCCATGGTCCGAACCAAACCCTATTTATTGTAACTTGCAAGCCAAAAAAAATCTCTGCCGTCCTGCCGCCAGCACCTACCTAACGCCAATCGGACCACCCAACGAAACCGAAATCTTTGAGGAAACAGCAGCGGAGCTCGCAAGAACACACGCATCGCTCTTCCCCCAGTTCCTCCTCCGACTCGATCAGCCAAGCCAAGCACCCCCTACAATACAAATAAGCAGCCATCGCCATATGTTGTCTAATCCCGCCGCGTGCTGATATTTTCTTCCTTGTTTGCCTTGCTAGCTGCTATCAATCATTCGATCTGCAGCTTACAGCGACGCCGACGTCCAGGTCAGAGCTCGAGGCAGCGAGGATCCTATATTTATAATGGCCGCCTCCAATAGCAGCAGCGCTGGCAAGAACGGCACCAACCCGCTGGAGGCCATGGGCGCCTTCTTCTCGAAGCAGGTCGACCGGCGGAAGCTGGTGACCACCGAGAAGCAGGCGCTGGCCACGCGGCTGTCGGCGTCCGGCGATGCGTTCCCGGGGTCGGAGCACCGGCCGGCGGACCGGAAGCGGTGGATGGAGGAGCTGGGCGCGGACCGGGTGCGCGTGCACCAGGTGGTGTGGCCCGGCACGCACGACTCGGCCACCAGCAAGATCGGCGTCCCGCTGGTGACCCGCCCCTTCGCGCAGTGCCAGTCCATGTCCGTGTACGAGCAGCTGTCCATGGGCACGCGCGTCATCGACGTGCGCGTCCAGGAGGAGCGCCGCGTCTGCCACGGCATCCTGGCCACGTACCCCGTCGACGTCGTGCTCGACGACGTGCGGCGCTTCCTGGGCGAGACCGAGTCTGAGGTGGTCATCCTGGAGGTGCGCACCGAGTTCGGGCACGAGGACCCGCCCGAGTTCGACAAGTTCCTGGTCGACAAGCTCGGCGAGGAGCACCTGATACCGCAGGACGAGGCGGTGTTCCACAAGACCATCGCGGAGCTGCTCCCGCGGCGGGTGATCTGCGTGTGGAAGCCCCGCAAGTCGCCGGCGCCCAAGCCCGGGGCCCCGCTGTGGAGCGCGGGCTACCTCAAGGACAACTGGATCGACACGGACCTGCCGGAGACCAAGTTCGAGAGCAACCTCAAGTTCCTGGGGCAGCAGCCACCGGTGGCCGACCGGCGCTTCTTCTACCGGGTGGAGAACACGGTGACGCCCAAGGCCGACAACCCGGTGCTGTGCGTGTGGCCGGTCACCAAGCGCATCCACGGCTACGCGCGCCTCTTCATCGCCGAGGCCTTCGCCAAGGGCCTCGGCGACAAACTGCAGGTCTTCTCCACCGACTTCATCGATGGCGACTTCGTCGACGCCTGCGTCGGCGTCACCAAGGCGCGCGTCGACGGCACCGCCTGACCACAGGAATCGTCAGGAGGCCGACGCGTCGGAGCTGCAGGTGCGCACGGGCTCCGTAGCAATTAGAGGAGCCGCCGCGATTACAGGCAGGCAGGCAGGCTCAACCCGGTGGCCTCGCTGGACTAGTAGCGGATCAGAGCATTACAGACAGTATTGTCTTGTGAAGAGTATTCGTAGCGTAGGGCTTCGTGTAAGTTGCGTGTAGCGATTGGGACGCACGGCCATTGCAGCGTCTGTACAGTGTGGCGTGCATTGTGTTTCGTGGTTTACACAGGAACATGTTGGAACTTTTTTCTGTGGTCAAAAAGGCTGAAAATGAAAGAGAAAAAATGGATAAGTTAAAGCCCGTTACGCGCTTTGATCGGAGGTCCAAGCCCACTAGTAGTTGTGGCCCCAGGTCGTTCAGCGCTATATTAAATAGTGGGACCCAACATTTTTATGATTAACCTAATGATTAAGAAACCCTAGCCGCCCACTACAGCCGTCCCGATCTGCGGCGGCGCTGGAGCTACCTGAAGGCCATCACCTCCGCCTGCCGTCCAACACCGGGTAGTGCCGGTACAGGCCAGAAGGACGACGTTACCCAGCGAGATCGACTATTTCGTCTACGTCGGGAACATCTACGGGAACGACTACGGACGCACCGTCTTCGTCCCCGACACCAACCACCACCGAGATGTCGTCCTTAGCTGCTCCTACGATGACTGGTGGTCGAGATCTAAACTTCCTCTTATTGTTCATCTTGTTCTATAGGTCGTGCTCATGTTTTAGGTGTTAGATCCTGTCAAGTTTAAGTTCTAAGCCATGTTTTATCTAACATTTGGTATCTTTCGCCTAAGCACCTATTCGTGAGCCCTAAGAGCCTATACATCTAGTCATGTTTTAGATCTTGGTTGGTTTTGTTCTTGTTTAGTTCTCGGTTTAAGCGTTTTCTTCTCGGTTTCATGTTTTAGTTCATGATTAGTGTAGATCCACAAGTTCTAAGTGTAGATCTCGCATGAACAGAGTAAGATCCGAGAGCGAAAGTATAAGAAATAAGTAGATCGAAAGAAATCCCACCCGAAAACCATAGACTCCCAATCGGAAAAACCATTAGCGCCATGAGAACTACATGACGACACCGGCTTTTCGCTAGAGTTCAACGGACTCGCCGGTGTCACGGGGGGCGTGCCATGAGACCGCGCGGGGCCCGAAGGCTCCCGCAGCGGCGCGCCATGAGAACGGCGGTGCACTAAGACTCCCACCGACAAGCATAAGTGACAAAAAAAAGAGGTGGGCGGCGCCGCGACGAAGCGAACCGTGGATGCGCCGTCGGCCCTATGGCTGCCGTGAGGCGCCGAGACCGGTGACACACCTGCGACCCGCAATGCCGCGGATAAGAGGCCGGCAGCGCGCGCCATGGGAAGCCGACGGTCGCCGTGCGCGACGCCGGCAGGCGGCGGCGCTCCGACCACGCCCGCACCTGCCATGGCGGGGCATAGGTGCGCCGGCCATGGAGCCCTGGTGCTGGCCTACGCACGCGACACGCCCAACGCCGGCCGGTGGCGGCACTTCGGCTGCCACGCACCCGCGATGGCGGGGCATAAGCTGCGACCGTGGAGTGCAGCCACCGCACGGCAAGGCAGCGGCGACCGCCGTGAGAGCCACAGAGATGCGACGTCATAAGTAGAGGGCGGCCGCTGGCGGGCAAGGAAAGGCGGCGGCGGCTGCCATGCGGAATGAAGGGAGCAAATGAAGTTAGGGTTAGGGTTTAGGCCGACTACCCTCCTTTTATACCTCTGAAAAGAATGGTTGGCTGTCGGATTTAGGTTTTTGAGATCCAACGGCTGAGATCGAGCCGCCGGGGGAGTGGGGGTGGCGGGTGCCTGAGCTGGGCCGCTTTGGCGGCCCGCTCGTTGGCTGCCGGGCCCGAGGCCCAGGCGGGTGGGGAGAAAAGGGGGCGCAGCTGGGTCGAATAGGCGGCCCGCCCGTCGGTTTGTGGGCCAAGGGCCCAGTAAGCTTTAAGCCCCTCCTCTTTTTTTCATTTTATTTTAGTTTTATTTATTTTTTGAGTTATTTTTTCAGTATTTCTCCCTTGTTAGCTTTAAGTAAATTCATTTTGGAGGTGATATATACTGAGAAAATTATGAGTTGCTATTCTGACTAGATGAAACCAACGTGAATTTTATTCAGAATTGTTTAGTTTTATTTTGAGCATTTATTTAATTTCGGACCAACGTTGATTTTAATTAATTGCCATTAAGATGCTTAGTTTATTTAAGTTTATTTTGTTTCTGCCCAACGGTGATGCAAAATTAAGTCTTCCGTTGCGTTAATTACGCTAAGTCATTAAGTTTATTTTATTTCTGCCAACGATGATGCAAAATTAATTCATGAAATGATAAGTTTATTTTCTTCTGCCCAACGGTGATGCAAAATTGTTTATTCAAGATTATTTAATATTTTAATCTGGCCAACACTGATTATATTCATTATTTTGTTGTCGTTAGTGATTCAATTTTATTTTATGAACAGAAGCCACCCCCTCCAGCATCCCCTCCAGCATCATGAGTTATATCAATGGTGTTTCTCAGTTGGGAGGGGACAACTTCATCAAGTGGAAGACTGGGATTGGCTTCATTCTGCTGACGATGGATAAGGATTATTCACTGAGGATGCCCGCTCCTGTTGCACCAGTGTCAAAAGGGACTGAGGATACTACCCTTGCTGTACGCACTGCTGCTTACGAGAAAGAAAAAGAGCGCTGGGAGCATTCTGACAGAGTTACCCTGAGTCTTATGAACATGACTATTAACCATTCTATCAGGGGAGCTCTTGACAAAGAGGCTAAGAATGCTAAGAACTTCATGAATAAGATTGGGAGTTACTTTAAGGGGTCTGACAAGGCCAATGCTAGCACTCTCTTGTCTCAACTCGTGAAGGCTAAGTATAATGGACAAGATAGTGTTAGAGAGCATATTATGGGTATGGTCAACATGAGGGATAAGCTTCAAGACCTCGACTGTCCCCTCAATGATGCAGCGCTGCTTCATCACATCATGATGTCACTTCCATCAGTCTTTGAGCCATTTAAGATAAATTACAATGCAAGCGATCAGAAGTGGGACATCACCACACTTGTGCCTAAGTGTGCTCAAGAGGAAGAAAGGCTACGCTCTCAGAACCCCGACTTTGCCAACGTCGTAATACATGAGGGACATAGGGGAGGAAATAAGAGGGTATCCCGCCCCAATAAGCCAAAGAAGGGTAAAAAACCTTATGAAGCTCCTCAGCAGAATGATCCATCTGCTCCTAAGAAGCTTCTCTGCTATTACTGCGACAATGAGGGCCATGAGAGGAAAGACTGCCCGAAGTTTAAGGCGTGGTGTGAGAGAAAAGGTAATAACGACATCATTTCTATAGTCAATGAGTCCTTTTATGCATATTTCCCATTAAGTACTTGATGGATTGATTCTTGTGCCACCATTCATGTTACAAATTCCTCACAGGGATTGTCTGGCGTGCGGACTATAAGAAGGGGGACTCGAAGGTTAAGAGTCACAAATGGCGTTGAAGCCGACGTGGAGGCCATTGGAGCTCTCCAATTAGAACTTCGTGACGGCTTTATTCTTCACTTAGTTGATGTCCTTTATTTTCCGTCTGTTGAGAGAAACTTGATTTTCATTTCTAAATTAGATCTTGATGGTTATTCATGCACTTTTGGTGATAGCAAATGTGTAATAAGTTTGAATGGTGATATTATTTATCGAGCACCTTTACACAATGATCTTTACTTACTGTCCCATAATAATGTCTCTGTGATGAATGTAAGCGAAGTTAGTCACAAACGCAAGAAATGTAATGAGACTTCGTCGAAATTGTGGCATTCTCGTTTAGGCCACATTTCGAAGGGGAGAATGGAGCGTCTCATTAGAGAAGAGATACTTCCAAGATTAGACTTCTCTGACTTAGACCAATGCGTTGATTGTATTAAGGGAAAATTTGCAAAAAACAAAATAAGAAGGATGGAGCTAAGCGCAGTTCAGGAATATTGGAATTAATTCACACTGACATCTGCGGTCCATTTAATGTTAAGTCAGTGGATGATTTTAGTTACTTTATTATATTCACTGATGATTACTCCCGTTATGGATACATTTACCCCATAAGAGAAAAATCCGAGGCACTTGATAAGTTCAAAATCTTAAAAGCTGAAGTAGAAAATTAGTATCAATCAAAGATTAAAGTGGTACAGTCAGATAGAGATGGTGAATATTATGGGAGATATGCCACATATGGACAAATCTGCTAGATTCCTTCAAGAAAATAGAATAGTGGCTCAGTACTCAATTCATGGTGAACCTGAGCAAAATGGTGTAGCAGAAAGAAGAATTCGCACTCTAATGAACATGGTGTGCAGTATGCTAAGCAACTCTACACTGCCATTGAGTTTATGGATGGAAGCACTGAAGCGCATATTAGTAATCGCGTTCCTAGTAAGTCAGTCCCTAAGACGCCTTATGAGCTTTGGATTGGTAGGAAAACCCAGCATTAATTATTTTCATGTCTGGGGTTGTGCAGCTGAGGCGAAGTTATTTAATCCGTCCCTTGGAAAATTAGACCCTAAGACAGAAAGCTGCTATTTCATTGGATATCTAGACAGATCAAAGGAATATCGGTTTTATTGTCCTAAGGGTACTACTAAGTTTGTTGAGACGAGACATGCAATATTTTTAGAGGAAAATGGATGCACTGAGACTAGGCAAATTGATCTCGAGGAAATGCGGATTTATGATACTACACCGCTGACTTGTGATTATTATGTGCCTATTTTGCCTAATTTTCAGAATACAGCACCAGCTCAGACAGTTGATTCCCCAGAAGTGAACGTGGAGCAAGCACCTATTATAAGTGAGCATGAGAATGTGCCTAGTGAGCATCAAAATGAAATTGTGGAAGAACCTGTTGAGGAAGCATAGGATCAAACCGCCGCTGGGGCGCCAGAAGCACAACAAGAAGTTGCTGCTGAGCTTGTTCCAGTGGAGGAGCCACAACCTCTGAGAAGATCAACGCGAGAGAGAAAAACTACTATCTCCAATGATTACGTGTACATGCATAGAGAAGGACACGATACGAGGAAGGTTGATGATCCAAACTCGTTCAAGGAAGCTATGAGTAGTGAGCACTCCCACAAGTGGATTGAGGCTATGGAAGAAGAGCTGAAATCTATGAGTATAAATAAGTTATGAGACTTAGTAGAGATTCCTGATGGAGCCAAAAAGATACGTTGTAAATGGGTCTACAAAACTAAGTATGACTCCAAAGGGAAGATCGAACGTTTCAAAGCAAGGCTTGTGGCTAAGGGCTTCACACAGACACAGCAAGATGGAATTGATTATACTGAGACCTTCTTGCCTGTCTCGAAGAAAGACTCGTTTAGAATCGTTATGGCTCTAGTAGCTCATTTCGATCTCGAGCTGTATCAGATGGACATTAAGACTGCGTCCTTAAACGGTGATTTGCATGAGAATGTATACATGGCGCAACCAGAAGATTTCGTTGTGGAAGGCAAAGAACAGTTGGGATGCAGACTAAAGAAGTCCATTTATGGGTTGAAACAGGCGTCCAGACAATGGTACCTTAAGTTTGATGAAGTAATTAAGAAATTGGGTTTTATTGAAAATATAGTGGATAATTGTATATATATTAAGATCAAGGGGAGCTCTTTCATCATCCTAGTTTTATACGTGGATGATATCTTACTAGCAAGCAGCAATAAGAACTTGCTGCATGAGATAAAAGGTTTTCTCTCATCGAATTTTGATATGAAGGATCTCGGTGATGCCTCTTATGTACTGGGCATTGAGATACACCAAAATAGATCCAAGGGTGCATTAGGACTCTCTCAAAAGGCTTATATAGAGAAGGTTCTTAAAAGATATAATATGCATCAATGTTCAGGCACAGCTGCTCCAGTGGTTTAGGGCGATAAGTTTGGGCAATTTCAAAGTCCCGGGAATCAATTAGAAATTGATCAAATGAGTTCGATTCCATTAGCTTCAGCCGTTGGAAGCATTATGTACGCACAAGTATGTACACGTCCTGACTTAGCTTTCATTACCAGGATGCTTGGTAGATATCAGTCTAATCCAGGAATGGATCACTGGAAAACGGTTAAGAAGGTCTTGCGTTATTTGCAGGGCACTAAGGACTACATGCTCACATATAAGAAAACTGAGAATTTAGAAATAGTTGGCTATTCAGACGGCGACTTTGCAGGCTGTGTTGACACTAAAAAGTCGACATCAGGTTATGTCTTCACACTTGCGAATGGAGCAATATCATGGAAAAGCTCCAAATAATCACTTACTACGGCATCAACCATGCAGGCTGAGTTTGTGGTATGTTATGAGGCCGTGGGGCAAGCTGTGTGGCTTAAAGGATTTATACCCGGATTAAGAGTGGTAGACAGCATAAGCAAACCACTAAAGTTATACTGCGATAATAAAGCCGCAGTTTTCTATGCTAGTAAGAACAAGTCAAGTGGTGGTGTCAAGCACATTGGCATTAGGTTTTATATTGTGAAAGATAGAGTCCAAGATCGTACTATTGAGTTAGAGCATATAAGTACTAAGTAAATGCCCGCGGATCCATTAACGAAAGGCTCAGCTCCCAATCAATTTCGTGAGCTAATTGCCGGCATGGGACTATTTGATAGTCTGTGATCTTGGAATTAAAAGGTTCATAAGTCAACCACCTCCCATTACGATAAGTGGTTTAATGCATTGTGGATAATTGTCTCGCGATGGGATTATACACTGTTGTGATACATTATCTCTTTACATAACTCCACTTTAAGAATGACATCAGTTTTAGGTCTTTAGACCAAAGGGGAGAATGTTGGAACTTTTTTCAGTGGTCAAAAAGGCCGAAAATGAAAGAGAAGAAATAGATAAGTCAAAGCCCGTTAAGCGCCTTGATCGGAGGCCCAAGCCCACTAGTGGTTGTGACGCCAGGTTGTTCAGCGCCATATTAAATAGTGGGACCCGACATTTTTGTGATTAACCTAATGATTAAGAAACCCTAGCCGCCCACTACAGCCGTCCCGATCTGCGGCGGCGTTGGAGCTACCTGAAGGCCATCGCCTCCGCCTGCCGTCCAACACCGGGCAGTGCCGGTACAGGCCGAAAGGACGACGGCACCCGGCGAGATCGACTACTTCGTCTAAGTCGGGAACATCTACGGGAACGACTACGGACGCACCGTCTTCGTCCCCGACACCAACCACCACCGAGATGTCGTCCTCAACTGATCCTACAATGAGTGGTGGTCGAGATATAAACTTTCTCTTATTGTTCATCTTGTTCTATAGGTCATGCTCATATTTTAGGTGTTAGATCCTGTCAAGTTTAAATTCTAAGCTATATTTTATATAACATAACATGCATGTGATTCGTGTATTTCTTCAAGTTTAGTGTACGTGTGCGTACATGTACCGTGTATAGTGATGGATTGCTGCTCGCGGGAGCTTGATGTACAAAGGAATAAACAGAAAGGGTTCGCTCTGTTCTGATGAATGCTTTGGTTTTCCTAGGTATGTAGTGTAATTGTACATGGATGCAACTACTTCTCTTCTGTTATGGAACCTTCACTCTTACAGTGGTGAAGAGAGTGATAGCCAACGCAATGATCATTGTATTCAGTTATGGTCCTTATGGAACCTTCGCTCTTTCAGTGGTTATGCCGGTTCGTTACGTACGTTATTTTGGGTATTAATTAAGAGACTTTATTAGTAGGCGATAGTTTCTGGTGGACCGATGAACATCCACTAACGCTTCTGTAATCCTTCCGCGTTACATAATTTAGCATTTGATGAGGGTTGAGGGGTTATTAGCAAACTGATTTGACATGGGATTAAAAATATCTACGATCTGCCAAGAGAAGTCGTCATTGAAATTATTAACGATCTTTCATCTTTGAGCTTAACGGTCCAATGTATTTTGTATATCAGTATCACGACGCGTGAACCACGAGGGTGCACGCGAGGAATCAGACGACAATTAGCAGAGCACCAGCCACATGGATTTCCACTTGATTGAGGTCCCCATCAATCATCATCCAACCTCTTTTTATATCTTGTTGGCTTCAAAATTGTGGTGACCTTTTTACCCTGCGTTTTGAGCAGCTGAAGGCCTGTGCAGGCCCTTATCTGCACGGTGAGCGCGACATGGTAACCGAAACGGTACCCTCAGGCACCGGCAGCAAGCTCGCCGTCGCCGGTGGGCGCTGGCCACACATAGCTCCCGTTCGCGGCCGCAGCGGGCCTCCTCATCAGCGGGGAGTGGGCTGCTCGGAAACAGTACAGGCTCCCAACTTTCTCAGCCCACCCAGTTGGGAGCTAGTTCGGTTTGGGCCTAGTCACACCTTCATATATGGGCTTTACACAGAACCATTTGAGCAATATCTGGAACCGTAAGCCGTGCTAAAGCCTAAGCTGGAACCGACGCGGGACAACGAACGGACGGGCAGCACGATCATCGGTTTGCCCCTTCGAATCTACTTTTGCCACGATGCCAAATTCAATTCCAGCTCCAGCTCGACCGCCCTAATTTCAACCACGCACTCTCGAGTCTCCACCGCACATTGCCGAACCGGACACAAACAGATCACGCAACTCCCCTCGGGAGTCGGGACTCCACGTCTCCACAAACAGATCACGCAGCTCACGGACAACCAAGGCACGCGCTCCCAAGTCCCACCATCACAATCACACCAGGAGCCCTGACCCCGCGTGGCGGCGGACGAGACGAAGCCGAAGAAGCAGGACGCGGGCCGAGCCGTTCGCCTGTAGGCCGTGTTCTGCCCAGCCCAAACGAGCGAGGCGTTGCTGTATAAATCGTGCGGTTACGGTTTGCATATCCTCCAGCCACCGCCATCCTAATCCACGCCGCCGCGTATTCCGCCAGATCCCGCCGTATCCGCCGCCACGGCCCGTTAGGTTTACTCCACCGTGGGCCCTGCAGCGAATGAGAGGAACCAAGGCATCCAACAAGTGATGTACCTGCAATCAGTGGTAACTTGCCTCATTTTCTAAATCGTTGCTGGAAAGTTTTCTTTTTATAAATCGATTTTTTTTTACTTCTGTTTCTAAATCGAGTTTTCTCTTGTAAATCGTTGTTTCAAGAGTTTTCTCTTTCTAATTCACGCTGTTTTATTTTTCAATGTGGAGAGTTTCCCAGTTATGAGTATGCTCCTACTCCTGTCATACCATTCCAAGCAGCCTTCAACATTGATAGAGATAGAACAGCCGCGACAAATCGTGACAAGCTTTCCCAGAAAGCTTGGTGGAAGGTTAACTTAACTTTTCTGGAGACAAAAAAGAAGATTTTGGAGGAGAAGAAGCGAGATTTGGAGAGGAAGCTTAGGGCTGACCTACAAACTGCTATGGAGTCCCCATCCTACTTGGGTTCTGGATATACAGACTACTCGTTTCTGCATACATAACTAACTGTGTAAGCTTTCCTCGAGTCTTGTATGCTGGTTGGAAAATTTATGGTAATTTAGATCTAAGTTTTACATTATATAGTTCTTATTTTTATTCATGTAAAACTGGTATTAGTGCTGGTTGGTTCTGAGAACTGTTATCAATGCCGAAGTTTGATGCTGTAGGCAGGGTTGTATCCTGTATAGGACAAGAAGGTTTTGGTGGGACGACTGTAATAGAGATGGCTATAACAACTCAAAACCTGAGCTGATGTTGAAAGCCGATACGTCCTCTCCAGCACAAGTTGGGCCTCTCTTTAAAGCCGGTCAACCTTCGCTAAAAAGTTACTTAATCCATATACAAAATCCGTTTTTATGCCACACATTCTTTTTTTAGAGTTGCCACGTATTCTTTGGTGTTACATTTTCCCCTCCAGCTCCCGTTCGCGGCCGCAGCGGGCCTCCTCCCCTTCAGTGGGCGGTGGGCTGCTCGGAATGTTATACAGGGCACAAAGCCCAACTTTCTCAGCCCACCGAGTTGCTACCGGAGGCTTGGGCCTGTACTACGCAGAGCGCTCTACTCATTTTGTGTTGAAATCAGATTTTGACACGTTTTGAATTGGCGTCAGGGAATGAGGAGATTGGCCGATGCGGCAGACTTAAAGGCTACAATTGGGAATCGGCCGATTGGCGCTACAGTTAGGAATCGGCCGATTGGCGCTGCAGTGTTTCGATCGATTGGCGAATGGAGTTAGTGGGGGTCGGCCGATTGAAAGGCTGGAGCGTTTGGGCCAATATGAGTTTGTGCCAACAGATAAATTATTTATAAAAGAAGGGATGAAGCCAATGGAATCCCAAGAGGGGATGTTGAGTCAAGATGACAAAGGATCCCAATCAAAGATGACATGACGTTGATCAAAAAGTGACGCCGACTCGGTCGAGGAGCAATGGAAGGAGTTCGGATTGGACTAGGAGATGACAGCAGAAGATCCTGCGGGAGTCCGTTTCCTTTAGAAGAGTCTTATAGATATAGTAGTTTTTATATTTAAGTTAAGTTTGTAATGGATCGTGACAGATCAGGAGTCTTAGTTGTAGGGTATAAATAGAAGCAGTCAGGGTTTTGTAAAAGACACACATCAATCAATACAAACAATCTACTTTTTCATCGTACTTTACTTTCAAGTCGGCGACTTTGCCAATACATTTTCTTCTTTCACGAGTTCGTACGGGTTGGCAGGGCTGCATCGACACGATCTCCGGCCGATTGGAAAGTTCCGTTTATCGAATAATATCTAAGCTTTAACTTCGGGCGCATCGCTGTTGTTTCGTTTAGATTTATTCACCAGTTATCGATATTTACTAGAATTATAGGTTTTATCTATTGCTCTAGTTTTATCACCAGTTATCCAGCTTGAGATCGAATTGTCGGCTTTATCATTATTTTTTTCTTATTTTTCGTCATATAGCCGATTAGATCTATTTCAAGTGTTGCATCTGTGGCGATTCTTTAATTTGCTCCAGTAGTTTCTTTGCAATCGCTACGTGATTATCGGCTGATCTATAGTCGGTCATCTTCATAGCAAATCGGCCGATTCGCCGATACGCTTTTCGAGACAGATCGAAACTTTAGCCGATCGAGACCCCCGGAATTTAATACGTTTCTTTCCTTGTCAATCAACAGTTCAGATTTACTGGCACGCCGCGCGAACCACACCAGGACGATCACCCGAACAGGAGTTAAGCAGATTCTTCCGGGTCGTGTGTCCGACGCTGAAGTTCATCGGCCGATTTTTAGCGCCAACAATTTGTTTTGGACCTAGTTACATCTTCGTATGGGCTTTACACACGACCGTTTGAGCATGCATTTTCCCGTTGGAACCGCAAATCCTCCGCGTGCGCCGCCGTAGCCCGTGGGCCGCGCTAGCTGGAACCGACGCGGGACAACGAACGGACGGGAGCACGATCATCGGTTCGCCTCTTCGAATCCCATTTTGTCACGAGGTCAAATTCATTTCCAGCTTCAGCTTGACCGCCTTAATTTCAACCACGCGCTCTCGAGCCTCCACCGCACATACTGAATCCGTGTACGGCCACAAGCAGATCACGCAGCTCCCCTCGGGTCTCCACGTCTCCAGAGTAGCACCCTCTGTAGCCACCTCACTGCCAACCAAGGCACGCGCTCCCACCATTACACCAGGAGGAGATCGATTCGAAATTTCAAACGCATACTACCAGGGGTTCGATCGATACGCGCTGGCGCGTGCGTTACTCCCGGCCGTCACGCGGATTCGCTCGCGCGGCGTCCCGCGGCCCAGCCGCCCGAGCCGGGTGGGTTGGCTCCAGCGCCCGGCGGACAGCGCGGCACACGGGCATGGCACGCGGCCATGCAACGCGACGGGACCTACCGGAGGGAGTGATGAGTTTGAACGAGAGCACAGGTGGTGGGAGAAGCCAAAGCCGCAGCAGAAACCGAAGTCCCATGACGGCGGCGGCAGTGAGCCGAAGCTTCCGCCCGCCTTCCGCGCTCCGTGTCCCCCCAACCTGGCCATGCGCCGTACGCGCGCCCTCAAAACCCGCCTCCGTGTCACGCCGCATATATACAGCAAGGCAGCTAGCGCCTAGCGGAGAGCGAGCAGTGTGATCGATCGCCATGCGCGCGTTCGTCGGCGGCTGCGCGCGGGAGCACTCCTCCTCCTCCTCCGGCCGCAGCCTCCTCGGCGCGGCGCTGGCGCCGCCGGTGGAGGCCCCGTCGTTCGAGGCGCAGCGCGCGCACCTGGAGCGGGCGCTCGGGGCGGCCACGACCGTACTCTTCCTCGCCAGCGTGTCCTACGTCGCGCTCACCACCGTCTTCGGCTGCCTCTGCGCCGGCGGCGGGTCCCGGCGACGCGGCCGCGAGCAGCCCGCGGCCGCCGCGGAGGAGACCAAGCGCGCGCTCGAGGAGATCCCCGTGGTGGTGGCGGCGGTGCCGGCGCGTGACCCCGGTCGCGGCGGCGGAGGCGACGACGGGGGCGATGAGCCAGAAAGGGAGGAGTGCGCGGTGTGCCTGGCGGAGTACGCCGGCGGGGAGGAGGTGCGCGTGCTGCCCGCCTGCCGCCACGGGTTCCACCGGGAGTGCGTGGACCGGTGGCTGCTCACGCGCGCGCCCACCTGCCCCGTCTGCCGCGCCACCATCGCCGCCCGCGCCGAGGGGAACGACGCCAAGGCCTGCGCGAGGGCCGGCGGCGCCGCGCTTCCTGCCGCAGGACGCTAGAACGTTGCAAAGCCATGCTCCTATAGCGTGTAGGAATCTGTAATGGTGTTCAGCTCAGCGGCTCAGCCTTGCTGTCAAGAACACGGCATTCGTTGTAGGCAAAAGGAGAGAACAACATCGATTCGATCAGTGAGATGGCGTGTTAGATCAAAGTGTTTTTCTTGAGAAATATCCGATCTTTCCCGTCGATGCCATCTTCCCTCGTATTTGAATCAGGCCCAGCTTCTGATACGTGTTCAAACTGGTGCGGGCGTGGGCATCCTGATCCGTGTCCGATCACGAAGAAAATGGCGGCGCTGAGAGACGGCGGGGCACGTCACCGTGGACCAGAGAGATCGTCCCCTCAGGCACCGATTGAACGAAGCAGGCGCGTTCTGGCCTGATCCCGAGCCGCCCGGCAGGGCCACTCCGGCAGCAGGTGATCGGTGGTGTACATGAAGCAGTCGTGGCTCTTGTATCTAGAAAATTACCTTCGGTGGCGGTGCGGTGCGCGCGCGGGGCGCCGCAGGTGCCCGGGCTCGAGGCGGCGTCGCCGGGCCACGAAGGCGGCGGCGGAGGCGGCCAGGGCGGGAGGGGGTGGCGCGCGGCCGAGCCTGGCCGGGCGGCTGCGGCTGGGGAGCCTCCTGGAGGACGGGCTCTCGTACAAGGAGAGCTTCATCGTGCGCTGCTACGAGGTTGGCATCAACAAGACGGCCACCGTCGAGACCATCGCCAACCTCCTCCAGGTACGCTCGCGCCCCGTGGGGGGAGTCTGCTTCCTTCGGTCCGGGTTCGTGCACTCCTGCCCCGCGTGGCGGCGGACGAGCCGAATGCCCGAATCCGAAGCCGAAGCTGAAGCTGAAGCTGAAGCAGGACGCGGGCCGAGCCGTGCGCCCGTGGGCCGTGTTCTGCCCAGCCCAACAGAGCCAGGCGCTGCTGTATAAATCGCCGGTTAGGGTTTGCGAATCCTCCAGCCGCCGCCGCCGTCCTAATCCACACCGCCTCGTATTTCGCTAGATTCCGCCGTATCCGTACACCCCCGCCGTATCCGTACATCCCCCGCCGTATCCGCCACCGCAACCCGCCTCGCCGCGTCGCGATGGCTCGGCCAGTTGTCACTTTCTCGAGCATCCTTGAAGCCGAAAATAGCAGGCTAGGCCGGACTATCGATCAGGTTGAATTCCGAGTGGACCAGCGGACCTCGCTGGTGGATGCAGCGCAAGTCAAAGACATCACCCGTGCTGGAGTGCAGGGGTTTGAGTTGGTCAATCCAGAACTGCTAGACTGCAAGTGCCGCACGAAGACGAAGCTGGAGGAGGCCTTCGAGCGGATGTTGGAAGCCTCTAAGGTGCAGTGCAATGCGGAACTTGTCATCTTGGAGGATCACATCACGAGCCTGAAGCGAAGCATCAACACCCCTGAAGACAGTACCCACACGTGGGCACGGCACAGAATGAAAGGAACCAAGGCATCCGGCAAGTGTTGTACCTGCAATCCGAGGTAACTTACCTCCATTTCTAAATCGCTGCTAGAGATTTTTCTTTTTGAAAATTGCTGTTATCGCTGTTGGGGAGTTTTCAGTGTAAATCACTGTTTTTTTAGTTTCGAGAGTTTCTCTTTATAAATCGCACTTTTTTTTTCTCCAGTTTGGACCATTTCCTAGATATGAGCATGCTCCTCAGCCGGTCGTACCATAGCGGGATCCGTTTGTCCATGCAGTAGATATAGCCAACGCGATAAACCGTGACAGAGTTTCGCAAGAAAGCTTGGTGGGAGCTTAATCTCACTTTTTTGGAGGCAAGAAAGAAAATTTTGGAGAAGCTGTTGGAATTGGAGAAGGAACTTAGGGATATCCTGAAGACTGCAATGAGGGGCCCATCCTCCCTGGGCTGTGGTTATGCAGACTACACGTTTCTGGGTAAGCTACCTCCAGCTGATTATTAACCTGCCATCTGCTCTTGAGAACTTTGGCTACAATACTATGATCATGTGATTCTTTTTCAGTGCCTGTGCTGTGAAATTGTTTGAAGTGTGGACTAACTCTTGATTATCTGCAGCTTGAACGCTTTGGTGAGAACTGGCCTAGTGTGCTAGGGTCAGGAGGTACCTGCTGTAACAGGACAGCTCAGTCTCATCAACTGAAACAGAAGGCAGGCCGTGGTGCAGCCTGTTGCCACTACTCAGGAAGTATCCAGATGATTTTTTGACCAGAGGGAATAACAACAGAGTAAGTTGGGTTGGTATCCCTGGTGTCCGTTCTCTGCATTCTGATGCTGCTCAAGCCATCATCAGCTTTTGTTCTAAAGAAACTGGGGCATGTTGTTTGTATCCGAGGCTCATGTTGTAGGGGCTATCATGATATATTGTAAACCTGTGCACCTTCGTTGTGGGTATCTTTAGGATTTGATCTGTGCACTCCATTGCAACAATTTGCAAACTTTGTTTCGACAGAGTTGGTTCTGTTTGGACAATTGTCGGTGTGTTTAGCTTGTTCATCTTCTTATTTCTTGTTGCATAATAGCAGGGAGGGTTGTAAGCTGCTAGCAGAACAGCGGAATCTGGTGTCCGTAGGAATTTCTATGCCAACATTTTCAGAATGTGGAATGGTGGTTGTAGCGCGTTTTCATTTCTTGCACGCAACAATATCACCAGTTCGCGTGGGTGGCATGTGGTCTATTGTATGGGCCACCGCCTGGCAGATTATTGGGCCAACCTTAGCCCTCTTCCTCAATTATAAAAGACCAGCATTTTGGAAACGTGCCCATGACGTAAAGTTATGTCTGTAACATACTTCACGCTGCATCACCCATGAAATGGACTAAAATTTGTTCAAGTAGGGCATCTCAGGTTGACGCAAAGTTGGAGCTGCTGGAGAAACACTTGTTCTTGCATCACAAAACATTGTTCACTGGTACATATCAGTTGGAGGCTCCAACGAATGTCACAAATCAGCAGTGTTACATGGTACGTTCCAAAGGGTAACAAAACCATCACAAAATTGTGGTACAGATCACACAAAGAATGTCACAAGTCCGCCAACGGTTGATCTCACCCCCGTTCCCGGCAAATCTCAAGCAGTGCAGGAACCACTGCCGCTCTTCTTTGTGTTGTGCTGCAGAAGCAGAACCGTTCATGCTTTTCTCTTCTCCTTCCTCTATGTAAGTGAATCAACTATGTCATCGTGTTGGCACTCTCTTCTGTAGTCAAGAGTGATAGTTTGCAACTCGTGCGTATCAATTATATCTTGAGGTATGCTCTGCAGTATTGGAGGTAGAAAAAAGAATTATCAGAAATCATCACAAAATCAAGAAAGATGGTAATTTCGAGTTAGAAGGAAAATAGTATCACTAAGGAACGAGTCATTTCGAACTATACTCTGATTACATATCCCACATAAACCAAAGTTTAAAAGCAAGATTGAAAGTAAGGAAAAGGCTAGTGGAACACTTACTTCAAGGACCCAACCAATGTAAGTAACATTATTGACATGTTGGTTCATGTCCAGATCAGCTCTTCTTGGCTGCAGTTCAGAAATTAATGTTTGCCAGCACTGGAAGTAGTGCAATGCTAAGAACTCGATTATTCACAAAGGAAAGGAAAACCGACCACTAGTCCTAGTCTTGAGTATTGTGCAGGATCTGAAAGAATTGGAATATTCTTCAAATTGCCATTATTTTCCTCTGGGAATGCTAATCTGCACAACCGTAACTTGATTCTTATAACTACAGTATGGGATTATTATAGTGACAATCATCAGAAGTCAACAACCAAGACAATTGCATTAGATTGATTACATGCAGAAAAAAAATTCAAGCTATTTTCATGTTATTCAGATTAGGACACATTCATCCAATGAACTAAAGGTAATGACGCTTAAAATGACGCAGATGAGTGTAAAACATCAAATATACTTCAGGTAAGGTCCAAACGGGCAGACTGCTTGGGCACTTTCATGAACTGTACGAAAATAACAAGAGTCCATGTATATGCAGAATGTCGAGAACAAAAATGAGTCACTTTACCTAGGAGTCTTTGGACAGTGTATAAACACCTCATCCCTCACATCATCACTAACTCGCTGAAGTCTCCGTGTATTTTGGTTCATCATGACCCACTTGCTGGACAATAAGTGATATGAACCAGTTACTTGTACTGTACGCTATGATAAAAATATGCAATTTTGCACTAAAAGAAAACAGAAAAATGAATCTGATAAGCTCATTACTACTGTCTAGTTCTGTAACAATTTGCTGCACTGCTAAAGCCTCATTAATTGGTCTCACTTCCTAAATATGAAGGTTGCTTTCAGTAAACACAGCAAGAATAAATATACCCTGCTTATTCAAGTGAATGGTAAATGCCACCCAGAGGAACAGGCAGGATAAAATCCACAAGTTTACGATTCACACCAATCAACTAAAGGTCAAAACCACCTGCCTAACAAGGTAGAATGAAGTTTTTAGAGGACAAGAGAGATTTAGATCAAACAGGAATGAAATTACCCTTTTCCTGTTTCATTTTACTAGGAGATACAAACATGGTATGGAATGTGATTGCAAGCATCATATCAGCCTAAAAAAGAATGAAACGCTGATGAACCTCTTTTGGGCTCTGCATTTATACTCAAGCAGCAAGTACCTAGTAGCTCTGCCAATAACTTCACCATTAGCCAGGTCCTTGAGGATCCAATCACGACGAGTACCGATTCTTCCATCTTGGCATCACGTTTCAATCTCAAAAACATCACCCCTACAAGCAACAGAATTAATAGTCAGGATTAAATCTTACCAGAAAGGAAAAAGGGTGGAAATAAAGGTTCAATGTAAGCTTAAAAATTTACCAAGCTGGGTACTTGTAGATCTCAATGTGCATTCGGTTCGTCACCCAAAATAAGTCTGAGTTTTCTCATTGTAGTGGCCGTGGCAAAACCATCAGTGGAGAACCCGACGCTTTGGGCATGGTTACATCCTACCTTCTGCATTTACGAGAACGCTTACCGTTAAAGAGATGATATAGGAAATAAAAAACAACAGTACACCTCTATATGCTTGCTATAAATGGCAGCAATATTGATACTTCAGAACCAGTTGATAAAATGGGAACATGGGGAGTTACTCTTGTCCCATTTGGTGTGAATTTAATTTCTAAGCTTAGATTTCAAACCAGCAAATGCATTGGATCCACCGAATTCTACTGATGCTAACTCCAGGGACCTGTACCCGATATAAGCTCAACTCCTGATAGGCTTTCCCACAAGTGAAGGTATTCAAGCAGAACAGAAACCATAAGAGCCCCTTTTATGTCAGCTATCCATCTTTTATCAGTGAGAGCATCCTGTACTGTCCTCCTTTTTGCCCTGGCAGCCACTGCCCCAAACAGGTTAGGAAAAGCTTGATCCAGCCTTTGTCCCAAGAGCCACCTGTCAGTCCAAAAGCATGTATTCTTTCCATTTCCAACTGCAGAGGTAATTGCTAGATCAGAAAAGGCCTTGCCTTGTGGTGGTGCATGGACTGGGATGAAGGCTTATCAGGTTCGGTTTTCTGGAGCCAGAGCCATCTCCAAAGAAAACCCCTCCTAATTTTATCCACTGCCTCCAATGCCTTAGCAGGTAGATCCAGGGCCAGCAACAGATACACTAGCATAGAAGTTAGCACAGATTGGACCAAAACAGCTCTGCCAGCTTTAGTGAGTAAATCAGCCTTCCACCCCGGCAGCCTATCCTCAATTTTCTCTATAATGGGCTGAGCCTGAGTTCTGGTTAACTTGTATGGTGTGAGAGGCACTCCGAGATAGGTGCAGGGGAACTCAGAAATCTGACAAGGGAGGTGAGATTGAATGATTGTTAACTGTTCAGCCATACAACGGATGGGGAGGACAGTGCTTTTTTGCACATTTGTTTTAAGGCCAGAAGCCTCACCAAAGAGCTGCAGAATATCCAATGTGATTGTATCAATAAGAATATGTAAAACAAAAGCATACCATTCACTCTCAGACCAAATGCTAAAGGTTTCTTTTCTATGTATAACATGACAACTTCAGAAGTTGTAGCAAGTGTTGACGTACCAGGGGAAAAACTTCCTCCACCGGAGTACCCGGCCTCAACGATACACCAGGCCGCATACCCTTCGATTTAATGCTTTGGATGAGCTCTTGTCAGTTGTCTGCATCAAGTTTTCCCATAAGATGAGGAAACTTAAAAAAGAATACACCATTTGCCAACAAATGTGTCTTTACCTCTGGCTACTTCTATATGGAATGCGAATCCTGAGGCGCCAGCCTTTCCAAATGGTTCTATATAATCTGAAGGGTTTGTGACCATAAGATGGCGGTCCAAATATGCTCTAGAAATCAACAATGGTTAGCATTACTGGGAATACAGAGAAACAGAAGTCATCCATAATTCCATATAAGCAAAGGAAATAAAGACCATACTTGGTATGTTTCCTCAAGCTCTGGATCACTGGAGCCCCAATAGTCAGATTAGGAACAAAGTGCCTGCATTTGCAAACAGGCATTAAAGTTAAAACAAAATACTTACAGGATAGCTTGTTTTCGTAACAGCCAGAACTGATTATCATCATTTTTCAAATAAACAGTGGAGGTTTGTCCTCCAAACTTGATAAATTATAAAGAGAATTGATCCTTTTTCACAGACATCAATAGGACCTTAAATTGAAATGTGAGAGGTTTTATTTAAAAAACTGCGCCCCTGGTGAAAAAGTAATGGCATGGTGAAAAGGTAGCAATTGTTTGTAATAAAGTGCTCTGTTGTAGCCCCATACATACAACAGGCGATGTTAGCAAGTAGCTTTCACCATCTCCAAAATAATGCAAATTTACTCCATTTAATACTCAGGGAATGTTGGATCTTTGATCCCATCCAACAAATGTAAGTGAACAGCAAATTGATTGACAGTTGGCCACTTGATACTTGCTGATACTTCTTTTTTTCAAAATCTGCTGTATGTATAGAATATTCTGATAATAAGATGGCTTGAGCAGTCATCAATTAGGCACAAAACTGAATAAGAATAAGGATCTGAATGGATTTAAGGACAATGGTAATTTGGGTAGCAGATTTTGCTTTCAGCCATGTATACATTATAAGATAGTTCCTGTCAACTGGGGTAAGCGACCTTGCAGTCATGCTAGTAGCTTAAAGTAGGAAATGATACTTGAGAACTAACTAGGCCTTGATCATCATCAGACACTTCAGAAGCAAACCACAATAGATGTTGGGTCCACATTGGAAAGTAGAGACTGACTAGCCCATCCTGCAAGAAAACATGAGAAATAAAAACAGAATCATAAGATAACCTTTAAATTTTGAATTTTATCATCAATTCATACAAACGTGAACAGAAATACATCAGCAGAGGCATTAGAATTCAGCGAAAAGGAAGACGTAAGAGCACAAGTACAAGGTTGCCATGAACAAAACGATGGCTTTCAGTCTTGCAGTAAGAAAACTGGATCATTTGAGGACAGCATGAGGAGGAAACTGAGACTAACACAAACAGGATTTTTCATGCTCTGAAACATTCAGCTAACTTTTCAGACATACATAGTAGTACTCAAGGATATGATCGACACGGCAAAGCCCAATTCTAAACAAATCATACAGAATCGGAGTCACTCTAAATGCCACAGTAGTGCGTACAACCTAATTCGCGTAGTAATTAGTCCAACTGCAAGTTAGTCAACAATCGATCAATCCTGCCTTTGCCATTCATGACAGGATTATACCCAGGCCCCCTACTACCACGGCGAACTCAACCCTACCCAGAAAGACTATTGTTCGGATCGATGGCCAGTACCAAAAGATCAGTGAGGGACAGCCGGACAGGAATGGCCGGAGAGGGGAAGGGGATCGTACCATGATGTCCATGTGGAGCCAGTCGGCGCCGAGGCGGAGCATGCGCTCAGCCTCCGAGTCGAGATTGGCGAAGTCCGACGAGAGTATCGACGGTGCTATCTTCGCCGCCGCCATGACCCACCGGTTCCCGCCGGGTTGCTTCCTCCTACGATTAGTGGTAGCGCTCGATGGTAGTAGTTGGCGTGGGAAGACGATTACTTCGGGTCGGCGGCTGCCCGGCGGCTTGGTTCACGCTTGCGCGGACCTGGCCCACGTATCATACACGCGGATCCCATCATCGATGGCTAGAGGATTTATATTTTATATGTCCGTGAGTTGCTACAGGAGAAAAATAAATTCAACACAATATACAGATTTTGGAAAAAATATAGTGTTAACTTTATCAACATACTAATTTAAACCATTTTGAGATTCGCAGATATCACCACCTTAAGATTCACGTGCATCAATTTGCATAACAATATAAAAGTGATTATGAGAAAAAAACACAAAAAAGAATAACTTACATACATAGTTTATAGATAAGTGCCCGTGCGTTGTTACGGGTGTAAAAGTTAATAACGCTTTAATACAATATATATTACAAGTTCAAAGATGCAGCGAACAGCACTTGAAAAAAATAGATCCACCAGGCCAACAGCACTTGAAAAAAAAATAGATAAGAGAGATTTAATTTCTCTATGCGCTTTGGAGCTCTTACGAAATCATGACGCCATCAAAATATGTTACAAGTACAAAGATGCAGCGAATACTATGTCCCTCTTGATCTTGCTGACTGCCTCTCAAGTTTTGCTTCCAATTCTGTTTCCCCAATTGACTTGGATGCCAGAATTAGCGGCTGCAGAACCTCCTCCAGCCTCCGGATGGCCCTGATCAAGCTGCCTTCAAACACTTGAGTCGTCTCCATGATTTGGTAGAATTTCGACCCTTTGGCCCATGAATACACCGCTTCCATTATGTCAGGTCGGAAAGAACTCACAAAGCTTTCCACGTCAATTTGGATCTGTCATTATCAGTTAGAGCAAAAACATCACTTTTCAGAACCCTGATTCAATATACACGCAGCACTACAAGCCCACATATCTTTCCAAAAAAAGGAAAAAGAAAACGAGGACAGTCATGTGCTATGATGAATTACTAGTATTAACTACCTTGCATACAGCTGAAGGTTAGCAACCCTTCTCGCTGTTTCCTGCAATTGGTAGGAGAGCAAATCAAGTTCCTCCCTTGGCTTCGGGGCATCCTGGAGCTTCTCCTGCCAAACAAAGCAAGAAAGCAGGGCCACCATCTGTTCTACGGCAGCATCCTTCAAAGTGCATACAGCTGAAGGTTAGCAACCCTTCTCGCTGTTTCCTGCAATTGGTAGGAGAGCAAATCAAGTTCCTCCCTTGGCTTCGGGGCATCCTGGAGCTTCTCCTGCCAAACAAAGCAAGAAAGCAGGGCCACCATCTGTTCTACGGCAGCATCCTTCAAAGTGCCACTAAACATAAGCTCTATCAATGTTAGCTCATCAGCTGAGCTTATCTCGCAGGCCACCTTGCCCTTCACTTCCACAACATCATCGCTTAAAGATATACATTCTTGAGAAATTGCATGGTTGGTGTGACTGTATGATCCATGACACAATATTCTTTTGAATTGACAATGACAGTTTAGAACTCATGATAGGACATATAAATTTCCAATTCGATTCAAAATGAAACAAATATCCAACATGCCAGTGGAAGATGCTTCTAATTGGTAAATTAGCCTACCGATTATGTTCTGTGTCTGTCTTTTCACATCACAATATTAGTCTGCACAACCAAAATTTGGATTCAAAACAACAAATTTGTTGTCAGAAACATGGTACACTTGTAACAAGTCAAGCATTAGATATGTAAGTAGGCACTTCATCTTAAAAGTTTCAAATCAACACACTCTGAAAAAAAATCACATCAAAGAAAAAAATACAATACCCCAGCCTGCGAAAAACCTGTTTCCGGGCCTTGAGCTCGTCCTTGAAAGCTAAAGCAGTGGAAGACCGCATTGTTTTCTTGATGGACTTTATTTTAGCTGATAATTCTTGCTTAACATGCAATACTTTAAGTTTTTGCTGGATATGTGCAGAACTACGGATATCATGCTTCTCAAATAAGCCATCCAATGCTTCTATTCTTCTGGTAGCTTTCCGAAAATCTTTTGATTGTACCTAAAAGAAACAGGTCAAATTAGAACCGCATAAACAGAGGAAATCTGACAGCATCCTTAGTGTTTTCTTACCTTGCTATCCTCTGCTGGATCCAATAGAGGTATCCCATCTTTAGCAAACCTTGACAGCACTTCAACTTTCCTCAAGGTGTTTTCTCGAGCTTCTACAGGCAGAAGATCCTTAGGTACGTAGATCCCGATGCTGCTTTGTCCATCAATCTGTTCTATTCAGGTTAACCCCATGATTAGGAAAAGGCAATTTAGCACGAGATAGAATGATAAGACAAAAAATTTACTACTGAAATGTGCAAAGTAAATGACCTATGAAAGTGGCAGTGAAATAACAACTGGTTCTCCACGTTCTTTTAGAGAAATAATCTTCATTGTTTTCTTTCCGCTGCTATCCTTACTTGCAGAACATCTGGTAAGTACATCAACTGTATAATCAGAAATTCAGAATCCTCAGGCCTCCTATCTGCAAGAGCAAGACCAGAAGTTAAGTAAAGGGCTATTTCCCCTTTCAGCAATGACCTTTAAAGGCATAGTTAGAATCACAGTAATCTGACTATTTTTAGGAATGAAAACCAGATGTAATTGCTGCGTGTGGTTGAGAATTCAAGATCCACTTAGGTACAGTTACATGTTAAAAGCTGCCAAAAGTTCTGCACTTCAAACTGATGAAGTTACGCCATGCAAATAGTTAATCCAAACCTAACTTGAATCAAGCTTTTTTTAGATCAGCTTGTCAAAAGAAAAAAAAGGTAACTGCATCGATGCATCTATATATTTTTTGCGAAGTCCAAATTGTTTGAGATCAGAATGGTTTTACATAATTATGTGTAACCCTGAAGAGGCACTTGGCTGCCTGTCAATTCATCACCAAGGTAAGAGACCTAGACAACACTGACAGGGGTTATAACACCTGTCACAATTGGTCAAAGCTCATGAACATGAGCAGATCCCAGAGAAGCATGAAGGATCCTAAATCTCAAAACATGACAGTGAACGGTAAGCCGACATATCTGCAGCTTAAGACTGAATGAAATCTCATCCCAAATGTCGGTTCCGGAAATGGGCGACAGCTAAACTACTCGACAGCGTGTGTCGCGCGTCGCTATCGGAGGTGGCCTAGGAATTATACCGGTTCAGGCGAGAACGCCCTACGTCCAATCGGGGGTCAGTCGAATGTATTGCTCGAGCCCAGGTGCTCGCGAGAGTTAGGGTGATGAGGACATTCGCCGCTATTACCCGCTGGCAAAGACGCAACAAAGAGGGCCAAGTGGCCTAGTTGTAGTCGGGCGGCGACTGTGTGAGCCTCTAAATAATCACACATTGCTTAGCTTGGGAGAAGGAAGCCACCTTAAAAGGGAGAGTCACCCTTCCCCTATCGGACTAGTCTTTTAGGGAGATTGGGCCTTTCCCTGAGTGAGTGTGCCTAAGAACTGTTGGGGTCCGGGCAATCTTAATTTATTGGGCCTCGGGCAATCCCACCTGTGCCGGATACTTCAAATGGTATCAGGATTCAGGTTTACCGTGAGGTATAACTTCGTGCTCCCTTTTAGATTCATCTCGTGTCTTTACCTACAGTCCACAAACAAAGGCCAAAAAGAATATTCACTTTCCGCTGTCCTATCGCCCTTTTAGCCTTGCAATTTCGTTTCAATTTCGCTTTGTTCAGTTTGTGTCCGTGGTCGAGTCTTGTTGCTGGTTTAGGCCATGTTCGTCGTCGTAGTGTCAACCGCCCATCACTGTTTGTTTGTTTCCGCCACTATCCCATCCACTTTCGCCATACAACAAGTCGAGCCACCACATTACTTGACTTGCCCCGCGAGCCGCCTTGTGTGAACTCTTGCCACGCCAACCCTAGATAGGTTGCGAGCCGCTTTGATCGCCTTTGCAGAGCATATCTGATCCTTGTTTCATCTGACGAATACCTATTGCTTGCTGCATACTAGGGAAGATTGTGTCCTTGGTTTCGTTGCTGAGAGGCCTTGCTCAGCCGTGTTTGGGTAGGGAAGGTTTGCCCTAACCACCGCAGTAGTTTCTGCTGAGTTGTGCCCTCTCAAAACCCTGACTTGAGGTACCTTCAGTAAAACATGCATAACTTTTCGCTCAGTGCTCCGTTTTGGCTCAATTTTTTACAACAGATTCGTGACCATAGTACAGATTTGGAGAGCGAAGAAGAGGCCATTGATCCTATGACTGCTGCTGTGGGTTACAAGTCTATTCTTGTGCAGCGTGTGTTGAGTACACAGATTGAGCATGAGCCGGATAAGCTACAACGCCACAACTTGTTTAACATGTTTCTCATTGTCAACAATTATCGTGTTCGTACAATAATTGATAGTGGGAGTTGCAACAACTTGGTAAGTTCAGATTTGGTCAAGAAGCTTGGTTTGGCTACGCGTGCCAATCCGCAACCTTATCATCTTGAATGGCTCAACAATAGTGGTAAGGCAAAGGTAACTCGATCAGCAAGAATATACTTTTTTATTGGATTATATCATGATTATGCTGATTTTGATGTTGTACCTATGCGAGCATGCTCAGTTTTATTGGGTCATCCATGAGAACATGATACTGATGCTTTACACCATGGTAGAACTAACACATATACTTTGATGCATAAGGGAAAGAAAATTATTTTGCTTCCTTTAACACCTGCTGAAATTATTAAACATGACAAAGAGCTTGTTGAAATTTGTAAATGATGATACTTTAGACACTCCTAGCGATCCATCCATAGAAATTAAGTTGAAGGGAGGTACTTTGCTTGCTAAGACATCTCTGAATGCTGCAGATTATGTTGATAGTTCACCATGTCGTACTATGCTTTGACAACATACTTTGATCTCTCACGATGATAATACTATGTCTAGCAATTTGGCGTCCTGCTATTACTAATATTTTGCAGAGGTATGATGATGGGATGGAGTAGAGGAAGACTCCAATTAAAGAAGGGGAGAATGATGAGAACATCACCACGCTGGACATGCACGAGTCGGCTTCGTCAACGAGCTACAAGTCGTCATCAACTTGGGCTCCGAGTTCGGTTTGGATACAGCCGACAACCCTGCACCGAAACGGCGATATCTCCCTCATACGACGTCCAAATGAGGTGATCTTGGATGCGTTCTAAACTTGACGACGAGTCACTTCTTTTGGTTCTGGTCCCAGCTCTGGAAGGTTCGTGGATCCTTCTGTATGACCACGATAAGGTGCTGCATCACCTATTTTGGGCCTTTTTAGGATTTGTATCGTGTCGGGCCTTAAGCCCATGTTGTGGGCGCCCCCTGGTCGCCCCCAACCCTAGGACGCCCCTTTGCTATCATAAAATCAGTAGCCACCACACATTAGGGTTCGGATTTTGTTTAGTCTAGTTTTTCATTGAGAAACAAATCTTGTTCATTGTAACTGTGAAGTCGAGTCCTTTTGCTGTGAATTCAAGGCCCCTGTTCTTGTTCTCTACCACTATGGCGATTAGTCCTTTTATGATTCGAACTTGAACCCCATCTTGTTATTTGCTTCATACACATCTGCAATTTCAGATTGCGTATTTACCTTTTCTTGCTTGCGTTCTTCGATTCGCTTGCAGGATAGCCTTCTTAGCGAGGTCAATCAAGTTGTGTGCTTAGTTGATAACCAAGGAGCAGCGGTGTAACGGTTGCGGGACTTCGAATCGTGTCTGATTAGAAGCCCAGATCGCCAACGTCGAGTCTCCATCAATCGAATCTACCAATACCTATCGGAAGATCGGGCCAGTGATGATGCATCCGGCACAGGTGGGGTTGGCTGAGGCCCAATAATTTAAGGTTGCCCGGACCCCAACAGTTCTTTGGCAAACCCACTCGGGGAAAGGCCCAATCTCCCTAAAAGACTAGTCCGATAGGGGAAGGGTGACTCTCCCTTTTAAGGTGGCTTCCTCCTCCCAAGCTAAGCAATGTGGGATTATTCAGAGGCTCACATGGTCGCCACCTGTTGACAGCTGTTATTCGACCATCGTCCGTCAACATCTCGGGAATAATCCAGAGTTTTGCACCATGTTCCATACATATTTTCTTTAAATTAATAAAGTTCCACAAGTTTTGGATAAGTTGTCTATGCAGGAATAGGTGTGCCAAAATTGAGCCAGCTTGGGAGAAATCCCAGGCCGGCCGGCCTCCCCTAGGCCGGCCGACCTGGACCCACCTCTGCTGGCCACGTCACTCATCCAGGTGCAAGGAAACACAACCAAGTTGATCAAGAGTCGTGCACTTGAAGTCAGTTTGATCTGAGGACCCGAAAGGCTTCAAGCACAGATTCAAGGGCCCACCTGCATGCACAAAGGCGATTAAAACCGAAAAGGCAACTGTCAAGGACTAATTCAGACAATTAGCAACCATCCAGCGAAAGGTGGTGCCACTTGGCACCACCCCCAAGCCGGCCGGCCTGGGGGAGGCCGGCCGGCCCCACGTGGAAGCCTCTGGTGCTCCAACTTCACGTGGAAGCTAAGCAACCGACAAGGCAGCGTATTCTTGACGCACTTCACCGGTTATTGACCTTCACAAGCTATAAATAGACCTCCCATCCACACTTGTAAACACACACTCAGAAGGATTCTCTCTTCACTTCAGTCCAGAGTTAGGTTTAGTAGCCTGGGAGTTAGAGTCGAGTCAAGTTTGTCTCGAGATTCCGGAGTCGTCCTCGGAAGTCTGGTATAAGCTCTTGTATCTTTCCTTTGACGACTGCTAGGTGAGTTCAGGTTTAGGTTAGAGAGGCTAGCTCGTTGGTTTAGAAGTATTTTAGGAGTCTTTCTTGCTCGTTGTCCTCCCAGCTACTTACCACTCTAAGGTAGAGTTTCCTGTGTGTCATTCGGTCATTTGCCTGGCCATTTATCCTATCATCTATCTGGCTTACCCCTGTTATCTAGCTGGTGATTATTCCCAGTAAAGTTTACCATTCATTCAATCGATACTCTTTAGACCATAACACTTCCCCGTGAAAATTCGATACCGTGGAATACTCCAAGGTGAAGTGCTACAATGGTGTATTCTGTGCGCTTGTAGAATCCTTATTCTATTGGGCATAAGAAATGCCAACAAGCATTTCTGGGTGCTATAAGATATCATTGAATCGTTTGGTAAATCTTATTGTTTTATTCACCGCTAGTTTTAGTAGGCTTACCATTGCTCTCTTTGTCTTTTTGATATATGCAGAGCAGTGCATGACTGATTTCGACCTGCCAAGCAACTTCACTCAGAATCCAGAAAGAATTGGGCGTGTTGTTCGGCAGAGGATTGTCCCACCTCAGAAAAGGCTTACCTTAGGAGGGAGTTCGTCAACGTCTGTCATCTCAATGGCTCAGTGTTGACGCCAGATTTTGATACGTGTTGAATCGGCGTCAGGAAAGGAACAGACTGGCCGATGCCGCAGATTTAAAGGCTACAAGTGGGAATCGGCCGATTGAGGCTACAGTTAGGGATCGGCCGATTGGCAATGCAGCTTGTGCCAACAGATAGGGGGATGAAACCAATGGAATCCCAACAGAGGATCCCAGTTAAAGGTGACCTGACATTGGTCAAAGAACGATGCCGACTCGGTCGTGAAGCAATGGAAAGAGTCCGGATTGGACTAGGAAATGGTGGCAGAAGATTCTGCGGGAGCCCGTTTCCTTTAGGAAAATATTATAGATATAGTAGTTTTTTATTTTGATCAAGTTTGTAACGGATCATAATCGATCAGGAATCTTAGTCCTAGGGTATAAATAGGAGCCGTCAGGGTTTTGTAGAATATATATCAATCAATCAACAAAAACAATCTACTTTTTCATCGCATTTTACTTTCAAGTCGGCGACTTCGCCAATACTTCTTTTTCTTTCACGAGTTCGTACGGATTGGCAGGGCTGCATCGACACGATTTCCGGCCAATTGGTAGGTTCCGCTTATCGAATAACATCTAAGCTTTAACTTCGGGCGCATCGCCGTTGTTTCGTTTAGATTTATTCACCAGTTATCGATATTTACTAGAATTATAGATTTTACCTATTGTTCTAGTTTTATCACCAGTTATCCAGCTTGAGATCGAAACTATCGGCTTTATCATTGCTTTTTCTCATTTATTATCATACAGCCGATTAGATCTATTTCAAGTGTTGCATCTGTAGCGATTGTTTAAGTTGCTCCAGTAGTTTTCTTTGCAATTGTCACGTGATTATCGGCTAATCTATAGCCGATCATCTTCATAGCAAATCGGCCGATTCGCTGATACGTTTTTCGGGACAGATCGGAACCTCAGCCGATCGGAACACCCGGAATTTAATACGTTTATTTCCTTGTCAATCAACAGGGCAGATTGACTGGCACGCCGCGCGAACCGCACCAGGGCAATCACCCGAACAGGAGTTAAGCAGATTCTCCCGGGTCGTGTGTCCGACTGTTTGCTGCAGATCTTTTCTTGAAAGCTAATTGATGGATGATGAATTATTTCAATGATACTTATGATTGATTCTTGATACTCAAGCCTCCCAGAAAGAACTTCAAGAGTGTCACATCGAAAATTAAGAAGATGGGTGCTTCCAAAAAATAGAGGAAGGATGATGATCCAAATGATGATGATTATGTGGCGTACCCCAGTGAGCTTGCAGATGAATCATCAGTTGGTGGTGTTGGTGATGATTCTGATATGCAAGAAGATGATGGCAGCGATGAGGATGAAATAATTGATCTTTGTTGGGGTCCAAAGGACTTGTACCCCAAACAGAAAAAGGAGAAATGGTGAGAAAGCAACTCGTGGACAAACACAGTGTAAAGCCACAATATGGACATTTTCAATTATCAAAAAATCAACCCGATTGCAGTAAAAGTTGAGGGTATTTATACCCCCGTCCTCCATTACATGATTACAAGAATGCCCCTACCTGCTCTAAATATTCTAGGAATATTCGAGGCATTCGGGCTTTTTATAGATAAGGCGTGTCCAAGTTTACCTCGGTCATGGAATCACGCTCTTCTCGTGGTACCGAAGGTTGCCTCTCTATCCTTCGAGTCTTCCTGGACCTTCGGGCTCCCTATCCTTCGGCATCCATAACCTTCGGCCCTCCAACGGAACCTTCGACCTCTCAAGTGACCTTCGGGAATCAATCAGGTCCGTCCTGTTCTCTGGAGTTATCAGGGTGTTGGCGGTCCTTAGCCTAACAGAATACATCCGCAAGCGTACGGATGTCGATGTAGCTTTCACCTTGAAGTATTCCAGGATATCGAATCCACAAGGAACGATAAGTGTACTAGCAGGGACTCTTGTTTATCCAGGGGATATGACAGGAGTGAAGAGGTCCAGATAAGATAGGTAGAGGTGTTCTAATGTCGGCTTGCTAACTACTCCTATCAAGAATACTTGACTACTCTAGCTGCTTTGGAGGCTGGCGAGGAAGGACTTCGGAAAGGGATGAGAGGGGAGTCCAACGGCACCAACAATCTACTGCTATGAAAACACCCGAACGTGGTGGACTACAACGGACGGACAGGGTTGTCACCACCTGCCGCCTACCACATCAGTTCCGTGGGGTGTAACACAACCCAAGGTATCTAGCCTAGGCACCACGCCTACACTATCAAGTCACTAACTTCTGCCTCCCGACAAGGCTAGAAGAAACCCCAATGAGCAGGCTTGCTAACTTACACGGGTAAGGGATCCCACAACTAGAGAAAGCAAGTATTCAAGTACTAATAAAGTAAAGGAGAGAAAGCAGTGTTACCGACGAAAGAGGAGGAAGTTGCTCGAACCGAAGCTTCATTCCTCGGAGGTACAAAGTTGGAGAGGGGCCGACACTCCGGCTCCTCTTCGGACTCTCACCTCGCCTCTCTCCCTATTTTATAAGGATATGTGGTAGCACTACACTTCACCATGGACTTGCTCCAATTCTCCATGGCTTGAAATGAAGGAGGAGGCATGTATTTATAGCTCTCCAAGGGTGGTTCTCGCTGAGATGCTTCACTTGTACACAACCTTGGTAGTTAAGGTAACTTCCACACAAAGTTGAACACGTGGCGTGCAAGTAGCAGGCCGGCCGGCGTCTCCTAGGCCAGCCGGCCTAGGATTCTCCCCTTTTTTCGAATATTCACTAGGATTCTTTCTTGCAACATCGGTTGAAGTAACCTCCGAGTGCAATTGGTCCGAACGGCCGCAAAGTGAGGCCGGCCGGCCTAGGTGAGGCCAGCCGGTCTGGGGTTTTGTCCACAGGCGTTGGATCAACCACCATTGTATGATGGACGGCGTGGAGTAGCTCTTCCAAGGCGGTTTTGAGTTGGTTGGACGTTATCCATGTGGAAGGTGAGCCCTTTGATCCATGTGACAAGCTCATCCATCCCTCCACTTGTGTAAACTTCCATCCAATTGTTTGCATTGATCCTCTTTGTGTTTCTTTGCATGTAGGTGCAGATCCAACCTTGCTTGATCAGCCCAACATGGAGTGGCCACTTCGGAAGCACATTGGAGGGGCATATGAGGCCTTTCGGCCTTAACTTCACTTATGGCTTATCTCCCAAGTGTTTAGGGGTCCATTGGTGAGTCCCCAAGGCCATGAGAATGAGTTGAGGGTGTTTTGTGGAGGTGCCAGGCTGGCCGGCCAAGGCCTAGGTCAGGCCGTCCGGCTCGGCAGGGCCGTTTTGGTAATCTTCTCGGAGGCATAACCTTTCTGTCCGGACTCCAAATTGGGTGATCAAGTGTCCATTTCGATCATCTCGACGAGCTCTTCAACATGGTGCTGTCAAATATGTGATTTGAGTAACTTTTGCACCATATTACCTGTATTCCTTGCAAAATATGTTGGGACACAAAACTCGTGGAACTCATTAGTTTAAATAAAACTTAATGTCAGAGCTACTTCAAGTTCCATCATTATTTGCAATGGTTGGCGGCCAAAATGATGTATAATGGCCGTCAACACAGGGATTTTGTGTGCGCTTTCGAGGGTAGTGCCCGAAGGTATTCCGAAGGTTCCGAAGAACCTTCGGACCAGCCGCAATCATCTCCTCCGCTTTCCTTCCTGTAGAAGATCTGAATGATAATCGTGTTTGTCGTCGAGTAACCTTCGCGAGTCACGTCCTTTGGAGGGTGTAATCCCCAACAAACTCATTGCACTTAACCTTCCAGAAAGAGCATGGACGGCTGAAAGATATTCAAATGCAAGGTCTGAGAACCAGTACAATCTTGCTAGAGACACAAACGTCCTCTACTTACAAACCCAGGTATAGCAAGATGCTTTCTATGGTCATATGGTCAAGAAAACTATATTTAGACATCAAACCATAGACTTAGGATACATGGGGGATCAACCGGTCATGAGTGGATTACTTGATAGATTTGAGCAAATGGGTCTTATGAATTTCTTCCAGCATAGATGTGGATAGAATGAAACTGTCATACGTCAATTCTGTGCTACACTAGAGATTGATACAGTAGAAGAAACATTAACATGGATGACTGGAAAGAGGAGGTTTTAGGCCACATTTGCTGAATTTGCTGCTGTAAATGAGTTTAACTATAAATTTCTCAAGGATGAACATAGCATAAATATGATGGTTGAAAATCCACTTGATGAAGATGAATACCCTGCATTTTATGAAGCTTCCCATCTTGGTATTCCTCGTGTTTTTGGTGGCACTCAAGGTCTTAGGCATCATTCTGCTGTCATCAACAAAATTGCTAGAGCCACTTTCATGCCTAAGAGTGGAAACAAGCATAAAGTTAGAGGTCTTTATTGGAATTTGATTTCTCATGTGATGCATGGTCAAAAAATGGATATCATTGCTATTATCATGGATCAGTTGGCATATTTGAGGCTCAACCTTGAGGTGAACCTATACTTTGCTTCATATATCATGTCTTTGATCAAGGCTAAAACTCGGTTTAGAGGCATCTGTGAGAGCAAGCATTCAGCTTTCAGGCCCTTCAAAAATGACACAAGATTTCTTGAGAGGCCTTTGACTCCTTTCCCCGATGTTGAGGTTGATGAGGAAGATAATGAAAATGAAGGGGATGCGGCTCAAAATGTTGATCAGCAAGCAATGCCACCTCTACCTCCTATGCAGCCAAAGTGGGTGCCTCCAGCTGGTTACTTTGATCCATATTTTGCCACCATGCAGCAAGGCATTAGTACTCAGTTTGATGGCTTGGCAACTTAGATGAACCAGCAGCTGAATTTGGGTTTTCAGAACATGGGTCGGCACTTTCAGGGGCAAATGAATGTCAGTTTTAAAGTTTTTGGGCAGCACATTCATGATCAGATGTATCAGCCGCTCATGACTCGCATGCAGAAGATTCAGCAAGGTTTGCATGGTGATATTGCAGCTTTGGACTCTAGGTTTGAGGACTTGCCCACCACTGAGCAGCATCAGGGGCTTGTTGAGAGGCAGGAGAAGCTCTAGCATGACTTTGACACTTTCAATGCAGCATTCACGGGCTTCTCAGATCATTTCTACTCAGTCTATCCAGCTCCAGTGCCACCTCCTCAATTTTATCCACACCAGCCTTTCTATCCTCCACCACCGCCTCCGCCACTAATGGATGATTAGTTTTTGGTATTTGATGCCAAAGGGGGAGAAGAAACTTGGACGTTGGAGGAGTGATTGATTTAGGGGGATCTTGTATTTTATTTGCTGCATTTGCATGAACTTTATGTGTGTCGAACCTTTCGTGTGTTGGATTCCTTTGCATGTTTCTCATTTGCTTGCATGGACTTGGACGTTTGAAGTAGAACTTGAACTTGGTCTGTAATATTGTGGTGAACTATGTTGGATTATCTTATCTTGTGATTCTAGTTCTTGTGGCTGTTTGAGGTTGTGCTAACCATGTGAACTTAAATTCTATATTATCTTGTCTATCCTATATGCCTTGAATTCCACTTTGTAGGGAAAACTCCTTCAAAAGTTTCAAATCATATATATGTGCTCATGGTATTCTTCAAATCTTATATGCACATATCAAGGGGAAATTCTCTCTATTCGTTGAACTTTGGTGAAATTTATCCATACATATTTCTGAATTTTTCATGAAAATGGGTAAGTAAAATCGGAGTTCAATCTCAAGTCTATCATATACCTTGCGTGTAAAGTTGGCTTGAACCATTTTATATCACTCCTTTGAAGTGTTATCAATTACCAAAAAGGGGGATATTGGAAGCATCTAGGCCCCTAATTCAAGTTTGGTAATTAATGATAACATTAGTGGACTAAAGAAATGAGTATAGTTTGGTCCATGGAAAAGGAGCATAATTTGAAGTTATGAAGACACTTGGAGATGATGTTAAATAGATATGCTCAAGGCAAAGGTATACGATAAGGCTTTTCTATTTTTGCCGGTCATAAGGTGATTAGAGGATGTGAAATGACCGGATTAATAAGCTAGATAGCCGTACTATCAAGAGGGTTTGTTGTGCCTTTGCTTGACTGTTCTATAGTGCCATTTTTCTCAAACAATTGCACTGCATGCATGAGGGCTAACTTGGTTTGAGAGATGGTAACTTGATTGTGTGCTAACGTGCTTGTGCGGACAGTCCGGCCCTGGGTGGCGGACAGTCCGCCAACTAACATATGGTTTGGTCCAGAAACATTGGCGTTTCTGTGAGGCACTGAAACTTGAACGGCGGACGGTCCGCCATGTGAGTGCCGACAATCCGCCGGCTGATTTAAGTTTTAGACAAAAACTCTTTTGGTTTTGATGGCGCGCTCTGGATGAACGGCGGACGGTCCGCCCAGAGGGCGCGGAGCGTGAGAGCATCCTAGTGCATTGCATCAAGAGTTTGAGCTTTGTGGCACTAGGAAGTCCTCAAGCAAGCATCATCGACTTGTTACTCTTGGAGGTTGCCGCCTCCTAGACGGCTTGGAGAAGGTGAATCCGTTGAGCCTTTCAAGAATATTGTCAAGGTGCCCTGGATTGGTTGTGAAAGGTTCTTGTGCTCGCCTCGCCGGAGTGGTTAAGAGTAACTCTAGTGGAATTGAAGTTTGGAGAGGCTCATTGTTTCAAGCAGGCTCAAGATCAAGAGTGGTTCTTGATAGAGCAGTGGTTGAAAGCTTTGAGTCTACCTCAATGTGGATTAGGGGTGACCGGCAAGTCATCGACACCACAGGAAAAATTCTTGTCTCATGCTCGGTTATCTCTTTGCTCAATTTATTCTTGCAATTTACTTTGAGCACTTTACTTACAAGACTTTGATTTGCTACTTGTCACCCTAGGTTGCAAAACCCCACTAGTGATAGGTCTCACTAGAAATAGGATCTCTCTTGTGTTACTAATTAAATTGGCTTAGTGTTTGTAATTTTAGTTGAAACCGCATATTCACCCCCATCTAGTTGATATCCTTGATCGTACACGAACCCTCATGGGATGAATAGGAGGACCAAAATGCAGAAGACGGGCCCGAACAGGACGGAGGGTAGTCTGACCCGTCGCAGTCACTCCCGACGAGTCCTGTCAAATGGAGGAAGCACACCAGAGCGACCATGGACAAGGGAAGGAGGCCTGGCCAGGCGTTCGCTGAACCCTCTGAGTGAATCTCTAACTCACTCAGAGGCTCGGAGGCCACACCCACTGGGTGCGCTTGCGTGCACCCACCGGCGCCTGGAAGGAACTCGCCCTATCTGGTCAAAATTGGGGGGGCCTGAAGGCAGGACAGCTCATAGGACCCTCTGAGCGAATCTCTAATTTCGCTCAGAGACTCGGGGGGCTACACCAAGTGGGTGCGCTCGCGCGCACCCACTAGCGGCATTGAAAAGACAAAGACGCAACACGAACAAAAGCTAACCCCCCGTCAATGACCGGACGAAACCCCCCGCGCGGTTCCGGTCGCAACCACGAGGGGGGGCGGGGGCTACTGATGGGGGCAAAAGTAATAGTGCCCCAAAGGTGGGGATTAAGCCCAGAAAATTCCCCGGGCCCACCAAGCGTGAACGGGCCAGTGGCCCACGAACGGCCCGGTGGTGTAATCGCGGCGTTTGCCACAGGATGAGGACCCACTTCGCCTAACCCCCGAGAGAAAACTCCGCTTCGCCCGACCCCCGTGAGAAGGACCGCCTCGCCTGACCCCTACGGGGGGCTCCCCGCTTCGCCCGACCCCCGTAAGGCTCTGCCTTGTCTGACCCCCACGAGGGGGCGCGGAGAGAAATGGCTCCTACTAGCGGGGGGGGGGGGGGGGGGGGGGGAGCGCCCAGGCAGAGCAGTAGGGCGATCCCGGCAGGACTCTAGGAATCATCGAATCACGATGACGAATACTGCTGACGCCAAGACTCGGAGCGTGCCCCGAAGTACACCGAGAAGACAGATCATGCCAGGGAGAGGCGTCTCCCAACCACTTCCCCCGAAGACCGGGTCGGGGAGTACGACAACCGATGGGAAGCAAGGCATGACCTGGCGCAGGCCACTTACTAAAGGCAACGCCATCCCGAACAGGAAATCTCTACTGCACATCATGCCCAGCACAGTGTTAGGAATGGGGAACGAACACCCCCGTCAAATGTCAAGGGCCCCATAGAGCTTGCAGAGCGGAGGCTCGTGGCAGCCGGCCTTCTCTCTCTCTCTCTTCTCGCCTGTGTAACCGACCCCTTCTCCCTCGAACTATAAAAGAGGGAAGGGAAGCCCGGACATGATCTCTTCTTCCAACTCACACACCACACTCGAACAGAGACTTGGGACCTTCTGTGGCAGAACCACCTGAATTAATCCAGCTCAAGTGCGCTAACCATCACCACGAGGGCAATCAGAGCTAACTCGCACTTCAAACGAAGTAATCCATAGGTCTGTCGGGTAACCTCCCGATACAACCACGGGTTTGCCGATCGAAACCACACATACAAAGTACTCACACGAAGGTGAGCCCAGAGAATACAACATTTCACAATTTTACATCATAGAGTTCAATGGAAATTTATTGTTACAGACCGAGTTCGAATTCAAAAAAAACAAAGTAGTTCAGAGTTCAAAAGTAAACGAGCTCTTCAGAGTTCATTGCAGCGGAAAAACAACGACAAACTACTCAACGATACATGATGTCTCGATGAAGCCCGTACGAGACATCACTCGGCATTATCCACGCATCCCATTCCACCGACCAACCAGGAGGAAGAGTACACGGCCAAGTCAAACTAGCAACCATGTCCTCGAAAGTATCACCTGAAAACAAGCCACAAGCAAGGCTGAGTATACTAATACTCAGCAAGGCTTACCCGACTAGTGAAATATACTTAGCTGACTCCTAGACATGCAATGCTTTTGGCTTGAGGGGTTTGTTTTGCCGAAAAGCATATACAAGTAGGTCCTTACTTTCAAATTTTAGCTCCAGATTCTAGTTTTCTTTAACCATTCTAGGTAAGCAACTATCCAATTTCATACATGGTGAAAGAATTAATTTGCATCCAACAAGTTTAATCATCATCATTGTTCCATTTCTTACTCTATGTGGTAAAAGGGTCAAGCAGTCTCAATACCGCGAGAAACGAATGATTCGAATCGAATTTCTTAACCTTGCAAGGCAGACCTAAACACACGTCACGTGGTTACTCCCAGAGTCACACGTGCAACTTTTCCCTTCAATTCCCGCTTCACGGAACAGGACCACCGCCCTCGACTACACGTCCCCATGAACCACGGAACAATGCTGGGCCATGGTGGCACATGCACCCGCCTCCAGTACGTAAGCTTACCGATCACCATATTCTCGGCATGTGCTTAGTACGTTCAAAGACTTAACCACCACTACCACACACAGCGGCCTTAGCATTTTTCACTAAACAGACGGGGCCTCAATCATCAACATGAACATCACACCATAGCCCCGTCCGTCGGCCTTATGATTGCAGCATGTAGTAAACATTCAACTCCTATATTCTCGCGAGTGACAGGAAATCACTCGACTTCTACCGGAGTCCTATTAGCATAGCATTCTATTGAACCTTATATCTAGTGTTCAGATCATAGGAACCTAAGATCACGCACCTAAGTTTTCATTCAACTCCTATAAACTTAATGCACAAGTAATATAGAGTAATAAGTTGCATATAGGGTTCATGCTCCAGGGCTTGCCTTCTTCAGCAAAGCTAGCTTTGGGCTCTTCCGAACTGTGGTTCGGGTCTTCGAAAACTTCAGTTAGATTCACTTGAGCTTCACGCTGCTCACTCTCGGACTCGGGCACCAGCTCGTACGTTCCGTCAGCGAGAGTAGTCGATTCTATATGAATGCACAAATATGAGTTGTAGTGATGGTATATGACATTATTTTCTTCACGATAAAGTTGCAGTCCACAAAAATTTAGATTTGGTTGCAAAGTTACTTATTTAAGATTTCTTGGGCAATCGTTAATAGAGTACATCTTAAACTACTTAACTTCATTAAACAAGAAGGGGTTGTGTTATATTGGAAACTTAATTTTCTAAGCACAAATATGGATTAAACACAATTACTGAACTAGGTAACTTATGGTGATGAAACTTTTATTCAGAGTACCACATGCAGAGACAAAACCACTGCAAAAATTTTAGGCATTTTTGTACAGCAGATTAAATATGAAAAATGTAATACACAGCCACTGCTAGAACATAGTTATTTTTATACAGAACAAACCATGCAAGTATTGATGCTAAAAGTTTTACAGAGTGTTAAACTATCCATATATGTATTATTGTAAATTTTTCAGATTTTATTGTGCATGAAACAGAGCATAATAAATAGGACAATATACACCTATTTTAATAAAGATCAATTTCTACAGGATGTTATACAGGGTTTCTGGGTATGAAACTTTTTATACAGTACAACCTAACCCAAAGTATCCTATAGTAAAAAGATAAAAATTTTCCAAGCAAAACAACTAATTACTTTGATTTAATGCATTTCTCCACCACAAAAATTATATAAGTAGGTTACAGAAAGTTAAAAAGTTCCTAAATGTATCTGTGGCATCTAGGTATCACTATAACAGCACAGAAAAGTTTTATAACATGAATCACTATAGAACAGTAGGAAAAATTAGTTCTATCCCTTCATGGCATAAAATAAAGTCTAACAAAAAGTTTAGCTAGAGATGGGTTCTGGTCCTAAACTTTTTACATTGGCCTACACATCAAAAAACTAATCCACTGTCCAAAACTTAGGTTCAGCCTTTGTCTACAATAGTGGGTATAAATAAAGGCTATTAAACCTTCCATTTAATCTAGGGTAAAATGTAGCAAGCAACTAAAGAAATGCATGTCACAAACGTTGCAGCTCTTCTTCTAAGGATTACAGAACAGTTGAGTTTGTATTTTTCTGATTTTTCTATGATTTTTAAAGTATTTTCAAAATTTGTTGTTTTTGAATCTAGGGTCAAAACATTGGTTCGCAGATACGCCCCTGGAAACTTGCGTGCAGACCCTTAGAAAGATTGAAAACAAAGGAATTGGGTCCCTGGCGGGGCTGGCATGGCGGCCGGCCAAATTCCGGCGAGGAGGCTCGCCGGCGGCAAGGGGAAAGGGTCAGGGGAGTACCAGGGAGGCAAGAGCTACCTCGTGGTGGCCTTGGTCGGGGTCGGGGACGGCCGGAGCTGGGTCTCCCACGGCGGACAAGGGGCGGCGACGGTGTGGGTGGCGCCGGCAGCGCTCCGGCGGGCGAGAGCCGGCGGGGGCTGGCCGGTGAGCTTCGCGGCGTCGAGGGGAACCCGTTCCGGGGCTTGGCTCGGGCGGAGGAGGGCCCGAGGATGGAGCCCCATGGGCGGATAGCGCTCGGCGGCGCTAATGGCAGCGACGGGGAGCTTGGGCGCGTGAGCAGGGGCTCTGTGCGGCCTTTTGTAGGCAGCAGAGAGGAGGGAGGAGGGGTGGGGCTGGACTGCGAGGCTGGGGAGGGGCGGCACGACCCGGGCTCACCATTGGGCGCGGCGGGCGGTGGCAGCACTGGCGCGGCGTGCGGCGGGCGCGAGCTGCCGATTGGGCGCTCGGGATTTTGCATGGGGGAGGGAGGATCGCGCGGCACGCGATTGGCGAACTGGGGCGGTAGCAGAGGCGTCGGGGATTGGCTTGGCGCGGCGCGGGCGGCGGGGATGCCCTGCCAGGTGGCCGGCGGCTTCTGCGCGGCGGTCGGGGCAGAGCATGGGAGGGAGGTGAGGGAGGGACTGAATTGCGAGAATTTGAAGAAATTTAGGGGTCTGGTCGTAAAAGTGATATTTTCTCATATTTCTGTGTTGCAACTTAAAATTCTCTGCACATGAAAGTTGTTCAAAATGAAAAGTTACACAAGTTTCGTTTCAGTCCAAAGTTCATTCGAGTTATAGTTCAGAAGTTATTTTAAAATCTCAAAAAGCTTGATTCGGATGGCACGTCATTTCATGGGCAAAATTTCATATTCTCCCCTAGGCTTCAACTAGACTTTTATTTATCATATCCTTAATGATGTGCCTATTCAATTTCGTAGTCATATTTGTATCAATGTAAAAGTTATTTAATTTGTTTGATTAAAGTACATGTACTCATGCACATATACACATACTTTCAATATAAATGCAAAATCAAATTATAATACATTTCTTTTAACTTTTCTTAGTTCCTTATGCATATTATTATGCTAATGAGATTTGTTTATCCAATTAAACACATGAGGTGTTACAGCTTCACGCCCTCTCTCGCTCGCTTTGTAACCCCTACTACAAACCAGTGCAAGAACACGAGTGCCTCGAACTGGACGTAGAGACATTTGGCCCGAACCAGTATAATCCTTGTGTCTTTCCTTGCATTACCATCCGAGCCAGACGCGCAAACAAATTTACTAGCCGGTGATCCGATACACCGACAGCATCCATATTATTGATATATATCATCAGAACAAATTCACATCTTCAAATATTAGATGAAACTCTTAAGATAATATGTAGAAATTATTTAATATAAATAAATATTTTTTGTGCATAATGTTTACCGTCATCATCATCACAAGGCCCCCGACTTTTCATCCAGCCCTGGGCCCCTAAAAATTCAGGACCGGCCCTGCCCGTGATCGTTGAAGCAGTCCTGGCTGTGAGGACGGCGCCGGCGATGCTTGGGTGGCGTCCTCTGAATCGTTAAACATGAGTGTCATTAGAGGATCGATGATAAGCATAAAAACTGACAATAATCAGCTGGTTCTTTTAGAAAATTATTAATCTAAGCAAGCTACCTTGTGCTTCTGTACAAATATTAGATTTCCAATTCGTTCTCAAGGTTTCAGATATATATGTTGCAATTTCTTCACAGTTGACTCGTGCAGATATGAATCAACTTTTAGTACCACCGCACCTGTAGTTTAGTTTCATGAACAATGCTAAATTTGACAGTTATACAAGATAATACACAAAAGAAGCAGCATACATACGGCCGGTGGATCATATAGTAGTATCCTAAATCAGGCAGCATACGGCAACATGTTTTACACAGAATTTACTACCCCAATCCACAAAACAAACCATAGCCTCAGATCACACCATGGCCATCCGAGAGCAACACTACAGAAATGACCATCCAAGCCCCCAAAACGATGAAAGGGACAACAAACTAAAACCCAAAGCCCAACGCCGTCGCCATCACAGCGAACAAGGCCATGATGCACGCGGCCACTCCGCCACGCTCGTTTCCCGGCCACCCGCCGGAGCTCTCCTCCAACGGCTGCCCCTCGCCGTTGAGCAGTTGCGGCTGCTGGCCGAACACGCCTTGCCCCTCCGGCTGCTGCCCGTGGCCCAAGGGGACCCCGGCCTGCTTCCCGGCTCCCGCTCCGTGCGCGCCCGGCGCCAGCGCGCCCGGCACCGGCGGCGAGGCTCCAAGGGGCAGCTGGTGCGGGTGCGGCATGCCGGCAGGGGATGGTCCCGAGAAGGGCACGCCGCCTGGTGAGCCTGTTTCGCCGCCCGGCGGCGTGGCGGCGCCTGGGAGTGATGAGTCGTCGCCGGACGGAGGGGTGGCGAGTGGCACACCGAAAGGTGGCGCTACTGGCGTGTCAGGGCCAAAGGTAGCCGGAGCAGGAGGCGGCGACGGGTACAGCGGCTGGTCCGGCGACACGTCAGCTGGCGGGGGTGGCGGCATCGGCTGGTCCGGCGAGTCGGGAGACGTGTAAGCCGGCGGCGGTGGCAGAGGCAGGTCCGGCAAGTCGGGTGACGCGTCTGCTGGCGGCGGTGCCAGTGGCTGCTCGGGCGCCGTGTCAACTGGCGGCTGAACCGGCATGTCCGGCAAGGTGTCGACGGGTGGCGGCGCCAGTTGGTCTTCGGAAGAAAAGTCCGTGCTCCCTGCACCGGCAAGAGTCTCTGACGGCGGCGTCACGAGTTTCGAGCCTGCGGTCGACGGCGGTGGGAGCACGCTGTCCGTCGAAGGTTCCGGCGACACCGGCAGGGATGCCCCGCACTGCTCCCCCGTCCAGGGCTCGCCACTTGCCGTCCACACCGTCACATCTTCCTTGCTAATAATCTTCATGTCACCTCTGTCGTCAAGGCTCAGCGTCCAAGGGTCGGCGTCGACCCCGGTGTCCCACAACGAGTGCCCACCCGCGAAGAGCTCGAGCCCGACCGGCGAGAACGCCAGGTCGCACGCGTCGGCGCCGCCCACCGGCGTGCAGTCCGACTCCCACACGCTGCCGTCGGCGCCCGCCTGCTGGACTTGGACATAGCACGCGTCGCCGCCGAGGCCGCCGGCGCTGTCCACTGCGCGGCGGAGGTAGGCGGCGAACGACCCGGAGGGCGAGGTGAGGAACGGCTGCGCGCTCTGGCCGTCGACATCAGGAACAACGGCCGGCGCGACGGTGGCGATGACCTGCTGCTCAGCGCTCCTCGAGATGTAGGAGTTGGAGGAGACGGCTATGGAGCTGGAGAAGCGCGCCAAGAGGAGGAGGATGGCGAGGGAAGCCATGGCGATGTGTGGTGAGGTACTGAGGCTGGCAATTGGAGGGGTTGGGTTTTTGAAGCGAGTTAGAGGAGGGTTTGGTGTAGCTTTGTGGAGCAACTCCAGTGTAGTGGTAGTAGGAGAGAGGTGAGCATTGCATGGAGCAGAGGGAATCTTAGTCCTAATCCTGTTTGGTCTAGGTTTCAGTCAGTTAATAAGATAGCTCATGCTAGTGTGGTTTAGTGCAACTGATTGGAATAGTCATGGGCTCATGGCTCATGGCACTCTAACCTGTTCCAACACGTAGGGCATTACTTGACAGGCTAGTGCAGTTGATATAGCAGAGTATCTACTAAGCTGCCACAATGCTACCTGCCAGAATTGAGAAAGGAAGCATTTCTATCAAGAATTCAGGATGACTTGTACTTTGCCGCCGTTAGTTTGATTGACTAGCATAAACAAAGATGAAGCTCACATTATGAAACCAAGGAAGTCTAATATATTTGTCGTAAAGCATGAACCTATTCTGCAAATCAATGATAGACAACGACAAGCTGTAGATATATGTCCAGAGGAGTCACTGAAGCCACCGGGTAGACACACGACAATCATCGCTTATATGAGATGAATTTGTAACTGGGCATTATATGTTCTTAAAAATTCAAAACATAAAATGGGAAACATGGTCGATAAAGAGGTACAGATTTCACATGACTAGTAACAAAAATGCGAAATTTTGGCATTCGCTGAATGTTAACAAAGAGTATAATCAAACATTGAAAATATTTGCAAACAAAAGGACAAATGTTGTAGTAATTCCAGGCATCAAAAGAAGTAAATTGCACAATCATACAACACTATTAATCTTTTATCGCATCGCGTCATTCTCATACAATGTGCTAGTAATTCCTGACATCGGAAGTACAAATAACTTAGCTCTGTATGTGATATTCTACACTCTAGTCCCCATGGATTGTGTAGCGCTCCCACTTTTTACTTGGGTCATAGATCTGCAGTATAATTTGAGTCATCAGCAAACAAATGTAACTACCGTGAAATCAAAAGTGAATTCTGGCGAATAGAATAACATAATTTTAAGAAGCATGGAAGATATAAAGATAGTTAAATTGTCGAACCTCCCATCTTGAGGCTGGGAATATATGCTTGTTTTTCTCATACCAATGCCTCTCTACAACCTTCCCCGCGTGAGACTGCAGTCATCAAACATGGTTTTAGAATGCAACATATGAGAAACTTGGAACTGCAGATAAGACATTGCAAAACATTCATCACCTCATCCTTTTCTTTCGTTGCATCGGCGATGGTACGAACATCCTCATGAACATCGAAATGGAAGAGCTGCCAATAGAAATCAGTCAGTAAATGTTTAAAATCTTAGGCCATAAAGAGCTAGTCCATCTGGAAAACAGAACAACCAGTAAGCAACCAAATTATTCCCGTCTACATTAAATTACAAAATATTTTGGTTCAGCTCCAATATTCTTAAACTGACAAATTAATGAGGATAAAAAGACAGAAGAAACTGCTACTCTTCCTTGATGAAATAAAAACAGTGTTCAGTTGTAAGAAGGTACAGACTACACAAGTTGAAAACACCAACGCAGAAACAAACCATCATGCATTGGTTACATAAATATTTTTTTCCCAAAAATCTACTAGTAGTAAAAAGCTTTAGAACAAACAATGTATTTGAGCAGAAAATAATATCCACGTGCACAAAAGGAACAAGAATTACCGGTCCACTCTTGCCCCTCGATTTGTTAATAATTAATTCATAGAAGCTGTGTTGCTGTCAAACAAAAAGAGGGAACATGGAATAAGAAAAAGGTTCAATGAAGCTAAACAAAACTATGTAACTTAAGAGATAAGAAACTAAGTTTGCATACATGAGGAATGATAAGATCTTCCTTCACATAAAGCAGGTTCTCAACTGACGTTGTCCGTACTTCACGGAACTCAGGGGCAAGCTGCTGTTGAACAGCCCTTAGGAATTCTCCAATAGTGTCACCTTTACGAACCTAGCATTGTTGTAGGCTATGTTTTAAGCGTACAGTCCAAATTCCAAAGACCGCAAGCCCAGACAAACAAGAAGCAAGTTCAGTTATAGTTAAAAATTAACCTGGATAACTCTCCTGTGCCCAGTCCCATCCCAGTAACTGTAGGTAATTGAGAGAGGTTCATCTGAAATGTGACATAAAATGGTTAATCGTATAGAAAGAAAAACATATCCAAATGCAAGTTGTAGTACATTGATTAAGATGATAGTGCTATCAGAATGTGGAAATACTTTTGATCAATTCCTGCTCACGCAACCACTGCTTCTTCAGCCATTCTCGTTCTGCTTGTTCCTCTGCCTCCCTCTCTCTGAAGGATCATTCTTAGCAAATAGCTTGCAGGTCAAATAAAGCTTGGAGATGAAGAATCAATCAAAAGTCCTATGTGCTAGTCGTAAACTAACAGAAATACCTGTCTGGTAGAAAACTTGTCTCGACAGTGGGATCCTTTCCAAGTTTGATAGGGCCATTTTTCTTTTGAGTTTCTTCTGTACAGAACAGCAAGAATTATGGTCATATTAGCTTCAGAGTAGCTATATAATTCTTGGGTAATTTCAGGTAATAGTTTACAAGTCAAGACAGAAGACACAGAGACATGTCGACAGGGTCACTAAAAGACAACAAAGCTGTTCTAGATTAAGCTATGCACAAGACCCATTTAATTCGATTTGGTGTTTCTCTACAGGCCAACTATACACAAAATGTAGTAGTGTCAATCAAACTTCATCTCCTCACCAGTTCAACAACTGAAGCAAATTTAAAAGCAAACGGATCACATAGATGGAAGCTTTCAAACTCAAGACTGTTACAGAAAGAAATGTAACGCAAGAGTCCTCATTGGCCTAAAGCATCAAGACAATGCTTCACCAAAAAGCTTGTAGAATTTGAAAGCTACAGCGCAATAGGCGATTATTGGAAGACGGAAACAAGTATGTGACCAAATTATATATACGTTTACATTTAATATTAATCATCAAATGATCTGGACTATGCTAGCAAACGAAATATGAAATGATAAGCAATAATCCCTACACACAAGTAGGGAAATAGTGAAACAAAGCAAAAACCTTGTTCAATGCAATAGACAGCAGATGGTACCCAAAAAAGTGAAAAGATCTGATCGACAAATGTCCATAAATGAGGTATGGAAACAATAGAACAGTTAGACCACGGATGGGTTAGAAGGAGCGTACGCTTCTCAAAGTCATCTTCATCACTTCCATTCTCAATGTCGTCACAGAAAGATAATCGTGGATCACCCTTCACTCTCCTCTTTTTCCTTTTCTGCATTTGTAGTTCTTCTTCTCTGAGACAGGAAACACATCATGACATCATTGTTTGGTTAAGGGAAAGAATACATCAAATATTTCATATCTAACAGAGTAACAGGCTAGGATGCAAAGTTCAAGCTCACTCTTGTTGCAACTTCTGAAGTTTCTCTTTCTCTTCCTCCTCTATCTTGGTTCGAATGTTAACCCTCTGCTCGATCATATGGCTGATAAATTAGATGGAAAATCAAAAAATGGTGCTGGCAAAAACTGATGTATGTAGAAATTCCCTAATTACCTTTTCGACATACTGTTCTCTCGTGACAAGACCAACTGTTTCCTTCTTAAATGCAGTCTCAAGAATCTGAGTGTAACAGCTATTAACGTTAGCTCGTGAAACAAAATTCAAAGGTATATACAAAATGCTGTGACATCCTGCTTCCGAAAATTCAAATAATTTTCAAACGACTGGATAACACATATATATGGTCGTAGAACTGAAAAAACATAACTTGGCCTGTGACATAGCAAACACAGAAAATACTATCTCTTAATCAGTCTCGCAACAAAAATCATGCGTGGAAAAGGTATTCGAAATTGGATCATACAGGTGTAAATTAAACAGAGTAAAATCACGCACAAATCAAGTATAGTAACCTAGGCTGCTTTTGCTAACTCAAGTAAATCTAACTAGGTGAAATTACAGGCGATTGCAAGGTTCAAACCCTCAACAACGCTCGTGTATTATTCGGAAAATGACGTGGGCACGCTAAAAATGATAAATAGGATTTGGTAGCGAGGCCGATGGGAGAGCAGGAAAGCCGCCGTGACAGCAATTACCTCGGAGGTGCTGGAGCCGAACTGGAGGAGGCCGGGCTGCCCGTCGGCGGACTTGTTCTTGAGCTCCTCAATCGTGCGGCGCTCCGCCTCGCGCTGCTTCTCCAGCCGCCGGATCTTCACCGCGTCCTGCGCCGTCCCCACGTACCCATCGCCGAACCCCGACATCCTCCTCACCTCCCGTGAGGGAGCGTTACGCCCTTCGACCTTCTCCTCCTAGGTCAGCGGATAGTTGCAGGCCTCGGCCGGACGAAGGGCGCGGAGGCGGCCGCCGGAGCGGGGAGAGAAAGAGGGAGGAACAGGATTTGGCGTTGGGTTCCGAGCGACTCGCGGCTGCGGGGTGGAGTGCTTACTGCTTAGGTAGGTTGTGGGCCTAACCGACTTACACCTGACCCCTAATTGAGTTGGGCCAGGTCAAATCGAGGCCCACGACAGCCAAAGGGTCAACTTTACCTCACCCTCCTCGAATTAGCAGACTCATCTCATTTTTTCCCCTCATATAAAAAAGCACTCATTTCATTCAGAAGGTTGCCTCTATTTACAGGTGCCTTTGACAGAACATCTATTGATGATTGATTGCCATTCTAACAAAAAAAAGGGAAACCATCTACAAATGTGCTCCATACTGATATTTGTTTTCCCTTCTATGATTATTGACACATGCTAAAAGTAGGCCCTTGCATGTGTAGTAGGAGACCATGATATTTGTACAGTCATACACCCACGACTACATCGCCCACAATCAGAGACGCGCACGGTCCATGTACTGTTGCAGGGGGGAAAGACACTTGAGCAAGAAGCAAAGATATGCATTACTTGTCTAAAAGTAGAAAATTGCTATTATAGGACTCCAAACAATAGGGGAACTTTAACAGCCGCAAACGATAGGTTCAAGAGCCATGCAGATACAAGTTCAATTGACCAAGGTGTCCTAACTTACTGACGAAGAAGACACGAGAACAGAAAATATTCAGAATCTTGTTGCCAATAGACAACATGCGATGTGACGGTACGGCAGGCATAGCCGAGGAATTCAGCTCCCTGACGACTTCAGATCGCTCCTGGTCTCCATCCTGGCTTCGGCGAGCAGCTGCAAAAGACACCAAACCAGCAACGCAATATTCAGTTTTCAGACTGCAGATGTCACTTGGCAATGTAGCTCGACGAGGCGACGGCCGACGAGCGATCAAACACCAAAGTGACCGAGAAAAAAAAACTCTGAAACAATGCAGAGTGATCGGCACCTTCTAGTTTCCGGGGCGAGCTCTGGCAATGGCCTCCTTTCGCTTGGCCATCCTCCTGCGGCGCCGCGCCCTGGCCTCGGCTGCCGCTTCTGGGCCGCGTCCGCAGCCACCGACGGCGGAGCCGACCGGCTCCTCCTCCTCCTCCTCCTCCCAGGCGCGCACCATGCGAAGGCTAACCTGACCTCTGCTCGGGTCAGAGGACGAACCCGCCGCCCCAGGAGGAGGAGGAGGCAGCCCACCGCCGCCTCCGAGGCTCACCACCGGGCCGCCACGCACCGCCTCTGGGCCCAGCAGATCATCAATAAGATCATCAACGAACATGTCGTCCACGGCCCAGTCGTCGACGATGCCGGCCTCCATGAGGAGCTCCTCGAAGGTCTTGCCAGACACCGGCGCATGCGCCTGGGTTGAGCCACTAGCCGGAGGCGCCGCCGGGACACCCGGGCGCTGCTCCTGATGCGCCCAGCTCGACTCTCCACCAGGTTGCCGCTGCGCCGGACCTGCCCAGCTCATCGTCTGTCCACCGGGTTGCTGCACTGGAGGCGCCCAGCGCGTCTGTCCAACAGGTTGCTGCACTGGAGGTGCCCAGCTCGTCGGCCAAACAGGGTGCGGCGTGGGAGGCGCCCAGCCCGTGCCGCCAAAGCTGTTCGCCCCAACCGGCGGAGCCGCGCTACCGCTGCCGTTCGGCGCCATGTCCACCGTCGGCCACTGGTGGAAATGCGCGTCCTGCGGCGGCGGCAAAGGCACGCCCCAAACGGCGCCGTCCCCCGGCCCGACGGGCTGGAGAGTTGGGTAGCGAGGAGCTGGAGGAGCCTGCTGCTGCTGCGACGGAGGTGGCGGCGGCGGCGGCGGCCAGCCGTGGGTGTAGTTGTTGGGCTGGAAAGGCGGGGACGTCAAGATGTTTATGTTTATGGCCGCCACGCGCGCCGCCAGCTCCTCGCTGTGCCGGTGCGGCAGCGGCTGCACCGCCGCGCCTGTGAAGTGTTGGAACGGGCTCGCGTTCGGCACACCAGCCTGCGGCATGGTCCAGCAGCGGTGGAGGTGGCTCTCGGGCTGGAAAGTCTGTGGCGCCACGGCCGGCGGCACCAGCGTGTTGGACAGACCAGGATGGCCGGACCACGGAAACCTCGAGCCACTGAAAGGCTCGGACCCGTTGGCCTGGAAAGGGGCCTGAATTGCTTGAGCGCCGATGGTGGTCGGAGTCGGAAAAGATGCCGTGAAGTGGCCCATGTCTTCTCTTCCTTGATGCACCATGTCTCCAGGTCTGAGAGCTGCTTTGTTCAGAGACCGCCAAGAAGACATGGGTCACCGGAAGGAAGAGAATTTCTCCCTAAGATTTCTTCTTCGTGATGTGTAAGGGAGCTGCAATTTTTCCGTCGAGAACGACATTGAAGATTATACGGGTACAGAGAACACGAGATACTTCAACTCATTTGGAATCAAGATGATGCCTATGTTTAAGAATTCCCAGCAAGAATTGCAACAAAACAAACATTTATCATTTTATCAAAGAATTCATATTGGACCCATAAATCAAAGATTTGGTAGAAAATACTGTTGAGCAACTTTTTTTCCCCTCAAACACGTAGGAGTCTGTCGAGTGATTTTGACCTCCTTGCTTATGAATAAGGTGCGTTAATTTCTTAATACAATAATTCTAGAGCTCTTTGCGGCATTTCAAAGTAGCAAACTTGAAAAACTTTTGAAGCAATGGCAAGAACCGCGAAAATCAAATTCAGGTTGGATAAAATAAAAGCCTTCCATTTCCAAACGATAAAGAGCTACCACTATCTTTGTGTATACAAGTATACAACACCAGACTTTACCGTGTTATTAATGTAAACCTAATTCCGAGCGAAAAATAGTAGCCTAGAGGGGATACCGTTTTTCACATAATTCATGGAAACTTTGATGACTTCATCACCAACATTTGACTCAAGCATTTTGCAAATTTTAAATATATGCCTATTTTTAGCACAATAATCTTACAAAAATCTTTCTGGAAAATAAAGTTTGCTTGTCGAAAGAGAATGCAAAGAGTCTTACCAAATTTTATTTTGATATATATGAAACCCCTTGATCGTTCATGATAGGGGAAAACTTCAAAAGGCCAAAAGGAAGGTGAGGAAACTTGAACCTAGGTTTGTTTGGATTGACAGTGTTGTGCCCGCAAATCTTTTTTAGTAAGATAAGTTTTGTTGCCACTATAATTGAATAATTGTAAGGTTTCGGAAACTAAAATATCTCATAGAAACTTGAATAAGGAAGAGGGCGATTGTAAGAACATACCCGGTTGTACAGACCAATCTTGCTTGCCTAAATTGATCTCCTTTCACTTGCGTTTTGTGCAAATCATGTTGAAGAAAAGGGGGAAATGGGCAATTGGAGTTGGAGATGCTCTTGTCTGAACTCTGCTTTTATAGGCTCCACTCGCCCGCCTCTATATTGCTCGGGTTGTGAGTAACTGAGTGCGAGAGTGAGGCTTTCGACCGTAAGATAGCAATGGTCATCTAACGGCAGGGATAACACGTCCACACAAGAGGACAATTCTCATTTTTTTTTCTTTTACCGACTGATATTAGCATCCAAAGACTAGAGAGACACCCCAACAAGAGGTAAGCATCAGAGCTCCACAACAATTAAAGTGTGCTCAAGGCTGACATCATTAGTGCTTACACACAGAAATCTCTACAAAATATACTTAACATAACTCCAGGCATATCTTAAACATCTATCTCTAGCATTTAATTTTCATCTTAAATATCTACACCTAACAAGAACATGAATTTAATATTATCTATGCAATCTTAGTGCATTAGTTTGAGTTTATCTAAGCATATCTCGATTCATTGGGAGTTGGCAATATCACTACACACTACCACAAAAACAGTTTCTACACGCACCTTACCTTTTTTAGCACAAGCTATTGGATGGTCACCGCTGTAAAAGCATGCAGTTTGAGGACCACAAATTGTTTCACGAGAGTGGCGACTTCTATAACCTCGAAAGCGTATCGGCGGCAGAAAAACAATACTGATCTTGGCGGACCTAGGTGAAGCATGTGTGATGGTGAATATATGTGAAAATTAAATTATTATTATCTTGTAATGTTCGTCGAACCTGAAATATGTAATATTCATATGTAGGCCACTGATATTAGTATTTATGTAATAATATGATGAAAATATGTAAAACATATGTATATATATCCATGTTCTTTGAAATAATCTTTATAATATTCAATCATGTTATGTAATGTGGTAGGAAATAAACATTTTGAATTTGACAGAAAATAATTATTTTGGAAATGGACCAACAAGATTCAAATTTTCAAAAGATTTCCAGAGGAGGTTCTCTTAACCTTAGTTGCCTATGGAATGAGTTTCTAGAGGCACTTAAGACGGCTGTCTACCTGTGGAAATCTATTTCCACTTGGGGCGCTACCTTTAGAAATCCATTTCCACTTCAGCAGGTAAACCGGTTTTACCTGCCTATATAAAGCCTTTTTATAGTAGCGTATTTCCATCCACCAAAGTAACCTTCCGATTTCTAAAAGCACTCAATACTGTTCTATTCTCTACATTACATATTCATATTCAAAATGCCAACTTGTTCGTGACCACTCAAAATGTCAACTTGTTCGCGATATAAGCAAAAATGCCATCAGCATGTAACTAGAAAACATACACGATGATCATGGGATCAGTAAAAAGAATGACTAAATAATATTATATAATATAATCGGTGCATTTTATGGATCATACAACAGCCATAAGGCGTCCCAAGGGAACATAAAGCATTGCGGCAAGGCAGAGAAAGTTCAGTGAGCAGAGCCAGGAGAAAACTTTTGAGTGAAACGAGGATTAAATATTTCCTGATCTCCTTGCATGTTTTTTTTTGTTTGAAACACAATGTCCTTTCATGTTTTAATACGTTTTTTCTGCTTTTGCTCCAACAATACAGATGCTGCACTGATGCCGCTAGTTATTCCCATCAAGTGCCCAAAATGGCTATATGAGAGTGGGTCACGCCTCCTTGTTGCCCTCCTTGTTGCCCGAGGTTGAAACTTCTGCGCTGCACATAGGGCATACCTGCAATAATCAGAGATATTTTGTCAAATTTTGGGCCAAGATATACTGTCATGGTTAGAAGTGTCCACATCACATTTATTATAAAACATGTTAAAATTGCCGCAGCCAAACGGTATGCATAATGGGAGTTTATTTTTACAGTAAGGACAACATGGTAGGATATGCAGGTAGGAATGCTGACACGGCCTAACATAACAATCATGTATAAAGCTACAGCCACACTGCAACTTTGCAAGATAAAGATTGACATAGCATAATCTGCCAATAGGATTGTAGGAATGCTGAAAGAGACTAACAATATGTATACAGCTGTAGCCTACAGCTAGTCACTGTGCCAGACAGTGAGAAATCTGTCAAGCAGACCATTTGACAGGAAAACTAACTTGACCTCACTACAGTTGCAGCAACTACATCGGTTTTGCCAGCTTCCATGGATAAATAAAACTTATAAATCTGTTGAAGGCACTAAGTTTTCTTGACCGATAGAGTATGACAACTCAATACTGACCAAATATTAGCTCGTGGATAAATAAACAAAAACACTAATAGAAAGTAAATGTTGACAGACTGGAGTGATTGAGGGAACAAAAGGTCCCTGGACCATTCTAACATTTGAAAAGAGTAAGGATATTTATAACTTCCAAATCTACCCAAGATTAATGAATGTGGTTGACCATATTAAACTACAGAAGTATTTTATCTAAACAACATGCAAAACCTATACACTATATCCCCAACGGTTCATTAACTCCTTCAGCATATCAGCTTCCAAGGTTTGCGAATTTGCTGAACCTTTCAAATGTTACTGCGGTACTCTATCAAGCAAATAACTGAATATTGTTCTTTCTTACTCATAAATGGCTGCCCTGTTACTGTGTTCCTCAATACCATTGACATTCTATATTTTGTCTGCGACCATTTTTTTTTTAAATTCCAATGGCAAACAATGGTGCAAGGGTACATCTAAAAACAGCTACATAATTAGAAGAAAAGGAACAGCAACAGTACATAAACCATGAGCCTGCCTAATGGCCAGCAGAATTATCTTGAAGTTTTTGGTAGAAAGAAAAGAATGACTAGAACTAACTATCAAACATAGTAATACTGTGCAACCTAATTGTGATGTAAATATTCCTCCTTCAGGTGCATGTGTGTGAAATTCAAGGATGTGGGTACAAGTAAACTTTCTAGCCATGCAAATATGTGGAGCTTAAGAAGGTCCATCATACCTTATTTATTTGCAGCCACTGGTTTATGCATTCAGGGTGGTATGAGTGCTTGCAGGGAAGTGCAATCAAAGATTCACCCTCCTCAAATTCCACACGGCAAATTACACATCTATCAACAATAATTATGCATCAGGACTTCACATACAGAATAAAGGTTATTACAAAGCTATAAAACTTTCAATTATTTGAACATACTGCTCTGTGTTGCCATCCTGAACATTTTGTGTCTTGTACTTCACTGAAGGTAAAGAGGCAAGTGTATCAGCAGAGAGACCTCTGCTTTCTGTACCAACTACATCGCCCAATGCGATTAGCTCCTGAAATCAATGAGAACCATTAACATGCCATATTGATGTTTAAACCTTCAAATGAAGGGCTTGGGGAATTAAGGGTAAGACAACAAGAAATGCAACTTACCTCATAAGAGTATTCATCTGGATCAACCTCCTGCCATGCCTCCTGGGTTTATAAAACCGTATAGAAGTGTAAATTGTCAATCATTCATCATAGTCAAATGTATGAAAGAAAATAAGATCGATATGTGAACAAAGACATAAATTTCCTGTATGGGAATTGTAGGACTAGTTGGGAAATATGCCCCAATTCCTAGAGGACCCGAGGTGTGAGGACAATAGTAGAGCCTGACCAGTTATCATAAAATTATATATACTACGTTACTTCCTGACCATATTGCTAGAAGGCCAGATAATTCAGTCTAAGTAAGGAGAAACCAATAGTAACTCTTTAGCATCCAAACTAGATACAGTTTCTTGTTTAGGTCCTGAACTCCAAAGCCAGCTGTAAGAAAATCATCCTCATCACTTAAAGATGACAAACAAGAAAAAGTTGCAATCCAACTGAATAGCAATGAATCCTTGCTAACTTTTGCTAGAACATGCAGATAGCACTTCCAATGGCTGAGATAAAAGACTTGCATGTCTTCATGACCACTTCCAGAAAGGCCTCAGTCTAGTGTGGCTTTATTTACCATCAACATTTAAGCCACCATTCACATAGCAACAACATTTCATTTTCAGTTAGAAATACATAACTAGAGTATGAGTGAGAAATTGAATATTCCCTCCAGTGAAAATGAAAAGGCAGACCCCTAGAATCTATGCATTCAAAGTGCATCAATTTTCAAAGAGAGAGTAGATGTGTTTCAGGAAGGAAAGAATGAACACAATTTAACAAAGGGAAGTATCATGGTATCAATAAAAAACAAAGTCAGAATCATTATAACTGCGCCAATAAAATATGGCACCAATCATGTTCACTTTTATGGAATAACTTTAGTCGTCTTTGCATTAATCAATGAAGAAGCAATCACTATCACTAGTTTATATGCACAGAAATCAACAAATAGAGGAGACAGTAATAACATTTTGTTTCTCAAGACAATTAATTGCAACTTCAAGTGATTCTCCCTTCCAACAAAGGTAAAGTTTATCAACTATAAGAGATGGATCACAACCTGTGGATCATTTACATGATCCTCCTCATGCTCTACATCCACTGCTCGCCCTGCAAGGGAAATCCAAAATTACAAACCAGCAACCAACTAAAATGTGAACTGAGCTGGGGGAGAGAAAAAGAGAACTGTTTGTACTCACAATCGCTGAGACCAGCGAGAGCCATAAGCCGCGCAGCGACCTCACGCTCCTCAGCATCCTGCAGCGCTCGCGCGTAAGCCTCGTCGTCCTCAAAGTCGGCGGGATCTACCTCCGGCTCCCCTTCCTCATCCTCCTCAAACTCCTCCTCGTAGTCGCTCCCCTCGGCACCCTCGGAACCCTCGGCGCCCTCGACATCGCCCTCGCCATCAGCATCGCCGGCAGGGTGCTCGTGGTGGTGGACGCGGAGGTGGTGCTCCAGCTCCTCCTCGTAGTCGTCCTCGCCCTCCTCGTCGTACTCGTAGCTCCCGGCCTCGGAGCTCCCGTAGTCGCTGCCCTCGCCGCCGCCACCGTTCATCCGTAGCAACATGTACGCCCGCTCCTGCACCGATCCGAAGGACGGTTTAATCGGGGGTCAAGAAACCCTAGGAATCGCCCCGAGGCCGCGAGATCTCATCGCCGCTTACCTGCTCCTGCAGGACGCGGGCGAGGGCGAGGTCGGCCTCCTCCTGGCTGAGGGCCGTGAAAGGCCGCCTCGACGCGTCGGCCGCAGCCGCGGCCGCGGCCGCGGCGGCACCATCGTCCCCGGCCCCGGCAGCCGCCGCGGCATGTGGGGGCGGATTCGGACCAGGGTTGGGCTCGGCGCTGGGCTTATCGCCGCCACCCCCGCCCCCGCCGCCGCTCCCCTTCGAATCCTCCATGGCGGCGAGCGAGGTTAGGAGACGGGGCGTGACGAGGAAAAGGATTAGCGACTCGAGTTTAAGCCCAGCCGGGGAGGCGACGGGGAAATAATCAAATAACGATGTCGCGTTAGCCGTGTAACCGGGGCTCTGGTTCAGCTAATAACACAGGGTATCGGAACTGACCTCGAGTTGTTCGCGCGTTAATCTGTGACACGTCGGGGCCCGTTTTGTCCGGGGGCCACCCCGCAGTTAGAGGTGGGTATTTCTGCAGAGCGTGTTGCTGGCGGTGAGGAAACGGAGAGAGGTGCCGCGCCGTACAACATCGGACGGGTGGGGGTTCACCTGCTCGGCCTCACCGACCGTGGGCCATGTGTGTTTGGACCCACGTGTGCCGTCGATGTAGCTGACTATTGCTTTCAGAGTTTCTCGTAGGGGAAAGATCGAGCTCCGGTAGAATCTCCGACATTCCTGCTGCTCGTGCCAACTTCAGCTTGGTGATTCGTGCCGAATTCGGCAACATGTACGCCAAACGGGGTGCTCCGATGTATAAATTAGGAGATCCGGAGTTCTTTCGTGGACTGCTTGGATGGAGCCAGTGGAGTCATAAGATGTGGCTCTGTCTGCTTCAGCTCCGGCTCCGCTTGTTGGAGGAGCCCTCCCAAACGGCCCGTATTTTTGATGCTTCTGTGATTTGTAATGCGGAAAGTTTATATGAGTTCAAAATTTAATTAGTGTTGCACCATGAGTTCATGACTTCGATATGTGGCTGCCAGTCTAGTCGACTGTGATCTTATCAGCTTGAAGTCTTAGGGTATCAAAGCCACACAAAAACTGAACAACGTTCTTGGCTCTTGGGTTCACAAATGTCCTCCTTATAGTTTTCATTTTTTTTGACAGTTGACACAAGTTCACCCGTTTCTATTGGAAGCGCATGTATAACACGGTATACTTCAGGTGCTCAGGACACCACCTTACCGTGCAATGCAACACTTCACCTTCCATTTCCTAAACATACAATGTCTACAATAAGCTAAGACTACATCCGTTTCATATTATTTTAATAAAACTAGATACATAGTTTTTGCTATGTATAGATGCATAGTGTACATCTAGGTGCGTAACTAAAACTATATACCTATATTTACTAAAAAAATCTACAATTTGGAATAGATGAAGTTGCTAAAATAAACCGATCCGTCAGCCTACTCAATGTTATTGTTTTTTAGCGTTCCAATCGTAAAATGCGACTTGCAAATTGTTAAAATCTTACGAATTGAATCAATAAGTCTCCTTAGAAATATTTGAAACAAACAATTCTCAGATTGTAACAATTGACAAGATATATTTTTACAATGCAATAAAATGCCCCCTCTGCTGATTATATGCTAAGCACCAATCCACAGTTTAGAGGTTAAAACAAACAAAACCTAGAAACATACTCCCAAAGTCCAAGCTGCTTCATTTCTGGGTTCATGCTGACCTTTTCAGTCAAGCCCATCATATATGTCAGCCCATCACAAAAACGTGGCTGCAATTCGAGCCGAAAATGAAAATCGATGCGGGCTCCATTGCCACTTATTCCCATGAGGCCCACTTTAGCCCAGTACGCAGAGGAGGCGCGAGATTGAAGCAAAGCCTGCCCTAGCTCGCTCTCCTGCCCGTTCACCGCCGCCTCCACCGACCTGCTCCTGACGCCGCCCGCCGTTCCCCTCCCTTCTTCTCCGCTTCCGGCTGCCGCCACCTGCTCCAGCCAGGATGCGGGTTAAGAAGCGGTCGAAGCACCGCAAAGCGGTCAAGTTCTATTCCACCTGCTTCGGCTTCCGCGAGCCCTACAAGGTCCTCATCGACGGCACCTTCGTCCACCACCTCAACACCCAGCGCCTCCTCCCGGCCGATGAGGCACTCCGTGACCTCCTCTCGGCCTCCAGGACGCCAGCCCTCTTCACCTCCAAGTGTATCGTCGCAGAGCTCAGGCGACTCGGCAAGTCACATGCCGAATCCTTCGACGCCGCTCAGCTTCTCGCCACAGCCAAGTGGGTTCCTATTCTTTCCACAGTATTGCCACCTTCGCAGATAGTACTGTTCTTTTTTTTCTTTTCTTATCAGTAACAAATTTCAATTGGTGCTCCAGCTTGAGTTAATTCCATTGCACGTTGCATCCTGGCTTGTAGTTCACCGCTTCATTGTAACTCCATCGCTCTGAGACTGGTTATTTGATTTTGTCAAAGACAAAAGGAAAAAAAAACTAGAGCATCGTTCAGTTCACAAATGTCCTTGCATGAGCATAATATCAACTTCATACTTCAGAAAACCAAATTACATTCTTCCTTCATGTTATTTGGAGCCTGAGTAGCCAATTTGTCTCAGTATCAGTTTTATTGTCTGGAACCTAACCTGCAATTGAAATTTAGATCACTTCAGAATGCATTTGGTAGCCTTTATTTAGCTCAGGGCCTTTTCAATAGTTTTAGGTGTCACGTAATTCAGCTGCATAACAACTACAATTTACTAGCTGGTGCCTTTAGTTTTGTGCCATTCCTGGATATGATCTTTCGTTCCCAACTTGAGTATTGCATATGGGATCAGATGATCATTGGTTTTATCATATGAGCCTAATTATGATGCACTGACTTTCTGTTTCTCTGGATTTCTTGTGTTAAAAGGTGTGAGCATGACAAGGTTGTCAGCGCCGTGAATTGTGTCCTATCACTGATAGGTGATAGAAATCCTGAGCATTTCTTTGTTGCCACCCAAGACGCTGATCTCCGGGAAAAGCTTAGAGAGGTATTTACAATCCTCATCTGCTGTGTGTATCTCTACTTCTTTTTTTCTTTTAGAAAATGAAATCAAGTAACCCTGCCTACAATCTTGTCTGAGTTGCATCAATTTGCTCATGTACTCTGTTTGCTTCCATGTAGATTCCTGGGGTTCCTGTAATATACGGACTGAAGAACTCCTTATTTATAGAGCAACCCTCTGTTCAGCAACGCAAGTTTGCTCAATTGGACGAGGAGAAGCGTCTCAATATGGATATATCTGAGTATAAGAAGTTAATGAAGGCTGCTTCAGAAGGAAAAACAACAGCTAGTGAAAATGGAAGTGATGGAGAACAACATGAGAGGCCTATCAGTTCTCTTGTAAAAAATGCACTTGGTGTTGCAGATAAAAGCAAGTTTAAAAGGAACAGAGCAAAGGTTATATTTACAGTCATTGCCTTTGTGGTATCTTTTGTTGTGTGGTTGACTATATCCAGTGTTTATTATCTAAGTAGGCATCAGCAGTGGCTGAGTTCGCTACTCTTGATCTCTTTCTTGTACTAAATGTTAACAAGTATCCTTTTGCAGGGTCCAAACCCACTCTCCTGCAAGAAAAAGAAACCAAGGCCCCAGCCCTCAGCTATTCAAAATCAGGTATGTTTTTGTTGTGTAGCATTATGTTTACATTGCAAATTTTAGGACTCAGAGAAAATTGCAATTTTAGGACTCCAAATGTTGCGCTTCGCAACTTTGCCATTACTAACATTGACATTGCAAATTTAGGATTCCAAACATCAACAACTTGATTGTACTGCCATTTGGTGTATTTCCTCTCTTTTCTTTTTTCTTTTTCATATATTTCTCTTGTGAAAAGACCCTTTTGCCCTATGTCTTGAATGGATTAGACGTACGCATCTCTTCTGGACCGTGAACACATTGCCTTCTGTTCCATCGGTGATCTAGCGCCAGGCCGCCGGCACAATTGTTTTTTTGCCAGCCAACCCAGGCGGCGGCCTGCTGCGCCCAGAGCAGCCAGCAGCCAGCCAGCCTGCCTGCCCAGCGGCCTGCTGCGACAGGGCAGCCAGCAGCCAGCCAGCCTGCCTGGCCAGGCGCAGCGGCGGCGGCCTGCGCCCAGGGCGGCCAGCAGCCTGCCTGCAAGGGAACGAGATGTGTGTGGCCTCTAAAAAAATAGAAAGGGCAAAAAGGTCTTTTCACAAGAGAAATATATGAAAAAGAAAAAAGAAAAGAGGGGAAATACACCAAATGGCAGTACAATCAAGTTGTTGATGTTGGAGTCCTAAATTTGCAATGTCAATGTTATTAATGGCAAAGTTGCGAAGCGCAACGTTTCGAGTCCTAAAATTGCAATTTTCTCCTTGCCTCGGTAGTTAGTTCTACATCAGAAGTATGTCCTATCATAAGCATTTGCCTCATATTGTAAAATCAAGTTTGGTTCAGGGACAAGGACAACAACTAAACACATGTATAAATTATCTTGGTTTCAGTTGTTTCAGGATACCGTGACTACATAATAGCTGATATCTTAACTTAATCACGACTCACAAGCACTGATGACATCTGTTCTGCAGGGGGCTACGGTTGATGGTGAGGCAAAGAGAAAGAGGGTTCGTAAGCGGAAGAGAAGCCAGAAAGATAACAAACAAGCAGAGAGGACGAGCTAAATGGGCTTGCATACTAAGTTTCAGTCCTCTTGCTACGTCTCCATCTTGACCCCTGAGGGCCTGAACAAGAACTAAGTCAACTAGGGGAGACTTCATTTGGGGGGTGGGGGGGGGGGGGGGGGTGCCATGCCATGCTCCTTACATGCTGACAATGTTATGCCATACCATGCTCCTTATATGCTGACAATGTTACGCCATGCCAAACTCCTATGCTGACAATGTTCCTTGCAATGTAGGACTTGATTGTTTGCAGTGATCATAATCTCTAGAGGCTGTAGCTGAAATTTTTTGGTGCAATATACAACATATGCCAAACTGCCAATAGTTTTCCAAGCCCCTGTTTGCCTGGCTATGTAATCCCATTCGTTAACCGAAATATGTGCTTGTGGAGAGAGGTCCTTTTAAGTAACTGCGACCAATTCTAATCCTGCCGGAGCTGTCGGAAGCTGTTACCATTGGTCTCTCGCCAGTCTCAGAATGTGAGATGAGGCACGCATCAGCACACCGTACAGGTAGATTAGGGCGAGCAACATTAGAACTGCTTGGTTTCCAACAAAAGAAAATTGCGGGCGAACAGATCATATACCAATAAGCTACGTAGCTGCTAGCTACTCTCTTCATTCCAAATTATTAATCGTTTTGGTTTTTTTACATATATCGATTTTGCTATGCAAAGCATAGCAAAAATTATACATTTAAAAAAATTAAAACAACTAATAATTTAGGATGAAGGAAGTAACTCCAAGTGAAAGCTCTAGAACTCGAAGCAAATCCATGGCTAGCTCACTGCTCACGCCCAAAGTTGGCCTCGTTTCTGGTCACGGCTGCAACAAGCTTAGCATCGCACATCTCTATTCTTGGACTCTTGGGCGACGACGCTCACTGAGGAAAACTGAAAAACAAGTGCCAAAAAAACAGATACAAACACATTTCCCCGCGTCCGTATCTCCGGGAATGCCTGTCCACCTAGCACGTGTACACCGATGACCGACCGATGCACTGGATCCAACCGGCGCGCTGGCCTGTCCGCCCTCCAGCTAGGCCGGCCCAGCGGCGCCCTGGTGTCTCCGCTCGGCTCGAAACGTCGTGGCCTTGGGTGCCCTATCCCGTGGGCCGATAAGGCGCGGGGGCGGCCGGCCATACAAAAAGCCGTGGCCGCGGACCCTTGCACGGGTCGCTGTCCCTCGCCTACCCCGCCCGCCCCCGGACGCTCCTCGCTCCTGCCCTGCGCCCCCTCCCCCTCCCCCCTCTGTCCGGTGGCTGCGGCTGCGCGCATCATCCGACCTCACGAACCGGAACCACCACCAGGACGGCTGCTAGACTCGAGCCTCGCCTCCCCCTCCTCCCACCAACCGCAGCAGCAAGACAGAGAATGGCTGCGGCGCCGTGGTCCCTCGCGTGCTCCCCCCCCCTCTCCCGCCCCGCGGACCTCCGCCGCACGGCGGCGGCCCCTGCCGCCCCGCAGCGGGTCCTCCTCGGTTGCTCCCGCCGGCGCGCGCAGCGCATCGTCGCCATGGCTGGATCCGGCAAGGTGCACCGCCGCCTTTGTTTTTGACTAGCCGTGTTTAATTAATCTGCCCATGTGGCTCACGCTCTCGCTCGCTTCTTCTCCGTTGCAGTTCTTCGTGGGGGGCAACTGGAAGTGCGTAAGTGCCTGTCCCGCCTCTGCAGCTTCACGCGCCTTGGGGTGGCCGAACTGATGACGATGGAGATGCTCTTGTAGCTGTTTGATCTTATGGCTGCTGCATTGGGCATTCCAACGGGACCGGGATGGGATTTTGTCCTCATCCATGCATCGTCATGTACATGGCCGTTTCTAGAAATAGGATCTGTTGTCTGCTGACCAGCTTAGCTGGGCCTACCAAATCCCTTTTTTGTTCGGTGTATAGGAAATGTTTCTAGCATGTCGCATCTTTCGGTTTCGGGAGAAAAGAAAAAATAGGTGAGAACCCAGGGAATGTTATCACTTCTTGTTTGCTGAGAAAGAGAAGCCTTGGCGCTTTCTTATCTTGTTTGCTAAGCCTGGAGAGGCCTAGAGGGGGGCAAGGGAATATAGAAAAATGGCAGATGTTGTATCAACTATTGAGTTGTGATTGCTTATTAGTGATAGGGTCTACAAGTTCCATTGCAATCAAGCTTGAAATTTGTAGGTTCCTACTTTTGGGGGGCGTCTTTAGGTTAGCTAACCTGACTCAGTTGTCTTGAAGATGCATCTTGTTTTGTATACGAAGCTTCTTCACTTATGGAGCTTATCTTAGCAATACTAAGCCGTATCCCTTACTGTTTTTAGTCAAATATCTTATAATTTCTGGTGTTGATGTCTTTTTTTTACTCCCTTCCTTTTCCCTCACTTCAGAATGGAACAAAGGACTCCATTAGCAAGCTTGTCTCTGAATTGAATGCTGCTACACTCGAAACTGATGTAGGTAAGGCCATTTGTCTCGTCTTCACATATCTCAGTCTTCCTCTTTATATGATGTTCACATTTGATGAATGCATTTGATTGGTATTCTAATGTTGTCCTATTGCAGATAGGTTTCCATTAATCTTAATATGGATACCTTACTGAATATTTGCAATGTTTATTTTATTAGTTTCACTTATTTGCTTCCGTGATGTACAGTGCTAACAACAGCTAACACCAGAAGTGTAAATCTGTCGCTAATTCCAACATGTTTACATCTTCTCAAGAAAACTAGGGAAAAATGTAATAGGGAAGTTATTTCCTTAATATTCCTGATAAGGTTTGCTAGTGACTTTCAGAATCCTCTTTTTCTGCAAGAAACTTAAGATGCAGCTATCTGGATCCTGTATGAGTGCCTTATGGCATGGAAAAACTTCTGCCATGTCTGTAGGCTCTTCTGTTGAAACAAAACATCTATCTCAGGTTCTGCATGTTCTGTAGGAGCAATTTAATTGTATGCTATTTTAGATGAACTTTTACTTATGGGCTTCAAATTATCACCAGAACCTAATATCTCCTGGTGGAAGACACATGTAATACAGATGATTATTTAGAATATACTGTGCCTACTTTACTGCTTGGTTTTTTTATTAATGCAGCAAGGATACTAATGTATGGAGTTTTTGAAATACTGCAGATGTTGTGGTGGCACCTCCGTTCATTTATATTGACCAGGTCAAGAATTCACTAACTGATCGTATTGAGGTTTCTGCTCAGAATGTATGGATCGGAAAAGGAGGAGCCTACACTGGAGAGATCAGGTTGGGTGCTGGTTCAGCGATACCTGAAACTTGTCCCTTTTCTTTCCTATACATGGAGATTGCAACTACATGTACAGTAGTTGTAATAAAAACAGCATTTTGTCGTATTTGTGTTATTGGATGAACCTTGTATGATAGTTAATGAAGGGCTACGATTTGTTTTGATCTCTGCTTCGCTGATAGAATTTTACCTTTCCCTAAAAAAACTGCAGTGCAGAACAATTGGTGGACATTGGCTGTCAATGGGTTATTCTTGGGCACTCTGAGCGTAGAAATATCATTGGTGAAACTGATGAGGTAACTATTACATTCATCATATGCTAATTGATCAGTACTTGCAGAGATGTTGATTCAGAGCATAGCATAACAAGCTGTTTGGATGCAGTTTATCGGGAAGAAGGCTGCATATGCATTGAGCCAAAATGTTAAGGTTATTGCCTGCATAGGAGAGCTGTTGGAAGAGAGGGAAGCAGGGAAAACTTTCGATGTATGTTTTAAGCAGATGAAGGCTTATGCAGGTGAAATTTCTTGGTTTTTACAAAAAAGAATTTAGGGCTTCTTGAGAAGGAACAGTAGACCATTGATTTAGTTTGAGGTGTTGATATATACACAATATGTATCTGCTTTCAGATAGTATTTCAAACTGGGCCGATGTTGTAATTGCATATGAGCCTGTTTGGGCAATTGGAACTGGAAAAGTTGCTACTCCTGAACAAGCCCAGGAAGTTCATGCTGCCATACGCGATTGGTTGAAGACCAATGTATCGCCTGATGTTGCCTCTAGCATTCGAATAATTTATGGAGGTTAGTTTTTCATATCATATCACCATATATGAATCAATGTGCTCTGATTTCTTTTCTTCTAAACTAATGGTTGGAAGATTGAACCTAGGATTCATGATTTACTAATTTAGTGTGAAAGATTAACTTCATGATTTACTAATTTAGTGTGAAAGATTAACTCTTAAAGCTGCAATATCTCTACAGATACTATTGTGTTTCATTTCAGTTCTAACACGACTTACTGACTCTGAGATGATCGTCTTCCTATGCTTCTGTTGCAGGTTCTGTAAATGCTGGCAATTGTGCGGAGCTTGCAAAGAAAGAAGACATTGATGGTTTTCTTGTTGGTGGTGCCTCTTTGAAGGTATGAGAAATTAACATCGGATCTTGAAACATATCCTCTTTTGTTCTGTAGCCTCTATTGGCAGTGGCCAGTGGCCAATGCTCGCAGCTCCTAAACTCATCGTGAAACTTTTATTCTGTATTTCCAAATATCAATTGCGTTTAACAAGACAATCTACATTAATCTCCATTCAGTTGTAGTTTAAATAGGGGTGTAAATTGGTGATCCTTTGGTGCACCTCCAACTCTCTCTAGTTCAAATATTTGTGCTAATTTTCCAAATTGAGATCCCATTTTGGAGTAGTACAAATGTTTGAACTAAAGAGGGTTGGAGGTGCACCTAAGGGTCACCAATTTGCACCCCTAAGTTTAAATGTCACCTGCCTGCAAATTTTTTGTGTTCATTCTCAGTGGTGTATAGGTTATATTCATCCCTCCGCTCCAACATGCAGCATATTAGTTGTAAAACCTTTACTGCTACATAATCTCTGATCAGCGAAGTGTTTAACTATTTCTTGGTGTTTGCAGGGCCCGGACTTCGCTACCATTATCAACTCAGTGACTTCCAAGAAAGTTGCAGCCTGATGCACTCGGTTAGAAATAAGTGATCGCAAGAGAGGCAGCTCGGCTGCTGTACAATAGACCTTGTGGGAGGTGCTCCGTGTGATGGTGTGCAGTCACCTCCGTCTGGTTTTGCTGATTTGTAGCACGAAAACAAAAAAAAATAATGCAAGATCCCACCATCATTTTTGTTGTCGACTTGTCGTAGACCTTGTGTACGTGACGTGAGTTCAGTTGTACGTGAGTGGTCAGTAAAACACGTGAAATAATATATACTCACTGGAATTGTTGGGGATGTTGTGCTGTGATCCTTTTCAGAAAAAAGATTTGCCAGTCAAGGCGAAATGATAAGCGCCGTCACTGGGTAGCCGCTTGTACGATGCAAAGCTTTACAGAACCTTCACGTGATCGTGCACGATAACAACTTGATGAAAGAAGAGCTGCTGGGTAGTCCAAGTGATGCAAAGAGGCAAACACTATGGTCAGCTGCCAATGCTGTTCTCTTTCCTAACATCGATTTGCCTGGACGAGTAACCTGTAACCCCGAACGGAAGTTGCCGTCTGCCTGCTTGCGAATCGCCTGGTTTCTTCCCACAGTTGCGAATCCTCCAAGGCTACGCCACAAGTTGGAGGCGAAAGTAGAGCATGTTGCGCGGCTCCGCTAGTAGATGGACAAGCCAGGCAACCGGCTGGCCATGTTAAACGGGCGGACGCCTACTCCATGGACGGCTTCGTTTCGGCAACCCAAGTGACCCGGGCGCGTCCCCCATGCGACTCCTGTGACCACGAGGCTGCCAAGCCACCCAACCCAACAACTAGCCAAGGGCCGTCGGCCAGGGGCACAAGCCGCGAGTGCGTCCCCCACTAGTGCGTCAAACAAACCTCGCCGGATCCACTGGATGTCCAACGCTCAGAACGACTGTTCTCCACGGACCGTCCCTTTTCCCGTTTTCCGGATGGGTTCTGGGGGCCTGCCGAGCAAGCCAAGACCGACACGACATGGTAGCCGCCTGATGAACCTGAACCTCTCCCCACTGGCCACCACCCTGACAGAGTTTGTGCAAAATCTGAGTGGAGATGGATACATCATGTGGTCTCTTCAGAAAGATGCAGATGAGAGTTCAGTAAAAAAACCAGAATTTGTTGCTATCTACATTTGCACCCCCGGGCGCATACGAAGATGACAACTTGGCCACCCAAGAACAATTACTAAGGAGGTAGGTAATGTACAAAACTTGCTATCACTGGAAAGAAATTCGATCTGATGAGGACAACTTTTGTTCTCATGCCCACATAAAGTTAACCAGGGACCAGTACAGTTACCAGGGACAACATCACTCACTCTTCTTTGACAAATCTAATTCCGACTTATGTAACAATGAAAAAGAAAAAAGTTTCCTAAGGTGTGCAGAGATTCTTTAGGTCTTCCTCCTTGGCGTAGGTGTTAGGGATAAGCCTTGAAGCATAGGGATAGAGATCCTTGTATGAATTTCTGATGGTGCCTTCTGCCACACCAGTAGCCAAGGAAATATCTGCAACGAAGTCAGTGTTATCACCCATACATCAGTGAGAGGGAGAAGAGAGCACGGGGCACCAATCCAAACCTTTAAGTGGCCTTTTGTCCTCTGAGAGTTGGGTTATCATATAAATTACCGCTGCTGCGATTGAGATAGGGCTCCTCCTGCACAAAAGGTTGAAAAGAAGTGTCAACATATCTTTTTCCGTCAAGAAATGTGCGCTACAAATCTGACCGAGTAGGAATTATCATGCCTAGGAATCATAGCATGTCTATCATACACGATACAAACAAATTAATGAAACATTAAATTCCATCTTGGCTTGTGATAGACTTACGTGTTGCAGCCTGGAGCATAAACTAAATATGAATGCAATTATATGAGCACTGACTCTGATCATAGGGTCATTTGCCTAAAATTCATCTAAGCTTGAATCTAAGCATCAATGATTTGAAAGCCACAACCAGACTGAAGCAACAATCTTGAAGATAAACAAGAAACTTTCATGCCCTCGGAAGACCCTAACTGCAATCAAATGGAAATGGGCTAGGGCTAGCATGTGTAGAGCCGGAAATGGCAAACCTTATATCAAGCTCCTCTGAGCGCTGAACTGCCTCCTGGGCTGCTTTAACAGCTTGATTGTTCATCCCAAGAGTTGAACAGAAACGCCTCTGCAATTTGTCAGTTTATAAGCTACTAACTTAAGAAATAAGAAAATTACCAACTCCGACAACAATGCAAAGCTAATATATACTTGGGGGCCAACATACCAGAAAATCTCCAGCATGAATGGTTCCCATCTCCATAGATTGCCCCATCTCAACTTCCAGCTGTTTCACTATAAATTCTTTTGCTCGGCCAATTTCTTTCTTTGTCGCTCCATTAGCAACTGAACATATTTCTGCAACAATACAACACAAAACAAGAAAAACGGAATTGAATGCATGCATGGTTATGAATCCAAATGTCCAGAAAATCTAGAATTGCTCAGAACACTATGTACCTTTCACAGTTCTAGGCCTATCTTCTTGTCTACAAGCAATATACAGACAAGCAGCTAATATGGCATCTTGATTTCTTCCCCTGATAGACTTGAGATCTTCAACCTTCTTGTAGATTTCGTTGGCTCGGTCCTTGAGAAGAAAATAGAAAAAAAACAAATAATCACTACATAGCAGAAATTTACCTGAATTATGCTATTGTATCAAACACTGGAAGCAGCAATGAGTTCAATCACAATGGGTATTCAGAAAACTGTTACATGTATCTATATCTTCAAGAAGATAGGATAGGCTATGGTATAGAACATGGATCCCTACTCTTAGCGTATACGCTAGCTCAAATTTTGTAAAAATACCAACATGTAATCAGGGGCGGAGCCAGGATTTGGATGTAGGGGGGGCCAAGTAGTTGTAGGCTGGCTTTGAGGGGGGCCATTATAGGCTAATATAGGTGATTAACACATATCATTAAGGGGTACTAATGGTATTATGGGAGCATTAGGGGGGGGGGGGGGGGGGCACGCCCCTGCGCGCCCCCCATGTGGCTCCACCCCTGCATGTAATCTGATGAATCACAAATATTCATACCAAGGGAGCATACAAAACAGAGGTCAGAACAGGTTTCAGTATTTTACAATAGGCCAATTATTAATTGGACACGCCATTTCATCAGCACACCTATAAATAGTAAATCAGAGCTAGCACTTGCAGGTATAACCAAGTTGCTATCTAAAAAATGTAGGCAGCTAGATTAATAATACTATAATGACAATAAACATCAGATTCCTTACCTTAATAGTAGCCACAAGACCCAACCTGCAGAAGACAGATCATTCATGTCAGTATATTGTAGAAATCCAGATGTTACAAAGGTAAAGGTCCACACAACTTCAGTAGTAAATAAAATTACTGATGCACATAACTTTGAGCACTGTACATCTATTCACCGAAATCAGAAACATGTTGCAAGATTTTTTTTACTGTATAAATGCCCCACTCTAGAATGACCCTTCACTAGGCCACATCACATGCCTCAGGTATAGGTACTACATGCTATCACGATCAACTTGTCGATGCTTACTAGAACCTATTGTGTGCCATATAAAAAAAACAAACTTTTGGCATGCCCTGTTGAAATTAATGGTATTAGATCGATTCCCAGGTTAGGGAAGTACGAAATTTCCGTAGATCCAAGGGAAAATCATCCAGCACCTGACCCAGGCACAATATAGCAGGGCACTGACGTCTATAGATCAATCAGACGTTCAAAATCTAGACCCAACAGACGTAACCAACCCTGAAAACCACATCACACTCCTCTTGACATCTAAATCCATCGCCTAAAACCCAAATCAGGCAGCGTCACACACGCGCACACGATCAATCCCATGGTATATCCTAGAAATCGGCGCAACTGCGCAACCCACCGGCGCCACCGCATAATTTGATCGAATCGAATCGAGCCGGGGGCGTAAGAAAGGGGAGGATTGGAGCGGAGAGGCGGGGCGGGAGGCGAGGAGGAACCTGTCGGCCATGTTGGCGATGGTGCGGAAGGCGAGGATGAGGGATCGGTCGGGGTTGGAGCCGCGGTTCTGCCACCTTCCGAGCGACGAGGAGAGGAACTCGCCGTGCGCGCCGTTGGGCTTGGCGATGACGGTGGAGAGGCCGCCGTCGGTGAGGAGCGGGTTGGTGGGCCCGCCGACACGGACGGGGTCGTTGTCGTTGGACTCGTTGGCGAAGGTGCGCCACTCGGAGGTCTCGTCGACGGAGTGCGCCTCGAGGACGAGGCCGCACTCGGTGCACACCGTGTCCCCCGCAGAGTGGTCGAACGCCACCTCCGTCTGCTTCTTGCAGTCCGGGCAGGAGGAGTCGCTCATCTCGCCCGACCCGCCGCCTCCCCCCTCCTCTCCTCCCGCGCGCTGCCGGTGCTGTGCTTCGGGAAGGGGCGGGGCGGGGCGAGGGCGAGGGCGATTTGGGGGCGGGGAAGGGGACTCCGCCCACGGAGGGAGGGGAGAGGAGGGGCAGGAAGGGGGGCGAGAGAGAGGCGGACGGGGCAGAGGGGAGTTTGGGCTTGGGCTTTTATGAGTTCGGCGAGAGTTTCGTGCTCGGTCCGCGCCGGTTTCTGTTTGGGTCGTGCGTGCTGGCCTGCTGCTGCTGCTGCTGCTGCGACGCCGTGCGGTGAAGCCCGGAGCTTCGGGATGTGGGAATGGATCCGGCCGCCGCTAGACGTGAGTGAGTAGGGATAGGGAGTAGGGACCGACCGATTTGCTAGTCAGTAGTCAGACTGGCCTAGCCGCGTTGGCTTTCGTCGGATCTCGCTCTCCTCCTGCCTCCCTCCTCCGAGCCGACGGAGGACAAGGCTTCGCCGCACGCCGCTTCCGGTTCCGGCGCTGCGCGGCGACCGCACCGCAGGCTGCAGGCAGAGGTTCCAGCCCAAGGCCAGAAGAGCGCATGGCGCATGCTTTTGTCGTGACAGACAGAAACGGCAAAGTTCTACGCGTGACAGAGATGGCGAAGTTTTACGACGACATTCCCGGCTCCCAAGTCGTAAAGAGGAAGCGTCCGAGAGAACCACATGCCATGCAGGAGTAACTTTAACTTCAATCGCAGTCGCCTTTTCACTTTCGGGACACGAAGGGCAACACGCCGCCCCAGCCCAGCACGAGGAGCACGGCTTCTGCAGTTCTGCTCATGCACACCTGGCACCTTTGCAATGTTCTGTTTGGTCAACAAACAGAAGGAATTGCAGACGGAACCGGTGTGAGCTCTGCAAGACAGAAACCATGAGGCAACGGCTGTCCATCCTAAATCCAACTAGACCATTAAGAGACGGTTAGAAAAAATGAAGGTGAGTACTGATGAGTACTGAAACATTAAGTGACGGGCGAGGAAGGAACCCCTCCCTGCTCCTGATAATCGCAATACCAAGCGAATACGACATGATGCCGTTCGTTCCACGATTTTCACATGGCGAGTTCTGCAAGCATGCCCAATTTATTTGCGGGCAGAAGCATAAGGAAGCATACTGAGATTATAATACAAGAGAGACCATTAACTACCTGGTTGTAAGACCACGACAGTGATACAGAAGCTAAGTACTCCGAGATTAGGTACGACTATAAACAGTCTCAATGACAGCCTATCTTTTAAGAGGACCCTCGCAGCAATTTTTGTCATAAATAGTCACAACCTGTAACATCAACTAAAAGAGGCTCCGGTCTCGCATTAGATACGAGACACAGGTCGGGGGCTAGAGCATAACTGTTTTTCAGGGTACATAAGAATGGGTGAACCACGGCATTTTGTAGCCTGCTGCACTCCTTACACCACCCCTGAGGGAAGCCGTAGCACCAGTTGCCCACCAACCAGACTGTACAATGACAATCACTTATTAGAGGATCTCTCCAAAGTAACAATACACAGCTTAACAGCGACACCGAACCTACCTCTTCACATAGTAGTAGCAGAAGTCCGCAAGGATGAATGTCTGCACGATTTCTGACAGAAGCACCATAGATGGCCACAAACCATAGCCGAGAGCTGTCAACAGACGGCCACGCGTGTCCAAAACCTGCCACAGAATGTATTGCATCCGATGACAAGGGTTCGATACCATTTGCCGTAAGTGCATTTAAGCAACGTGAACACATTAGAGAATTCAAATTCGTAAGGTATTTCATGGCTCATAATACTGCAATCACCGGATTTGGCTTCATTTGCTTACTCCAACCACCCAGAAACAAGAAATTTGGTTATTGAACAAAAATGGACTTAAAACATATGCATTGGTAAATGTCAAAGAGTCCTCACACATCTACTAATGACAGGAGACATTGCCGAAAATTTCTGGTAGGCATAAGAACCAGCGGCAGCAAAAAAGAATGCTGCTACAAAATCATATAGCTGTGTACTTATTAGCTCAAGAGTTGTATCAAGAAAGACAAACCTGTAGAACCCAGTGGGCACAGCTAAGAAACCTTGCAACCCCCAACGCAAATACATAATGAGCTGTAAACGGTTCAACAATCTGCAAAAATTGGTACACCCAGGTCAACTTATTATCCTGCAATCAAGGGATCGGAATGGCAAGATAGTGACACTACCTTAGTATTTTGCATCAAGCGTAATTGTGGCAGCACTGAAACAGCTTCCAAGTAAACACAAAATGCCCAGGAGACCCGGTTCACAATGTTGTGTGATGTTGAAGGATGAATAAGTAGTGCCAGTGCAGCACAAGGTACCACCTTGAAAGGAAATAGCAAAAGCCCAAGAACAATAAGATAGCTTTTATATACAACTAAAATGTGCAATGCTGTGGAAGAACAAGTAAAACTAGGCAGTATAGGTCCAATGCCTTCTGTTAGCAGAAGCATCATCTGCCCACGGCCACAAATATAAGTTCACAATGTCTATTTGATTGCTTTACAACACTTTAGAAGATGCTACAACAAAAATTGGGAGACGTAATTCTCAATAAATAAAGATCCACACAAACAAAGTAGAGCCATTAATATCCAGGGAAGGGAAAAAAAGATACAGATCTCAGGTGGTAAAACAGTTCTAGATTTATGTGAGGTGCATGAAAAAATAATTGTAGAAAACACCACCATAGACTGTAATGCTATACAGGAAAACATGACTTAGCTCAGTTTATTCAGATATGATCCACGGAAGCGTGTAAAACAACCAAAGGAGTACAGAAAGTAGAGGAAACTGTTACTAACAAAACAGCGACATGAATTTTAAAACGAAAGATGGAAGGCGATCCTTGATGTGCACTCTAATCATAAAGCACAGCCTCGGCCTTAACCTAACTGACATCAGTACAAAGCAAATAAATTGAAATGCTAATGTGGCTCTTGTGCAGAAACTAGACAGCTCCAATTCAATATCATCGACAAGGGTATGAGGAATCGAAATCTAAGTACAGTTGCTTATCTAAATGCATAAATTGCCAAGACATAAGTTGATTTCTTACCACATAGTACAATGCAAAATTATCCTTGTCCACCATATAAGTTGATCTCAATTTAAACCGTATCATGTAAATAACAAACAGTGTGGCTACAAGTGTCGCAGTGTCCAGAATTGTATGGATGTCATACTCCATGACAAAGCTGCAGTACAGCCTAACAGCTAGGAACAAAGCAGTTAAATCCTGAGACTTGAGGGATAGTCCTGCAAGATGAAAATGGAAGGACTTAAAATTTTAGACTCCTCATAAAGTAGATCATAATACCTAAAAATACTTCTGACAAACTAGTATCAGTATCGCATACGGACAAAACTGAAGAAATCATATACGTTGAATGGTGAATTTTAGAGTAATTTTCACAGCTTCAAGTGGAAAAAAAATGTATGGTCGCAACAAACGATCAATATGAGACTAGATCCACAAGTAACAGAATCACAAGTTAAACACTCAATACTCTGCAACCCTCAATATGTTTATATTGCACACATGAATACTCTGCAGATCTCTGACATGATAATTCCAAATCCAAGTTGTAAACCACGACACGTAGCTACACAACTGATCGTATAAAATCTATGAAAAAACCCAAATGCCTGCAGTATACAAGATAAAATCTGTGTAACTGGATTCAGGGGTCCTTCATTTGGAAATCAAATATTAACAGAATGCATAAGTTATTAGAAGGAATTCTAATAAACAAGTAGACATTGAAGGTGCCAGTAAGACCAAAAACTGGAAACTACATTCCATGATACTGATTCAAGAGTTGGTTTCTCCGAATTTTTGAAACAGTTAATCCCATCACATTACACCATCCTCAAAATGGAGCCTAATAAGCCTAGAAAAATCCCCCCGGTCGAATCAAAGCATATAATGTAGTCAAGCGAGACTTGCAGCTCCAAAGCATACCAGATCAGTAATTTAGCCCCAAACCCCGTATTATTAGAACCCCGAAACATAACAGCCACACATAAGGGGTATTCAGAAACCCGAATAGATCGAATAAATATTCCAACCTGTCGCCTCCTAACCGCCGGTTCTCCGTAAAGACAATTGCAAATCATGTCGGAAAATCCTTCTTCTAAGACGCTGAATCGACCGGCTTCCTACAAAATCCTAGACCCTAGCTTCGCTGGCACGGGCCGGGCGATCTCGACAGATCGGGACCGGGTGTCACAGGGGCGGAAGGGAACGAACCGGCGCAGGTCTTCTCCTTGGTGAGCTTGTAGATAAGGACGCCGATGCCGAGCGCGTGCGCGGCCTCGGCGGCGACGAAGAGGTTGTCGTGGTCGTGGACGATGAAGCGGATGAAGACGAGCGCGGCCATGCCGGTGACCACGGCCAGGAAGGCCTTCACCTTGGGCGGCTGCCGCCGCACCCACGACGTCACCGCGCCGAGCGGCCGCTTCGTCCCCCTCATCGCGTCTCCCCTCGGTCGCCTCGCGCTCGCACCACCACCACCTCCGGTCCGGTCGAAGAACACGGTAGTGTTTTCTTATTAATTATTTTCTCCCTTATTTTTTTTTCTCTATCTTTCTGAGCGAGTATATTTGGTGGGGGCCTCGGATAGATCGGGGCGGAGTTATGGCTGCGTTGGTAACTTGGCCTTTTTGCCGTTTGGAGTGAGGCACGCGGGGTTAACGTGAGGCCTGTGCCATGGGAGATTTTGGCCCTCCAGTCTTCTATGTTTTGCCTCACATTTTACATTCCATGGCAACTTATCTCCAGATTATTATTCTCTTTTTTTTCACATATCCAATTTAGTATGGATTCATTGTTTCCTCCAGATAAAATGGTGTGGCAAAAAAGGAGGTATTCGCTTATGTTTTTATCGCATGTTTTACCTTCTTGGCAAATTATCTGTCGGCTATTCTTCTTCTTTCACGTAGCTAATTCTAGTAGCCATTTGTTGTTCCATCCCAGATAAATGGCACTAGTGAAGTAGTGCTCGGCTAGGTTTTGAGATTTTTGGTTGTCTACCGTCTACTCTTTTTGTAACGAGATGAAAAATATATGCTTGATTGCAAATGCTAAAGGTGTTAAGATGGTCCGGATAAGATATCATGACCAACAAAAACCAACAAAAGGATACAGAGAGCGTAGATGCCATGGCAATAAGACGATGCATGTCATCAAATCAAGAATAGAACTGTAGCTCTAGATTATTCTCCTCTTTTTTCATAAATCCAATTCTTCTTTCTTTAGGGATTCACATGGCCAATAATCCTAGTAAGTAACAGCTGTTCACTGTTCTCTCCCAGACAAAATGGAAGTGACCAGAAAGAGGAGGTGTATGTTTTTACCTTCCATGGCAAACTCTCTCTCTCTCTAAAATTAAATTGCGTAGTAGCAATTACTTCCTCCATTTCGTTATAAAATGGTAGTGGCAAACAACCAAGAAGATGCAAAGCACCTGCTTAGCAGTTAGCTATCGAGGTTGCATCTATCATCTAATGCGAAGTCTAGCCATAATGTAAAAATAGATGCTATATTACAAGTTACAGTATACAGAGATGCAAATGAAGATATTTAGATTCTCCCTCCGTTCTAAAATGTAGGATTATTTTATTTTTTCTGATAGTTTTTTCTATGCATCTAGATATATATTTATATCTAGTTGTATAGTAGATACTATAAATTTAAAAAATCTAAAACGACCTACATTTTAGAAGAAAAAAGGGAGTATTAGACTAAGATACCACGCTGTCAAAGTAGAATGAGTATACAGTAAAGAGATGAGGAGACTGGGAAGACGATGCGTGGCATCGATGGAGATGGAGCAAGTATCGGCACAGGGAGGGTAGATGGTGGACATGCGAGGAGCCATCAGAACATAGCAGTGGTTGGGGTAGCGAGTTTGCATCAAATGCTTTGACGGTAATCAACTCTTCAGCTATTGAGCTAGGCAGGAATACGATACGTACCGCGCCCATATCACATTGCACTGTCTGGTTAGTTGGTACAGTGCAGTTAGGGCTCTAAGTGTAGTTACCTACATTTGTAACCTTCTCTCGCGCGACAGTGACAGTGCGTTGGAAACAGGCTATGAAAATGCGCAATGGCCCCCTCGTTACACGTTGTCTATTGCCTTTTCGTTTCTAACTATGAGATAAAGGGATCAGTACTGAAAGAATATCCGTGAGCATTTGTGTAGGGCCTTTGCTGAATCGACATAAACTTGGTTTCTGAATGCTTCGATCATCAGCTTGGTGTTACAAATTCAGAGATATCGGTGGGACTAGAGCATCTCTACCACTAATAAGGCTATAGTGTCCTCGTTGACCCCCGTGGCTCTGCCGGCGGAACCATGGCTCGGCCCCCGCCCACCCACGCGCGCCAAACCGTACTCTTCCAGCCCCACGCGACGCCCTCCGCCGACCTCCCCGACATCGCGGTGCGGATGCGGTCGCCGAGCCCGCGGATACGCAGAGCCGCCGCTGCCACGGCCAACGCGCGCCCGACTTTTTGGGATTCCCCTTTTTGCGGAGCCGCCGACGCCCAACTCCTAGCCGCGGATTCATCGAGCCGCCGTCGCCACAACCAGCGTGCCCCGCGCCCTGGGGCCCGATGGCCCGCCCCCTCCCCCGCCGCCACCGCCGCGTCCACCGCCCTCCGCGGCCTCACCACCAAGGTCGAGGTCGTCGAGATCGACCTCACCGAGGAGGACGCCGCGGCCTCTAGGTTCCCCGCCGTCTCCCCGTCGGTCGAGGTGCGAGGAGGCCATCCACGGCGTCATGGTGGGGCGCGCCACCCCGACTAGCTCCGCTTCATGCCAGGCGGGTCCTTCTTGGTACCCCCGCTGCGGTGGGCGCAGGCCTAGCGGTGCGACAGTTCACCTCGCTGCTGGCGGAGGATACTGGTGAGCTCGATTGCTTTTGCTTTCTTCAATTTTATGCACTACCGCTTCGTTGGTAGGAGATTAGGCTTGCTTGTTAGAAAAAAGATCCTGAGTTTGGTAGCTGTTTTCTCAATACTTCTAAAAGATAAGGATTTCTCTATCTTCACGAATGTAGCTGGAAAAGTTGCCTTTGTAAATTGGCTTCAAACTGAAGTTATGGTACTGACCTTTCAGTTGGGTTGAAGTGTGAGAAATGGATACAGGATGATTAAAGCAACTCAGAAGAGTCAAAATATGAAATCACGGTTGAACCGTTTGATTTTTTGGCCGAGCATCGATTGGCCATACCCATTTGCAGAGGGCAAACAATTTGTTTTAACCATAACAGCTGGTCTGGAAGACTACCATGTCAATGTTGACGACTGACATGTTACATCGTTCCCTTGCTGCACTTTGAGTAGTTATGATACCTTGTACAGACTGCTAAATTGTTTCAATGCTGTCCCAAGATTTGATTTCCTAATGGTGGATAATTGTTCTCTTGGCAGAGTTACAATCTAGAGGATGCAACAGAATTGTCTTTGAGAGGAGACCTTGCTGTCTTCGCTGCTAATTTGCCCACTTCACCTCCTGGTTTTGCTCCATAGAGTTATGTTGAGATGTCGAAACAGTGGAAAGCTTCACCCTTACCAACTGAACCTGTGGAGCTTTTTATTGGCATCCTTTCAGCTGCAGAAGCCTGAAGATTCCAAATGCAAAACAGCAGAAGCGGTCCTTGGCACTGACCGCGGCGGAAGTTCGAGCGACCATGGCACCTACCTTGCGGAATGTCCGGAACCAGAGGTGGCAACTGTTGCGAGGTACTACGATTCGTTTATCTTCTTTTTCTTCCGAAGTCTGAATATTTGCGTAATTGTGTGCCCCCGCTATTATTTTTGTTCACCTCAAGGTCAATTTGTCTCTAGAAAATTCTTGAATGTGTTAGTCGATAATGCAATGGAAGATTCGTTTCATTCTAGGTGACTGACTTCTTGATGAATTTGCATTGCACTGAAACAATTACACTTATTTAGAGAAGAACACAAAATAGTTCATGTAGAATGCAAATTATCTTGTGCCTGTTTCAAAAAAAATAAGGTAGCCATCCAGCATTTACTAACATAACAAAAAGTGATATGAACTTCAGTTGGGCGCATATATAATGCATTTCACTAACTAAGCATCAGGAAAAAACCATTTTATGCCAGTAGCTGTGTTGCAGATTCACAATAGTTTGAGTCCAATACTCACTTCTGTACCTTTAGTTCCTTTCAGGAAGTTGTGGTACTAAGGGAACAAAAAACACCATCCAATGGCACATTGGGTCTAAGAAAAGCCATGTATGCCAATAGCCGTGTTGCATATTCACTATAGTGTGTGTCCAATGCTCACTTCGATGCCTTTAACTCCTTTCAGGAAATTATGGTACTAAGGGAACAGAAAACACCATCCAATGGCACACTAATTGAGCATCGAGTGGTCTAAGAAAAGCCATGTATGCCAATAGTCGTGTTGTAGATTCACTATGTCACCTGAGCATTTCAGAAGCCGCACTACAGCCCTATGTTTGTATCCATTTCATTTTTTTAATCAAATACTAATGAAGTACTCAAATACTACTGAAAGCTGACAATGTACAGTGCACTTAAGCAATGCCATCTGTTTGAATAGATTTAGGCATATGTGCCAACTATAGTTTGAGGCCAATGCTCATTTCTGTGCTTTTAACTCCTTTCAAGAAATTATGGTACCAAGGGAACAGAACACACTATCCAATGGCTTTATATAATAGCTGTTATCTGCATCTGTTTTTAAGCACATAAACAGATACACCAAGCCTTTCAAAAAATTATGGTACCAAGGAAACAGAACACACTATCCAATTGTTGTGTATTTTTAGGATGGTAAATTTTTTTTGTGATAGTTTCAGGACGTAGATGATCAGGTCTAGGTACAGTTCCTAACATTTATCAATTCAAACCAATGTGAACACGTGTATCCTTGACAATTTACATTGCTTCTAATCTGAAAAAAATGCTTTTCTTGTACTTTCATTCAAAATATGGCAAATAAACTATTAGTTTCTGCTCATCAAAATATTCATTTACTCCTTATTCTGTCAAACAGGCTTACACATATCTGGATGAGGCTCATAGCATTGGTGCTGATACAGACCTATGGCTTTCAGATGATCAACGGTATTATTATCCACTAAAAGATTAATCAGGATCTGAGATATATGGGTTATCTTCAGAGTTGGTTGCTGAGTAGAGCTCATTTCAGACCATAATATGAAAAAAGGTACTTCCTCTTGGACTTTAGATTTTGGCCTCGCTGATTACCGAAATGAAATGTCACAAGATGCTATGTTTATATTGTTAGAATATGATTTTGAAAGAAGGTGCATTGTCTAATTTGTTTTATTTTATGGTTTGCTGCAATTCTCAGTCGGAGTGGAGGAGAGAGCTAAAGGGGCTGAGAACCAAACTTCTACGCTATTAAGCAGTTTTAATTAAGTGTTGGTTGCTTTAGGCCGAGAACCAGACTTCTTCATCTTATTAAGCGGTTGAAGTTACTTGAGAGATGGCATCAGTTTACTGGAGTCACTTGCAAGGACATCTTTACTTCCTTTTGCTCCTTTATACCCTGCATAACTGTATCCTGAATTTGATACTTGTTAGTTAGGTTTTGGAGTGTTTTCATTTACTCACTTTGTAAAATCCAGCTTTAGGAAATAAAAGTTCGATACTCTGTGTTAAGCATGTACTGGCTACTAGGAGAGGATTTAAATGATTCTCTGGTAAACATTGTAGGATTGTGGAGGACTTCAGAGAATAAGTTCTTTGCCGTGCCATTAACTCTTTTGATTGTTTGATTGCATTATCAAATATATATCACCGTAGCGTTAGCACGGGTATTATACTATTATGTAAAAAGTTGATGTTTTTGAATCTCAGTTTGTGTCAAAACATCAAATTGCTAAGATGAACTCCATGTTGCCCAAACTTTGTGTATTAGGCTATTTTTTTCCCCGCCCGTAGCAACTAAACCTAGTACATCCTGAAGACCTGAACTGACCATTTCGATTACAGAACACGCCTCAAGCCGCGGCTATGCATCGTGCATGGTCAGAGCATCAGATCAACATCGCCGCTCGTTTCACAGGGCCTCAGGGGCCAGGGGGGGGGGGTGAAGTGTGCAGGTAAGCAGGTTACTGTGTCCCTCATCTGATGGGTCAAATCCATCAACCATGAACTGGAGAACGTCTTGCTGGGCTCAGTTTCGCTGTTCTTCGAAGTTCAGAGCTATGCGGTGAGAGGAGCGAGGTGGCATGCCAGCAAGGAGCTAGCCCAACACGTGGGACTGCGGGAGGACTCTTGGACCTAATCACACGGGAACACCCCCCCCCCCCCCCCCCCCCCCCCCCCCCCCGCCTTCTTGTTGCGTGCACCGGTGCACGACTCCAAAGTTTTGGTCAGTAGTTTGGACTTTGGCGCATATCAGTCGCAGAGGGAATTTTTGAAGGAGTATGCATACCGTGCTCTTTGGAAAAGCTGGGTACGAAATCTTAGCTCTCTCAAGGTCCTCCGTGGACAGAAGCAAAGCATTGGCTGGAGATTCTCAAAATTATTTGGATGAATGTTTTGCTTTGGTTCCAACTTCCAATTGCTTTATGACAATTGGAGGCAATATCTTCGTTCTCTATCTTTAAGATTTAAAAGTGTTACGATCTAAAGCTGTAAAAAACGCAACATCCAATCATGTATGAGAAAAGTATGGTGTTTTTAATGTGGGTTAAGCCCATCTCATAGGAGAAAGAAAAGCATTAAAAATCATTTAATATATAGTTTAGTTTATATCATATAACCCCTTTTCGGAAAACTCGGAACGCATAGTTGCATGTGAGTTGTGTAAACCATAGTAAACTTAGTAAAATCATTTTCGATGGAATTCGCTCACTCTCTAGTCATGTCCTAAGCATTTATTAATTCTACCAATTTAAAACTAGAAAACTTTTTTTTGAAATAAAAAAATAGAAAACTAGATGTCTTAAATTTTCGGAAACCAGATAGTATTTAAGAAAATAGAAAACAAATAACTCAAAACAGCGAGGTGGTAAAGCGAAAATACCCGCCCGGCCGCCCGTCTTCTCCCACCGGCCACGATTCCTCCCCTTGCAGCCTCCCCGAATCTCTCCTTCCTTCCAAATGCTTCTACACCGCCACCGCTTCGTCCCAATTCCGTACCACCACGACCACCCATCCCACCGATTGCCCGCCATGGACGACGACGACCCCTCCGCCGCCACCGACTCCTCCTCCCCCACCTACGACGAGACCTTCTTCGATGCCCTTGATTCGCTCCCCTCCGCCTCCCCTCCCCCTCCTCCTCCCCACACCTCCTCCTCCTCCACCCTCCGCCGCCGCCCGCGCCGTGCAAAAATTCAAAAGCAGCCCGACCCCCTCCCTTCCCCTCCTCCCTCGGCGTCCGCAGCCACCTCCACCGTCACAGCCGTCGAAGACGAACCTCTAAAGCCTGACTCATCCGAGGCCACCAGCGCCGCTCCCCGCACGGACCCGCCCCCCGTGGAGGAGGAAGGGGAGGAGGAGGAGGAGGCGCACGAGAAGGCCAAGTATGCTGATGTTGAGGCGGAGGCGCCTGCACCGACACCATCGCCGGCCCCGAGCATTCTCGAGTACCTCGCCGTGCTCGTCATTAAGGCGGTGGTCTTCCAGGTCAGCGCGCTAATCAGCTGCCTAACGTTCCCGGTCCGGCTGCTGCAATGGTGGTTCTTCTTCGTGACCGACCCGCTCGGTCTGGCCCGGCGAGCGAGGGCGTGGGCGCTCGGTTTGGCTGGGGACGCCGCGGGCGCTCTGACCGCGCGGCTTGGAGGTGGGGATGGCGTGGGGAAGGTGGCGCAGAGGCTGTTGTGGGGGTCGCTCTGGGCTGTGTACGTCTGTGTGGTTCTGTGTGCGCTGCTGGTTATGGCGTTCCTGGGAGGGGGCCTCTTGGTGGGAAGAATTGTGGAGAAGCCTGTTCAGGTGACTGAGACCCTGAATTTCGATTACACCAAGCCTAGCCCAATGGCATTTGTATCGGTGCCGCGGTTGGTGCCGCCGAATCAGCGAATGCAGCTTGAGGTATCGCTGACACTGCCGGAGTCTGATTACAACCGGAGGCTCGGTGTTTTCCAGGTATTTTGTTGTGGGTTCTTGCGAAAGCAGCTTTGCATGTTAGTTCCCTTTGATGAAAGTAATCATTCACTGCCGAGAAAAGGAATGACATCTGAATGAAACTTTGCAAATCAGTGTAGACAAGCATGTTTTCGCATTTTATCTTGTAGTTGCATGACATGCTTGATTAATGAGAAGATACATTTCTGTACTCTATCATTCATTGAGGGGTTTAAATGCTTGATAAATAGACATCACTTTAGAAGGGTCTGTGACATGCATTTTCAACTGTAGTGCTGGGGATTGCATTATATGCACTCATTTATAAATTTGTCCCCTAGTTACGCTATGTTCATTAGCTACCGAGAAAAAGAATTGCATCTGATTGGAGCCTTGTGGATGAACTGATGGTAACAATGTTGGCTGAAGCATGCTTCTGCATTTCGTCTCATAGCTGCATACTTAACTAATGAGAAGATAACAATAGTGAACTCTGTTGTGATTTGAGGGGTGCTGCATAAACATTTGAAAAGATACCTAAACTTAGAAGGGTCTATCTGTTCAGCTCTGTACTTTTGTGACTTGCGCAGTTCGACAGGTCACGCTAAGTTGGAGTTTGCATTCCGCATACTCATATCTTTGAAGCCATTCATTAGCTGTTAATAAAAGAATTATATTCAATTGAAGCTTTGTAGATGAATCGATGTTAGTAACGTAGGCTGAGTTATGCTTCTGGATTGCAGCTCATATGTGCATAGTGTACTTTACGATAAGGTAACAATTTAACCTTCTGCATTGAGAGGTTCTATTTAAATTTCTGATTAAAATATTCCAGGAGTGGAATCATTTAAATTTGCTTTTGTGGTTCCTTGGCCTGCATTGTAAACTGGGCACATCATGTAGGGGTTTGCATTGTGACAGCTCACACGGAGTTGTGGTTTGCATTCTACATACTCATCTCTTTGGAGACATTCATTAACTGTTAAGAAAAGAATGATATCCAGTTGAAGCAGTATAGATGAATTGATGTTAAAAATGTAAGCATCATATTTGTGTAGTATACTTGATGATAATATAACACTTGTGACCTCTGTTCTGCATTGAGAAATGATGATTAAAAGATACCAGGAGTGGAACAGTTTGTGTTCAGTCATGTGGTTCCTTGGCCTGCACTTTGAACTGGACACATGACGTTTGGGTTTGCATTGTATAAACTGACTATGATTTCAATCTCATGCGCATCCTCCATTGTGCTCAGGTAAAGGCAGAGTTCCTATCTGCAGACGGCAAAGTGATCTCAACATCGAGTCAACCATGCATGCTTAAGTTCAAGAGCGCTCACATGCACTTCATAGAGACATTTCTTCGAAGTGTTTCCCTCTTGTCTGGCTACTCCTCAGAATCCCAGGTTATTAGACTAAAAATGAGGGGTATCACTGAGGGTCTGAAACCAACAACTGGAGTGAGGATAGTCCTAGGACAAAGAGCAGAGTTTGGTCCTGGTGCGGGCATCCCGGAGATCTATGCTGCATCACTAAAGCTTGAGGCTGAACTCCCTCTTTTCAAGAGGTTACTCTGGAACTGGAGGTGGACCCTTTTTGTTTGGAGCAGTATGGGGCTCTTTGTTTTCGAATTGCTGTTTACACTTGTGTGCTGTAGACCTTGTATATTTCCCAGGAGCGGACACAATGTTGCTGCTCCATAGTCTAACTTATGTAATGTACAACGCAAAAATAAATGAAAAAGATCGTGTTGATGTGGTGCCATGGACCACTAGCCACTGATACAGGCATATGCAGCTATGTTTCAAGTTTTACCACCAGATAGTAGCATTGTCAGGGCTAGCAAGTTGAGTTCATTCAACCATCAGTCAGGGCTAGCAAGTTGAGTTCATTCAACCATCAAGAGATACACTTTTTTTTTTGAGGGGCATCAAGAGATACACTTGGTGTCAGGGGGGCAGAGACGACTGTCGCACATAAACGTGGATGATATGCAGTGCAGACAGCGATTCCCCACCCTTTTTCTAACTTCGCCATTCGACACGCTCGAGAGGAGTGGCCGATGCTGAAAGAAAAAGGTCAACAATAATGCGTGAGTGTGATGAGAAGTAAGCCATGGATGTGGATGATGGGAGGAACGGGAGGCGTCGGGCGCAACTTGGATTTCTGGAAGGCGAGCTAAAGGCCTCCGAAGCAGCCCTTGCCTGAAGCCATTCTTGTGCGCCTGTTCACGTGGTGGTCACCGGAGCTACAGCGGGGGCGGGGTCGATTGGTTGCTGCCGGTGCAGAAACGAGAGCCCCGGCTGTAGCGTCCCTGAAACCCTTGTACGCTGCCTGTGACACTGAGAAAGGTGTTCGGTTCAGGCGCATGGAAACGCACGGTGGTTGCTGATCTGGCTGCAGGCGCTTGGCGGGGCTGGTTACTTTTGAGTTTTGATCGATCGTGAATTTAAACGCTAATGGAATCTTAAATCTGTGTGGTTGCTCTTTGCTGCAGTGCAAGGAGGAATGCAAGTTATATTTATTTTAGGTTATTGGATCGACTAAAAAATTTGATAAAATGAATCAGGATGACATTATACGTAATTAATTTAGAAGGAGAAATGAACTAGGATGGTATGCCATCGTAATTATTTAGTTGATCCAGAAAATACCATTGGGTACCCACTTGCATCCCTAAATGCACGCGCTAAGGTTAAATCTCATGTCTCTCTTTAACTTTTTAACATTACTTCTGCACAAACTAGCTTGGACCAGGATATGCATATAGATGTGCAGTAACGTGTTGGAAAATTATCAGAAAGGAAGAAAAAGGTGAATTAAGAAATGATGTTGTCTCCGCTGCACTAGTTTCCGATAAGAGGTTGGTGCTCTCCATGTCAGAACAATACATGAGTATGGCATGCACCAAATTTTGGCAAAATAGTCAATATCGTCCTTGAACTATGTTGTTCGGCTCAATTTGGTCCCTGAACTATGAGTTGAATTGGACGTTTTCATAGTTCAGGATCAAATTGAGCTGAGCCCCATACTTCAGGGATGATTTTGGCTATTTTGCCCAAATTTTCTATTATTTTAAGTGTTGAAAGCGCTGCAACTGCTTCCATGCATACAAACCTTGTGATTTGCAGAGTACTGGGTCTATCATACATTCATACTACCTTATTATGGAGGTCCAGCACTGCAGCCGCGGCATGCGCAAACAATCTGCATGTATTGGTAGCGACTAGCAGAGTACGCTTGAAAGAAGTTAAAGAGAACCATGCATACTAAAAGAGTTCAAGAGGGCTAACATGCACTTCATAGAGACATTTCTCCGAAGTGTTTCCCTCTTGTCTGGCTACTACTCAGAATCCCACCCAGGTTATTAGACTAAAAATGAGAGGGGTATCACTGAGGGTTTGGAACCAACAACGGGAGATAAGCCTAGATCAAAGAGCAGACTTTGGTCCTGGCGCGGGCGTGCCGGGAGGAGATCTTGCTCCATCTCGTTTTCAGGAGATTACTCTGGAACCGGAGATGGACCCTTTTTGTTTGGAGAAGTATGGGACTCTTTGTTTTAGAATTGTTGTTTACACTTCGTGTGCTGACTGCTGAGACATTGTATATTCTCCAGGAGCGGACACAATGTCGCTGCTCTGTAGTCCAACTCATGTAATGTACAACTCAAAATAAATGAAAAGATCGTGTTGATGTGGTGCCATGGACCACTAGCCACTGATGCAGCAGGCAGTGCAGCTATGTTTCATGTTTTGCCACCAGATATATAGTAGCGTCGACAGGGCTAGCAAGTAACCCTTGCGGTTGTTGAGTTCATTCAAACCCAGCCGGTGCCAACCATCAAGAGATACATGATATGCAGGCAATAATTCTCCATCCTCTTTTAACTTGCCATTTTACACGCTTTGAGAAGGGAGTGGCGAGTGCTGAGATTAAAGGAAAAGGATTGATTTGGGAGTGGGGTGAGAAGGAGCCATGGATGGTGGAGGGAACGAGAGGCGTCGGGGAAGATACGGCCGCAACTTTGCTTTGTAGAAGTCGAGCGAGAGTAATTTATTGTAAACTTAAACTCTCTCTGCTTCCCTTCTTAAATGACAAGCAGTGCTCCTGCTACTTTTCAAAAAAAAAAAAAAAGTCGAGCGAGAGGCCACGGAAGCAGCCCTTGCCTGAAACTGTGTGGCGTGTTTGCTGTTCCAGCATTCATCAGAGCTACAAGAGGAGTAGGGCTGTTCATCAGAGCTACAAGACGAGTCTCGCCTGTAGCGTCCCTTCAAGCTTCAACCATGGTACTTTGCCTGCATCTCTATGTTGGTCGCTAGTCTCTCGCGTAGCTGTATCATTGATGTCCATGGCCTCGTAGTTCTTGGCCATTTTGCCTCACAGTGCAGCGTATAGCAATGAAGCATCAACGAAATTCATTCTACCTTTATTATTGCGGAATGGTAGTTGCACCTGATTTCTCTTTTTCTTTGATCTTATCACAAAACTCACACGGCATCTAAATTCTGAACCCTACATCAGCCAGGCGCTAATGTTGTCTGACGCTGCACAATTGTACGCTTGTTTTTCTTAAGTAGCGGTTGCATTCATTCAGTTCCTTGCTGTGATGTGCAGCTCCTAATTTCACCAATTCGGAAGTCCATTAGCTCTTTTGTTATGCAAAAAAGATCCTGTTGAATGCTGAAATTGGGGTTGTTTGTAATATTCTGGAGCTCCGAGGGCTATTCTGCAAAGCTGCCATTATATGGCTCATCCCGAACTCGGGAAGAAATAGAGAGTTCAGTTCTTATCCTTGGGAGAGAGCTAGGGTTAGGGAGAGGAGAGGAGAGGCTTAGATCCACCAAATTCATCCAATAGCAAGTGAAATCCGTGGGGGATTTGGAGCCTCCCCATCCTGGTTGGCTCCCACCTCTTGTATTGCTTCTTCATATAGTGGATTGCTCGCCGTCGTCCGTGGTTTTTCCCCGCAAGGGGTTTCCACGTAAATCTTGGTGTCTACACGATTCGGTACTTTTCCTTGCTATTTGTGTTGGTTAAGTCACCATCTTGCTTGCTATGGATCCATATCCCAAGTGGTTGCTTGTATGGATAAGTTAGCATGAGAGGCATATATGTGTTCTTTGATATGTTGATATAAGATGATGGGGATTGATGTTCTACTGAGCTAGCTGCTGCAAGTATCTTGTTGTTGGATCATTGGACAATTTGTGGTTTGGTGGTTTCAAGCATAGGTGTTATTTTATTTCTGCATGCAAGGTGTTCGGTGAAATACTTGTGAGAAGTTAGTCTGCTAATTTGAGTATTCCGCTGCTCCATTGTTTTCACGCTTGCAAAATGGTCTGTGCTACCCACCATCAAGAGGGGGTTCATTTGCACCGGGCCGGAGATGACCAGATCAAGTAAATAAATGCGGAGGATCTTCTGTGCAAGATCTACTAATGCACCCACACAGGCTACTCCTATTTAACACCTACCAACCATATGGTCTGTATCATGCACCCCATTTCAATTCACCACGGTACTGCAGCTGCTTACACACCAATCTGCATCATCTATTGGCAGCCACAAGCAAGAGCACGCTTGAGATAGAGGAGAGGCGAATGCTGATAGAGAAAATGATGTAGCAGACTAGCAGGAGCTATAGTGCGACAAGAGATAGCCATTGAGAGATGGAGGAGGGAACTGGAGGCGTCAGGGAAGAAACGACCACCTGCAGGTGGCGACTCCGAGGCCCGAGCAGGCACATTGTTCTTCGCTGATGATGCAGACTTGTCACCGTATTCAGTGGACACGCCTGATCCTCAGCAGGGGGCGGGGGTTGTATGGGGGACCTCATCCCAAGGAGCTGGTACAGGGGAAGCAAAAAGATAGTAACCGTCACCGTACCATAAATTGGTGGGTGCGAGTTGGGACAAGGAAAGGACATGGAATATGGATGGTGTACATGTAGGTGTGGCATGCACGGCGAAACCGCAAAAGAGAGCATTGGCATGGGTAGCGAGCTCCGCAGGACGTAGGAGCAGGACCTGTGACAGCGGGGCTGAGAAGACTTTGCTGCACAGGGAGCATGGAGATTATCTTTCTATTAAGTTTACAAACTTCATGACCTCTTCCTGAACCAAGATGTAGGTTTTGTTTCTTGTGCTAGGAACACGACCATCCAGGTATGAGCGCAATGCGTCAATTGCTTTCACGTTAAGAGTGTACGATCTCTGCAAAGAGTAGCTCTTAGGCAGCACGTGGTGGGTAGGAGGAGACATGACAATCTTTTTGTAACCTCATGTGAAGTTTGAACTATTTACTTCCAATTAAACTGGCAGAACTCCTACCATTTTACCTTTAAAATTAGGAGTAAGTCCATTTTAGACATATTTTTTGAACGGGCCGCAAGAGTATTATCATAAAATTCTATTAGGAAAGAGAAAAATCACAAAAGAGTGGAGGGGAATTACAATGAATAAAACACCAACTAAAAGAGAGGAAAAACTAAAACCGCTAGCAACTATTTTAGGCACTTTAAATGTATTGTTTGCCTAATTTTGACCATAAACTCTAATACCATCTAAATTTAGCGCTCTAACTATCAACATTCAATGTCGTCTAATTTTGACAGCCCCAATCTTGTTTTTTCTTGGTTTCCTAGGGCTCCTCCAAAATGGCATTATTTTGACAACTAGGCCACGAGAAGAGAGTGAATGATAGTTGGTTCTTGACCACGTAATAGCCTTGGTGGAAAAAAAACTCTGGTACGTCACTAAAAACAACTAATAAATAGGCTAAAGGGTCAAAATGGAATGGTATTGAGAGTTGAAGTACCATAGTTATACGGTACTGAAGTTTAAAGTCAAATTTGACAGTGAGAAGAGTAGTGCATCAGATATGGATTTTATTATAAAAATAATGTTGATATCGTCTTCTTCAATCTAATCATATAGGCAAGTATAAAATGCAAGCATTTGCAACACTTGCATAGATAGAGGGGTATTATTTGATAGCAACAACCTACTAAGAAGACGGAGGAAGAGGAGGATGAAGATGCTAGCGAAGATGATGTGGTGAGATCCATTGGGAATGAGGGGCATTTGGGAAGAAGCCAGCACGATGCTCCAAACTCCTGCAACTCCTGCCACTCTTTGGCGGGTACTCTCTGATGCATCACTCAGCACCCCTGATGCTCTTGGCTACTTGTATTCCATCTCAAGAAATTTATGATGTGCCTTCTAATTCTCTACAGCAAAAATACTCTAGAGGTTAGCGAGTACAAATCAAATTAATTCATTCACACTGGCGTCGTACTTGGGTCATTTTTCTCGGTATAGTTCGGATTACGAAAGAACTTTGGAATTTTGTTGAACTATCTTTTCATGCATGGTTTCAAGCAAGACCTCTGGGATGACGTCATCATGGACCGTCGCGCTTTGCCTCCAAGGAAGCTCTCGTGGTCATTTGAAAACTACTGGAGCACACCTCCGTCAAAGTTATAAGACCGGTCAGCTTGCCCCCACAAAACTGATAGATTTGTAATTTAAAATTGATAGATTAGTAATTTCCCTTATTTAGACCGAAACTGAAAATAAATAGTTTTGAGCACCAGAATTCAGAACTGCTGCTCAACATTGATCGCTGCTGCTAGATAAAATTACAGTTCCTTCTATGACCAATCTCAGTATACAGTTTTATTGCACAGTTATTCAAGACTAAGAGCTTGGTAACTATATTTTATAGTGATAAAATTCTTCTTTTTATCTCTCCTCATAATGTCATTACTGATATAGCATATTATTTAATACTCATAAAATCCTAATGAAATTTTCATTGAGACTAGCCTAACTTCATCCTCATGCAAACGCTACTAGCTTCCTCCCGCTCACACGTGGAGTATCTACACGGATCGAGGCCTTTATTGCTTTATCATTGTGCGTGGCGTAGTCCATTCTTGTTTGAGTTTTGCACGCCGAACTAATATGTTTACACATCAAGGGCGGGTCCAGGATTTAAAGTTTGGGTATTCAAAATTTTGAAATGACGAAATTTTTTGTTTCGGTAGACTAAAGTACAAATTCATACCACATAATTAAGTGCTAAGATCAAAGTATTTATCATAACTTGTTCGACACGGAGATAAAAGATGTACTAAACGACCAACGTATCCAAGTTGCAGCATATGAAATAAAACAGTACGCAGGGGCAAGGCAGAGGCAGGATCCACGTTTAGGGTGTTTTGGGCCTCCGAACTGGGCCTTGAGGAAGGGGGATAGTGGGCCGTTTCAGCCCAAAACGTTATTTTACACTGGAAGGCCTGTTTTGTGGTGTTTTTTTCTATTTTTTGGTTACATATACATGGTATATACTATGTATATGAATTTTTTTGCTAAAAATTTTGGGCATTCAACTGAATACCCATGAATACACATGGGGCCCGCTGCTGTTTAGTGTAGGCGATGTGTTGGGCAAGGGTGCCTGAGTGGCTGAGTTCGGACTTGTGTTGAGCCGGGATTGATTGGCATGGTACCTCCGTTTACAACGAACTTTGGGACACTGGGAGCAAAATGCTACTAGGATTCAAAGCTTTAGAGATCATCAAGCACCCTTGGTAGTCTAAGACCTGGGTTCTACTGATTGATTGTCTTCTACATGATTGTGTGTATGTGTGTGTTGTGCAGATGCTTCCACAGTTCCATCATTTGCTGCAGCCTCTTACTCTCTGACTCTCAGATGTACTACAGACGTTTATGGAGAGACGATGTAATGCTTCGTCCGAAAAATGACCACACTAATTAAACTCATACATGCTTTCTGTCTCTGCGTGATACATTTTATGATGAACTGAGATCTGTTTTTGTTTTTAGAACATGGACAGTGTGATGCACCTCTTGTTTATGGAAGCATGGAGGCAATTTACTTAAACTGTAATCCTCTTGTTTCTATACATGCTACCTATTATCATGGGAGGATATCATGGAGGGACAGTTTGCTGCACCTCAATCCTCATCCTTCTCCTTTGCCTACCACACTAAACTGAGCAAGCAGCTTGCAATGTACCTGGCCTTACCTAGCCACAAATCTTGTCTGATGCTGCACTGAACACACTAGTATGGGTAGAGGTGCAAATTGGTGATCCTTAGGTGCACCTCCAACCCTCTTTAGCTCAATTATTTGTACTGCTTCTCCATTGAGATCTTATTTTGGAGAAATACTACAAATAATTGAACTAAAGAGGGTTGGAGGTGCACCTAAGGTTGAGTTCATTGTTGCCAACCATCAATAAGCGATCAAACGCATTTGATGTGAGATATACAAGGACCGAGAAGGATCTCCTGCGCATCATATATATAATGACGCACCAGCTCGACATACAATACAACCACACCTTAACTAAACGTGCCATTTCACCGCAGCACTGCAGCTACATGCACATCACTCGCATCTACTGGTAGCAACGGGCAGGAGCACGCTTGAATTTCCATCTTAATACAATGATGTGCAGCTCTCCTACGTATTAGAGAAAAAAAGAAGCACGCTTGAAAGAAGAGCGCAGGAGAGGCAGGCGCCGAAAGCGAAGGGTCTGGGAGTGTTGAAAGGAAGTATCGGTGGATGAATGGCGGAGGGAACATGAGTTGTTGGGGAAGAAACAACCACTTCTCCCCCCTTTGCATCTCCGACCTTCAGAACTTGTCACAACCAAAGACCATATTGCATTATGACTTACGAGAGCTCTCTGGTTTGTTGGACTTCATCACCAGAGCTGTAATTGGGAACTAGCATCAGTACGAGTCGAGGTTTTGGATCTTCATGCTGCTGTTGATCACTCAAGATGATGATGAGTATTAACCATGTAACAATGTTGTTTTCGCAATAATATCCAAGGCAAAATAAATGTTCTCTTGTGTTGAAACAATACATCTCTTGATGGATATAGGCCAGCACGTAGAGTACTCATTTTGGCATGTCCTCAATTTTTTTTCTTTAAGTACTTCCATGAACAGACTTAGGAATCAGTACGTACGGTGAGGTCGGTTGCCTTTCTTCCTTTTCTATTTACACTTTACAACAACGATAATATATCATGCCATTACATCTCCAGCCACCACGAAGTGGATCATCTACACACAATGCATGGGAAATGAACTTGGGATCATACGACCATAAAAAACTTGTTGGGTTTTTTATGAAAAAAAAGAAATATTTCTGGCCTCTGCAACATGTGTGGGGGATTGAAGCGATCATTTCCAAATTAATTGAGAAACCACGTCATTGCCAGCTTGATAACTGCTCATGAATGTTGAGACCTCCGATCCCCTGCGAGGTACTAACAGTCACTCATATTGACAAGCACTCATATTGACAACCACTCATATTGATAAGCCCTAAATGCAAATGCATGAACCCACCAAATACAAATACCCACCGTCACAGTGCTACGTACTACCAGTTTGGTAGGAGCAAATAAGAAGATGGATGAGAAAAAGCATAGAGAGAAGCAGGGAGGAGGAGGTGGTGAGATCCATTAAGAGTGGGAAGCGTCAGGAAACAAGAGAACGCGATTAGTTCCATTTCCCGTTGAAGCCCAATCCCTCTAGGTCGTGTTGTCATGCGACTCATGCGATCAACTCTCCAGCTTACAAAGAGCTGATGGCTAATTGTCCAGCTAGCATTTCCTCCCGTAGCCTCTAATTAAGATTCCTCTAGGTAATCCCCGACCAATGGCGCTAGGTCCTTGACTATCTGAATGCATCGATCAGAACTACTAATTATTGGCCTTGGGTGTTTCAGAGCACGAAAATGTTGGATTTGGAGCAGCCGAGCAGGGTACATGGCCTGTAGGCTGTAGGGCGCTGTTGTTCAGAATCTTCTAGGAGAGAGTTAGCTCTGTTGCTGAACATATGTTGTCGTCAATATTTTGAGAACTGTATAAAATAACCTATAAAACCGCTGATGCTTACCAATATACTTACTCTTAATTTGTCCTTAATTCCTATTGAAGATTCTTCGTCTTGCGCTGAGAGTAGGCGCCGTGCGGAGTTCTCTGCTCCCGGCATAACACTCGAGAGGTACCAACCAGTGTACCACATGGCTAGGCTAAGGAGAGAGAGAGAGAGGGAGCATGATACGTGTCGGCCGTCACGCGGATCGATCGTCTCCCATTTGCATCTGGATTCCTGCAGGGTCACAGCGTGGACTTCGCCTATATGCTGGCTTAGCCCACACGCAAGTCAGCTGCAAAACAGTAGCACTGACTGAGCACATCTGAAATGTTTTTTTTCCTTGCCGCTGGGATGCATCCCCAAATTTCTAGGGATCGATCGCCCTGATCCAACGCCACATGCATCCCGTTGCGAACTTGCGAAGGCACGGAGCCACGTGCCCTCATTCGAGCTGGCGAAAAAAAATCCTCTGGCCCGTCGCAGAGTCGCCGTCGCCAGTTCAGCTCAGCGCTAACCGGGGCGGATGGATTGGACCGCGGACGAGTGTTACACTTACAGCCCATCGATCCCTGCGATCACACGCCACGACCCACCTCACCTGGCACAATTATGCTGTTTATCTGTGGTAGAATGACGATCTGAGATCCCGTTGATCGTCTAGGTGCCGTCAGGATAATCACATTGACACACCTGGCGATGATAATATTCTAGTATTGTTGTTACTAGCACCCTAGATAGGACTCTGAATCTCTGATGAAGTTCAGACAACACGATCAGGTCAGGTCAGGCCATTAGCATTTCGCGGTCGACTGATGCGGCCGTGGCAGCTCGCGGTACGGTCGTGCTCGCGATAGCCAGTCGCTGTTTGCTGCGCGTGAAAGGCTACGGTGAAACAGGACAGGGCAGCGCGCGCCTTGCCACTTTGCCAGCCAGCTGCCCAGCTCCAGGACGATCCTGCTCCTCGCCGTGCAACGCGACGCACGGCGGCACGGGTCCTTGGCTGCGGTGGTGCACGGTGCGCGCGCGTCGAAAGGCCAACACGACCGCGCCCGCGGCTGGTCACTCGCAGCACAGCACAGAGGATCCATCCTCCCGGGCCGACGCGGCCGCTCTCGTGTCGGTGCCCGACGCCTCACCGCTCGCCACACGCCCACAACCACCTCACCCCCACCCGCTCCGCTCACTGCCGGCGCTGGCCCGCCGCGCCCATCATGCCCGAGCGGGCCCACGGACAGCGACCCCAAGGCTTCCCGCTCACTCCTCCGCGACCGTGCACCCAACAATTCCTTATTACTCCGCCTAGTCCGCACACCGCGGCCACCAACCAACTCGGCCGGCCCACGAGCGAAGCCGCGAGCCCATCCGCCGAAACGCCCGGCTGCCGAGCTACTACCGAGCTGCCGAGACAAGGCGGCGGCGGCGGCGGCGGCGGGAGGTCTCGACCTACCCCCGGCACTCGCGGAGGCGGCCGGACCGGCGAATGCGATAGGAGGCGGCGGGGATGGGGTCCAAGTACACGCGCGGGTGCTGCGGGTGGCTGATCGTGGCGCTGATTGCGGTGCTGGTGGCCACGGCGGCGATGTTCGCCATCATGAAGCGCAAGCCCGGGGGGAGGGGGCACCACATGAAGCCGCTCCCCGTGCCGGGGCCGCCGGGGGCCATCGACTCCAAGTACGGCGACGCGCTCGGGGTCGCGCTCCAGTTCTTCCAGGTCCAGAAGTGTGAGTAGCTAACCCAACTGCTTAACTAGCCAATGCAATGCTTTCGCGATTCGGTGGCTTCCGCTTTCAAAGGCCGCGACGCCTTTCTGGCGCCTGGCGCCGGAGGCCTTACCGCCTCTGAGGAAGCTCATTTTGCGTGTGTAGATGTGGCTTCTCCACGTTTGGAGGTGGCAAGACTGGGCATTGACTGATTTTGGTGTTTCGTAGACTCCATTTCTGGAATTCTACCTATGAATTCCCAGTAGGGAAGCCTTTACTAGTCGTGGTAGAATCTTTACCAATTCCGGTTACCTTTTCATAGTGGTTTTGACTCTTTGAATTGGAATTGCTTCACCAAATGCCGTAGAATTTGCTCCTTCCTTGAGCTGTCTTGGAGTTGTTGGACATTGTGGCCTCCCAAATCTCACTCGATCTTCTCCTCCGGCTGCCAAATTGGCCGCTTTGATGTATGTGTTGCTGATTTTGCTGTGGAATTGGTGCCTTGGTGGCTTCAGTTTCTAATTATGTCCCTCGAATGTTGAATGAGCAAAATTTTGGTAACACTTTGCTACTGATTTGATTTGATTTGATTTAACTGAACCTGGCCCTTTCTATTGCTTCTGTGCAGCGGGGAAGCTGGAGAACAACCAGATCCCGTGGCGGGGGGACTCAGCACTGACTGATGGGAAGGAAGCGGGGCTGGATCTTTCCAAAGGAATGTATGATGCTGGGGATCATATCAAGTTCACCTTTCCGATGGCGTTCACTGCGACTGTGCTTGCCTGGTCGGTTCTGGAGTATGGGGATCAGATGAGCGCGGCGAAGCAACTGGACCCTGCACTCGATGCGCTCAAGTGGATTACAGATTTTCTTATCGCTGCACATCCGTCTGACAATGTGTTATATATTCAGGTTAGAGTTGCTTATTATTTGTTTATATCACTTGGATGTCCTTTAAGCATATGCATTACGAATTACGAGCTATATTTAATTAAAAGTTGATCCCATCCTGCCCTGCATCCTAATGGTTATTGAATAGTATGGGTATGCGGTTTGCTTGAAGTATGGATGGGTATATTGGGGCCTGATGGCATTCCAGTTTTTCAGTTGAGGCAAAAGTTTGGTTGGTTAGGAAGCAAGAACCCAGGTCATATGTCATGATCCAGACACCTAATAGTTGGTAGGTACTTTGTTGTCTGGTTGGTATGCTTAAACTGACACATTTGTTGTGATCCTTGGCTATTGATTGGGATAGGGGCAGGTTCATTGTCCCATTTCCTTCTATTTTGTCTGATAGCCTAAGGGAAATCGATGACTTGTACGTGGGGTGGCAGTCCTATGGTCCTATATCATGAATTGGGGTGAAACTGGAGCATGGAAGTTGTAGACCCTCGAGGGAAGGGTGCAACGGGTGCATGCATTTGCAATGTGTGTTCGGATGTAACATATAAGGTGTGAATGTGTGATACCTGAATCATAATATATAATACTATCGTATTCCCCTAATACAATTGTCATGTATGCACTCTGGTATATATATCCAATTTGTTTGTTTGAGTATTCTGATAAACTATAATTTGGGTGGGCAAGATCAGGTTTAGCGATATTGCAATGCAACAGACACACCATTTTCATTTTGTTTAACCATGTTAACTAACTTTTTGAGGATCGTTACTAGGTTGGTGATCCTGATCTGGACCACAATTGCTGGGAAAGGCCGGAAACAATGACTGAGAAAAGACCACTCACACAGATTAACAAGAAGTCTCCTGGATCAGATGTTGCTGCTGAGGCAGCAGCTGCTATGGCAGCAGCTTCAATGGTCTTCAAATCCAGTGATACTACGTATTCTGATGTGCTTCTTCAACATGCCCAGAAGCTGTTTACTTTTGCTGATACTTATAGAGGCCTCTCAAGTGAAAGTTATCCAAAGCTCCAAGACTTCTATAATTCCACTGGTTATGTTGATGAACTTCTATGGGCAGCAAGTTGGCTCTATCATGCCACAGGAGACCAGACATATCTCAGTTATGTAACTGTACAGAATGGAAAAACTTATGCTGAGTGGGGAAGGCCAACATGGTTCAGTTGGGATGACAAAAATCCAGGCACACAGGTTTGTGTGGAGTAAACTGAGTGAATTTACATTTCAGGATCCGAGTTGCTTATCTGATCTTCCTTTCATATCTTTATAATCCTCTCTTCATTCAAGTACAAGAACTTAAAGTGTACATTGTCTATTCTGTGCAGGTCCTTCTGTCTAGACTAAATTTCTTTGGCTCCAAACAGATATCTAATGCTGAAAATGAGGGGTTAAAATCGTATAGAGATACTGCAGAAGCTGTCATTTGTGGTCTGATTCCAGATTCACCGCAAGCCACTGCTAGCAGAACTGGAGGTACATTGTAGTGCCTCTGCTCTTTGATATTACCAGGCAATACAAAGAGGATACTCGCCTTGCTGTGATCTTAAAGTTCCCCTTTTACAGACACTGGAGGATTCTATGATTTTTTTCAAAAACAGAATCTGTAGAGTATGTGTGCAGTTCATCATATCAGTGTAATCTTTTGCAGGAGGGTTGATCTGGATAAGCGGGTGGAATTCTCTCCAGCATGCCACGAATTCTGCATTTCTAGCTCTTGTTTACAGCGACTACATGATCTCAACACGTACAGCGGAAGTGCAGTGCAGTGGAAAGTACTACAGCCCTACTGATATACGCAATTTTGCTGCATCACAGGTGTACTATGCAAAACCTTGGTTCTTATGATTTACAAACTACATGGTAAATCGAAAGGTATCGTGTAAGTTTCTAATTTATGTGTTCTTGTTGTATCCAGGCTAACTACATCTTGGGAGACAACCCTATGAAGCTTAGCTACCTTGTTGGATATGGGAGCAGCTATCCACAGCAAGTACACCACAGAGGAGCGTCAATCCCTGCAAATGCAAAAACAGGCTGCAAAGGATTTGAGTATCTCCATTCACCCAATCCAAACCCAAATGTTGCAATGGGTGCCCTGGTGGGTGGTCCATTCCAGAATGACACTTTTGTCGACTCTCGGGATAATGCTGTACAGACGGAGTCCAGCACTTACAACAGTGGCACTCTTGTCGGTCTGCTTTCCGGTCTGGTCACCACTTCCTCTGTGGCACAGTCATTCACCTAGACTCTAGAGGCCTCACATATATATGTTTTGACAATGGCTTTGATCGACATGGAGTTATGCATGTAAAATCGCAGTTTTTTGGTGAGGCTGATGGTAATCCATGATTAGTGACAGAAGTTTGGTCTGCCATGGTCTAGATGGGATGGTTAGTACTTGGCAGTAGTAGTTAGTGCCACATTTCTTCTGTTTGTATAATTGATTGTACTGCTCCTGCGGATTTTTCGATGTGTGCTCCTATCTGGTTTCCTGGTGGCTGTTACTACAACTACTGTATTTCTAGGACAAATTTCATTTGTTGATTCTGTGGTGAGGTGGTTCTTCAAGGCTTGTACGATGAATGGTTGTGAACTCCTCTGCCCTCTCAACTGAAATGTGCGTTGAGCATGTGAATTCAGTCAATTCACAGTTGTAGATGAAGGGCACCTGTTCGTGCTGTTTTTACAGCCTGTTCACTTCATTCTAATAAACCCTTGTACACAAAATAGGGGAAAGAAGCACGTGTGGCAATGGCCTGCCAATGTATGATTGCTAGCATGTGTTTTTATGGTTGCTGGTGAAAAAGTAGTATGGTCCATGCCTCCATGGTGAGGCCTAATGAGAAGTTTCTTCCGTTTTGTGTCCCAAAGAAAGAAGAAGAAATGGATCAGGGAAGCTGGTGGACATGATTTCTGTTATTCATGCTCAAATGCTTCGTCTAGATTCTGTAGCAAAATAAGATTAGGGCCCAACTATTGGAAAGCTAGATTTTTTGCATGTAGCACAATTTTTCTTCAAAAGATCCAACGAAATTCCTCAATTTGAAAAAAAAAGCTCGGACTGTCTGAGTCCTGTTTGTACTGTATGAAGTAGTACAGCCCCTCCGAAATCCCACTCGCCCATTCCAAACGGGTCCTACATCAAATTCTTTTGCGGGTTTTTCTTTATAAAGGTAAAATCTCACGCAAATGCGCATGTGATAACTAGCACTAATTCTGGAGAAATCATTCAGTCCGCTGCAAAATTCTTAGCCGAGTTTTTCAAGACGAGCAGCCATGCGTTGATGGGCTCTCTTCCGCGCCGCTTTCCGCTGAAACCGTTTTCCGGGAGCCCAATCCCCGATGGCGCGAACGGACGCGGCGGTTCGGCTTGCTGCTCTTTGGCATCCCGCGCCGATACAACCGCTTCCCTGCATGTGTTTAACTGCATGCGCCTCTTTCGGTGTCAGTTTATGTTTATTCCAGTTCTTGGAATCCAATCAGACTTCCAAAAAAAGCGACTGCCAGAATCCTCCTTCCAGAACCTAATCATCGAGAAATCTTCTGGCTGCACGGTTTGAATCGCATCCTCCTCTGTTTCCTTTTCAGTAGTCTGCACGGTAATTATTGATTTGCGCTAACAAAAATCCTGGGAAGTTTTTAGCACCCTCTTGAAGTGTTCCGCGCAAGGTTTGATCGTTTCCATTTCCCCTCGTCGCGAATCTGGCTTGTTTCTACCTTCTAGGCATCCCTCATTGATTGACAGTCGTCTGAACGCTAAATCTTTGAACAGCCTGTTGCAGTCTCGTGCTTCCAATTACTGAAGATGGCGGTATCATTCATCACCAGACTTCTAACGTATAAGCAGTCTTGCAAATTCAGTCGCTTTGGACCCCGATCCAATCTCCTCCTAGTTCTTGACTTGTTTGCTTTGGAAAAAATGCAGGTTGGTCCTAGGCTACGCCTACCCGGCGTACGACTGCTTCAAGACGCTGGAACTGAATGCGCCGCAGATGGAACAGCTGCGATTCTGGTGCCAGTACTGGTATGCAAACCTATCAAGCTTTCAGATTTAAACCTGCAAACATGCGTACTGCTCCATGCTAATCTTCTGCAGAATGTGAATCTGAACTGACACTCTCGGTGACGTACAGGATTCTGCTCGCGTTCCTGACGGCTCTCGAGAGGTTCGCCGACTGCGCGCTCTCGTGGCTGCCGATGTACGGCGAGGCGAAGCTCGCGCTCGTCGTGTACCTCTGGCACCCAAACACAATGGCAAGTCAAGTCGCCGGTCGACACCACACTGAACACGAGTCATTTTTCTTCTTCACCGCATCCGCAGCCGTTCCTTGCTGCGGGTAATAAAGTCTGAAATCGATTTCTGCGTGGCTTCAGGGCGCCGGGCGCGCCTACGACGACTTCCTCGGCCCGTTCCTGGCGGCGCACGAGGCGGACATCGACCGCGGCCTCCTGGAGCTGAGGGCCCGCGCCGCGCACGCGATGGCGTCGCACCTCCAGGCGGCCGTGGCGCTCGGGCGGGCGGGCCTGCTCGACGCCGTCCGCCGCGTTTCGTCGCGGCTGCAGCTGCCGGCGACCGGAAGCTCCGACGGGCAGCAGGTGCAGTGACCCTGCCGCGGCTACCTTTCACATCATGTCATCAGTGTACATACGATCCAGACGGTTACTATTGCATCGCATGAACTCGGAATCTTGTGGAGTCGTGGTTGAATCGAACCGGTGCCACTGGTTTGGAGCCTCTGCATTGACTGCCTACTGTTACTAGCGTGGTGCTCGCCCGCCCAGTCTTCACGTACGCCGAGCGAGGAACGCGCATGAGCATCCGGTCGATCGCGATCGCCGTTGACGTTTACTTGCAACCTGGCAATTAAGGAACAGCTCGGGCTCCGGTGGTTTTGTCCATGAGGGCGTGGAAACCTGGATGCGCGACACTGACGCGTCGTCACGGTGGCGCCTGCCGTGCGTGCTCGCTCAGAGAATCCGACGGCTCCGTCAACGATCGAAAGCGACCTGGAACTGAACGAGACGCGCACTGTATAGCCGTATTGACTGCCTGACTGACTGGCGGGCAACAGTAACAGTCCCCCAGCCATGTTACCATCACTGATCAGTGAAAATGAATTGTCTCTAGTTATGTACCCAACATCGTCAACAAATAGATCTAGTCTGGTCAAGGCTGTGTCCCGTCAGCATCTGATTTAAAGAGAGGCCGAACTGGGGAGCGGAAAGCTTACGGCGCCTGTTAAAACTACGCCAAACTCATATTGACAAGATCAAAAGCCACTAGTCGCCGAGAAAAGGATGAAAAAAAACGACCGGACAGGAACCAGGCACGGGACTGCCACTGGCCTCTGCCACAATGAATGAATATAATGAAGCAGGTCAACCGGCGTCCTTCGCCGTCGCCTCCCGATCGGGTTGACGTCTCTGTCCAACACATTCAGTGCATTCAGATGGCGTCCATGCGGCCGCAGATCTGGAAACCCACACGAGCACGAGCGCGCATCGTCCTCGCACAGTGCCACGCAGCCGTGGCATGTGTCCAGTCTCCTGGTCCTGGATCGTGTTCTCGGCTTGCTCGCCCCCGCACCTGATCGATCTTGCACGGCGGCGTGCGAGCGCGGGGAGGAAGACCAGGAGACCAGGACGCGACTCGCCGGCTGGCAGCAGAGGTGTGAACGCCGGCCAGCCGGGACGCCGACGTCGCCGTCGCCCTCGCACTGATGGACCGATCGATCGCAGCGTGTGAAACTGAAGATCTGCTGGGGCCGTGGCCGGTCTCGTGCTACAGCAGTGGCTACGCGCACGCCACGCTTCCGCGGCAGGCGGCGACACCTGCCGGTGCGTACGCCGACAGCGACAGGCCGTGTCGGGTCGGCGATCGTTGCAAGCTAACCATTTCTCTCTCTCCCTTTTTTCTTGTCAAATTATAACAGTTTCGTATACGGGGTACGGAGTGTGAACACATGAGCAACATTATTGGGGGCAATGTGACCGTATTACTGCGACACGATGACCTCAAAACCTACGCAGGCTACCGACCACGGCAATGTCATGGGGACGACACCCTCTGCCCTGCAGTTCCCTCCGGCGATCCCTTCGACGCTGATCCCTGGCTAATGGTTACCACGACTTGCCGTGGCTGCCACGACCGGAGGAGTCTTCCACCCCGCAATTGCAGTGAACCCGTGGCGGCGAGCCGGCGACCCTGCCGCATCCAAGACTTCGAGGCTCTGCCCTTTCTTTTCCTCGGCTCGTGCGTCGCCGATCATCAGATGGAGGAGAACGCGTTCAGAAACCAAAAGGGTACTGCTGGGTCCTGAAAGGAATGTGTTTAGACGGAGAGATAAAAAAATTTTCGTGTTAATTAAAAAGAATCTTACCATTTAGAAATATTAAATGTAGACTAATGATGAAATTAATTATATTTCTCGTCTGTAAACTGTGAGACGAATCTAATGAGGGTAATTAATTCATAATTATCGGATGTTTATTGCAGTATCATTGTTGCAAATTATGAATTAAGTAGGTTTATTAGATTCGTCTCGCGAATTACAACTCATTTATGTAAAAGATTTTATAAATAAATTTTATTTAATATTTTTAAATAATAAATTTTTTATGTGATGGGTGAATTTTTTTTTTAAACTAAACAGGCGAGCCACCAAAAACGTCACGTCACTAGGCCAGTCCCGTCCCGGTCTAAGAAGTGGACCGGCGCAGACCGACAGCCGCGCCCCACCGTCCGCGCGCGACGCGACGCAGACGCAGCCTTCAATTGAACGGGCCTCCCGCACGATTCCAAACCAGCCAGCCCGCGTGCCTCTGTGCTTTGACCGTCCGGAAGGACCTGTTCACTTCAGAGCTCAGCTCAGATGCGTCAACGTCGACTTCCTCTCCGAGGAAGAGGAGAAAGCCGCACAGCACCGCACCGGCTGTCTGTCCGCGTTTGCTTTTCTTTTTCTTTCTCTCTGCTGCTCTTTAGTTTGGGAAAAGCACAGGAGAAAACGGTTCCGGCGTGTGCTTTAGTTAGCTCGTTGAGCAATTTTGCACGGTCTAAACTGGAACTTTTCGTGGTGAGCATTTGTGGCATCAAAAGCTGATCAAAAGTACCTTTGGATCATTTCGATCATGGATCTCATGGACCACGAAGTCGTAGGGAAGTCCAAGATATGTCGTCAGGCCACGCCAGCTGTTGGCAAACGAAGGCCTGCTCGGTTATCCTTCTTCTGTTTTTCTTTTTGTTCAAACGTGCACCCTCTGACTAGTTGAGGATTCAGAGTTGATTGAGCTAATCGTGTCCCCTGTCCCCTTTTCTTTACCATCCTCCACTGGCGTCTCATCATTCGTCAGAGATCTCCACTTGCAAACCAATTCTAGGATAGGATCCTAGGGAGACAAAACAACACGGGAAACAATTCAGAGTTCCCAATCCAACCTGACAAAACAATTCTTAAGAGCAACTCTAGCAGGGTTTCTATTTGGATCTTACTTTTAAAGTAGTGTCCAAGAGCAAAAAAATTAACTCCAATAAAGTTTCTACCAGAGTCCCTAGAGTAGGGAGGACCACAAATACCCACCCCAGCCTCATTTCCCACGGGTGGCAAAGAGGCCCCTATTTTTTTCTCCCCTACTGTTTCTCCCCCGCGCGCTCGCGCCCCTGCTGCCCCCGTGTCGCCGCCGCCCGGAGCTCGCGCACCCGTTGACTCCCAAGCTGCAGCACCAGTGCCGCCGCCGCCCCCAAGCTCCAGCACTCAGCCTCCCACGCGCGGTCCTGCTGCATCTTGGCTCAGCAGGCGCGGTCCAGCTCACCGCCGGCGCGCAAGGAGACGGGGAGCGGATGGCCGGCGGCGCGCAGGGAGGCGGGAAGCCGACGGCCGGCGCCGCGCAGGGAGGCCGGGAGCCGACGGCGTGCCGCGGCCCGAGGTTGCCGCGTCGGCCTGGTCCTCCGCGCGGCCGCACAAGCACTCCGCTGCACATGCCTGCTGCCCCGAGCTCGCCGGCCCCACTCCTCCGCGCCATAGACCGGCTGTCCGCATCTTCTCGAGCTCCGCCGCCGCCTCGCGGACCTCCGCCGCCTCCGCCCGGGTCTTCACCGCCCTCGTTCTAGGATGGATCGGGACAGGGAAGGGAGAGAGGAGGAAGAAAGGAGGGGAAGAGAGAGAATGGTTGGGTCCCACCTGTCATGTAAGAAAAAAAAAATAGACACTTACATGTGGGTTCCATTTGTCATAATAAAAAAAGGAGTTGCAAGTAGAGCTATTGTTGGAGTTGAACATAAGGTTAGAGCCCGGAAAGCAAATCTAGAGAGCTTAATCGCGTGCGGGTTTGGTATGGCTTCAACTCCAGAAAATTTTTGGAGTTCTCGGAGCTGCTCGTACCTAGCTCCAAAAATTCTTCGAGCTGGAGTTGTAAATAAATCAAAGGTTTTTCGCTGAGTCATTATACTTTTATTTTAAATTTAAAATAAAAATATAAAATATTTTAATCTATTTTACCTTCAGCTCCAGCATAGATATCAGAGATAGAGCCATACCAAACAAACCCTAAGTAGGGATTATTGGTAAAAATTCTAGCTAAGCAAAGAGGTAAAAAAGTAGGTAAAAAAACTTTCCAAAGGGTGGGAACCAACACTCTCCATACTCAATCACATCCACAAGTTTTACAACCAGGCCCCTAGGTTTTGCGTGCAGGCCCCTGAAAATATTGAAATCCTCGCAATGTGGCCCTTGGCCATGGGTGCGGCGGTGGCCGGCCGAAATTCCAGCGAGGGGCTACCGGCCGGCGGTGAAGGAGGGGTGGGGGAGTAGAAGGGAGGTGAGAGCAACCTTGGGGAAGGCGTTGCTTGGGGCGGAGATGGCCAAAGGTGAGCTTGCCGCGGGAGCTTTGGCCGCCGGCGGTGCGGGTGGTGGTGCAGCGGCGGTCTGGCAGTGCTGGGAGTTCGAGCTCGGGACGGGGAGTTCCAGTGGAAGGTGGGGGAGGGGTCGGTGGGCAGTGGCGGCGGCGCGGCTTAGGCGCGCGCGCAGAGCGCAGGGGCCGCCTCGGTGTTTTGTCAGGGGCGCGGTCAGGCGGCGGCCGCAGGGTTGGGTCGGGCGGCGGCGCAGTTGCTTTGCTCTACTTCTGCCATTGTCGAGGAACAGATGAGGGAGAGAGGGAGAGAGAGAAGAGAGAGAGGCGCGCGCGTGAGGACACTGATGGCGAGCCGCGCGAACCGGGATAGCGAGCACCAAAAAATAGAGAGGGGGAAGGGCTGGCTGTTGGAAATGCTCTAAGAATTCAGCAGAACCGGGAGGCACAGCTGGACCCCATCTGTAACGCAAGATTTTTCTTTCCGGTCCCTGAACGGACCCCTCCGGCCCCTCCCCAACTCCCAACTCGTCGCGCGGCTGTCCCCTCTCCCCAGAGCCGTCGCCATCCATGCGTATTGCGTAGGTATGACCCGTCCACACGACCACACCGCGTCGCCCCGCAACCGCAACCGGACGTGACGAGCCACCAGAAAAACCCCGCCCCCGCGCGGCCGGACGGACGCGCTGCACAAAAGGGGGGACGAGGACGCGCCCCCGCTCGCTCTCCCGCACGGCACCGCCACCGCTGCTCCACACCAGCTGCGCCCACGCACGTACGCGCCGCGCCCGCGCCGGGCTTTCTCATCCTTTCCACGCTGTCCCCGCGCGCTCTCTCCTGCGCTGCTCCGTCCCCCCTTCCGGCGTTCACACCGCCTGATCAGCCTCGCGTCTTTACAAGAGGCGCCTTCGATCCCCCGAGAGGCGGCACGGCACGGCACGCGTGCGCTGTTCGCTCCGATCCCCGGAGAGAGCGGCGGCGGCAGGAGGAGTTGCTTGTGCCGGCGGCTCGACTCGAAAGCCGCCGGCTTTGGCGGAGCTTTCTGCTGCTGCTGCTACAGCCTGTGCCGCGGGGGACATGAGCTGCCTGGGCTGGTTCAAGCGGAAGTTGAGGAGCGGCGGGTCGTCGTCGGGGAAGCGCGGGGCGTCGGCGCCGCCGCCGTCGGGCCCGGCGACCACCACCACCACGACGGTGTCGGGGGTGAGCACGAGCCGGTCGGACGACTCCGGCGCGGTGCGGCCGGTGAGCAAGTCGGCGGGGTCGGCCGCCTCGACGCAGTCGCAGCGGAGCATCTCGTCGCTGTACGAGGAGCGGGGCCACGGCCAGCTGCGGGTGTTCGACTACGAGGAGCTCCAGGCCGCCACCGCCGACTTCGGCCGCGCGCAGAAGCTCGGCGAGGGCGGCTTCGGCAGCGTCTACAAGGGCTTCGTCCGCGCGGCCGACGGCAAGGGGGACCGCATCCCCGTCGCCGTCAAGAAGCTCAACCAGCGCAGCCTGCAGGTTCGTACGTGCTCTGCTTGCTTGATTGTTCTCTCTCCTCTTGTTGCCATCTCTCTTGCCTTATCTCCCAGGGCGTGCGCATGCCATCTGCGACTCTGTAGTCAGTTCTCCATACCACTCTGGTGTATTTCCCGTGATAACTTGTGTCGCTAGATAAAATTCTGAATACATTTACGGTGTTGTTGTAGGCAGGTTTTCCGTGTACGTTTTGTCGGAGAAGAGGTGGGATCAGAGAAATAATTCGCGGGAATTAGAATGGGGGAGATCTCTGGCATGTTTCAGAAAAAAAGGGGTACCAACTGACTTTCATGTTTTTCTTGATACTCTTCAATGGCTGGTTAGTCCAACAATTGCTGAGAGCATTGAGAAGATGATAAATATGTGGGCAGAAAGCAAATCTGCTCTTAAGCAGTTTAGCTTGCATGGTTTTTGCCAATTATTTTTTTTTTCTTTCAACCTGTGCATATTTCTGCCAGATTCAGCAAAAATCTTTAGAAAATTTTAAATAGCTGAATGAAAAAGATGCATAAGTTCATAGAGTTTGATTTATGCATTTGCCAATATGGTGTTTGTTGATACTGGTATGCATTGTTAGGATACTTCGACTTCTCTAGATACAGACAATTTAGGAGGAAAGAATTAGAAATGTGAAGAAGAACTTTCCAGGATAGTCGTAGTGACTAGAACGCACTTGGATGCTTTTGCAGTTGGACGATGTGTGCACGTTAAGACGAACTTATGAAACAATATTTTCTAGTATTGATTGATACTGGTTGAAAACATATTTAGAGTTCATGGGCCCCTTTCACGGGTGTTGCCAGATCCCATAACAACTTCAGTCCACTTCAGATGGCATTTGTAATTGTCGATTTGCAAATAATTAATTGTTAAGTAGCTGGGAGAAGATCGCCATGCCTATTGTAATATTTGCAATACAGGACCAATGAGAACACCTCATAGCCTTTTGTTCGGAAAACTAAATAGAGGGAAATAAATAGATAACTATTTAGTTACTGTGTTTCCAGCTGTGGAGAAAAATAAATGTACTTTGACAAATCTGAATGTTGAATATAGTCATATACACGATATAAAAAAGAGCTGGCAGTAACCATATAAACCATGGATGTACTTTTTCATATTTCAGAGAAGTGTGATGTCCAGAAAACGATGTCAGCCAACCATCTAGTCATATTCAAAATTGCAGTATTGAATTTACTCAATCAAAGGTGACCAATGGATAGAATGGAGCTCTTTGCTGGGCAACCTACACTTTCATGATGCTAATCTTAGTTGACTACTACTTACTAAGAGACCAAATCTCGGTACACCAATCTGCAAAGAAAAGTCAGTTATCAGTGTGCATAATGCCTCTTTATTCATTGTTTAACATTGCAAATGATGAGCACCTGATTTTGTGAATGTTGACTGATCAATAGTAAAATATATCATCGCAGGGGAGTATAAGCTATTGATTTGGTAAACTTAATGGATCTTTTTTGTTCCTTCCTTCGTCTGCATGTTGGGATGTTTTTCAGCAACACAAAGTGGTGAAATGCAATTTCTTATTCCTGCAAATTAAGTAATATACTAGGTGTTAAAGATATACTTTTCCAAAAGGAAGCTGATTCCTCCTGAGCTAGTTGCGACTGACACTGCTGTCAATGGGAATCGATCAAAGGATTGCCTTTAGAATACGAGACTGTTTCAAGCTATATAGTTTATCTTCCTGAACAAAGAAAGTGACCATGTATCATACTAAATTAACAATAATTCTCTGGGAAGAAGCAGACTATTTCGAGTCTTCATGCCCTAGTGTCTACTTAGTGTTCTTAGACTATTAGAGTATATTTGTGCACTGCTGCTTCCTTACTTCTTCGTTGGATGTTTATATGGTCATACTATCTATTTTCACATCCTTGTGTTTTCTAATAGTTTGCAGTTTCTCTGAATTTCCTTGTGCCAGGGACATAAGCAGTGGTTGGCAGAAGTACAGTTTCTTGGTGTTCTGGAGCACCCAAATCTTGTAAAGTTACTTGGATATTGCGCTGTTGACTCCGAAAGAGGGGCGCAAAGATTGTTAGTCTACGAATTTATGCCGAACAAGAGCCTGGAAGACCACTTGTTCAGGCGAGCTAATCCTCCTCTATCGTGGAACAAAAGGCTTCAGGTTATCTTGGGTGCTGCAGAAGGATTGGCCTACCTGCATGAGGGGGTAGAAGTCCAGGTATCCTTCAAACCTGCACTATTGCCTCCAAAGAATAGTCTATCATCATTCTTCCATGGTTTTTGAAATGGAAAAGCGTCCTAGCTTGCGAAAGCCATCCTGTCTACGTGCCTCAAAGATTCCAGGCAGCCAACTTCGTTGACATTTTCTGAAAGCACAGTTCAATGTTCAAGACTCCTCCATGCAGAGCCAACGTATCCAATTTCTCTTCTAGCTGTGCTATTGTACCAAAAGTTCCAGCCTGTCTAGCATCAAGTCCCCTAGTAAAGAGAGTTCTCCGGCTGATTATTGTCAACCATCAAGCAAGTTCAAAATATCACCTTTTTTTCAGGCTAACAGTAGTGCTAAGACCTCAACATCTCCTGTTTTATAAAGTGGTCCACAGTACCTCTGTTCTTTGTTTGTTTGCTGACAACTGACGAGTCTTTGATTCAGAAAGGCTAATCCTTATCTCGATCCCCAATTTTGCGTTTTGGTTAGGTAATCTACCGGGACTTCAAGACGTCGAACATTTTACTGGACAAGGACTTCAGAGCCAAGCTGTCAGACTTCGGGCTAGCCAGGGAAGGACCAACTGGAGCAAACACCCACGTCTCAACTGCGGTATGTCCTCCTCTGTCTTTTTACCTGGAGTAATCTCGCCTCATCCATCAATTCCAGGCACTGATGGTGATGGCACACATACCGGTCGCACGGGATTAGTCAGAGTAGTTGGCAGCCAACCATTTACTGTTTCTGAATTCTGACCCTAGTACGTTGGCAACACAATGCACCTAGGCTTCCATTGTCAATTGCGCCTTCGCTTTCTTTCGACGCGTTCCATGCACGGCACTGGCATTTGACTCTGAAAACAACCTGCGCTAGATGCCATGCTGAGTTGCTGACGCAGGACGCGAAGATAGCAGATAGCACGAATCTGTCAAGACCGAGCGTGCTTTTGTGCCCGTGAAAGTTGCCTACCGCGATAAAATCTGTTGAGTTCTGACGGCTCCCGGGGCGTGATTTCGGTGTCACACAGGTCGTCGGGACGCAAGGGTACGCGGCGCCGGAGTACGTCGACTCGGGGCACCTGACGGCGAAGAGCGACGTGTTTAGCTTCGGCGTGGTGCTGTACGAGATCCTGACGGGGCGGCGGTCGCTGGACCGGAACAAGCCGGCGGCGGAGCAGAAGATGCTGGAGTGGGTGGCCCAGTTCCCGCCGGACAGCCGCAACTTCCGGATGATCATGGACCCCAGGCTCCGCGGCGAGTACTCGGTGAAGGCCGCGCGGGAGATCGCCAAGCTGGCCGACAGCTGCCTGCTCAAGAACGCCAAGGAGCGGCCCACCATGGGCGAGGTGGTCGAGGTGCTCAGGCGCGCCGTGCAGGCGGCCGAGCCGGATAGCCGGTCACCCGGTGCCGGCGCCGGCAAGGGGAGGAGAGCGGAAGCGGACGCGGCCGCGCCGTCCAGGAGGTGATTGCTACGGTACAGAGTCGTCGCCGGCGAAGGCTCTGCTTGGCTAGAGTCAAAGTTGGTCAGGGAAGGGGGGGGGGGGGGGGGGGGGGGGGCGGGGGGGGGGGGGGAGGCGCTGATACGCTGTCGTCAGACTCAGACGTGACAGCACGCAAAGAGTGTTATTTTTGGGTGTGTCCGTGAGAGACGACTTGTGTACAGAGAGACGACGATTTGGCGAATTGAAGTTTTCCTTTCCCTTTCGAAAGTGAGAATTTTAGAAGAATTTTGCACTGAGGTTATTCTCCTGTAGTCTTGTATACTGAGTTGTGCCAGAAACTGATAAAAAAGGTAGAGTCCATCCCATAACAAATGCACCTTTTCTGATGGGCCTGTGCTTCAAATTTGAATCACTGCCGACGACGAATAGACAGACAGCTCAGAATACCCAACAGCTCGCCCCGCACCCGGTGAGCTTCAGCGACAAGTCCGGACGTCCGGTGAGCACGACGATCGTCTCGGGCTCTCGGCTTTCTGCTTCGAGATGGAGCCCGTAGCTCGGTGTTTTGAGGCCCAAGAACTCGTCGAGCGCCAGTAGGCCCAAGAACCCGGACGGAGATGGCACAATCACGATGGGCGCCATCTCGGAAAGCCCACGGATCTCAGGCCCAGTAGGTCGAATGAAAATAGACCCTGCTTCAGTTGGACTTGGGCTGTTCCAGTCAAAAAAAAAAGTTGGAGTTGGGCTGGTTCTACCGCAGGGGAAGAGAAGTGAGCGAGATGATCTACCGGGACTGGTCGGTGCTGTCGTCGACGGCAACCATCTGGGGCGGAGCGGCCGCCGCTGGGCTCGCCGCCGTCTTTCCCTTCGGCGGCAAGGTTCCTCCTTCCCTCGCCAATACCTTGTTCTAACCATACTAGTTCCATCCGATCCATCGTTTCAGTATACATGAACTCATACCGAATTGTTAGAAAATGGCGAGGCCCAGTTAGATTTTGTTGAGGATCTCAGTTTTCCTTTTGCGATATTCTTCTGTTTTTTTAATAAAATATTCTTCTATTTTTACGGTCCTTTTTGCGATCTGGCCAAGATTGTTGTTAGGCTAGGTCATTAGTGTAAGCATTAGAACTGAATTTGACAAGTTCAGTCCAATGGTGCCTTTACTGCCAAAGAATAGTTTGATTGGACCAAACTACCAGAGAACAGTATTGCGTTCTGCTCAAGGGAAACTGCTTGGAGCAATGTAACGAACAATGGGGTTTGATGCGCTGCCTTGATCTGAGGAGGGAATGTGTAACTAACATGAAAGACACCGAGATAGTTTCCTTGAAGACGCCAAAGGGGGTTTAGCTAACGCGCCTGCAGCAGTGCTCCCAAAATAGCAATTTTTTGCGCTGCCGTGGTATGTGTTCAACTAAGTTTTTTTGTTGAAACTTCATGGTTGCCCTCCTAGTATAGCTGGAAAAGTAAAGTTGAGGAACTTGATTAACAAAACTGAAAGAAAGGGATTTCGGACATCATCCTAGGAGACGAGCAGGAAACTACGGCAGAAGTGAGCCTTGCAGATAAGCCAGTTATGACTTATAAGTGATATATCAATATGCATCATATCAGGAATAACACACGTGACTTTACTGCATATCGTATAATGGTGCAGGACAGCAGGACTGCAGGAACTTGCACCACATTTTCCTGTTCCTTCCAGCAAAGGGCCATTTGGAGTAAATCTTCTAGAAGTTAGGCATCAGTCGTCACACTGAGTGATATTTGTTTTTAGGTAAAGTGTACTGTATGGGTGGGTACCATGGTGGCAATGACTTGGTAATCGTGTCGTGTACCACAGATTAGAGAGTTGAGAAATAACTGATGGTTGAAAATTTGAAGAACGGAACCTGCATGGGATCATAATTTATCACTAGCTTTTTTGTACTGCTAAGCACACAGGTTGATCTTTCACATGATGCTGAGTCAGTTTCTCGCCTCATCGTGTCAATGTCATCACATGCCAAATCTCCCCAAAAAGAATTATAGAAATAGACCAAGCAAAGACCTGATTTTATCACCTTTTCCCAAGGGAAAATGCTGCCTGCATTACAGACTAGCTCCAAGTTGTGGATTGAAGAGCCTAAAAACAACCTCACACAGTCGCATACTACCATAAGCAAAAGTTTTGCCCCATGTTCTTCAGTGTTCTTGTTTTGCGCATTTTTCCTGATGAGTAGCGATCCTTACAAAGCTTTGAATGAGGTTTCCACTTTCCAGGAGGGGTTTCAGGACTACCTGTGCAGCGAAGGTGAGAGGCTCCGGCGCCAGGACAGGGCCATGATGGCCGGCGCCCGTGGACAGAGTGGTGCATCTACCGCCATGCTTTAAACATGATGCGCTTTGCTGCCGTCATCCAATAATCGTGGCCGTTGCATCATCACTTCGCTTTCCGGCCTGTCAAGTGGCAGAACGAAGCCCATCGGCTTCTCGTCGACGTGTTGCCGCACTACTGTTCTGTTCCAATAATGTTGATGAACCGCCTCTAGTTGCGTCACATGATTGCCAAACATATCCACCACTTGTGTCATCGCGTGCTCTTCGAATTGTTGCTTGCGTTTTCTTCCCCTGAATTTGGGTGGAATTTCCTAGTGCGGCGGCGACGACGCCGACGGCGTTCGCAATCTGAAGTCTCTGATTGTGCCACCTATACATCATTTTGTATTTGAGTTGCTGCATGGCTGCATCTGATAGATCTTACCTTGAGCTTCAAGTCTTTTCCCCTGGATAAGCAGGCATGATTGTGCTACCGGAGGGTATGATCAGCCGTGGACTTGCTCGAGTCGTCGCGCGGCCATGGAGCTCGTGCCTGCCAAGCTGGTACTAATGTGTACTGGCCAGTAGCCATCCAAGGCATCGTGTATTTTTATTGCTGCCCAGCAGCCCAGCAGGTCTGAACAATGGCAAATCTTTCTCGCCGTTCCTTCATAAAAAAAAACCTTCTCGCCGGCTGATTGATTGGGCGTGCAGTCTGGTGCGTGCAGGCTGACACGTCCTCGCTGTGAGTTTTTTGTCCGATCCCGTCCCCAAGTATATCCACCTTGTTCTGCGTACGGTTTATACCCTTTGCACGTGTGAATACTGAATATGTAGGGACGAAGGATCCAACGACTCGGCTGTGTTCAGAGTCAGTCTGTGAAGTTGTATACGTTGAGGTGTGCATTTGTTTTTGGTTTTTGATGGTTGTCGTGAGTGAGGTACTGGATGTCGATTGTGTTTATAATAACATTATATTTGTTTTAGTCTTAGGTTATGTGGATTTTAAAAAGTTCTACTCTTCTAGATGAAACAAGCTAGCCTTTTGTTACATATTCAACAATACGGCTTGTTCGATTTCATAATACAACAGTTATCCTCCTCCATCTTTTTAGCCTTTGACCTAGGTTGCCTTAGGTCCTGTTTGTTTGCCCATAGATTATATAATCTAACTTGAATAGTCTTCAGTGGTTAACAAACATCTCAAATTAAAATCTAGATTATATATATGGTCTAAATTATGATAATCTATAAGCTATGGAGGAGGTGCTTATTTCAGATTATAATATATCCATTTAGCAAGATTATATAATCCTACAATTATAAGCTAGATTATATAATCTAGCAAGGAAACAAACAGGACCTTAAATAATCTACCTCACCCAAGATGCAGGTAGGGTCTATTTGTTTCAGCTTCAATCCATGATATACATTATACAAGCTGCTTTTTCACAATAGCTGAGACAAACATAGCACATAAAATCCAATTACAGAAACCTTTTTCCCTCCACGTTAACTTCAGAAGGCACATTGCTAGCAATGAACCATACGATGAATCCTCGATTCCTCATCCTAGTTTTCTAGGGGAGAGATGGAAGAAGAGCGATGCAAGATTCATTCAGCAGAACAAATGTATGCCATGTCCTTAGCTTCAGAATAAAATGAGGAGGCACGAGTGTCGAGTGTGGTCCAGTGTGCGGTGCTTTGGCAGAGCTAAATTTTACCGAAAACAAACGAATGATGTGTCCCTCGCCCCAAATATCAAGGAGCAAGCACGAGCTTGGTGCACTGCTGAGGTCCAAAGTTTTTCAAGGCTTGTAAATAACTAAATTGTGCATAAACATACTTTGTATTTAGGGCAAGACCAAATGCTTTCCCTTTATATATTAATATGCAAAGACTAGCAAATCTTTTTGCCCACCTTGTGTTTTAGTGTTTTACCCAATTAAAAGAATCATGTGTTCCCGCTTCCCGATGAGTTCTTCCACGGTGTATAAGCTATGTGTTGGAGCATTGATATTTCACTTCATTTCATGCAAATTAAGTTGTTCTATACAAATTCATGTAACATTTCAGTCGAAAACTTGTTTCTGATCACTTGCCCATAAATAACTCTACTGTCTTAAAACCCCTATCTCTTAATGCGCACGGATTGAGATAGAAAATAAACTTCTTATATACATATAATAAATTGGAGAGGATCCATGGAAGTATCCAAGGTTGTGATTGGTAGGCTGCATAAGGACCTACCCAGGCTTGCATAGAGCAGGTTTGGATGTTTAGTAGTCTGAATAGCCTTGTTAGCTAGGTTCCGGTTGTGCAAATGGTCCAGTACGGTCTGCATAGTGGGAAATGCAAATGAGATCTGCCTTCGGTTAGCCAAGTTTTGGCCCCAACCTAACTACAACAGTGCAGCCTAGGGAGAAATGCAGCCATCCAAATAAAATTTTATCGGACCAAGAAAAAAATATGCAGCCAACCAAATAAACCCACAAAATACTATATAAATTTGGCTTGAGCTAGCCCTGCATAACTTCTAACCATGCCCGAAATAAACGAAGTAATTGGCTAACGACAAATTCTCCAGCTCCTAAAGGAGGCAAGAATGCCATCCAGTGACTAGCTTCTAAAAATATGGTACAATGTCACTGTCCTCCCATCGACTTCCAGCTGAGCTAAGGCCCCAGGCGGTGATTGCTCAAACTAGCACGGGACGATCCAACCAGTACGTTCCGGATCAAACTAGCACCTAGAAGGCAAGAAATCCCCACGTGCACGCTTTACAGATCCGTGCCGTCCTTCGCTCCACGGCCCCACGAACGTACGGCCCTGATCTGCCGCCCAGCCCGCCGTTTCCCAACCGTTACGGCGGTCTGAACGAGCCCGCACCAGACGCATTGTCGCCTGAGCTGGCCGAACACCGCACACGAATCCGAATCCACCTGTTCTCCTCCACGTCAGCATCCCAGACGAACAGTCCTTCCTTAAGCCAATCCAACGCGACGACGTGTCGGCCACGTCCTCGCCTCCCCGCAGCCGATCCCGCGGCGCCACCCTTATCTCCACCAGCGCGCCACGTCCACACGCCAGGCGACGCCCTTCGCTGACACCAGGGCCCGCCGGCACCACGCCTGCCCGGCCTAAACGACTCGCACCCGGAGAGATCCTTACCCGCCGGCCGGGCCCACCACCAGCACCGCAAAGCAACCCTTGACCCAGCCTGAATAGAGCTCGGCTCGGCGGGTCCCATAAATATCCTCGTCGTCTCCCACTTCTCGCCTTCTTACCCTCCAATTTTTCTTCCGGTTTTTTATTCTGCTGTGCCGTACGCCGGTGCGCCTCCCCACCCCCACCTCGACTTCGACGCGATTCGCGTGCCCGCCATGGCGGACTCGCCGGTGGAGCTGCCGGGCCGGCTCGCCATACTGCCGTTCCGCAACAAGGTGCTCCTGCCGGGCGCCATCGTGCGGATCCGCTGCACCAACCCCAGCAGGTGAGCGCGCAAAGCCCGCACCGGCACCAATCGTCGAGAGCTTCTAGAGACGCCCGATCAGCCGCGGTGGGATTCGAGTTTGGTTTTGGGGCTTAATTTGCTGTGCTCTCAGCGTATTGGGCGCAGGGTTTTCAGTTCAGGGACTTTGTTTTAAACTCGTTAGGTTTTCTCCCCGTCGGAACTGTTTATTAGGCACGTGTCAGGTGCGGCATCTAATTACCTCCTCTTGCTGCGAATTTGCGACTCGTTATGCTTCAATTTTGGAGCAGTATGTGAATTAAGTAGAATTTGGTTATCTGGTTTGAGAAGGGGGCAAATTTATAATTCCTTGTTGCATGCTCTCGTTGAATTCAAGTTTGGGTTTTCAGTGGGCTGTTGCTTTTGAGGCTGACAGATTCTGCATCCAGTTTTCCACCTTTCGGTTAGCGCCCGACTTTTCTAGGTGCAGTTTGGTCACTTGTGATTGAGCTTCTTTTGGGAGGCGCGGCTTACTGTAATGTATTGACTCGCGCGGAGAGGGGTAAATGCGGGTTGGTTTGGACTTTGACTTGGTTTCTGACTTCATTGGCGTGATTGTTTCGCTCTGCAGTGTGAAGCTGGTGGAGCAAGAGCTCTGGCAGAAGGAGGAGAAAGGCCTGATCGGGGTACTTCCTGTGCGGGACTCAGAGGCTGGAGCTGTTGGATCGCTGCTGCCTCCTGGTGAGACAAAGACTGCAGCTTCGAATTTTGCTATATGTGCAAAGCAGTGGGAACTGTACTGTGGACATACATTTACTTACTAATTTGTTATTACTTTTGCAGGTGTGGGCAGTGATTCAGGTGAGGGAAGCAGTAAGGCTGGCGGCTCTCCAGGAGAGACGTCAAAGCAGGACACAAAGAATGGGAAGGAGCCCATTCACTGGCACAGCAAGTGTGTGACATCAGTATCTTTGCTTATCTGATCCATGTTTATCAGGAACTAGGTTATGAACACATTTGACTGTTGGTAGATATTACTATGTGGTGTTATGCTTCATTTAGATGGAGGCAAATTGTTGTTTCTTTATTAACCTACAGTGGTCTAGGATAAAGTAAATTGACTGAATGGATTGGCAGTGAGCAATATTCTTCACATGATTATCTGTCCCAGGGACTTTTTGCACAGTTTTTGTTAACAAGTTTAATCAGAGGAGGGTGCATTCCACTCATGCACAATTAATCACAGGTTAACACCATGTTTATTTGTGCTCAACCTACTTCCTCCTACATAAGATTAGTTGAACTCTGAACATTGGTCATTTCCAGCTATAACTTAAGCTACGTTCAACCTATGATTACATAATAAGATGAAATATGATGGCTTATAGATAACTTACATTATGCATCTTTTATCTATTCTGATACACCTTATGCATTTTTTTTGTTTCAATTTAGCTTTAACTTTTCTTTTCCCTCCATGATCAGGGGAGTTGCTGCTAGAGCTTTACACCTTTCCAGAGGGGTAGAGAAGCCAAGTGGAAGGGTCACATACATTGTTGTTCTTGAAGGTCTTTGTAGGTTCAGTGTTCAGGAACTAAGTACAAGAGGATCATACCATGTTGCCCGTGTTTCACGCCTTGACATGACAAAGACTGGTAAAATTTTCAAATAAAAAACTTGTTTTATTCTCACAATTTTAATCAACAAGCATCCTCATAAATTCATAAGTTTGTGGCTGCTAGTAGAACCGTATCATTTTTTTCGAAAGTACAACCATATCATAAGTACAGCTTCTTCTCATGCTATAACTTTTTTTAGCTGCTAGCATATCTAGAAAAAGTTATTTCCTAAATAATTATGTGATTTTATCTGTTTTGTCTTTTCAAATTTACTATTTATGAAACTGACTTTTGCATCTCTAATATGTTTAGAATTGGAGCTGGCGGAGCAAGACCCAGATCTTATTGCTCTTTCTAGACAATTTAAAGCTACTGCCATGGAACTGATTTCTGTTCTAGAACAGGTAAATAATTTGAGCATAACTTTACATATTTTGTTTACTTGTATAAGATTTCAAGTCTTGGTTGGTCCCCTGATTTTACAGAAAAAAACTGAAAATTCAATGAAAGTAGTGGGTAGTGACGGGTTAACTTTTGTGCATCTGCATCCGTACGAGATGGTGAAACATTAATTCTGAGAGAAGTATTTCTCTAGTGCCTATCAATGCTGCCAGCTGTCTCTTTATGTGATCCATGGTGCCTATGTTCTATGTTAGTGAAATACTTGAAATTATGATTGATCTTTGACTTACCACGATACTGTTTTTCCCCTAACTGCAGAAGCAGAAGACAGTTGGTAGGACAAAGGTGCTTCTTGATACCGTTCCTGTTTATAGGCTAGCTGATATTTTTGTTGCTAGCTTTGAAATAAGCTTTGAGGAGCAGCTTTCCATGCTGGATTCAGTTGACTTGAAAGTTAGACTTTCAAAGGCAACTGAACTTGTAGACAGACACCTGCAGGTGAATATGCCTTGTAGTTTGCTGTTTAATGATTAATGTTGTAATTGACTTCTGTCGTATAAGGTGACCATTAATTTGTTTAATTTTTGCTTGTTATGGGTTATGGCAGTCGATTCTTGTTGCTGAGAAAATAACGCAGAAGGTTGAGGGGCAGTTGTCGAAGTCGCAAAAAGAATTTCTACTGCGCCAGCAGGTTTGTTAGCTAATCTCCAATTATCCATGCCTGAGGGTCTAGAATTTTTGGGCTGTTTGTATGTTCTGCACATTTGCAAGGGGATGTTAGTAGCTTTAGTTTTCAGGTCCGTTTATTTTCAGCATACACTTCTATTTCTGATGTGATGAGCCTGCTAATTTGCAGATGAGGGCTATCAAAGAAGAACTTGGTGATAACGATGATGATGAAGACGACGTGGTTGCATTGGAAAGGAAGATGCAGAACGCAGGAATGCCTGCTAATATTTGGAAGCATGCTCAAAGGGAGTTGAGGTAACCTATCCTGTCATATCCTTCTCTTTTCGCAGACACGTGCTATTGGAGCTTTGTATATTTAGCCGCCTTCTTTTACAGGCGCTTGCGAAAGATGCAACCTCAGCAACCTGGATACAGTAGCTCTCGAGCTTACTTAGAACTTCTTGCTGACCTTCCTTGGCAAAGAGTCAGTGAAGAAAGGGAGCTTGACCTTAGAGCTGCAAAAGAGAGTCTTGACCGGGATCATTATGGGCTAACAAAAGTTAAGCAGCGGATCATTGAGTATCTGGCTGTTCGTAAGGTTGGTAATTTGACTTGTATCTTATTCTCATGTGCAGATCTGGTTAATGTAGTTTATGTCTTATGGAGATCTATCAATTTGCTTGCAGCTTAAACCTGATGCCAGGGGTCCAGTGCTGTGTTTTGTGGGGCCACCTGGTGTTGGGAAGACATCTTTGGCTTCCTCCATTGCAAAGGCCCTGAATAGGAAGTTCATAAGAATCTCTCTTGGTGGTGTAAAGGATGAAGCTGATATCAGGGGTCACCGAAGGACATACATTGGAAGCATGCCAGGGAGACTTATTGATGGACTAAAGGTTCAATCCTGTTCTTGCCATTTCTTTAGTAGCTATACAGGCAATACCACTGGGAGAACCAATTAGTGCTGTAATTATGCTTATTATTAATACCTGTTCTCTCTAAACTATCTGTTCTTCTAACCTACACTTTTTGAGAGATGCTCATCTAGCCTATTTATCTTTATATTAAACACTCAACAGCAACTTCAAAAAGATTTGCTGACTGCTTTCAGTGTTAGGTCCCTCTTTCATTCTATTAAATGATGGTTGGTAGCACAGTTTACAAAGTATCAACTAGAAGCCTAGATATGACCTGGAATATCTCAAGATACTATTTGAATAAACATTTCAGGCGATGCCATGCTCACATGCTATTGATTAAATAAAATGCAGAGAGTATCTGTCAGCAACCCAGTGATGCTTCTCGATGAAATTGACAAGACCGGTTCTGATGTACGTGGGGATCCAGCGTCGGCACTACTAGAAGTTCTTGATCCTGAGCAGAACAAAACATTCAATGATCAGTATCCTTTCATTTATCTTTTTAAAATAAGTGAAGCTATGACTTGTCTGTTCGTTTTTGAGTGAAGTAGACACAGGTGTACATCTAGATAATGTTTACGATTGGCATGTGTGAGTTGTTCGAGCTCACATGTCTCCATGTCACTTAGTGTGAGTGTTGCAGATTTAGTCAAATAATTACAATTTGCCTGTGAGATAGTTTATTTATGACTTTAATACTCACATAATTCTTTGAGATGTACTGAGATAATTTATTTGTGACTCTAATACTAGCTAGATTCTTTGAAATTGTGCTTTCTTGAACTGTGTCTTATAGACTAGTGGTCAATAGTAGAATTCCTTAACATGTTCACCAGCTATTTGAATGTTCCGTTTGACCTGTCAAAGGTCATATTTGTTGCAACTGCCAACAGGATGCAACCTATCCCCCCTCCTCTGTTAGATAGGATGGAGGTCATTGAGCTACCAGGTTACACACCTGAAGAGAAGCTCAAAATAGCCATGAAACATCTCATACCGAGGGTATTGGAGCAGCATGGCTTGAGTTCGGCATATCTCCAGATTCCTGAGGTATGTAACAGCTACAGTTTTCGCTGCACTGTTCCTGGTCTGCACTTTCTGTACTGTATTGATTTTGTGTTCATAAAAGTAACGAATGCCAAAATGCCTTTATTGCAAACATAATATTCATGCTGCTCCTGTTTACTATAAAACATGTACTGTTTTGATGGCAAAGATAAGGGTGTTTATTGTCACTTGATAGTGACAACTGCAGATGGTATTCTTTGGCTTATGTATGGAGGCATATTCTATTTGTGGTGATAAAAGTATGAGCAATATTACAGTGTATGTATGGAACGCTGTTGTCCAGTTGATGCTGGAAAAATTTGCTGTATCTTGAGATATCTTTTCATTACCTTTAGCTCATTTGGTCACAAATTGGAAATTGTGCTATATTCTACCTTTTTGACATGTTTACAACAAATGAACTTCTACTTCACTATTCGATATAACTGATTCCAGTGTCTACTTTACTGCTACTGTTACAATGGATTGCTCTGCATGGTTGATTTATATGTCACAGCTGCTTGTTATTGTTTAATTAGCATGCTTGATCTCATGCATCCCTGATTGCATGGTTCCCATCATGTGTGTAGGCTATGGTCAAACTGATCATCGAGAGATACACGAGAGAAGCTGGTGTACGTAATCTTGAGCGGAACCTAGCTGCATTGGCCCGAGCAGCTGCTGTCAAGGTTGCAGAGCAAGCTAACACTCTTAGACTTGGCAAGGAAATACAACCAATTACTACAACTCTGCTGGATTCGAGGCTTGCTGATGGTGGTGAAGTTGAAATGGAAGTTATTCCTATGGGCCATGATATATCAAATACTTATGAAAATCCATCTCCTATGGTTGTTGATGAAGCTATGCTAGAAAAAGTGCTTGGGGTATGTTATTATCTTTAGACATGGTTTAAGTCTAATTTCGTGGACAATTCAAATTCCTAACCTTCTTTTTGTGGTATATGAATTTGTACTTGATATTGTCCTACAGCCTCCTAGATTTGATGATAGAGAAGCTGCAGATCGTGTAGCAAGCCCAGGAGTTTCAGTTGGGCTTGTTTGGACCTCGTTTGGTGGGGAAGTTCAATTTGTGGAGGCTACAGCCATGGTGGGTAAGGGTGACTTGCACTTGACTGGACAGCTTGGTGATGTTATTAAGGAGTCGGCACAGTTAGCTTTGACATGGGTATGGATCTTCTTATCACTTATCTGCATTGATGAAATCCTAATGCTATGTCTGTTTAAACTCTGTTAGCTGAACCTGAGGAATCTTGACAGTATGTTCCTTTGCAAAATACTATTCGTAGGAAACATGAGAAACTATATCGTTCTGTAATTAGTTTTGTTTGTCGGGGCATCTCAAACGCCATTCTTGTTTTGCAACTAAGAAAACGACCTTGATTTTTTACAGGTGAGAGCAAGAGCTGCTGACCTGAACTTATCACCTACTTCTGATATCAACTTATTGGAGAGCCGTGATATTCACATACATTTTCCCGCTGGTGCTGTGCCAAAGGATGGCCCTTCTGCGGGTGTAACATTGGTAACATCACTAGTATCACTTTTTAGTAACAGAAAAGTCAGAGCAGATACTGCTATGACTGGAGAGATGACTCTAAGGGGCCTTGTGTTGCCAGTTGGTGGTGTTAAAGATAAGGTAAGCGGCCATTAATATTGCTTCCTTAGTTTCTTGTTCACTTTAAAACTGTGGAAGTTTTAGTCATTTTTGTATGGTACTCTTCTGCTTTATTAACTTCAATTTTTTTGTGGAATACAGGTACTTGCGGCACATCGTTATGGAATTAAGAGAGTAATTTTACCTGAAAGGAACTTGAAGGACTTGACTGAGGTTCCATCACCCATTCTGTCTGGCATGGAGGTACGTGGTTGAATTGTTGCTTGCTTGAGATTGCTCAGGCCTCCTGTTTGTTGTAGTTTGGTTAATCGTGTGTTGATTGTGGATACTAAGTTACTAACAATAACTTGTGTCAAAGTGCATTTTTCTCATACTCGTGTGTATGTTGTATGAAGTACTCTAACAGACTAACAGTATGGAACGTATGAGTAAGGTAGTTACAGAAGAAGTTTATCATATTCTTCAAACATTCGATGCTGATTTATATTTATTTTGCTGCTGGCAGATTCTGCTTGTGAAGCGCATCGAGGAAGTACTCGGCCACGCTTTTGACGATGGATGCCCGTTGAGATCACGCTCCAAGTTATAGCACCGACTCAGCGTTTGATATGGGTATTTTCTTTGGTGAATCATCATCGTCACAGTACAGGTATCCACGGACGGGCAATGCTGTGAGACAATGAGGGCTTAGCTCTCTGGCCAGCGCAGGTTCTGGCACGCCCTTGTCGGTTAAGCTTCACATCTGGATGTGTATACTGATCAGAATTCAGAGCAGTAGGGAGATATGCAGACACTTCCACTGGGATTCCCTGCATTATTTATAGAGATACCAGCTATTGATCATTATGCATAGATGGGGGACAAAGCTGGGAGGTCCACTTGTTGGTTACTCTGTTGTTAGTTTGGGTGTATGTAATCTTTTCAGGGGAAATATAGTTAATACGCGGTTGTGGAACTACTCCGTCAAAGTCGGATTATGCTGAACGCATTTTACCTTCAGTGTATATATACCGATGAACTACTTCAAATAAATAAACCGTCCCCCACCTTTTACCTTCATGCATCTGTGTTGGCATGTATCCAGGAATTTATTTGTGTTAAAAGCGAAAAACAATAAGGGGAAAAGCTCGTGAATCTAGTAGGAATGCCGATGTAAGAGTATATTAGAGTAAAAATTTCAGAAACTACGAACTAACTCAAAAAACTAGAGGCTGATATTATGAGCCCACCTGATGCATGCCATAGAGGCTAAGGGCATCAGTAGTGCTTAAAGTATTATGGGATACAGTTAGCCGGCACAATAACACACCACATCAGCCAAATCTGATGTGGAGTGAGTAGGGATGAAAACGATCGGGAACGGTCGGGAAAAGGTCTTAACCGTTCCCGCTTCCGTATTTTTGAAACGGAAATGGGAAGGTCGGACGGGAAAACGAAACCGGTAATACGGGATATCGGGAACGGAATAATTCGAACGGGAACGTGTCGATTACGATCGGGAAGCGGTAACATAAAACGGGAATATCAATATACTGGGAATGAATGCTGTCAATATGCTGATAACAATGTTCAAAAGTAGAATCATTATTTGATGTTGATTACAACAATGCTAGGTTGCAATGTTGTCAATGCAGACAACTTAGTGTTTCATATCAAACTACATGGGAACCAGTGACGCTGGGAGAACAAATGACCCTGGAACATTACACCAAAAGTAACAGATGCGTTTTGTCAAGACAAGGATGTCTAACTGGTGGATTATGTAGGCTGTAGCAAGCACGGCGGTAGTTGGTATACAGATGCTGGAAATCCTGCTCATAGTGAAATTCTCATAACAAAAAGAGAACCAAGGGGCTAAGAACATTAATCTTGTCTAAACCCACTAAATTGCAACAGATGTCCAATGTGATGGTGCTAAGTAGCAATGTGGTCAACAGGACCAAGGAACAACACAGCGTTGCTTATCACAACTACAATTCTACAAACATTGCTTATCACAACTACAAACATTCTAAATCCCATAAGTTATTCTGAACAAGGAAAGGTGAAGAAGCCTCCAATGTTAAACTCCTCTCCTATTCCTACCAGCGCGTGGTACACTGCTACCACTTGTACTACGCACAACAGCAAGCGGTAGAAGGAGCAGAGGAGGCTTACGGCGTGTCGCGGGGCGACGACGAAGGAGCAGAGGAGGCGGCCGTGCTCGGCGGACTCGATGCTGACGCCGCTGAGGACGAAGGGGTCGTAGAAGTGGAGGCGGGCAGGGGTTGGGGGGCGGCGGCTACGGGCGGCGGCGGCGCAGGGGTTGGGGGGGCGGCGGCTACGGGCGGCGGCGGCGCAGGGGTTGGGGGGCGGGACACGGGCGGCGGCGGCGCAGGGGTTGGGGGGGCGGCGGCTGCGGGCGGCGGCGGCGGCGGGGTTGGGGGGGCGGCGGCGGCTACGGGCGGCGGCGGCGCAGGGGTTGGGGGGCCACGGCTACGGGCGGCGGCTACGGGGGGCGGCAGCGCAGGGGTTGGGGGGCGGCGGCTACGGGCGGCGGCGGCGCAGGGGTTGGGGGGCCACGGCTACGGGCGGCGGCGGCGCCGGGGTTGGGGTGCGGCGGCTACGGGCGGCGGCGGCACCGGGGTTGGGGGGCGGCGGCGGCTACGGGCGGCGGCGGTGCAGGGGTTGGGGGCGGGACTAGGGCAGCGGCGGTAGTGCGCGCGGGACGCAGTGCTGAGAGGGAGTGCGTGCGGGCCGGTAGTGGGCTGGGCCGCCAGAGGGGAAAGAGAGTTGGGCTTTGAATACGGAACCTCCCGCGGGAACATTCCCGGTAATATATGGAACCGCGAATTCGGTCGGAAAATGGGACTAACCGTTTTCGTTCCCGTTCCCGCTGTATTTTTCCATTTTTTTCGTTTTTCCTATTTTTCCTGTCTAAACGGTATTCGATCGGTTTACACGGTATACGGTCGCGGTCGGTACGGGATTTTCCCGTTCCCGCTTCCATCCCTAGGAGCGAGAAAAGGAGAGAGAGGGAAGCGGACGTCTCGCGAGTCGCGGGCTCCAAGCCGGCGTATGCATTTTTTTTCCCGCCGGTGTCGCTCCCGTTTTCCTGTTGGCTCCTAGTCCCTGCGCAAGTCAGAGCAGCGCATTAACAGGATGTGGGGCCCAACCACCGCTCGGCAGCTCGGATGAGCTGCAGCGTGAGACGCCGGCTAGTTCGCCTCTGTTAGCCATGCTCGGAGGAGTTTAATGTATTTGGACCAAGTAGTTTATAAGGATGAGATTCACATAAAATGATCTTTAGTTATTACTATGTGCACAACGTTGGAAGTAAAAGTAGATAGTATGTTGGCCATCATGATTGAGTAAAAATTAATCCAATGAGAGAGAGTAGCGAGGGAGAAGAGATAGACTAATATTTGTTTATGTCTTATATGTTGCCCATATGCATATGAGTACCTTTTACGAAGCACTGCATGGTCTGGTTGGTGCGGAACGGTCGGGAGAGGGTAATTTTATTCTGCTATGTGGACCCCGTCAAACCTTGTAGATTATGCATGTAGTAAGATTGTTAGATGAATTATCTATTTTACCATTTATAGGTGAGGTCTACAATTCTTATAGAGAGCAACGGGTCGATAATAGCTCTCTACAAGCAAGCCATGTAATATTTCGTTCTACGTGGAGGGACAAAAACTAGGAGGAGAAAATTATGTCGCTGGACCAAGCGAGTCGCTACACACCTTTCCACGAATAAGCGGGGGCCATCCCTTCTCCACGGCTCGCTCCTCGCTGCCGGACTGAATAGAGTAATCTGGTTGTGTTTATTTTTTTTTCTTTGGAGATTGTGCTAGAAGAAACCTTGATGGACGTGTTGTCATTTTGCATTGGCAATTGCTGATGTGTACCGTATTATAGAGAGCACCGTATTATAGAGAGCAGACTCTCTTTACCACTGCGGGTGCCCTTACGGCCCAACCCGACCTTAAGCCGGCCCCACGGACCCTAAGGCCAATATACGCTATGTTTAAGATCCTAACCAGCCTTTGAGGTGGCCCTTATGTTCCAAATACTTCCTCCATTCTAAATTATATATTATTTTAACAAATCTAGTATGTATCTAGATATATATATATATATTATGTCTATATACACAATAAAATTTATGTATCTTAATTTGCTAAAGCGAACTATAATTTAGAATGGATGGAGTAGAAAAAAGAAAAAAGTCCAATACTGCTATTTCTTTCTCCTTGTGCCTCACGCATCTTGTACTTCCCCGTCGCTTTTCAACTCGCTGCTGATTTTTTAAATGGTTAAGGCCGGGTCTCAAGCTTGAGGTCAGGTCCTAAATTTTTTAGCCTTTATGACCTCCTTAAGAACCCTACTGTTGTATATAAGGTCAACCCTAACCTCTTAAAACCTACTCCTTTTGTCCCACTACGAATGCCCTAACGAGTGGGCCTATGGTCTGAAAGTTGTTTTTTTAATCAATTGTTGAAACGGTTGCAGGTTTTTTTCCCATTGCATTCTAAAACTAGTTTTTTTGTCCTTAGTTTCCTAACGTGTCAAAATAGTTGTAATTTATTTTCAAAAATATTATATAGCAAAAGGAACTATCTACAAGCTAGGTTTTTTCACGGTCTGTTATCAGAAAGAAAAAAGCATCACAATCTGTTATCAGAAAGAAAAAAGCATCACAATCTAACACTCTCAAGTTTTATTTATTTTCATATTCCCTATCGACAATATAATTGTAGTTTGGCATCTAGCATCGCCCAACTCATCTCACATACCATGCGAATACGTTAGAGATGCTCTTTCGGCGAGTATTTGTACCCAAATTTCATGAAAATTGGGCCAATCTTCACTCCTTATGTTATTTGAAGACACATTAAACATGTAGATGTTGTGAGTAGGTGAGATATAGAAGTGTATTTAAAAAACGCCTAACTTGAAGTTGAAGGCAGGCTTTTCATTATTTTTCTCAAAAAATGTTAGCAAGCACAACCATTTGGGTGGAAATAAAGGGAGAGCGTTTTTTTTATGTAACGCTTTGTTTCCGATTCCTCCAAAGCTCTCACAAATATGAAATGTGCAATATTAATCATGCGGGCTTTTCTTTTTTGAAGATTAATCACTTTGTCAAGAATGTCATGAGAATTAGCGCAGCATGGACATTGTATTTAATTAGGTAAATATTAAAGGTGTTTATGGACATTATATAAAATACTTTCCTTTCCTTTATAGGTTCATAATGCAACTAAGAGAGGGGGAGGGGTGTCTCCCTCCAACCCTCTGCATCTTAAAAATAGACGAACCTTATATGCTCACTCTTTATTTTCTTCGCTCCTGTGTCGCTCGCTCATTGTGCCAATTGTGTCCCTACCCTTACTCAACCAGCCTTTGACGTCGGCTCCCACAACAACTCCCCTCTTCCCACCCATGCACTTTGTCAAGCCCTCCTCCGCCACTATTGTCATTCTACCCCTCCCCCCCCCCCCCCCCCCCCCCCCCCCCCCCGGAGCACAAATGTTGCGGATAGATCTGGAAGTTATGGTGCCGCAGCTGCCATGGATGAATCTAGAGACTGGAGAGTACCCGCCCATAGACACATCTAGAGGTTGGAGTGCTACCGTTGTTGCCAAATATGGAGGTTGGGGCATCACGCCTGTCGACTGACCTGAAGGATAGGGCTTCGCGACCACCAGCAGATCTAGAGGTTGAAGCACCATTGCTGTTGACGGATCTAGAGGTTGGAACACCAACGTTGTGGATTGGTGTAGAGGTTGAAGTGTCGCCGCTGTCGTTGGATCTAGATCTAGAGGTCAGATTTTTATTTCTTACTTTCTCATTCCTTCTAATTTTATCCCCTATTTCCTTTCATTTTTATTTCCTCCTTTTGTTTCAAAATAAGGGGGCTCTCAATCCCTGGTGATTTTCTTATATATTTAGGCTCAAGACTCAATATTATTTAATTTACCGCTGAACTTGGAGCAGATGGTAACAACTATGTGACTTGGGCTATGGATATGAAAATTATGCTATCAGCAAAAGGTTTCATTAATGCAATTAATGAACCTATTCCAGAAGCTCCTATTTCATAAGCAGCCAAGTTAGCCAAGTTAACGACCTTGCATTTCTAAGGAACCATTTTTATTCTGATCTTAAAAATGAATATATGATGGAATAAGACCTTAATAAATCTTTGGGTTTCACTCAAAGGGCGTAATAATTAGCATGAAGCCACGATTTTGCCAGAAGTAAGATGTATGCTACGTCTTATAAACTTGAAATCTGTTGCAGAATACTTTTGCAATACATAAATTTTGTTCCAAGCTTCAATTTTGCAATCAGTCTATAGATAATGCAGAAAAGATTGAAAAGGCTTTGTCTACATTTCTCCCCGCAATAAGGTTATTGCAATAGCAATACTGCCGTCACAACTATGCCAAATATTCTGATTTGATATACGACTTACTCCAGGCAGAAAAATATGATGGGTCCTTAACAAAGAATCATCAGATGTGTCACGTAGGCGCATCACCTATGCCTGAAATTCATTTCAATATTCAGAATAATAATAAGAAATTTGATGGCAAGAAATTCAAACAGAATTTCAAGGGAAAATGGAATAATAACAGGCAGAATTATAAGGCAAGTAAAGGTCACAACAAAAGAGAAAAGTACTCAAAAAGACAACTATCAAATTTGTCAAAGGTGCGGTTGTCACTACCACAACACCATGAGTTGCCACATTCCCAAGCATTTGATTAAATTATACTAGAAATCTATTGGTAGCAAGTTCAAAGGGACAAGTTTGAAGCTCACCTCACTAATCGACCTACTAACTCCAGTTGCTCCAAAGATGTTCCTACGGAACACGATGAAGATGTTCTTACAGAACACAATAATTTGAAAATCTCACCACAGTTAGATGACTTATTCAACACTGATGATATGCTCATGGATTTGCAATCTAACAACATGTTTGGAGACATGAACTTGTCTTGCTGATCCCCGAAAAATTTATCTTTATAAGCCATATGTATTATTATATTATGTGGTACATAATTGTTGTCACAAGTATTATAAAACATATGATATTTGATCCATAAAGTATGTATATATATATATAATTTATGAGTTAAATCTTTCATGATTCACTCACTATAGATTATACCACGGGAACAATCCTAATGGAGGAAGAAATTTATTTAGTGGATAGTTGCACCACTCAAATAAATCGTAGGGAAATTAAACATTTCTGAACTCTCAATAAAGAGTAAAGAAAATGTCACAAACTTTGCTGATCGCAATGCTGTGATTGTGTGTTCAGATCGAGCCACAATAATTCTCCCTACGAGTACTCAACTTCTAATCGAGGATGCACTTATGTATCCCGACTCAACTCATACCCTATTGAGTTATAAAGATATTCATCATAATTGTTTCGAAATCGAAACACATAGTGACAACAAAGATGAATATCTATTCATCACCAAAATTGGCGGATATGCCAAGCAATTGCTTGAGAAAATTGCTTCGCTATCAACTGGATTGTATTTTACATACATCAAACTTTTACAACATGCTACATATAAGATAATTTTTTAAAATATTGATGTCTTCAAGACTTGGCATGATCGTCTAGGTCATCCTGAAACTGGGATGATGCGAAAAATTATCTGCAATTCAATTGGTCATCACATGAAATCTTAAATTTTCCAAACATTCAGATTTTGTGAGCACCGTATGTGCCACGGGAATTAATCATAAATATTTCTTATCTTAAGATAAAGGCTGAACCACTAATATTTCTTAAACGCATTCAAGGAGATATTTGTGGTCCTATTCATCCATTAACTGAACCATTTATGTACTTCACGGTACTTACTGATGCATAAAAAAGATGGTCCCATGTATGTTTATTACCTACTAGAAACCATGCTTTCGCATGGTTCATTGCTCAAATTATCAAATTAAGTGCATATTATCTGGATAAATCAATTAAATCCATCAGAATGTATAATGCCATTGAGTTTTCCTCAAAAGCGTTCAATAACTATTGTATGGCTCTAGGCATTATTGTAGAACATTCTGTACTTTATCTACATATACAAAATGGATTAGCCGAATCTCTTATCAAGAGAGTAAAATTAATTGCAAGATCATTATTACAGAATTGCAAATTACCAACATCTTGTTGGCATCATGCGGTCGTACACGCCGTAAACTTAATTCAGATTCATCAAACTGCAATCATACGGAGCCCCTCGTTGCAGTAAGTATGTGGAATCATGGCCTCAGCCAAATATTTCCCATCTGCGTGTCGGTTATGTTTTGTACATACCGATATCACCACCACAACATACATTTATAGGCATTGAGGATTCATATAAGGTATTTATCCGTCATTTATAAAATACCTTAGATCACTCATAAGGGATTAATTTACAAGCCCGAATGCTGACTACATTTTGAGGAAAATTCCATATATTAGGGGGAGATTAATGCCACAAACATAGAATGCTAGGAATTACAAAAGAGTGTTATCACATTCAGTCCTCATATCCACATACATATAAAGAATATCTGAATCAAAAGTTTAGAATATATATTTGAAACACATTGCAAATAGCATGCCAAATGCATTTACTCATCAAAAGTGTCATCAAACTAATTCGTACGGTTAATGTTTCACTCAACTCCCATGTTAAAATAAGAGAGGGAGAAGTATGGCCACAATCTAGGAATATAGCCTATTACAAGCATCCGCAGAAATAAGGGTAGATATCCTCCAAGATAGTAAATGCAAATCAAGATCATAAATATTCTATGAATGTTCAGCTTTCAAAAGCCCAGTACATATGCACATAAATTCAGTCACTGGGTCAAGAAACGTCCTAATTATATTGTCGTGGGAAATGAAATAGAATTCAAAAGGGTTAATTTCTCATAAAATATATTGATTATGATGAATCAATCATATTAAGACTACAAATTTATCGACATATACTCCTATTAAAAAAATGCTATACACCTTCAACTGAATCCAGACCAAAAGTCCTAGGCAGAGTGTTAACAAACACACAAATTGGATCAAATCAAAGGTGGCAATTAAGGAGAACTGCTCTCATTTTAAAATGAGAAGTATTATCTACTTCTCACAATACCATTCTTTAAGAAAGCAAGATGGTGAGATAGCGAGAGCTTGTAGCACATGGTTTCACGCAGAGACCGAGCAACATACCTCATCGTATGTGTGAGAATTATATTCCCATATTCAATTATTGGCAGATCAATTGAATTTGATAGATTTGGATTCATAAGTTCCCTAAGGACTTTATATGCTAAATCCAAAAGAAAAATTGCAACATCATTGTGTACAAATCACTCTATGACTTGAGACAGTCAAGTTGATTGTGGTACAACTGACTATATATGAGTATCTCCCATAAAAGGATTACTCTAATAACTATGATCGCTTATGTGTGTTCATAAAGGAACTTCAAATGGAGTTTTTATCATCTCAACACACAAACACCAAGCATTCATTTACGACGGAATTCGAGATGAAATAAAATTGGGTAAACACAATGGATGTTTAAGTCTTCGACTAAACACACCTATATAAGTTTACCAATATTCAAGTGATATTGTGCATCAATATCCATATAATATTAGACAATCATATCCATCAACACTTTGTTCATTAAATCCCTAAAAGAAAATGGATCAATATCCATTTGGACCGTGGGATGAGAAACTTAGTGTCAATATGCGCTTTTGTATCATATAAATTGCAACAGCCGTGATATTGCTTTTGTAGATACCTTGCTAGCTCAAGTTAGCACAACTCCAACAATGCCATACAGGTCGGAGTCTAATCAGATATCCACATATATCTAAATGGCACCAAAGATATTGATTTATTAGCAAATCAGAACATGATAAAAGTGAGATATCGAGATACTGGCTAACTAATCCCTATATTGCCAGAATATAAACTAATACCAAAGTACTAAAGTTTCATAAGAATCATCAAATGGATTCTAATGAAAAACTTTAGCATATCGGTCTGAAGGATCAATATAAGACTTCTTTGAATGATAAAATTATGATTCTATTGAATCACTAAATGCTTGCATTGCACAAATGAATGCAGGTTATATAAAGAGTAATATCACAAAACATATTGCTCCTAAATTATTGTATCCTCATGCATTAAAGAAAAATGGAGAGATAGAAATCTTGCAAACTAAGTCAAGTGATAATCTTGCAGATTTATTCACTAGGTCCTTACCTACATCATTATTCTAGAAATATGTTTTGGAATAGGTATGAGACGACTTAAATATTTGCAAGTATCAGGGGGAGTAAACCCTTGGTATAACATACTTATAATCTTCCGATTATATAAGTTGCACTCTTTACCTATGAGTTTTTCCTATCAAATTTTTCTTATATATAGGTTTTTAATGAGGCAATACTTAATGTTATATCTCTAATTTTCCCCACCAGAATTTTTAAAGAGGTATTCGAGACATATCACATATATCATATCTTCTGTTTTCTCTACAGAGTTTTTAAGAAGATATTCAAGATATTATTTTCTCCTCATATTTTTCCCATCGGGTTTTTTTGGAAGAGATTACTTCAAACATGATCCACAGATCATACTATTAATTTTTAAACTTGTTTATGAGTTTTCCTCTCGAGGTTTTTCTCATATAAAGTTTGCAATCAATGATATGCCATATCATTTTCTTCTTATATTTTCCCACTAGGTTTTAAGGAGTTTTAATGGCATCAACATACAAGATGGTTTCTCCTCAAGATTTTTTCCACTGGATTTTTAGAGTAGTTTTTCCAAATGAAGATCAATCAACGGATGGGGATTACACGAAGCAAATTGATCAAAGAGGGAGTGTTGTGAAACATTTAATTAGTGATCAATTAGGAATATCGTTATATATAAATATGTAATTATAGATAATTACAACAAAAGGATCCCACCTTCCGAAGGGGTGTCTCCAAGAGACCAACCCTAAGAAACACCATACCCTTAAGATATATATATATATAATTCATCCCATCAATAAAAATTACTCGAAAACTTCCACAACTTTTATCATTTGTCATCGTCTCTGCTTTTACTGTACAACAAGCCCATTCCCCACCTCGCATTGGTCCTCCGAGGCAACCTCTCGCACCCACAGGATTTTCCTCTTGAAGATCTCTCGCAGCGCAGCAGCAGCCAGCCAGCCATGGACGTTAGCGGAGCTGGAGCCAGTGGGAAGGTGAAGAAGGGAGCGGCCGGGCGCAAGGCCGGCGGTCCCAGGAAGAAGTCGGTGTCGCGGTCCGTGAAGGCCGGGCTCCAGTTCCCCGTCGGCCGCATCGGGCGCTACCTCAAGAAGGGCCGGTACGCACAGCGCGTCGGCACCGGCGCCCCGGTCTACCTCGCAGCCGTCCTCGAGTACCTCGCCGCCGAGGTGCTGGAGCTCGCCGGTAACGCTGCGAGGGACAACAAGAAGACGCGCATCATCCCGCGCCACGTGCTCCTGGCGATCCGCAACGACGAGGAGCTCGGGAAGCTGCTGGCCGGCGTCACCATCGCCCACGGAGGTGTCCTCCCCAACATCAACCCGGTGCTCCTGCCCAAGAAGGTCGCGGAGAAGGCGGCCAGCGGTGGCGCCAAGGAGGCCAAGTCGCCCAAGAAGGCAGCCAAGTCCCCAAAGAAGGCCTAGAGGGGCTCTCCATTAGTGCTATGCTATCAAATGTTCATGTTTGGTAGATCTGTAGATGGGATGGGTTCTGAACTTCTGATGTAGGGTACTTGCTGTGGGTGATCTGTGCATTAAGTTGGAAGAATTCAGAAATCAGAGTTTGTTACTTGCAAAGGGTCCATTGATGTTTCGTTTCTTGCCCAGATTTGCAATTTGGGCACATCTGTATTCAGAAAATGTTGATCTGCTGTTTCATGCTCCCTTGATTGGGGGAAAAAATAGCAAATAGCTGAGTAGTATTTTCTGAATACTGATGTCTGAAATTGTTCCTAGAGCAGCAGATCAAGTAAATAACAGTTGTTTCATTCTCACTTGATTGGGGGGAAAAATAGCAAATAGGATTTCCAGCAGAAAAATAACGTGTCGAATGGCAACGAATGCACATTATAGCTGAGACCATCAATTTCCAGCAGAACTGATTCAGCGAAACTTTCAGTGACAAATCCACACTTTGCATGCTCGCAAGGACGTACAATTTTGAAGCTGAGAAGATGTCAAATTTCCATGAGGTTGGACCTCATGTTTCAAATTCTCAAAAATCCACAAAAAAGTAATTCTATGTACATCATGACAATTTTTCCTTTTGCAAAATTTGCTATGGGATATTGTTATCTTTAGATATTTCCAGATGATATTATCTCTTGGGTACATTACTTTAAAAGTTGGCTTCATCCAAAGAAAAGAATATGAATTTAGTACTATTTAGATTTTAACTAATAATTACCTGTAAACTACTAGCCTCCGTGACACATAAAATGATAGCATTAGATTCTTACATCATAATATATGCGTCGAAATGTAGGTCAATGCAAATGTTAAAACAACAAATTATGGAGCGCCCAAAAACATTGTATTGTACTCCGTAATTTTACAAGCATCATTCGTTCTTTTTTACTCAGGCCTCGTTTAGATGCACCGTGTAAAGTTTTTGAAAGGAAATATTTTCATATTTGAAGTATTAAATATAGACTAATTATAAAACTAATTACAGAACTCATCTGTAAACTACGAGACGAATCGAATGAGATTAATTAACCTATCATTAGCATATATTTACTGTAGCTTTACTGTATCAATTTAGTGTCTAATCATGGTCTAATTAGGTTCATTAGATTCGTCTCGCAATTTACAAGCAAACTGTGCAATTAGTTTTTATTTTATATAGATTTAATTCTCCATACAGGTGCCGTAATATTCTTTTAGAATTTTAAATTTTGCATCTAAACAAAGCTCAGCGTATGTTTGTATATGTTCGCTGAAAAACACTACTAGCCGTCCGTTCTCCTTATTTCCTCGCACCTGATTGGCTGATCTATCCCTTCCGCGGATCGCCCCTCAGAAACCCATCCCTGCCGTCCAGATCCCTCCCGAGCTGGCCGTCCATTTCGTCACCCACGGATCGACGGGCCCACCACCTCTCCCCATCCCCGCCATCCCCTTATGAACACACCCCCTCTCTTGGCATTTGGCATCACACCACTCGAATTCTCGCGCCCAGATTCCCAAATTTCCCCCCCTCCAAAGCTCCCCCGAAGCACGGCAGCAGCGACCATGGACGCCAGCGGAGCCACCGGGAAGGTGAAGAAGGGGGCGGCCGGGCGCAAGGCGGGTGGCCCCAGGAAGAAGTCGGTGACGCGGTCCGCGAGGGCCGGGCTCCAGTTCCCCGTCGGCCGCATCGGGCGCTACCTCAAGAAGGGCCGGTACGCGCAGCGGGTCGGCACCGGCGCCCCCGTCTACCTCGCGGCCGTCCTCGAGTACCTCGCCGCCGAGGTGCTGGAGCTGGCTGGTAACGCGGCGAGGGACAACAAGAAGACGCGCATCATCCCGCGCCACGTGCTCCTGGCGATCCGCAACGACGAGGAGCTCGGGAAGCTGCTGGCCGGCGTCACCATCGCCCACGGCGGCGTCCTCCCCAACATCAACCCGGTGCTGCTGCCCAAGAAGGTCGTGGAGAAGGCGGCCAGCGGCGGCGCCAAGGAGGCCAAGTCGCCAAAGAAGGGCGCCAAGTCCCCCAAGAAAGCTTAGGCAGTAGAGACTCCGTTAGCATGGTGCTGTAACATGTTCGTGTTTAGATTTGTGGATGGGGTGTGTTCTGATCTAATTTCGTCGTGGTTTGTGATCTGTTCATCACCGAGAGATTTTCAGAAATCAGAGCTCGTTAGTTTACTGTGTTCTGTTTCTTGTCCACATTTGCAATGGTGGATATATTTGCGGATCAGTTTAGAGCAGTACGGAATGAGCAGTGACAAGGACTCTGCGTGAGAAAAGGCTCAAGCGAAGTGAAAAGAATCGATGCATAATCATACAGTTCTATCTTGAAATCACTGTCTTGCATCTGATTCTGCACAGATTCGGCCAAGTTCATCCCACGTTCAGACATCATGCCAAAAGGAGTACATGAGAGTTGAGAGACCAGTAGTTTGCATCGCCCTTGAAAGATGTTGCCAGTAGCAATACATGAGAGATGGGACTACAACAGAATTGCATTCGCGTTTACCTTTGACCATTGCACTATAGTTGGGGACACTTGTAAATACTAAATAGTTGACAGCTGAACTGAATTACAATTGCTCCACGACGTGTAATTTCCTAAACTAGGGAAAAATACAACTGAAAAACTTGTGTTCGTGTAGTATATAATCTTCCTTTTCTTCCCTTCTGCACATTTCTGCATTTTGCGGCTCTGTTAAATTGACCATCGAACAATACACATCTATGCAGAGTCCAATATGGTGCTCCATTTGTTGTCCACATCATGAGTTAACTACCGTCAGTATTCTTCTTGCGCCTCCCTGTCAATTGGCAATTCCTAAATTAGTTGCCGTGTCAAAAAAAAAAAGTTTGTGTCATCGGGACATCATACATCCAACATCATATTAATTGTCTACAGTCTCGGACCTTGTCTTACCATTAGAGCCTCTATTCCAGAGGACCTCAGAGTCAATTGTGCTAAGTTGGGGATCATCAAGCCTCTTCCATGTCTTGATGGACTTCACTCCCTGCCATTCACCGTTGTCTGTCTTCTCAAGTTGCACAGACACCACCCTCGCTCTCCTTGACCACCCAGCCTTCCCGTAGGCATGGTAACCAAATCCGCCAGCATAACATAGCTGAATACCTCTGAGCTTTCCACAGAAGTCATTAAGGTGATCATGTCCAATAAAGGCAGCCTTCACATCTCCAGCCTCCACCATGGAGGCAAAGAACCCAGAGTTGATTGATGCTGAGCTAATTCCCTCCTGTTTTACTCCAGTGATATTGGCTGCTGTAAAGCTGCTGAACTCCGGCAATGGAATATGGAAGAACACAAGGCCAGGTGCTGGCTTCTTCTGCTTCGGGTTTTCATTCATATACTTTCTCTACATATTTTTAGATGAACGTGAGTAGAATTAAACCTTGAACATAATGATCTTTCTGAACAGAAATAATTTAATGTATAAGCATAAACTCCTGGAGGTTTTATCTGGTTATATTTAATGTAAATTGATCTGACATTTAGAAACGAACAATTTTGGGGACTATATCATCACCAACCATAATTACAATTGTTTCACGTAGCAATGTACTTACTGATTAAGACATCTGAATGATTAAAGATAGCACTTTGCACAGTTAAAATTGGTACATCATAGGAATCAGTATATATTTTAGGAAGCTTGTAATATAAGATATGCTGCCCTTCAATTTCATCGTTTTCTCTCAGTTGTTTCACAATGATTTGTTTCTACATATAAGAGATGTCACAAAAGTGATCCGATTTATATATTAGGAGCAATAGTCCTGACCTGTTTGAGTTATTGAACAAGACAAAAAAAAAGAGCTAAGACAGATTTTTTCCTAAAGGAATATCGCCAACTTACCTGTAGGCTTGAAGATGTTTGTTGGAACCAGACTTGCTGTGAGGCCTTGATCCAACCATAACCTTTGATTGACGGCACAGTAGAATAGTCACCGCTGTCTAGGAAATACAGGTTGAGCACTGATTTTTCACCCAGTGATGTTCCATCAACCCCAGAAACTTCCAAATTGTAATTGCCATAGCCATCAATTTCGACTCCTTCGGGGTTGAGTCCTGAAAGGCTGTTCTTCATGCTCACAAGGTGACGCATTACACCCTCACGCGATAGCGTACCCTCTTGGTCATGGTTCCCAATCACAGCAGCCCAAGGAAGTTTCATGTCAATGGCTGGGGCAATCGCTGCATCCATAGACTTGGCCGCATCACTTGAATCCGCACCATAGATGTTATCACCTGCCCAATGAAGTTGTCATCATTAGTACTTAAACATAGTCTAGTTGCAGATCAATTAGAAATTTGATTAGTAGATTATCACAGCGAAGTGTATGAACTATGGACACCACGTCACAGACATAACTGAGCAAACAACAATATAAAAGCTAACTTTCGTTGCAATTTTGGTTTCCCCCAAAATACATTGTCTGCACCTAGCTAGCTTTGCAAAAGTTGCAGCTTTGGAAATGTCAAACACAATTGCCCGTGAAACAACACGACAAAGCATGACAGCAACTAGAGAAGATCACAAAGGCGGATACATTGTACTGCTCTCTGATCCTTTCAGGTCCGTTTCATGCAGTAGTGCTCATTGCCCTCATGGAGACATGGACACAGCCATCCCAGGCCAATCAACAGCCGGGAACTCAACTGTTTGGCCATGGCGCCATGCGACCGGGGGGGCCCTCGGATAGGATAGGGAATTTCTGGATCCAGTCTGAACTCTGAAGAACACAAGCTTCCACTTGCCCTGCCCCTCACGTGCTCGCTTGTGAGATTTGAAACCCGTGACATGCGTCTTGTTCTGATCAAAGCCACTGGAGCTACGCTTCATTTTTTTTTTGATAACGGGATCTCGACCGCAATAATTAACTTCAACACGCTGAAGATCTCTCTCATCAATCATCAACAAGCACACACTGACTGAGTGTCTAAGTAATCTTTTCACTTATTCTATCCAACTAAACCGCACCGCCAATCTAACCACCAGCAATAGCGATACTGATCCGGATGAAAGTGAGATAAAGAAGAGGTCAAATCGATTGGCTAGGAATACCAAGGGATGGGGGGAGAGTGGCGTGTGTACCCACCGGTGAAGACGACGAGGTCGGGGTCCTCGTCGCGGAAGACGCGGTAGAGGAAGGCGGTGGTGTTGAGGTCGGAGCACCCGGCCACCTGGGACGGGAGCACGTCCTCGCAGGCCGTGGCCCGGCCGTCGGCGTAGTGCATGTCCGCCACCTGCACCACCTTGAACGTCCCGCTGTCGCGCCGGAACCGCAGCCTGGTGCTGGTACTGCCGTGCGCCCCCTTCCCCTTCCCCTCGGCGGCACCGGCCGCGGCGGCCACGAGGACCAGGAGCAGCGCTAGGGGCCGGTGCGCGCCGCGCCGCCGGAGGCCGAGGCCGCCGCCCATGCCGGCGCGGCGGTGCGGCGTTGGAGACTTCGAGTGATGCAGTGAGACTGAGATTGGAGCCTTGGAGGGATGCAGCGAAGATTGATTGCGGCTTTGCAGCAAGGAGGAAGTAATCTGGTGGATGGCCCGGGCCGGGGGGTCGTTGGATTGTTTATAGGAGGGGGCGTTTGGACGCTTCCGATTTTCTTATCGCGGGCGCGTTCTTGGCGGGCCGGCACGCCCGACGCCCCGAGTTGACGCGTGGTTTTGGGGCAGATCAGAGAAGACGGACGAGCACGCCAGTGCGGTGCGTGCACGAGGCGCCGGCGAAGCGGACCACACTGACGGCACGTTCCATACGTCGAGGCTACTACTGGAGTGGTCAACACGTCGATCGACACCTAGCTAATAACCGGCTGCGTCCCAGGTCCCATGTGCAAGGGCCGCACCGGTCACGCACCAGCCGCGCCTGCTGATCCTCTGAGCAGGCGTCCAGTCGTCGGTGCGTTGACCGGACGAAAATCAGAACTCGGGTCGCAAACTCGACGCCGCTCGCCGGCACTGGACGCTTGCCGCTGGCACACATTTGGCCCGGCCTACGGAGGGGCGGCCATCGAATCTATTCGGCCCAAGAGCCAGGACCAAAGGGCCCAACAAGTGCCTTCGCTCCGTGCGGGAACTCACGTTCGTCCTGGGCGTTTCAAAAATCTAGCCCCGGGTTGCAACGGCCGTGCATCCGTTCGCTCGGAAGAGGAGAGCGAAAAGGCAAATGGTCCGGCACTGTTCCTTCGCTTCCCTTCCCGTACAAGGGTCCTATCGTTTAAAAAACCAACGGCTATCTATGCGTCAACGGCTACTACGCAGAACCCAACCACAGCCAGCCAGCCAGAAAGCATCAGAACCCCATCACGTCTCAGTGTCTCAGCCTCAGCGTCCCCCGAATCCTACTATTCTTGGCAAGGCGAAATCTATTTAAATCTTAACGGCGACAAGCAGATCCCACACAGCAAAGCGTGGCATCCCGTTCCCTTCTTCCTTCGCTTCCTTCCCTTCGCCGATGGCCACGAGATCAGCGTTGCGCCTGCTGTGCCACGTCCTCCTCGCCGTCGCCGTCGCCGTCGCCGTCGCGGCGGCCACGGGTGACGACCGCGGCAAGATCGGCATCTGCCACGGCCGCGTGGGCGGCAACCTCCCCGCGCCGCAGGACGCGGAGGCGCTGCTGCGGCAGAACGGGGTGACTAAGGCGCGGCTCTTCCTCCCTGACCCGGCCGTGCTCCCGGCCTTCGCCGCGGCGGGTATCGATCTCGTGGTGGGCGAGCCCAACGAGAACCTCACCTTCCTCGCGTCCTAGGGGCCCGAGGGCGCGGCGCGGTGGCTGCGGTCCGCGTGCTGGCGCACGCCCCCGCCGCGCGCGTCCGCTACCTCGCCGCCGGCAACGAGGTGCTGTACGGCGACCGGTCCTACGCGCCGAGCCTCGTCCCCGCCATGCGGAACCTGCACGCCCCGCTCGCCGCGATGGGGCTCGAGGGGAGCGTCAGGGTCTCCTCCGCGCACGCCTCCTCCGTGCTCGCCGCGGGGGCCTTCGATCCGGCGGCGCTCCCCGTCCTCCGCCCCATGCTGCGGTTCCTGGCCGACACCGGCGCGCCCTTCATGGTCAACGCCTACCCGTTCATCAGCTACGCCAACGACCCGGACAACGTGCCGCTCGACTACGCACTCTTCGGCGCGGGCGCGGCGCCCGTGCGGGACGGCGCGCTGGCGTACACCAACCTGTTCGACGCCACGGTCGACGCGCTGGTGGCCGCGCTCGAGAAGGAGGGGTTCGGCGGCGTGCCGGTCGCGGTGACAGAGACCGGCTGGCCCACCGCGGGGCACCCGGCCGCGACACCACAGAACGCCGCCGCGTACAACGCCGAGGGAGGGCGGCGCGCGGCGTGAGCACGCTGAGGCGGCCCGGCGTGCCCGTGGAGGTGTTCCTGTTCGACATGTACGACGAGGACGGCAAGCCCGGCGCCGAGTTCGAGCGGCACTTCGGCATCTTCAGGGCGGACGGGAGCAAGGCGTACGACATCAACTTCGCGTAGAGTGGCAGGGTAGGAGGACTGATGGGCGCGCTGTTGATTTGCGAATCAATTGCTGCAGTGCATTGTCCAAGTGGTGAAAAAAAAAAATCTTTGTGCGCCTCTGTAACTTTAGTTTAGCCGTCTCATGGCTGGTTTGTAAACCTCTGTGGGTGTAAGAGCTGCCGTACGTTGTGCACTTCTGCTTGATTGCTTGTCTACTCTGTCAGCCTGTTCTATTTAACTAGCGAGTAAATTACAATGGTGAAGTCTCCTCAGGATTGACGGGTGAAAAAACTCGTGGGCCACTAATAGCATCACACATGCATGGATTAATAACTGTTTTTAGGATTAGGGCATTGTCCCAGAGAACATTTTATTGGATTGATTCGAGTATGGCGACAATAGCTTCCCAGGATCTGAGTATGTTACTTCAGCCCTGCTATGCTGCTAATGAGTCCTCACTTTCGGGTGCATATTCCCCTCCTTAAACAAGAGCTCCAGCTTAGCTGGGTCAAACCTCTATCCAATCTTTCTGGAAGCCACCTTTAAACCTTGATTATGTTGTTCAAGACTGTACCACAGATACGGAAACCTGGTACATTGGACGGATTATTCGGCGTATGCATGTTTCTTCGTCTAGTCGGGTGCGGATGAACCAACTCACTTCTGCAAGTTGCTGCAAGATGGTAAAACTGAAAAACGGTGACAAACAGCTATTAATCTATTATGTATACCCGGCTAGAAGAGCAGATACTACTTTGCTAATACTACCAAATTTTAGCAATGTCGTGGCAAAATGAAGTAGTGTGCATTACCAAATCCTCCGCAGTCACTGCCATGTTGTTAAGAAACGGGTTCAAATTTACAGATGCAGTCATATATATTTCCATTGAAAAGCTTCTCTGCCAGTCTCTGATTCTTCACCATAGCAAGCTGCACATAAAGCTCTTGTAAGCTTTTCGACAATATACATGATTAGGTGTAAAGTATCGCTGATCATAGATTTTGCTCTTTAGCTTGTTCCAGCTCAGCCAAAGTCGCAGATGCAAAACCTTCACTACATCAATTTTTAGTCTCGCTAAATTCAATAATTACAGTAAAGTTAAGCCACAATGGCATTTAAATCATTGGTTTCTTGTGCCGGGCGTCTGGACATGACATTACAGTCCTACGTGCTGCGACTGATTACAATTATGTTTGCCATCTAAGCCTATGACTCAATATAGTTGTAGTCTGATTATACCGATTAAATCTGATCTAAGCAACAAATATACACATCCTTTTCTCTCTCTTGAATAAAACCTATACAGTTTCTCTTTTTTAAAAAGGAGGAAATTTCTAGCTCTCAGAACGATCAAGGTTTTAACTGTGAAGCAACTAGTGAGTAGGGTTTGCAGAAAATAAGCACCTTTAGAGCATCACACTTAAAACGGGCATTGAGGTTGGTATGCAGTGCTCGCCCCATGCCCTCTAAAATTAACTGCATGATAAGCCAAACCAATATTACAACCACAGAACTATGCAAATGATTATTGCATGAGAAAGAGCATTCAATTCAAAATGCTATAGCCTTCTTACCAGATCTGCATCTTTTGCAGCAGCAGCTAGTTCTGAGCTAACCTGCCGGAAATCAATACATGGGCTGCCACATCCATTCTCAACAACCATTAGAGGCACTGACTCTGGTGCATCCTTGAGATCATCTTGGATGCCAGCCATTGCATCAACTAGCAATCCACCAGCTTCTGCAGCTTTCCGAAGGATACCACAGTGCTGTGATACATTGAGTTACGTGGTATGAGAGCTAACAACAATAGATAATACAAATAGATGGCTAAGGAGCACAATTTTGTATTTACTACGTACCTTTGAGGCTTCAGCTATAATTTCTGGAAGTTCATTAGCAGTAACATCATTCAGAGCTGGTAATGAATTTGCAACAAGAACTACCTGTAGATACATATTTCATTACCAGATCACGTTAAATTTCTATATCAGTAGAAGATTTATGGCAATAGGATATTTCAGTATGTAATTACAAAATGGGACAATACTAAAGGTCCGCTTCAGGTCCATGGTTATTTCAGAAGGAAGGTCGGACAGCTAAAATAATCTCTTTTACCAGTCTTGCCACAATTAAGTTATTTAAAAAATAATCATTATGACAACATGCGCCAAGAAGGATGATTTCCATTTTGTCATGCACATAAAGGAAAACAATAAAACATAAATGCAACTTATATATTAGCATGTAATATATTGTGTGGTCCCTTGGTTGAATATCTTCTAACAACATCCTATCTGCTCTATCCATTTAAATTAAAAACGGATTAAGCCTGAAAATGCACAAACTTTTTTTTATCAACATTTCAATTTATACCTCTGTTCCATGGCGTAAAAGCTCCCGAGCTAAAGGAAGCATTCCAAGGACCACATCAGCACCTGAGTTATCAACAAAAAGCAGTGCTCTTTTGTATGGTTGGTCCTTCCTGTCAGTAAGCATTCTCTTTTTGAACATATCAAAGTCATCAATCTGCAAGAAAAGTACATACAGTTATGATCTAGTTTGTGCTAGCACATCTCGTAAAAAAACAATTTGGATAACTCTCATAAGTTGCAATTCAACTGCAACATTTTAAATGTTCAGACTTGGAATACTTGCCCTCCAGGGACGTTGCATCTTCTTGCGACTCATGCGATAGATTTCTATTATAGTTCCCTTGTGATAGAGTTCCACACAAGCTCGAGATCCCCAATCAAATATGTTTGCAGCAAGGACACCTTCAATTAGCGCAAGCAGCCTAGCTTCCTGGATATCAAGCATGAAATGTACACTCAGCTGAATTTCGAGAGTTGAAGCTTGACTACATTGACAAAAGAAAATAACAACAGTGACAAACTACCCTAACTGTGACAGTGACAAGGTTTGGCAGTAACACATTAAGTGGTATTTTGTTAAATATGAACTTATGATTGATACAAACCTAATTTCTCATAATCTCTATGTACGTGCACTGCCAATAGAAAAATGGCATAATAGCAAGTATGATAACCCATGCTATCATAAAAACAAATATTAAGATGACTTCTGTAAGTGCAAAATTAAGCAGAAAGAAGCCCTGCTCTCATATACCTCATTGATACTATCAAGTTCCATCAGAAGATCAGGTAAAACAGCCAGTGAAGCTTCATTTTCCCTTCATGCAGAAAGTATCAGAACATTAGATAAATAGGAGCATGTCTTTGTGCATGAGCACATATAGAGAGAGGAAGCTAACCTTTGCTTGATGCTAATATATGCATCAACAAACTGAAATTCTCTCAGACATTCTTCCCTCAACTCCAATAGGTTGGCCAAACCAAACTTTCCATAAGCAGCAGGCTCCTCCATCAATCTAGACTTAGACACAATACATAAGTTAGATAGCAAAGAGATAGAGCGCATATTTGACAGATAAAGAGCCTAGCATTCTATCCATGCCCAATAACGGTAGACAAAGCAACAAAAGCGAACTAATGCCATGCAGTAGCAATTTATTACCTTGCCAGATGAGCAGAAAAGGCATGCGCAAATGCATCTCCCCTCCTTTTGGCATCGTCAGTCCCACCTTCACTTGCAACTGCCTACAAATGATAAAATGCACAAAGTATTAAAAAAATATACTACTCAGGATTCCACATACTCCCAAACAGACAAGAACTACATATTCAGGAATTGTAAGCATCCCAAATTCATAAATAGTTACTAGAAAAATGCAAAACTGTCCATATACTATCTCAGCCTAAAATTTGCAATCTCATGGTAAATTTGATTGTGATGATAGTGAATTGTATTTACATGTACAAGTGGAAATATTGCCTTAATTACAGTCAAGGAGCTAAGCTAACTAGGCTATGGAAACAACTACTAGTTACTTAAGGAAGCAGCCACTAGTCACTTAACAAGAGGGGGATTACTGCTTGTGGAAACCAATAAGGGTGGTACATTTCAAATGCTGCAAACTAGTTACAAGTAGCTGCTAGTTTACAGCCTGATATACTTACTTGTAAGGACCCAACGATGAAACAGATATATTTATTTTAGAAAGTGGATTGGATAACATAAGATCAAAGGTGATACAATTTCTGATCCATAAGAGATGTGGTTCTAGCGTTCTGTGGTTACAGACTGCTCTATGCTGACTGTACCGGATATGCCATTCCATAGCCTGATTCAGAAACTGAGGAGATACATCTGATAAAGTTGGCAAGTTGGAAACACAATCTCTGATTTCTCAATTCTAGTAGTGTGTGAGAGGGAATGACATACATTCAGAAAACATTTTAACACCATGTCATGACTAAAACAAAAGGAACTATGCAGATATCTTTGCAAGAATTAGATCATACCTTGTCCACGAGGTCCGGCAAATGGTCTGACAAAATCTTGAACCAGTACCTAGCACGATGATCTCAGATATCATCAAATGAACTCGATTGCTATTATATATCTATAAATAAGAGAAATAGAAGAATACTTAAACTCATCCTGGTCAAGATCAATTGTGTTTGGTTCATAACTGCAAAACAGATCAAATATCAAGATTTACAAGGTCAGATATATGCTGAAACTTTCTGCATTGAGGAAAAAGATTGAAGAAATTTGTTAGTTACTTTAGGTATCATAGCTACAAGGAAATGCTTAATAAAATGGTTATCTGATATGGGAAAATCATCTACCACTAATTTCTGGAGCTTTTTAGGGAATGAAAGTTGAACTCCAATTTCTGTACTGTTTTTACTGCAATAATTTTGCATTACTTGATCTTTCCTGGGTTGAGAAATCGGATTAAACTATCTAGGAAGAATTCCCTATTGATAATCTGAAATTTAATCAACTTTTGGAACAGACAAACATGGTAGAGATTAAACACATGAGCTAAATAGTTGTCTTACATCTTTGGGTCCTCTAACAATGGAAACACATCCAATGTGGGTACAAGATGGAGGACACCAACATTTAGCGCTGCACTTGCATCTGAACGCAAAATGTCACCCTTAGAAGTAGGCCTTTCAAAGCCTCCCATACCTGTTGTCGCTGGAACTCCCATAGGTACAGGGGCTATAATCTGAGTACCCTTCTGCACAAACTTCTCCATCCATGATATCTGTAGAATTTTAAAACAACCTTGTGATCCAAGAGAATTAGATTTAATAAACAAATGTCGAATAATAAGAAACTGTTAACTCTTTCCCACATAAAGTAGTAGCAAAAAAGATATCAACTAATTCCAGCAGCCTTTTCAATAGAGTAAAAAAAATTGGGTGATCTTTTTGGTGTTTGAGCATGCCTGTCATGTAGTTAGACTGAATGACATCCATTTCAACTTTTCAAAGGTGCAATTTTATCGAGAATCAGATTTGTCTTTAGTTCTTTACAAAGGATGGCATAATCAGAAAAATAACCAAACCAACATAACCATGATCAGAAGAAGATGCCTTGCCTTCTCATTAAGATCTCCAAGAGGTGGCCCATGAATCTTTCCACCAACATATGGAGCACCCATTGGGAAGCGTTCAACCAAATGATGTACCCTTAAGTCATCAAGACCATGCTTCTCATAACTCATAAATGCACCAAGGGCTCCTAGAAAGCCCTCATGGCGCAGAAACATGGCTTGTGCCTCTCCTTTTGACCTTTACCAATACAAAGAAAATGGGCAGGACATTATTTTCAAAATTAACATAACTAATTAGCCAAGCATAAAAAAAAGGAAAAATAGTTTCCAATTTTTACCAGAAATTTACTGCAAACGAAATTGTGTCCATGGTGTAGGCATGGCCACGGATGAAGAATCCACCAAAAAATATCCTCTTGAGTCCATAACGAAGTGCATTAAGATAGGAGATCTACAAAAAAGAATGAAGAAACAGGATCCATAGCTTCAATGGAGCTGGACATAGTCACATAGATCACAATAAACTAGAGAAAGGGGAAACACGCCTATCTTGGTATAAATTGATACAGTACATCCTTAGACTGAGCGTTTAGTGATAAAAACAACAACAATGGCACTTTGGAGCTTTAAATCAAATGTATTTCTTCCGAAAAAAATGTACTGGATCATAAATTCAAAACCCTAGACATGCCAAATGACCTAACACTAAGGTTTGCATTTTAGTAAATTAGCATGTAAGAGCAAGTACAAAAAAAATATCTCAATACTTTATGTAACAAGTGTCAGGGATAGATCCCCTGGGTACTCCGTATGGAGTGCGATTTGCATCGCACCCCATAGAAAGGAAGATTTAAAAGTACTCGGGGCATGAGCACCTCACAGCCTCGAGGCAACCAAGAAAGTACTCAAAGAATGCCTTCAAGACGGAGCTTCAGAAGAAGCCGAAGACTACTTCAGAAGTACTCGAAATACCTGTAGTACTCGGCTATGAAGAGCTCGGGGGCTTGTCAGGGATAGATCCCCTGGGTACCGCAAGGAAGCTACCCGCGGGGGAAAAGAAGTTGAATTCCTACTAGGACTCTACTCTGTAATCCTACTAGGAACCCCATCCCCTGGGATATATAAAGGAGGGCAGGGGTACCTAGATAGGCAGAACCAAAGAGAACAGAGCAGCCAACAGGCAACTCAACACCCAAGCGCAGGGCGCAATATACAACACCCAAACAGGACGTAAGGTATTACGCTACTCTACCGGCCCGAACCTGTCTAAATTTGTGTCTTGTGTCCTCGCGTTTACCTTCAAGTTTCAGATCCGGCGATCCCTCACCAAATAATCACCTACCTTAGGGTATTCCTAGGTAGGTTGGCGGTAAAAGTACCGACAACAAGCACCACGAAAAGCCACTCAATGTTGGGCAAGTATAGGGGGATAGTCTAGACCGAGGTCTTTGGCCCAAGATGTTTTGTTTTTAAACTCCCTTTCTACCTATAATGAAAGGCAGAACTCCTGCCAATTTGCTTCAAAAAAAATGTTGTGCAAGTTTCCTGGATAAATGAAGTGCGCGCACACAAAAAAAAGAAAAGAAAAGAGAGAAAAGCTCCATGTTTAGATAAGCTTCATTCACTGCTTGGCTTACTTGTTCACATTTTCAAAATCTTTAGACAAACTTGTCAAGTGTGCATATCACTAGAAAAGTTCTATGAAGAGCACCAAACCATTTGTTTTGGACAGTTATCTCATTAGTCATACACTATTACTTTACCATAGCATATACTGAAAACATTGTCATACCTGGCCAATGTTATACGAAATCATCCGTAACAAAGAGAGTGATATATCCTCAGGTCTATAATCCGATAGCTCCTTGTTTTCTGAAATTGTCTTCCCAAAACTAGAGGCAATTGTAGATGCTGAAAGACCAATCTGCCATACAGCAGGAGCATGAATAATTAATACACAGAAGACAAGAAGTTTAAGAGCAATTGGTCCAACATACTATACACACTGAATGTCGTACCAATAACAGGTCAGACTAACAGCTTTGAGCAGTGCACACAATAAGTTACGGGAAACAATAAATGTTTTAAGAATATTTCCACATTTTATGCTAATAGTGACCTTGGAGTAGTCCAGACCACCATATATGTCCCCCACAAGCATGTCAATGGTACTGTTGTCGCCACGCTGGCTCAACTCTAGCAACTCATCAAAACTGAAACAAAATTACTAAGTTTAGGAGAAATCAAACTTGTATACATAAATAGATGTCCATGTCTCCATGAGCAGAAGAACAGTACCTCTTGCACTTTGTCATTAGCCTCCCCAATCCCCAGTACGTACCACCACCAACATTTGTCCCACTTACTCGCTGAAACTTCCCATGCCCATCAACCTTTGAAAAAGAACAGTAAGAAAAGATCCAGTGACGCTGACAAGAAGAATAAAATACAAAGCTAACCTCGAAATTACCTTGATTATACTAACACCAGATCCGACATTAACAAGTAGGAAGGGAAACAAATCATTCTGATCAATCTGAACATATTCCTTATGGCCATCCATGTGTGTAAAAGCTTCATGACGTATAGCCTGCCAAGTGCAGAAAAACAGTGTTATTTACTTGCCTGTAATGAGAAACTCAGATGTATGAATGTTACCACACTTTAATGGATTAAGAAACATTTGTTAACTTGATACATCTCCGATGATTCATCACATAAAAGATAGAATTGCACAGTAGAATATGTCCTAAATAGTGATAATGCAATCCTAAAACTGGAACCTTAAGCAAAAAGTTTGCTCCAGATACAAGGCAGTCCATTTCATCTTCCTTTTCAAGGCTGACTCCCAATCTTTCCTTGAAGAGATCCGCATACTTGTATGCTCCACCACCTGTTGCCTTTCCACAAAATACTACAATCAGCAACAAAAATAATCCTAATGCCATAAATTAAATAAGGGCCACTAATTGTGTGCGCAAAACATCAAGTATGTAGTATGATATAAAGAAGGAAGAATTATTAGTGCAAACCCTACTAGTAGTTACCTCCATTAACAAGACAACATTAGGAAGAATTGATTGCAGGCTAAAGTATTTGAGTATTACGGTATTGAAATTGAACACTATAAAAAATTTTCAGGTACGTTTAACAAACTAGCCAAATCGCATGTACATCTGTGCAGTAAGGTTTAAAAAATGCACTTCTATTCACTATACAGCTATAATATCTACAGTTGAATGTATATAATTTGATATGTTAAACAATTGTAAACACTCTAATTTAGGCAAACTGCCGTTTGGCCCCACCAAAAAATAATAGGTGTGGATCTTTCTCTTTTCCTTTCAATCAATGAGAGAATCTGTAGGTCTTTCCCCATTTTTTATTTGTTCTTTTTTTTCTTATTTAAGGACGACTAAGGTGCCTTATATTTATATAGTATTAATCAGATGTATCAATCATGTTGTCTCCTTGGTTTTTACCTTGATTACAATGTCATCAGGCTGAGCTCCTGAGCGCCACGAAGGTGAATCAACACCTGCAGCATACAACTAATACAGGTGAACCATGATTTATAGGTGCACAGAAGCAATTGAAGGATCATAGAAAACTGACAGAAACAATGAAGATGATACAAGATTCAAATCGTTTACAATCCAAAGCATTGTTTGCATACCACCACGATGTAGTTGTTTGGAAGAAATAAAGTCCAAGCATTCATTTAGCTTCTCAGTCTCGAACTTGACAAAGTGGAGCCTCCCTCCAAGAATTGGGTAGCTTCTCCTGCCACCATTAAACATCCCAAGTCTTCTCTTGGTGGATATCTTACGCTTATCCTCAGTTGAAAGCTCAGCATGCCGCGAAAAGTATACCAGTTTTATAAGAGAACCTAGATGCAAAACACAGAGTTCAAAGTACAAAATGTCAGTACAATTGACAATGAAGACAACACTGTGGACGATTTCAGATTGACAGTGAGAAAAAAAAAACTTCAGAACCAAATACAGAAAACTCACTGGTATCTTAACAATTCAAAAACTAATTTGACAAGGAACAAAAGGAATTGCAGGCCAGATGCACAGTTCCACCACGACAGTTTACTGTGTTAATGTTGCAGATGGCAGGTTATCACCATGATCAATTTGCCAGTACACCAGTAAGGTACTACTTCACATTTCACAATGGTCAGCACTAAGTGACACAGTCATTCTGAGATGCAGTAGCAGCATGGAACTGCTCAGTGAGGCACTAGCAAGGGAAGTGCCAGCTTCTAAACATTCAACGACCAGTTGGGTTTTCAGGTTCACAAGCTAAGTTGCTAATTTTTTGGCATCTCATTTACTTTGAAAAACCACCTGGACACAGAAGTACACTTCTACCAAGCAGCCCACACTCTGTTAGCGGCGTTAATTGGTGAATCCAACAGTGAAGTGGAGGCGGGAGATGCTCGCGGCGCACGCACGTACCGCCGATGTCAAGGGCGAGGTGGGAGATGTCGTCGGACTGGTTGGGTAGCAGGATGGTGGGGTTGCGGTCCTCCAGCGTCCCGTGGATCGCCGCGCCGCTGAGGTCCAGCTGCGGCCGCGAGCTCGACCGGGGCAGCATCGTCGTCGCGGTCGCCTGCGCCGCGGAAGACGACTTCCCCTCCCCCTCCTCCTCCGCCTCGTGCTTCACGCCCGCTCCTCCTCCCCCCAGCTCCCCCTGGATCGGGTCGCTATTATTGGCCGCCATTTGGATTGGACCAGTGCAGTGGATGGAGTGGAGCCGCCAACAACAATCCACCAACCAAAATCCTCCCGCGGCGCGCTCGGCGCTGCCGGCTGCAGCGTTTGGGGCGATCGAAAGCACCAAACACGCGAGACGGAAACGGAGAACGGCGAATCGGCGATGGGCGCGGGTCGGTGGCCTCCTCGATCGCCCACTTGGTGGAGACGAAGGCGGATGCGATAATTTGTTGCTTGTGGTTTAGTTAGTTTGGGATTTTTTTCCTGAGGGAGATGCTGCGGAAAGGTCAAAATCTGACTGATGCTTGGACTTTGGATTCCCTCGGGCCCACACTGCAGTCTCTGTTGCAGGGTTCACCGCACTGTGACAAGAAAGACTCGGACCTTCGTTAGATGCAAAAAATTTTAAAAAAAATATCACATCAAATATTTTCGCAGTATATTAAATGAATATAAAAAATTTTATCATAAATTGGATATATTTTGCAAGACGAATCTAATAAGGCTAATTAGTCCGTAATTAGATCATATTGTGCTACAGTAAATATATGCTAATGATGGATTAATTAGGCTTAATAGATTCGTCTCGCAGTTTACCGATAAATTTTATAATTAATTTTTTAACCAATCTATATTTAATACTTCAAATGTGTGCCGATATTCTTCAAAATTTTTACGACCCTGCATTTAAACAAGATCTCAAAGCCACTGTTGCGTTGTGCGGTTTCTAGCTGATACATTCAAAGCTGCAGTTTGAGCATAGTAATGCATTGTGCTGTTTCTAGCTGATACCCTTTCATATTAGCAATTGGAAATTTTGGGTCTATGGGCTACATGGTAAGTGGATGTTTGGTTACTGAGATGCTTTACGTCAGTGCACTGTGAAAGATTATGGTCCTGTTTGACATAGCTTTTTTACGAGCTTCATGACCAGCTTCGGCCAAAGTTATACCCAGGGGCGGAGCTACAGCTAGTTGACGGTGTCAGCTGACAACGAGGACTTCCCTCAAAATCAGTGGAAGAACACTGTTCCACACTATTCATCTATAGAGCTGACACCTGTCACTAACGGAGCTGACATCGGTGCCTCCTGCAGCTAGCTCCGCGCCTAGTTATGCCAAAAACTTTTTTTGCCACAATTTTACGAAGGAAGCTGACGGTGAAGCACACTCCAAAATGCACTAAGAAGGTGAAGCCCGGAATCCCTAGCTTCGACATGCTTCTCCTGCAGACCCGCGTGAACAGGTATCGATTTGCCCTCCAACTTTATTATTTACGGCAAAACTGACTACCTTATCTCTTCCATGGGCACCTTATCACGAGGCAGAAAAGCCTCGTCAGTTCCCAGCGGCGGCATCCACGCGAGGGGGAGATGAATCCTCTCCGGCGGCTTGCGGCATCCAAGCACACGGAGCGGGAGACCGGCAGATCCACCTTTGGCGACCTCGATCTGGGGATTGGGGGCGGCGGAGGCTCCGGATCGGGGCAGGACAACGCCCACCCGCCGAGCATGTATGCTTCGTTGTATGTTTTATTTGTATTGTTTATGAGCATCATGAGTATGTATGCTTCGTTGTATAGTTTATAACTTATTTTGTAAAACTTTACTCCATTAATATAACGAGGCAATGATTATTAGTATTTATTTTATTTTATTTTATATGAACTGAAATTATAAACTGAGTGCAAAGATACAATAATTCAGATGAACAAACAAGTCAAATAGCTAGGGGCATATAGGTCATTTGACATCTCTGATCCATTCAACAAATACAGGAATAAGCTGTTTTGTCAAACGATTTTCAAAATAGTTTCAGCTTCACTAGGGAAGCTGCACCACCAGCGAAGCAGCTTCGGAAGTTATTTTAGATGAAGCTGAAACTATGTCAAATATGGCCTACGACTAGAACAAAATTGAGGATTTCTTTGGAATAAAGGGGAATAGAGGGATTTCATAGGATTACAAAAGAACTATTTCATCCTTATTCCATGTCCCTCTCCCCTGTTCCATCTTGAGCCCTTTGAGCTGATGCTTTAATCCTCTATAAACTCTACGGATTTTTTAAAATACTTATTCCGTAGTAATTTTGAAGTGTTTCTAGAATGAGGTCTTGCCTCCTAAATAATTATCTAGGTCTCTCTCTCTCACACCCTCGTAAATGTGCTATCCATTTGTTTGGGTTCGATGTGCTATTCTTATTATGCATTGACATATTTGAGAGGTTATTTGATATCAAAGTTGATCCACGACATACTACAACCACCATTCTAACTTCTTTTATGCAATTTTGAATGAACTGGTTTCATATGAAATCCTCTATATGTTCCAAACAAATCATAATAAAAATTTTACTCAAAAGGTTATATGATATTGGATAACTATTTCAGTACTAAGTATAACTGCACGTAGACTCCAGTCTTGAACTTAATCCTAACCAAGTTCACGTCTATGATAATACTAGATTTTGACAAGTCTGAGCATTTATCAATGTTTTGGATCAAAATGGTTCTGAAGTTGACGTTATTTCCTTATAAGTTTACTAATAATGGTTCACGCAAAGAATATTGAACCCGAATGACTCGAGAAATCCAAACTGAGCACAATCATGGGTGCAAAAAACTGTTTCATATCCTCATTCGTGGAAAACAAAGGTAACAGTAACTGTATATATTGTGGGCGCAATTGTTTTTTTTTTGCCAAGCTCTCTATCTTGCATTTAATAAACCATTGTTTTTTCTGTCTTCTTAGACGACCGTTGATAATTGTTGATCAAACGGTCAATGGTGCAGTTACTGAGCACTGACAGGCAGTCAGCGCCGCCGGTTTCGCCGCTTGCCGCTCGCTCATCCGCCGTATCGGCGACGGCGATGAGCATTGGTCTGACACTCGGCCGTTCCCACCGGTTCGCGCGTCTAACGGCACCGCTGCCGCCGGGGCTCGCCTCTTGACCCCTCGCCAGATGCCCAGATCTAGCGCGTCGCGTAAGCGGTCGGTGCCCGGCTCACGGCGGCGAGGGAACGAGTTTACGCCGCCGCCCCCCTCCTCCCCATTCCCACCGTACTCCATGGACAGGACAAGGTTCCCGGAACGGAAGCGACGCACCAGCGGCAGGTACACGCAGAGCCCTTTCCTCTGCCTGCGCTGCCACCTTATCGCAATCTCCCTTGCAATCCCACAAACCGAAAAGATGACGCAATTCGCTTGGCATTTCCAATTGGAAGCACAAGGGGACCAAGCCATAATCTGATGAAATTTGCACAGCGCTGTCCCCAATCCGCCACCGGCATCGAAATGCGGGCGGCATTCAGTTTGCTGTCGCGTCCATCTCCGTGCCACCCCTTACCCCTTTCAGAGGCAGCCGTGGGCCGCGTGGCGGCTGCTGGCGGCCAGGGAATCCGCGGCTGTGAGGTCTTATTCATCCCCTGGTCATCCTGACCCAGTTTCTGCGCCCTTTAGCGCCATTCATCCGCCCCTGACGCTCTCTCATGCTATATCGACGTCTTGCTAGTCATCTCCTGCAACTTTTCCTTCCCACTGCAAATTGGCTGACGCATAGCTGTCTATCTTACAATACGATATGGATACCTTTTCTCGGTTTCAAGCATCAATTCAATAGGCATTGTATGCTGTATGATAATCCTCCCATAAACTGGATGCCTGTAACATTCAATTCTTCTTGTACTATATGCCCCCAGCAGTTCTCCTGCTGTGCTATCCTGTTTGAACTAGCTTGGAGGTGTAATTCAAACTGCTCTGGAATCTTGCCAGTTGTGCTAATAATGTCTTCATACACAATTTAGCTTGTCTTGAGACTGAATTGAGGTATCCTGATCCTTTGGCAGTGTCACATTCTTGGCGATCTGTGTTGTGCCACACATGTCAACTTCCAGAACAAAGCCAATAAAGACTTGAGAGGAAAGCAACAAAGTTATGTTGCTGTTGCTGCTGCTTTTGTTACAATAGGTTCGTCATGAATATTTAATTGAGCAAGCTAGATTGAATCATTGAGCTATCTGATAGAATCACCTCCTGTCTGTCTGTTAAATATTTACTAATCAGCATTTTCTAAGCATAGTTAATTATCATGATTAGGTTTGTGGGAGCATGCCTTACTGAGGAAGATGCAAATAAGCTAAGGGAAGGGAATGAAGATTGGTTTATTTCTCCTAATCAAATATATGCTCTCAATGTCAATCCACATCGGGCTATGCAGTTTCTAGCTGGAAGGTTTGTAATCCAGGTTGTTTTTCGTTGAATTTACTGAGAGAATTCGATGAGGAAACACCGAGCAATTACTTTCGTCCAAACTTTCTAGTCTAGCAGTCTTTTCAAAAGGTAATCTCCACAACATGGCTCGAACCATCTGGTTTGATGTTAGCTTGAAACTTTAGAAAAAAAATCTCCACATCTCACTGTGATCTTGCTGCACTCGTCGGTAAGAGCAGGAACAATAGATACCAATTGGTGTTATGAGAGGTTTCCTATCACTTTCTAGCTCAACCTTACCATTTACATATGAAGTTCCCAGAACTTGCTAGCAGGTTAGCTATTAGCTCATATGAGTTTATGCTCAGATAACATCTTTGCATCATTGGTTACATGTGACGCATATGATCTAGTACAGTTCTTATCACCGATGGAATAAACTAACATTATTGATTGGTTATTGTTATTCTTATGGGCAAGCCAACATAGATGTGGGGTTTGCAGGGAATCAAACACTAAACATGCATTTCTTGTCTCTGTCTTTGATCTTGTAGTACAAGTCAGACGGGATGGAATCGACCTGCCACCTAGAATAATATTTTTCTAGTGCCATCAGTACTGAAAAATTAAGTTACCCTTTTCGTTTAGTTTTTGTTAAGCTTCCCCCCGCACCCCCCCCCCCCCCAAAAAAAAAAAAATAACACACACGCGCGCGCGCGCACAAACTGGTACAGATGCAAAAATGTTCACAATCTTAAAATGCAAAAGGGAAAACATCATCAGACTTCCACCTTCTAATTTGAATGTACTATGGTTGGATTGTGTCCTCATGAACATTTGCTAATTGGCATTGTGACGTAGCAATGCTATTAGATGTTTAAAAGGGTATCTGCTCTGGGATTCGCAATTTGCTTATGCTATCACTGAACGATCACAGTTCCAGCAACTTACCCTGACTACTGGAAATATCATGTTGATGAACATCTCTATTTGACATGGATGTTTTTAAGCATTATTTATTTCTTTTATGTTTGACATCACCAAGTTTACCCTATGTGATAGGCTAACAGCAGACATTTTCAGGAATGAATGGCACCATCCATGCAGGTTGCAGGACCAAGACCCCATAATATATGGTAGCAAAATAAGACTATTTATCATGTCCTGGTGCAATGATTAGTTCTATGAAGTTTCAACCAAAAATCTCTCAAGATGGCAGAATACACAAATAGCATTCAAGCCTTTTTCATCAATGGAATGCAGGTTTCTCAAGATTCATTCTGACCCTCTTATATAATTGTGTTCAATGATCTCGAGGATAGTTACTCCATTTCATATGGATGGGCAATGGCCAAATATTTGTTATTCTACAACTTCTAGGCAACTTTAGCTTATTGTTTCTAGTCTTACCCTTCCTTCATTGCATCATTAACTTACTTCTCTCTGTGCATGCACACTATAGAGAAAGATTATTTGAGAGTAAGATGGTCATTTTATCTACCTCCTTAATTGAGAGTAAAAGAAATCCATATGTGCTGAAAGTCATTAAATTGTAAAAGGGCGTCATGATTTGTTGAACCCCTCCTGTAGATAGACATGTACGAATAAGCAACATAAACTTGGTTAGGATTTGGCTCATAATGTATCTATTGGCAGATCTGTCTGTACTTAAAAAGCATCTTTATTGCATTAGATAGTTAAGAGTGTTGGTAAGGATGGGCAGAGCCACTAACAGGGATATAGTGCTCGTTCAATCAATTAGTTCTGCATCCTTTTGTATTGCATTACATTTTTCTTGCAATTTACATAAGATTACCAAGGTCTGTGACGCTCCAATATATAGTTTTAGGCTTTAGCTGCAGATTGGTCCAGAACTTGAATCACATCAATCAACATGATCGTGCCAAGGATGTCCTGACAGTGCCTTCTCATCTAAATTTTCCAAAGCACATATCACTGAATTGACATTTTCTTTGTTACAGAGCCTCGTCATTTCGTCCCCTTGTCAATTGTCATCAGAATGAGTCATATACCTGCAGAAGGCTACATTGTTTGCCGACCATGTTTCTGACCAGAAGTGAGTCTTGGCCCACCTTTCCCTCTGAAAAATTGTGTCGAGCCATTGAGTTAGGAGTTTCTTTCAGTGGCAAATTGTTGATAACTGCATCTGTTCTAGTTCGTGGAGCTGCCTTCACCTTGTGAGTTGCATTATAATAAATACATTTGTGTTCGCCACAGACTTTGCCTTAGACTGACACCCTCGATGGAATAGTTATCTGAAAAGATTATTTATATTCGTCATTACATCCTTCCAGCTACTGCTTCCTCGTAAACCTATCATTGCTTTCTCGACAGCTCAACAGAGGCCTGGCCTGTGGTTGGCTCACCGATTACAGGATGTCAATTAGTAACTACAGGTCCGAGCAAGGTAATCGACAATGTGGCTGAATGTGACCCTGTCCGTTCATGGTTCCTTGCACCGTCCAGCTGGCATTGTCATCGTGTAAATATATTTATGCAGAAGCTAGTGAAACATAGGCACAAAGTAGAAGTGCCGACCTACCACTATTTTAGAATTTAGACACATCACACCGGTCTCAGCCCTAGTTGACAAGACATGAACGCTGAAACCATTGAATCTGTCCAGAAGAAGCTCCTGTCTCTTCTCTGTTCCCATATCCTTGTTGGGGATTTGCTCATACACTGATACCAGGAGTTCCGCTCCTCATCCAGCACGAAAACAACTGCAAGCTGGATTATCCTTGCACATTGGTAATAAGCAGTAGTAATTGTGGCCCTGTATTTCTTGAATTAATCCTGGTGCAGTGAGTCCTCATCTTGTTCATCTTTCCATGGAACGTCATAGCTGACAATAGAAACTAAGAATAGTTCCCTACAGTTTCCAGTATCTGATCGGCTAAGTTTTAACCACTGTTCTGCCGAATCTTACTTTTGTTTCTGGACATTGACGCAGGAACAAGGGGGGCGTCCGACTCCGAGCTCGGTTGGTTGGCTTGCCGGTTACAGCAAGTCAATTGGTAGCTACAGATGGGTGGAAGGCGACGGACGGTATGGCTGACATGAGACCCTGTCCAACTCATGTTTCTTCGCTGCTTCCTTCGTCAGTCGTATCGTCGTCGAGCAAAGTTACCCCTAGCTAGGGAGGAGGAAACCAGCAAGTGGCGGGGCTCCCGACCCGACGTCGGGCCAAAGCTTCACCGGTGGTCGGCAGCCGAAGGTGAGCCCCGCCACGCACCGGGCACTGATGGAGTCGCCGCCGGTGCTCTCCTCGTCCCTCTCTACTGCAGACGACGACGGGTTGCACCGTATGGTAAGCGATCGTCGAGAGGGGGCCGGGCGGGGTTGCTTGATCGCATTGCGCGCAAAGGCATGTGGCGGTGTCTGGGGCCGGAGCCCGCCGGGTGTGCCGTGCTCTGCGCACCTGCCCGAGCGTGCAATCGCAGCGCGCGGCAGCGGCCGGGCGGGGCTGGCGGGAGCTCGTGCCGTGTGTCCCGGGCGACGAGGTTGGTGGTCTTGCGGCCGGATGACGGAATGGTTGATGTAATCCTTGCGTAAGGATGCAACCGGCCGAGGCGGGATGCAGGGCCCCCCCGTGGGAAACGGGAGTGGCAAAGCCTCGTGGCACACCAAACTGTAGCTTTTGATCGTGCGTGGGGCGCGCGCGCGCGCGGGGGCGTACCTGACTGATGCTGAGCCCCTGTGGAAACTTGCGTCACAGCTTTAGTTACCCTGCGTAACAGGGCAAGAAATCTAAAGGGGTTTGTTTGGAAAACGTCAATTTTACTGAACTTTCGTTCACAGGGGAATAGTTCGATTCCCTTGGGATGTGGTGGGGATTCCGGCGTTCCATAGGGATCAATTCATATGTAACAGTTGCACTAGAGATTCCTATCTGACTATCTGAAGGTTTCTTTCAGAATGTGATTCTTTTTCCTTATATACCAACCCGTATGTGAATTGGACTTATTCATGTGAATTCGCTGGTATTCATTCAAAGCAGCAGGCACCCAATGACCAGTGTTTCTAAGGATTCTCCACAAACACGAAGGATCGTTTAAAAAGTCGCGTAACAATTCATGACGTGCTTGGAAAACGCCAGTGGCGTCTTTTAATGCTTGATCCAGAGGCTAAGTTATCACCCAATGCAAATCCAAGGCCCAAGTTTGTTAGTATTACCTTGTCCTGTCCAGCGCGAGGGCAGGTAGGGGAAGCTGGCGAGATCGACCAAGCAAGCGAGGCTAGGCCCGGCCCCCCCTTGTGGGCGCGGCCTGCTTCCCCCTCTTTTTCCATTGCGCACTTGCGCTCCGTCGCCGTCGCCAGCAGAGATAAAAGGAACAGGCTTCAAGGAACTATAAAAACACCCCCTCGCGTGCGCGCACACGCTCCCCTCGGCTCAGCTCGCCGCTGCGGTTGTCGGGCACTTGTCACTCCGGCCCTCCTTTCTTTTCTTTCGACGCAGCTGCTTGGTTAGCCGGCCCGTCGTCTACCACCTGGCCCTGCTGCCCCGGCCAGGCCGCGACCGCGATTGGACGCCGGCCGGCCGGCCTCGCGCGCGCGCGCCGCGGCGGCCTTTTTAACAGGACCTCGCCGTGAGCTCACGGGCTGCTGCTCTCGGCGGCGGCGGAAAATATATATACATAGGTGGGATAGATGGGGCGGCAGCCGTGCTGCGACAAGCTGGGCGTGAAGCGGGGTCCGTGGACGGCGGAGGAGGACCGGAAGCTCATCAGCTTCATCCTGAGCAACGGCCATTGCTGCTGGCGCGCGGTGCCGAAGCTGGCCGGCCTGCTGCGCTGCGGCAAGAGCTGCCGCCTGCGCTGGACCAACTACCTCCGCCCGGACCTCAAGCGCGGCCTCCTCACCGACGCCGAGGAGCAGGTCGTCATCGACCTCCACGCCAAGCTCGGCAACAGGTGCGTTCGTTTCGCGTCCATCGTATCCATCTATCACGCCATGCATGCATGCATTCGTCTCTGGATGCGTAGCTCGCATGGTGGTGCCATCGCTAGCTCCGGAAGAACATTTTCCGGTACAATTTTTTTTAGCCTTGCACCGTATTATTTTGGTGATAATCACGGTAGGTGCGAGGAACACGTACTCTATCTGTCTCGGTAGTACTTCACTTCATTAATATTTTTTATTTACTTCACTTCATTATTATTCCACATACTTAATTACATAATTTAGTACTAGCTTAGCTTGTTGAATTATATATGTGATCTGTCGCAACCACGCCAGTTAATAACTTGACGACGAACACGTACGTGAGCTTGTACAAAATAATAAGCAGAAAACAGCATGCTTATGATGATTACACGATCATCTATCTGCAAGGCATACGTACACGTATATACGTAGGTAGTAAAAGCGACCAGCTTTTTCATCATGCGTGCGGCAGCTACCGCGTGCGTGCTTGCTGTCATTTTATTTTCTGAACAAAACTACCGCATGTTTTCGCACGCACGCAACACATGGTTGGATGGGTAAAGATTTGCTTGGCCGTGTGTGAGCGCGTCGTCCGATCCGTCGACGTCGAGCAACGAAGTAAACTAGATCGATTATTGACCAAGGACCGGACCAGTACACATGTCACCTATCATTGCGAAGAAATAACTGAAACCCCTCGTGGACTCCTTTGCACGTAAGTAGTAGGTTGCTTGTCAACACACTGAATGGTAAAACCAGAAGGACAGGAATTTTTCCAAGTGTATCCATCACAGAAATTCAGAGTAGCTAGTAGAGCCCGTGTGCATGCATGATGCTCTAAATGAGGAGATGATATCGCTGTCAAGGCGTGAAATATAGGCTAGTAGAACTGTTTGGATGCTCTTTGACGAGACAAAACATGCATAGTTAGTAGTACGAAGAGGCGAGATTTTCCAACTTATTAGATGCTTCGTCCTAGACTTGCATGCATATAAGACCACACACATGTATTTAGTATTGTCACTGCTAACACAACATGCTTTGGAATCTCTATGCAAAACTGAATGCATGATTAACTATACTTTCGGAGTTTTATTTTGCAACGCAAACTTACTGTACCTTTATTGTACCCCCCGTGTAAAGGAAATAGCCCATGTGTGTGTGTGCTTCATCTATGCTCACGTAAGGACAAGATCATTTTTCTAGCTACGAGTCTAAAATTGTTTAGATTATTAATTGCTGTGCTCGTCAAATTATATATATGGTGCTCTAAAAAGGTTTCATGATTTTGTCTTGAGAATAAAATAGAAGCCCTCTACATAGAATCAGGTCATGCTGGTGATCTATTGCCATCGTACGAGGAAACATGATGGCACGTCACATGACATTAGCTTCTTGTAGAGATGAGCCGAGTACGAACATGTGTCTTTGTGGTCCTGGGTTTTGGTACTATAGTCATGTATGAAGTGTGTAGTTTTTTACTTTTAGCAAAGGCACATCAATGTCCTCAGTCACTATCGTGTACCAACTGATGTAGATATATCTTGAAAAGTTGTAGCCGGAGAAATGCATGGGCGGTGCATGTAGGTAGTACATTAATGCACACAAAGAACTTCATATGTTCACAATCCAGAATATTTCCCCAATAAATTTGGTTCTATAGGATAAAACATATATTTTTAAGGTGGATTGAAAATTAGAACAATTAAAATAAATTTTCATATTTTAAATTGTACATTTGACTTGTAGAAACCGTAGTTTGTGATGATATATCCTTCAGTTTAGAGGTATTATTTCAATTTTGCGATGATTATATTTCTTACATATGTAGTTGGTTCACTTTGTAAGGGTAAATCATTTCAAAGATTTGATATATTTTCTAAAAGTTTCTCAGATATGTGAGAGCTCAGTTTAGTGTTAATACGAAATCTTTTAGTGATTTAGCCAATTAAGATGGCAATGAAACCATATCTTGGATTTATGACCTAAAATTATTCCTGCTATTGGAAAACCTTGTCACATATTTACATTTGATTAAATAGTTTAATAGTAGGCTTCCTCATGTTTACAGAAAAATCATTAAAGTTTTATGAACTAGAGTTATACTTTTGAAATATTAATTTTTTCAGTGCTTCGCAATGATGTATAAATTGGAAAGTGATAAAAATTAAGTGTAATAAAATGTAGCCTAGGTCCACATGGCCGGCACATATATATAGGCAATTCTCAAGTTGCTTATGGCTGTTCCATAGCCATTGAGAATTCACCAATGACCATTATAGATTTCCTGGATCACTTTCTTGATGTGTAACCTAGGGCACTGGCCACTATCTTGACTTATGTGGCTAATAAACCCTACACGTTGAATTTGGAAATCGCAAAAGCATCGCACTTAGGTCCACTTGCCTCATTGGAAAAATGGAAGGAGCTAGAAGGTTTTTTTCTTGCAAAGGTCACTCTATGCACCAACCACTTTGTTGTTTTGTCAGTCACATAGCTTAAAGAAACCGATGAGATTGAAAGGTCGATAGATTGTGACCTTTCATATTGCACTCTTCAAGCCAGAGAGTAGTTTTCTTTTTAGAAAAAGCAAAATCATTTGCGCGTGTGCAAGTGATGATTCATCATCGCAATTTAATTTCCACTGCACGGCAGTGTAAAACATGCATATAGAGGAAATATTAGGCAGAAAATCACGTGGAGGCAGGTCAATCTCACACACTGCTATATATCTCCCTCAGATTCCCATGATTGAGTAACTCAGTGTTGCTCTATCAAAAACAATTGACACTTGCTTAGTCATATTTTTTTCAAAAAAATTCTAATGCGAAAGTGTCAAAATTTACTTAGTTAAAACCCTCACTAGCTAGATGATCTTTAATTATTTTGAATTTGCATTCTTTCCTTTTTTTCGTTTTAGCAACACGTTAGCATACCCAATCGGTTAATTCTCCTGCTTAGGCATGAATTCATTCATGGTATGTATATGTATATATCTTTGAGATTAGCTACATTATTTCATACTTATTAGTAGTACTAATATTTTTGGTCCTATGTGCGTTGGTGCAGATGGTCAAAGATTGCTGCCAAGCTACCGGGAAGGACTGACAACGAGATCAAGAACCACTGGAACACCCACATCAAGAAGAAGCTGATCAAGATGGGCATCGACCCGGTCACGCACGAGCCCCTCGACCGGAAGACCAGCAGCCCGGCCACAACTTCGCAGTCCGTCGTCACGGCCGATTCAACCAAGTCCGACGAGGCGACCAAGCAGCAGAGCCCGCAGAGCGACGCCGTCAGGGACGTGTTGGCCGACAGTTCCAGCCCGACGGAATCGAGCGCGAACACCGTCAGCACGGGCGGAAGCAGCAGCAGCAGCCACGACCAGGACCCGCTGGTAAAGTGGCTCCTGGAAGAGGACCCGCCCACCGGCGATGAGCCGTGGCTCAACTTCACCGGCAGCGTCGACGTGGACGAGCTCAGCAGCATTGCCGCCGGGTCGGAGTTGCCGTGGGACGGCGCCACCGACGACTGGCTGCTCGACTACCAAGATTTTGGATTGGGGGACTCGAGCTTGGTCGATGGCTACATGATCAACAGCTCAAACGGAGCAAATTAAGTCCTATTATTAGCTAGCTACATACAGCCGGTGAAGATGATGATGCATCAGCTTGTGTTGCTACCAGTGTAGATAAGTAATAAAAAAACATGCATATATATGGAGGTTGTGAAAGGTGAAATGACCAGATCGAAGGGGTAGTAGATAGAGATATAGATTTAGCTGTGTTGCTTTTTTTTATCCCTTTGAGGTTAAGGGGTTTGTGTTACTGGAAAGATGTGTTTCTTCTCAAAGAGAAGTCGTAGAACTTCTTGCTGCTGTATACATGCTTGCAATACAAAATTGGTGGGTGATTAGGTGGTGTAGTTATATACTTGTGTGTGTGTGTGTATTATTGTTAAGTTGCACCTTACTACTAGGCATTCTTGTCTACGAATTGCATGAACTACTAATCAATGAGCAAATAAAGATGTGTTCCTTCTCAAAGAGCAGTTGAAATCATCAAGGAAAAAGTCCATTTTTGACCATCGAACTATTGCTGAAGTTTGGTTTTGACCATGGAACTCTAAAACCAGGTATTATTGGTCATCCAACTCTGCAAATCGTTTACAAATGACCACCACACCCCATTTACCCCCTTTAAGTGGTTTTGACTGCCATGCTGGATCCACTCGCCATATCAGCATGCTGACTAAGATGGGCCCCGCACATCAAGTCCTATGCAATAGAAATGCATCCCGACGGAACCTTTTCCCCAAATCGCATCCCTGGCCGAAACCCTACAAGAATCCAACGAGCCAAAATCATAGAAATCAAATCGACGCACGGGGAAGGAAGGGTACCAGTCAAGAAGAACTAACACGTGCCCGATCCTTCGCATACACTCGTCGACGATGAGATCTGACCGCGCCGCCGCGCCTCCCTCCACCACTGCTCTAGGGTTTCGGCCAGGTTGCGATTTGGGGGAAAGATTCCATCGGGATGTATTTCTATTGCATAGGACCTGACGTGCGGGGCCCATCTTAGTCAACATGCTGATATGGCGAGTGGATTCAGCATGGCAGTCAAAACCACTTAAAGGGGGTAAATGGGGTGCGGTGGTCATTTGTAAACGGTTTGCAGAGTTGGATGGCCAATAATACCTGGTTTTGGAGTTTCATGGTCGAAACCAAACTTCAGCAATAGTTCGATGGCCAAAAATGGATTTTTTCCTATAGTTTATGTTGTTGTGGATGGTGTTGAATTGCTGTGGGAGTAGGTAGTGTGGATTTGGTTATACATTGGTGTATTGTACTGTTGTTAAGTTAACTTAAAGGCATTCTTATGTGCAAATTGCATGCACATGTGGTGTTTTATAGTGATCAAGGATTCAAATGTACATAAGATTTGTTTCTGTGCATGGTTGGCGAGATTCTTGGTCCGTATTTGGTCTACCTATGTTTTCTTAGGTTGAGATAGTGCTGAAGTGTTAACGTTTGAGTAGGTAGCTCTTCACAAGTTCAACGGTGCAGTTGAGTTGGCAAGATAATCAAAGTTGCTTATATACATGGCACTAGTTGATGAAGACGCTGTTCTTTACTCAAGGAGTCTTGACAATTTAGAGAGCGACAAAAACAGAAAGAGGGTAAATTACGAAAAAGGTGCGAAAATAAGTTGGCAAAGTGAAAAAGATTCGCTCCGATGTGAAATGTAAAAATCTCAAAGATGCGATGGATTTTTACCGGAGATGTCAAAAGAAACTGAGAAAAGATAGGAGACGAGACTCGTGACAATGAGATGAACCTATATATCTAGAGTCTATAGACTAGACCCATTTTTGTATATGCATGTATGCTCCCCTAAGCTTCACTTTGGTTATGGACTAATCAAAGTTGCAGGTTTTGCTACGATTATGCCAGTAATAATACGGGTATTTTTAGCGGCAGACTCCATTGACCATCTCCAGGAAACTGCTTAGGTACGTGCTGACAATAACAATGCAGGTTAGCAGCATACGTCAGTGTGTGGGCAGTGCCGGCAGAGCCAGAGATTCATGCAAGTATTATTTAAGTTGATAGAAACAGTGATACTAGATCAACTGACGACGCAGATTTTATTCTTTGAGCTTGGTCCACTGTTTCCCGGTCACAGCTATGATGCTCATCAACCACCAAATGAACCCCATCCGGATTAAAACTCGCTGCTCCTCATCAACCACCAAATGAACCCCATCCGGATTAAAACTCGCTGCTCAAATGATCCCATCCAAGATTAGCGCCTTAACCTTCTTTTTAAGGAACATACAGAATAAACAAATATATTTTATATATAATTGAATGCTTTAAATTAAATGGTATCACGTCTGGCGCCAATACGTGCATATGCAGCAAATCGACGTGTCGTCTGAAACAGAGTGAGCGGTCCAACTGAAGTTATGACAAGCCTTTGCATGCAAGGAAAACGCATGCTGCACGTTTGGATGGCTAGATAAATGTATCCTCTTCTTCTTTATCATGGTTGCTGCTATATACTCCCTCCGTCCTAAATTATTAGTGATTTTAGTTTTTCTACATACATCAATTTTACTATGCATCTAGACATGATATATATTTAGATGCATTGCAAAAACTATGCACCTAGAAAAGCTAAAACGACTAATAATTTAGAACAGAGAGAGTATGTATGCATAAAGATACATGGATTCCATCCATGCCAAGTAACAGACGTGTACAAACGATGCAAATTTCGTTTCTGCTACTCCTAGCTACCTTGATACAATGAGAAGGATGAAACTAGAGGTACAGGCAATTATTTAACCATCCCAGGCACACTTACATTCTTTTCAGTAGATCGACTGGCAGCACTTACTTGTTCTGCTGATGATTGTAAGATGGTTCTCGAGAAAGAAACATCTTATTCAGTGTCTTTCATGAGTGCTGTGACTTGAAGCAACAAATCTTCCCTGCCATTTGTTAATTATTTTAATATGAATGGAGTGTCCCAGTTAACTGGCAGGTATGTTTATTTAATTTGAAGCAAAACAGAGAATTAGGAAGTGCTGAAACTTGTGAGCTCAACCATATCATTGTGATAGTAACAGCTGCTAGAGTAAGAAAACTTCACGGCTTCACCACATGTCCACATCCATTTTTTTCTGAATTAATTTCTTAATGAACACAGAAAAGAGGAAACCACATGATTATACTGACGCGGTAGTATGGAATAAATTAGGTGGGTTAAAATTACATTTTCGTTATACGTACTAGTAGATGATAAGAGAGGAACAGCAAGTACCTTGACCTATACACCAAGTTGTACACGTCTAGTCAATTTTCTAACCAAATGCCACTTTCAAGTACTGAACATTCAGCGGTCATGTGGCCTACTACGCTTTCGTGCATTCCCTTCCGTGACAGATACTAAAGCCAGGCGTCATCATTCTTCTTCCTCATAATCAAAGGACAAATAGCAACAGTCTCCCATATACCAACTTCGCAAGCGACACTCCTTTTAACCTCTTATAATAAGTAACACTGATCAAACACCACATCACACACAATATGAGATACTAATCTTCGACCTACCTACTTACCTGTATCTTTTGCACAAGCCAAGTAGCTAGCCAACAATAATAATAATAGCTACGAGTATTCATAGTAACAAATTGGCATATTGTTTGGTCAAAAAAAAATCAGCATACTGGCATGCGTCCTGATTTATATATTGGGTATGTACGAGCTTCATATCAAACCTTTTGACCCTGTGGAGTATGGGGAAAAAATCCGTGTACATCAGCTTCAGTGTTTTCTCTTTCTTTTTTCAAAGGTGTGCCCTACTACAGTGTATTGTGGAAGAGCTCCAGAAGTTTCACCATCCGGCAGCGCGTTTGCCCGGATTCTGTCGCCCAATCTGAGCCAACACACGCCGGTACCCGAGGAGCTAGCGTAAGAACTCGCCAAGAAATCCAGCAAGCAGCAACACGAGGGCGCACTTGGCTAGCTTGAAGCGGACAGCAAGGGCGCAGCAGCTGGTGGCGCACGAGCTATAGCTTCTAACATCCCCCGGGCGATTGGACCAACGGGACACGGGCGACAGCAACAGAATCATTAATAATTCCGAGGAGGCTTGTAGAGCGAGCAAGACGGGGGAGGGCAGCAGGAGTGGTACTGGACTCCAAGTAGCGGCCATGGACGGGTGCAGGCGACTCCCAGGGCCTATCATTAGAGCGAAGAAGAAGAGGTCAGTAGCCTTGTCGAGATGACGTGGTCACCTGCAACTTTACATCCTTTGGAGGAGGCCATGGCTGCCTATGGCTGGACTGGGCGCGTCACTGTCCGGTTTGGTGAAAACCAGGACAAGGGCCCTGGCGAAAGCTTGCTGAATAGATAAGGTGGGTTGGTTGGGTGATCCCAATCAGAGCTTTGTTTTATGGCCTCGCTGATTGGGTCTCTGTGCTCGCCCAAAGATTTTTCAGATGGCCACCAAATAAAGCATTGCGAAATGAGGCAGCAAATAATCATGCTTACCAGGGCTCGTGCTGGTGGAATCACTGCCGATTTGCTCCGGAGAAAGGCACTGAATATTGGGCAGCAAAGCGAAAGGGGGCTGAAAAAACAGTGACGGCATGCGTGATGCGGGGCTGTCATGAGGTGATATCACTCCGGAGAGCAGTGGGGGTGAGTCGCTGTCCGGGAGTGGTAATGCTCGGGTTCTTTTTGCTGGGAGAAGGCGACCAAAGTGACAGTGCCGTCTCATGACCTTGCGAAAGGATGGAAGCACTGGTGATTGGTAGATGGCGTTGAACGGTGCTGAAGCTGCCGAACTGATGTAATGCATACTCAGGATGATGAAACCCAGCTCCAGTGCCGAGAAAGATTCCTTCATACAAAACAAAAGATTGTTCAGTACGGAAGAGGGAGTAAAAATACCATACCAAGGCTTTCAATCACAAAAGAACCTTTCAAAACCATCATGGACCTGGATTCAAAGTTCAAACCTGGGATCAAAGCAGGATGCCTGGATCCACTTAAGACTTTGAGCAAAACTTCTGCATCAGCACATGCCATATGCTTGATGCAAAATATTACACGGCGACAAATAGTGATATATTTTGTTTACTTTGATATTTTTTAGCTGTTCAGTTCTCACTGTCCAAGTTAGTTGTGTTAATCAGAAGACATTGGATTGCATGTAGAGAAACCAAGTTCGGTGTCGAAGAGGCAATGCTTCCTTTCTCTCTTGCATTGTATTTTCTTTTTTCCTGAGAAATTACAGGTTCATTATCAAATCTTGTGTGAATAGTAGCTCATGTTCCTTTTTGATGTTTCATTTGGGATCCAGATCAAGCTCTGGAGAGTTAGGGCTTCCATCTTATTCAGCACTGCAACTACTAACAGAGCTAGTTCAAATCCTTCAATGGAAGTTCCAGCAACTCACCTTGCAGTTGCAGGAGAATAGTTCAATGAGGTGATTACAGTTGGCTTCTCTGAGAAATTTACACATAAAGGACAAGAGAAAGCACCAATTGGCATGAGACAATAATTAATTGTGCTGCAAAACTGTCGTAATAAAACAAGTAGAGTAGATAGAATGCAAGTACAGTCGTACAGGAGTATCATGATTAAACATTACTTGCACAATGGGGTCAAAAAGTGTAACTATTATGGGGACCAGGCCCAATCTACCTTCCCAATCAATAGAGATCTGCTCTAGTCGTCAATCCAAACAAATCATAGTAAGTTCTCTGCAACTGTAGATTGCATCTCACGTCTGCTAACTTACCCAGAAACACGCACAAATGCTTTTTATTTCTTCTTCTGACCTGATGTATGTTTCATCTCAATATCAGCTGCCAGAAGATGGCATGAAGCTTAAAAGTCAAAAGTGGTATACATAATTTGTACAGAGATAACAACCCACAAAGCTATAATCACACAAGACTTAAAGAATTCCTGGCAGCACACTGATGAAAGGTTTTACAAAACGTCCACAATTCTAAATGTTACCTATATTGCCTTGGTCTTCTCCAGGGCTGGTTTAACTTCAATCTGTGTCATCCATTCACAAAGTAGGGTATTTACTTCATCTGGAACTTCATCATGTGGAGCATGACCTGTTATATTCACCATGAATACAGAAATACAATGAACCACGAAACTCTTTAAAATGAAATCAGTAAAAACATATGATTGTGTGGGGTACCTGCACTCAACTCTCTGATTTGAACCTTTCTGCAATGCTCTTGGAGCATTGTAACAAACGCCTCAGATTTTGTAAGGGGATCTTTCATACCCTTTGTTTCAAAGAATGTAAATAAAAATAAAATTAACCTCCCACACATTAACCAACAAATTTGGCAATAGTGGATGATTCTTTATTGACGAATGAAGTTTGTCCATGGTATTAGGTACATACCTGGATAACTAATATTTTTCCTCCAAAAGAATCAAATAAAAAGTTAAGAGGAATTGAAAGATTGAAGCTGAATACACTCTCAAGAACTGTTGCAGCACCAGGATCATAAGACTGAATTTATTTGTCAAGGAAACTTACGGCAGACTGTGTTGCACAGACTGAGAGTTAAATATATGCCAACTATACTGTGCAATATGAGGATACAGCTCTTATAATCTGGTCCACAAGTGGCTTGTCCACCCGTTCCGTTCTCTAAACATGAAAAGGTATTACATAGGAATGGAAGGTACTGTTGAATTGAAAGAAAATAAAAGTGACTTCATATTATATACATACTGTAGGATAATATTCTTTAAGAATGCCTTCTACTCTTGATCTCAAGAAGAGCAAAAGAAGCTGTGCCTGCAACCTGGAAAGCCATGATGTTCGTCTTTCCTGCAGGTTTTTGCATTTACTAGAACTTAGTTTAATTTGCAACAACAATATATTTCAGAGATAAGGGTGCAATGTCAGAGATTTTGTGTTTCTACTACTTCGAATTATCATTTCTGAGAAATATTCTTTTAATGCAAGCAACATATGTATTTTGACAATGAAAATATAAGCCTCGCCTAGATTCATTTCGCTGTTACAAATGATTTTTACAGTTCCGTATCCAACAAAAAATATTCATAGTAAAGGTTTCAACAGCTATGCAAGAGCACATCAACACAGATAATTAATATTATCAGCCAACAAATTCAATTTGTAGGGCGCATTTTTTAGATATCATTTGTAGCCAGCACGGACATGAAAATGTATGAGACAGACGCAGGCATAAATCTATTAGCTCAGCAAATTAATATGATGAAGCTTTCAACAGCTGTGTAAGGTTGATGTGCTACATAAAAGCACATCAACACAGATAATTAATAGTACAAGCCACAAATTCAATTTGTAGGGCAAATTTTTTAAATCTCATTTGTAGCTAACAGGAACATGAAAATGTATGAGACAGATGCATGCATATATCTATTAGCTCAGCAAATTAATATGATGAAGGTTTCAGCAGCTATGTAAGGTAGATGTGTTGCATAAAAGCATAATATTACCAACCAACAAGTTCAATTTGTAGGATTTTTTTTTGAAAGAAATTTGAAGGAGTATTTTTATCAACCTCATTTGTAGTCAACAGGACCGTGAAAATGTATGAGACAGCCACATGCATAAATCTATTAGCTCAGCAAATTGATATCATAAAATATTGATAGGGCTCAGCTCACTGGTAGGCAACTAGGTTGGTTTTGTAACAAAACCATAGTATGACTCTAAACTTTCAATATCATAAAGCAGATAAGAAGTAAATCAGAATGCATAATAATAGATAGGATACAGAGTATTGATTGCCTTACTTCACTTGGTGGGACGAAGGAGTAATTTGGAACAATCAAACCAGCTGAGTTTAAAAGAACCAGAGACTTTGCAAGAGAAGGCCATAAACCAGCAGTGATGGCACAGATATAACCTGAGAATATTAAGGACGCGAATGACTTCATCAGGATAGTGTTGTGCAAAAATTGTATGTCCCTTCATCTGTCTAGTAATTTTAAAATAGAATTCATGTACCTCCAATAGAGTTGCCAACAAGATGAACAGGCTCCCTCACAACATCAATAATAAAGTCTCTCAGTAACTCTGACCAGAAAAGTTCTGAATAGTTGACATTTGGTTTCTCTGATTTCCCAAAACCAACAAGAGTAATTGCCCAAACACGGTGACCCATATCAGCAATGTTGTCTACATTATCACGAAAATGCTCCAGGAAAGCTCCAAAGCCATGCACAAGAAGAACAGCTGGACCTTCGTTGCCAACAAAGGTGTACTGCAGAGAAGGATTGAAATAAGGAATTTGCGGTAACCAACACAAATAAAGTTGTGTAATAAATGTAGCCACACAAGCACAAAAAAGTTTAATGTAAAGAATGGTTGAAATAAGTTCTTTGCGCTGACCGACACAAATAAAGTTGTGTGCATAGACAAATTGAAATGCATAAGAACAGCAAAGTAAAAAGAATACCTGTACAAGATAACCCTTCCATCTCCAAATTCTTATAGGATAATTTCCCTTGACAGATACTTGGGATTTCGACGCCAAGAGCCAATACCACTGTCATGTAAAGAACTAGATTGTTAAGGGGCAAAGAAAGTGATGTTTGGTTTCCCTACTAATTGAGCCCCACAGAGGACAACAAGATAGGAAAGATATTAAATAAAAATACCTCCATCGAACATATAGCATCTACTGCTGCTTTCACTGTAGGTGTTGAGTACCCAAATGGTGATATAAAACCAGCATTGCGATCTTTCTCATATTGAATAGTATCAGTGTAAGCTTTCCTCCTGGATATGACTCCAAGCTGAATTGCAGGACCAAACAAGGTGCAGAATGAAGCACCATCTCTGGTTTCAGCTAAGCGCACTTTATCATGCAACCTGGATATGGAGTTAAATCAGATCAGCTATGAAAACTCTAGGAATTCATATAATATCAACAGCTGTATTACATGAATAAAATGGGAAAAAAAAGTGGTGTTCTTCCATTCGGATCTAGGCAGCATTTCCAATGGAATCACGCCATTGGTATGGATAACATATCTTTGTAATTTTAGACAAGTCCCTGGCAAAATTTGATTGAAGGACAAAATTAGTTGGTGATACATACTCTTGCCAACTAGCATTTCCTGTGCCTTCCAGGTATCTTAAGTAAGCAGCCAAGGCATCCAAAGTAATATCTGTTCCACCCCTAACTTCAAGTGAGTTTTCCGATGCAAACATGGAATTCTTAATTCTCCTTCCTGATGTACCAGAATCCATGGGGATATCCTCTATGTTTTCACCATTGCTGCTGGTGCTTAGTGTAGTGTTACTTTTGATCTTTCTTTGACTTATAGTCTTTTTTAGAATAGATATTGCAGACGTGTTCTTGAGAGGAACCCAATTATCCTCTGGTGTTCTACTGTCTTTCAGGAAACCTTTTAATTCTTCCAGAGTGGGTAGAAAACCTGAATAGAAAATCGTTATAGTAGCTAAATAGGAACTCCACAATGTTCAAAGAAATGAGCAGAATAACATACAATCCAGAATGAAATAGAATTGAAGTGCACCTGTGTCTAACTCCAAATTTAGAGCAGGCAAAGTTGTGGCAGCAAGAGGTGTGGCCATTGGTAGTTTTGTCTTTAAAAATTGATCGTGTGACGTCGATACTTCTTTCATATTCTAGTACAATGATTATTTCATCTATCAGCAAGTCGTACATATTTAAGTTATTAGAGGATAACATGAGAGGCTGTAACTAAACTACCTTATATTCATACAACGGGGCACTCCAAGCCACTATCTTAGGAGGGGTTCCCCATGAAAATGACCCATTAGATAAAGATGATTCAACATTGGCCAGAACATTGCGCACTCTATATTCAACTTCCTCTTCTGTAAAAATAAGACCTGCTTGCACCTGTTATGCCCCTCCAATGCATGCAACCAGAAGATATGTATGTTAGATAGCTAGATGTGAACCTCCGTGCAAACTCTTGAGCTCAATTTGTAACATAAACCTTGCATAGTGACCTCATTCACAAGCTTCAGCACGACATCTTCAGCATTTCCCAATCCTATGAGCAGATCAGACTCTTGAGACTTCAACGCCATCTTAAGATCTTTCAGAGCAAATAGCAGCAGTTCCAGCATTTTATCTGAATAACCTGCAAGTGATGAGGGGAAATTTTACAAATGCTTGCTGTCAATGTGATTCACTAATTGGTAACACTATTAATTTTAACACTCCCGATCCTCATTCTGCCAACCAACTATTTAAAAAGCAGCAGACAGGTGAGTTTCAGACATCCTATAAAAGTTGGATGCGGTTCCTGTGAAGTGTGTAGTGTCACTGCAACTTAAGCAATTGCACTACCAACCATCAATAAAAATCCAACAGCACAAGCCACTCCCAAAAAAAAACAGTAGCAAATGTCCTGTGCCAAATCCTTGTATATCCTACTGTACCAGCCTAGCAGGAAATCTAGACCAAACGTCCCTGAAACAAATGGTTGAGGTCGCATGCAGCCTTACTGTCTTAAGTTGTGGCCCAAGCAGGACAGTAACTTATGGTCCTGATTTGGGTGAGAATACTTCCAACAAGCAGCAAGCTCAATGCAGTCTAAGGCAGAAATGGATTCTACATTTAATGAGTAGCTTTTGATGTAAAGCAATCGAATGTTTAGTGCTGCTGAACTTCACAATTAGATGCAACTAACGAGTTCCACAGTGATTGCAGACAACCCGGACTTATTATTTCGAGTTAGCAGCAGACGCTGTGCTCGGTGTTTGGCACCATTGTGGGAAAAGCTCAGCGATCAAGCCCCACAGGCCCCAGCTGCCTCAACGATGGACGCACGAGAGACGGTACAGAAGCAGCACGAACGAGCAGTCGATCAAACTACCGCACGAGCACGAAGGCAATGCACCGATCACGCCACGTGCACTATTCCCAAATCCCATTCCTCAGCCGTCAACCGGATCACGGGATCGAACGGGTAGCACTAACACCAGCAACATACCTGCGAGGATGCGCCGGTCGAAGACGTAGAGCGGCACGACAGGGCGCCGCGGCTCCGCGACGGCGGCGGCGAGGCCCGGGTGATCGTCGATGCGGAGGTCATGCTTGAACCACACCACCGCGGCCGCGCCCCCGTCCCTCACGGGCGTGGTGGCATTGGAGGCGACGATCCGGCCCCGGCACCGGTTCCGGAGGATCCGGCGGCGGTGTGGCGAGGCTGGGAGAAGCGACCCGAGACGGAGCGCGAGAAGAGCCATGGGAGGGGCAGCGCGGCGGCGGCAGCGGCAGCGGCTGCAGCAGCAGAAGCCATAGACGGGGATAATAAGGGCGGGGCTAGGGCGCGCCCATGGCGAAGTTGTGGCGGAGGACGGCTGCTCGGAGGCGTCGTGAATTTTCTGTGGCGGAGGGCGGCGGCCACTGTGGCCAAGGGCAGTGGGGCTACGCAGAGGCGCAGCAGAGCGCAGGGGAATCGCGCAAGGCGCAACAGAACAGTGGGGTCATGGTCGCTGGGCTGGCGCCGCGTAGAATGGCGGCGAAGAAAACATTCGTATCTGTGTCATTGGAACCGCTGATAAATTCAGGTATACTCTAGGCCTGTTTGAAACCCCAGTAATTTTTCACTGAAATCGGAAATCTGCAGGATTAATTTCAAAAAAAAAGAAATCTGCAGGGAACAGTTAAATTCCCTTTGATTTTACCCTGTTGCAAAGAGCTTTCTATGTTAGTATGTTACTACAATCCAGAATAGCAGAGCAGCAAATCAGTACCATGCGTTCCATTCACGGGATTGAGCCGAAAATGAAATGCGAGAATCACCTGGCACTCATTTGCAGGAGTCCCAGTGCTATAGCATCAATCATGTAGAACTCATTCTTCAGTAGTTTAGCTTACTGGGAGTCTGCATTCCAGAGATTGAATGAATGAAGCATGGTTAGCACACAAGATATCACCAGTTGAGATCACTCATAAGTTACAAATTTGCATTCCCCAATCCTTGAATCACTATTATTTTATCCAGCAATCATGGAATCAATAATAACTTGGATGCTTTGTGTACTCTTTGGCTCTTTGCAGCAACCATACTATGATTCATCAAACTATCATTATGGAAGCAGCTTGCGACAGCTTTTTCCTGGTCCTGGCCAGCAGACCTCGCTGTTGGCAACATCTCGTCCCTGAAGCTCTCCATACAACTTTGCAGACCTCACTACTGACTAGTCATGGTAATTTCACAAGAAAAAAAAACATTATTCCTGTAATGTCCACCCCTCCCCCACAAGAAGCAAATGTTGATGAATAGATTTCCTGCTGATAAATGCAGGTTTTGTTTCTCACAGAGACCGTGTACAAGCTTCTTTCTAAATCCAATAATAAGATAAGATGAAACTTCAACAAATCAGCAGCAGCTGGAGCCCCGTGCGTAAGATCTCTTACACTCTTGGTGCATCAATGCAATGTATCGTTGCTGTGTTATCTCCTCAATGGTTGATCAAAACCACACTTGCCAGAAGCCAATGAGGATTTATACCTGAGAAGTCAAAATGTTTCCAACTCAGACACACCAAAAGCTTTATCTGGGTATAAGAAGATAGGCAAGGATGTATTAGGATGCTGCTGTACTCCATGCAGAAGAGCACAAACACTGCGCTACAAGAAATAAAAGGCAAATGCTAGGTTTGGTTCAGAAATTTTATCTCCACAAATTACTGTTTGAGCAGATCCAACAAAAAGTCTCAACCCTCAACTACCGAGCTAATGAAAATGCCAAACAAAACAAGTTCAAGAAATTGTCTTTACTGTCGGTATAGGATATAGGAATACGTTAGAATATAACACTACATAGTAATTAGGCTTTGTCCATGCTATTATGATTCATATTATGGGTTATCAGGAGAGCGCATACCTTCTTTGAAGCTAACCAGCAAGACAAACTGGATAACGCTTTTACACTACTCCACTAGAGGCATTTAAGCGAGAAAAATGGTCATGCCCTCCAGTTTCAAGATACCTACTGCTATTTTCTTGCAGAACTGTTTCTTTATATCCACCAGAAATTGAAGCTCGCTTGTTTGTTTTGCATCTGTCACGTGACCTCATTTTAAGGTACTCCTAGAGATTGCGCTTGAACCATGCCGCTTTCCTGTCACCATCTGCGACAATACTGCCTCAGTACAGTCCTCGTCGTTACAAACACACCTGATCACTGAACTCCAGCTCTCAACATGTGGAACCACTCCAAGGTCAAGCATCCAACTCATGATTTGTGCAGCCTCCTTAACTTTGCCAACTGCACAACAACCCTTGATAACTGAGTGAAACACAGAGAAATGTGGCACAAGCCCTTTACCCACCATATCCACCAGGTAAGCCTCCGCCTTTTCGTATAATCCGCTTACACACATCCCATTCACCAATGTTGCATATGTTGCTGCATTCGGTGTGCATCCACTCTCCACCATATCACCAACAACCTTGCACGCATCCAGTGGCCGCCCCTCGCAGCACATCCCAACAATGACCGTGTTGTAATGCACAATGTCAGGGGAAACTCCACGGCCCCGCATGAGACAGAGCAAGCCGTATGCCTCTCGGAGCTGCTTCTTGCGGCAGAGGGCGTTCAGCACGGTGGTGTACGCCAGCGGATCAGCAGGGATGCCCCTGTGCAGCATTTCGTCGAGCAGTGTAGCCGCAGTGCGGACCTGGGCCTTGCGGCAGAGTGACCGGGTAAGGATGCGGTAGGTGTCGGCGTCGGGGGATACATTAAGTGAGCGGAGACGGTGGAAGAGGGAGAGTGAAACGGCGACGTGACCGGAGCGAGCGGCGGCTTCGATTAGCAAGTTGTGGGCGGCGAGGACGAGCGGCGCGGGGAGGGGTAGCCGCGAGGAGACGAGGCGGAGGAGGTGGAGCGCGGACGGGAGGTGGGAGGCTGTGGAGGAGAGGACGCCGAGGAGGCGAAGGAGGAGCTGGGGATGGAGCGGCAGGGGGCTGGGGCCGGAGACGAAGAGGGAGTTGAAGGTGGAGAGGAAGAGCTGAGGCGGCCGGCGGACGCGGAGCACCGCGAGGAGGACCGGGAGCAGGAGGCGCGGGGACGGCGGGGACGGGAGGCGGCGGAGGAGCGCTAGCGCGTGGGGTAGGTGGTCCCGGCGGCGGGCGAGGCGGAGCAGGAGGGAGTGGAGCGTGGCAGGGTGCGGCGTGGTGGTCGGGGAGGTGACGGTCTCCAGCGCTAGGAGCGGGTCCGGCTGCGAGGTCACCAGCTTGTGCAGCCGCGCCGGCGATCTCGCCGGCGGCGATGGGCGCATCGACATCGGCGTGGTTGTAACTGTAATGGCGGCTTGGGCTGGCAATGGGCTACAAGCGAAGACGAACGACGCAATGGGCTGACTGTGATGTTGGTTTTGGTTGGTGGAAGCATGGGCCGGGCTGAAAAGTGGATTAAGTTATGTGTGGGCCTTTGTAGATCTTCTCAGTACTCTCTCTCTCTCATTTTGGAAACCGTAGATCTTTTTTTCGGCGAACCTACGCCTCCGATCTCGAAACCGTGAGTGTACAGGAAAATGTTGTTCGTGCACAATATCTTTCTTTGATCGGGCTATTGTACATAACCAGCGAGAAAATCAAAGCCGCACAAGATCAAACCGACATCAACTGCTTCCGGTAACCACTTTTTGCAGACCATTTGTTCTGAATTCTCGAAGCAAATGTAGAAGCCGGTCGATCTCCTCGAGTCAGATCGTGTCTACTGTAGAAGAGTTTGCAGCTCCGTCGATCGATCCGGAACTCCGGTCTGAGAAAACGATGGCATATTGACATGTGGCGACCGGTGAGGAGGAAATGAGGCCAGCCAAGTACGACTGTACGAGTAGGCAAGGCAGCCATGCGGCGATGCGGCACGAACCCAGGGCCACCACCGAGAGTGTGATTCCGCAATCATGTCGGTAGGACACGTTAACCCCGGGTGCCAGCGGGCGCTAGGCCCGCCCCGCGCCGGATATCTAGGAAATTATCTTCCTCCGAAGATATTTCCTCGCCGTCGAGCATCCACGGCTACTTGTCAGCGATCTCCCACCGGGGACGGGGAGAACCACGAAGATATTTTCGCTCGTCGTCGCGTGACGTATCTCCGGAGATATGCTGAATAGCTGAAGTGTGGTTAACCACTAGCCCCGCGAGCACCCACCTGTAAATAACAAATCCGCCTCCGCCTCCGGCCTCCACGTTTCGCGAGCCGGTGGTGGCCGCCCGGCCAGCCGGCTGCCCGACGCCGCCCCGCCTCTCGTTCCGCTCTCCTTTTCCTCTGGTCCGCGCTCGGATCGGGTCGCCTTTTTCTTCCACCGCCCCGCGCGCGCGCTCTCCTGTCCTCCCTCGAGAACGTTCCGCGTTCGCACGGCGCGGACGCCGAGCTGGAAAAGTAGAGATGGGTCTCGCTCTCGCCCTCGCCTTGTACTACGGTTCAACCCACGATGGCGACGTCCGGCGCGATCCCGGCCACCAGTCCGGCCGTGCCCCCCGCCGCCTAAAGCGCTGGCCGGGAGAAAGATATTTACGTCCCGTCCGGGGGAAAATATCTGCGCGCGCGCGCCGGCGGACCCAGCTGGGTAAGCCTGCCAAGTGGCGGCAACGGATCGAGAAAGGCAGCGTCGCCCACGCCCAGTGGTGGTGCTGGAATGCTGTGCTGGCCTGGAGCACCGCGGCTTGGCTCGGTGGTTTCGCGACTCCTCGTCTCCTCCCATCCACTGAGGCCACCGCGAGATATTTTCCGTGAACGGCAGGTCGGCAGCTGCATCTCTCGCCCCGGGGCGCATCCACCGCATGCCCCCGGCTGCGGTCGTGCGCTCGTGGTCGTGGGCGCACGGGCACGACGCCGCGCGTACGCTTGGCCAGTGGTCCAGCGTCATCCGCGGGATTCGGGTTGAACGGACGCTTCGCGTCGGCGCCTCGCCGGCACAGGCGGGAGCCGAGACTTCGAGCCTCCCTCCGACGGTCCGGCCTGCATTTTCTTCCCGTCGAGGAGCTATTGCAAAAGCTGCTGGTGCTAGACTTGCTGCGCAGAAGAATAGTAGTAAAAAAGAAGATCTTTCTGTTCGCGCGGACACGTCGCTAGCCATCTGAATCTGAATACGATGTTCCGAGTTGCAGTGTCAATGTGTCATGGTCACTTCAGGAATGCTAATCAGAGCGACAAAGTCCATGCCGAACCACGTGAAGGCACTCGGCTCCGCTCCTTTCCGACGCGCGACCGATCGCCCGGCGAGATCTCACTCAATTCTCGGATCTCAGGTAGGCCGAGTTCACGGAGAACAGGATTCCCACGCGTGGTGACACATCCCATCTCGACCTGCTGGTTCGTCTGAGCTCCGCGGCAACTTGCAGCCCAAGGGAAAGGCAGTCGGGTACCATGCCACTACGACCACGGATCGGGTAGGAGGCATCGGCGCGCCACGTCGGAGCCCGCGATACCTTGGAGACCCAGAAAGGGAGAGAGCTAGCGGGCGAGGAGAGCCAGACGACGCCGAGCTGCTTTCGGATCGGGACCCCACGCCCGCGGCGTTGTCTCCTCGGCCGCCCACTGGTTGCCTGCCTGGCCGCGGGTTACCCGCCGCCCGCCTCCGGCCAAAAATATCTTCGCTTTTTCGGTGATCGGGGTCGGGGGAGAAAATATCTAGCTGCAGTGCGCGCGTCTAGGTTCTCCGTCGAGTGATTACGTTACGAGCGAGTGGATGTGGATTACACGGCCAGTGGCGGAGCTCGTGGCGCGGGCTCGAGAGTGCGGTGGGGTACAAGTAGAATCTTGTTTCGTGGATGGTAGTGTTCTGGAAGCATTGCGCTCCGTGCTTGGCCGCGAGCTCTGGCGTTTCCCTTTTATTCCTTTTTTCTACTGTGCTGATGCGACGGGCAAATCTCCTCCATTCTTTTTCGCGGTCGTCTCTTCACCGCGGTTTATAACAGAGACTGGTAGACTAATCACTTTCGTAGCTTGCTTGCTAGCTGTCGGCACTTGGCATTTATAACAGAGACTGGGTTTTTCAAAAGATCTATATTTCGCTATCGATTAGTCTACTTGAGCTCTAAATTAAGTTCTGGCTTGTCTTGCTTCTAATTATTTTAATCGGTTCAATCAATTTCATCAGTAATACATTTCATTTGGACGGGCCTTTGATTACCAATTACTCTATAACTACGCAACTCTTGGGCAAACACTTGATGTTGTTAGATCTACGTATGAAAAAGAGAGATCCATATTTACTTATGACTATGATTTTGCATCACAGATGAAATAACTGCCCGTCCTAGTCCTATATTAACCAATAGAATTTACCTCCTAACAAAACGAGGGGAGATTATGTCGTAATAAGATTTATCCTTCTTTTATACACAAAATGAGTTAAGTTTAAATTTTGTGTGGCAAAAGATGACATCATAATTTTATATTCAAAATACATTAAAAATCTTTTGCTATTATTTTCACAGCCTACTAAATTAAAATATAGGTAAAATATGGACAAAATTAGGGATGAAAACAAAAATGTTAATTTTTTTATTTTCGAGGATCGTTTTCGAGATTGTTTCGACTTTTAAGGCTAAATGAAAATAAAAACAATTACCGGAAAAATAAAAACGAAAATGGTAGAAAATATGAAAGTGAAAACGAAAGTGATTTGAGCGTCTTCCGATCGTTTTTGAAAAATATCATATTTTCGTGGTATTCTACCATATTTTACCGATAGAAATATTGTATTCATGTACAATACCAGCACACCCTGCTATCTATATTTTTAGAATATCATATCTATATTTTTAGAGAGTCATGACCTATTTATCCTAACTATAAATCACAATCTAGCGATATAAGACTATGGATAGTTTTATGGATGGTGGGACTAAAGTCTAGATTTTTAGTACTATAAAATGAGATATATGTCATGGATGGATGGATACTTGAATTAATATCTTAACCATTAGTACTTGTGAATGAAATATGTCAAGTCATATGGTTAGTATTGTGCTCTATGGTTTAATATATTTATCATTTTTTAAAATATCGTTTCGATGGTTTTCGACCGTTATCGATGTGTTCTCGATTGTATATTTTCGTTTCCGAAATTCTCATAATACCGATGCCGTTTCCGTTTCCGATAATATCATATTGTTTTCGCTTTCGATGAAAAAATATGAAAGTGAAAGTGATAGAGCCTTTTATCGATCGTTTCCAACCGTTTTCATCCCTAGGTAAAATACAAAATTAATGTATTTTCTAACATAGTATATCGATTTCATATCATGTATCAACGTCACTAAAATTCAAGCTGAGATTATATGCAGAGAAAAAAATGAGGTATTTTTGCAAAATATGACTTTTCCAGTTTCCTCTTCATTTTCTTGGCAAGAATGTCATTTTCAAATAATAATATGGTGACCAGTTTTGTAAATTTTCAATGACAAATGTATAATGACGATTTACAAAGTTATGTTAATTTTTTAGGTTACCTCTTTCTTCTTTAGTCAACGACCGTTTCTAATTCCGTGAATGCTAGGTGCAGCTCTTACGCTAAGCACATGCATCTTCAGAAAACTAAAAGAAGGATATTTAGCGAGCACGGTTGCTCAAGCCCTGTTTAGTTACTAAAATTTTATTTTTTCCAGCGCTACAGTAAATTCGAACATTTAACCACTAATTAGTATTATTAAATGTGCATAACTGATAAAACACATTCTATAACCTCCGGGTGAAATTGCGAGACGAATGTTTTAAGACTATTTGGATCATGATTAGATAATATCTTGTTACAGTAAACAACCTCAAATGACATATTAATTAGGCTTAATAGATTTGTCTCTTGATTTTCCGTCCATCCATGTAGTTAGTTTTATAATTAGATCATATTTAGTCCTCCTGATCTTCGATTAAAAATTGTTACAGTAAATTTCGTTCAAAAATTTTCGCTATCTAAATACACCCTTAGTCTTCTTCTATACATAGATAATGTCATAACATACTTTAAAACGGTCGGTTGGATGTACTCACTACATTCACAAACTTTGCCGTGGCCCTGCTCCGTAAGCCCAGGTCGGCAAATTTTAAGTTGACAAAAAGCTTGTGGATAAGAAAAAAAGGACCGGAGGACTTGAGTAGAAGTTCAGCGATATCCGTAGCTATATATGCGACACACGCAAACAACACAAAATCCATGAAAAAAAAGGCTATCGCCCCAGCCACTCAAACGAATCCGCATCCGCTAAAACCATTTTATTTTGCGACGTGTTAAGCAGGCAAATCAACACCAACCACGAGTTCCTCCAGTGCCAGCACAGGCGCAGGATATTATCGGCTTATCGCCCCGGAGGCGAAACGCCAACCACCAGTGCGTACCAGACACCCGCGAAATAAAAAATAATTCCCACCCCGCCTCTCCACCACAACCGCACGATCCAACGAGGCGAGGGGGCCACCCCGTCCTCGGTCACACGATCCCCCTTCCCGGCCTCCCGTCCCACCACGTGTCGCTGTCCCAGCCGTAGATCTGGTCCTTTAGCTCCGGGCCTACCACGTGTCCCTCCCGCGCCGGAAAATATCGGCTCCCGCCCCCGCGCCGCGGCAAATATCCCAACACTGACCAAGCTCCCGCCACGTCATCGCGAGGCCCCGAGGGTCCGTGGGCCCATGAGTCCAACCCCCGCGGGCTACAGATCGATCACCTGACGTGGCGGCCGCGCCCACCGGTCGAGTGGCCGCAGATATTTCACGGGCCCGCGGGAGCTCACGCGCCCACCTGCCACCGCCTCCCGCACCCACTGGTCAGCGGGGCCAGCGAGTTGCTGGCCCACTTGTCTGTGGAGGGGTCGAGTGTATGTATACAGCCCGCGGCGCTTCGGCTTTGTCGTTCTCTCACACATTGGCATTTGATTTCGCAGCCCACCAATTCCGGTTTCTTCCAACTCCCAAGTTCCAAGTGGCGAGCGCGAAGAGGGAGAGAAGTGGTTGTCGGACTCCACTCCGGCGAGGAGCGAGGAGGCGGGAATGGGGGAAGGAGCGGATGAGGCGGTGAAGGTGGTGGATTTGGAGGACGGGGAGGCGGAGGAGGAGGCGGCGGCGGAGGAGGGGTCGAGCAGGGAGACGCGGATGCTGCCCAGGATGCCGGTGCGGGTGCTGCTCGCCGAGGGCGACGACTCCACGCGCCACGTCATCTCCGCGCTGCTCCGCAAGTGCGGCTACCGAGGTGCGCACCGCCTCCGCGCGCGAATCATCTCGCTTGATTGCCTGTGCAGCAGCTGGTAAATGTTGTAGGCTGTGCATAGGGTTAATTTGGGGGTTAAGTGCAGCTAACCAGCAATCAGACTGGTATGATGGTGAACTGAGTCGTCTGTGGAATGGAGTTGCTGGTATTGGTTTGTTGGGACGGAATCCATGCGCTGTTTGGCCTGGGGTGGAAAAGTTGCCAATTTTGGGAAGTACCCGTGTTTCTGGGCAGTAAATTTGGGATGTCGATTGTGATTTTACCGTGTGGAAACAAGTCATGGGGGCATGGTAGGGTGCTTGCTGATGGCGCCTCTTTCCTCGAGACAATTTTTTGTCATGCAGATTTTTTCAAAAAAAAAATGTCAGGCAGTAATTGTGGTTTATATTTGACAGTGATTTTTAAGATACTGGATAGTTTACCTCCCTGCCTGTATCTTCTAGTGTCATCTGCTGGCCTGCTGTTGTGCTGCAGTGGATGAATGTTAAAAAGAGCATTGCTGTCGTGCTACCATACTGCTCATTAGGACACTGCTTAAAATTCACATGAGCCTAGTATCAAATAGAACAATAACTATCAGTACCTTCATGATCGAGGACACCTGCTGTTAAAATTATAACCTTAAAAAGTAAAATTGTTAAATCTTGTACTACCACAATTGCTTAGCATGGTTAGAATTGCGGTTGGAGTCGACGATCTTTTTATATTAATCAACTTACCTTTTTTATGCAATTTACATTAAAACTTGCACTATTGAGTTTGTTCTGGTAACACCTTTTTTTTATAATTCAGAAATGATATTTTGCATCAGCCTTATGCATCACATTTGTTCATGCAGTTGCTGCGGCCTCTGACGGTGTGAAGGCGTGGGACATACTGAAGGAAAAATCGTTTAACATAGACCTTGTTTTAACTGAAGTTGAACTGCCTTTGATGTCTGGGTTCCTCCTGTTATCCACAATCATGGAGCATGATGCGTCCAAGAACATCCCCGTTATAAGTATGTCCTAAATGGCTAAATCTATGCCACCCATCTCATGTTTATCTCTTCTTTTAAACTTCACAACTAATCCTAATGTTGTTTTTGTTTGTTATCCAGTGATGTCTTCGCACGATTCAGTAAGCATGGTTTTCAAGTGCATGCTCAAGGGTGCAGCAGATTTCCTTGTTAAGCCGATAAGAAAGAATGAATTAAGGAACTTATGGCAGCACGTTTGGAGAAAACAACTGGTAAGATGACATATCTGTTTCTTCTCAGCATGACTGCACTTCTCTTGCTTTATGCATTCATACTTAGATTTGGTGCTTGCCATGAGATTTATTAAGTATCGCTAAATTTCTCTTACCTTATTTGCAGGCAAACGGTGGGCCTGATGTGCAGCATATACAACAAGAGAATCTTGCAGAAAGAATTGAACAGAAGATTGCTGTGACAAAAGTTGATAATTTGAACAAAGATGGGGCCCGTAAAAATAGAGAATGCAGTGAACAAGAAAGTGATGCTCAAGTAAGTTTTGAAACCAGTGAACAGAATGCTGTCTAGATGTCCGTTTTGACCCACTAATGGTAGCCTAGATTTTCTGATTGACTGGTAAAATGCTATTGCGAGTTACATATGGCATTTGCACTCATTCATTTTACTTTGCCCAGTCAGGATCGAACGCCAATATTTCCGTCACCTGATATTTGGTCCAAAAGCAGTTTCATTACCCACACTGTATAGCTGGCACTAGGCCATGTCAGAGGCGTTATTTAACCATTTGGATCTCTGTTAATGTTAGGCAACTAATTTATAAATTTTCCAAGTCAGGTGGGTAATGGAACTGTTTGTTGAATGAGAGTAATGTTTCTTATTGGCGAAGTTTCACAGTTCGGTCCTTTTGGGCATGGTAAAATGAAGTGCATCTGCCAAATATTAAGGTAAGTATGTTTTAGCTGCTTGCAGGATCAGAATCTGGTACGCAAGTGCAGTTTTTGTTGAACGGGCCTTTTTAAAGTATTAGATTGTTGATGTGCCATTAAATCAATTGTGCAATTTTTCTCAAGACGTCATGCCTCGTAGTCCTTCCAAATTTTGTTGAATGGGCTGCCATTCTGTTTACCAAATTTGGATATCTTTCTTCACTCTGTTCTTCATAGACTGAATTGATACCTCTCATGCAGAGTTCTTGCACAAGGTCAGAGCTGGAGGCTGAAAGTAAGCAAACTAACAATATTTTGGAGTATAAGCAACCAACTGAAAGGCAATTCTCTATTCCTAGCCACAAGAACGGCGGGTTAAATGGACAGACCAAACTTAGAAGTAATAACTTGATTCAAACAAGAGAAGATGATTTATCACCAAAGAAAAGGGCATGTTTGAATGATAATAATTCTGAGAAAGCTTCCAGAGATATTGAGCTAGTCCACATTATTGACAATCAACAGAAGCATGACATGCAGAGGGAGGTGGATACTATGAGAACAACATCTATAGGAAATGATGAGAAGGGCTCCATCCCAGCACACCAGTTGGAACTCTCTCTCAGAAGAACTGACTATGGTAAATTAGAGAACCAGGAGAAAAATGATAGAAGAACGCTCAACCATTCTACTTCGTCTGCATTTTCCTTGTAAGTGATCCTTTATTAGGCTTGTCATATTAACAATTCTTTTTTCATTCTAAAGGCAGCTGTAAAGTAGCTCATGTCTAGTTACAGGTCAGAACATAGTCTGGTGGTTATTTTCATGTCAGAACTGTTTTGGTACTAGTGTACATATAAGCTAACAGAATTTTTTCTGATCATTTTAGCATCTCATCATTTCTTTTCTGAACCTGTCTAAGAGACTACTGTTGACATTGACTTGCCATGATATGATCTTGAAGCATAAAAGGCCAAACTAATGTAGCCACAACACAAACTTTGATATGGAACTTCAAGTTCCCTTATTACTGTAACTTACTGCATGATTTGTTGCTTTCCCAGTTCCACAAGAGTAAAGATATGAGATCTTACAGTTGGAAATATCTTGTTGACAGGTATAATTGTAGGACTGCGTCCACATTAGGAAATGCTGGCGATGGTCAGTTATGTAGCACCTCAGAAACACAAGTGGACGTGGAAAACAAAAATGGAGATTCAGCAGCCCCCTCTCATGACATTACTGGAACAAATCGTCCTATTAGAGTTGTACCATTTCCTGTCCCTGTTCAAGGTCTCACATTTGATGGGCAGCCATTCTGGAATGGTACACCAGTGGCATCCCTATTCTACTCACAGTCCGCTCCTCCCATTTGGAATAGCAAAACATCCATGTGGCAAGAATCAACCCCACAAGCAATCTCAGTGCAGCAGAAGTCACAACAGAATGAGCCAAATGAAATGGGCCCTAAGCCAGTTGAAAACGCAGAGGAACAATCTCACATAAGTCATCCTAGTTCCAATGGGAAGCAACTGCGTGTTGAAATTCCTAAAGATGAGGCACGGAATGTTTCTCCTATGACTGGTGAAAGCGGAACTAGCACCGAGCTTGACAGCGCTAGAAATACTCTCAGCATCAGCGGCTGTGACAGCAATTCCAACCGGATCCCTGCCCCTACTGAATCGTCCAACACATTTAAGGGTGTTCCTGAAACCCCAAGTGCTGAAGGTTCACGACACCTGAGCCAGCGAGAGGCTGCACTGAACAAATTCCGGCTAAAGAGGAAGGATAGATGCTTTGAGAAGAAGGTCGGCAACTGATTGCACATTAGCATTTAAATCCAATTACTGATGTCACCTACTAGGAGGTTTGGTTTACACCTTAACACGCTTTTGCAGGTTCGGTACCAGAGCAGGAAATTACTCGCAGAGCAGCGTCCACGGGTCAAGGGCCAGTTTGTTCGTCAAGATCATAGCATCCAAGGAAGCTAGCGGTGCAGCCACCACAGGTGACTACCGCACTGCGGATATCCTGATCGTCAGTGTCAGATTTTGCTGAAGAGTTGGAAGCAATCACACTGAGTACTGTTTGCCTTGCATATTTGCTAAAGCTTGTACGATATATGTATGTATAGGCTAACTCTGTTCTTTTCATAGGTTAGGCACAGGACCTGGTACTATTTAGGGTTTGTCATTAGGCGTTAGAAAATACACTGGCATACTTTGTTTCAGGTCAAAGATGAGATATGTATCACTTCCGTAGCACGTCTTTGCTATAAAACCTTGTAACTAGCCATCTTGTTTGATGTTTCGGATAGAGGTCCACTTTGTGTGGATGCAAGGTGTGAATTGTGAAGGATGTCCAGAGACATGCCCATTTCTGTGCAGTTTGATTCAATAAACGTTGTTGGTCAAGTGATCAAGTTTCTTGCCAATGCTCTCTTGCCCCGAGTATTATTGTGAAATTTCCTAAGACAAAATAAAGTTTTGCTTTGAAATTTTTTGTGATTAGATCCATGTCACAAGAGTTGCCTGGTTACTAATCTGTGAGGTTAGGTCCGATTTGGACGGAACGTCTTTTTGTTGGCCTCTTCTGGTATCAGATATCAGAGGCGAAGTTCTTCGTCCGCCCGCACGGCGTCCCCGACGGCAAGCGCAGCCATCACGTTTTCCCTTTCGGAAAAGTGCCCAGGTCGGCATGTTAATCTCTCAAGTCTCGACGCGAGCGGCGCGCCACGCACACCCGTAAGCGAGCTTTGCTAACCCTGGGCCGTCACTACGACCACACCACGGACCAGCCCATTTGTCCTTCTTCATGTGGCCCGTAAGCGGGCTGAGAAATTGGCTGTTTATTGGTGAGCCAAACCTGATTTATACACATCTTTTTCTGATTTTCTTTTCGAAACCCAGTTAGCTTTTGTCTGCTCCTTCTGAAATAGTATGGAAGTGAACATAGCAGAGCTAATAAAAAAACGCTTGCTAGGCCCGTGATTTTAAATTGCAGATTTGCAGTATATCACTGTTATTTGTAAAAAAGGGAACCAAGCATATGGACGATGCAACTGCCTCCAATATACACTTTGACCTGTTGTAAACTGTATAAACACCATTAGAGAAGAACCTAATTATGATCTAGAGAAAGTGATAAATATTTACTGATATAAATTACACAGGTACCATGTTGAGCATTTTTGGACGGGGCTGATGGGGGAGCCCAACGCACAACATAACTGAAGTTCAGGCCTTCAGCGGTAAAAGAAACTTACGAATTTAGATGACGATCTCTGCAACTTAGAACAAAATCTGAACTTTTTCTTCTTCTTCCGCAGACTGGATTCCACTTCCATGGCAAGTTGGCGAGTGGAGTGGTCCGTACAAAAGCTTCCCGAGAACTGGAGGTGGGGCTTCAATGCGTATCCTGGCGATTGATGGATCGAGGCCAGGCGTCATCCTCTCTCCACCAGCAATGAGTCCCGCCTCCAAGCCGTCAATCGCCGGGATACGCTGGATCGGCTACGGCCGGTTGCGATTTGAACATGGGTAGAGCGGCCCTGACTCTGCGACCACTGTATGTGGGCAGCTGCAACCTTGGAACGGGAGATGGAAGCTGCTCCCCGTTTGCCCGGCCCCTGCAGGGAAAGCCGCGGCTGAAGTGCATGGGATGGGGGCAGGGCATGAGGTTCCCGGCGCCCAGCGTCTCCTGCCCTACTTGTGCTCCATACCGAATCTCTTCTGGTTCTAGGTTGATATCTTGGTGCTGGTTGCTCCTCGATCGAGTTACACGATTCTGAGATAAAAGTGAACTATTTCGTTTACACAGTTCTCAAACCGTGATGGTGCATTACGCATGTAAGTTATGTAACCACTGCACCTTTACCTAGATCAATAATGAAAGTCTATCGAAATCACATGCAAACTGAGTTCTCTCCCGTCCCCCGTCTCCCCGCCCCCCCCCCCCCCCCCCCCCCCCCCGCCCACCCCCGCTGCACTTGCCAAAACTGCTATCGCAGGTGCTCAACGCAAATTACAAAGGAATCCCCACTCGCCAGCGTAATCCTATCTCCCTTTCTATCCATTCCTGGCAGTAATCGATAGAAAGCAAGATACCGATCGAGCGAGTGCATGCCAAAGAGGAGGATCCAGGCAAAATGGCGTGGCTTTAATCTGCCGCGCGCCTCACAGCCTCAGCGTCAGATCCAGGCCGCCGCAGGCGGTGCTCAGCGATGACCCGTCGCTGCTCCCGCCCGTGTCCGTGGACGCCGTGCTGCTGCTGCTGCGGCGGCTGCGAGGGCCGACGTCGTACAGGACTCCCCTGAACACGCGCCCGCCGATGGTGACGGTGGCGTGGTACGCGACCTCCGCGTCACCAGGCCCCAGCCGCACGCGGCGGAACACGGCGTCCAGGCTCACCCCATCCCGCGCGAACCTCCCCGGCGCCGCCGCCGCCGGCTGATCAACTGCGCGCCCAGCGGCAGAGCAAGAAGAGTGCAGGACAGGAGTTAGCAAGAGTCGAACGAGCCAAGCCAATGCGGCGAGCTGTGGTATACATGTACCGGAAGATGTGGTTGGGGTGGCGGCGGGCGCGCGCGGGCGCGGGCGCTTGTGGGGGTTGCCGGTGGGCGCGGCGAGCGTCCGCTGGTGGCGCTCGCTGCACGGGGACGCGGGGGCGTCGGAGGAGGAGGGCCTCACGTGGGCGGGGCAGGCGAAGCCGCGGCCGCCGCAGCAGTGGCGGCAGCGACGGTGGGCGCAGCCCGACTTGGCCAGGAGCCAGCAGTCCTGGCACCTGATGATCCCGCCGGCCCCCGTGTCACGCGGCGGCGGCGACGCTGACGCGGCTCCACGCACAAGCTGCCGCTGCCGCTCCAAGCTTCCATCCGCTCTGGCGGCGGCGGAGAGGAAGGAGGCGGCGTCGGAGGCGGGGTGCATTGTCGATCGGGAAGTGTAGAATGGAGTGAGCTCGGGGGTGGTCGTGCACAGGGACACAGGGTGGTCGTGCGGTTCTGGCCAAGATCAAACTGGTGCTTGGCTGCCGCTGATCTCACCTCTCTTTTCTGCGTGTGTGTGGGGGGGGTGGTGGGGGGGGGGGGGGGGGGGGGGGGGGGGGCGGGGAACACACGCATCCATTGCCGCAGTGCGTCCAATGGTGGAGCTCTGCGCCTCTGCCCGGCTCCGATCCTCGGCTCTCGCCACCGCGGACCGCGCGCCCTCGGAAACGGGAACCGGACGCCTGGGAAGAAGCGGCGCGCAGCTAGCTTGCAGAATCATGACGATACGGTCATACGGAAGTCCGCTTCCCAGTCCGATGGGACTGATGCCAATCGATGCGGCCGGCCTCGCAGGTCCACTACGGCTACCTGCGCTTTTTTTTTAAAGAAAACGGCTACCTGCGCTCTCATCGATCCCGCCGGTCGTTGCGCTCGCGCCAAAGTGGAAGCCGGCCATCATGCCTCCCCATGGCCCCCGCCCATCCAAGCTTCGCTCTCTACTTGTGTTTCCACGAAGGGCACTGCGACACGAAAATAACATTGCTGCTGCAATGCAAGGACGCGACAGATCCTGGGGGCTGGGGGGCTGCTGGAGGGAAGGTTACCTGCTTCCGAGGCTCTCCTTGAGTCCTTGTCCTCTTGACCTCTTTCTATGCCAGTGCCAGAGACTCGGGTCAATGATACCGGGGCGGGAGCGCGCTCGCTGCCGCTGCACCTCCTGATCGAAGGCAGCACACCAGTTGACGAGACGGAGCGGCAGAGAAGGCGTAGGGGAAGCACCAAAGCACGCGTACGACGTAGCTCCGACGTAGGTGAGGGCGACCAGCCATTGCTGTGCCTGTGCGAGATTCAGGATCCAACCAGATCTCAAATGCATGTCAGCCAGTCAGTCACTCATAACCTACGGTCTGCGACTCTACGGCTCTGCCTGCTCCTTTCGACCTTTACTGGCAAAGTCAGAGCGGCAAGGAGGAGGTTGAGGGCTTGAGGCAGAGGTAGACCACTAGATCTTCACCGTCTGCAGCGCGCCAGCGACTAGGCCACGGCAGCCCTTCTAGCACCAGGCTTTCTTGTTAGCTCGTGCTGTCTGGCTGTAAGATTGCAATCCCAAATCTGCACCATTTTATAGCAACTAGTGTTTTGTGACCGTGTTTCAGAAGTGATTACGATTGGAAGGAGATAAGATTATAGGACGAGATTATATTGGAAGGAGGTAAGATTATAGGAAAAGGTTATATTACATTGTAGGCTAAAGTCACAGTAATGAAACAACTATTAGTCTGCATATATTACATAGGGTTTTAAGACTGCAAGTACTAGTTTAAAGTATGTGTTCTTCAGTAGGCTGAAGAAGGCTGAAGATGATGCATGCGGTGCAGGTCTTAATTTGATGTCGTGCTCCATCGGTGCAAGTTCTTTGCATGCACGTACGATCTTGTTTTGTTTACTGTACTATTCATTAGAAGAAAGAACATTGGAGGCAATGGTTGCATAGGAATCCATTTAGAAAAGGTTGTAAAGAATCCAGGCAGTACCAAAATTTGGAACCCAGAAACGGTAAATACAACCGTAGCAAAGGACCACTCTTCTTCAGAAGAGCCACAGCGGAGAAGTTGAACACAGAGGAAAGACGACCGAAAGGCAAAAAACAGAACAAGAGTAAAAATATAGGCAGCACTGGAATCTGGCCCCGAAAAACAAGAAATAAAGCCCTCCAAAGAGCCACTCTTCTTCCGAAGAGCCATACCAGAGAAGCTAAACACAGAGGGAGGGACAAGCGGAAGCCAGGAAACCGCAGCGAACGCAACGCACCTCAAAGAAGGCATCTGAAGCAGCAATAGGCGCACATGGAAGGAGCCGTCGAGACACTAAACGCAGCGAATCACTAAGAGCAAGAAACAATTCCAACCTCCAAAGTACGAGCGACAAAGAAGAACAAAGACGAAGAGAACGAAGGCAAGAACAGCTTATCCCAGAAGAAGAAGAAGAACAACGAAAGAGGAGCAGGGAATCGGCTGCGGGTAAAATTTATCCTACAGTACTCGCAAGCAACCGTGGCGAAGCTGCATACGACAGCAGCGCCACCGCAGCAGGGGCATGACACGCGACATTCGCGAGACGGCGCGCGCATCCGCAGCAAGGCAAGCCGCAGAGCCAAGCAGGCACCTGCGCGTCGGGCTCGAACGGCAGGGAACGAGCGGCGATAACCAGCGCGACCGCAACACATGCGTCGGCGGGAGGCCACGCGCGACGCCAGGCAGGCAACTGCGTGGCCGTCGGAACGAAACGAGCCGAGCGATGCAAATCGCGGCGGCGCACAGTCCAGCGCGTCGCAAACCGCCCGATGGGCATCGCAAGGCCCAGCGAATTCCGGGCGACGTGTCCGGGCTGGCCCGGCGCCTCCCCCGCCAAGTCTAATGAGCGACATGACTGGTATATTTAAAAGTAAGACATACATGAAAAGCGGATATTTATTTATACAGTGATTTTATAAAATATGTGAAGGGAATTTTAACCTAGAATAGAGAGAGAAATCCTTAAAACGTTATTTAGAAAAAAAAACAGAAGTGAAAGCTGGATTTCTTCAGGCCCTTTTTCCGATTGATTTCCTCAGGCCTTTGCTGGGCCATGAAAACCGGGGCCTTTCTAAAAGTTGGCCCGTAAGGAAAAAGCACATTCAATGATTGAGAACTTGGGTCATACCCAGCACAGGCGCCGCCGGAACGACGACGACGGCGACGCCGGCTCCGCCCGCCGAAAGCAAAACCAGGGCGCATCCATCCATCCGCGATCCACCCCAGATTTCTGTCGTCTTCGACGGAGAGGAACGAACCCACCAACACCAAGGCACAGCGGCCGCGCTTCGTCTCCGCGGCGGCACACGCTCGCAAACAAAAGACGCGAGGAGTCCCGCTCTCCTCTCCCCAGCCCACTGCTCGCTCGCATCGCATGCAACGACACGCGCGCAGCGCGCCTACCCCGTGATCCTCTCCTTGCTACGGGATGCCTTCAGTTATGCCTGCGATCGGTGCTGTGCACGGAACACCAAAGCAAAGGGGAAAGAGAGGGCGACGCCGATCGAAACGCCATAAAGGAAGAGGGAGAGAGAGCCCCCTGGCCGGCGGTTGCACGTACGAGTAGCCAGGCCGACGATGCGACAGCCATGGAGACCTCCAAGAACAACCTCTGCGACATGCACCGCTCCCGCCGCCGCGCCCGCGTCCTCGCCACCGCCCTCCTCGCCGCCCTCCTCGCCGGCGCCGCGTTGCTCGCCGTGTACCTGACCTACCGCCCGGCGAAGCCGCAGGTCTCCGTGTCCCGCGCCGCCGTGTACCAGCTGGAGAGCGCCGGCAACTCCTCCTCCTCCCCGGCGGACCCGGCGGCGCCCTACGCGATCGCGGCGAGGGCGCAGTTCACGCTGCTGCTGCACAACCCGAGCGACCGCGCCGCGGTGCTCTACGACGGTCTCCTCGCCTACGTGACGTACCGCGGGGAGCCGGTGTCGCCGCCCGCGGAGCTCCCCGCGGTCGTCCAGGAACGCGGCGCCGACGTGGCGCTGACAACGTCCTTCGGCGGCCTCGGCGGCGGCGCGGAGGCGGCGGAGCCCGTGCCGGTGTCGGAGGCCACGGCGCGCGCGCTGGCGGGCGACTGCGCGGCGCGCCGCGTGCTGCTCCGGCTCGTCGTCCTGGGCCGGGTCAGGTACCGGAGCGGGCTGTTCCGGACCGGGTGGCGCGACCTCTTCGTGCGCTGCGATGTCACCACCGGGGTCGGGGTGGACGCCGCCGGCGCCGGGGGCGTGCCGCTGCTCGAGTACCCCCAGTGTTTCGTGGACGCCTGAGTTAATCGAAGTTGTGGTGGTGGGGAATAAGGAATTGCAGAAAGCATACCTCTGTCTTGGGAGACCATGCATGATGATTCATACGTTTATACGGTCCGCTAAATTTTGCCCTTCGACTATTCTTAAAATAGGAAAAATTTATATGCTGAAACCACGAACAGGTTTGTGTAGAAGTAGAAATTTGGAGGAAGTTTGCACACTGATTACCCCGCAACCCATAATCTCCAAAACCGTTTGCGGCCGCCTACCAAATCGTCCGGTTGTGAACGTCTCAAGATACGCGCCGGTCAACTCCACCCTTGTGCGCTGCTTGTCCCAAGTTCCGTCTGGAAACACAACAGTGGGAATCAACCAGACATTGGAATGCAGTCAGCCGGGCAGGAATCAAAATTTCGATTCAGTCGGCGGCATTTCCAAATACCTTTCGCTTTTCCCCCTCCACTGTTCACCCCCTAACTCCGGTCCGCCCGGCCGCCTCGCACCTGCTTCTCTCTCCATTGACGAGCGATGCAAGGGTTGGAAGGAGACTAGGAGAGACGCAAGATCTGCGCTCCCAGCTTGTGCGAAATGGAGGGGCTAGATAGAGCCAAGCCCCCACCGCCATCGGGAAGAGCAATAGAGCTGCCGGAGGCGGACGTCGCTTTCCTTGATGAAACCAGATCTCGTCCTCTGCTAGCTCCTCTGTCCTAGTGTTATCTGAAGGTACAGATTGATGTTTTATTTTTCATTCCGGGTCTTTAAAAAACTTGACAAGAATATAGATCTGCTTTCAAACTTTATGTCCGTTTGGAACTTGAAATTTGGTCATTGATTTCATCGTTTAGTATATAAGATATAACACAAAACTAGTAAGGAGTGCACTGTCTGTTGTTTTCTGAAGTTGACTGTAACAAAAAAAATGTTCATAATGCAGTTATCCAAGATTAGTAGAAAAATGCAATGTCGAATTTTATAAAGTAATCCAAGCACACTAATTTCCGAATTTTTTAAACCTAGGATACCCAAGTGTTTTAGCAGTCTCACAACACAATCTTCAGAATCCATAGACTTGCAATCCGTCAAACATACTAAGTTACATATCCTCACTTGTCCAATCAGTCAAACATACAAATCTTTAGCTGCAATGTGAATGAACATGTGCCTTCATTTCCTTATTTACTTCTTGACTTCTTGATCGCTTCCGTTGATCCAAAGGTAGTTCATAATTCAATGTAAACTACACTACTACAGAAGATACTAGGGATGGCCAGAAACATATAGTCCCATTTTGATGTTTTAGCATTGTGTTGACAGAAATTTATGCAAGCTGATAGCTTTTATATAATCATCGAGCTTTTAGAGCTGCAATTTACTATCATAAACTGAACAAACTAATATTCAGCAGACCTCCGCTAGGATTGGAGACAAATGGTATGGTCTATAAAAAATTGAACAAACACTAATATTCAGCAGATCTCTGAAGATTCCTCCGATCTATCCTAGGATTGGAGACAAATGGTATGGTTAATGGTGAACAAATTGCTACTGCATTTCCGTAATATGTGTCCATACCTTTGCTACTCTGGCTGTAATTTAGTTGTCTCCGGATAGAAGAGAGCCCTTCGCCTTGGTAAATCCAGCAGCTTGTGCCACCAACACCACTGCTATGTCCAAAGCAAAGGTGTGAAATTGCATATGCTGTCCTTCAGTTTGCTCATGAGATACAACTGCAGTACTCCTTTCATTCCTTCTAGGCCACCACTAGAGAAATAATGTAACACAACAGACAAAAGTATTGGAAGGTTGTTCCATCATAATTTATTCATCACTTGATTTGTATTAGTTAGCATTGATCACTGCTTTCTACTGACTGCAGGAACATCAGCGTGCCTTTCTACATGTACGTTCAAGACTCAAAGTTCAGTGCTGCCTTTCTAGCGTCTTTCATAGTTGTAACCTTTTTCTCGTAGTTGTAACCTTTTTCCTTGGATGCTAAAATAAAATCTGTCTACGGATGAAAGAGTAAGCTTCTCTAAGATTACTCAGTTCAATGTTGTCCATGTGTAATTCATATTAAAAGAAACTTCATGATACATAATTTATTTGCACTCACATCATGACATCAAAGCTAATACAAAAACAGCTGTCCCTACTCCAATTTCCCCTAATAGATTATAATATCGGTCATGTGTCCTATCAGTGCATCCTATTTCGACTTATGCTTGAACAATGAGGCGGTAGAAAGTGAAGTAAAGCTATTTCTTCCCTGCCTTGGAAAATGGCCACTGACTTTATTATGCATTGGAGCCTCTAACAGGATCCTTAGCTTCAGAGGATGCTTGGCTTCATACAACTTTGGTGGATAATCCTCTCTCTACCGTTGAGCTCTCTTTTGCTAATTCTTATTCTCCTTACGCACATCTTTCTGTTCTATATGTTGTACACCATTCATATATGCTACCTTATATTTGTTATACCTTCCGCATATGAGCTTTCCGATCTTTCTTTGATACCAGATGAGATGAGAATTCTTTCGCTATTCAGTTTTTTTTTTTTTTGCTTTATTGTAGAGGTTAACTTATTGTGAAACTTCACTTTTACTTGATAGCTTTGGCTAATTTTTTTTATAAACATGTGATGCGTTACTGATTGAATGGCAGGTTTCGAATTGCTATAAAGATTTTCATCCAAATAATGGGGACAATTTAGTAGGCAACACTATATTGATCTTCTGCTGCTGACATCAAGCATTAACATTTTGGCATCTAGTACCATCCAGAGCTCCTCAATCAAACCTTGTTACTACATGATGCGTGTGTCACCAATTAGAACCATTATGAATTTGTCCGATGAAGCAATGTGACTAATATAGAACAGTACTTCATGAAAAATAACAAAGTGGAAATTTGCAAGCACTCAATAGGAATCCAAGGCACGAGAGTGCAATAGCACATTGCTAACTACAACTATGAAAAGAAATTTGCAGATGCCTCCAAGACACTAAACTAGATCTCGCAAATTATGTTTTAGGAATAATCCTCTTTCCTAAACCCATCATTCCAAAACAAAGTAGCCCCTAGAATTATAATCATGTTTTTGTATGGATTTATAGTTATCTCATACAGGTAGCTATAGAACTGAAGATATCGGGAGGTCATGTCTGCTCATGACAAAATAAACTACATCCAACAATACATCCATAGAACAAAATCGGTTTTAACTTAAGTATACCCTTTTTTTCTCATATCCAGTATTTCAGTAACTCCACTTAAACATCATATCACGATGACAAGAGATAAGGAGACAAGGTCAATGTAAAACAAAGGCTGAAAGGCAACCATATTGATGCGTGGCTGAACTAGACCGTGATTCAGCAACTCTATTGTCTTTTTCTCACAACTGAATCGCCATAAAGGGTCAATGTCCTTCAGAAAGGAAGAATCTAGATACTACCAAGTAAAAGATGAGAAAAATGACGGAGAAGATTCAAGGCAGATCCGCATGAGGGAGGAAGGGAGGAGGCAGACCTGCAAGTAGTCGCATCGCTACAGAAGTAGAAAAAGATTCAGCAATGCCATCCATTTTGCCGCTAAAATAGTTCAGAAAGAATAATCGTAATCGAAGAAGCAAGAAGATGCAGGAAGATTGAGCAGCAGCAAAGCTACAACAAATAGAGGAATCAGACACGAATCTGCAGACCTGAACCAAGTATGCGGCTGCCTTCACCAGATCTGCAGGGAGGAGGGAGGAGAGGTACCTCGCGTGGAAGAAGATGAAGTTAAAAAACTTGCCGGCGACGGGGGACGAGAGCTGGCCGGAGTTGATGGAGACAGGCGGCGGGGGATGGGAAGAGCATAGGGAGCGGCTGGCAAAGAGCTCGGAATGAGCGGCTCGGGGTAAAGCGAAGGGCGAGAATGGAAACGAGGGCAAAGCGAGCAACCGGGAAAGGAATGCGGGAATGAGGCTGTGTTGACTAGTGCGAATATTAAAGCACGCGTGGGCGGTCCAGATAAGCATTGCGGCCGCAAACAGTTGTGGGCGTGCTTTTTCGCCCCGTTCACCAATACCATCATGCTCTACGTATCAGGCCCATTGTTATATGTCTGTCCATATTGCCGACCCAACAACGGCCCACTTGCCTCTGGGAGCTGGGAATTCAGACCCAGTTCTTTCTGTTGGACTATTCATTCAGAATCTGAATTTTACAAGTTCCGCGGGAAAAAAACTGCTGTATCTACAAAATTTAGGTTCTATAAAAGCAGAGAATTTTCTTGTTTTTTTTAAAAAATGTGTTACTAAATGCACGTGTACGCCACTCACAACTACGAAGACACACGCGATATCTCTACCACTAAAAAAACTAAAATCTCTATCTCTATCTACAACTAATCTACAACTAAAAAAATTAAAAGGGAGAAAAAAATTTGGTGCGACCTTAGCTCCCCACCCCGTGGTCGCTCTACCAACTATAAATCTCGGCCGTCCGATCCTCCCCGTGCGATCCAACGCGTCCTCTCCCGTCGCGCGCCCCCCTCGCCCCGTCTCGCCCACGACCCCGTCGCGCGCCCCCCTCCCCCCGTCGCGGCCCCTCCCCCGTCGCGCCCCACTCCCCCTCGCGCGCCCCCTTCCCCGAGCCGGCGCGCCACCGTCGCCGACCCCGGCGCGGACGCCGCCGCCGCCGATCCCGCCGCGGACGCGGCTGCCGTCGACCCCGTCGCCTCCCCGTCGCGCGCCCTCCCCCCTCCCCGAGCCGACGCCCTCCCCCCGTCGTGGGCGCCGCCGCCGCAAACCCCGGCGTGGATGCGGCCGCCGCCGACCCCGTCGCCTCCCCGTCGCACACCCCCCTCCCCGAGCCGGCGCCCTCCCCCCGTCGAGGGTGCCGCCGCCACCGACCCCGTCACTGACGACCGCGCGCGCACGCCGCCGCCACTGATCCCGTCGCGCTGCCCTCCCCCCATCGGGGGTGCCGCCGCCAATCCCGTCGCGCTGCCCTCCCCTCACCCCGTCGCGCTCTGCCTAATCGACGCGGCAGCCGCCGCGCGATCCCGTCGCGCTGAAGATCACCGAGGACACCCGCGCGCGTCCGTCCCCACCATCAAGTTCCTCCTCGAGAAGGGCGCGGAGGTCATCTCGACAGCCACCTGGTGAGTATGCTCCCTACTGAATGCTCGATTTGTATACAATATGCTGGTCCGTAGACGGATGCCTAGACATGATGGGATTCTGCGTGATCACATTGCGTGATCACAATGGCTCATCAGGTGGTCAATTTGGGATTTAAATCATGGTTGTGATTGGCAGTACATGAGTGATTGCGTGATCACAATGGCTCATCAGGTGTTCCATGATCTTGAAACAAAGCAAAGGCGACCCATATTTAGTTTGATATATGTAGTTTATGTTGGCCTGCAACACTGATTAACTGAAACAGTTATCTAGCTATTGCAGTTAATCTAGCTATTGAAGTTAAATGGGATGAATGCGCAGTTAAATAACACTATTTGATTACTTTTCTGATTTTGTGTTTGGCCACTATTCTGATTACTATTCTTCTACTGATAGTTTGTGCCAATGTTCTGATTTCTCAATGACTCTCTTTTTTTGGTGTTAATAAGTGACAAGCTGTGTGGAGCACACTATCACACATGCTATCATCAGTTTTTTTTCCTGTATCTACCTGAACATGTATAATTTATTTGCAATCACAATGGCCATGGAAAGAATTTCATCAGTATAGCATAGGAACATCATCCTCATCTCAAATTTTTATGTTAAATAGCATTGGTTTCAAAGTAAGGACGTTTTGTTTATAGGTCAGAATAATTTTTCTGAATAATGGCAATGTTTCAGACTATATGTCCCAGCATTAATGCACTAGCGCTATACAGATTCTCAAATAACTGGAGGCTGTTTTCAGTATAAAGTTTGATCCAACATTTCAGAAAATGCTCTACAAGTCAATAACTTTTTTTTACCTTCTCAGGAACATCCATATATACTGTTCTATTTAGAATGAAAAATGCAGAAAGCAAGACTTTTGAGATGGATTATGTTTTTTGTTACAACACGCTGCATTCTGTTCTATCTGCTAGCATGGCACTTTCTGTTGTATTTACAACTTTATATGGATGTGCAGATGTTTTGAAATAGTAACTAAAATTATTCTCCTTCCTTGTAAATAAATGGTTTGTCAAATTGGTTGAGTTAGTGTCAAGATAATCTAACATGCATCTGCACCCTTTTCTAGGATCAAACAGTAACAGCCAACCATCTCCACTATTTGATAGCATTCTCGGAACAACCATCTCATGACCATGATGTTAGACTGAGATAATCTTGTGCGAAATAGCAACCTGAAATGGAAAGCTGTTCTTCAGTTACTATTTTTTTATCAGAGCGAATACACACTGCATTGAGTGGATATATTCACATGAACTCAATGGCTGCATCACTACATGAGATAAATTTTACAACAAAATGAATGAGGCACTACAATCTGGTGCGTGTGAGACCCATCTAAAGCGGATGGTTTCAATTATTTACTTTCGTTAGCACAAAACACATGATAAAAAGCTGGCATATCACAAATAATTAAATTGCAGCCCTCGCTGGCGTCGAGGAAGGTTATTGATTCCTCTCAGCTAAAATTATTCTCCTTCCTTGTAAATAAATGGTTTGTCCAATTGGTTGAATTAGTGTCAAGATAATCTAAACTATGTGACAGTGGGTCCAGGACAAGGGAGAAAAAAACAATTCATACTTTCATACAGCCTCTTACAGTCTGCTAGCATGGTCGTGAACATTTTTTCTCACTGATGCTCATTTATATTCTGTATTAAATTTGTTGTTTGGGATGTTAGCTCTCATGTCTAATTCTCTTTAGAACCGAATGACTTTGAACTATATACACAGTTATCAATCTGTATTTACTTTTGTTCTAACCCAATCGGCATTGTTAAGTATATTAAATGAGCTTATTCTGTTCTATCTGCTAGCATGGCACTTTCTGTTGTATTTACAACTTTATTAGTAAGTGCGGATGTTCTGAAATAGTAACTAAAACAATTCATACTTTCATACAATCTCTGTATTGTTTATTATACCCTTTCAGTACAACTACCTATGACATTGCATTGCTGTTAAGATGGCTACTCTTTAGTTGTAGAGATTACTGTTTGGTGAGTGGAGGTGTGTTTCGAGTTTATATGTCTAGCTTCCAACCAGACATTCTTGAATATTGAAAGTTGGGTTCATTCAAATGTAGATCATGTGTTAACTTTCAAACAGCATGCACTTTCATATATGTACACCGTTCTCGATTCGGTTGGGTTTCCTAACCGAGGGTGTAATCATTGCAGAAACGTGATTGGTCAACAATGGCACAGTCAGGAAGAACTCCCTTTGGTGATATATCAAACGCTATTGGTACAGGTGAATCTTATTTCTGTGTTTGTGTTTTCCATGCTCTGTGCAATGTCAGAGTCTCGTGACTTATGGTTGCTCTTGAAGGCACTCAAGATACTTCCAATACGACTCCACATGCCCTTGACCAAAAGGAACTTAAGAGGCAACGAGAAAGGGAGCGGTATGTTGGGATGTCCGCGGAACAAAAGGATGAAAAGAACAAGAAGCGGTCTATGTCTGATGAAAAAAGGGCTGAAATTAACAAGAAGCGTCGAGAAGCACGTTTGATGAAGAGAAACGTACAAGCCCAATTCAATGAAAACAAACATCCAGATGTACAAGATGAAATGCTGGCAACAGGTCTCTCTTCAGTAGTCAATCTATTAATTAAGCAATCCTTTATATAACAGTCACTGATTCATTAATTAGAGATTAATTGTATACATAATTCAATTAGTTGCACGTGTTATCTTACAATCTGAATGTGTAAGAACATACGGAAGCTATCCATCGATGGCTGATGAAACTGCTGATTGGCTCCATCGCAATGACGCTCATGTCCAAGAATTCAACTGATCGATAGAGGTGTCAGGTAGTGTTTTGTTTGTTCGAGTAATTATGAGGCAAATGCATCGTGATAGTTGTTTGGGGTTGTGCTGCAATTATATAGGGTTCATATGTTGGTCGTTTTGTGCACGTGCAGAAGGGTATCGGGGCACTTCCACACTTGAAGACATGACAATCAATACTACCAACACGATTGATATTTCAGGTACATTGCCACAACAGGTCCAGATGTTGATATGGTACAAGGTGATCACCTTTTCATGAATTTAATGACTATGTTTTTTTTACATATATAGATGTCTGCCAGGGTACTATTGATAATATGGGCTTAGATGATAGCATTCCCAGCAAGAACGATGGGACAAGTGCGTGATATTATAACTTCTTAATGTTATACTCGGTATAGACCACCATGTACCTGTATGGAAGTCAAGTATAATTACTTTTTATAGTTGTTGACCATAGTACAAAACAACATTGGTATAGCTATATTTGTAATTATATTCTTTACTAGACAACCTATGTTGGTGTGATAATGATATATTAGATCTGTATACATTTTGTTGTGGTAGGTTCTCAGATTACAATCGGTGAAACTCATCTGGTTTGTCCTAACGAACGCCGACGTGAGAGGGGTAGAGCCCGGAGGCAGGCAATGACTGCCGAACAGAGGGAACTAATTAATAAACATCGTTGAGACACATACCACGCACAAAAAGTGAATAGGCCCCAATTGTCTGTAGAGCAGAAGAAGGCTAATGTTAATGGGTCAAAAAGAGAATATAAATGTAGACTGAAAGAAAACAGAGCCAACGACTTACACCCCGACTCTATCGCAATGGCAAGCCTTCACTTTACACCACGATCGGTATTCCCTCCTGGTGAGAAGACGTTAAGAGTATTTGAACAGATGGAGATCCCGGAAGTAAACAGCTGTCCTATGAACATCCAATCAGCTGTGGAGCAATCCCCTACAATCGAGGCGCCCCTGATACCTGCAAACCGCACCATCCATAGGCAGTCTGTAACTCCTGGGATTAGGAGTTCTTGCCTAAAATAGTGTAATCAAATCTTTGAAGCAACCATTGGCAATAACGCCAAACATCCTGATGGCCGTAACGACAATTGTATTGACCATCCGACACAGTCGTGTGTCATTGATAATGGTAATTATCCCACAATCATTGCGCATCTTATTCTATGCAGTTCTGTGTCTCACCCACCATTCATCTTCCGCAGAATCCACTAGGCATGCAACACATACCGAGGGGGGCACTCGGACACAACCATCCGTTGTTGCCGAGCCTCATTCTATGCCTCCACCCCCACACAGAGACATGGAGGAAGACATGCCAGATGGCGGTATATGTTTCACGTGCTTTCTGTTCGCCTTTATTATTCCTACGTGAATTTGTCAGTCGCAATTCTGATGTGCCTATGTTGCATCAGATGGCGATGAGAATATCATATTTGATGAGGACGGGGAAGAGGATGAGGGTATCTTTTTGCCGACCAAGGTACACATCGCCGCATTTAACTGAGTGCACATATCAATTTTCCAACATACAACACCATTTATGCGTGCTGAATATTACTAAGTGATGGTGATGATGCCGACGTGGAAGATGACCTTGAGGTTGGCGATCACGATGAGAATGAACCTGATGTACCGGATCCATACGTTGCAGTTTACGCCAATGTCCCTAATGAGACACACATGCTAAAGCCGATGGAGAATTGCCAGCACTGCAACGCAAAGAAGTTCGAGTCCGAACCACCTGAATTCTGTTGTCGTAGTGGAGATATTCATCTCTCCACCCCTGACGCGCCACCAGAACTCATGCGATTGTGGTCTAGCTCAGATGTAGATGCTAGGCACTTTCGTGAGAACATCCGCTATTTCAATGGGCACTTCTCCTTCACTTCACTCTACTGTCAGCTTGATAGTGCGACCACCGTCACTCGACAGTGTGGTATTTACACATTTCGTGCATATGGCCAGATTTACCACAACGTACGTAACTTTAGTAGTGAGGATAAACACGAACCTACACACCTCAAGCTTTACTTTTACGACAACGATACGTCTCTTGATCATAGACTCAGCAGGTGCCGTGAGAAAACTAGACAAAAGGATATGGAGGTCATTCAGGTGCTACAGGACATCTTTCATGGCGTTAATCCTTACTCCGATCATCTTAGGTCTATGGGACATATTGATAACCTTAAGGACTACCACATCGAGTTTAACCTAGACCAACACATGGACCAACGAACATATAACGTGCCTTTAATGTCAGATGTTGCCGCTGTTTGGATCGAGGGGAGCGAGCGCTGGGGCCAATTCAATAACAGTGTTGTCCTCCAAGGGAAGGATAGGTCATATCATGGGTGCTACGACGCCCTCTCATACCCGTTATTCTTTCCAAGAGGTGAGCTCGGGTGGCACAACTGCATTCCAATTGTTGGTGTGACTGAGGCTGAGGTCAACAAAGCGAGAGCGATCCGCAAGGCGCGTGCTCAGGGTGGTGGCGATGATGATGCAGGTAACTTCATGGTTCTTGAAAGTGTATTGTAAATGCTAAACAAATCACGGTACTAACGAGGATAATATTTTTGTGTGCAGGTTCCGCCGGTAATAAATGTGTCTCGGTGCGTGATTACTATTGCTACAAGTTACAGATGCGGCCTGGGATTTTTAATCCAATACTATACGGCAAGCGTCTATTCTAGCAGTTTGACGTCGACACCTACGTGAAGATTGAAAGCTCGCGTCTAGACTTCATCCGCAACAACCAGGACACTGTGAGGGCCGACCTGTACTACAGTTTGGTCGACAGCTGGCGTACGGGTGTGGAAGACCCGAAAGATGTTGGGAAGCGTATCGTGCTATCGCCGACGTTCATTTGGGGGCACGTGATATGAGGCATCGGTACATGGATGCGATGGCTCTGGTGCGGAAGTTTGGGAAACCTGATATCTTCCTCACCATGACGTGCAATCCAAATTGGGATGAGATCAAGAATGAGCTATACCCCGGACGGTGCGCACAGGACCGTCCAGATCTTGTGGCTCGAGTGTTCAGGGCGAAGTTGGAGGTGCTGAAGAAGAGGTTGATGGAAAACGACATACTTGGGAAGGTCCGTGCATAAGTATATGTCGTTGAGTTCCAGAAGAGGGGATTGCCACATGCACACTGGTTGCTAATAATGAAAAGGAAGTACAAGATCATGTGTCCTGAGCAGTATGACCTCCTTATCTCTGCAGAGCTACCAAACAAGAAGAAGTACCCTGAGCTCTACAAGATAGTGACGAAGCATATGATGCATGGTCCATGCGGGGTGCTTAATCCTAGCTGTCCATGCACAAAGGGACGTACTTCATGCAAGAATCGTTACCCGCGGCCATTCTGTGATTCAACGTCGCAAGGCAAGGATTCATACCCGGTCTACAGGAGACGCGACAATGGTTGTAAGGAAATGATTCGAGGTCATACCTTGGACAATCAATGGGTTGTTCCATACAACCCATACCTATTGCGTACTTTCAATTGCCACATAAATGTTGAGGCATGCAACAACATTAAATCTGTGAAATATCTATTCAAGTACATATACAAGCGCCATGATAGAGCATCCGTGGCTATTAGGGAGGCTGGAAAAATGGATGAAAAGGGGAACATTGACGAGATCACGTAGTACAAGGAGGCCCGGTGGGTGACGCCTTCAGAAGTTTTGAGTTGAGCAAGAATCATCCACCGGTGCAGCAGCTGCAGCTTCATCTCCAGGACATGCATATGGTTGTAATGAATAAACGGGACAAGGTTGAACAGGTTATCAAGCGTCCACGTGTCGAGGAGTCAATGCTGACAGCATACTTCGACTACAACAAGATTCATCTGGAAGCTCGCGGAATCTTGTACCGTGACTTTCCGAAGCATTTTACTTGGAACTCCACTAATAAAGTTTGGCAACCAAGGAAAAATGTTGTACACCAGGTCGGCAGACTCGTATCGGCTCATCCGGCAGAGGGGGAACGCTACTTTCTTCGGGTTCTCCTGAACCATGTTGCTGGGCCAACGTCATATTGGGACCTCAGGACTTTTGATGGGGTGCTCCTACCTTGGTTCCGTGAAGCTGCGGAGAGACGAGGTCTAATAGAAGAGGACAATACACTCGATGAGTGTCTTACTAAAAACAGTTTATTCCAGATGCGTTCCTCATTGTGTAGGCTATTTGCAACAATACTTGTATTCTGCGAGCCGAATGATGTGTCTACATTATGGACAAAACACCTCGACGCAATGTCAGAAGAATACAAGCGTGACAATCCGAACCCGATACTGCTGGAGCAGATGGTTTTGATTGACATCAGAAAAATGTTGCAATCTATGGGGAAGGATATAAGGTCATTCCCTCTACCAGAAACTCATATGACGATGCTAGCGGAGTCCCACGTGAGATATTTGAGGAGGCTAACATTGATCAGAATCCTGAAGATGAGGGACTATGTGATTTACTAAACGAGGAGCAGAGGGCTGCCTACGATGAGATAATGTCCAAAGTCGATACCGAACAAGGAGGTTTGTTCTTTGTGGATGGACCTGGCGGGACCGGAAAGACATTTTTGTACAGGGCACTTCCCGGAACTGTACGCAGCTAGAACAAGCTTGTTGTTGCTACAGCTACATCTGGTGTCACAGCGTCTATAATGCCTGGTGGGAGGACGACCCACTCACGTTTCAAGATACCCCTTACTCTCGAGGACGCCTATTGTTGTATCTTCACAAAACAGAGTGGTACCGCTAAACTGCTACAACAAGCGTCTCTTATCATTTGGGACGAGACGTCTATGACAAAGAGGCAAGCTGTGGAAGCGCTAGATAACAACATGTGTGATATAATGGGACGACAGGATCTTCCGTTTGGTGGCAAGACGGTTGTCTTTGGTGGTGATTTCAGACAGGTCCTCCCTGTTGTACGGAAAGGATCCAGAGCTCAGATAGTTGGTGCTTCTCTACGGAGGTCGTATCTATGGGAATCCATGCGCCACTTTAAGCTCATGCGAAACATGAGGGCCCAGAGTGACCCGTGGTTTGCGGAGTATCTTGTACGCATTGATGGTGGCACGGAGGAAGTTAACGGGGATGGTGATGTACGTCTTCCTGACGATATATGTGTCCAGTACTCTGGGATTCCGAGAAAGATCTTGATAGGTTGATTGACATCATCTTTTCGAACCTCAATGCAAACATGACAAATAAGGACTACATCACCTCCGGAGCGATTTTATCCACACGTAATGATTGGGTGGACAATATCAATATGAAGATGATCAGCATATTCCAGGGTGGCGAGATGGTGTACCATAGTTTTGACTCCGCGATTGATGATCCGCATAACTACTATCCGTTGGAGTTCCTTAACACATTGATGCCCAACGGACTACCTCCACATGTGCTAAAGCTAAAGATCGGATGTCCGGTAATATTGCTTAGGAATATCGACCCCGCGAACGGACTCTGCAATGGAACAAGGCTGGTGGTTCGAGGGTTCCAAAGAAATTCCATCGACGCTGAAATTGTGGTGGGACAACATGCTGGAAAAAGGGTTTTCCTTCTTCGAATACCGTTGTGCACCTCTGATGATGAGATGTTCCCATTCCAATTTAAAAGGAAGTAGTTTTCTATTAGGCTTAGCTTCACCACGACGGTCAATAAGTCACAGGGCCAAACCATACCAAATGTGGGTGTGTACCTGCCCGCCCCTGGTCAGTTGTATGTTGCTATGTCTAGAGCCACAGCCAGGACAAACATCAAGATCCTCGCCCTCCCGCCCAACGCAGAGGCGGAGGAGGAAGATGCTAAAAGGGAGGAAAAGAAAATTGCTAAAAAGAAAGGGAAGGGCCAGGGTAATCAAAAATACGTGGTGAAAAAGAAGAAATCGGTACCTGCAGTTGATGTCACGTATACGAAGAATATAGTATACAAGGAGGTTCTAACCTAGGTGAGGTAATACAATATTTATAACTTGTTAGTATTTTTTAATACACTTGTCATCAAAAAGTTCTAATTCACCTATTTTTTTGACATTTTTAACATATTCATTGTATTGTTGCAGGACTTAAATTTAGGAACACCACAAGAACAAATCAATTGTATCATATCAGCTATATGGTGCCCCAATAACCTAGCCTGTTTGTGTTAAAATTCAATCTGTTCTTCTGCATTATTCAGTGGGCCCTGACTTGATACATTTGGGCATGGCATTATGTGAAAAACAGAGAACATCTTATTGTGGTTTCCGAAGTCTGATCAGCCTGGAGTCACCGTGGGCATTTATGAATACCTCCTGAGGTAACGAGCTAGCTTCTGCTTCCTTCCATCTAAAATTTATTATTTGTTTGACCTATCAGAAATTTATGAGAAGTCCGAGGATGGTATGATGAATTCTTTGAAGACAAGGGTGCACGGGCTGGAGATGGTTTTGGGCGAGATCTATTGTTATTTAACCTTTTGTTCGAGAAGGACGTCAAACATAGTCTGACTTGGCTATTGAGGTAGTTGTATAGTACGGTGTCATATATGAATAAGCATATGTGAAAAATGATCTTATAAAAGATGTACCATGAGAATGCTGCACTTCATAAATGAATTCAATTAAAGTATTTATATTGAATAATATTTTTGTTTTTGAAGATAGTTGAGTCTTGATGTTATAGATTATGCCTGTACGTGTGCTTGTGTTTTTATCGTGCTAAAGTACTACTGTAAGCACTATGTTATTTATTTATGAGATTAAAAGGTCTTGGATTGACTATTTTCATTTGAATTGACTATTTTCATTTGACGTGTTCGTTCAAACTTTCACACTACTAATGTATTGTTGAATACTTTGTATATTGCACTATAAATCTTTTGTGACCGTAGCAACTCACGGGCACGAACTTATTACACTATAAATCTTTTATGACCTGTAGCAACGTACGGACACGAACCTATCTCATATAAGCACCTGCTAGGAAGCATTGATTGTCGGGTAGTCTACTTGTATGCAACATTTCACGGAAAACAAAGAAATGCAAACTCTACAGTGTTGATAGAGGAAAATGGAATATTTTTGCATTTTCATGGTCCTACATACACATGTCGATAGTTGTTGACATTGCCGGTTTAGTCTTTCGGAGGCGGTCATAGGGGTAGAGTTGTGGACGTGTATTCATATGGGTGAGTGTGTACGCGTATCATAAGCGTTTGCGTCTGTACTGTGTTTCTCAAAACAAATATACACATGTTGATAGCCGTTCACATTGAGGCCCACTGGCGCCAAAGGAAAACGTGGAACATCATTATCATTGAGGACCTGTTTGGCCGGCCTTTTCCAGCTGCGGCTCCAGGCACCGTAGCAGTACCGGTAGTGTAGCGAGATGGTGCCGAGCCGGTGAAGCCGAGCCGGTACTGTAGCGAGACGGAGCCGAGCCGAGCCGATGAAGCCCGTGACAGGTGAAGCGGGAGCTGGTCCAAACCGTGCCAAACGCGGCCTGAATAGAACGTCGATATTATAAGATCTGTCGACTGCGATGGGTTGAGGGCTAAAGATTGTCCGATGCACCTAAATATTTTATCGCAATATCATAGTAATAATACAACCGTTTATTTTGCTTCAGAAGAACCTCATATACCTTCCTAAACCATCTTATCAGGACATCTCCGGCAATACAACAGTTACACAACAACTGTCTACAAGTAGTTACCATGTTGCATAAAGAAAGACCTAACCTGATTCGAGCTAGCATAGTTGGAACATGGCGCAAGCGACTTTTTCAGCTTGCTAGCAAGGTAACGGAGGTTACGTGCATGGGTGAAGCAAGTAGATGAGATCGGCCTGCGGTGGTAGCTCGACACTGATGGTGATCTGGGGACGTGGAGCAACATTGCTCACCACCCGACGGCGACAAAGGAAACATAATCGTGGCGTGGAGTAGCGTGGCGAGGTCCCACGTGTGGTGATTCTTCAAGGTGACGAGAGCGAGGTCCAATGACGGAAGTGATGAGGCTCCGCGCGTTGTGTTATCGTGGTGGCGACTGCGAGGCAGCCTATGAGAGGCCCGATTCCGGTGGTATCACTCTGTCAGGTGGAGGCAGTGTTGCAGCGACACAGCGGCGGAGGGTCCCGCATGGCGAATCGGTTCCCTGTCGATGCAGGGTCACGTTTGGAGGTTCCCGGCGACTACATACATGAGTGTGATGTTTTGGTGGGTGTCGCGGGCTCCGGTTCTGCTACGTTTGTTGTGTGGAGTATTTTCCGACCGGACAGAGTTGCCTTTGGGGACAAGTTGTGCGGCTCGTGTCGATGTCCCAATCCGATCGGTCTGAGTTGTTTGAGCAATGTTAAGTTCGGCGCGTATTGATACCCCAATCCAACCCGCCGTTTTGTTTTTGTGGCTTTTCTTTTCCTATTTTATGTTGCCTGGTTATGACCTCTCAGGTTATAATCTTGTATTTTTCTGCTATATCAATAAAAATATACCCGTCGAGTGTTGTTCGTTAAAAAAAAGCTAGCATTGTTTGGCCGTTGAAGCCGTCTCTCCGCGGAAGACGTTTTTGTTTCCTTTCCTAGCCCGTTCACTCTCTAAGAGCAAGTATATTGGAGCCGTCTAATAGGCGGTCTCATGCATTGACACCATCTTAAGACGACTAAACAGACAACCTCTACAATAGGTTGTCGTCTTCGTTGTCTCATAGTAGTACCATATTCCTTTATTTGTGGAATTAAAAAGGAAATATTATGAGTAGTTAGACAACAACAACTCGTATAATGGTGAGTAAGCGGTCTTATAGTCCTTGATTTTAGCCCATGAGGCGGTTGCTCTCGTTCTCTCTCCTTCCCCTCCCTCCTCCACATCATCAAAAATCCTACGTGGATTTGCATGAGACAACCTATGAGACCACTAACGTGTAGCAATGTACTTGCCCTAAAGCCGTCTTTTTATGAATTAGACACATCTTTATTCTCTTTCCTCATTAGCTCTAGCATTATATCTTGTCAACCAACTAGCCTACCAACCCATGCTCCCACACGGGCTAGTTAAAATTAATATAAAATAAAAATTTTAGCTAATAATTATAATTATTTATCTCGTACTCTCTTTCATATATTAAATATTCTAACATAATACTCTAAAAGATACATATTTATCATTATCTAGTTGCAATAGGTTTATTTAGTATTATCTTTTTTAGTTTGTATCACACCTCCATATGTGTTTAATATGTATTTAATTAGACCCTTTATTTGAACTATGTGAACAACATCAAAATTGGTATTCTTATTTTTTCCTCATACATGAATACATGATGACACACATCATGAGTAGTCGTATTTTTATATAAATAATAACATAAATAATATATTAATAATGATAGAAATAGTAATTTGAAATTTTATATTGTAGCACTTTAATATTTTATTATCATTAGATAATTTAGATTCAGATTTATGGGTTATTTTAACTTTTAATAATGATATAATTGGATTTATATGCAAATCTAGGGAGTGATTTGCATTACTCTTATAATAATATAGGTGGGTAATTTACATAAAGGTAGGGGGTTACTTTAGATTATTTTTTATAATAGTAGAGGTGTGTAATTTAGATACATGTTTAAGGATTATTTTATATTATATTTTATAATGGCAGAGGTGGGTAATTTGGATACACGTTTAGGGAGTTACTTAGCCTATTTTTATAATGGCAGGGGTGTGTAATTTAATGAAAAAGATAATAGATCCAATGGCTACTATGATTAGATTTGTCGGATTGATCGTCAGATATTTCTGATCTTTTGAGAATTTTTAAGATTTCTAGTGTCTATCTAGGATTCTAGGTGGCTTCACGTAGAGTCTTTAGTGGAGCCTCCAATTAATAATTAGTAATAGTAAGATGGCGGATCCAGTAGGTGCATGGAGTTCAGATGAAGCCCAAGATAACTCTCCTTTCCTATCTCCGGCAGAGCATGCTTGGTTCACTACAGGCGACTAATTTGAACAGGTACAGGTCTTTCCGCCATTGCGATTTGAAACCCGCGAAAAACAAGATGCTGGCAGGTGATCCTGTATGTCCGGAGTCCGAACTCGTTCAAAGGTCGTGCAGACACCATGGAAATTTTCATGGCTCCTAGTACTCGTCGGGGCGCTGCCGTCCGGGGACCGCGACGGCGAGCCTGGAAGAAGTACCCGGAAGGCGGCCAACACACTACACGTTGCACGCACAGGCGGGGACGAGAGCGTCTACGTGCGCACAACGTGTCGCCGTCGATGTTGCTCGGCGGAGGGGCTGGGTCGCCGCCGCCACCGGCGGCCGGGGTATCGCGCCGCGCGCTCCTGGTCACCAGACGTGCGTACGTGGACCAACATCTCTCACTCGAAAAGCCCCAAAAAAGCCCGCCACGGATCGAAGGAGCCATCTTCGATCGATATGCCACCACACGCCACGCCACGGCTAGGGTCGGTCGACGACGTGCCTTGTAAGCATGGCGAACACGCACGCCGCAGGCCTTGCCCGGCTCGACACGTGACCACCGCTTCCCGGACCGCCCGGCCTCGCGAGGATTTGCACCGCGTGGTCCGAGCGCCGGCTTTGGATTCTTCCCCGACACCGACGGCCGGCGACGGCGGGGCCGGTCAGCGGGCGGCGGAAGCGACCGAGGGGATTCCGTGCTTTTCCGGCGGCCTGGCGAAATACGAGCAGAACACGTGCTCACCCTGAGTCTCGTACAGAGTTCCTCGCTCACCACGTTTTGTTCTGACTCATCTCTCGACCTGAAATGCTTCAAGAGTCTTTTCAAAAAAAAAAAGATAGAGAGAGTCCAGAGCAGACATGTCACATGGCCCTAGCTCTCTCTGCAGAGGAGACAAAAAGGAAAAACAAAGACGAATAGACGATCCATCCTCCTTTTTATTTTGTTGGATCCAAAAAAAAAGAGATAAGTCATGCTCATGCATGCCTCTTCTTTTGCGAGCAAAGAAATAAAGTGGATAAAGTTCTGCGGCTCACCGAGTACAGATCATCATCTTCTATCCACAGTAGTAGTAGGCAAGCAGCAGATAATCATGGCGAATTTTCCCCCCTTCAGAATGAATTTGTCTTCCGCGTTGGCATGTGATGACCGGTTATGCACCGGGGTCAGTGCGATGAATGTTCCTTCTTGAGCCCGACATGGCACGGAGATTCCACAGCGTTGCTTGCACTCTATGCGAACTAAGCAGCAGTGCATGCATCAATCCAAATGATGAAGCTACTGATTACCGAGACTGCCAAGCAACATGTAACAGCGTACTGTATCCTCACACCACGTAACACCGGACCCGTGTGTGGAACGTTTAGCTTTCCTGAAAAATATCTTGATCCCTCTGTCAACGCCCTACTCGGACCAGTTAGGATCCTGATGATGAATTGCTAGGTCAAAAAGAAAAAACAAAAGGGGGAATCCCCAGAGTGCTTTGGACCAATATAAAAAGATGGAATCCTTTTCGTTTAGATCAGTAAAGCCTTTACAGCATGAATTTTAGTGCCTTTCATCGGAGTGTTTTCATTTTTAAAACACTTACTCTGTTTTGGCAGGCTGATTTCAGCTGGTTCAATATTATTCTGTGAGAGAGAATAAGACGAAACAAGCTGAAAGAAGCCGAAAGCAGAGTGCTGATTGGTCAAGATCATTATTTTATTCTGGCACTTGTCTAGAATTGGAAAGCTCATTTTCACATGGCCTTACCGAGCCAGAGAGTCAAAGCACGCAACTTAATACACAGCCTACCGAAAACCATCCGCCATCTGCCGGTGTTGATTTTTACAGTTCTTGATTGACAACGTCACGTGCCTGAGAAGTGAGATTCACCGATCATCATTAGCTCGCCGCGGTTAAAGTTGAACTTAAATAGAAAGTGAAAGTTACCCGACGACCACACGGCTGAGTGTCTGAGACCTCACCGCACCACTGAGCACGCGACACCTGCAACGCAGGCGAGCGGCCACCAAAGCGTTCCCGCCTCCACGGGCGACCGCTATTTCTTCTTCCCACTTCCCACACGCATCGTCAGCTCGAACCCGCGCCGAGAAGAGAGGAGACAGACGGACGAGAGCTTGGCCGCCCACACACACAACCGCGACGTTTCCCGACCCCTCACTCCACCGCCACCAACTCGGCCGGCGGCGCTGCAGAGCCGCGCTCCTCCTTTTTCTTCTTCTTCCCCTACCCGTCACACCCACTCATATAACGACTCCCTGCGGTCCAGTCCAGGAATCCAATCGCGAGCTAGACAACCAGAAGCGCGACCGCGCGAGCTCCTGCGACTGCCAGACGCCACACCCACTTGCGTACACCAGGCTTCCAAATCTGGTCATCCACCGGGACCCGGCAGAGAGGTGTGTAAGATTCCTTCCTCGCCGGGGATTAAATCAGCCGCCGGCGGAGCTCGATCGATCCAGCTTCCGCGGAGAGCCGGCGGCTCCTCTTCTTGGCCCCGATTCGCCTGCGACTTTTCTGGTGCGCCGGTGAGGAGAGCGAGAGCGATCGAGCAAACATGGCGGCGGCCACTTCCGCTTCTACCATGTCCCTGCTCCCGATCTCCCAGCTGAAGCAGCAGCAGCAGCAGCACGGCGCTGTGGTCGTGTTCCGGCGGCGGCCTCGGGACGCGCGGCGGAGGCGATACGTCGTGCCGGTACGTGGTGATCCCCTCGATTCCGCGCAGTCGATCGCTTGATAGGAAATTCAATTATGTTTTGGGGGCGTCTTTGAGCTGATGAGTCGGCAGGGGTTGTTCTATTTTCTAGACGGCGAGGCTGTTCGGTCCGGCGATCTTCGAGGCGTCGAAGCTGAAGGTGCTGTTCCTGGGCGTGGACGAGGAGAGCGGCAAGCCGGGGAAGCAGCCGACGGTGCTGCCGCGGACGTACACGCTGACGCACAGCGACGTGACGGCGAGCCTGACGCTAGCCGTCTCCCACACCATCAACCGCGCGCAGCTGCAGGGGTGGTACAACCGGCTGCAGCGCGACGAGGTGGTGGCGGAGTGGAAGAAGGTGCGCGGCCGGATGTCGCTGCACGTCCACTGCCACATCTCCGGCGGCCACTTCCTGCTCGACCTCATCGCCGGCCTCCGCTACTACATCTTCCGCAAGGAGCTCCCCGTGGTACGTCGCTACGTGTCCCGCCTCCGGCCCACACACTCAGTGCCCCCGTTCTGTTATTCCTCGGCTTCACATTCGTTTGGCTCGCCAATCATTCAAAGGGTACCATGCCACCGCCTGGCGAGCGAGACCCCACAGCGACGTCATTAGTGCTTGTCTAAATATGTTGTCGGAGCATAATTTTTTTGGGTTTAGTTTTAAGTTTTTAACATCCCGTCGGTCAGTCAGACTGAAGTGTTCGTGGTCGTGGATGTGGGCGGTTGATCTCTGCCGCGCTGCAGGTTCTGAAGGCGTTCGTGCACGGCGACGGCGACCTGTTCAGCCGGCACCCGGAGCTGGAGGAGGCCACGGTGTGGGTCTACTTCCACTCCAACCTGCCGCGGTTCAACCGCGTCGAGTGCTGGGGCCCGCTCCGCGACGCCGCCGCGCCCGCCGGGGGCGACGGCTCCCCGGCCGCCGAGGCGGGCCAGACGACGACGGCGATGCCCGTGGGCGAGTGGCCGCACCGGTGCCCCCAGCAGTGCGACTGCTGCTTCCCGCCGCACAGCCTCATCCCCTGGCCGAACGAGCACGACATGGCCGCCGACGCCCCCGCCGCCGGCCAGGCCCAGCAGCAGTGAGGCTGCGCGAATGTAAGCCGTAGCTAGACTAGCGCCTATTCAATTGGTAGCTTTAGCTCAGCTCTACTTCTGCAAAGCTAGCTCTTCGTCTCTAGACTTAGCTTGGTTGGGGTCAGGGTCAGGGTCAGGGGATGAACTCGTGAACATGGTGGTGCCTTGTACATACTAGCTAGTAGTAGAACGCTTGGTCTGGATGGAAAAACTTGCCAGGAATGCGCATGTTGCTGCAGGCTGCAGTTGCAAAGATGGAAAGGTTCAAGGGCCGGCAGCAGGCAAGTTTCATCTGTACTGTACAACCCAATCAGCTCTTGGACTGGAATTCCACTAGATTTGTGTAGTGAAATGATAATTGTAAATGGGAATGGGTAAAAGATTTTTATTCGACCGTCATGGGTAATGTCCCTGTCAGGAGGTGTGAAGATGCGTCTGAAGTCTGGAACCGGGAGGAGAAGTCGTTGCGAGTTTGGTGATTAATTGTGTGCACCGGAAACGGACACCGACACCGGCGAGCCCGGGCCAGGAGTCTGGGCTCTGGAGTACTAACCGGTAGCTTTCGCGTTTGCGTGCCGGCTCGACGAAACTGGCTCTGGAGCTTCTCCCAAGCTGATGGGTTTCTATGATGCTGGGTGGATTAGGGCGAAAGATCGTCTTGCCGTTGCCTGATTGCGTCATTGCTGGAATCGGCAACTTCGTCGGGAGCCGTCGGTTTGCTTGATTGGTGCGTACGTGCTCCGCATCGGAGCAGGGAAACACCGGAAGAAAAAAAATAGAACCAAGGATATTATGCTCTTGTGCAAACGAAATAAAGAAAGACTATAGTGTACAAAGTACAAGGCGTGCAGGTCTTCTTTTTTTTTTCTGTACATCAGCTCATCAGTCATCAAGTGGCCAATATTCCTACTACACTGTCATCTTCTCATCAGCTCATCAGTCAGCATGATGTTAATTTTTGGGGGAGAGTTTTTTTAGTGGGGGGGGGGGGGGGGGGAGAGAGTATTGCTTCTGAAAAAGTAGTAAAAACTGGAGATTCTGAACGCGCAAGGTGCACACAACTCACAAGGCCCATAAGGCCCACATGTTGCCCCTATGAAAGCCTACTGGGCATTACACGGGCTTTTAGTTAGAAGCAGCAGCGTCAGAACCAAAGCCCACGAGGCACTTCACGGCTCCACGCCGTCGTCGGCCTCGTGGATTTCAGCATCGGGTGCTTTCCGTTACGTTCCTGGCTTCCTCGCCTCTCCACACCACTCCCCACTCTCCCAAGGAAGCGAAGCGCACGCGCCCCGCCCCTCCGGCGATCCCCCGCCCGCCGCCGGCGGATCGGATCGGATCCGAATCCGCGCTGGCACCGCCGCGCAGCCGATGCCGACCCCGAAGCAGCGGCTTCCCTACTCCACCTCCGGCGGGGGCGGAGCGGGGAGGCGCGCCGCCTCCGGCTCCGGCGTGCTGCCCCCCGTGGTGGTCCTCGTGTTCCTCTTCGTGGTCGCGCCTTCGCTCTTCTTCGTCGTGCGCAATGGAGGTCGCGGCCACGTCCACGTCGCCTCCGGTGCGCTCCGCCCCCCCTTCCCTAGTTCCCTGAGCCCCTGATGTCTGGTGTCGTGAATTGTTAATTTGGGGTTATTGTGGCGCGATGAGCACCTAGATTGGGTGGATATCGGTTGAATTCGTGTATATTGTGGGATTGATGGGCTTTCCAGCAGTAGTTAGACGCGGTTTAGTTGGAGAGGGCCATCATCTGTGTAGTTTTGAGTGATTTAGGGATTTGTCATTTTAGTACCAGTTGTGCTGCTGTTGCTTGCTCTGTCCGTTTCGATGCAAAATTTGAGCATGTTGCTCTGTGTAAAAGGGCAATGTGACCCTAGCAATTTTACGAATTGTTATCCTCTAGCGCTCCGAAGTTACACTTTGCTGTTGCTAGGTTTGATGTATGATAAGGGGGTGGCAGTAGGCTGACACTGTACAAATTGAAGTGAATTCATATAACATCATTGTGCTCTAACAAAACTATACACATTCGGGTGCAAAACTGCAAACAGAACTGTATAGTAGGTGGTCATAAGCAAGCTGGGCATTACCATTGGCTGAGATGAAGTATTGTTGATATAAGAAAATTAGGTATGATTCCACAATCCACATTATGTCATTGTTAGCAGTGAGAATACTGTACTGTTTAAATTCACCGTTTAACTTGAGATAGATAAGTGATGGCATCTTTTGTTTACCTGCAGATCCCAAGGTTAGGAATGGCGATCAGGTACTTCCCAAACTGGAAAGGATGCAATTGCTTCACTATCCTTGTTTTTGAGGATTCATTTCACTTTATGAATTCCCTTGCAGGAAGCATGGGCAATGACGAATGTAAAATCTATTTTGCCAAAGGAGGTCAGAACATCTCGCAACCAGTGGTGCAATGTTTTTCTGATATTTTTATGTTTCTATACTTCTTTTATATTACATAGTCACACATGCTCCTTAGGTCGATTTGCCTTGGATGTTGACTTATCCCGTATTACTTAATACTAAGTCCAGATTTTTCTACTTTTGAATGATGTGCATGTAGCTTATGCACCAAACTATGTGTAGTGTCAATGGATGACCCATGTCAGAATGAGGTGCATAAACCATAGCATTATAGCCAGTTATCATCTCTCTCTTTTTATCTCATTCTCAGCAACTAATGTTGTTTCCTTGTCTCATGTAGTTATCTGTTATAGAAAATAATTTTCATGACCTAGCATATTGGCTATTGGTTGTACTGCTGCAGTCTGTTTATTGCATGTTCGTGTAACTATCCATCATCATGTTGGTCGCATATGAAATATCCATTTGTTGTTTTTTATCTATCCTCAATTTCTTTGTATTTGCACTTTTTTCGGTCTTCAGGTAATTGATGCTATAGCTGCTAGTCAACAAGAAGCAGGCACATTGAGTATCGACTTTTTTAGGAATCATGAATCTCCCTCATGGAAAACTGATGATCTAGTCACTGACATGGGCATGTATGTCGATGACAAGGCTAAAGCTGAAAACAGTGCAGCAGAACATGATTTACCAACAAATAAATCACCCAAAGATCCAGGTACAAATATAAACATGAATTTCAGAAGCTATTTCCATCTGATTAGGTACACCAGGAAATAAAGTATTTTTCAATGCAGATGAACATCAAGTTGACACAGCAGCAAAAATAGCTCGAAGGGTAACAGTACTAACCTTGTATGCATATTGCCTTGTTCTGGTCTCTGTTGATAAGCATCTCTCACATCCTTTTTACTTGCCTGGATACTGTAGAAACTAAGGGAGAAGAGGCGTGAGAAGAGAGCAATGGATTTGCTGCATAAAGATGATGAAGCGCGTGTTAAGCTGGAGAATGCCGCTATTGAGCGATCAAAGGCTGTCGATTCTGCTGTGCTTGGGAAATATAGCATATGGAGGAAAGAGAATGAGAATGAGAATTCAGACACTACAGTTAGGTTGATAAGGGACCAAATTATTATGGCTCGTGTCTATTCTGCGCTCGCTAAATCAAAGAACAAGAGTGGTCTATTTCAAGAACTGCAGACCCGAATCAAGGAAAGCCAGCGGGCTGTTGGAGAGGCTGCTGCTGATGCTGACCTGCATCTCAGGTGTGAATCTGTTTCACCTTTTTCCTTATTCTAGAAAAATACTTTGCTTTCTTTTAACACAAATCATCTACTTTACAGCGCTCCTGATAAAATCAGAGCAATGGGTCAAGTTTTATCAAAGGCTAGAGAAGAAGTGTATGATTGCAGAGCGATAACTCAGAGATTAAGGGCTATGCTTCAGTCAGCTGATGAACAGGTCAGGAGCTTGAAGAAGCAGAGCACATTTCTTAGCCAGTTGGCTGCAAAGACAATTCCAAATAGCATTCACTCCTTGTCTATGCGACTGACAATTGATTACTATCTCCTTCCACTGGAGAAACGGAAATTCCCAAGGAGTGAGAACTTAGAAAACCCAAGTTTCTACCACTATGCACTTTTCTCAGACAACGTCTTGGCAGCTTCTGTTGTTGTGAACTCGACCATCATGAATGCCAAGGTAATTTGCATGTCCTTTTATTCAATTGTACCGCCACTACACTTATATTGGTGGTTTCTAACAGTGATTGCTTCGAATGACTGTTTCAGGAACCAGAGAAACATGTTTTCCATCTTGTGACTGATAAGTTAAACTTTGGAGCCATGAACATGTGGTTTCTTCTGAACCCACCAGGCAAGGCCACCATCCATGTTGAGAATGTGGACGAATTTAAGTGGTTGAACTCATCATATTGTCCTGTGCTGCGGCAACTTGAGTCTGCTGCCATGAAAGAGTACTATTTCAAAGCTGATCGCCCCACCACTCTCTCAGCAGGTTCTTCAAACCTAAAGTATCGGAACCCCAAGTACCTCTCTATGCTGAACCACTTGAGGTTTTATCTCCCAGAGGTCTATCCAAAGTTGGATAAGATACTTTTCCTCGATGATGACATAGTTGTGCAGAAAGATTTGACAGGGTTGTGGGATGTTGATCTTAATGGAAAGGTCAATGGTGCTGTGGAGACCTGTGGGGAGAGTTTCCACCGTTTTGACAAGTACCTTAATTTTTCAAATCCACATATTGCTCGGAATTTTGATCCAAATGCATGCGGCTGGGCTTATGGGATGAACATCTTTGATCTGAAGGAGTGGAAGAAGAAAGATATTACTGGGATCTACCACAAATGGCAAACTATGGTGAGATTTCTACTCTTGTTACTGAGTTGCATTGGTATACAGATGGAAGCTGTTTTACGAAACCCTATATTCTTAGACTCTTAGTTTACACTCATCGTATCTCACATGATCCTCTTTCTGTTCTTTTCTTCCAGAATGAAGACAGAGTTCTTTGGAAGCTTGGGACACTTCCACCTGGCCTCCTGACCTTCTACAAATTGACGCATCCCCTGGATAAGTCCTGGCACGTTCTTGGATTAGGATACAACCCAAGCATAGACCGTTCGGAGATAGATGGTGCTGCTGTTGTCCATTACAATGGGAACATGAAGCCATGGTTGGAGCTGGCAATGACCAAGTACCGACCATACTGGACCAAGTATATCAAGTATGATCACCCTTATGTCCGTGGATGCAACTCGAGTGAGTAGATAGACGTGAAGACTGAAGAAAAACTGACGGAGAGGAGCCAGCTGGACAGAAGGGTTTGCTCCCATGTCCTTGCGGTTCCATATCTTTTATTCAGCGAAACAGTATTACCTGGAGCTATTGATTGCCTTCCCTCCCACTGAAAATTCGCTGATGGATGATCTCACGAGTGATGTATATAGCTAGCAGTTTTTTTTATTCAATTATATGTGCATTTTGTTTCGCCATCAGAATTATCAGGAGAAGCTGTTAAGATGTGCGTGCGGGTTGGTGTTGCGTGCTCAATTTGAGGCGTGTCTTAGAGAATTGAGTGTTGTCGCAATTGCATTGCGTTATGTACCAGATGTTCTGAAGTACAAGCCGAAGGCATGAATCAAATGGATTAACTGATACTGAACTATTTCTCTGCTGTCTTATGAAAAGCAGTTCCCTGCTGAAGATGATTCCTGGATCCGTAGCCATTTCTCTGATTCTTAGATCGTGCGTGGCGTGCGTGGTGCTCCATGGGAGCCCGAGCCATGCCTGCTGGCAAAGGAAGGCGCCTTCAAGCCGTGGCTGTGCATGTGCCCGTGCGGCCGCCGTTGGCCCTCCTCAGCCACCACGCACCCAACTTGATGCCCCTACTATGCCGCGTGCGCGCCTTCTCCCGGCGCCGATCAAACCTCTCGCCAACGCTTGAAGCCCTGTCACGGTACGACGGCAGCGCCAGGATGCCAATGATCGGGACGGCTGTCTCGCCTCCGCCGCACGGCTAGACTGCGTCAGGCGGCTCCTTCGTGTCGACGCGCCGCGGGCCGTCGCGAGATGATCCTTCGACTAGCGTCTTCTGCCCGGCGCGTTCGATCCTCGCGACGCCGCGATCCTCGATCCCGGGCGCGCACAGCGCCTCATCCTCCCTCTCCAGCAGCAGGTGGCCACGCCGCACGGCGTACGGCCGGGGCAGCAGCCGGCGTAGCCGCAGCCCGCGCGGGCGGGGGGCCCAACCGCCGTCCTCCTCGAGGCGCCTCATGTCGATGTTGTCGATGGAGTCGGACGCGGCGAACGGCTCGCCCGACGTCGGGTCGTGCCTCAGGCAGGTGAGTCGGTGACCACGTACGGCGTCGCGTCCGCGTCCGCGTCCATCAGCCGGCAGTAGGGCGGCCTCCGGTGACCGTGGTACCGTGGGAGCCCAACCGACGCGATCTCCTCTTCGCTAGGATCGAACCGAACGAGCCTCGCCCTTACCACCATGTGACGCGTGAGCCAGTACGCTGCGCCGTTGCTGCGCACGGCGCCGGCGGCGGCCAGGCAGCACGCGGCACCCGGAGAAGAACGCACCGGCCTCCGGTACTTCTCCCCCGCACTGTGCACGAATAGGTGATGTGCACAAGGGAGCGGCAGCTGTCGGCGCTCGAGGCGATGTCCGCCGCCACCGGACTACTTACGGCAGGGAAGGATACCATTTTTGTATTTTGCCCTCTGATGTGGATCATGATTAATAATTGCGATCCGATATTTTTCACTATAACCCCTACGTCTTGTTTAGATGAAAAAATTTTACATCTAAAAAATATTTGCACACATGCATGACGTATTAAATATAGTTGAAAAAAATGCATTCTCACAGATAGTCCGTAAATCACGAGATGAATCTAATAAGCCTAATTAGATCGTGATTAGATAATAAATTGCTACAGTAAATATGTGCTAAATATGTGCTAGTGACGGATTAATTAGACTTATTAGGTTTGTCTCGCGATTTACGGACGGAATTTGCAATTAGTTTTTTAATTAATCTATGTTTAATATTTCAAATATGAAAAGATTTCATTTTAAAAATTTTACCCAATGCATTTAAACAAGGGTCTAGTTTAGTTTCCATCCAAATGTTTTCACTTGCTCCCTAACTTATACAGACTAACCCCTCCCTCGGTCCCTCTCTCTTTCATGCTCGGCCGCGCCGCCGCCCACCGGAGGTCTCGTCGATCAGCCGCTCGGAGCTATCAGGAGCCGCCGCCGTCGATTTATGAAGGACGCCACGACCCCGAGCAGGCCGCTGCCGCCGACGAAGCGCCACCGCTCCCAGGACCCGTTGCCGGGGTGCATCCTGTGCAGACACCAGTCCCTCGTGGCCGTGTGTAGCTCGCCGCCCGCCGCCGCGTCCTCGTGCACGTCCTCCGGCGCGTTCAGCGCCCCTTCCCCCACCTTCTCCAGCCTCTGCCTGCACCCCAGCTTCCCACGAGCTGGAGCGCTGCGCTGCTGGGGTTCTAGTCTGCCTGTGGACTGCTGGCGAAGAGGTGGGGACGGCGACGAGCAGCTCTGATTGCGCGGGTTCTCCGGTGACTGAGGCGGCCGCCTGAAGCTCTGGCCCATCTTTCTCCGCATTCATGCCGGGATGGTCAGATTCTCTCTGGGAAGAAAGTGGAGAGGAAACTGGTTCCTTTGGTTCTGACAGAAACAGTTGGAAACACGAATTTCAAAGGCAAACATCAGAGCTACATGTTCAGAATCGATGTGCTCGCTATCTATGTCAAGAGTAAGATGTTCGGGCCTTCTCCTAGCACAACCAGTGCTAATAGGAAATATTGCATGCATGAAGTATAAAATAAAGTCTATTTGTAAAACTTTTTCATAGATGATGTAACTTTGTGCGAGGAATCTAATAAACCTAATTAATCCATAATTAACTACAGTGATGCTACAGTAACCATCCTCTAGTCATGCAGTCAAAGGCCTCATTAGATTCGTCTCGTGAATTAGTACAGGAATTCCGGAGGTGGTTTTATAAATTATCTTTGTTTAATATCCCTAATTATCGGTCAAAGTTGTGAACATTTTTTTGTAAATCACTATCTATGTCAGAGTAAGATGTTTAGTATGCTGATCAAAACCGCAACATCATTTATGCTGACGCTATTTGGCATGCTCACGCTGAGGGAAAGTATAGATTCTTGCTTGACTGTCAGTGCAAAACGAAATACTGACAGAGGACAAACTTGTGGCCAGGAATTGGCCTTTTGAGACTAACTGTGTTTGTGTGATCAGGCATTCGAGACTGCAGCACACCTGTGCCTATATTGCTCTTTTGCTCGACAAGTCTGGCATCTGATCACTACCTGGACCTCAGGAGCTGTACAAGTGCCGGCAAATCAAGAAGGCATAGAAGAGTGGTGGAAAAGAAGCCTGATGCACCTCAATCAAGCACAAAAGCGATCGGTGGCTGCAATTCTTTCATGCACCGCCTGGAACATTTGGAAGGAGAGAAATAAAAGAGTCTTTCAGCAAAAAAAGCTTGTAGCCGCACCAGGTGGTGCAATTGATCAAAGATGAAATCAATCTGAGAAGGGTGGCTTGCGGTACACCCACGGTGCTTTAATTTGTTTAAAGTGTTCAGAGGAGTTTCCTTTTTCTACATAATATCACACTTGTAATTCTTGAACTTGCTTGCTTCTCTTCTTAAATGCATCGGCAGGACTTGCATATGGTTTTTATTGACCTTGAGAAGGCGTATGATAAAATACCGAGAAATATCATGCGGTGGGCCTTGGAGAAGCACAAAGTCCCAACTAAGTACATTACCCTCATCAAGGATATGTATAAGGATGCGATGACGTTTGTCCGGACATGTGATGGTGACACCACTGACTTTCCTATTAACATAGACCTATATCAGGGGTCAGCATTGAGTCCTTATTTATTTGCCTTGGTAATGGATGAGGTCACAAGGGACATACAAGATGATATCCCTTGGTGTATGCTCTTTACTGATGATGTGGTGCTGGTGGACGAGAGTAGAGAAGGGGTTAATAGGAATTTAGAGCTGTGGAGACGCACGTTAGAGTCGAAAGGGTTCAGACTCAGTAGGACCAAGACCGAGTACTTGATATGCGATTTCAGCGCGACTAGGCATGAGGATAGAGATGTTAGCCTCCATGGGCAAGTGGTGGCCCAGAAGGATACTTTTCGGTATTTAGGATCGATGCTTCAAAAGGATAGCGACATTGATGAAGATGTTAGATATAGAATCTCAGCTGTCTGGTTGAAGTGGCGTCAAGCTTCTGGCGTCCTATGTGACAGAAGGGTGCCACAAAAGTTAAAAGGTAAGTTTTATAGGACAGCGATTCGTCCGGCGATGTTATACGGTGATGAATGTTGGTGTTGGCGCTAAAATCGGCCAGATAGGAATCGGCCGATGGTCTTCAATGTCGGACACACGACCCGGGAGAATCTGCTTAGCTCATGTTCGGGTTATTTGCCCTAGTGCGGTTCGCGCGGCGTGCCAGTCAATCTGACCTGTTGATTGACAAGGAAATAAGAGTATTAAATTCCGGGCGTCCCCGATCGGCCGGAGTTCCGATCTGTCCCGAAGAGCGCATCGGCGAATCGGCCGATTTGCTGTGAAGATGACCGGCTATGGATCAGCCGATAATCATGTAATAACTGCAAAGAAAACTGCTGGAGCGATCTAAACAATTATTACAGATGCAACACGTGAAAATAGATCTAATCGGCTATATGACGATGAATAAGGAAGAACGATAACAAAGCCGATAGTTCTAATTTCAAGCTGGATAACTGGTGATAATACTAGAACAACAGGTAAAACATATAATTCTAGTAAATATCGATAACTGGTGAATAAATCCAAACGAAACCACAGCGATGCGCCCGTAGTTAAAGCTCGGATGTTACTCGACAAACGGAACCTACCAATTGGCCGGAGATCAAGTTGATGCAACCCTGCTAATCCGTACGAACTCGTGAAAAGAAGAAAAATTATTGGCGAAGTCACCGACTTGAAAGTAAAGTACTAGGAAAAGTAGAAGTGTTTTGTTGATTGATGTGTTCATGTTCTACAAAGCCCTAGCGACTCCTGTTTATACCCTAAAAACAGGACTCCTGGTCGATTATGACTTATTACAACCTTATTTTAAACAGGAAAAACTACTATATCTATAATATCTTTAAAAAGAAAACGGACTCCCGCAGAATCTTCCGCCGCCGTCCCTTAATCCAATCAGGCTTTTCCCATTGCCTCTTGACCGAATCAGCATCGCTCTGTTGACCAACATCAGGCCACTTTTGACCGGGACCCTCTGTTGTGGCTCCAATCTGTTGGCGCAAGTTGTATCTTCAATCGGCCGATTTCCAACTGTTACCTCGATCGGCCGATTCTTTACTGTAGCCTTTAGATCTACCGCATCGGCCAACCTCTCCTCCTGACGCCGATTCAACACGTGTCAAAATCTGGCGTCAACAGTTGGCCTACAAAAAGACGACATGTCCAACAACTGAGTGTAGTAGAGATGCGGATGTTGCAGTGGTTTTGCGGGCACACACGAAGGGATAGAGTCCGGAACGAAGTTATTCGGGATAGAGTCGGGGTGGCACCAATTGAGGAGAAACTTACCCAACATCGATTGAGATGGTTTGGACATGTCCAACGGAGATTCCCTGAGGCGCCGGTGCGTAGTGGGGTTCTAAAGCATGCCGAAAATGTAAAGAGAGGTAGAGGTAGACCTAAACTGACTTGCAACGAGTCAGTGAAGAGAGACCGAGTGGAATATCTTCAAAGTGGTAGCTTTGGATAGGAGCGCTTGGAGACTCGCCATCCACGTACCTGAAGGGTTTCATCTCTAGCCTACCCCAATTTGCTTGGGACAGAAGGCTATGTTGTTTGTTTGTTTTGTTTTTTTGCTCACCCACCATAATATCCTATGGCATGTTAGCAAAATCTGATAAAATAGTTTCAGTTACAATGAAGCTAGCTGCAACTGAGTACCATTGTAGACTGGTTGAAAACCTCCTTTCCCAATCATTCTGAAGTGGCCAAAGTTATCATTGGCATGCCTATACCTGACATTGCCTTTTGGATTGGACGCTCGGATCCATTCGGTCTGTCTTGTGGTCAGTTTCTTTCACACCATGGAATGGCCATTGGAGAAATAATGGGAAAGGTGAACAAATTCCTCGCAAGTTGCAAGATAATAAGGCTTGGCATGTTATGCTCACCCGTCACCACGGCTAAATATGAGGTCGTAGCCAGCGTTGTACCGACCGAAGCATGGACGCCGATCTCATTACTTTTAGACAGACAATAGTCAGACCGTTTTCTTTCCCATTAACAATGCTTCCAGTCTATTTTACTCTTCCACATTGATCTCTGTCGTCCGCTCCATATCGGACGATGGCTATACAACCTAAAGCGCATTCACTTTGGAACAGAGGATCGGCTTCCCTTGTGGCATCTGGCAACCAAATAATAGTTGCTGCTTGTTTTCTGTTTTATGTGTTGTGCTGTGTCCTATCCTCTCTTCTTGTTTAATCATTGATAGAGTGAGATTGATCATGCAGCCTGACTGCCAGAATCTTGAGTTCAGATATGTGCATTCTGCTTAGAGACAATAGACGATGAGGAGCAGGCAAGCAAGCTGAGAAAATAAGACTGAATTTTGTCTCTGAACCTAACATCTGTTGCTTCCTCTGCATTCTGCAGATGGGGTGGTTCCTTTTCTTTTTCTCTAGGCCTCAAGTGGTTTATTGGCAGCTCTCGCTGCGAGCTTTGCATGGATTTCCATTTCATTGACCAAGCCAAGTGACATCTTCATCCCATAAACAAATAGAAGCGGCAGCGGTCACTAGCAGATTAGGTGCGGTAAGTGGAATAAATCCCTTTGTTTTTCGTTCTGCTGCCTGCGCTAGATCGCTTCACTCGGTCTGCTCAGGGGAATAAGAAAACTGCCGGCTTATTCAAAAGCTAGTATATGCATCAGACAAGTGCACTGAGCCGCGTGAAAAGGAACAAGGAACTAAGTTCAGAAGCAGTCTGAACAGACCCCTGTCATGAATCATGACGTGGTGCTACTGCTGCGTCGAGTTCAACTGCCTGACTGACCTGGTCGCTGGTCGCTAGCACGCACGGGTCATCTGCTATGCAATCATTCTGATGAACAGTAGAAAGTAGTTGCCAGGCTTATGAATGGAGCTGCAAGGTCTATATACTCGTATCTTTCAGCCCCAGCACACCTGCCACTAGTTTGAGGTTAAGAGGTGTGTCTCCTCTGGCTTCTAGAGACCACAGCCACGTACATCTTCACACGAGGGGAAGGTCACTGTTATAGGAGTGAAGTCTCCAAGGAGAGGCAAGCACGAGGACAATTTTGTAGCCAGCGAGACTGACAAACAACAGGCTAGACCTAGCGAGCTAGCCGCCCCTGGAAACATCCCTCTTCCAGCAATCCAGCCTCGGTTTCTCACCTGCATCCACATCCGCGTCCAGATCGGTCGTCTTCCTCCTCATCTCCCAGTTCCAGGTCGTGCGCCCAGCCTCTTCGGCGCACGCGCGTGATCCGTCGATCGGCCCGCGGAGATGATCAACAGGTGCTTCTGTTGCGTCGCCGGCGATGACGAGCCGGAGCCAGCCGCCGCGCCCGCCGGCCGTCGCAGGTACACATATCCGCATCATGAACCATGCGTGTCTACTAGGCTATCTCGTGATTCTTGATACTCGAAGTTGCAAATCGATCTACCGTGCATGCACACGACTGTGCCTCTGATTTGGCGATGATAAGTTGAGCTGATGAATCTTTTTTGTGACGCGCGCCGTCCTGGATCGGATGAAATTGAAGAACGAATCCGTCGAGGACGCCCAAGAACAGGAGCATGGAGTATCCATGGGAGATCTACAGCCTCAAGGAACTCCTGCAGGCGACCAACAACTTCAACGACAGCAACAAGCTTGGGGAGGGCGGGTTCGGCACCGTCTACTGGGGCCGAACCTCCAAGGGCGTCGAGGTGCGTGCACGATCCGTCCATGGCGGTGTTATCAGTTTTACATGTCGCAATTCGTCTGTTGCCGCCGCCGGCCGGCGCATAAATATTTGAAGTTGTTGTACGTGTTCAGATCGCGGTGAAGAGGCTGAAGGCGATGACGGCCAAGGCGGAGATGGAGTTCGCCATCGAGGTGGAGATCCTCGGCCGTGTCCGGCACAAGAACCTGCTCAGCCTCCGCGGTTTCTACGCCGGCGGCGACGAGCGCCTCATCGTGTATGACTACATGCCCAACCACAGCCTGCTCACCCACCTCCACCCCCAGCGCGGCGTCCCTTCCTCCCAGCAGCATCAACCCCTCGACTGGGCACGCCGCGTCGCCATCGCCATCGGCGCCGCCGAGGGCCTCGCGTGAGTCATTGGTTCCTGCCACGGTCACGATACGCCATCCTGCTAAGAATTAATAATCCGATCCGTGTCCTGCAGGTACTTGCACCACGAGGCGAACCCGCACATCATACACCGGGACATCAAGGGGAGCAACGTGCTGCTGGACGCGGACTTCGTGCCCAAGGTCGCCGACTTCGGGTTCGCCAAGCTCATCCCGGACGGCGTGTCGCACCTGACGACGCGGGTGAAGGGCACGCTGGGCTACCTGGCCCCTGAGTACGCCATGTGGGGGAAGGTCTCCGAGAGCTGTGACGTCTACAGCTTCGGCGTGCTGCTGCTGGAGCTCGTCAGCGCGCGCCGCCCGCTGGAGAAGCTGCCGGGCGGCGTCAAGCGCGAGATCGTGCAGTGGGCGGCGCCGCTGGTGGAGCGGCGCAAGTGGGAGCGCCTCGCGGACCCGCGCCTCGCCGGGCGGTTCGACGCGCAGCAGCTCCGCGCCGTGGTCGAGGCCGCCATGCTGTGCGCGCAGAGCAACGCCGAGAGCCGCCCCGCCATGGCCGAGGTGGTCGAGATGCTCAGGTTCAGCGGCGAGCGGCGGACGACCAAGGAGATCGTCCCGGTGGCGGCCGCGAGCAGCGAGGAGGCGACGGACCTGGACGACGTCACCGGGAGCAGCGAGCCCCTGGACAGGCGGAGCTGGAAGCTGACCAAGCTGAGGTGATCGCTCGATCGTCCATCAGGATTATTCAGGCATGTTATCGCATGCGATTGAGACGCAAAATGATTAGTGCCATTTAGATTGCGTAGTTAATTGATGAGGTTACGCATGCAAGATGGTGTTTGGTGGGAGAAACCAAGAGTTGTTAATCACCTCGGCCTGCAAAGTTTTGTTTGCTTGCGTTGTGGGGTTTCTTGCAACTCTTTCTTGTTTGATATAATACGATGGAGCTAGCAGCAGATGTGCAGAGATGATTAAGGGTACAGGCAATCAAGGTTTATTCAGAGGCAGATGCCAGTTGTAAGGAGCTAGCAGGCTCAGAAATTAAACGCTGAATGGCTGCTTTGTTAATATATGTGCTCTTCTGCGCCTATCAAATTAATGGCGGAATTCTCTTAGAAGCAAAGGTGGTTCAACGGGCGTTTCCGTCTATAAGCATTTAAACATTGACTGTCAGAAACATATAAAGATGTTCAACAATTTTATTCGGCCCAAATTTAACAATTGAGTGTCTGATCTTCGGGGCCGGTGTTCAGAAATGGTTCGGATGTCCAAATTTTGCAAATCTCTTGTTGTCCAGGGTCTAGCCACAATTTGGTTTGATATGTTCGTCTCCGTAGTTAACTTCCTGTTTGGTTGAGCAATGGAAGGTTGTATGGAAAGGGTGCATTTCTATGTTCTTTCCTTTGCACAGTCAGCCCTGAAGTATGACTCTGACAGTAAAACTTGCTAAATAAGTGCAGCTCCTGCGTTATCAGTATGCCTTTTCTTTTGGCGAATTACATATAGTTGTAGGGGTTATTTCGGGTGCACATAACAAATAGTTCAGAATCATTAGAACTATATGTGCATACATATTGATCAATGCCAGAAGAACGCCGTTCCACCTGAAAGCAAGTAGTTTTTTTTTTGTTTTTTGTGAAGTTTTGGCGAAGAATATAGTATATGGCATATTTGGGCCCGGGTGCGGCATACAATAAAATCAGCCATTCCTACAGAGACCCCTCGATTTGTCAGGTGTCCAAATGGAAGCCTTGGATCATACTTGATTAGCAAATGCTTGTTCTTTCTTTGGGGACAAGAAACTTTTAATTTAGACTTGAAAGCCCCGAATCCAGCTCCTTTTTGTGCCCATCAAGACGGCTTCCACCCAGCAAGTATCGTTTGTTTAGTGACCCTCAAAAGGATAAGTGGGCCATGGGCTTTCCGCGCTTGCGATATCATATAGGAGTATTTACACTTGGTGAGGCCCGTTAGCACCACTAACGGGCCTAACTCTTTTCTTATTTGAGGGCACTAACGGGCCTAACTCTATCCCGGACTGAAGGGAAAAGGGCCCAAGCTTTTTTCCAAAGCGCGTGTATTGTAGCACAAAATCCAGACACCCTGAAATGATCAAATGAGTACTACTCCTGCATAGTAGTATAATAAGCACACGACTTAGTGCTGGCTACCAACAAAAAGAGGCGCACTTAGCACTAAAAGGAGCTCGAAAAGGGCACTCAGGTTAACACCGGTCCTCCAATAACAGGAGGCGGCACGGCAACGACACCGCGGAGGTAGCAATACGTGCGACAGGTTCCCGTCGTGATCACACACCAAAACTAAAACAAAAAAAGCAGAGAGCCCACGGAGGAACACAACACAAGCAGCAGCTAGCTGCTACCGTGTCATCATAGTTATCGGGACGAGCTGGCCGACTGGTCGACTCATCGGCCTGGGCGGGGCGTCCACACGGAGCATATGATCTCGCTTTCCCGTGCACTTTCGGTGTCAACCCGATGGGGAGGTGTCGATTCCTTCGTCGCGTCCCTGTCACGTGCCAGTACATGCATGTATGTCTCTCCCGGCACTCTCTCTCTCTCTCTCTCTCTCTCTCTCTCTCTCTCTCTCTCTCTCTCTGCCAGCCGTGAACTTCACCTGCTTGACTCTGGGCCGGGTGAAGATCGAACTGGAGAAGAACAAGGTAGGCAGGATACGGGCGGGGGCTGTGCAATATGCTCGAGACAAAAGCGCAGGTCGCACTTGGTCGGTCAATGATCGGAGCCAAGATTTGCAGCGCAAAAGCTAACGAAATCTTCCCGGCGACTATTTACAGCCGGTGAATAATAATCCGGTAGGTTTGGCACCTGTAGCCCTAGCCTCTACGTACACAGGCGAGCTAGCTGCTAGCTAGTGTAAGCACTGTCACGTTACATGTAAGCATGTGGTTAACGTTTCCTCTTGTACCGCATGTACTGTCAACCTTGCCCCCTCACACCTACGCATGAACACCGTCTTCGTCTCTCCTTTTTTTCCCCCGCTCTCTCTGGACTGGCATGCAAATGAAGCAAGGATCGACTAAACTAGCCCGACGCAGGAGCAATGATCACGCGTACCACTTGCGTCGAGACAGGGAGGCCTGCGTTCGGGGTAGGAGAGAATGGAAATGGCGGAGCAGGAGGCTGCTGTGTTCTGAGCGCAGAGCGTGTACATATACGTGCCGGGGCCCGGGTCCTGGATTAAACAGTGCCGTTTCCCCCGATCCTCCGCGACAGCTTCTCGGCGGCGACAGGATCCTGGTCCAGACGTTACCCCGTTATATAAAATCGTACCCGTACAATGCTTTCTGCCGCTTTCGTTCGTAAAGGAACTGTTCACGGCGCAGCGTAGCAGGGTTTACTACGATCCATTGGCACCCGCTTAGAATTAGCATCTCGTAAGGTTTGTTTGAATACTATTTGAATTTGATATCCTCCTGTCAGTACACAAGTTCAAACCAGGCTGCACGCGGCGTCAGTCAGGAGAAGAATCAGAAATGTTGGCTTGGCTCGCCCGGCCCAACCAACCCGGGTCTCCCGGCGGTCTCCGCGTGCGAGCCCGCGGGGGCGGGCGCAGAGTCAAGTCACAGACCCACAGTGTGGCAGGCAGCTCGCCGCTGCCCGCAGATCCAGCCACGCGTCCCGAGGGTGGGCGCGCACCGCGCAGACACTGCAGCAGCCGCACGCCGCAGCCCGGCCTCGCGGCCGTGTCTCCCGCACCCATCCCGTCGCAGCGCAGCGCAGGCCACCAGTTCGTTACGCGTCGGGATCGGCGCGCGCGGCGCGGCGCGGCGCGCGCTGGGGCCTTGGCCAACGGACGAGCGGAAAGGATCCGGACCCCCGATCCAGCCCCGCCGCTGCCCACTGTTCCCTCCGTGTCCGCGCGCGCGCCCCGCCCGGGGCAGCGGATGATGGGACGTGGGCGCCGCGCGGCAATCAGCGGCGACCGCAGCGCGCCTGCGCCGGCTTCCCTCACGCGGTGGTACGGCGCCGGGACGGGACCATGAGGGGCCCCGGCCACCCGGGAGGCACGGCGGACGTGGCCTGCACAGTTAAAAGAAACAAAAAACAAGTGGAGGAGAGGAGGAGGAGAAGCTGGGCTGGCTGCCGTCGCGCGGGGTCAACTCGGCTCGGCTCGGGCGCGCGGGTACAGCGAGTAACAGCGGCGCACGGCTCGAGGCGCGCGGGGATGCTTGCTGCGGCCAGCCGGCCAGCAGCCTGCGCGCAGGCAGGCGGCCAGGGCCGGCCGCTTCCAGCTTCGCTTCATTATTGGGGCCCGGACTTTCTCAGCGCAGCAGGCACGGCAGCGCGGCGGCATCGGGATCCTGTTCCCAACTTTTTCCCTCGCCCCAGCCGGAAGCCTTTCCCTTTTATCGCCCCGCAGTACTTGTGGGGGCGGTAAAAAAACCCGCTGGTGACTGCCTGCCGGTGCCGGTGGAGGTTTGCCGGAGAGACGGTCCCGGCCGCGTAGCCTCGAGTAAAATCCTGGTCGTGCTCCTACTGCCGCTGCTGCACGGCAAAGATGTGAGTGACGCGCCACCAGCAGGCGCATCTTGACCATGCGAGCGCACAGGTTTTAAAATCTTGTAATTTTGCGTTTCAAAAGTTTGATGGTAGGACCCACGTGAATTTAAAGAAACTAGCAAGGTGGTCCGTTTAAATAGCGCGAGTAGCTAGTTTTTATACTTTTTATTTTAAAAATTGGATGTTAATAGTTTGTTTTCTAATAAATGATGTTATAAGAAATTATTTTCTTGATGACCTAGATATCATCTATATTTTTTTCATCTATCTATACTTCTTTTTTCATCAACCATATACTCCTTTTTGGAATAAAAATTAAGGAGAAAAGAAAATACCTTATAAAAAACATACATTTTCTCGAAATTAATATAAAGATTTACTTCTTTGATATGAATATATTTCGAAACTTTAACTGGATATGTAAATTTTTTTGTGAATTTTAATTATAATACATGATAAATTGGCCTTAGATTTTCAGAAGATGACGTGGGTCAGTGATGATTCACTGTATACCAAAAAAAAAATAATCTCCTTTCGTTTTTTTCCGTCTCTATTTGTTATAGCTCCATGCTTACATGCTTCTATGTTTTCATGCATTGCTCCACCTTTTCCCCAACACGAACCATGCATGGGTTCTACACATTCACAATTACAGCAGGCGAGGTATAACCATCTTATTTGTGCTCGTCTCCTTTCTCCTACTTCTGCTCTTAAGGAGTTTTGTCTGCTATGCCTCGGTCATCGTAGATGCATCACTAACACCCAACAATGCACGTCATTCCCTTTTTTGAATACTACTTGCAACTTGAAATGTATGGGTGAGCATTGCAAACATTGACTTTTGCGTTGCTTTTTTTTCTAGATCACATTGGTACTCTCTGTGTGATGCATCTTTTCTTAGTTGTCATCTAAAATTGAAAATCAGTCCCAACTGCTATAATATGTTAATTTCTAAGGTATAGATCTCTCTCTCATGGCTGATTTTATTATTTTTAAAATTTTGAATTTTTATATATCAGTTAGTCATATTTGGTATGGACTTCTTAGGTTAGTCTAGACTTTGGACCGTGGACCGTTTGATTTTTATAAAATTCAATGGTGTAAATTCTTCTTTTTTTAGATTAACGTGAGAATTTCTAAAGCTGAAAGAATTTGCATGTCTCATCCCAGACTTTCTTGATTAGAAGCTCAGTAATATAATGACCTTTTCTGTTAATAACGTGCAGATAATATTTTTCTTCGTTAGCTCTTACAACAACAGATTGTTTAAAGATTTATCTTTTCACTAACAAAAAGAAAAAGAAAGGGAATGCTCTCTGTACATACGCACCTAGTGGAAAATTGAACGTGATATAATCATCAGTACTTTACAGAAAAAATACGATGTAGTTTCACCGTATGCTTCATACATTATTGTGGTTAAACATCTAAATATTTATTCAAACATCGTAACAAGACATAAGTTCACGTAAACAGGTTTATAGATATATACAGACAATACACGTTACAGTAATTTGGCACCCTTTCATAATGAAAACGCACCTTTTAATTTTGAATTTAGCTATTTTGCTAATAATAAATTTTTTTATCAAGTATTAATACTAATCTTTTTTATTTTTATAATTCTGAATTTATCAATCTACAAATTGTATTCGACATGGACTCTTTGGTTAAGTCCTAATTTCCTTATTTTTTAATTCCGAATTTTGTTATTTACTTATCGTATTCGACATGAACTTTTTAATCATGTCCTAATTTTTCTTATTTTTTAAAATCTGAATTTAGCTATTTACTTATCATATTCGACTTGGACTCTTCAATCATGTCCTAATTTTCCTTAATTTTTAAATCTAAATTTAGCTATTTACTTATCGTATTCGGCATGGACTATTTGATCATATCCTATTTTTTTTAATTTTAAATTAAAAATTAGCTATTTATTAATCGTATTTGGCATGGACTCTTTGATCATGTCATAATTTTCTTTAACTTTTAGATCCGAAATTAGCTATTTAGTTAATCATATTTGATATGAACTTTTGAGTTATTTTAGACCGTCAAATCTTCATAAAATTCAACGGTCTAAATCCTTCTCTTTTTTAGATTAACGTGGTAATTTCTAGATCCTCTCGACGAACGTGATGGCTTCTTCTAACACTACGCCGCCAAAAATTTGCAACCGATCCCCTTGAACTGGTCTGTTACTTGTCCAAGTCATTATTACAATATTTCCAGCACTCCATATAATTTGTCACGGCCATTGATTGGCCTGGAGAGCTTGCGAAGCGGCCGTACAAGTGGTATATAGCGCCAGACCATAGAGGCAAAGTTCACCTCAGCCCATTGAGACGTGCCAGGCTCGGCACATGTCCGTTCAGCAGGAAAGCCGTTTCGCCGTACGCGGTCGCGCCGGCAGCTGCTCTCTCGGTGGCGCACGCACGCCGGTCTGGGCATCCGCCGCGCCGTGCGCGGCTGGGGTGGGGACATGATAGCCGCAGCAGGCTCGTTGCGGCCGGGGAGATGACGAGATCAGAGTTTCAGACGCCGCCGCGTTCGCAAGGGCCGCCGCCCGGACACGGGACACAGCTTGATCCCACACGAGCTCCAGGAGCCCTGAACCGGTTCGCCCTGTCGCATGCGTTTGTTTTTCTCGCGGCCCGCAGGCCGAGAACAGAGGCGCCGTACACCGGCTCCCTCTGACTCGAGAATGAGGTGGATCGGCTGCTGGCTGGCGTTCAGAGCAGCGAACAATAAATGGAGCCGCCGGCAGCCGGCCGGACCACGGCGGAGCGCCGAGCGCAGCAGGAGCACGCCGGCCGCGCCCCGGCCGGCCTTCAATGCGCGCTGCCGCATCTTGCGGTTTCGACGCACGCGGCGGCATTGGTCGGTACGTGGTCCGACACGGCCAGAGTTAAATCTCTTCCGGCTGGCGGCTGCCGCTGCAGCTTCGAATTCACCCCCCCACCCATCCAAATTTCCGAGTCCACCCACCAACAGGCAACAACCGAGCTGAGCAGCGCCGGCCGCCGCGATCGCGATCGGATCGGCCGGGCCGGGCCGCCGCGGACCCGAACAGTGGCCGAGATCGGGGGCGCGAACAGTGGCCGGAACCGCCCGGTACAGTGGGCAACGTGGCCACGGCGGTTCCACGCGCAGGAAAGTTGCTGTACTGGGGCACGGGGGGCTCGGATTGGATCCCCGTCCTGCTGCCAACATGGCGGCATCCCGGACGGTTCCCGGGTTCTACAGCGGCGGCGCCTTTTGATCCTGGACGCCATGCTATGCTAGCGCCTGCGACCGTGGTGGCCATCTCAGATTCTATTCCAGGTGAAAAGGCTTAATCCTGACGCTCGATCGATGGTGCTTTTCGGCAATCATGCGCGCTGCTGCTACACTGCTAGCACAAATCTGTAACGCTGTGAGGCTGCCGGATTGGGTGGCTTGGCCTACGTGCAGTTTGCTCAAGCGTTGACAATAAGATGCTCTAGACTTCTAATTTTAAGCTTAAACATCAACTTATGGATGGGAGGGAATGTCAACGGGGCATCTTGTCAAGCAGAAGCAGCAGGCTCCACAGAGAGACGAAACCTGCGTGCAGAATGCCACGCTAAAGCAATGACCAAAAACTACACAGGCTGGTGCAAAAAAAAGGCTTCTCAGGATTAAAAAAAATCCACGTCGATCCAGGCACATACCATCAGCCCTTTCCCTGCAAACCGGGACTAGCGGCTGACCGGACCACCACGCGCGTTGCGTACACGGGCACGCGGGTCACCCGCGGGACATGGATTCCGGATACGTCAAGCGTATCTCCGACTAGATCAACGGACTCGCACGGCCGCCCCCCTCCGTTAGTTTATTCAACGCCCCAATGGCCAATCCGACGCCGGTGCCCGGTGACTAGACGCCGCGAGGCGACAGCGACGCCGGCCGCTTCGCAACGCGCCGGAGAGCGGGGGGGTGGGGGGGGGGGGGGGGGGGGGGGGGCGGGCGGCGGCGTGGATGATGGAGCGCTACCCGCCCGACCGACCCAGGGCGCGCGAGGACGGACGGGGTGATGTGGACGGACACGAGGCGGGGGCCTCCGTCCGGGACCCGCGCGCCGTGCGGATCGCGCGCATGTTCGGGGCGCGCTCCCTCCCGTGGCGTGGACGAGGCGGGAGGAGCAGGGCCGGGGGATTGAAAGCAGCTGTCCGCGGCACGTAAAGACGGCAGCAAAAGCAGCTCCCGTGTCTCCCGGTCTTGACCCCGCGCGGCGGCCCAGGGCGGCGGGGGCGTGCAGGGCCGGCGCCCGCGCCGCCCGTGCCCGATCGACCAGACGGTGTCGGCGGGGACGCGTCGGGGCGCAAGCGAACAAGGCGGGCAGGGTCTGCGCGGCGGGGGCAAGTTTTCTGGCAGCAGGTCCGCGGCGCGTGCTGTTCGATTAGACAACGATTTTTCGCGATGGGATTTCTCTGTTCCTCAGTTTCTGTGATGATCTCACGAGCGTTCGCGCCCGTGGATATGGCTCCGAGGCTTTGAATATTGGATTGACCAAATGGGCAGCGAGGAAGAGGGAGAGAGAGGAGGAGGGGGCCGGCAGACCCCGGATGGAGGAGACATGCATGCAGGGCTGAATTCTGGAGCACGCCACCATCATCATGCGGCAATCCTTGCGGGTACTCCAGGCTCCAGCACATTCCATTCCAGCTACGCCAAATTCAGGAGGCGGCACCGCACGGCAGGGGCAGGGCCAGGGCCGCCCAGCCATGACGTTGCCCCCATATTCTATTGGGCGACGGCACTGTACCTGCACCCCCCCCCCCTCTCTCTCTCCTCCCCTTTCCCGTCTCCTCTCTCGCAACGCTGGCTCCCCTCTCTATCTCTACTACTACTCCGTATCTATCACTCTATCAGCAGCAGCCGTGCTGGTGTGGTGCCTCTGTCTCTCTCGCGGCGCGGAAAGGAGGTAGAGAGAGAGAAGAGAGGGCGGGCGCAGCATTGGCAGGCAATAAATGGCAGTTTAGGTGCGCGCAGGCTGATGGCGGCGTGGCAGGTCCTCTCTGTCGCCTCACCGTCTTAACTCCGGCCGCGCAGCGCGCACCACGAACCACACCGCCGCTGCCTCCGAGCGCGCGGGTTTTTAACCCGTGCCCCGAGCGCATGAGCTGGCAGCCCACAGCACAGACTACGAGCAGCCAGGCGGTCCGGCAGGCAGGCGGCGGGGCGGCGCGCTGAGCTGACCTTCCGCCTTCGCTACCACCTAGCCGGGCACGGCGCACGGCACGGCGGCCTATGGATTTGGGCGCATGGCGGGGTTCCCTCTAGGCGGAGGAGGCCACAGCCAAAGCCGCGACGCCCCAGCGCCGTCCGTCCCGCCGGTGCACCCCTCCGACGCCGCCGCAGCTGCGTCCTTCCTCTACGCCGCGCGCGCGGGGGCCGGGCTTCAGCTATGGCAGCAGCACGAGCAGCAGCAGCAGCAGCAGCAGCACCCCTTCTACGCCTCTAACATCATCCGCTTCTCCGATGACCCGCCCGGCGCTGCGCCCTCGCTCACGGGCGCCGCGTCGTCGTCCTCGTCGCGCGGCACCAGGGGCGGCGGGGGCGGCGGCGGCGGCGGCGGGGTCAGCTGCCAGGACTGCGGCAACCAGGCCAAGAAGGACTGCGCGCACCAGCGCTGCCGCACCTGCTGCAAGAGCCGCGGCTTCAGCTGCAGCACCCACGTCAAGTCCACCTGGGTCCCCGCCGCCAAGAGGCGCGAGCGCCAGCAGCAGCTCGCCGTGCTCGCGGCCTCCGCCGCCGCCACCACCGCGGGCGCCGGCCCGTCCCGCGACCCCACCAAGCGCCCGCGCGCGCGCCACTCCGTCGCCACACCCACCACATCCTCGGGTACATGCCAATCATGCACGTCGATTATCCTGCGCGCGCGTTCCGCCTCATCTAATCCTGCCTCGTGATCAAATTCTTGTCTCGTATTCCTGCGCGCAGGGGATCAGCAGATGGTCACGGTGGCCGAGAGGTTCCCGCGGGAGGTGAGCTCGGAGGCATTGTTCCGGTGCGTGCGGCTGGGGCCGTTCGACCAGGCCGAGGCGGAGGTCGCGTACCAGACCACCGTCAGCATCGGCGGCCATGTGTTCAAGGGCATCCTTCACGACGTCGGCCCTCACAGCCTGGGGACTCCCGGCGGCAGCGCCGGCGCTATCGAGTACCACTTCCGCCACGCCGGGGACGGGTCACCGCCTAGCACGGCCGGCGCTGGCGAAGCAGGCGGCGGCGGTGGTGGCGGTGGCGTTGGCAATGTCATCGTATCATCGGCTGTGGTGATGGATCCGTACCCGACGCCCAGTCCCTACGGCGCATTCCCGGCCGGCGCCGCGTTCTTCCACGGCCACCCGAGGCAGTGACCGGCGGCGCGCTCGCCAGCCACCGTCTCGCCGTAACGACACCATGACTCCCATCTCTCGCTCGCTCGATCTGTCAATTTCGTTAGCTTCCCTAAATTCTTAGCTTCTTATTGAGATGCATAAATTGATGTTCCTTCTAGAGCCTAGCTAGCTTAGGCGCGCCTTAGACTTGTTGCTTCTTGGGATCATTTGATGAGGTGAGTAGCAATATACTCAAGTCACTGCAAATGGTTGAAATCTGACAGTTAGTGACCTTGATGAGACATTTGAGATGGTTTCTTGCACTGTTCTTCTTGTTCCTGCTAATGGTTTCTTGTTCTTGGAATTGTGGTGTGGTTTTGCTCGGTATTATGACGCTAAGGTTTCTTTGCTCTTTCACCATGTAGCTTCTATGCTGCATGCATGTGTCTTCCATAAGGAGAGAGACCCTCTTTGCTTTACTACTTGCACCTTTGCTCTTCAAAAGCTGAGCCCTAGAAACCTAGTTGGCTTTAATTGGTAGCTCGTGGATCCTTGATATGGTGTCATGTTAGGTATTGCCTGTGGTTAGATGAGAGAGAGGGTCGAGTCATCATATGCTCATGGTAGAGAGACAAAATGATCCGATGATTGGAAGCTGTGACCGATGGAGCCATCCGCCGATCCCTTGTTTGATTCAGGGAGTTTTTTTATGTTTCCCAGTATAGCAACTCTGAGATCTGGAGATGAGGGCTCGCACATTCTCGTGTTCTTCGTCTCTGACATGATCTTGTTTCCTCGTTGATCCCATCACGTCAGGTCCAGAATATTTATTTTCATGGCTTTTGTACAGCATCCCGGATTCCTACTATTGTTGTACAGGGGATTAGCCTGTTCGCGCATAACTTTTTCACCTCTGCAATGCTTTGGTCTTCTCACAAGAAATTATATTAATTTTCCTTCTATCATATCACACAAGAAATGATTGCTAGACCAATGGCGCAGTACCTTGCACTTTGCTAATTAAGTTTCAGTTGGCATGTGTGCCTTTTCAATAGATATATATGTGCATACAAGTATATCTGTATTCCCTATATAAGCATTGATAGTTTGATCGCTTGGACCATTTTCTTTGTACATGTTATTCTATTGCCATTATTGTTTGTGCGCTAAATTAAATAAATAATATATTTTGATACGTTGAAATATACATAGGAGGGTCCGTTGAGTGCCAACTGGGGCTCTGAAGATTTAGTAGATGTTAAATTATAAGATGTTTTGTTTTCTGAGTTTGACTAAGTTATATAAAAAATGCACCAACATCAAATTAGTTTCATTAAAGTCCACCATAAATATGTCTTGATAGTGCGTCCATTTCTTATTATAGATGGTAATATTCTTCAGTTAACTTAGTCAAAGTTAGAAGAATTTATCTTAGGATAAAAATTGAACTTCTTACATTTAAAATAGAGGGAGTAATGATTCTTATTGATTTCAATAAAGCCCCAGGATTCTTCATATTAATTATAAGATGTAATTTTTGCTTGATTCTATTTTCCATATTGTCTTGTTCACACCACATTTTACTAATTCTCATTTCCTGGGCTCCTTGCTGGGTACAAAGTTGCATTCAGCTTAGCTTTAATCCTCCTTGTAATGGTAGAGAACAAACACATGCAGACTCCTAACTACAGGCTGGTTATATATATTTAGATAATTGGGTGCTTTTGTGGTTAGTTGTAACTTTGCATTTTATCTGAGAAGTAGCCTTTTTTGTTGATTTGATGTTGTCTCTTTAAAAGAAATATTAAGTTCTCACGTCAAATCTTATTTTCAGGTTTTTAAAGCAATTACATAGAACATGAATATTTTCAAGAACATACTGACGTCAACATCTAAATATCTGAAATTATTTGATTGTGATAATAACATCTGTTTCTGTTGGTCTGTCCAAGACTCTAATCAGCGATAATATCCTGCTAATATTCTATAACGAATTTTGCTGGGCTTCCAATTTTGTAGCTTTATTTCTTACCTTGTCGAGTATGATAAGCTGAATGTTTGTGGGTTTTACTTTGAGTGTTCCTACTTCCAGCCTCCTGCTTGTTGGTTAGTATCCATTTACCATGGTGGTGTGCATGCAGTGTACTTGTCATTCTGTTGGCCCTTGTGTCATTTCAATTCTGTCTCTTTTGGCATTTTTGAGGAAGGAAATTGCACCCTCCTGTTTCAATGTTTGGTGGTCCCAAAAGGTGGGCAAATTGAACACTTTGACTTATAGAACTTGTTTCTGTCGTAAAAAAGTCCAAATGCTAAATCTGGTGACAAAACTAGGGGGTGTCATCTCAGCTGATTTTCCATTTAATCTAGAGGAAATAAAGCACATGCATATATACAAATTCCACAAAGTACCTAGCTTGACAAATGAGTCCGTTGAATTATTGAATTACACTTCAGAGTACCAGACCGCTAGCCGGTTCTACTATTGATCCATTGTTTTCTAAAAAAAAAATTGTACATGTCAGGCTATTTATATTTCTTTTGAGGAGAGTGCATGCTCTTTTTAGAGTGAACTGAACAGTGAGTCTATGCTCATTTCGCGTGGCCGTATGTTTATCCAATAGATTTAGGATTGATTACCACTCCTACCACCAGTTGTTAATAACATGATATCGATCCCATGTGAAACGTGGAAACCTAGTGGATAGACTGTATCGCCCAGGTATCTCATACTCCCAGCATGATATGAATATATTTCGCTTCGAGCAAATCCGCTCAGAAAATAACTTTGCATCTTCCCCGCATCCCTTGGTCCCTTTCAATCTTTTTCCTGCCACTCTCCATTTTATTTTTATTTTCGTGTTTTTTTAAAGACCGGAACAAGATTATCCCAGCCGCTGCAACACAAAATCCACAAATTAAAGCCGATTCCCATTCCCAGCATTGGCGATCGTTCTACTTCGCGAGGGAACAGCGGGGCGAGAGATCTTGATCTCACGGCCATGGACCACTGCTGCTGGTGGCCGGGAACGCTGGCTGGTCGCTGCCATGCATAACTTGCGAGGAGATGGCACCAAAACGCGCGTGCCGTCGGCTTGCTGCTCGGCTGAGTCAATGTGTGGTGGCGCGCTGCCTAGTTGTGAGAGACGCATTAGTTGTTGAGGCTACACGTAGCCGTAGAGTTGGTTGCCTGCTGCCTCTCTCTACTCCCTAGGCTGGGAGGGAGATGAGGATGGCACCGGAATCTGGTAAAATACAGGCTACTTTGAGAGGAAAGTAAGCCATGTTTAACTAACTCCAAGTGCAGAATCCGAGCTGGGATTTCTGTTGATTTTATCTGGTTCAGGAAAAAAAAACTAATGGACCATTTGATGAGCATGTGCCCCGAGCACTATCTTTTGGGATGGATTTAGTGATTTAGTCATGCCGCCCTAGCGAAAAATTTCAAACTGGATACATGGTGATTGCTCATGTTTCAGCTGGATGGAGAAAGCGAGGACTATGACGTTGGCAGGCAACGGCTGCAGGCACGTCTCAGGGGACTGAAAGTGGGCTCGAGGACAAAGCGAGCAGTGTGAGAAGACAAAAGAACAGGATGCTACTTTGCATAGAGCTGCCGGGCACTTTTCATTTGCTCTCTGACTCTCTCTAGCCTCGCCTCGCCTCAAAGAAAGGGTGTGGAATTCTCGCAAATGATTACGCTCATTGTTTGTACTGCGCGCCCGGGGGGAATAGGGGAAAACATGAGACGTGACAGATTCTAAAGCAACTGCAGTACCCACCTCTCCTGCCCTTTTCCATGGCGCCACACACCCACACAGTTTGCTGCTGCTGGTGCATGGCGCCTGCTTTTGTTTCTTCCTGCTTCGCCTCATTGCCTGCTGGGGAAAAAAATACAGAACGCGGCAGCTTATTAGTCCTAACACCTCGCTGCTGCATGCTGTACCATGCCCTTCCAAGATAGAAAATCATTGCCAACACAGGGAGGATGGCACATGAGCCAACAGTGCACTACCCCCTTTTTCTGCTCTAGGCTTGGTGTGCACCACTATTCCCATGTAGTATCCCCTTCTACTCTCTCTCCTCTATCACTCTCTCCTGTTGTTCTTGCTCGATGCTCATGATAAGCGAGGATGTAAAAGGGGGGCAAAATCGTCATGGATGCATGCAGGCTAAGACGTGTAGGGCTCTTCATTGGGAATCCTTAGGTTTTGTTAGAGTGGGGAGGAGAGGGGCATGGTCCCATGAAGTACGTGCATCGAGTAGTTGTTGCTGGTGAGGCGGGGGGTCACGTGCCCCTCACCCCAAGCAAAATGCCAAACCCCACGGAAGCGTTAAGCCCCCCCGGCGTGGCAATTCCGGCCGGGCTGTGCGTGAGTGCCGCTGGTGAGTTCTGTGGGCAGACCGGGGGATGATGCAGGTGTGCTACTGTGCTCTAGAACTGAAACACTGTGCGTTAGACCCTTCGCTGCAATGATACCACAGCTTAATTAATTCCTGCAGCTTGATCGATTTATATAGGTATTGTAAGGCTATATCCTACGTATAGGATTGCATACAATACGTAGGAATACCTAGTATACTAGTATATATTTTATTTTATATGTATCTTATCAAGGTAAAATAGACGGTCAAATTCGTCCCTCAACTTTCAGAAAGTTCAATCTAGTCTCTTACTTTTATTTTTGGTTTGGGTGAAACTCGTCCTTTGTGTTGTTGTGGCTCTCCATGCTAAAACAAGACCGATGTAAAAAGTTATTTTTCCAATTGGCTCCTTCCCATACTCATTTTTATTGTTGTGTCACTATGATTAAGCAAAGATATATAGAACACAACAGATCCACTATTCTGTCTCCCCGCTCCCTCTCTTGTATGGTTGAAGTGCCCTTTCGAATTTAATTTGATCTATCATACAAGAACAACATGCATATGTTTGCTCAACTTTCTACAGCACCGCTAAATATGCAAATTGATTAGGGGAATAAATAGCCAAGGGTAAAAGGACTTATCGCATTAGTCTCGTACTATTATAGAACATCACATCATGATAAGGATGAATTTGACCCTAAAAATAAAAGTTGAGGCACTAAATTGGACTTTTTGAAAGTTGGGGGACGAACTCGACTCTTGGAGTAAAATTGAGGGATCAAAACGTCTATTTGCCTTTTATCAAAATAAATATTCGTCTGCCATACAATAATCTGGGATCCGCCAATAAACTGTGGAGACCTTCACAATTTTGCCTTCCATGACAAAATGCACAAACCATACAGAATCCTCTCTGCATTTTTGTACAAATCAGTACGGTTGTTTTGGTGAATCCACATGCCTAATACCGGCAGCTAGCCGTAACTAAACAGGCATAGCCGCATAGCTGGGCATGCGAAAATACCGGACAGCCTGGTCCAGCACGCCGGAAGGAGCAGCAAGGCTGCAACGAGCAGGAGGCCCCCGACCGGGATCGACGCGCCGGTGCGTGTACAATTATTGGCTCCGCTCGGCTTGTCTCGCCGGCCGGCCGCCATGTCACACCCGGCCCGTCACTGACAGAACAACTCGCCGCCGGCCGATCCATCCATCCATCAGCATGCCGCCGCAACGGCTCCACCACGCAGAATTCCTTTGCACGCACGGGAAGTTAGAACAAAAAAATCCCCCACTGATCACGGATCGTGATCCCATCGGGCCCAACCACCCGTGGGGGCTGGGGCAGGCAGATCGATCATGCCTTGGAAGGCTTGGATCATCTACGCATCTACCCATCTCGCGTCGCGCCGGCAGCAACGACCACCGCGTGCTCTCTCTCTCTCTCTCTGCAGCTAGCGATTCTCTGATGCGGTGTTCCGGGTGGCCATTGGGGCCGGCGATCTTTACGCGGGCGCATTGTTTGCGCGAGCTACACGAGCTAGTAGGGCATCCGCTTTCCGGCCGCTCTCTTTCCCCTCTCCCAGAGGCCGGAGCCACTGCGCGGGCGAGGAGGAAAGGTTGCATTGGGTTAGGCGGCAGGCCTTAGGGCTCCTTTAGTTTTTGTTCCGGCCGGCTTCCACAGAAAAGCCCCCATGGCCATGGGGCAAGCAAGCATGCACGCATGGCGCGCACCAGGGCTGGCCCTCGCCCTGTGCAACTTTTCTTCCCATTTATATGCGACCCGGAGCGGTAGGCCTCGATCGCCCGTATCTCTAGGCCTCAGGGGGGCTCCATTATTCCTCATCGATCGCCTTCGTTTTCCTCAGGAGAAAAGCTAGTTCTCCCCTTGCGCTTTCTTTACCGGCCGGGCGGCGACCTTTGGTGGTTTGACAGAAAGGAACAAAGCCGCGCGCGTCGCCTGAACTGAACATGCGTCTACTGTTGCAACTTGCAAGTAAAGCGGCTGTGCTGTGCGTGGCCGCCTTCGTCGTTCTGAACCCGGCTTTACCCATGCAGCAGGCGGCTGCTGCTGCTGCTGCTCTGCTTGGGAATCCATGCCGCCATGGCCGCCTTTTGTGTTCCACTCTTTCAAGTCGACGTCACCTTTGCCTTTGTTTCCGCGGAGACCATCCAGTTCACCTTGTCAGCTGTCATGGCCAAAGAAGAGGATAGAAAGGGGCAAAGGGCAGCCTGGCTGTCCGTGGCCACACACCGGCTGCCGTCGTCGACCACGTACTGTATTGTATCTCTGAAAACTCTGAAGCGACTCTACAGCAGTTGCAGCAACCGTACGCGGTAAAGATGAAAACATCAAAAGAAAGAGCCGTGTACAGTCTCGATCGATCACCGGCCCTTTTCCCAGGTAGATGAGCATGGCAATTGGGCTAGCCCTATGTGTTTGTTGGCAAACCTTTCGATCTCTCCCCGGCCCTTTTCCCAGGCCGAATCGTACGATAAGAATTTGTTCTCAACGCCCTTTGTTCTGCACATATAAATAGCAGGATTCCCCTGTGCCCTTTCTCCCCATGCACATCCCTTCTACGTAACACCTCTTCTTTTCTGACAACCCTGGGTGCTTCATCGCCTAATCGCCTTGTTGTAGAATAGTACTAGCTAGAAGAGTACTACAAGGCTGCAAGCTCCAATTCCGTTTATGAACCACATACCTATGCCAAGATTCAGACTTAATGCTCCTAGACTAAATTTGGCCATGATCAAGTACAGGGTGGTAACGGATTATGGTCCTAATATTCTCTTTATAATCTAATTGGTTCTTGTATATTTCTAACTCAAAACTATATAAAATTAGAGCCCGATCCTTTTAGGACCGGCCCGAGGCTCTTTACCACCCCTGAGTATGTATCATGGATGCAATTAGTACAATTTGAAGTGTCATGTGGCGGTAAGAAACCACCGAAGGTAAGAAGATTGTACTATAAGAGACCACTTGGCTGGCTCCTTTTACTAAATAAAATCGGGCGCCGCACCAGGTGCTGGAAGGAGGATGAGCCCAAAGCGAGCGAGGATTCATCGCCATCTCCAAGGAATCATGGCCCCCATGTTCTCCTCTATATGATCGATCGATCGACATGGCTGTCCCGTGACATCACGTACGGATCATGACATGGTGCGAGTGAGTGCAAAGGCTTGGGGCTAAAGGAAAGGGAAATACGCTACTCATTGTGCCGGCCCCGCCATGTCAGCTTTTGCCCCTCCCGCTGCATCATTGCGTTGCACCGCAGCCGCGGGCTCTTCTTTCTTTGCTTCTGGCATCAGAACTGGGCTTTACGGCCCCACTTAGGGGGAGGCCCTGGAGTATTGTTTTGCCGGGCCGGAGTGGAAGAGGAAAATGATGATGCGTCGGCGCGTGAGTGGCCCAACAAAGTAACCTAGTTTCGGACCCGGAGAAGCCCAGTTTGTTTTTTTTTTGCCTTGGTATGTTTACCACACGGCCTTTTCCTTGAGGATTGGTCTGTGTGGGCCGAAAACGCGACACTACAGCTGGAGAAATAAGCAGTTGTGTTTTCCAAACGAAAAGAATAAGCGATAGGAAACTTGGACTGGGCATGGTGTACCAAAGTATATACGTCTACCGCTGTATTTGTACCACCGTAACAAGCATATACGTCTACACAATCTGTACTCGACCAGCATTGTGCGGTGGTGCACGCGCCAACGAGCGAGGCAACGATTCTGATGGCTACTCAGAAGTCAGAACTGACTGCTGACTGCACCCTAGTGCAGGTTCCAAGATCTCGCCCAGACTCCTGCGGATGCACTACGCAGGCAGGTTGGCAGGGCAAACAGAGGTCAGCGGCGAGCAGGGGTTGACAGGTGCTGCCGTGCCGCAGTTCCGAAAGAGGTCATGCTGCCGCATTGCCGCTTTCAAACTTTCTCACCCTCTTGGCGTAGTAGGTCTTGTTTGTACTGGTCGCCCGTTGGAGTAGTATTCTTCTTTCAAAAACAGAAAATAAATCTTATTGTTTGGATTCATTCATTAAATAGCGAAGCACGATCGAGATTAAAAAATTTGCATAAGTGGAGGAGCGACTCGTGCGGGTAGCATCCTTTCACGAGGACAACACAAAGCCCAAGAGACCGATACGTACTCCTATGTATACGTACGTCAAATCTGGTAGACTAGCATGCATACGCATATCAGGCACGAACTCGAAGCCAGCAGCCGGTCATATGCCTCGCGTCCGGGTGTCTCGGCCGCGGTTGGACTCGTAGAGCGAAGGCGGCGCCCTTGCTCTGGCGCGGCAGCCGCCGGCAAAATCATGGGTTCCGGAGATCATTACGCGCGCGGAGCCGCGGAGACGGGCCCTCCTCCCTCGCTCTGTCTCCTTGGGACAACGGCTGGGAGAAAGGACGCTTTCTTCCATCCTGAGAGAGCGAGCTGCCCCCTGCCGTTCATGCAGTGCAAGCAAGAAGATGCGACGTCGCGTCGTTCCTGTTTTGCAAGCTACAGGGGCGTCGATCGTGCCGGCGGCGTGTAGATTTTAACAAGCGGTGGGTCACGGTTCCTGCCATCGTCGACCACCGTTCGGTCAAAACGAGATCAATTCACGGGGCAAAAACTACTACTATGACAGACGAGACGAGTTCACCTTCGCTTGCTCTGTGACCGTGACAAGCCGGCCGGCAAAGCCCACAGGAACTAGATTTTGCTCCTCCATCGATCGTTCACCCCGCCCGGGGCGTACATGGACGCCGGTGACACGTTGGTAGCGTACGCGCGCAAGCGGCAAGCTCCGCGAGTCTTCAGCGCTGGCGCGGGCTCTCGTACGACGGCGGAGGCGGCGAGCCGGACTGGGCGGCCTCTGCCGTGCCGCGCGCCTGTCTCGCGGTCGTGGGCGCCCGTAGGCACGGGCCCAGACGCGATCAGGCGCCCAGATTTGACGGGAGTCTCGTGCTCAGGATGGATAGCACTGTTTATTACATTTTAATTTGAATATGAATGTGAATTGGGATATTCTCGGTTACGAATGAAAAACGGATACCACGGATACGGATTCGCATTCGGATATTTACTCATCGTATAAGATAATGTTTAATTATTTCTTTATTAGAGTTTTAAATATAAAATTATTACACATGTAGAAACTAAAGTTTAATAACATAACAGAGATAATTAGTTAAAAATAATATATTTATCAACCATATTTAATAATAAATATATAAAAAATAAACTAGGAATAAAATATATTTAAATAAATATATAGACAATTTTTTAATATATAAATAAAAATATAAAAGTAGTTTTACATATAAATATATAAAATAATAAAATATTTAAAAGTAAACTTAATCTTCTTATATTTTTATTATAGAAATTAATATAACATTGGTTATAGGAATGTAGATGACTTTTAAATAGTTTCAGTCGATACGAATACGGATAGGGTCGGATATTGTCGAATACGAATGTGGAATCGGATAGAGAAAATTAATAAAAATCGGATTCGGATGTACCAACTTTGCTACTACATTAAATTCGAATATAAATACGGATATCCATATTGATGTTTAAATAGATATAATTCTAATATTTGGTATGCGTTTTACATACTTATCTGTTGCCATGTTGGCGCCCCTGCGCCCTGCCCCAGTGGCCAGTGCTGCCGGTTTCGTCCGGCGGTGGAGCAGGTCGTTGTCGCGACGGGAGCGCCGGCCGCGTCGTCGTCGTGCCCGGCGCCCGGATCTGCACTACTAGGATCGTTCACTTTCCAACACCTTTTTCGTCAGGAAGATTGATTAGCATCGGAGTGTAGTTTCCATGGAACCTGCGAAGCTTCATAAGAGCACCCGCAGTGTGATAAAAAAGCGAGACTTCATTTTTCTCTCTCCTGATCGAGCATCGTTTCCAACACTGTGCTCACCGATACTCAGTTGAAAAATGCTAGCATAGTAGCATTGCAGCTAGTACATGCATCGATGCTCGTACAAGAAACTGAATAGAATATAATTACTTTGCCAGAGGGTTATTGGTTGAAGTACGAATGAAAGCATTGGTTGAAGCTAAACCGAAATATTTTATTCACAGTATGGGACGTATGGTGTGTTTGGGCACCGATGCCGGCCACCGCGACGCAGAACTAGTTCAAGCGTCATCCAGACGTGACAATAAAATGAAACATCGCCCACACTGCGGGTAAAAGATGCAAAAATGATAGGCCACGAGCTCCTGACGGACTAGCCTGCCGTGTCTGGCAGCCTGGGGCGCAAATGATGTGTTCAGCCTGGTTCAAAAGGCTGCACCTGCCCCGTTGCAGGGACTCGAAGGATCGAGAGGGAAAACTGTTATGTGTTAATTTAAAATTTAGTATCGCTAGCGGTAGTAATAATTCGGGATTTGATTCTTAATCTAGATCGTTCACTGGTGTGCGTATACACTAGATGAAAACGACAGAGGATACCTTGATCTGACGAGGACGCCATCGCGCGTTCGTTGGTGTAGTCTGCGTTAAGCAGCGACGCGCTGTGCCGGGATTGGTGCAGATCCGCGCTAGGGCAGCGTCGGTCGATGCCGCGCAGTGCCGGTGACGCTTCCCGCCGCAACGCCACCCCGGTTTGAGTGTAGGTGAGGATTGGGATCGCGGTGAACCTCGTCGTACGTGCCCCCGGCTCCGATCTCTCTATTTATTGTGGCGCTGACGACGGGGGTCCACCAACAGCACTTGAGTTGGGCGCTTCAGGACGCGGATCAAGAGTCCAAATCCTTTTGAGTCTCATGGGTTAGAGATCAATCCAACAAAAAACTGATACCCCGCGTTGGAAGGCCATACCAGGGTCATCGGTGGATTTCGTGGCCATGGATACCAATACGTTTCAGACTTGTAGTCCGACTCGTTTGCCATTTACCGACAACATTACCGATTAATAAGGTTTCTTCCAACCGAAGCAGACCGACTCGTTTGCCATTTACCGACAACATTACCGATTAATAAGGTTTCTTCCAACCGAAGCAGATACCGTCACTACTCACCAGTACTGTGGAGTGTGCACGGCAACTCGAAAGTAGACCATCGATCTGTCCGTGAGCATCAGGGGTTTGCACACGGCAACACGAGAACGGCCAAATGCTAGGACAAAGTTACGACGCTTTGAACCGTGCCTCCCAACACACACACATCCGCTCAATGATCTGACGAGAGGGTAAAAGCTGGTGCAGTATCCTCATGATTACTACTTGGTCGCTGGCGCGGGCTGATGATATATCTCTGCAGTAGTGCAGTACCATTGCCATTGGTGGTCTAACCTTGGAGCGACCGGACGGCGTCCAATGCAGGATCCAACGCTCAAAACAACCCGTATTTATCTGCACGCTTCCCATCCGTCCCGAAGCGTCTCGGTTGCTGTTTATGTGGGGATCCGGAGTGCCCAATCAACAAAGACCACTGTTAGGTTGTGTTTAGTTCCCTCAAATATCTTTTAAAGAGAATTTTACCGTTCAAAGGTATTAAATAAAATCAGTTTATAAATTTTTTGAACGGATATATTGTAAATGGCGAGACGAATTTAATGAGTATATTAATTTATGATTAGCGGATAATTACTGTTGCATCACTATTGTAAATTATGAATTAAGTAGGCTCATTAGATCCATCTCAAGATTTACAACCCATCTATGTAAAAAATTTTATAAACAAATTTTATTTAATATTTTAAATAATAGAATTTCCTTTGATGTAATAGAATGTAAAATTTTTAGAAGAAATCTAAACACAGCCTTACTAATGCGAAAGCACGACTGAAAACTGGCTGCAGCATCTACTAGTAGAACCTGCTATGGGAAATGATCGCCAAAGCACGTGAAAGATAGATTGAGATGGTAGCAGCAGCCTGCAGCCCTCGTCCAAGCACTGCTTGCATTGTTATTCTGCTCGCACAAACAGTAATTGCTCCTCCGTCTTCACCACTGGTACCACTATGTACTCCCTTCGTCCAACAAAAATTTCATTTATCTTTCAAATTTTGTTCCATAAAAACTTTTTATTTAGATCGTAGTAAAGTCCATCTAATTATAGTAATATCAAATACCAAAAAGTAACTATATAAAGAATAGCATAAAGCCAATTAAATGCTTAAGTAGATGTTACTTTTCTTATTCCAATGCATTTGAATTATTGAGAATCTAGGAAACCAAATAAATATCATGGTTTTCAATCACAGCTGCTATAATTAAGAAGGTGATATGGTTATTTTCCACTACTACCAATATATTTGAATTTTCTAAACGAATAGTCTTTCGTAGAACAGAGGGAGTACCATAAGAGCATAAGAGCAAGTATTATGGTAGGCTATAAGAAGGCTAAATGCTGAGGTGGTGGAGGGAGAAGAACAAAGAGAGACTAAATGCTGAGGTGGTGGAGGGAGAAGAACGAGAAGAGAAGAGGTGAGCTGTAAGTTTGCAGCCAACTTCAATAAAAAATAAAAAAAAATTATGAAAGATGTAAGAGGACCATATATTTAATGATAAATGGCTAACCATTATACGAGTAAAGTAAAAAATGGACTGTAAAAATTCTTACACCAGGCTATATCCTTAGTCTTCCTCTAAAAAGTAAAAACTAGCTGCTCCAGCACACCTGCTCGACCAGGCACACCCTCTGTTTTAGCCCTGCAGGAATCTTCCGACCCCATTGACGCTCTCTGCAACAAGCTTGCTTCGGTAGTTCTTGCTCAGAGCATGGCTAATAGTGCCAGCCGGCAGCCGGCTGGAAGCACATCGGCACAGTAGCAGGCCCCGCTGCTGCAACTCTGCTTAGCCGATCATTGCGCGCGCAGCGCTTGTCCGCCCGCTGAGGCCGGCGTTTTGCGAGCCGCCCGCTGGCTTCTCTCTTCTCCTCCCACGTCGAACGTGGCCTGCTCCCCGACCATTATACCTGCTCTCAGCGTTCTCTGCAGCCCGGGAAGACGAGTCCCGGCGGCCCAAAATGTCCTCGAGAATATGCACGCGAATCCTCTGCATTAATGAAGCGGATTTGTACTCATGCCCGCCTATAGCCCTACGCCATTAGGCTGGCGCGCTATGCTCTCCGCTCCCCTCGAGTGACAGGAATCCTTTGTTAATTTCGTGTTCCGTCTCGTCGCATTGACGGACGTGTCTGCCTACGAAATCTGCTCTACCGTATTTGAGGCGATCAGAACGTTGCTTCGGCTACCGGTACCAAATACTCAATCAAATTACAAGCGACACAAGTATTTCTTGTTTTATTCTCAATTTTTCTTACGAAGGTTGATGCCATAATATAAATGTTACAAGACCAACCTTGAAATTACTTTATGGGTACAAGCATTATTATCGGCATCTTGCAGAAATCTTGAAAGTTGGCAACGCAGAAGTCTTTGCAGGGGCGGAGCTAGGCAGTGAGATGTGGACGCAGCCGCATCTAGGAAAAAATTATAATTACTTATCATTTCTAAATTTTCCCTATATTAGTTACAATATTATACATATATCATAAAGGGCCGTAACTCCGCTATTTTTCTCTAGCTCTGCTCCTAGTCTTTGAGGTACCTAGGATGGAGGGAGTACAGTTTAATCTCATGGACCGCGCCACAATTAGATCATGGCGTGAAAAAATTCTTGCGCGACGTAGCTCTCTTTTCTCCAACTTTACCTCTCTACACAAATTTATGTATATGTTTGCCTTGCATATACAAATTGAAAAGTTTAGACCGACCTTTTCTCTACCGTGATTATGAAAAAATTACTTTTATCATACTGAACTATTAGAAATATTGTATTTATATAGAGGTTATTGTTCAAAGCTCAACCTACTACTAGACTTTTCGACGTTTTTCCCTTAAAAATGACCTAGTCTATATAGAAAATAAGGAGGGAGTAGTATTTTCTACATCTGCATAATTTTTCGGATTGAGTTGTTCTGGCTAATATCTAAAAATTTAATACTAATTCATTTTGAATCAGAAAATATAGAACTAGTACTTAATTTTTTCTAAAAATAGAACATTGTTGTTCTATTTGATCTTATTTAATAAATACTAAAAAAATTGAGAAATTGAATTCGAATAATTGACAAGCATAGTGGCAATAGTGCCAATGGATAAGTAAGTTATATTGTTAGAAAAATATCGGTGCTCGTTTTATATTTTTATTTAAAATTAATTATTTGTAAATTTTTAGTATAATTTTAATATTTTTAATTTTTATAAAATAAAAACCCGCGTTTGAAACCACTTAAAGGGGATAGCCTAAATTATCGGATTTTATATCTAAATATTAAAAATCAAATTTTTATAATAATTTAATTGTGTAAACTGTACTTTCCCGTATTTTTGGAATCCAAATCAATCACGTGAAAATAGACACACACATACAAAATTTCAACCCTGCTCCGGGCCCCACAGCCTTCCGGCGAGGGCGAGGGCTCTTCTTGCACCGGCCTCGGTCTCGCCCTTTATATATGGCGGCCGCTGCGTGCCCTTCTTTCCTGCCACCACCCAAAATCCACCCGAGTCGAGCTCAAGAAGCAGCGAGAGCGAGCGAGGAACAATGGAGTGCTCCCAAACCCTCAGTGCCGAGGCCAAGCCTTACGTCCCGCTCGCAACGTGCGTAGGCCCTCCTCCGGTGGCCAAACTTCCGTCGCCGGGCTTCTTCACGAAGCCGGTACCGTACCCGTACCTGGCTCCGCCTCCGCAGACGGGGTTCCTGAGCGGTTTCCCGGGCTGCTGGGGCATCCCGCTGGGCCCCGGCGGCGTGGGGATACAGGGCGCCTTCCCTCCCCCTGCCTGGGCGCCGCCCATGCCGCCGCCGCACGGAGCTATTGCCACGCCGGCGGGGACGCCCTGCACAATGGCGAAGGCTGCGTCGCAGGGCGGCGGCAAGCTGCCTTCGCGCTCCGTGCGCACCGGGCGTGTTCCCGGCGCCAGGCCGCCGCCGCCGCGTCTCGACGTGCCTCCGCGGCTGCCGCGGCCGGCGGCGGCGCGTCCGGGGGCTCCCACAGCATCCCGCGGCGCGAGGACCGCTGCTACCGGAGGCCACGGGGCCGCGAAGGAGGATCCGGCAGCCCGCGGCGCCAAGGCCCCTGCGGCCGGAGAGGAGGCGGCGGCAAACGAACCGTCCCCGCGGTCGGTACTCGTTGCCACGAGCCCGCCGATCTCGCCGACGACGTCCCTTCCGTCGTCGTACCCGCTGCCATGCCTGCCTCCGGCGACCGCGGCCCTAGCGCCACCAACGGAGGCGCCTCCCCACAACGCCGAGCACGGTGCATGTAGCATGCCTGCCGGATCACCGAAAATGAGGCGGCGTCGCGGGCCTCGTCGCGCTCAGCCGGCTCCCGGAGGCGACGTGCGGCGCGGCGTCAGAAAGCCTCGGCTGTTGTTCGACCTAGCTTCCAATCGCACCACTCTAATGATCCGCCACTTACCAAATGATTTCACGTGAGTCTGCTTTGTTTCATGTTTTCTCATCTCGGTCGTTCTAGCTTTGTTCTCCTTGATTTGTTTCACATTTTTATTTTTTTTGAATCGAGGCCACCCCTCCTATTTCCATTGCATTATTTTTGCTCCATTATCGAGTTTCAAGGTCGATGGAAATCAATTATGTGAAACCTTTTCGTGCAGGAAGATGCGGCTGATGGCCATCATCGATGAGCATTGCTTTATGGAGAACGAGAAGATCGCTCCTGGCGGGGTGAAGTCGGAATACGACTTCCTCTACGTGCCAATCGATTTCCGGTAACACCTCCCACGTTTTGCATTGCATACTAATCGATCTTCTCCGACTCTATTCCTCGAAGAAAAAAAATGCTGGGGATTCTGCTCTCCGATTCGTTACCTTGTTTGCCGCAATTGCCCAGGACCATGGCCAACAAGGGCTACGCGTTCGTGAACATGACATCGCCGGACGCGGCGCGCCGGCTGTGGGAGCACCTCCACGGTCACCGCTGGGAGGTCCGGCGCTGCGGCAAGACCTGCGCCGTCGACTACGGAGCCGTGCAGGTACGTCCGCACCCGCTGCCTTCGTCTCCGGTATCTAGCCCCGCCGCCGCCGCCGCCGCGCTTCGGGCTGACGGCTGGCTCGTCCCGCTGGATCTTGCAGGGGCTTGTCAGGTTGGTCGATCATTTCTCCTTGTCGTCCTTCGAGTGCGACAGCGAGGACCTCCTGCCAGTGCGGTTCGAGCCTCCGCGGGACGGCACCCGGTCGGCTCAGGGCATGGCGCATGTCGTCGGCGGCCTGCGACGCCGCTCGTGACGGCGAGTCTCCTCCTTGATCAGCTCGATGCAACCCCGGCCGCTCCGCCTCATCTTATCTTGCGTTCTATCCGTTCATGGGAGGAATGGATAGAACGGGAGATACGATCCGCCCGGCCGGTTGGATTATCTGAGCAATCTGCCTGTGTTTACTAGTTCAACTAGCTCGTTGTCGAAGCTCAAGTTGTCCCTGTTGTGTAATAGTACTATGCTTTGGCCGTGTTAGGCTGTGTTACGTGTTTCGTTGTGGATTGTGACCTGATGTTATGAGTGTTGCAAGCCTGTACGGGTAACATTAGCGACTCCTAGGCTCTCGGTAGCTTGATCTGATGTTGAGTAGTAGTGTGAGTTAGAAAACTTGCTGTTTCGCCTGTGCATGGGACTAATTGGAACATCATGTAATGCCGTTGGCCGATGATAGCAGATTCATGTTGATTTAGTCACAATGTCTCTTGTTTCATGTGGAAACTGATTGAGAGAGGTAGGACGGGAAAGTTTTCGATTTACACCGCTGAGCAAATTTAGCACCGTCCAATGCAGTCGTGAATATTCTTACTTTTAATCTTCAGAAGATCTTGCTAATTTAGGGTTGGCTCTGGTTGCTGAGAAGACATGTTTTTGGTCGTGCTAGTTCAATAATGGTGATCTGGTGTGATTCAGAATTATGGCTCATCTGAGGGATGATGATGGAACGATCATTTCATCAGAATTTCAGCAAAGCCTGAAAAGTTCGGCGCTTGGCACTTGGTCGATCATATGGTTTTCAGGAGTGTTACCTATTTTAACTGTCTAAAACTTGGGCTGTATGGGTTTGGGCTTAAGATCATATGGTTTTTCAAATGGGAAGGAAGGAATAGTTGAAATTTTGGTGATCAACTTTGTGTTTTGTCTGGGCATTAATAAATTTGCACATAAGATGAAATACTTTCAGCAAACAGTACTGTTTCAGAAATTTCCGTATTCTGCACGCCTGAACATCACTTATGATGATCAGCTGAGTGCAATCTATATTCTGTTGTCTTTGGTATTTGGCATTTCAACTTTTACCATGAGCCAGTCGGAAGAGGATTTTACTTTAGCACAAATCTGAAGCCATGTTTCCTCGAAAAGGTTATAAATTGAAACCACGGTATACATCTATATCTTTTGAACCATCTCGATTCAATTGTATTTAAATGTCTTTTTACTTTTCCAATGTGCATGCACATTTAATTTCCTGATTTATTTGTCTATCTATGGTGCATGCCCATTTAATTGCCTATTTTCTGTTTACTTTTTCAAGGTTTGGTGCATTAAAACGGTTGTTGCATGTTTGGTTGATTAACATCTTTAATTACTAATTAGACGTGCTAGGTTCATCGGCAATTACTGCTAATCCTTCTGAATAATCGTAGAAATGCAAAAAAAATTCGGATTGAGGTGGTATGTACATTTTGTTCGTTTCTTTTTCCCTCGCTGCAAAACTACACTTGGATGATGGCCATAATAATAAGCTTATAACTCCGGAGAAAATTCTTTGCACTGCTTATTGCTACCATACCATGAAAATTCTTGCAACAGTCATGTTACTCGTGATAGAGAGAGAAAAATCATGAAGTTCCTGCGATTATTAAATGACTAGCAGAAGGCACTCCAACGCACTCGGTTCGCAAAAAGTATGCAAGCGCCAGTCCCACAAAAGCGCCGTACCACCACCATACCGGTGGAGTTGGTGAGCCTTGTGCTGTGCCGTCTTGCTTGTTGCCATCTCGACGGGACGGCATGTGCCGATGAGGTGATGGATATATTGCCCTTGCCATTAATGGGATTTGATGTTGGCTGAAGGAAAACTGGGCAAGAAAAGTAGACCTGTGTATGTTTTCTCCAACGTCAGTCCAAAATCGATGGTTACGCAGAAAAAAATGAAAAATTCAGGCGCATGTTGTTTGTCATAAATAAAAAGATTTCTAGACGTGTTTCTTTCACTTGACCTTGTTCATTCTACGTCATCTGTTTCAATGGTCAGGACCTCTTTGGAATGCAGTTTTACTTCTTCAAAATACAGGAATATGAAAAGTAGAACTCAAATCCTATAGGAATTTAAAATGCAGAAAAATACAAATCATGTGTTTTGATGCTGCATGGGGAAGTCACAGGAATCCTACGACACAAAAGGGTAGGAAACATGAAGTTAGATCCCATTCTTATTTGCCTGTAAAATCCCCATGAAAGAGACTCTATTCCCAAGGTAAGAGATAGCATTGAATCCTTACTAACCTATCAACCCGGGCTCCCGCATGGGCTAGTTAGAATTAATATAACAGTTAGCTAATAATTATAATTATCTATCTCATACTCACTTTTATCTATTAAATATTCTAACATAATATTCTAAAAGGTACATGTTTATCACTATCTGGTTGCAATAGGTTTATTTAGTAATATTTTTTTACTTTGCGTCACACCTCCATATGTGTTTAATACGTATTAATTGAACCCTTTGTTTGAACTATACGAACGACATAAAAATTATTAATTTTATCTCTTCATGAATACATGGTGACACACTTCATGTGTAGTATTTTATATAAATAAAAGTTAGCTAATAATTATAACTATCTATCTCATACTCACTTTCACCTATTAAATATTCTACCATAATATTCTAAAAAATACATGTTTATTATTATGTGGTTGCAATAGGTTTATTTAGTAATATTTTTTTTACTTTACATCACACCTTCATATGTGTTTAATATGTATTTAATTGAACTCTTTGTTTGAACTATGTGCATGATATAAAAATTATAATTCTTATCTCTTCATGAATACATGGTGACACACTCATGGGTAGCATAAATAATAACATAAATAATATATTAATAATGATAGAAATAGTACTTTTGAATTTTATATTGGTGTAATTTAATATATATTTATAATAATATAATTTTTCAGATTTATGAGTTACTTTAACTTTTAATGATCACATAATTTGACTTATATGCAAGTTTATAGGTTGTTTGTATTGTTCTTATAATGGCATAGGTGAGTAATTGACATAAAATTAGGTACTTACTTTAGATTATTTTTTATAAAGGCAGAGGTGGATAATTTAATGAAAAAGATAATAGATCCAATATGTACTATAATTAGATTTGTTAGATTGATGGTGTGATATTTCTAAGTTTGTGAGAATTTCTCTAATTTTTAGAGTGTCTACCTAGAATTTGTGGTGGTTTTATACGGAGATTAAAAAAATCTCCAATTAATAATAGGAAGAACGTTTTCCTAGAAAAATCTCCTATGCAATTGAATCCTCTGTAATTCGTCTGCTTGTCTCCTCTAAATTAAATTTCACGCAATCTGCTATACTCCACGCGCGTACTACACCTCAACGGCTCAATCTAAAGTCTAGCCTCGTTATATCAATCGAATCAGCAGCAATGCAATGCAACTAGCCAGAGCAGATAGATCGCAGGGCATCGCAACTTCTGAAGGCTGCCGTAGTGGGTCCGCGGGGGAGCTGTTGCCGGCGTACCGCAGCCCATCTCGTGCCCTGTGCAGAACGCGACGTGCTGCTCCGCTGAGGTAGGATGATGCTTGCCATTATTGGGACGTGAAGGTCGGGACGTCGCGTGAAGAAGATCGGGGGAACCGCCCATCGCTTTCCCTTTTGTTTCTCGGTCTCTACCATGGCGTCGCCCTCCCCTCAACTCACTCCCCGTCCACTGCGAGTGCTCGCCTCCTGCGTTGCCGTCGCCCAACGTGGCCTTGTGCTCGAGGACCGTGGCTCCCTGGCTCGCTTGGCGACGTGTGTGGGTGTGACTGTGCGGGGCGTGCTCGGTGCACGGTGCACGGTGCTGCTCAGCTCCGGCCGGGACGTACCAAGGCCGCAGCCATCTATGGGCGCTAGCTGTGCTGTGCCTGGCGATGGCGCCGAGGCAAACAGTGGAACGCGTTGGGAAATGGCGACGGCTGATGACGTGCCGGTGGGAAGGTTCGCGCGCCTGCCCGGCGTGCAAATCGCACGGCATCATGCCGCTCCCACGCCAGTGATGGCGCAGAGGGAGGGACAGACGGCACTAGATCGGTGCTGCTGGCCTCCCGAGACTCCACCAGTCCACCTGCTACTACTGCAACGCAGGCTACTAGGCTGCTTCTAGGGCACCACGAGGGCACCAGTTCACCAAACCACTCGTCCACCCCTGTTCGTTTCATTTTTTTCCGAATAGTACTATTCGTTTCATCTTTGTCCTGGAGCAACTGAAGCACACATTTCTGCCAGCATTCGATCATTTCTTGAGTTAGAAATTTGAATGATGTACATGTGCAATGGTGGTTGAAGAGCATGGTCTAGAACTCTGGAACAAGGAACATTATTTCAAAAAAATTAAACACACTCTGAAGTCTGGAACAGGAAGCAGTGGCATTTGCGTAAATGACGAAAGAATAGACAGACAGGAAGTAGACATGCTGATGGTGGTCGTCATCGCCCTGGGGCATGGCCGCATGGGCGCGTGGCACGTGAGGCAACACTGGGGTTGGCCGTTGGCACACATGCATGTCAGTGACTTCAGCCTCCTGCTCTCGGCAGGTGAACGCCCATGCCCATCACAAAGGAAATCAAAATGGAGCCCGAATGCCAATTGCCGCGCGCGGGCCAGGCCGTTTTGTTTGGCCAGAAATGTGTGTGCGAGTTGCTGAACTTTTTGGCTCTTTTCCTTTGTGTCCAATACATTACTGCAGAGTCCAAACTGTTGACTCTTGCTGGAGGACATGAAATAACGGCTGGAACCTACTCCAATTATTATTTCTTCTGTTGACTCTTGCTGTTGATTCTTCCAGAGTCCAACCCGTTATTTCTTCTCTTAAAAAAGCTAAACTAAGATTCTGTTTTGATACAATTATTAAATAATTAAATTCACAACAAAAGTAATGAAGAATCGCTCTTTTGATTTCCTTTAATACCGGGAAGAAAATTATATCAATAAAGAGCTGATGCCGAATGCAATTAGTTATATGAGCTAAAATTTTCAAAAAAAAATAAAAATCAAAATGCCACTATCGTGAAATGAATTATAGAATTAGTAATTTATTAATATTACTTGGTACAAACTCATTATTTAGCTATTTTGTTTCCCAATTCGTGAAGAAACCAAGCTATTTTACTTATATTTTTAATAATGAATTTATTTTTATATTAATTATATTTGATATGGATAATTTTTAGATTATAATATAGATCATTAGATCATCATAAAATTTGAAGGTGTAAATTTATAGATCCTCTTGGGTAACTTGGTGCCTTCTTCTTTCGTACTCCCTTATTAAGATGACATAAATAGGTGCGGCATATTAAAGAATTCGACATTATCATGCATCTATGAATTTCAGGACCATATTTCGTCTTCCTCGTCCACTGATTTGTCGCACTTCGCTATATGAAACAATGCAAGCTCTAGAGTTCTTTAGATGAAGAAAAAAAACTATGTGTAGTGACTAGTGAGGTACACTGTTGCTCCGCCTGGTGCCTAGGCAGGGGCCTTTTTGAAACAGAGATGAAATTAAAAATAATTATTGGACAAAACAATATTCTAACTAAACGAAGCACGTCTTGTATAATTTCTAAAAGTATCAAACATGACGAAGTGAAATCTCGTTTCAGATGCATCGTCCATATATTTTTTTTATCTATTTCAAGGAGCCTTTGGGTAGTGGAAGTGCGGAAGTGGAACATGCTGATTTGCTGAAGATAGCTCGGGGTCCCTGCCTCTCAAGTTTCCGCAAACGGGGAACGCGTATTACGTAAACTTCAAGAGAAGGCGTCAATGATTGAACATAGAGGCGGGAGTCCAGCTCTATCTACCAGTTCCATACCTGTGGAGCACACCGCACGCGCGCCCGCGCCCTCCCTCCCCTCCCCTCCGCCCTCCACTCCGCTGCCGACCCCGGCCGGCGATGGCCACGGCCGCCACCGCCGCGACCGCGGCCTCTACGTCGCTCCGCCCTCCGTCTGCATCCCAGCGCCGCCTGGCGGTTAGACGCTTCACCCTGAGCATCCCGATTTTTTCCCCATCGAACTCGTGTGTACTCGTCGTCGGCGTCCTCTAATCATCCGCGCTTATTCAGCTGAGCCTGCCGCTTCGGTGGTGTTGGGGGATCCCGGTGCGGTCCGCCGTCGGCGGGGGGAATGCATTCCATGCGGAGCGGCGCAGGCGGTTCGTGTTCGGTCCTTATCTCTGCTTGTAGTTAAATTTACTTGTGGGCACTTGTGTGGCTGCTTCTGGAATAGAAATAACGTCCTTTTGCGCACTTGCACGATTTGGCCTGAATAATGTGATTGTTGGGGTCATCTCCTTAGCCTTGCTGTGGCATTGCTCAAATGCTGTGCGCGGGATTAAGAAATTTAGTGAATTGGGGAAATTTTTACAACTGAACAGTGAGCACGGAATGGACGTTGCAGTAGAACTGCTGTTGTGTTTTGTAGTTGCTCAACCCTTAAATGCGACTCTGGAATTGTAACTCGTCAAGCAGTAGCATGGCTATTGTTATTGTTAGAAAGTTTCGATATGAATGATAACTTTTGGGTGCTGAATTGTTGACGCAAATTTGTGACTAATGTTAGGTATGCCTTAATGTTAATACTACCCTGCAGTCATCAGGGTCTATCTTTCTATCTTGAACTTTGACATGGAAGTCAGTAGAGAATATTAAGATTCTTAATTAAACACTTATGATTTCATTAAACAGGAGCACTTTATTATGCGCAGCTGATAAAGCTCCTGAAGAATCCCTCAAGAAGACCATTGAAGTGGACAGGCTGATTGATATGCTGAGGGATGCAAATCCTAAAGAGGTAAATGTGATTTATATCTTCAGCCTGGCTTGTAATTAGATCACCGATTCACAGTACCCTTTTTCAACCATGATTGATGTCAATTCAGACCTCATCCTATAGATTTAATATAATTTGAAAACCACTAGTCTGTACTATGCTCTGTTTGAGTTGGCTTCCTGTGTTGCTTGCTCAAAATGTGCAGAGCCAAACTTAGTTTGATCAACTACTTGAAGTACAGAACTAGTTTACCATTGACTTATAAACTGTAGATTTCTTTTAGTCTTCTTTCTGTCCTTTTGTACATGCTTGTACAGTGTTTGAAGTTTGCCTAATCACATCACTAGATTAGACTAATTGTCCGTTATTTCTTTTTGACACAATGGGTTCAGCTGATTAAATTAATAATACACCTTTCTTGCTTGTAAACAGCTTGATCAAATTGTGGTTGAAAATATCCTGGCATTCGACGCTGGTTTCTGGGTTCGGCTGGCAGCTAGAATTGATCTCTGCAAATCGGATGATGATAAAGCATGGTTTCACATATGGATTCAATTTTGCTTCCTGTGGGTGCTATTTCTATCTCAATTAGTCTAACTTTGCAAATGACTTCTCTTTTTTGCCTTTACAGAAAGATTATGAAGAGTTGGCTGAAAATGTCATGAACATTGTTGACCGGCTTGTTCACAAGACTGATGTAAGAACAATGTTCCGTCATGCATAAGGGCTCATATAGTACCACTGACTATGTCTTGATGTGAAGCGAGGAAACATTGCATTTGTTTTGTTATTACAGATATATGTGTTGCATGCTGCTAATTTACCCTTATGTTATGCAGCAAAAGATTCAACAGTCAACTGATGTGCTGAAGGCAATCATTAGTCCTGCCATGCATGAAGGAGATGTGGAGTGGCCACCAAGAGATCCAGACACTCTAAAATTGATGGAGAAAGTAAGGCCACATCTCTTTCTATTTCTCTCTATTTCAGCTTCTCGGCCATGACTAGCACTTTGTCATAGTTTAATACATTCTTATCTGCAATAAATAAAAAATATGTGATTTGAAATTGTGGTGGTCAATGCGAAGATCCAAACATCTCTTCTTCCATAATTTCGATCAAAGTATGCTTTACACATGCTTGTTGTTGCCATTGTCTCTATTTTTCAACCCACATTTTTTTAGGGGCTTCAGAGATTCAATGGATTATTGGTTATTTTTCTGTGTCACATTGTTACCTAGAAATGCCATGTTGCCTTCTCTTTTCTTTTCCAGAGTTCTAATCTGATATTTTTACGCCATCCTGATATTTCCAGGAGATATCACGCCGAGAACAGGAAGGACAGCTCGATGAAGGATTTCTGTCAGAAGTTAGTGCTCAGTTGAGGCAAGTAAGTGTTATTTTCTGCTTTTTATGCTAGCAATTTGTGTGTCATTCCCAACATAAATTAAAATTTGTTTTTCTTGTGATCAGTATATGTTTACATGTGATTAGGCTAAACAAGATGGAGATAAGCCAGGGCTTCAAGCTATGCTGCAAAAGGTGTTGCAGTTGTATGCTTCCAAATCTCTCCAAAAACGTAGCTACGCATACAAAGGTAATTATTCTTTCCGCATGACTTTTATTCTATTCAAGTAGATTTTGATTACATTTTGATTTTGTTCCTGAGTACCTTTCCTCTTTTTTCAGGTGGACAAGTTGTAGTTCCTGAAAAGTTTCTTGAATCCGTAATACAGGGTCGGTATTGCCACACAGATATTATTTGACTCTCTCTTTTGCATCTACTAGCCATCATATCTGATCAGTACACATTGTGCAATGCAGCGCCTGAGAATGAGTGGAACAAGGTGTTGCTTGACGGACTTACTGTAGGAAAAGGAGATGTTTCACCGGATGATCTTTATGCTGTTATTAGCAAGAGAATTGAGCGAATCTTGATTCGCACGGTGAGATCCACAAACATCTTGTTTCTGCAGGTCAGCAGGGCTGTGTTGTCTCCTCATACTGAAAAACTTTCTTCCTTTCTCTGTGTTCGACAGGAAGGTGGTTCTTACCAGCAACGAATTCTTGTGGAGTATCTAAAAGAGATACAAGCTAGAGCAGAGGAAGTTGTCAAAGTGCTTCAAGGACCAACTATTTAAAATATGCTGATACGGCTTACACAGTACATGTTTTTTCCGTTTGATCATAGTCTGATGGGCCACTTGGCTCTGGCTGAATCTTGTTGATGGTGTTTGGCAGAGAACTAGGAGCAGGTATGTTTCTCCATTGTCCGCATACATTGAGAACCCAGAAGCTCTCTCTGCTCTCATTGTGTTAAACAGGTTTCATCTTCCAGTTTCAGATATACCTGTTACTCGAGCCGACCAGATCACATAAGGGGAGGGGAGTGCAGGAAATGCTGAAATGGATAGAAGAGATATAGAGCCAGGAGAAGTGCGCATTTACACCAAGTCGCCTGTGTTTTTTTTTTAGTGATCCCATTTGCAGTTTCTGAATTTAGCTTTCATCTCGAAGGCCTGGCTGGTTTAGCTGTCGGGATAATGTGATTTTGTGGGTCTTGTCTGGCTGAAAACTGCAATATACTACACAGATGGAGAAGTGGAAATCCTGATACCGAAGTTTGGTTCAACTCTGTTCAGGTCATTCGAAATTTTTTTTGTTTCAGTCGGAACTATTGGTGTCTAGTATCTCATTTTGAGCTACCTGAGGACAATATTGCAACCTGTCCTAGGAATACTGTGGATCAGGAATTTATGAACCAGAATATCATTTGTTCGCTGGATTTATATGGCCAACCTTCTTCTCTAGTGGCGCGTCCTCTAGAATCTGAAGGATTCATTCATGGACTCAAGCATGCTGGCTTGTACTACTTACGTCGCAGCTCACATACCGTCAGTCCCATACTGTAAAATTCGACACTACGATACTGATCATGATGTGTGCAGTAACATCGTCTGGTACTCTGGCCTCTGCTTGCCCACCGTATAGTATAGGTGCACCGAGCTGGAGAGGCAATCAGGTGGCGCGATGACAGACAGGATCGGCGACCGCCTCGGCTGTTGAGAAATCAGATCCTGGCACCGGGTACTGCTGCTCCCTCAGGCAAGTGGCCTACGACACGAACGGGATCAGGACCACGGTTCAAAAGGCATCCGCCAAAAAGCGTGTGCCGGAGATACGCAGCGGGTATCCTTCCAAAATCTATCGGGAGCGGCCAGGCGACTTTATTTTTTATCGAAACTGCGACAAGTATTTGACTTCTTGTCCTGTAAAACTTCGTAATGCATGTGCTGTATTCCGTACGGGTGTACCGTATCCAAGATAATGGACACGCGGGATATACACAAAGGAATACGAGAGCCCACACGGATCTCGAAGCCAACGGACGGGAGATATTTTGGCTGCGGCGACCATACAACCCAATCTCTGCTTGGCTCGAAGAGGAAGAGCTGTGAAACTCTGCCATGGCCAGGCGCCCAGGCAGTTCAATGATGGCTTCGGACCTCAGAGTTCACGGCCCACGGCAAACCCTGCAGCGTCAGGGAGGAAGGAGAGGGACCTTTCTGCCCTCGACTTTGGCACGATGCCATTGGCCCCATTCGCTAGTTGGAAGAGGGGGGGGTCAATTTTCTCAATGCTATAGGAAATTTAGCTCATCCTTTTAACGCTATTAGAATTTAGGCAATCCCTTTATTGCTACTGAAATTTTAATCTGATCTCTTCAATGTTATTCTGTGACTGCGCTGTTAGAAGTCTGTTAAATGAGGATGAAAAATATTATATTGCCCCTTAGATATCTGTTAATGGAATGTGATGGTCATAAATTAAAAATCATCTTTAATAAAAACAGGACACCTTGGCAGCTACGTGAGCACGCCTAGGTGGTCTGGTGGGACCGACGTGTAAGGTAAGATATGAACTACAGAAGAATTAAAAATTTGGTTCTTTCCGATAGTGAGGAGGTGATCGAACACGGTCCTCAACTTTCCAGGCAATGGATAAACCACCGAGCTACTCATCTTTGCTGCTTATACTCTCATTCATTTTTGTGTACAGTTTTCACTGGAAGATTATTCCTTAGCAGTAGCCCGGCCACCCGGCTCCTACCTCGGCCCTCGGGAGGGCTGTGCTCTGCGCGCGCCGCTTGGGTGGAGCCGTTCGCGGCTCGGCGGCTGGGGCGCTGGGCGGTGCGCCGCCGCGACGGTGCCTCAGTGGCCGCCTGCCGTGGGCGCCGATCCAGGAGGGAGGTCGACGGCGCTGCAGATCTCCGGCCGCCCGGTGCAGATCGACGTGCGGCGGCGTGGCGTGGGAGCGGGGTCGTCGCCGGGAGAGGACAGGTTGGAGATGAGATATGTCAGGTGCTGAGGATAAGATTTGGAGAGGGGGGTGTTCTCCTCGTAATATAACGGTGATGGTACATGAGGGATGAAAAATTAAAACTGATGGCATTGAAGGATGGTCTAATTTTTAATAGCATTGAGGGGATAGGTTAAATTTTCAGTGACATTGAAGGAATTTTCCGTTGGAAGAAGGAGGACACTCGTGCCCGCCCACCCACCCACCGCGTGCTGCATGCAACCATGCAACGTCACTTCGTTTCCTGTTTCTCTTTTTTTCTACTAACGTGCAGAAATTAAATCATGAAACGGGAGCAGCACGTTTCAAGTTTGAACGGTCGACCTCATGCCCGCTGTGCAGAGATTTCGGGTCAAGTGGCCATGGTTCCTTCGCAGGCAGGGTCAAGAAGTACACCCACCCTTCTCACCAATCGCTCCGTTCAGTGGATAATGATGAGAATCATTCAGATTCCAAGTCCGAAGGCATCCACGTAAATTACAAACACGGGTTCAGTTTTGGTTTTGTTAACATTCCTACATTCCTGGACGGCAGCGGCGACCAGCAGCAGGGATCAACTTTGGGGCCACGCACCACCCGGAGCCGGCAGCGCCGTCATGCTCGTGCACCCTCCTTATTACGAAACAAGAAGTACATAATTAGTGATCAATTAGGAATATTCTTACATAATACGATAATTTAAAACTCTCACCGCAGTTAGATGACTTATTCAGCACTGACGATATGCTCATTGGAATTCAATGACATATTTGGAGACATGAACTTGTCTCCCTAATCCCCGAAAAATTTATATTTATAAGCCATAATCATATATTATTATATTATGTGGTACATATTGTCACAAGTATTATAAGATATATGATACTTGATCCATAAAGTATGGATACATACAATCTATGAGTTAAATCTTTCATGATTTACACACTATAGATTATACTACGGGAACAATCGTAATGGAGGAAGAAATTTGTTTAGTGAAAAAATTGCACCACTAAAATAACACTTAGGAAAATTAAATATTTCAAACTCTCTGTATAGAGTAAAGGAAATGTTACAATTTTTGTTGATCGCAATGCTACGATTGTGGGTTCAAGGTCGAGCCACATTAATTATCCCTATGGTACTAACCTACTAATCGAAGATGCACTCATGTATCCCGACTGAACTCGTACCCTATTGGGTTATAAAGATATCCGTCATAATGGTTTCCAAATCGAAACACATAATGACAACAAAGATGAATATCTATTCATCATCAAAACTGGCGGATATGCCAAGCAATTGCTTGAGAAAATTCCTTAACTATCAACCGGATTGTATTTTATATACATCAAACCCGTACAACATGTTGCATATAAGATAATTTTTCAAAATCTTGATGTCTTCAAGACTTGGCAAGATCGCCTAGTTCATCCTGGAACGGGGATGATGCGAAAAATTATCTGCAATTCAATTGGTCGTCACATGAATTCTTAAATTTCCCAAACATTCAGATTTTGTGAGCACCGATGCCACTGGAAAATTAATCTTAAATACCTCTTATCTTAAGATAAAGGTTGAACCACTAACATTACTTGAACGTATTCAAGAAGATATTTGTGGTTCTATTCATCCATTAACTGGGTCATGTAGGTACTTCACAAGGTTCATTGCTCAAATTATCAAATTAAGAGCATATTATCCGGATAAATCAATTAAATCCATCAGAATGTATAATGCCATTGAGTTTTCCTCAAAAGCCTTCAATAACTATTGTATGTCTCTATGCATTATTGTGGAACATTCTGTACTTTATCTACATATACAAAATGGATTAGCCGAATCTCTTATCAAGAGAGTTAAATTAATTACAAGATCATTATTACATAATTGCAAATTACCAACATCTTGTTGGCATCATATGGTCGTACACGCCGTAAACTTAATTCAGATTCATCAAACTGCAATCATACGGTGCCCTCGTTGCAGTAAGTATGTGGAATCATGGCATCAGCCAAATATTTCTCATCTGCGTGTCGGTTATGTTTTGTATATACCGATATCACCACCACAGCATACATCAAAGGGCATTGAGGATTTTTCACACCCGGTTTAAGGACAAAACCGAATGCATAACTATATGTATGCCAGGATCAAGTTCAATACATATAGTGACATCATCAGTGAATAACAACAACAGTATCACGTAAAGAAACATAAATAAGGACTTACAAGACTATCAGAGATATGCGTTTATCATGGAAACGAAGGCTCCAAACTTCACAGGCAAACGACTGGGGGTTGTGTACGTCTAGAACTCTTCATCATCTTCAGTAGACTTCATACCTTTTTCTTCTGAGCGGCAGTTAGCAAGGGTGAGTACACTTATGGTTGGTACTCAGCAAGGCCACAAGATATAGCCAGAATAACGATTTAAATCCATCTTTAAGTTTATTAATCATGTGAGGGTTCAGGCCGCTCTTGACCGTGAGCACGGCTGATATATCAGTTTTAGACACTCTGCAGAGGTTGTACACTTTCACCACAAGTCGCGTAAAATTTTCAAAAGAACTTTGGACCCAACCATGCTGTGCTAGCTAGGCACAATACCACACTTCCGAGGTGTGATTGCATAGGGACGCTACGAGGCCTTTACGAAGATTCCCTAATAAAAAGTAGTCCGCTAGAGTTTCGGTAGCGGCGTGAACCATAACCCTCCCTAATGGTCAGCACCTTAGCGAAGGCTGCTACCCCAAGAGGACCGGGCTATACCCCAATCACCGACCCCCTCCTTGCCCTTTTGGTAAGACTACTTCAAACTAGAGTCTCTAATTATTTAGCCAAGACCAGAGCCATATGGTCCTCGTGGTTGTACTGTTTTCCTAGGTGGTTCCCCACGTTCCAATTAATACATGCTATTCTTATAAATAAGAATAGATAGAAGGATGGTTAGGGTCACTTGCCTTTTTCAAAGAAAAAGCTACTCTTACTGTTCTTCAGCTCTTGCTTACTTGGAAACCTTGATCTTCAAGCTTCAACAACGATCATTCTACTCGAAGCAAACATCGAGCACAAACATACAAAACAACAAACAAGTACAACTAAGAATAATACACCAATCACAAAACAAAAGCTTTTAAAAGAGCGTGCTAAAGGATAAGGCTCGCTGCTATGGTTACAAGAGCACAAGAAACACACAAAACGGAGCTAGAGTTGAAAAGACACTACTATCAAAAAATTGGTATTATAAAAGAAATAAAAGAACTATTAGCTTTATTTATTTTATTTGGAAAACAAATGTAAAAGATATTCAAAACAAAATAAACTTGATTATAATTGACTTATATTATATTTTTATTTATAAAAGCGGAGTAGAACTTAGTCATATTTTATTTATAACTGTCTATGTACAAATTACACTAACTAATAATTAATTAGAAAGAAACTTGTGAGAGCATCTAAACGCATAACTTTATATTCGGTGTTCAACTAAACAAATTATATTTAGAACACATTAGAGTTGATATTAATTGAATTGACATTAGTTATGAAAACTGGAGGTAAAGACCTAGGTAGATTTTAATTAGAAAAACTAGGTGAGAGAACTTTAATCAAATTAAATCTATTTTTAAATAAAAGACAGAAACTAAGGCATAACGACACGACTAAATGGTAGCTTAGGGTTTTAGAAGACTTAACGCAACAAGAACGAGTCGAAACGGAGCTAAAAGGACGAAGGTAGGGCTAAAACAAGGCTCCAGGGATTTATCTGCGAAGAAACTGAACTTCCAGGAGCTAAATTGAAGAAAACCAAGGGCTAGAACCTAATTAAACCTACAACGCAGGGTTGGGGTGCAAAACTGGAGGTCCTGGACAGCGGGTACTAATTCTGGAAAGGTCAGGGGTCGGGACAGAAAAGAAAGGGCTCAACTCTAATTATTTTTCTACTGATCTGGACTGCGGGTTGATTTCTGAAAAACCTAGGGGCTTTTCTGCAAAGGTTCCGGGGTCGGCTAGGTTTTGGCTCAGTCGGGCGGATTTGGTCCATTGGATCAAGATCGGACGGCAGGTTGTGGGTCGGGCGAATCGGGTCGACTCGGCAGAGTAAGGGTCGGGCAATTACGCGGCTCAGCGGAGTAAGGGTCGGGCGTGGCTTGGCGGCTCGTGCGCGGCTCAGATCTGTTCTGGCCGTTAGATCTAGATCGGGTGGCAGGACGAGGGTCGGGCGAATCGGACGCGGCTCGGGTCGACTCGCAGAGTTAGGGTCGGGCGAATCGGGTCGACTCGGCAGAGTAAGGGTCGGGCGATTACGCGGCTCAGCTGAGTAAGGGTCGGGCGTGGCTTGGCGGCTCGTGCGCGGCTCAGATCTGTTCTGGCCGTTAGATCTAGATCGGGTGGCAGTACGAGGGTCGGGCGAATCGGACGCGGCTCGGGTCGACTCGCAGAGTTAGGGTCGGGCGAATCGGTAAGCGGCGCTGGGCGCGGCGGCGCCTCGCCGGTGTACACCGGAATCGGTGCTCCGGGGCACGGATTGGCACGGGAAAGAGCCGAGGAGCGAGAGTGGGCGACGGGGAACTCTCCTAGGGGCTCGGACGGCTGTGTGGCGGCCGAAAGCATACTCACCACGGCGGCGGGCGGAGCAAGAGCTCTAGCGAGCAATTGCCGGGGCAAGAGAGCGAGAGGGAGGGGAAAAACGAGAGCGGCGTGGTGCTTACTTCCTTGCGAGAGTCTTGCGGGGTCTGAAGACGACAGACTCGAGGGGAAACGGCGGGTCGACGTCGCGGCGGCGACGACGGGCTCGGGCTTAGGAAAAATAGCGGCGCAGAGCGGCGGGGTAGTCGGGCGTGCAGTGAAATCGGAGTGGAAGGGGAGCGCTGGCGCCCGGGCTTGGGTTTTATAGGGCGAGGGAAGGAGGCGAAGCGGCCCAGGAAAGGAAGGCGGCGGCTCACGCGGCTGCCGGAGATGGCGGTCGTGATTGCCGCGGGCGTAATGGGGGCTGGTCGTCCGAGGGGCTTGTGCCGCGGCCATTAAGGCAGGCAAGCATCGCAGGAAAGGAAGGAGAAGACGCGGGTGACGGGCGCGGGGGCGAACTGGATTCGGGGTGAGGAAGAAAAGGAAATGGGAGGGAGGCGCGGACGACGGGCGACGGCAACGAGCGCGGGCGCGTCTGGTGTCGCGGCAGGAAAGGAAAGAGAGAGGAGTGTGAGGAAGAAGAAAGGAAGGTGGGGCGGGCGCGGGCGGCGAGATTTGCGGCGAGGTCTGGGTGGGAGAAAGGAAAGCACCGGTGACGCAAGAAAGAAGGTGGGAGCGGGAGGAAGAAGATGCCGCTGACAGGTGGACCCGACGCGTCGGTGAGAGAGAAGGGTGAGCAGTGGTGAGAGGGGAGGCAGCGGGTTGGGCCCGGCTGGGCCTTTTGGGCCGCGGGGAGAGAAAAGAGAGAGAGGAGAGGAGGAGGTTTTGGGCCGGGCTGGAAGGAGAGAAAGAGAGAGAGAAAGATGGGGTGGGCCAAAAGAGATAAGGAAGAGAAAAAAAATATTTTAGGGTAGTTTTTTGGGAATTTTTATTTTACAAACTCATACGCGCAAACAAAAAAAAACCAATGCAACGACATGAATGCAACATACATAAAACCATTTTATTTAATTCTGAAAGACAATTATTTATTTTTTTCCTATACTAAATTCCCAGTAAAGAAAATAAATTATTGAAATTTTTATATAATTATGAGAAAATATATGCTTTATTATTATTATTTTTCCTAATCACATCCTAAAATTCAACAATTTCAGGGTGTGACGGGATTCATATAAGACGGGGAGAAGTATGGCCACAAGCTAGAAATATAGCTTATTACAAGCATGCGCGGAAAAAGGGGGAGATATCCTCCAAGATAGTAAATGCAAATTAATATCATAAATGTTATTAGACACTTTATGGATTTATTCAAATCCAAAGCATATGAATGTTCAACATTCAAAAGCCGAGTACATGTGCACATAAATTCAAGCACTGGGTCAAAGAACGTCCTAATTCTATTGTCGTGGGAAATGATATAGAATTCAAAAGGGTTAATTTCTCACAAGATATATTGATTGTAATCAATCAATCATATTAAGACTACAAATTTATCGATATGTACTCCTATTTAAAAATTGTTATACACCTTCAACTAAATCCAGACCAAAAGTCCTAGGCAGAGTGTTAACAAACACTCAAATTGGGTCAAATCAAAGGTGAAAATTAAGCAGAACTGCACTCATTTTCAACTGAGAAGTATTACCTACTTCTCATAATACCTTTCTTTAAAAAGCAAGGTGGTGAGATAGTAAGAGCTTGTAGCATATGGTTTCACGCAGAGATCGATCAACATACCCCTTCATATGTGTGAGAATTATGTTCCCATATTTAATTATTGGCGGAGCAATTGAATTTGATATATTTGGATTCATATGTCCCCAGAGAACTTTATATGCTGAATCCAAAAGAAAAATCACAACATCATTGTGTACAAGTCACTATATTACTCGAGACAGTCAAGTTGATTGTGGTACAACTGACTATATGAGTATCTCCCATAAAAGGATTACTCACTATGATCGCATATGTGTGTTCATAAATAAATTCTAAAATAGAATTTTCATCATCTCAACACACAAACAATAAGCAATCATTTATAACGGCATTCGAGATGAAAATTGGGTAAACACAATGGATGTTTAAGTCTCCGACTAAACACACTTATATAAGTGATATTGTGCATGAATATTCAGATAATATTAGACAATCATATCCATCAACATTTTGTCTATTCAATCCCTAATAGAAAATGGATCAATATCCATTTAGACCCTGGGACGAGGTACTTAGTGCCAAAATATGCTTTTGTATCCTACAAATTGCAATAGACCTGATATTGCTTTTGTAGATACCTTGTTAGCTCAAATTTGCGCAACTCCAACAATGCCATACAGGTCGGAGTCAAATCAGTTATCCACAGATATCTAAATAGCACTAAAGATCTTGATTTATTATCAAATCAGAACATGATAAAAGCTGAATATTGAGATAGTGGCTAACTAATCCATATATTGCTAGAATATAATCTAATACCAAAGTACTAAAGTTTCATATGAATCATTAAATGGATTCTAATGAAAAACTTTAGCATATCATTCTGAAACATCAATATAAGACTTCTCTGTATGATAAAATTATGAATCCATTAAATCATTAAATGCTTGCATTGCGTAAATGAATGCAGCTTATATAAAGAGGAGTATCACAAAACACATTGCTCCTAAATTATTCTATCCTCATGCATTAAACAAAAATGTAGAGATAGAAATCTTGCAAACTAAGTCAAGTGATAATCTTGTAGATTTATTCACTAAGTCCTTACCTACATTATTATTCCAGAAATATATTTTCGGAATTGGTATGAGACGATTTAAATATTTGCAAGTATCAGGGGGAGTAAACCCTTGATATAACATACTTATAATCTTCCGATTATATAAGTTGCACTCTTTTCCTAATGAGTTTTCCTATCAAGGTTTTTCTCATACATAGATTTTTAATGAGGCAATACTTTATGTCATATCCCTAATTTTTCCCACCGGAATTTTTAAAGAGGTATCGAAACATATCGCATATATCATATCTTCTATTTTCTCTACAGAGTTTTTAAGAAGATATTCAAGATATTATATCTCCTCATATTTTTCTCATCGGGTTTTTTGGGAGATTACTTCAAACATGATCCGCGAATCATACTATTAGTTTTCAAACTTGTTTATAAATTTTTCTCTCAAGTTTTTTCTCATATAAAATTTGCAATCAACAATATGCCATATCATTTTCTTCTTATATTTTTCCACTAGGTTTTAAGGAGTTTTAATGGCATCTCAACTCACAAGATGGTTTCTCCTCAAGACTTTTTCCATTGGATTTTTAGAGGACTTTTTCCACATGATGATCAACCAACGGATGGGGATTACATGAAGCTAATTGATCAAGGAGGAGTGCTATGAAACAAGAAGTACACAATTAGTGATCAATTAAGAATATTCTTATATGTAAATATGTAATTATAGATAATTATAATAAAGGGATCCCACCTCCCGAAGGGTGTCTCTAAGAGGCCAACTCCAAAAGATATCATGCCCTTTGAGCTTATATATATATAATCTATACCATCAATAAAAATTACTTGACAACTTTTATAACGCTTATCAATTTCATTCTCTCTTCTATTTTTACTTGCAACACTCCTCTCACAGCACGAGCTGACTTTTTGGACGGGCCTCGTGCCAGCGACGGCGAGACCGGCCGTAGAGGACGACGGCCTTGTGCGGTCGTGCCGTGCGGCGATCCTGCGACCGCCGTACGCGGCACGTCAGGCCCAAACGCGACCAGATTAGATGGGAGTCGCGCGGTTCTTGTCGGTCCTTGCCTCTCCCTTTTGCCGGTTTTGTCCGCCCCGGAGCGGGCGCGCACGTCGCTGTCTCGCCCGTGCGCCGCCCACTGCCCAGGGCCGCCCGAGCCGCGGAGCCCGCCTTTGTCTGCGCTGCGGCCGTGTTGCGGCGTGCCCCTCGCCGACAGCGGCTCGGCTGGATCATGGTGGAGTTCGATCCGGCTCCCCAGTGGCCCAGTCCTCGCAGCTGATCTATTCTTCGGTGATTTCTTTCAAAAAAAAACGATCTATTCTTCGGTGATTTCGCGGGTTGGATCCAAAACTTAACTAGAAAAACATCACAATTTCATGGCTTTCGAAAGTTCCTAGCTACAGAATTCTCTCTTTTACAAGTTACACCTTTAGAGGAAGTTTGTTTAAATCATCACGTAGCGCTCGATCTCTCCTTCATTATATGATCTCCGTCGAAAGGGTACTTTTCGAGAAGATGCAAAAGATACGGCAAGACCTGACCTGGTGCTGCCATCTCGCTGGATCCTGCCGAGCTAGGGCCAAAGATTGATGGTGCTGGAGATAAGGCAGGTTCAGAGCCTGCCAGGCAGCACGCTGCACCATTCCAGCGCGGCGGAGAACCTGCCGCCCCGGGTCAAGGACGCTGCCGCGGCAGAATGAAGCCCGCGTCGCCTGCTCCTGCACTGCACTCTCCTTTCATTCGCCCCCAGCGCTGCTTGCAGGCACTTCAGCAAGCATTTGGCACTGCCGCAGGGGGGGTACTGCAGGCTACCGCCCCTTCAATCCGGGAGTGCATTTTCATCTCGCAGTAAATGCTCATGTGAACTTTTCAAAAAAAAAATAAATGCTCATGTGTTTTACTACTTTGGCAAAAAAAAATGCTACTACTTTGGCAAAAAAAAAGTATTTTTAGTCAGAGAAAATGAAAATCTGTCACCTGTGGAGGTTTCTTATATCCGAATCAAGGAAAGGAAAAAAGAGGAGCCAAATAGAGAAATGTCAGAACGAAATTTGGATTGGACCGTATCAATCCGATCGGTCTCCATCCCGATCCGTAAACTAATCGAGTACTGAAGTGAACCACTCCTACTGACGAGAGGGATAGCTGGTGCAGTGTCCTCATGATTACTCGCTGCGGCTCTATCTTGGGGGTCTGTCACTCCGTCCTCGATTATTTGGTTCCTTCCCAATGCGTTGAGAAACAGTGAACGGCTTCACATGCCCCAGGGCAAAAGATGCTCTACTATAGTAGACATATAGATGTAATTACACACGAGCAGATGTGACTAGCAGATGTAGAAACAGGAACGTAGGTGTCACTAGTTTTTTGTTTGTTTTCCTTTTATAACTTAGATGTCACTGCTTTGATTCAACGAGCAAACACGCCTCTGAGTCTATGGCCATCAATTGCCAAACGAACCTTATCAAAAAAAAAACACAGAAACAAGAGTTTCTCCCTTCATTCATTCTCAGTCCATTCTCTTTTAATAGTTCTATTTTAAAGTCTAAAATTTTATCATTTAATAGTTCTATTTTGAGTTGCCATCTCGAATATCTTGAAAAAAATAGTACTTGTATATAATCACACCAATATCGAAGAGTACTCGCGAAAAAATATTTCAACCAACGAAAGATTACATGACGATATGAGGCTATCACTAAAATATACCCGCTCTGTTCAAAAAAGAGTCTTTTATGTTTTACAAAATAAAACTATTTTAGGTTTGATCAAAACTATAAATAAAAGTATAAATACTTATGACACAAAATAGATAGATTATGTATTAAAAATTCAAAATTATATGATTCAGGGTAAATCTAAATATAATATTTATTTTGATGAAAAAGGAGCACATATTTCAGAAACGACCGGGAAATCATGGAAAATGTCTAGGGAAACCGAAAAAAAATGGCTAGGGTAGCATCAATCCTGGCTCCTGCCACTTAGAAATAGAGTTGTGTTCACGTTCAAAAGAAGCAAATATTGTTGTCATATCTCTAACTGTGGTCTTATCCAGCTCACACGAACAGTAATTGCTTCATGCTTGACTACTAAATCTAGCTATGCCAGTACAACGTGCTGGAATCAATTTCAGTCAAATGTACTAGAGGGGAGCATGTTTACAAAATCTAGCCACTAGCTAGCTAGGGTGGAATCTTCTGCGGGCCCGTTGTCTCGTTGCTCCGGTGATTCAAGTTGAGAGAGAGGGAGCATCCAAGCAAATCTTGTGCATTAAATGAAGCGGCCGGATGTGTAATCAGCCTGCTGTTCCCTGACCCGAGAAATACCCGTTTTTCAAATTCATGTTCCATATCGACGGTGGATCGCATCGGTAGCCCAAGATCTGTACGAGATTTGAACGGTTGTGTGGGATGTTTCAAGGATTTTTATCTAAACTACCAGAGACAAATACCCCATGTGTTCTGTACCTATTTAAACATGACTCGTTTATATCCTGTCGTTTCGTAAACATTCTCCCCTTTTGTTTTTTCTGAAGCCAGGTACTAGAGTAAATTACAGCCAAAGATTATCTAGAGCAGCACTGGAAGTCCTTTCTTTTTTGTACAACTGCACTGCTAATGCAGTTCCGGCTTCCGGTTTGGTTCCTGCTGCGTCCACATGAAATAGCAGCAGGTGCAAAATCTCCGGCCTCAGCCCTAGCCCTTACACCCCGTTTGGGCCCACAGTCAGCGTCAGGCTCCTCCACCCAAGTCCCTTTCGCGGCCTCCGCTGCCTTTATAACCCGGCCGCCCCGGGTGCTCACGACGGCACGCTCTCCTTCTCTCCAGTAGTCTCCAGTCCTGATCTCCTCCCAGAAAAATTCCCCCAAGCGAAGGGAGCAACCATGGCCGCTTCACAGTCTCGATGCCTAGACGCTTCGGCGAAGCCGTACGTGTGGAAGGGAGCCGTCGCCCCGCCGCCGGCCACGCCGCAGCTCTACATGGGGCCTCCTGCAGCGGCCCTGCCGCCGGCGGGCTTCTACTACCCGCGGCCGGTCCTGGTCGCGCCTCCGGCGCCGGGGTTCCCACCAGGCGCCTCCCTGGGCTGCTGGGGGTTGCCGCAGGGCCCCTACGTGGGGGTGCCGGCCGCGTTGCCATCCCCTGGCTGGGCGCCGCTCGCGATGGGTGCCCCGCAGCCACAGCTGCCGGCCGCGACGGCGACCCCGCGGGGCGGCCGTGGCCGATCGTCACGCTGCGCGCGCGCTGGGCGTGCTCCCGGACCCGGAGCGAGGCCGCTGCCCCGGCTCGACGTGCCGCCCCGGATGATGCAGCGAGCGGCGGGTCGGGCGGCACCCTCGTCGTCCCGCGGCGCTAAGGTGGAGCCGGGGAACGACCACCCTTCTCCCCGCTCCGTGCTCGTCCAAACGAGTCCGCCCGACACGCCGCCGGCGCTTCCTACATCCTTCCCGTACCCGGAGGTGGGATCTGCTGCGCCCGCCGCCGGAAGTCAGCCCGACGTCCCGCCGCGGAGGAGGCGGCTCGAACGCGCGCCGCGTCGTTTCCGTCAGGCTGCCGGTGTCACCGTGCGCCGCAGCGACCCCAAGCCACGCCGCCTTTTCGACCCTTCTTCAAGGAGCACCACGTTAATGATTCGTAACATCCCAAACGATTTTAGGTGAGCCTGCTAATTTTTTCTCCTCTCGTTTTGGTTGAAACTTTGATTTGTTCCATCGATCCAAGGGTTCCAATCGTTTCCACGCAGGAGAACGAGGTTGATGCAGATCATTGATCAGCACTGCTCGATTGAGAACGCCAAGATCACATCTGGCGGCGTGAAGTCTGAATACGACTTCCTCTACCTTCCTATTGACTTCCGGTATGATCTCCTCTGGCTAGTCAAGCACTCGAGCTTCTTCTTGTTTAGGGTTCTTTTGGTGATCCATCCGTGACCTTTGCTTGTTTCTGTGTTGCCAGCACCGGGGCAAACAAGGGCTATGCCTTTGTTAACCTGACGACGCCGGAGGCAGCGCGGCGGCTCCACGACCACCTGCACGGGCACTGCTGGAGGGTGAACGGCTCGGGCAAGACCTGCGAGGTCAACCACGGCGACATAGAGGTAGGCGTTGGTCGTCGTCCGCTAGCCTCCGGCTCTTCGCATGCGCCGCCCAGTGCTTGCTCGGCTTACGTTTTCGTTTCTGTTCGCCCCCATGGAACTGCAGGGATTGGAGAAGCTGGTGAAGCACTTCTCGGAGTCGCGCTTTGACTGCGGCGACGAGGAGTTCTTGCCCGTCTGGTTCGAGCCGGCTCGCGACGGCACCCGGACGACCTTGCCGCATCTCGTCGGCCGCATACTACGCCGCTCGTGATGGCAACACTACTGAACGCCGCCGGCCGCTTTATCTTGCGTTCTATCGGTTCATGGCTTCGTTGGAGGAATCGGATAGAATGGGAGATAGGATCTGCCCGGCTGATCTGGTTACCTGGCAAGAGTACCTGTGTGTTTTCCTTTCATTTGCTCGTGTGTTTCTGTGTTGAGACTAGCTTAGCTTTACCTGTTGTGTATCATGTTTGGGCCGTGTCAGTTAATGGTACTACTCTGTGAGATTAAAGTAGTAGTAGATGTTCAGAGTGTTGTAAGCTTGAACGGGTAACATTAGCGGCACTAGACACTCGGAATTGTACGATGAGTTACTATTGTGCTTGCTCATGGAAATAATTTGGAAGTCTTCTATGCGTACTCTGATGGTGATGGCGTGATGCACATTTTGATGTATCGAGTTATGTTGTAGTGGCATGCACACTTATTTGAAGGATTTTAGGACTACATTGGTGAGCAAATTTAGGATTAGTAAACTACTTGGATTAGTTTTAATAGCATCCACTGTTATTGGAGTAGCAATTTAGCATGCAGAGTGGCTGCCCATAACAGTATTAATGAGTCCTAGCAAGGCACATCACTTTTTTATTTGGCTTGAATCTTCGAACAAACTGATCATATTTTGTTGAACTTATAGGCAATATTTGCCTGCATATTTTGTTGAACTTGCAGGCAATATCGTCTTAGAAGCGAGCGTGTTGTGTTCGCAGTGTTCTAAACATGGATCTGTATGCGTAGATTTATGCATGTGAAAATGATGCGAGCGAATTGATTTGAATGTAGAGTTACTTTATGCTACGGTTCATGATTTTTAGGTATTTTGCAGGTAACCATGCATGATAATCACTGATAAAATACTGTTTATCACTAGGCGCAGCATTGGGCTACACTGAAGAAATCTTTGCCTGAAAATTTCAGAAAAATCCGGAGAAATGACAAAGCGTCGCAACTTTTGAACAGGCCGGAAGTACAAGAGTTGTTGCGGCTTGGTGCTCCGTGCTCGTGAGGGACGGGCATACGCAGCTCTGACGATCGAGCATGCTATGCTTGCGTTGCGCTTGCCATTAATGGGATGTGAAGTTGGGCAAGACGACACAGTCCTTTTCGCTTTCCTCCATGGCTCCATCTCTATCAATCAGCCACTCAGGACGGTTTTTTTTTGAAAAGAGCTCAGCCGATTGCCTCTCCTCTCTACGTCCACGCCATCTCTCTCTCTGGTCTCTGCAAATGCCCGTCTCTTCAATCCCCGTCGCCCAATGCAGCAACGCTGTGTCGAGGACAATGGCAATGGCCTGCTCCGCGAACATGACTGCAGCCCCGTTGCCCCTGCCGGAGGCCAGCTGCAGCAGCCAGAGCCATCGGCCATCCAATGACCCAACCCCTAGGCGTACGTATGGGGCATGCTGGCTAGGTGTATGGCAACCTCGCGAGCCAAAGCATTGGGAATTCGCGAAGGTCCAGGGGCACGCGCTGCAACCACGCGATTGCACCTGCCGCAGCTGCTGTCGCCTGCCACCACACCATGCCTCGCTATGCTGGGACTTGCATGCTGGAGGCCGGGTAGCTCCTCCATATGCTGGTACTACTGTCTGGGGACTAGGCAGGCAGCCCAGCCTGCTCTCTGGACTCCAGATGTACTAGCTGCTTCTTCTTTGTCCCGGAGCAATTGAATGGCAGCAGTGCAGCACACTGACGAGGTAGGAGGTACAATGGTCCATTTGGTTCCACGGTTTAAAGTTTAGTCCCGTCACATCAAATATTCCGATGTTTATTAGGACTGTTAAACATAGATTAATGATAAAATCCATTCCTAAGCCCGAGCTATTTCGCGAGACGAATCTATTCGGTCTATTTTTCCATAATTAGTCAATGTGATGCTACAGTAAATATATGCTAATTATGGATTAATGAGGCTTAATAGTTTCATCTCGCGAAATAGTCTAATGATTCTGGACTTAGTTTTACAAGCAGCTTATATTTAATTCTTTTAAATAGTCTAAAAATATTTAATGTGACGGACTAAACTTTAGCTCCTAGGATCCAAACAAGCCCAATGGTACATGTCAATGTGTCATATAGTACATGTCACGAGTATTGTTACTACTCCAGTACTACGTAGTAGTGAGTATATAGAAGAGCTATAAAACAATAACAACATAGCTTTTTGTCCCAAGCAAGTTGGGGTAGGCTAGAGATGAAACCTATAAAAAAATAAAGATCACGGATCTTCAGGTACGTGGATGACGAGTCTCCAAGCGCTCCTATCCAAAGCTACCTCTTTGGAGATACTCCACTCCTTAAGGTCTCTCTTCACCGACTCATCCCAAGTCAGTTTAGGTCTACTTCTACCTCGCTTTACATTTTCGGCCTGCTTTAGAACCCCACTACGCACCGGCGCCTCAGGGATCTCCGTTGGACATGTCCAAACCATCTCAATCGATGTTGGGTAAGTTTCTCCTCAATTGTTGCCACTCCGACTCTATCCCGAATAACTTCGTTCCGGACTCTATCCCTTCATGTGTGCCCGCAAAACCACCGCAACATCCGCATCTCTACTACACTCACTCAGTTGTTGGATATGTCGTCTTTTTGTAGGCCAACATTCATCACCGTATAACATCGCCGGACGAATCGTTGTCCTATAGAACTTACCTTTTAACTTTTGTGGCACCCTTTTGTCTCATAGGACGCCAGAAGCTTGACGCCACTTCAACCAGGCAGCTGGGATTCTATATCTAACATCTTCATCAATGTCGCCATCTTTTTGAAGCATCGATCCTAAATACTGAAAAATATCCTTCTAGGCCACCACTTGCCCATCGAGACTAACATCTCCATCCTCCTGCCTAGTCGCGCTGAAATCGCACATCATGTACTCAGTCTTGGTCCTACTGAGTCTGAACCCTTTCGACTCTAACGTGCGTCTCCACGGCTCTAACTTCCTATTAACCCCTTCTCTACTCTCGTCAACCAGCACCACATCATCAGCAAAGAGTATACACCAAGAGATATCATCTTGTATCATCAGCAAAGAGCATACACCAAGAGATATCATCTTGTATGTCCCTTGTGACCTCATCCATCACCAAGACAAATAAATAAGGACTCAATGCTGACCTCTGACGTAGGTCTATGTTAATAGGAAAGTCAATGGTGTCACCATCACATGTCCGGGCAAACGTCATCGTATCCTTATACATATCCTTGATGAGGGTAATGTACTTAGTTGGGACTTTGTGCTTCTCCAAGGCCCACCACATGATATTTCTTGGTATTTTATCATACACCTTCTCAAGGTCAATAAAGACCATATGCAAGTTAATGGCGACCCGCTAGGGTTTGATTCCCGATCTTTCGATGAGAGGCGTGGATAACTCGATTGGTCGATGGAGGCGACGTTCACGGCCCGACTACAGTCTTCCAAGCTGCGCCTTAGCAACCGATACACCCCCTCCAATGGCTGTCGCGATCTTGTGGAGCGCGGCACCCGGCCACTAGGACACTCGTCCTGCAAGCAATCGAAGAACTAGCAAGAACAAGTATGACAAGTACTGAATTTACTAGATATAAATGAAGGTTTCACATGCAATCTCAATAATGGTGGGGTTCCGAAGACAAGAAGACGGGCGGCTGATCCAGCACGCGCGCTTGCAAGCAAGTAGCGAAGGCTAAACTTGATCTAAACAAAACCCAAGCATCCTTGGCGGCGGCTAAGGGGTATAAGTACGTGGGAGGACGACCACAGGGGTGTTGGGGTCGTACTCCAACCCTAGGACGCGTCCGTAATGGACTCAACTTGATACACGGCCCATTGGACCAAAACAGGGTGACGCAGCACCATGGGCAGAAAAGGACTCTGTATTAATTTAACGATTGCGGCCGACTCGTAATAGATATGGCTATGAGGCCGGATCCGTTTGAAAGAAGACTTCATAAGCTTTCCACGAAGTACTTGAACGCCCCAATCCGAGTTCATATGCGACCGTGGTGTCCGTCACAAGTTGGTACTGTTCTGCAGTCCGAATCCAGCTTGCGCGAATCCGTTTCCCTTTCGGCCGCCTCCTTGGTTCCTAAGCAAAACAAGAGTACACGGGTCTCCATGGTCTAAACATGATGCACCTGAGCTTAGATTTGAACTCACCTGATGATTAAGTTGATACGCACGAGCACGAGTAATAGGACCAGCAATAGGTACTTGTGTCGGAGTGGATGTATCGTTGGTGTTGGTGTCCTCATCATCCTCCCCTTCTTGCATTTGAGTCGTCCTCGACTCAAGCTCATCTTCCTCTCCCAAATATGGCTTCAAATCTGCAATGTTAAATGTGGGACTAACCCTAAAATCCGCAGGCAGATCGAGCTTATATGCATTATCATTGACTTTCTCTAGCACTTTAAATGGTCCATCAGCCCGAGGTAGCAATTTAGATTTTCTCAATTCAGGAAACCTTTCCTTTCTCAAATGCAGCCAAACTAAATCTCCAGGTTCAAACTTTAGTTCCTTCCTACCTTTATCACCAGCAATCTTGTATTTAGCATTCATGCGCTCTATGTTTTCTTTAGTTGTTTCATGCAGTTTTAACATCTATTCGGCACGCTTAGTAGCATCAAAATTCGTTTTTTCAGAAAATGGCAAAGGCATTAAATCAATAGGAGCACGAGGCAAGAAACCATATACAATCTGAAATGGGCACATCTTTGTAGTAGAATGCAGCGATCGATTATAAGCGAATTCAATATGAGGCAAACAATCTTCCCACATCTTAATGTTCTTCTTTAAAACAGCCCTTAACATAGTAGACAAAGTCCTATTAACCACTTCAGTTTGACCATCAGTTTGCGGATGACATGTAGTAGAAAACAACAATTTAGTTCCCAATTTAGCCCATAAAATCTTCCAAAAATAACTAAGAAATTTAGCATCACGATCAGAAACAATTGTGTTGGGCACACCATGCAAACGAACAATTTTCCGAAAGAACAAATCAGCAATGTGAGAAGCATCATCAGTTTTATGACATGGTATGAAATGGGCCATCTTAGAAAATCTATCAACAACCACAAACACACTATCACGTCCCTTCCTAGTCCTAGGCAATCCTAACACAAAATCCATAGAAATATCTTCCCAAGGAGCACTAGGAACAGGTAGAGGCAAATACAAACCATGTGGATTCAATCGTGATTTAGCCTTTTGACATGCGTGCAGCGAGCAACAAATCTCTCCGCATCTCTTCTCATCTTTGGCCAAAAGAAATGACCAGCAAGTATATCTTCTGTTTTCTTTGCTCCAAAATGCCCCATTAAGCCACCTCGATGTGCTTCCTGCAACAATAACAAGCGAACGGAGCTAGCTGTAATGCATAGCTTGTTAGCTCTAAAGACAAACCCATCACTAACGATGAATTTGTTCCATCCCTTCCCCTCTTTACAATGCAGCAACACATCTTTAAAATCAGCATCATTAACATATTGATCTTTAATCGTTTCCAATCCAAATATTTTGTAATCAAGTTGGTTCAACAAGGTGTATCTCCTAGACAATGCATCAGCAATTATATTCTCTTTCCCTTTCTTGTGCTTAATAATATAAGGAAAAGATTCAATAAATTCAACCCACTTAGCATGTCTACGGTTCAATTTTCCTTGACTACGAATATGTTTTAAAGATTCATGATCTGAATGAATAACAAACTCTTTGGGCCATAGATAATGCTGCCATGTTTCTAATCTGCGAACAAGAGCATACAATTCCTTATCATAAGTAGAATAATTCAGAACAGGCCCGCTCAATTTTTCACTGAAATAAGCAATAGGTTTGCCTTCTTGTAACAAAACACCACCCAAACCAATGCCACTAGCATCACATTCAAGCTCAAAGGTTTTATTAAAATCAGGGAGTTGGAGAAGAGGTGCATGTGTCAACTTATCTTTCAGCGTGTTGAAGGAGTTCTCTTGTGTTTTACCCCAACTAAAACGCACTCCCTTCTTTGTAAGCTCATTCAAAGGCGCGGCAATGGTGCTGAAGTCCTTCACAAAACGACGATAGAAACCAGCAAGTCCTAGGAAACTCCGCACTTGCGTGATAGTCTTCGGTATAGGCCATCCATGTATAGCTTCCACCTTGGCTTGATCAACCTCGATTCCCTGTGGAGTCACGACATAGCCAAGAAAAGACACTCGATCGGTGCAAAAGGTGCACTTCTCAAGGTTACCAAATAAACGTGCATCTCGTAAAGCATTAAAAACAGCACGTAAGTGATCAAGATGTTCATCGAAAGATTTGCTGTAAATCAATATATCATCAAAGTAGACAACAACAAATTTCCCAATGAAAGCACGCAGAACCTCATTCATTAATCTCATGAAAGTACTCGGTGCATTAGTTAACCCAAAAGGCATGACCAACCACTCATATAACCCGAACTTAGTTTTGAAAGCAGTTTTCCATTCATCTCCCAATTTCATACGAATCTGGTGGTACCCACTACGCAAATCAACTTTGGAAAACACAATAGCACCACTCAATTCATCAAGCATATCATCCAAACGAGGGATAGGGTGTCGATATCGAATTGTAATATTATTAATAGCCCTACAATCAACACACATACGCCATGTTCCATCCTTTTTAGGCACTAAAATAACTGGAACAGCACAAGGACTAAGAGACTCACGCACATAACCTTTGTCGAGTAGTTCTTGCACTTGTCGCTGAATTTCCTTAGTTTCTTCCGGATTTGTCCTGTATGGCGCACGGTTTGGCAATGATGCACCAGGAATAAGGTCAATTTGGTGCTCAATCCCTCGTATTGGTGGCAGCCCCGCTGGTATCTCACTTGGAAACACATCAGAATACTCCTGCAAAAGGTTAGCAACAGCCGGGGGCAAAGAATGCTGCATATCGTGAACTGAAATCAAAGCATTCTTGCACACCAAAGCATAGGCAACAGAAGTGGAAGCAATCAATTCATTAATATCAGACTTAGTAGCAAGCAAGCAATGTCCTTTCAATCTTATCTCATCTTCCCTGCTACTAACAGATTTGGCATTCTTATCGATCTCAGCTTTAGTTCTCTTAGCTTTAGCAACATCATCACGCACAATAGATTCAGGTGACATAGGAAGCAAAACGATTTTCTTATCATGATGTATAAGAGAATATTGATTTGATCTACCATGATGCATGCTATCGGTATCAAATTGCCATGGTCTACCTAGCAGAATATGACAAGCTTCCATAGGCACAACATCGCATTCAACAACATCATGATATGAACCAATAGCGAAATTAATTCGTACCAATCTCGTTACCTTGACCTTACCACTATTGTTGAGCCACCGAATGTGATATGGATGTGGGTGCGGTTTTGTTGTAAGTGCAAGCTTCTCGACCATATCGCTGCTAGCCAAGTTGTTGCAGCTACCTCCATCAATTATCAAACGGCATGAACGCTCTTTAATAACACACTTTGTTTGGAATAGTGTATGCCGTTGATTTTGCTCCGCCTTTTCCATTTGTGCACTAAGTACACGCTGCACAATGAGGCTCTCATAATGATCTGCATCCTCTGCACCAATCTGCTCTTCTGGTTGTTCCTTAGTACCTGCATGGTCAGCAGCAAGCAAAGCAAGTGTATCTTCATCAAAATCACTAGCATAGGAATACCCACCATCTCCTTTGACCACCAAAACGCGCTTGTTAGGGCAGTCACGTTGCACGTGGCCAAAGCCCTTGCATCGATGGCACTGAATATCTCTTGTCCTTCCCGTGGAGGCAACCGAAGATGCACTCGTGGCTGGTTTCTGGACAGTCGTGGTTGCTGAATTTGTCGGGGGAGCACGTGTCTTATCGTTGGATGGAGCGGGTATTGTCGACCGACTCGGGAATGTAGAAGGTGCAGGAGCTCGTCCGGTCAATGAGGTAGATGTGCGCGGCTGCCATGATGAAGGTTTTCCTGCAGAAATATTAGTTCTTGTACTAGCACGTCGTCCCAGCACTTCCCTTTCAGCTTTACAAGCAAGATGGAACAAACGGGTTACGTTAGTATAATCTTTATAAGCAAGAATGTCCTGAATTTCTCGATTCAAACCTCCTAAAAATCTAGCCATAGCAGGTTCCTCATCCTCCACTAAATTACAACGCAACACACCCATTTGTAATTCCTAATAGTATTCTTCTACACTTTTATTACCCTGTCTCAATTGTTGCAATCTATGTAACAGATCACGCGCATAGTAAGAAGGAACAAATCTAGCCCGCATGACCCGTTTCAAGGCATCCCAGGTTTGTGGAATATTATTAGGATTTTTCTTAGCATGTTCTATCCACCAAACAGAGGCAAAATCAGTAAATTCACTAGTAGCAGCCCTAACACGTATATTCTCTGGAAATTCATGACATGCAAACTTTTGATCAACAGCAATTTCCCAAGTAATGTATGCATCAGGATCGTATTTTCCATCAAAAGAAGGTATCTTAAATTTTATTTTACTGAAAGCATCATCATTATTATGTACCTCACGTCGTCGATGTCCACCCATGCCTCTCCGATTAGTTCGCAGTCGTCGGCGACTAGGAGCATCTTGGTCATCTAGTTCAGTATCAGCGACATAATCATCCCAATTATCCTCGACACGCTCATCCTTCTTGTTTTCTCCCTCATGCCCATTTGCAGTTCTGGCATGCATCTCATCAAAACGCCTCAAAAGAGCAGCAAGGCTTTGGTCAATATGAGCGACCGACGTCTCCAGCCTTGTAAGCTTGGTGTTGGTGGCAAGCTGCGTGGCCTCCAACTGCCCAATCTTATCATTTGACACCAGCATATCTTCAGCAAGCCCATCTACATGCCTCCTCATCTTATTTTCAAAATGTTGTATGATTCCCTTTGTACGAGGAGAGTGACCTAAACTCCCATCACCCTCTGATCCTGTCATGGTTAGATGAACAAAGGAAACACGAAAATAGGTGAAGAAATAAGATCCTACAACTAATGGGATGTAGCTACTGCAAGGCGCTCACACTCAACCTGTTACACAAGCTCTTACCAATTCTTACCTTGCTCAACAGGAGGGGACGGCAACCAACAAGTCTGCAACCGTGGGATGAAGTGTATCGGTGCCGCAACAACAGGACCTGTCAAGCTGTAGTCGGATATGTGGAGCTATAGGTGGGCTGAAGCAAGGATGAACTAGCACCACGTTAGTTACAAAAGCAAGCTGAAAAATCGTTCAACGGCGGTACTATGCTGGTCCTAGCCTAGACCGTGCTAGAGACGCGAGCCTGGACACAAATAAAGTCACGAGACACCACCGAAGAACAAAAAAGATGCACAAAGAACAGCCCCTTTTTCTTCCCCTCTTTTTCTTCTTCTTCTTTTTTTTTCTTTTTTTTTCCTTTCTTCTTTTTTTCCTTCTTTTTCTTCTCTTTTTTTTCTTTTTTTTTCAGGGGATCCTCAAAACTGATTATATAACCTAAAAGACTTCAAAAGAGCCACACAGCACACAAACTTTTCTCTCTCTCTCTCTCTCTCTGGAGTAAGCCGAGGCTATATGTATTCGTGAAAAGTTGTGGTTTGAGTAAGCCGAGACTACTTCTGCCTTTCTGGAGCGTTACAAAATATGCAGTACAAGTGCGAAAAGCAATGGAATTTTATAACACGGCACAATAACCAATTGGAACTAGGAAATCGATCCCTACTCGAATCACAGCACCGCGTGCGATTCGGTCACAAACCAACATAGAATCTAACTCGGACTTGAACACGAATATGGACTCGGATTCCACCAACACGGAGTATGTATGGTAGCGCACAGTTGTGACTAGAACGTGACAAGAACTCGAAACTCTAAAGGACTAAAACTAAGACCAGCAACTCGACGCAACCGATGCAACCGAAAATTCAACAAGCCCTAACTAAGCAGTGCTAGCAAAGGCTCAAACGAGTTTATAGGACTGAAGGTAAACTAATCTACTATTTTTTTTGGCTTTTCTGGACTATAGGAAAAATAAAACAACGAAGAATTAGAAGTCTCTCACCGATAAACCTTGCTCTGATACCAACTAATGGCGACCCGCTAGGGTTTGATTCCCGATCTTTCGATGAGAGGCGTGGATAACTCGATTGGTCGATGGAGGCGACGTTCACGGCCCGACTACAGCCTTCCAAGCTGCGCCTTAGCAACCGATACACCCCCTCCAATGGCTGTCGCGATCTTGTGGAGCGCGGCACCCGGCCACTAGGGCACTCGTCCTGCAAGCAATCGAAGAACTAGCAAGAACAAGTATGACAAGTACTGAATTTACTAGATATAAATGAAGGTTTCACACGCAATCTCAATAATGGTGGGGTTCCGAAGACAAGAAGACGGGCGGCTGATCCAGCACGCGCGCTTGCAAGCAAGTAGCGAAGGCTAAACTTGATCTAAACAAAACCCAAGCATCCTTGGCGGCGGCTAAGGGGTATAAGTACGTGGGAGGACGACCACAGGGGTGTTGGGGTCGTACTCCAACCCTAGGACGCGTCCGTAATGGACTCAACTTGATACACGGCCCATTGGACCAAAACAGGGTGACGCAGCACCATGGGCAGAAAAGGACTCTGTATTAATTTAACGATTGCGGCCGACTCGTAATAGATATGGCTATGAGGCCGGATCCGTTTGAAAGAAGACTTCATAAGCTTTCCACGAAGTACTTGAACGCCCCAATCCGAGTTCATATGCGACCGTGGTGTCCGTCGCAAGTTGGTACTGTTCTGCAGTCCGAATCCAGCTTGCGCGAATCCGTTTCCCTTTCGGCCGCCTCCTTGGTTCCTAAGCAAAACAAGAGTACACGGGTCTCCATGGTCTAAACATGATGCACCTGAGCTTAGATTTGAACTCACCTGATGATTAAGTTGATGCGCACGAGCACGAGTAATAGGACCAGCAATAGGTACTTGTGTCGGAGTGGATGTATCGTTGGTGTTGGTGTCCTCATCATCAGTCCTTCTTCTGCTCTCTATATCTCTCCATCAATTGTCGGATTAAGAAAATCGCCTCCATGGTCGACCTTCCACGCATGAACCCAAACTGGTTTTGGGTCACACTTGTCACTCTTCTTAGACGGTGCTCGATAACCCTCTCCCAAAGCTTCATCGTATGGCTCATCAGCTTAATCCCACGGTAGTTAGTGCAACTTTGAACATCTCCTTTGTTTTTGAAGATTGGTACTAATATACTTCTCCTCCATTCTTCAGGCATCCTGCTGGACTGAAAAATAAGGTTAAAAAGCTTAGTTAACCATACTATCGCTTTGGCACCTAGACATCTCCATACCTCAATGGGGATACCATCAGGGCCCATCACTTTACCCCCTTCATCCTCTTCAACGCCTCCCCGATCTCAGCCTCCTGAATTCTCCTCACAAAGCGTATGTTGGTGTCATCAAAAGAGTCATCTAACTCAAGGGTAAGGCCCTCATACTCCCCATTAAACAACTTATCGAAATACTCTCGCCATCTGTCCTTGATCTCCTCATCCTTCACTAGAAGTCGATCTGTCCCATCCTTGATGCATTTGATTTGGTTGATATCTCTTGTCTTCCGCTCACGGATCCTAGCCATCCTATAGATATGCTTCTGCCCTTCCGTCGTGGCTAGCCGCTGATACAGGTCATCATACGCTTTACCCTTTGCTACGCTCACAGCTCGCTTTGCAACCCTCTTCGCTAAATTATAGCTCTCGATGTTGGCTGCACTCTTATCAAGGTGGAGGCGCTTGAAACACTCCTTCTTCTCCTTAATAGCCCTTTGCACCTCGTCATTCCACCACCAGGTGTCTTTCCCTTCCTGTTTGCCTCCCCTACTCACGCCAAACACCTCTGAGGCCACCTTCCGAACACATGTTACCATCTTTAGCCACATGTCTTCTGCATCTTCTCCTTCCTCCTAGGGCCCCTCACCTAGCATTCTCTCCTTGAACGTTTGCGCCGCTTCCCCTCTAAGCTTCCACCACTTCGTTCTCGCAATATCTCGATGGACACATACTCGAAAACGAAAGTCCGCCACCACAAGCTTGTGTCGATGGACAACACACTCCCCGGGTATTACCTTACAATCTAAGCAATCCCGTCTATCCTCCCTCCTAGTAAGGATAAAGTCGATCTGGCTCGAGTGTTGTCCACTATGAAAGGTCACAAGATGTGATTCTCTCTTTCTAAAAAAGGTATTCGCTATCAACAAGTCGTAGTCCAACGCGAAGTTCAAAATATCCTCCCCCTCTTGACTCTTGCGACCATACCCTAAGCCCCCGTGCACTCGCTCGAACCCTACATTAGTCGCACCCACATGGCCGTTGAGATCTCCTCTCTCGCTGCTAGGAATGGTACTAGCCATGCTATCTAGATCTTCCCAGAACTGCCTCTTGGTGCTCTCACTGAGACCTACCTGAGGGGCATAGACACTGATCACATTCAGGGCTGAGTCTCCAACACCAATCGGACCAGGATAATCCGGTCGCCTCGCCTCTTAACCTCTACGACTCCATTCTTAAGGCTCCTATCGATCAAGATACCTACACCATTCCTACCCAGTGTTACCCCCATGTACCAAAGCTTGAAGCTTGAAGAGCTATACTGGTGAAAAAAATCGGTGAGCGACGTGGGAGTGGTTGAGACTTGAGAGGTCATGAGGCATTGCTTGTTAAAGTGGTATTTTATTTTGTGCAAGAGATCCTGAGCATGGTATTTTATTTTAGGCTTTGAAATGTAGAATAACAAGTTAATTTCATTGGGCAAGCAATTTTGCTAGCTAACATGCCATAAAATAGTTAAGAACGCTGAGAGTAGTGCTGAAACCTGTGGAGAAACATCCATATAACATATTTCGTGTTTTCGTTTAAATGCTCATACCTTGCATGCTTTGCTCCTTTTTGACAATTCTTGCGCTTAAACCAATAGCCGTGGAAACTATAATTATTATTTAAAAAAATAGCATAAAAATATAAATATTGTGTATAATACATAATATAGTTATAAACCATATATAATGTTGTACTATGATAATATATTCCTATGGTGTGGCAACACACCTATTTGCTATTCAAAGAAGAAAAATGAAGGCTGCGTCATTGCGTGCAACTCAAGTTTCTGCATACAATGGAGAGTGGCGGAAACTTGCTTCCGCTACTCCGTCTAGGAGGCGTAAACCTTGGTGTGTGCAGAGGCAGAATTGCAGCTGCCTATGGGATGTGGAGCACACCGCACGTCGGCACGTGCGCGCACTCCCTTTCCCTCCCTCCCCTTGCCCCCTCCTCCCCGTTTCCGTCTCCAGCCGGCGATGGCGACGGCCGCCGCCGCCTCGGCGCCTCCACGTCCATCACCGCCTTGTTTTGTGGTTAGATTATGCACCCTGTTCATCACGATTTGTTTTCCCAACGAAATCGTGTTTCTCAACCTCGGCGTCCTTTAACATTTCGCGCTAATGCTCACCAGAGTTTTCCCCGTCGGTGGTGTTTGGGGATCCCGGAGCGGTCCTCCCTTGCGGAGCGGTGGAGGCGGTTCGTCTTCCGTGCCTGATCTCTGCTTTTAGTTTCATTAGTCATTTACTTGTACGCACTTGGTTTGGGTGCCTGGTTGCTGCTCCTGCCTTAGAAGTGACGGCGTTTTACTCAGCTGTTCGATTCTGTCTTGTTGATTGGGAATGTGTTTTCTCGGGGTTATCTCCTTAGCCTTGCTTGGCATTTGTCTTATTGAGGGATTCAAGAGGTTTAATGAATTGCTAGTCGAAGAGGTTTAATGAATTGGGGAAATTATAACTGAATGCTATAAATACCCCAGTAGAACTGTCATTGTGTATTTTTCTTTAGTTTCCTCAGTATTAAGTTGTGATCCTGGCATCGTAACCAGTCAATTAGCATGACTACTGTTTGAAAGATTGGATGCGATAACTCTGGGCTGCTGATGCAAACATATGATCAGTGTTACTGATACCCTGCTGTTATTAGGATCTACGATTTCAGCTTTCTATCTTGAACTTATATGTCTAGTAGCATGGCAGCTGAATATTCATAATTAACAGCTTATGAGTCATTAAACAGGAGCACTTTGTTATGCACTGCTGATGAAGCTCCTGAAGAATCTCTCAAGAAGACAATTGAAGTGGATAGGCTGATTGATATGCTCGGAGACGCAAATCCTAGTACGGTAAATGTGATGTATATCTGGCTTTCAGTGGCCATAATTCGATCACATTACCAGTTATTACCATACTACGTTGCAATTCCGACTTCACACTATTGATTTCATCCAATTGACTAGTCTGCATTATGCTAAGTGCCTAAGTTTCACCTTGCATCCTTTATTACTTGTAGAAGCAAACTAAGAAATGATTGATGAATTTTATCACTGGGCCTAAGTTTGATCAACTACTTTTGAACTATAGCAGCTAGTTGACAATTGACTTATAAACTGATGGATTGATTTTAGTTTGCTTACTATCTTGTTCTACATGCTTGGACGGTTTTTGAAGTTTGCCTAAATGTGTAACTATATAGACTAATGTGTCTACTATATTTTTAAAAATATTTAGTTCTTATCTCTCTGTTAAATCAACTGGAAAAATCCTTGCTTGTTTTATTGTTTCTTTTTGCCATAATAACTTCACCTGATTAAATTATTAATTCACCCTTGCTTGTAAACAGCTTGATCAAATAGTGGCTGAAAATGTTCTGGCGCTCAAGGCTAGTTTCTGGGTTTGGCTGGCAGGTAGAATTGACCCTCTGCAAATCAGATGATGATAAAGCATGGTTCCACGTATGAATACAGTTTGCCTTCCTATGGATCATCGATGTAATTATCTTCTTCATCGAATGAATGTAACTTTGCAATTGTTGACCTGCTTGTCCGCAAGACTGGTGTAAGAACCATGTTCCATCGTGCGTAAGTCCTCATATAGTACAGGTGCCTATGTCTTGATGTGAAGCGCGTAAACCTTTTGTATTTATTTTCTTTTTGTTGCAGATATGTGTTGCATGCTGCTAATCCCCCCCCCCCCCCCCCCCCCCCCCCCCCCCCCCTCATGTTATACGCAGAAAAAGATTGAACAGCCAATTGAGGTGCTGAAGGCAATAATTAGTCCTGCAACGCATGAGGAGATGTGAAGTGGCCACCAAGGGATCCAAGATGGTCTTGAATTGATGGAGAAAGTAAGGCCACATCTCCTATTTTTCTGCATACTTTCTGTTGTGCTGGCCTTTTCATGCATTTTGTCACGGTCTTTGTTTTTACAATGCCTGTAAAGTTAAACCTTGTTACATTGTCATCTGCATTAATTGAAAAAATGTGTCGTGAGAATGTGATGGTCATGACAAAGATCCAGTTCAGGTTACGCTTTACCAATGCCTGTTGTTACCATTATCTCTGCTTTTCAACCATCATTTCTTTCGGACTCAAAAAATTCGATTAACAAACTGTATTTTCTTTGTGTCACATTATGTACATTGAAAGCCAAACTGCCATTTTCCTCCAGATTTCTTATATGATTTTTTTATGCCATCCTGATATTCCCAGGAAATATCATGCTGTCACGATCCTAGGATAATTAGGGTAAACGCTACCGGGAAGATAGAAAGGCGAAGTCGGCTTGGAGGGAGGCTAGACTATTTGGGGGATTTGAGATTAATTCTTCTTCATTGATTGCTTGATTTGAGATTAACAGTACCATTTGCCTGACTTTATAGAGATAGCATGTACTTGTGCACAACTTCCTAGCAATAGATCTAATAAACTAACAATCCTACCTTATCTAACTAACTGGGTTAAAGGCTATTCCTAACTAATGGTAGTTATACCCATAGCACAGGCAGTGAACATGAGGGACAGCATGATGAGGGATTTCTGTCAGAAGTTAGTGCTCAGTAAGTGTTATTTTCCGCCTTTATGCTAGCAGGTTGTGTATTGTTCCCAACATTGGCAGTTTTCATTTTTCATATGATTTTTAATATATTTACATATGTATAGGCTAAACAAGATAGTGATAAACCAGGCTTCAAGCTATGCTGCAAAAGGTCTTGCAGTTATATACTTCCACATCTCTCCAAAAGCGTAATTATACTTACAAATGTAGTCTTCTTTATGCATTACTTTAGGATGTTCAATTAGAGATTTTGGGGAACATCTACGCTTTCATTTTTGTCCTGAGTACCTTTTTTCTCTTTTCAAGAGGGCAAGTTGTAGTTCCTGAAAAGTTTATCGAATCGGTAATACAGGGTCTGGATTGCTGCTAGGATATTCTCTCTCTTTCTTTTGTATTTACTAGTTCTCATATCTGACAAAGAGAGATGGTCCAATGCAGCTCCTGAGAATGAGTGGAGCAGGGCGCTACTTCATGGACTTACAGTTGGAAAAAGGGATGTTTCACCTGACGAACTTTATGCTGTTCTTAATAAGAGAACTGAGAGTGTTAATTTGGACTGTAAGATTCACAAAGTTCTGAATTCTACAATGAGCAGGGCCTTGTTATGAGCATCTTCTCAACCTTTTTCCCCCATCCTTTATTTTTCTGTATAACAGGAATGTGGTTCTTATCAGCAACGTGTTCTTGCCAAGTTTTTAAAAGGGATACAATCTAGAGCAGGGGAACTTGTTAAAGTGCTTCAAGGACCAACGAGTAACGTCCTGTGGCCCATATACAAGATACAGGTTTTGTTCTCGTTGAGCATAGTCTGCCACCTGGTTGAAAATTCTATGAAGCCGTTTGACAAAGAAGCGTGCTTACAGATTATGCCTTTCAGTTCAGGTACACCTGATGCTGGTTTCTGATCACAATGGATCACAGAAACTGAGCAGAAACGGCAGTGTCTACTCTATATCTGAAAAAAGAACAATGTAGAGCCAGGACTCCAGGAGCAATGCGTGATTGCAGTGTAGCGTGTGTGCTTATCCTGAATGGCACGCATTCTAGTTTCCCTGTTCAGTATTCACCTTGTGATAATGAGGTTTTCTGGGTTTGTCTACTGAAAACTGTAATGGCGTAATGCTACACAGAACTTGTATGATCAGATATACTCAACGACACAGAATTGGAAATCTATTCTTTTCTTTTCTCTTTTCGCCGTTTGTAGCAAGAAGGTGGATTAGATTCAATACTGACTCTGAACTTTCTTTTTTTTGAAAGACTGACACTGAACTTTCAGTGGAACTCTTGGTGGCTATCTGATTTTGGATCTATGGCACTACCGCACTATATCTAAGAGCAATACCGTAACCTGTTCTCTAAGAGTGTTGCCTTTTGTGGCTGTGGATCTGGATCCCTTGTCTCCTAGGTAGATTGGTACTCCCTCCCTTCGTTCAAAAATATTTGTCATTGTTTTTTTTTATATGACGTTTGACCATGTCTTATTTAAAAATGTAGTGCAAATATGCCAAAAAAAAGGTACTGTTCAAAGAGCAAAAAGATGACATTATATCTTTCTAAATAAGACAAACGGTCAAAGTTCAAAAAGTCAATGGTTGCTCGGTGAAAAGTATTTTGATTTTTGCTTAATTTTATTTTTTTCTTAGATAATTATTGATAAGGAACATGCTATAATCCTTTATTAACTGTCAGATGATGATTCGGCTCTGCGAACCTGCGTCGAAAATAAGGTCACACCGATCAAAAATTGACTCTTCTTCCATGAGCAGAGAGAGACGAGATGAACCAACAAGCCAAACGCGACGTGCCGTGCGATCGTTCGTTCGTCCGCGCTGGCTTGTGGCAGCTGGACTCTGACCCTCCGAACTCCCGACCCAATCAAGCAGCCTCCTCCTCCGCGTCCCTTCTCCTTTCGACGACGCCACCTCTCGGCTGTATGCTGAGTGCCGTCCTCCGCGTCCCGGCCCCGATCCCGCCGCCTCTGCTCCCCGCGCCGGCGCGCCCTCTCCTCGTCCTCCGCCGCTGCCGCAGCGAGTGCCTGCCGCCCGGGACGCCCATGGCCTCGGCCGGCTCCCGCGACGGCGGCGGCGCCACCAAGCCCGACGCCGCGCCATCGCCATCGCCGGCGCCAGCGTTTGCGCCGATTCCGCAGCCGCCCGAGAAGCCGCTCCCGGGCGACTGCTGCGGCAGCGGCTGCGTGCGCTGCGTCTGGGACATCTACTTCGACGAGCTGGACGCGTACGACAAGGCCCTCGCCGCCCACGCGGCCGCCTCAGGCTCCGGTGGCAAGGACTCCTCCGCTGACACCAAGCCCAGCGACGGCGCCAAGCTCTGATGCGCGTGCCATGTGTATGCCCTCTTCTGTTATCAATTGATTACTGGCCTTCTCTTCAGCTTCAGATTTGGCGCTACCACATTGACTGCTGCTGGTGTGTACTAGATTGATATGCTTTCTCACTGCACCCTCATTGTTGTGTAACAAGAGAAACTCATTATTAGCAATCAAAGGAAAGATTCAATTTCTCTGAGCATTTTATTTATTTGTTCGTCTCAATCAGTTGTCGAATTCAATCCAATCAGGAACCCCAACCAATCACCAATGCCATTAGAATCGGGAGAAATTAGCGAGTTACATGTTGTCCGTCTGACCATCGCCGATGGTGAATGAAATCTAACACACACATTAGCTCATGTATTGACGTAGAACTTACTGATCATCGTCCGAACCACAAGGGGGATCCTCACCGTGTGGGCACCATCCTCCCATGTCAGGCTACCGAAGTTGTACCTTCCTTGCACCTTCAGTTTGACCTGGAATGTGACCTTGAATGTCAACCTTCTCACGGTCGAGTTGAAGACCAGGAGTGAGGGGCTAACAGCCACATCGACACCTGGCGGAGGTTGGACATGAGCTCTGTACTTCGACATGGCTGAGCCAACATTCGTGACTGTTCTTGACACTGTAAGCTTGCCCCTTAGTTCAGGAATGGTGATGGATGGCAGATTCAGGTTTAGCTGAGTCTTCGGCGTGTGCTGACATGTCGCATGCTGTTGAGTCATAGAGCTGATGGCCGAGTTGTTGTAGCCCATGGAACAAAGGAAGCGCACATAGTCAGATGTTCCCATGTCATACACAAGACCGGGGTATGCAGCCTTGTTTGGATCCACATGACCACCTCCATAATCAAATGGATTTGCCTGGTTGTAGGGTGCCGCCTCAGATACAATTTCAAACCCATAATTGTCATGGACATTGGCTGCAAGGTGTGTGACTTGTTAGGGTCAAAAACATCTTTAACTAGAGAAGCAGATGAGTCATTACCTGTTGTGACAAGTGCTGATTTTACTGCAGCAGGACTCCAATTAGGATGCATTGATTTGAGGAGAGCAACCACGCCTGAAATGTGTGGGCAGGACATCGAGGTTCCTGAATCAATTTTGAAGTTCACAGATCCAATGGCGGATGATATGGCAGTTGCAGGTGTCCATGCAGCCAAAATGTTGACACCTGGGGCGGCGATGTCTGGCTGCAGAAGAAGGCACTATTATAGAGAGATTTGAGGATGAAGTTTGATCAACTGAACTACTGGATCTGATGTTTTACCTTCAGAACAGAGGGGGATAGAGAACTAGGACCCCGAGATGAGAAATATGCAACTTCTGGGCCTATTAGTTCTCCGAGAATAGTTTTCGCTGAGCCAAACTGAACTGTTGGGTTTCTGTGTATAGCAGAGAAATTATTGGAAATTCGCCGTCAGTACAGCATGTTGCCAGATTGTTACAACTGTTGGAATATATGGCGCTGTTTGCATACCTCATGCTAGTAGTGTATGCAAGTATTGCTGTTCCAACTTGATAGTCTACTTGAACACTGGGAATGTCAAATGAAGATGCGATGTCCTTGGTTAAGAACTGGGCGAAGATGACTCCAACACCACGAGCTTTCTTGACAGTCTCTACTGCCACTGATGCTGATCTCTGTGCTCGTGTTTGGAAGCAAAGCACCACATTTCCCTTCACTAGAGTAGAGTTCAGAGATCCTGCAGTACAGCTTCTGCAAAGACATGAGCCAATATGGAAGTTGAACTCAAGGAATTATCAAAAGAAGAGGCTGAGGACGACAAAGCTTACCTTGCATCTGTATCATCTGCATTATTAGATGCAATATCTTCAGCATAGACTACACACATACTTTTGGCAGGATGCTTTCCGGAGTACAATGTTTGCCCCTGCACCATCAGACATCAGAACGTGAGGCACAAATATTGGCATATGATGCGCTTGCATTACAGCATCAAGTCTCAACCCAAAAATTCAGATGAAACTCTTACCACATAGGTGCTGTTGTTTCCAAGGGTGACCTTTGTGAGGAAAGTCCTATCAAGTGTGCCAGCAGCAACAGTCACAATCCAGGGTGCTGAGTTGATCACCGTCTCTGAATAAGGCCCAGAGTTTCCTGCAGAGCAGACCACAACAATCCCTTTTGCGACAGCATGGAAGGATCCAATGGACAAGACATCATCAACATAAGCAGGGAGGGGTGGTGCTTGCCCCAGGGACACCGAAAGCACGTCGACACCCTCATGTATAGCGTCGTCGAAAGCTGCAAGTATATCTGCAGAAGTGCAATCTCCGGTGGCCCAACACACTTTGTAAACGGCCAGCCTAGCCCTCGGTGCCCCTCCCCTTGCAACACCACTGGCAAGGCCCCTGAAGTTTGCATTAGCTACCAGAGCACCAGCAGCAGTGGACGCCGTGTGCGTGCCATGCCCGACAGCATCTCTCGCGGACATGAACTCATGGATGTCAGTTGTGTTCATCTTGCCATACTCCGCTTCGTACCCTTTTATGTACCATTTCGCACCTATTATTTTCCTATCCTATCATGAATTTGAAGTCACCACCAGGACAGCCGGTAGAATTCAAGCAGTGATAAAATCTCTTACAGGCAAGCAGTAAGGTGAAGCTTAAGTGCAGGCCAACCTGTTGCAGTTAGAAGCGTTGAATCTGTCACCGGCTATACACCGCCCTCTCCACCGCCGTGGAACCTCGCCGATGCCATCGTCTCTAAAACTGGCCGACTCGGGCCATATCCCTGCAAAGTGCAAACCACCAGGGAAACCTCAATCTTAGCACTGCAATGTCATCATGTCAGTCATAATCCCAATTGCTATCTACAACAGATATTGAAGAGAGAGAGAGAGAAAAATAGTCTGACCAGTATCTAGCACGCCGATGATGGAATCCTCCCCAAATCTACTCCCCGAGAGGATTCCAACCGAGGGCGCCGGTTTCAGTCGCATGAAATCCCAGCTCCTGGTGGTGTGCAGGTCAAGAACACGATTCCGCACCACTCGCACGACCCCAGGCCAATCTTCGACACCGCAATTCGATTGGAGCCCAATGGCACAAGAAAAGCAGCAGGGGCTTCGTCAGGATCACACAGGGAAGCCGAAGCAGAAGACGAGGTCAGTGAAAATGTGAGCTCACCGGCGAGCCGCGCCGCCTGCCTGTCCGTGAGCACGGCGGCGAACCCGGAGAAGCCGTGCCGGTAGCTGTAGAGGATGGCGTCCTTGGCCGCCGGCTCGCTGCAAAGTCTCGCCGCCATGAGTCGCTGGATGCATCACGGCTAATGCTAATCCAGAGGAACCAAGCGGATCAATGGTGAGCTCACTCACCTGCCGAGGACGGCGGCGAGCATGCCGTGGTGCGCGTCCCGGACCAGCGCCGGGTGCAGCTCGGGGCTCCTCTCCCCCATGTACACAATGTACACCTGCAGGAAACGAAACCGCATCAGCTCAAGAACCGCCTGGGGATTGGGAACCTGAACCGCCAGACTCCGGCCGGTCAGGCTCACTCACATTGCTGCAAGAAGAGGGCCCGAGCTGAAGCAGCAGCAGCAGGAAGAAGCCGAGCAGGGCGGCCATGGCCACCGCGCGCGCGCGAGCTCGCCGGCAGCTGGAAGCAAAGACCAAGCTGACGCAGATGGGAACCGGAGCGGAGTGGTTTGAAAGGGAGGAGGAGGAGGCAGGGGGGTTGGTGTGTGGGTGGCCGGCCGGGGCCTCTGGCCTCCTCCTCGCACTACAGTGTACAGTCTACAGGAACAAGGAGGCCTTCTCAAGTCTCGGCTGTGCACGGGAACTTGGATTTAAAACCCCGTGCTTACTAATAATGCCACCGCACTGTCGCGGCTTTCTTTAATGGAGATGCCCGCTCAGTGACTGACCGGTGCCGGGTGCCCTGTCGCCCGTCTCTCTCCCCTCTCTCTGCGCGCGTGCTCTGCGTGCGCGCCCCGCGCCCCCGCCCCGGGTGTGGTTTTGTTGGTGTGGCGTTCGGCCGAACGCGTCGTGCTCGTTGCCGGAACGCCGGGTGCTCGCGTCCATGCTTCCTCGGTGCGTGGCTGCGTGCTCACTTGGTGGTGGAGGAGGGTTTCTGTGCCTTCTCGTGTTGCTTTCTCCGTATTCTCGTGATGGGTGTGGGGTCGAGTGCCTTGTGCCTTGGCCGTCTTGCTTGCAAATTTAGTTTGGGGTTTAGGGATCTTGCTTCCGGGCACGAAGACGGGGGTGTGCCCGACAAGTCCACGGAATGTCTCTACACATGGACGGGGTGTAGGATCGTTGCTTGGTGAGCGCCGGACCACACGTGTGATCGTTGCCTCCTCGTTTGGCGCTTCTCCTCGAGCTTTGCCTTGGAAGGAACACAACGCTCCAAACATGCGGTCTTAGACTGTCTCCAACAATGAGAACCTAGATAGGACACCTATTCTCATTGTTTGGATCATGCATAGGAAAAGGATCCCCACCCAAAATTTATCATTCTCAACAGAGAAGGCAAATCAGCAGGACGCAAATCTCCTCCCCTGTCCGCCGCCATGGCACCCCGCCCTCTATTCCCGATCCGCCCGCCGCCGCCCATGTTCGGCCGCCATGCGCCGCACCTCCGACTGGCCGTGCTCTACCTCCTCGACCCCGGCGGCCAGGGGGAGCTCGACCCCGGTCGGGCCATGGGGGAGCTCGACCCCGGTCCGGCCATGGGGGAGCTCGATCCCGGGGGACCTCGCCGAGGTGGCCGCGACCCGCCACGGACTCACCTCGCTCCGGCGCGGCGGCTCCTCGCTGATCCGGCCGCTCCCCGCCGCCGCCGCCCGCCGCCGGCTCCTCCTCGCCTCACCCCGCTCCCGTCTTGCCGGCGCTCCACGCCCCGGCGTCGTCGGCCGCGCCCCGCCACGGTCCCGCCTGGCCACGGCAGCGGCTCCCTATCGCGGGCCCGCCTCCCGCGTGGCTTCGATTTGGGTCGAGGAGAGAGAGAGAGGCGAAAATTTGCCTGCCCTCTTCCCCGGGACGCAAAATGGGTCTCCCGTTTGCCTACTCTGTTGGAGGGTATTTTTTGACCGTGGAGCACCCATTTTAGGTATGGGTAGCGTGATGCCTCTCCTGTTGGAGATAGCCTTAAGACTAGCGTACCTTTTTGTAAAGAAGAAAAATCCAGTGGGGAGTTAGAAAAGGCCAGCCAGGAGAGCTATGGACTTGTATCTCGTGGTCTTTTATGGAGAAGCAGAAGCGCAAAAAACTGCTTGCATCCGCATAACCGCAGAGGATCAGGATCTGGATGATCCGGGGTTAAACTAAACAACCTCCTTGTCGGTAGACCACTGGCTCTAAGATACGATTTCAAGAAGGAACATTCCAACGCACCACTTGGATGCTCGCTAACACATTTGGTAACTTCGGATTAAGTAAAAAAACAGCCCAGGCGCACTAATAAACTAGTAAAGAGACGACCCAGTTGACCTAGGAGTGGACTTCAGCAGCAGTGGGCGCCTCTTTCATCTTTTGATGCTTTGGTTTCAAGTCCATGCCCGGCTGCTTTGTTTTTCTTTTAGATAGTGACGGGCCCCTGCTCTCTCCTTTTGAGCTTTACAGCAGCAGTGGTCGCCAGATCTTGCCCCCCTTTTCGATGTTCAAAACCGCAGGGCGTCGGGTCGTGAACTCGTGATGGGTGGCATGGCAGCCAGGAGCGTGGGCCGGCAGGCAGTGCGCCGCCAGGAGCGTGGGCCGGCCGCCTCACAATTTGGAAGACCGGCAGCTTTCCTTGGGTTGGGGCAATGGTTCCTCTGGCTGCAGCTGAGTGCCGACTGACAAAGGCCAAATAATTCGCACCTTTTGAGCAAATCATTTGGAATATTTCCTCTCCTTTTTTTTCTTTGCAGCCTCAAGTACAGAGTGGCAGGCTGGGAGCACAAAATTTCAAAGGATACGGTGCACGGCCTGTTTCAGGATCAGGTCAATGCTTCAACGCCTGACGAGTGAACACTTTTTCGAAGTGGAAGTGGTATGGCATGACAACAGCCAGCACACAGCATTCGTATCGTAGGAGTAATGTTTTCCTGGACAGAATTCAGAAAATTCAGAACGCCGAGCAATGGCTGCCTGAGAGAGCGCCCGAGCCACGTTCGAGTCCGGCGTTTCAGCCGTGACAGAGCAGTGTGGGGGGCAGGGAGAGGGAGGAGCTTGGGGGCGAGAGGCCGGCGGAGAGGGGCCGGGGCAGGAGACCACTAGTAGGTGGAACATTTTTTTTTTTTGAAAAGATCGTAAGTGGAACATTTACTGGGCACAGATCTTTCATGCGACTGATGTGACGTGATGTCATGTCAGGCTCGCCGTCCGGCGCCGGGCGCCCGTTGCCCCCACCATCACCCAAGTTTGAATCGCCCCGGCGACGAGTCGACGACCACCACCACCACGCAGAGCACCCGCCGCCGCACTGGTTGGGTTCAGGAGTTCAGCAGCTGCAGCCGGTGGTCAATTGGAGTAAACAGGACCAGATCCGGTGCAGTTGCAACCGGTCTCACCCGCGCCTGTGATGAGACGAGATGGGAGCTCTGAACGAAGTACAGTGGTCGGAGGGCATGTGGGGTGTGCATGGGTTCTGGCACTGGCAGCGCAGACGACCGTTCAACTCTCTGAATGCATTCAACGAGGGCAGCAAGGCCAGCAGCTGAGCAGATCCGAGTAAAATGGTGCACTGGGAGTAGCTAAAGGAGTGTTATTTTTTTTTCGCACTACCCCAGTATCTACAAGGAGTAAAAATGTGCACGCGGACAGATCCAGTATGGACTGAAATACAAAGTACTGAACGATGCAGTATCTAACAAGGACACTTTTGCAACTCTGAAAATGAGATGCGATTCTGAAAGTGGCAGAAAAAAGTGTCATCTCAACAGCTCAAGTGAACATGAGCAGATAACATGGCCTTTCTGTTAACATTTAACAATAGAAGAATGGAAGAAAAAACTTTTTACCCCATTGAGTTCCACTGTAATCGGTTGAAACTATTCATCAGTACAGCAACTGATATTAGATTTTCACTTCAACCAAGCAGTATATTATTTGAATGTACACCATTGGGCTTGTAGCCGTAAATTACAAAGTCATGCAAGTTCAGCAGAAATTTGGTATCCCAGAAAGTCACCATTTTCTTTCAGCAATGAAACTGGAGCTGCTTCTTGCTGAGATGGTAAAACTATGAACCGTCGGGTAGGCCTTTGGTAATGTTTCCATCATGAAGCATTTTCTCCAGCTCTCAACCTGAGCATAGATGAACCCTTGGCACGGCTGCTATTTCGGTGGGCGGCGATCAGGGTACACTATGTCCTGGATATTTTCCTTGATATAATTGGCCGTTTTGTTTAGGTTCTTGGCAACACCTGAGGCGACCAGTCCAGCGCTCCTCTTAAACCTGCACCATCCTTATTCATCAGCAAGTCAATATAACAAAGTGGCGACCAAGAAGAGTGAGATATGGAATGTAGCTTTCCTCCCCAAGAATTCCTGTCTCGCCAAGTGCGCGGGGGGTCTCTGTTGTCCCTGCTGGTGAGAGCGGGCTGTAGCTGCTGCAAAAAGAAACATTACCAGAATTAATATGAACGATCAATGCCAGATACGATTTGCTCATATCAAGAATACAAGAGACAGGACAAACCTAACCAAAAACCTTAGATGACAGATCAATTTCACTAAACAAAATGAGTTAATGACAATATGGCATAATAGAATAGCATGAATTCAACTAGCTGATGTGACGCTATAATTTATTCAAAAGAAAAGGAAAGGATCATATATGTATATTGGATTTTGAATACAGCACTGCAGCTGACTGTGGTTCAAAAGTACATCCATGTCCCAACTAATGTGCTTGGTGAAGTTTAGATGAGGATGAACCACTGGATATATAACACCAAGAAGAAAACTTCACATACCATCATTTGAAACATGCGCTGGAGCTTGTTCAGCAGTTGACGGTTTTTTCTCGACCAATCTGCTGTCCGCCAATAGCTGCAGGGACATTTCTTGCTTCTATTAGGACCATATACAGAACTTCAACAACTAGAAAAATGTACATAAGCGTAGCCCAATTGCGCATCTTAAAAGTAAAATATATTTGGTCTATTGGGAGGCAGAAAGTCAGTTCATTGCATTCAGAGAGCATACTAGACTCCAGATCAGAGTTTGACAGAGAAGCCTATTGAGTCAAAAATTATGCTACCATTCCTAGATATCCAGTGGGACTGAGCCACAAGGATTCGCATGAATCATAGGGGGTGATGTCTCCTGCCAATATCCCACCCACGAAAGCATATGCAGGACTGGCATCCTCATATGTGATGATGGTTGGGAATCAAAGTAGTCAAAAGTGAGATCATATTACAATTTACATGGTTGGCTCATGACTGGGATCCTCATATGTGATGATGGTTGCTGGTGGTAGGCAGAAAAAAAACACTCAAAAGGAGGTCAAGGCATCAAATGGTCAATACAAAACGGTTAGCAGCGTCAGGAAAAAGGACAAGCAACAATATCCATTACAATGAAATGAAACTTACCTCCTAGGTAGGTAAGAAAATACTGTTTCTCTTTGTTGAATAGAGATTCTAATGGCAACAGTAAATCAAATCTAGCACTTCCGTGCATCAACGTGGTTAATTGGCAAGATGCAATTGATGGGGAATAAGTGCTCACATATCTTTTCTAACTTCTAAGCTATAAATTCTATTCGTAAACGATATGTGGATTGCTGATTTGTCAGGATATCAAGGGGAGGATGCAGAAAAAAAAAATGCACATTGGCTACCTGATGAGTATCCACTACATCAAAAGTATGAAGAAGTTTGTGACCCCTATTACGTTATAATAACCAGCTACCTATGCTGTGATATGTTTCCTATACATGTAAATTAACAGAAACAGAACAGAGACGCATTCCAGCAGCTGCATCGGGTCATTGGCAAAAATACATAAACTGCTAATTTCAGAGCTTCAGACTACAAACAAGTGAGGAAAACCAACCTCGAGCCCCCGGCAATACGGCAACAACGTCTTGCCCTCGCTCTCGCCACCTTGGCTGTCCTTGTTGTCCACGTACATGGAGTAACCTGCGCACCCGTACCTGAACTGCCTCAGATCATGCCCCTGCGACATCGCCTCCTCCTTAGGCTCATCCACCACGTAGTTCGGAACTAACACACCAAATCATCAATAGCCTCGTGAGATCTTCAGATCAGGCGTAACACAAACCAGACTTTTTTTTTTCTTCTTTGAAATAAACAAATTCGCATCCAAAAGGAGGCAAATTTGTGGATTGGGTGGCAAATATCGGTCGAATAGATTGCAGATTGAGGCGCATCGGGTTAGGGTTTGTGACCTTGGGAGATGGAGCGGGGGATCCCGACGCAGATGGGGTTGTAGCCGCGGGACTTGAGCACCGACGAGTAGTAGAGGCAGCCCTTGCAGGACTTACCCTTCCGCGGCGGCGCCGGAGCAGCGGCGCCTCCGGCCGCCGCGCCGCCGGACTCCGGCGATGCCTCCCCCATCTCCTTTTGGTCTTTCCCCCCCTCCTCTCCTCTCCTGCCTCCGTGACGAAATTTGCTGCCGTGTGGGACCGTTCGCCTTCACGACTTGGTTCCTCGCTTGCGCTCAGCCGCTCAGGAAAGTAACTCTGGCCGACATGGAAGACCTGGCCCAACGCGGCACGGCCTGGCTCGTCACGGCCCATTATGCACGATCGGGAGAGTCACGTGCCCAACTCTGAGACGAAGCACGGCCCAGGAGGCATTTATTCCGAGCCGCGCCGGGCCGGCACGAGGCACGATCAGACCCGTGGGCCGAAGATGCCCATTAATCTTGCAGAGCCCGTTAGGCAGGCTCTGGAGAAATTCTTTTCAAGTTAGTTCAAGAAAGTGACAGATGAAAGTGACGAGCAAAAATCCATTCAAGGTAGCAAAAATTCGTGGAAGAAAACAGCAGAGCCGTCCAAGAAAGTGACAGATGAACTAGGAACGAAGGAAACTAGGGAGGAGATTGAAGAAAACAGGTTCACTACTCACTAGCGCCATCACCTGGCCGCGGAACGCTGCATCACTCAAGCTTGTGGAGAATTTCGGTTTGGGGACATGAATATTGCAACAGGTCAATGAAATTGTTACATCAAATAGCTTCCGAATGTTTGAATCCAGTGTAATTTTTGGCTTTTTTTTATCATTGCTGCAACACCTGTGGTTTTATTGTTTGAGTGGTTCATTTTACCCTCTTGCAGCTGTGCGTTCTGTTTGCTGCAGCATCAAGCTCCTGGAGTGTTGCAATCCTTGTGTGTTGTTTAGTATCGTAGTATTGTGCTTGTTGAGTCAGTATTTTATTGTGCCTGTCCAAACGTGTTCTGCTGCTCAGGCGCTGGTGAATTCAGTTCACGACAGACCAAGAAGAATTTTGATCCACAACACAACTACTTCGTACAGAAACCGCGGTTACCATGGAAGGATTGGGGCGAATCTGGGGGCAGCACACCGATTCCTACTGGAGTTCTGGCTAAGCGAGCGTCTTGCTCTTGGGGACTAGGACAAGGGGAACCTGCCGCGGCGTGGTCAGCCCCGGCGCCTCGCTCATATCGAGGTCCTCCGGGCGCATGCCGGCGGGGAGCTCCCAGTCGAAGTGGCGCAGGAGGCTGGCGATCGCGAGCTCCAAGACCGGCAGCGCGAAGTTGATGCCGGGGCAGATCCTCCGGCCGGCGCCGAACGGGATGAGCTGGTAGTCGGTCCCTCTGAAGTCCGCGGGGGCGCCGCCGCCCACGAACCGCTCCGGCCGGAACTCCTCCGGCGCGTCCCACGCCGCGGGGTCCCGCCCGATCGCCCACGCGTTGATGAAGAGCGCGGTACCGGCCGGGATCTCGTACCCCTGCACCACCGCGGGCGTCGTCGACTCGTGCGGGACGAGGAGCGGCGCCGGCGCGTGGAGCCGGAGCACCTCCTTGAACACCGCCTTCAGGTATTCCATTTTGTTCAGGTCCGGTTCCGCGACGGCCGGCTGATCGGCGGTGGCGACGCGCGCGATCTCGTCCTGGAGCTTCGCCATCACCCGCGGGTTGGCGACGAGCTCTGCCATGGTCCATTCCAGCGTCTGCGACGATGTTTCAGTTGCCGCGGCTATGATGTCCTGCAGAGTGCAGACACAAGAATCGAGCACGGATCAGGGGAACAAGATGAGTAGAAATTTCTTGAGAAATGGGATGAGCATTTTTGCGAAGATGACCTCGATGGTGGATTTGATGCGATCGTCTGTGAGCTCGAGCCCGTCGGCGCCTTCTTCCCTCAGCCGCAGCAAGACGTCCACGAAGTCCTCATCCTCCTCGCCTGCCCCGTCGTCCCCCTTCTCCTTGTGCGCGGCCACTATCTCGGAGAGGAACTTGTCCCACGCCTCGGCCATGTCGTTGACCTTCTTATCGAGGCCCGTGGCCCATCTCACGAACCTCGCCGGCGTGTCCGGCAGCACGTCCTCCGGTTGGAAGCCAGCCATCAGCGCCTCGGAGTTCCCCATCAGCTGCTTCATCTTCTCAGCTGTTGCCCCGGCGGCACCGGTCGCCGCGCGGGTGATCACCGCGTTGGTGTAGCCGTACAGGAGCTCCCTCAGCTCCACGGCCTCCCCCGCCTCCGCGGCGCGGCGGGTCCGCGCGACGAGCGCGGCCACCTCGGCGGCGCGCACGGGCGCGAACGACTCCACGCGGCGCGGGGAGAGGAGGTGGACCACGGCGATCTTCTTGCCCCGGCGCCAGTTCTCGCCGTACGGCGCGAACGACACGTTGCTGCAGCCGTACGTCAGCTTCTCCGCTGCCACGCTGCGCGGGCGGGAGGCGAAGGCGAGGTCGTGGTTCCTGAACAGGCCCGCGGCGGCCGCAGCCGTGGACACGACCAGCGTTCGCCTGCGCCCGAGCTGCAGGAAGAGGAGGCCGCCGCCGCCGCCGTAGCGAAGTTGCAAGTCGTGCACGGAACGGTGCGCGAGGCGGCCGATGAGGTGGAGGTGGCCAATCAGCGGCAGCGACGGGGGAGACGGCGGGAGCTTGCCGCGCCGACGGTTCTTGACGACATAGAGGAAGACGATAAGCACGGCGGCGGCGGCGGCGGCGGCAAGCTCGTAAGGAGACATCTTCTCCTGCTCTGCTGACTACTCAGAGATGAAGAGAGGATTGGATACTGCTCAGCTTGTGTTTTTTCTTCTCGAAAACGCATAAGAGCTGCGTTTCAAGATAATAATAGTTTTACAACGTGGGCGCTGAAGTGTTGAATATCTATCCTAGTATCCGGCTCATTTTGGTGGCTGCCGGGCAACCACTGCCGTATCGTCTACTATTCGTCTCGGATGTCACTTCATCCAGTTGGATTGATCAGTGAAGTCGTCTGCTGAGCCGGCCTATGACGAAATTCCACAGTGAAGTCTCGTGATCATGTTGCACGATTGGTGGAAGTCTGAAATCCCCTCTTGTCCGTAGCCTCCAGTTGTTGCTTTCACTGGAGATAAGAACGGATCGGATACGGAAGAATATCACTTATACTATATTTATTTTCATATTTTCTATCGGATTCAGATTCGAACACGGATAGACTCGGATACATATACGAATACGGATTGTTTCAATTACGAATACGAATAGATATGTCTCGAATACGGAGCTAACCGGATGCGGTTACTATCAAATACGGATAGTTCTTCGGATATCGAGTAAAGGTAACATTAACTAGATTATGCTTAACGAAATAAATTAGCAAACAATTGCATGACATTTTTAACTTATTACGTAGATGAGATAGATTCGATTACATACATGGTAATTTGCAATATAGCTTAGATTGGTGACACTTAATTAATAATATTATAACTTATTGTATTGATGATGCTTCATAAGCACTCGAATATATTCATCTGTTCAAGGAATCCACATTCAAACTAAAATCGTGTTTAATTAACCAAATGAAAAAAGATGATATACCATTTTGGGCACTAAATTACACAATATTAACATTCTAAATTATTACATGCATAAATATATAAAAGCAGACAAATTATTGCTAGAGTCCTAACTAATATACAATATTCAGTTTTTTAAAAATGATCGAAGAAGTCTATTTATTATTGTTGAATTATTGGCAGAGTTTGAGTTTAATTCTCGAACTAGGAATCAATAAGATTTAACTCCAATATAATACCAATAGATATATTATAGTTTTAGAAAAGTTTTGGTACTAATTTTATATTTTTTATTAGAAATGAATTAGTTATAGATTTTTAGAGATCAAATCAGATTTTTATTAATGTATATATTTGGAATAATGCAACTATCAAGCAACAAATAGATAGATTATATTTTTAGAAAAATTATGGTGCTAATTTTATATTTTTATAATTAGAAATGAATTAGTTATAATTTTTTAGAGATTAAATCTGTTTTTATTAATATATATATTTGGAATAATACAACTATCCGAATTTAGTATCCGAATTGACTATCCGGATTATCCGACCGGATATCCGATATCCGCCGGATATTGGTTATATTGTATCCGAATCCGATATCCGATTTAAGTATCGGATATCCGAAACAGTACCCGGATATCCGAAAGAAACTATCCGAAGTGATATCCGACCCTCTCGGTCGGACGGTCGGTTGGGAAATATCCGTACCATTTACATCCCTAGCTTTTAGGCCCGAGAGGGAAGAACAATAACGTTCTTGACCTGAACAAAGAATTATGGTTGCAGAATATTGTGGCGTCAATATTTTCAATGATGACTATTATTCGTGCAGAAAAAAACGCCACTTGCACATATCCACTCAAATTTTGTGCAAATCCAACAACAGAAGGGGCAAATACCATGTAAGACAAACTCTCATTATCGCGTAAACTCCACTAATATGATAGTAGTACCACTAAACAGAATCCGACTTTGTTTCACTTGCACCTATGTATATTTTATCCACTTCTTTTAACATCTACTTCCACTGTTCCAAATTGTAGGTTGTTTTAGCAAATACATAGATTTTGATATGTATCAAGAAATACATTGTGTCTACATACATAAAAATTTATGTATCTTGATTTGCCAAAAATGGACTATAATTTGGAACAGAGGAAGTACATAATGAGATTCAGATCCAGATTCAGATGTGAAAGAGCTCTAACCTGGTGGTTAGACTACCTGAGCAGCATCCAAAAGTTCTACATCCGATTTCTTGTAGAAAGTGAATTAAAATGGATTTGGATTAAATTAAAACTTATATAAATAAATAGGTAGAGGCCTCCTCTGCTACATCGGTTAAAAAAAGATTCCAATTCTCATGCTCAAATCTTATAACGGCTAGGTTATGGTTGCCATCGGATTAAAAAAGATCCATTATTTTTTCTTCATCCTAATCCTACCGATTTTTTATGTACATTTTTCAGACTGGGTTGGGTTTTTGCTAATTTTGGGTCAAAAAATTTGGTCTATATCCGTTGCGATTGTTATGGCGGGTCAAATTTTGACCCGAACCTGACCCTCATATTGGTCGGGTCGAATCAAGTTGGAATTTTTTTGAACCGATGGCCGGATCTAGTTCGGAAAAGGTTCCTTTGTAATACGGCAAAGAGACTTGCTCTTATTGTATTGTACCGTGTAGTTTCTAGATAAGGTGTCTTATTGATGTGGTAGGATAGACACCACCTATTGACACTTTAGATTGGAACTGCCCTTAAAACTATCGTACACAATTTCGGAACATTTAAACATTCTTCCATATGAGTATCTTGATAGCCTTTCATGTCAAACACAAAAGTACAAACTTTTCACTGATGGCTATGCAAGTGCAGTGAAAAATGCCACTTGCACAAACCCACACAAACTTAGTAAATCCGACAACAAAGGCAAGAGGAACGTGCAAGACAAACTCTTCCTATATATCGCATAAACTCCACTCCTATAAATATGTAATTCCATCCAAACACAATGTCACAATCCTACTTGCTCGTTTCACTTGCACCTGTTTATAACTTCCTCCACTCTTGTATATGTACATCACTTCATGCCAATGTACTGGCATCTGAAGCTCAATGTCCGATATGACCAGGGTTAGGGTTGCCAACGAGGAATGCCAGCACTCCTACTAACGGAGCGTTGATATAGGTGGTGGGTTCAGATTTCCTGAAGTCTGCACGGTCATCCTCATAGGCATCATCCTCCCCTGGCCCTCCGACGACCGCTCCGATCAACGGGTTAGGGTTTGCGCCAGACGAATTGTAGTACGGCGTGCCTTCTTGGCACGCAATCCGCTGCGGATGGTCCTTGATCGAAGGCAACGAAGATCCTCGGTGATGGATCCGTTGGGGGTATCGATCACCGTACCCGATCATGTACGACATCTTCATTGGGTTATCTCCTAGCAGATAGTCAACCTGCATATATGAATGCACAAGTTCGAACTTTGTTCAGAAGGCGATCTCTCGACGTTCCTGAACTGACTGTCTGTGAGACAGGTACAGATTGTGAGGAATGCGTGAGGTGTGCCTACCTGCTTTCTGGCTTGCCGCTGAAGAGTCACAGAGCCAACTGAAATGTCTCCACAGTTGACAGCGTGAGACGATCTGGAGAGGTACTTGGCATACGTCAGGAGAAGGAAGGAGATGGAGGTGACATGCTGCATGTTGCTGCCTCCAGGCTTGTAGAGCATGCCCCCAGGGGTGTACGTGATGTGTAACGAAGAGGACTCTGGGATGAGGGTGCAGATGAAGCTGTCTGCAAACTCCTTGTAGGACTGCAGAGACAGCACCTCGCCTTCTATGAACTCCTGCAGAGCAATTACAGTCCTCATTTTCTAGCTTGTACCGATCAGCTGCGTGCTGCTGATTTGTCAGCATAGTTTGCATTCAGGAATTGAAGGAGATCGACGGAAGCAGCCCGACCTTGGAAACAAGAACGTTGAGGCCGGCATGCTTGTTATCCCACCCGAACTCGTTGCTGCTGTCTTCTGCACCCAGGGTCTTGCCGTTGTTCTGAATGTACTGGAGGAATGTGTCATCCTTGGAGGCTCTCCGTAGCCATGCCGCCCCCCACAGTAGCTCATCCTGCCAAGAATTTTCAGTATGTGCTTTAAGGTACCGGCCTGACTAAGTTCTGAACTTCTGTTTTACTGAAAATGTTTTGATTGTGTGGAATCTGTAGAAGCAGCATTCAATTCTCTTCAGTTTTATATGAGCGTATTCGAAGTCGAAAAGTTTGGTTTTTGGCTCACAATCACTACACTAAATCAGAATCTTTTGCAGTTTAGCAATGGAAACTCAAATGTTTTTTGCTCTCTGCTCTGTTAGCACATACAAATGCTAGTCACTTATGATGTCCTACCATTTGGGCCAACACGTGATGCATGAGCATTGAGCCAGTGTGCAGCGAGTCTGCGAGTATCTGGAGGGTGATCCTCCTAAATTGCTAAATGTTGGAGTCCTGGAAGTTCAGGAATAGAAACTACTGATTTTGTTGCTCTGTTGAAATGGCAGTCGCTGTGGATTGCAATTCTACTATTTTGCATTGGTGTTCCATTAACCCGTAAGCTACAGATGTGTGTTTCTCTACAGACAGACATGGTAATATTTGGAGAACTATGAACTGCCAATTGCCAAAGTAACATCACAGGCTCACAGCAACTGCGAGCGACAGGGTAAGCTCCTCTGCGTCTTCTTGTGACGAGGCAGAGCTGCAGAGGTCAAGTCGCCATCTGCTGACAGAGGCAGGGAAACGAGACAAGCATCTGACCTGGTAGCCATTGAAGTCGCAGTAGAACGGGCAGCCCCCCGCCCTGAGGTCTGGGTCGTCGCTGTACGCGCCCTTGTACGTGTCCGCGAACTCGAACGCCTTCCTCGCGCTCGCGAGCAGCGTCTCGGCGTACTCCGGGTCGTCGTCGCGGAACACCATGGACGCCGCCGCCAATGCCGCCGCCGTCTCCCCCGCGATGTCCGAGCCCGGCCTCCCCGCGCTGACGTTGTACACCGTGCGCTCCGTGTCCATGTCCTCAGGCCTCTCCCAGCAGTCGTGATCCTTCCACGGATCGCCCACCTGCATTGCCCGTGCGCAGCACTCTCAGCGTTTCCACGACATGAACGAACGCGACGGCGGTGCTGCAATGCGGCGCGCTTGCCTGCAGGAAGATGACGCCGGGGTGGGCGAGGGTCTTGAGGAGGTAGTCGGTGGCCCAGCGGACGGCGCCGGCGGCGTGGCGGCGCTCGTCGCGCGGCATGTCGTCGCCGAACTCGATGACGCTCCAGGCCAGCATGGTGGTGGTGAACGCCATGGGGAAGCCGAACTTGACGTTGTCGCCGGCGTCGTAGTACCCGCCCTCGAGGTCGACCCCGGCCGCGGCGCCGTCCGACACGCCGGAGTCCCCGCGCCACGACGCGCGCTGGCCCGGCGGGAGCCGCCCGGAACGCTGGCCCTCGAAGAAGAGGATGGACTTGGCCAACGCGTCACGGTAGTCGTGCCGCTTGGCGGCCGCGGGGAAGCCGAAGAACGAGGCCGAGCAGGACGGCACGAGCCGGTGCGCCGCCAGGAAGGACACCAGTAGGATGCGCACGCACAAGCGGTGGATGGGAGACGGAAGGGGAGCGACGCGAGGCGCCATTCCGAGCTCGCCGCTGCTCACACTCTCACTGGAGCATGTCGCTGCTGTTTTGGCGCGTTTTTATAGGCAGCAACATGTCACAATGCACATGCTCACACTGACAGAACTGCCACACACTGCTCTCTTTATCCATGGCGGTGGACGCTGGTAAATTCAGTATTGTTGAGTTCTCTTTCGAAAGAAAAATTCGGTAAAAATTTCCGAAAAAGGGGGAAATTCAGTATGGGTGAGTTATACGTATACTGCTCAACTGGTGCGTACATACTGACATGGTCCTGGCCATTTTTGTACTATGAGCATGGCTTCATTCACTCGGTGTCTTAAGTAGAAACCGCTGGTGATGAATGCCTGCAGGGCGTGTATACTCAGGGTCTGGGTTTTTTCTTGGATTTCTGGTAGGGAATGTGCGGGGTAGTTAAAGGACAGAGGTTGGGGTCACGGGAGTGGTGGTAAGAAGAGGTGAGGCCAAAGGATTCTTTAGGGTTCTTGATGGCCGACACGGGCAACCAGCAGCTACTGGCCTCGGTGTGGTCACATGCAGATGGAAGAGTCCTCCATGTAGGACCATCCTGGTTAGATCCTAAATCGGACACTGTTCATGCATGCACCAGTAGACATTGGGTTTATTTCATTCCATGACTTTCTGATAAGTTGTGATTATGTTTTCTTGTTGATTTACCTTCTTAAAGGGGATTGGAGCCAACTAAGAGCCCTGTTTGGAAGAGGAGGATCACTCTAGGAATTCTTGGGATTCAGTTCAAATTTGCACTAAACTTGCTAGGTATTTCAGTATTTGAATCTAGAACCTCAACTTCCAAACAGGTCCCAAGACTTTTGCACTCGATGGGCAGGAAAAGGTCCTAGCCGCTGTTAAGTACATGTAGTAGCATTGTTTCAGCATATACATGAAGGACACTGTCTTTTTTTTTGTCTTTTTTTGTCAAATCCCGGTTCATGTTGAGTGCACGTTGATGACTTATTTGAGCAAAACATGAATGGTGCTTAGAGGCATTGACCGTACACCGCTTTTAGGAAAAGCTTAAATCAGGATATATAACTATCGTTAGGCGACGCAAATCTACAATTAGTGCGAAACGACATATCAAGATGAGGACTGGTCATACATATAGGTTCCAATATCAAGTAAGAGGAAAATGCTGATGTTATGTTGGATTTTGAGCCTACCTTAACATTCTCCATCTTTTCCTTTAAGATTTATTACCTTGTTTTAAATATTGTATTGAAGCAAATCCCTCGCTGGTGCAAAGAACTGAACAATTCCTCTCTCTTTTTTTTTTGAAATATGCAGGAGGGCTGCACATCATTCCATTAACAAGAAAGAACTCAACAATTCCCATTACGTTGTTTTTTTTTCTTTTTCTGTTGACTTCATCCCTTGCGTCTGTATCTCGCAAGATCAAGTCCAACTCGGACTTCCATGCTTCCACTCAACCGCAGCAACGCCATCCCCATAGCAGCCTCCATTCCGGCAAGAGGACAACGCCGAAACTCTCCTGATCTGAGTGACAACGCCAGTTAGCCCGGAACGGGGCGCGACACCCTGCTTCTCGTTGGAGATACGGACGAATTCCGACGATCGGGGCACGTACCGCGGCGTAACAACCGCCCACATGGATACGGCAGATGTGCGACGCTTGCCGGAAAAAGGGGGCGTTAAGGTTGTCGAATTGGGAGGCCAGCAGAGTCCTTGTCCGTCGGGTCGGACGCTGTTGCCACTGGCATGAAGAGGAACGGGACGCAGAGGAGGAGCGATCTCACCAAAGGTCGCAATCCTGGTAGATCTTCCTTAAGAAAAAAGAAGGGCTGATAGCTAGTAGATGGATGGACCGAAGCGCTTTCTCACGTAAGCAGGAAAGGGAGCATCATCGGGCCTCGATTTTGCGAGACACCATGCGTGGCGCTCCAGCGCGGCTTGCTCAGCGGCTCCTTTGCGTGCGCGAGTCCAAAGCCTGAGATCCTCCTTACGGTCGTGAGGGAAAGTCGAGCGGAGAAGAGGAAGGAGCACTACTGCATAAAATATTCGCAATAAAAACATATTTTTAGAGGCAAGTACGGCATCCGTCTCTAGTTTTCGCGGCTAAAAATAACATTTTTATGGGCGGGTCATGGCGTGACCTGCCCCTACAAATCCATGTCAAAAAATAAAAAAAAATCCAAAATAAATCGAAAACAGCAAAATAAAAAAGAAAAAATTATTCCAGCCAACCAGCAACCACCACTACCTTGTAGCGTCGAGCTACAATTTTTCTAGCAAAATATGCACACTTGCATCATCTGGAATTCGAACCGCCTCGTGAGTACCTTCATTACCACCACACTACACAATCACTTATAACTCAAAGAGGTATGCTATTTTTTTATATTAACTCTGGAATTAACTTGTAGGGACGGGTGACGCCATCACCCGCCCCTAGAAATAACTACTAGAAATGTTTTTCAATTTTATTCCAAAAATTCATTTAAAATTTTACATATAGCAAAACAAATTAAAAAAGTGAAATTTTAACCATAAGCATATTGTGACGTGTGTAATATAAGAAAATTTTTAAAACCATATTTCAGTATATATAAAGGTTAAAGGTGTTGAAATCATAATGTATAGCTACCCCACACTACTATCTCATACTACACATAGATACAAATAAAAAAAAGTAAAACTCCTACACTATAGTTATTGTGAACTATAGATACAAACAAAAATATGCTAAGTATATTTCGGTATATATAAAGGTAAAGATTGCTGAAATCTCAAAGTATGACTTGAGTTGTATAAGATACTATATAGTCATAGCCATATATAGTTTTATAATAATTTTTTGGACCACTAAATGATCTTAAATGAAAAAGTTATCAACTATAAAGTTTTAGATCTCGTCATTCTCTACAATTTTGATATAAAGTTTGACTTCATCCGATATCATATGAAAAAGTTATGAATTATTTTTTGGTGCGGAACCATTTTTAGGGTGGGTCATGCCATTATCCGCCTCTAAAAATACATTTTTAGGGGCGGGTGGTGCCGTTACCCGCCCCTAAAAATGTTATTTTTAGGGGTGGGTGATGTCATGACCCACATCTGAAAATGATGCACATTTGTAGAGGCGAGTGATGACGTAATCCGTACCTAAAAATATTTTTTCTATGGGTAGGTTGGATGCTACAGTACCGCCGCTCCATTTATAGCAGCGACTTACCTTTTTATCCACCCTTAAAAAAAACGGACTGTTGCGCTAAGTAGTGGAGGCGATCGGTGCGAAACGCCGGTGTTAAACGCTGTCACAGGCGGCGCAGCTCGCCACCGACAGATAGGTAGGTCACGGGAGGGGCGTGGTGTTTTCCTCGCAAGGGGTTCGGTTCGGCCCCGTACCGTACTTGCCGGTAAAACTGTTCGTGACGGAAGAAGCAACGGCGGGGAGCCGTGCGGCTCTCGGAGCCCTCGTGGTTGTGGCGTGACAAGGAGCGACCGAGCGACGACGTTGGCGGACGGCGGCAGCGAGCGATTAGCGGCGCGCCGAGCCAAACCCAACGAACCCCAACCGCCGCTTCCGGTGGGCGACCCACCGCGCGCACCCCACGAGAGGGCGGCGCCGCGGCGCTCGGACGCGGCCCGAGCCGGGGATCCATGCGTCAGGTCACGGCGGAATGAATTCGTGGCACGCGCCGTGCGCGCAGGGGCGACGGCGGACGGTGGTGTCGCGTGGCGTGGCCGGTGCCCTGGCGGCTGGCGCGGCGCGCTCGGCCCCCCAACTGTTGGGCCGTTTCCATGAGGACGTGAGCTTCTCGTGCTTCTTCGGCCTCCGGGCTGCAGGGGGTGAGGCCCGGCCCTCGCAGTCTTTTGGGTCGACACCATTCCGATGTTTCACCGGTCCAGTCAGCCCGTTCTACCATGTACAAGCCGGAACTCATCCGTAAATTTCATTTTCTCTTCTCTAAAAAACAAACTGAAACTTTGCCCTGCAACGCGTGAACGGCAGACCTGATGATCACCTAAATCAAGGAACGAGCATTCCTGACAGCCTGACTATACAACCTACACGAATTTCTAGACTCCTTGTTCATGTGACCCTATTTATTCGGTGCGATTGCCATGATCATTCTCTTAATAAACCTGCACGGCCACTTGCTAGGCTCACCGTATCTGTCTGAATCATCTTCGAAAAAGATTTGTTCCACGCTTTTGGATGCCCAGTGTTCTCAGCTCTGCCTACACGCGAGCCTCCAAATGCAGCCGTTGTCGCGCGACATCCGGACACTTTAATCGAGCTACGCACACTTGCAAATACTAGCAAAGTACGCCGACCAGCTGATCCGGTCACCTAAACTACTAGCACGAGCAGCAACTGGAATGCTAGACAGAACAGGCGAACAGCTCTGACTTCGAGCTCAACTCAAGATCTTCCCATTCCGGAGGCAAACTCGTATCAAAATTTGGAGGTGCAACGACCCTTGATTCATGTACATGTGGCATACAGGTACAGCCGAGACGACCAGAAGAAAAACAAACAAGAACAGCAAGGTGTTTGTTAGGGGTGATCCGTAGGGAGGAGCATCGACTAAAATATTTGGATCGCAGGGAAGTCAACCGCATCCGGCTCATCCGAGGAGCAGCAAGCGGGAGGAGATCGTACGGTTCCGGCGGCGTCAACTAAAACATTTATTCTCCACTTGCGGTCTTTCTTTCTGCAGATGGAATCGTACTTGCGCTGCCTCGTTCAGAGTTGCGTCATCTCCGTCAGATTGGTGGCCACTTGAGCTATGTGCAACGGTGAGAGTTCAGTTCGGATGCTCGATGCCTACACGTTCTGAATCTGAAACCAAATAGAATACCCGTCAGTTACTGCCGGTCAATGTTCTAAATTATCTCCGCGTGTGTTTCTGAACATTGTCCCCTCACCTGCCGTTCTGATCTGGACGTCGTCGTGCGGCGCGGCCGGCATCCCTGTCACGCGTTCGAGCTCAGCCCTCTTGCCTCGCACGATCGCATCACCCGCATCCGCTTGCACGAGGTCACGAACATCCTGCAAGACCAAACGCGAGCATTCGCCATCTGTTAGAGCCCCGATAGATACTCCATTGCCAAAAGCCAAAGCAGGCAGTGCGGCGTGCTTACTCCCACGGCACGTCGCCGACGAGCATCCAGTCGCCGTCGCCGTCCTCGTACACCACGGCGTGCTCCCACTCGCCGTACCCGTCCATCAGCCCTGCACGACGCGAACGGAATGCGCAATCCTTCAGGTTTTTTTCTTCAGTTCTTTAATTTGTTTTTTTTTTGGTTCAGGCAGGGCAGCTAGCTTACCGATGGAGCAGCAGCAGAACATCTCGTTGAGCGCCTCCACGAGCTCGCCGTAGTCGTCGTACGCCGCGACGTCCACCTTCCTCAGGTACGGCGTCCCGTCCATGCTCACCTTCACGAACGCCTGCATGCTGGCGGATGACGACGGCAGCTGCCCGTTCCTCCTGGCTCGCCTCGCCTTGCGCGCGTTGACGCCGGGCGGCCCCAGCGTGAGCTCGGTGAGGTCGACGCCGTCGTTGCCGTAGCCCGCCATGCGCGTCACAGGTCACAGCTTCGCCCGTCGTCCCAGGCAAGGACGACCGCCTGAGTGCCGACGACGAAAGGAGGCTGCAGGGAGACGGCGGTGGCGAGCTGAGGTCCGATGAGTACTCGAGGTGGTGGACTGATGATCATCGAGCTGCGACTCTGGCCCGTATATATACCGTTGGTGCGGCGCGGCAGGGCGTCCGGCACGAGATCCTCTGCGGCGTGGCACCGTGCCGCTGCCAGCCAGGACGATACGATGCGGCGGCTGGCACCGTGGCTAGCTGTGGTTGTGCGGAGGATCCGGTTTCCGGTGGGGTCGTTGGGGCCGGGGACAGCCGCACGGCTGCGGAGCCTGGCGGGAGCGCCGGCGGCTGGGTTGGGTGCGGGCCGGCACCGCAGGCCTGCCGGCCTCAGCCCAGGCACGGTGTCCTCCGTGGGGCCGACCGGCTGATGCCAGGTAGACACCCTGGTCTCCTCCTGCCTCTCTCTCGTAGCAGCGTGCCTGCCTTCGTGGCAGCCCGGGCGGGCCGGAATCTCGTGTGGCGTCATTGCTGCAGCCAGTGCTCACAAGCTGGTCATGTTCTCGGCCAGATTATTATTAGGATTCTCACGTTCTGTACGACGAGGCAACGGGTGTATGAATTTCAGTGGCGAGTCTAGCGGAAGATTGCGGTGCCAAACTTAACTATCACGCACAACCTGGGCATGAGAATTTAGGAGCCCCTTACAAGGACTCTGGCGAGGACTCTATAGCTGACAATACTAGTAGAGTTAAAATTCCACGCATGGGCTGCCAAAGGATCTCTCCGAGAGAAGAGAGAGGAGCACTGGAGCAGCAAGCATTGGAGAACAGGTCAGCCAGTAGCTAGCCAGTCCAGGCTGGGTTGTTGCCATGGAAGCCGCCGCAGTAGATCCGGGTTCTGGCGAGGGGGGTAGGGGACAGCCGCCCCGCAAGTGGGCGCGTGCGAGCCGGGTACGTGCATGTTCGGTTCCTCCGTGGCGCTGGAAGACGGACCCGAGCCGCCGGCCGCGTATGTGCATGCACGCAGTCGCCGCCGGGGCAGCAGCAGCAACGACGTGCCCGCACCGCACGAAGCCAACTGGGCCTCCTCCTCGCCCGGCTGCCCGTGTCTCGCAGCCGCTGGTCCCCGCGGAGCCGGGGCCTGGCTCGACAGCGCGGAGGCCTCGCGGCCGCCGTGCCCGGCAAAGGGCGCGCCGCTCCTCGCGGGGCACGAGCATCGTGCTCCGCGCGCGGAACGGGACCCCCGGGCGGCGGAGTTCGACGCGCCGGGCTGCCGGCCTACGTGACCGTGCCCTGTCGCGCGACCTTGGAGCGGGCGGCGAGGACGGGCGCCCGCGCGTCGCGTGGGTTTCCGGCCGCATTGCGCGGCGCCGCCCGCACCGCCCCGCCCCCCCCCCCCCCCCCCCCCCCGCGTCCTGGCGCGCGCCCGGTGTCGTGCCCCTGCTGGGAGGGCAGCGGGTGCGTGTGGCGGCTGGTCATTTGTTTCTTCTCGCGCCTCCCCGAGACTACGCGCGGCGGTGTGCGATTGTGCGCGGCTCCCGCTGCCCGGCAGAGGATTAACCTCGTAGTTGGTGGTGGGAGTGGCATGGGTTGGATAAAAACTCCAGTTCTAGAAGACATCGAAGAGCCTTTTGATGCAGCCATGTTTTGACTGAATACTATACTTGAGCTTGAGCACCAAGGTTTGACCACCTCGATCACACGCCCTTGAAACGTGCCGAATGGATTTGTATGATAAAGACCTCAGCGTTGAGCGAACTGGGTGGCCTTGGTTGTTGCCACGTGTCAACCAGCGACTGAACCGAGCTGAACAAATGCCACCACAGAAAAATGAGCAGTCTATTCATCATTTTGTACAGTTTTTCTAATGGCATAGTACATCACTCCAACTCCAAACCACAGGTGACAGCCACTGCGCTCCTATAACAGCAGCAATGTGGCAAGTTATGAGTTCTGACAATCGCAACGAGAATTGATCTGACAATAAATAAATACGTCTAGGGCACGACAAGCCGAATTGATCGAGATGCAGTCGTTAGCTCCAACTCTGGCAGAAATGTACTACTATAGCAATAGTAACATATTCCCCGTATTCTGCCCTCCTTGAGCTGCTATAGAGGCATAGAACAGTATATGTAGATGAAGAAATGTACACTCCGAACTTCCAGGTTTACTTGTTGGCGTCTCCTTTGTAATTACTTGTCGGCACCACCCCAGGAGAGTCATGGTTGTTCACACTAAGATCCACCCCCTGTGTCTGGATTTGCCATCACAAGGAACAACTGTTATAGGAGAGAAAACTGCAATCGCCAAATGAAAAGTGCACTATAGATATAGCAAGACTTCGATCGTAGTGAACATATATGACAGACCTGGGAATTTGATCCTTGCCCATTGGTACGAACCGGTCGCATATTAAGGTCAATCATTTTTGAATTAATGTTACCCTGGTCATCGCAGTTTCCATCAGATGCTGGATCATCAGAGCCATTATGGTGGTTTGCCATTTGCTCCTTTGTTGCGGAATGAGGAGGCTTCTTCTGATCTATCTGGTTTTCAGTATCTTTGCTTTGCATAGCCACATCATCATCCATATGGCCTAGTTTATCTCCTGGAAACTAATCATAGTTCCCTACTTTGAGAACTAGAGAAATACACGAAATCGCAATCTGAGGCTGGTGAGTACAAACTTACTTCAACACTTTGCCGCAGGAGCAGGTATCTTCCATGGGTTCGTTTGCCACCGACATGAACAGTCATGTCACAGCTCAGGCAAAGTGAGGTGCCATCTATCTCACAGTGGAAGAAAGCTACACCCAGGCAAATCAAGAATTCAAGATTTAGTTGACTAATCATTAAAAAAGGAGATTCGTGAATCAAAAGGCGTACCAGGAAAACTTTCACATATATCACAACGGGCAAGTTTATTAGAGTTTGCAAGTCCAACTCTCACATGCCGACTAGCAAGCTTGTTACACATGTGTACCTGCATCACAACATGGAAGAGATCTCAGAAATAGTAACATTAGGGTGATCTGTTTGACAATCAAGGTGTCATGAACTGACATGATGAGTATGAAAAGGGGTATTAATACTGATTCCCAATTTTGGTAAACTGGTAACTACTATTTAATAACACAGACTGAATGAAAATTTAAAGATTAATTCCAAATTTCATCAGTTTAATAGTGAATTAAACTACCTAGTTTTCTGTCCTTCAAAGGTTAGATTTTAGAGGCGCATTTCTGGTGATAAAAACGAAATGCATCTACTGAGTCAAACCTAACTTCTCCACATGCATCTGTAGTTGGAAGTGACAAATAATACCTATATATAAATGTTCCCATACACTAACACGTGTGCTAATTTATCATCAGCATCTGAGAAATCGCCACACTACATGTGTTATTCTAAGCAGGACATGAACCTCAAATATCCTGGATGCATGCAACACTAACTACAAAAGCAGACTTTTCTCCATGACGGCCAAGTAAGGTTACTAAAAAAGAATTACTCAGTGATACATTTTGAAATAAGCTGTAAACTGTTTTAAGAAGAGGACATGGTTTCCTCAAAACAAAAAATAAAATGGGAGACTGACATCAGTCTCCTGAATAACATTTGAAAGAAATAACTCCAAGAAATAAAAATGGAAGAAGATGAAAATTACAAAAAAAAAGAGATAAGAATACAAATGCACCCCGTTTGATGGTGCATATTTCAGAACATAACAACAATATCAGATACTGAGTCAACCAAATTAAGGTTTCCTCATCATTCTCGAGGTTCCTTTGCAGCCTTGGAGGAGGTCCAATACACGCTGCTTAGCAGAAAAGTAAGCCATTCTGAAATATGCACTAACATACAACAGCGATGAAGCCCAGCAATCTGGGAACTTTTCTTGACACAACAAATTGCAGAAGGATCTAAATATGTTTCCACAATGGAATACATTACAACTGCCATTATCCCAAGCATATCAAAACCATACTTTTTCTTAAGTATATACGTTTTAAGTAGGGGAAATGAATCATAAATATAATTCTAATCATCCATTGTCCCACCAGACCAGATTTCAAATTGTAATCCCATATGGTTTCTTTGGATAAAAAAACCTCAACCCTGTTGGGCGAAGCTACTGACCCTGTGGTACACACTCCATTGTATACAAAGAAACTTATACAATCTTAGTAGTACATGGTCAAATTGAGTCAACTACTAGCATATTTTTCTTCACCCTTCTGCATATGAACAGGGTAAGTCAACGTAGCTTCGCCCCTGGTAGGATTGGCAAGAATAGTTAGTTCTTTTGCCTCCAATCAAAAGGGCTACAGTTGATCTTCCTCAATCCAAACAAGGCATATAAGCTTGGATGTTCCCATTCTTCTGGTTGGATGGGCACGTAGCGCAACGGATAATGAAGAACAGTGGGATGTTGCAAAATCTACTATTGCTCTCGCACTGCCCATTTACTTGTCTAAACTCAGCTCACAATGAGTGCTTTGAAAGTATTTCCTGAAAAAACAGGCAATCTTCTATTGGCAGCAGTCCGTAGGATAAGCACTGGTGTAGCATACCAAACACAGCAGCCTAGCTAACAAACCACTGCTAAATTATTCTTCACTCAATGATCAGATTCATAAAGGAAGAAGTATGCATGCAACCAGCGTATCGTAATTCTGAAAATATTATTGCTGATAGACATAACTTTCTTAAAAGGTTTTGCATAAGACAACAGTGTAATCTAAAAGATGAAGACCACTGAAACTGAACAAGATATGGTAGTCAAACATTCTTGAAAGGGAATTTAACAACTCACCGCACAAGGCAGTAAACACAGAGTAGACAGGACAATTGCTTGAAGGGCAAATCAAGATTTTGCAAGGACACAAGAGTAAAAGTAATTTTATTTTCTCAGGGGTATTGATGAATCACGATTCATAATATGACACACTTAATTTGCATTTTCTAATTTAATATTGCACTCCATTAATTTGCTTTTTTCCTAATCTTTAATTAAATATACTTATTATTACATAATGAGGTTTCTCAATTGCTTGATATCAGTATGACACCAAGTCCAACCACATCAGCAGCCCCCTGTAATAAAGAATCATGGTTTTACACCAGACTGCCATGACATGTTGATAACTTAAGTAGCATCAGGCACGGTCAATAAATACTATGTTATGTGGGGCAAGCAGTACCAGAGAATGAGGCACAAGGAGTAAGGAATAATCAGGTTTGATAAAATTTTTCTCTAGAGATAAAAAAAACTTGACCAGGGGGAGAGACGCCCCCCTGATTTTTGTCTTAAGAAGATTGTGCCGCGACTCGAACCCGGGCTGGCTCAGCGAACCGCTTCTCTGGCGTGTTGGGATGACCAGTTGCACCGTGAGAGTGTTGGCTCTAGAGATAAGTATGGCTAGTTTGGATTTGATAAGATTGGTTCGCATGGATTTGGGTTATTAGTTTGAGGAAGTTTAGTTTGAGTGGCTGGAGTCAATAAGAGATTGATGTAATCTTGGCAGGCTACATTTGTGGTAGCCGCAACCCTGTACGTGACAAGCAAGAAAATAATCTATCTATTACTCTCATCTCCCTTTCTCTGTGTTCTCACCTCCCTGTTGCTTGGCACCCTCGCCGACATCAACACCACACCATGGGCATACCTGATCGGGTCACTACCTCACGGGTGTGACATACCAGTACATTCTGTTCCATACATGTATTCCTTCCAGCAATTGCACCTATATTGAGCTTAACTGAGAAATATTCAAGCACAAGTTTAATGAATTAAGAACAGCGTAACTACTGAGACACACATGGTCGCAATCCCTGGTTGGAATCCTGGGCGTGGCATCAGGTGCGACTACCGAGTATAAAAAAGGCAACCAATAAGGTCAACTGTTATTACCACCAAACACATAGCAAACACATGTCCACAAATAGCCATGCATGCTGGTGATGTCGACAATCCACCTAGTAACAGAACCTCAAGATAGGGTGAAATTACAAATCCCCTATGCAGCAACTAAGTAGACCTTATGAATCTCTGGTTCGACTAAATATGATGCAGAGAATGCCTTGTCTCATAAAAAGAACAGATTATCAAGCTTGCATTCTTAATAATAGGATAAGGGTCGATTTTAAGTGGGGATATAAGCTTAAACCAAGGGAATCTGATCCGCCCCAAGCCTATAGGTACCCACCTCCCTGAATTCCTGAAATAACCACCCAAACAACGCTGAGAAGTGTATCACTATCAATGCACACCAGAGTCCTGCTAGAATGTTTCCCTTGGTTTTCTCAGTCAGAAACTTAGTCTATTTGGACTACAGGACTAGTAGTCCAGTACCAACCTCATGACATGCCCCATGATTTCTCTGCTACCAAAATGGGACCGAAACAGAAGCAGGATCGTCAGAAACGGAGAAATCGGGACACAATTGGGCAAACTATCAGGCACCCCACCCCTGACATCCACCACGCGAGCTCGCAGTCAAGTACCAAATCCCCGAGATCTCAGTGCCCAGCCGACCGATAACACCAACCATCGCGCCGTGCGCCACTCCAATGGAGCAGAGCTCTCGTCCGATCTGCGAGAGGGGCGAACAGCTCGCCAACGGATAAGGGGGGGGGGGGGGGGGGGGGAGCGGGGACCGGAGATCACCTTCTCGTCGCAGGCCCGGCAGAGCGCGGCCTCGTCGGCCGCGCAGAAGAGCACCGCCGGCGCGCTCTCGCACACATCGCAGATCGTCCGCATCCCAACACCCTGCTCCCGCAGCCCGGGTCATCGCCCCGTCGCCATCCGGGCGACAAAACCGCGGCTCCTAATCCCCCGCCTCGCGCCGCTGCCCGGCGATCCCCTCCCAGCGCTGCGGCCGCGGCGGACGACGGCGCCGGCGCGGAGAGATGTGGACGAGGAGGCGGCCGCGCAACAGAAGCCAGCCACACAGGAGTTTGGACGAGGAGAGATGTGGCAGCGACTGCGGGAGCCTGCTAGGACGACACGGCGGAAGTGGTGGTGGTGGGGCGTCGGGGACTGCCGTGCCACGGTGCTGGCCCCATGCTTCTCGAGCCATCGTACCTGGCGACCCTCCTAAACCCGGTCTATGCACAACCAGCAGAGCCACAGCAGGCGACGAGCGACTTGTGTGGGTGAGTCTATGAAGCGGGGCCCTGAGATCTGTTGCGAGTTAGTTGGGTTTTGGATATGGGGATTTAGGCGGAGGTGGGCCCGCGAGAGGCGTCCGCCACAGAATGGAAAAGCAGCGGGATTTTGGGGTTGTGGCTCCGAATAAATTGCTTGGCTGCTCTGCCGCCAATGGCCGCCGTCTTCCATGCCTTTTCTTTTCCACCTGCCTGCCTTCCGGCAGCGGTCAGCATCGCGCCTCCGTGCACCGGGTGCATGGGCTGCCGGCGACAAAAGCCTTGCTGAGGTTAGTACTCCCTATTCCCTTTTTTTTATAAGGCATAATATAACGTGCCACCGTCTTTTAAATAACATTTTAATAATTCATTATCATATATTATATTATATATGATTATAAATTTATAATTATGGTAAAGTATATTTGATTACAACTTCAATCATATAAAGTTTACATTCTAGAAATAAAAAAATAATAGTTAAATTGTTGATCAAAGATTGCAAAGTTTGAATCTTGATATGCATGTGCGCTTTATAAAAATAGATGGAGGGAATGGCAGACTAGCAGTAGTAGTTTTAAAAAAAAGGCTTCCTCAGTTTTTTTGCTTGTGTGGTCGAGGCCACACCAAACTGATGAGAACGCGATCAGCATCACTCGTGCACACGAGCCCCCCTGAACCACATTAGCACACGGCGCAGCGAGGCCGCGTTCTTGTGGCGACGCTCGACGGCCTTGTCGTCGTCGCTTCATGCGGAGGACGACGGCCGGCAAGACGCCGCGTCGATGCGCTCCACCGGGTGGCCGGACCCCCGCTCGGAACGTTCCGTTTCAACAACCACGAAAGCGACGGTCACCGGATATCGGACGCAAAAAATGATAGATGGGCAAGAAGGACTCAAGGAGCATTCAGATGCTACCTGTGGACGATCGCCTCGCAGAGTTGTCACACAAGTTTCAGTGAAAAGGACCGGCGAAATCGCCGGCCGGGGATGTCTGGAGATCGCCACTGGGGAGACTGGACGACGAGAGGGGGCTTCTATTGGGCCGAGAGGAAATAACTGGGCTTTCCTTAATTTATTCTGGATGGGCTTTGGTAAATTTGTCTTGGGCCTTGCAACCCTGCTGCTCGCTTCCACTCACTCCCCTTCCCCGTCTCCTTCACGGTTCAACAAGCGGGCGACCCGGCGGCGGCGGCGGGCGTGCGGGCACCGAGCTTTGCGGCATGGCGATGCGGTTGGCTGCGGCGGCGTTCATGCGGCGTCTGGCGCCAGCGCGCACGTCCATCCCCGTCCCGGCGGCGGCGGCGGCTCCAGCTGCGGAGGCGGAGGCGGTCACGTGCGGGCGCGGGGACAAGAAGACCAAGCGCGGGAAGCGGTTCAAGGGCTCCTACGGCAACGCGCGGCCCAAGCGGGAGAAGAAGATCGAGCGCATCAAGGACCGCATCGAGGTTCCCCGCTCCACACCCTGGCCCCTCCCCTTCAAGCTCATCTGAGAGGGGGGACTCACTATACCCCCCCTCCCCCTCGGGTCGCGAGGGTACTAGGGTTTACGGCTACAGTTACTGCTACTTCTCCGTTTCCAATTAGCTGCGCGCCTGGACGGGCGTGTTTTTTTACTTGGTTGTTTCTCGAATTACGTGGTGTCATATGTACTCTCGAACTGCTGTGATTCAACTTTGGCTAATGCAATCCTTATGAATGAAGTGAAATATGTTTGTTTTCCATCATTCAGTTGGTGTATTCTGTTCTGCGTGCTGAAAATCGCAAAATAAATTGATTGTTTATTTATTCATTCAGATGTTGATGATCTTCTCTGTGCCCGTCAATAGAAATGTACGAGGATATCAACTTAGGCTGGATTTTGTCTCTTTGTTGTTCTTCTGTTGTAGTTCTTCTGTTGTATGTCTAAGATGACAAATCCAGATTATAGTTGTATCTTGAATTACAAGGTGTTCAAGATACATGCCCTTACACTACAATTTCTTTGTAAAATTGCAATATTCTGCATGGACATCTTATCCTTTTTGCTCTGCAATTGTGTGCCCTCTACTATGGGATAACTATCGAACAAAAATGATCACTTCTTCCTCCCCAAGCCTGCTCTCTCCTTTACCTTTTACCATTCTTCATCATGACACAAATTCTCTCTGATTTCTAGCATTCACTATCATACTGGACCACAGAATCGGTCCAATCGAAGCTGGGACGCGAGGGTTTGCTAAATATGCATACTCTCTTTCACTGAAGGGAGTAGCCAAGCTGTTTCTGAATAATATTGTCAAACTGCACGGAGTGCCCAACTGATAGAGGTAAGATCTTTATCAGTGCTTTGTGGACTGAATTGATCAAGTTCTTTGACTCTAAACTGCAGCTCAGTACTGCTTACCGCTCCTTTGTCAATAGCCATACTGCGTGTGTCAATCAGTGATTTCTTGTGCTGCATTGGTCATGATTCACCCCCAGAACAGGTGTTGGTTTTAGCTGAGTTTTGCTTCAACACTTCATTTCATGCTGCACTTAGGTGTTAACCTTTCAAGGCATTGTGTGGTGACACAACGGACTGTTCCTATTTTGTTTCTGAAACACGCACAAATGCACTGCTGAAATGCTACACGAACGAAAGCAGTTTCCAGACTTGAAGGAACAGTTGTTCAGGGGCCAAAGCAGGTATGAGTGTCACTTCCAAGATTGAGGGAAGATTTTGTCTCAAGCTTCACTTTTGCTCAATCCTTGGTTGGCCACCATCCATTCCCCAATTTGGCATTCTAGTGTATTGGCCCCTTCACCACATTAGAATGCATTGGACTGCGGCTTGCAAACTGGATTCACAAAACACTAATCTCAGCCACCTGGTCTTTCATGTGTGTCAGTTGAATTGAAGCATCCTGTGTTCCAGGTTTTCCACTGGTCTTTGCTGATGTCCCTGCTGTACATGATCTGGGGTAACTTATGATTTTCCTGAAGAAATACTGGATTGCCACTTACTTAAGAAAGGAAATTCAGTTTCCTTGCAATCCTGCTGAGATGGCAATCCTTGCAAGCAACCATGGCTACCTAGAAAGACTACATTGTGCTGAAGAAATGCTTTCCCAGTTTGCTCTCGCTTAGGGTCAAGCAGATGAGCGAGGGAGAGCACACTCTTGGAAGGAAAATGTGGATTGCATTGAGACAGTGGCGGCGTATTTCCAGAAGAAGTCAGATTCCATGGAGGATGGAACAATTTGAAGATGGCTGAAATGGGTGGCGACTAGTTGTGATACTTGCATATTCATGAGATGCTACATATGCCAGTGGAATATGAGGTCCTATGTTTAATGGGTTTAACCTATTTAACTTCTGCGTAGTTTAGGGTCTGATCGGCCAATCTAACGGGATGGCTGTGTACTCGGTCTTGTTTGGCCTGGGCATGGTCATGCACATGACCTGTCCCGTTTTTAAGCCCTTTAGGATTTCTCTTTTCCACTTTCCACAAGTGGCCGCCGCCGCTTCTGCCGGTTTGTTCTCCATGGCATGCTGGCCCAGCCATGCGCGTCCCTGCACCAAGACATGTTGTGTGACCAGGTGCATGGTGAGCCACGTGATACGGCTCACCTCTCCGTCACTCCTCTTCAGTTATTCCCACCATTCGCCCAGCTCTTATCTTTCTGCCCAGATCTGAGACTCGGTATTCCAGTTTTTCCTCCTCTCCTCTTGTAGACTCTCGTGCATAGTCCCCTTCCTTTCTCCCCTGAATCGCCCAAGTGGAAACCCTAGAGTCCTAGACAAGGCCACACAGAACGCTGGTGGTGACCACCAAGTGCTGGCAGGCAGGGGTACCAGCCCTGCTGGTGAGTTGCGCGCGCGGCAGGCCAGCAAGGGCGCAAGGCAGGTGCGTGGCAGGCAGCAGCAATTGGGCACCGGGCAAGCCTCGGTGAAACAGCCAGAAGACAGGAGGTGACGATCCCCCCAATTCCTCAGAGAAACAGCATAACATGCATGTTTTTGTGAACTTTTCATATATTTGGATTGAATACTTTCCTTTTTGGCTTGAGAATACCAAACTCCAAAATCCTGGATCCACCACTATGTACTTTGCCTCCTGCCTAGCTCTTTTTACAAAGAGGTTGCCTGCCAAAGATTCATGGTCAAAAGCAGCAAGCTTGCCTTAGATTACAATTTTGTTAATTTTATAAGAGTAAATTGCATCAACCATACAAGTTGTTGTATGGTTGTATCACTTTGATCTAATAAGTTGCAAACCATGCAAATAGATACATGAAGTTGTCACATATGTGCATATACAGTCACATATACATCATTGAGTGTATTTTACCATATGATATAATAAGTTAAATATATCTTATCATATCTCCAAAAATAATTATATGTTTACGGTGTGATTGTAACGAGCTAGACATAACCTGAACAAACAACCTAAGCAAGAAGAGAGGAACCACTGAGGACAAACAAAAATCAATAGGATATGATGTATCTTACTATGATCATGTGATGCAATTCTTCAAGCAGTTAATCCTGTACAAATTTTTGTTTGGATAGGATGTAAACATTTTGTACCAAATATAAAACAACATACATCTGGTATCTAACGACCATATCATCGATACAAGGATACTATAATCCAGAATGGAACGGCATACCTTGATCAAAATAATGATAATCTAGAAGTAAAGAGTCCAAAATAAAATAAAATAATTCATCAAAAATAGTTGCGAGAGCATGATAATGGTATAGTTATTGTTTCATCTGTAACCCACAACAATCACACAATAAATATAAGATTATTTTTGAAATATATTCACAATCTAATAAGATATAGTCCTTGTTCTTGCCAACGTGGTATAATACACTCGTGGTGTATATTGTGACCGTACATGCACACCTTTCACAAGTTCATGTATCTATTTGCATATTTTGCAACTTGTTGGACTAAAGTGATACGACCCTACAAGTTGTTATATGGTGGGTGCAATTTACTCATTTTATAATAAGATATAAATTCCCAAATTGTTTCTTGAAATGTAATGTTCACATTATGTATCACTACAAGATGGATTTACACAATTGAAGTTTCCAAACTTTGATTACTGTATGTAAACAACTTCTATACTGGGCAGTTGACAATAACATTGAAATCATCTTCCATAATATTGTCAAGTTAATTCTGCTTGCTATAATGTGCTTGTAAAACACAACTTATGACATCCATAATTTGTTGTATTTCTATAGTAACTAGCACACACAAAATAAAATCTATACATTTGCAGTAGATGTTACATGCTACTTATGCAAATATAAAAATACCTTCTTAGGATTGTTAAACTGTGTTTTAGGGGTTGGAATTTACCTTGTGGATTTCTTTTGGTTATCTTTCATGATGCATTTGTATTAATAAAGAAATATATTGCAGTACAAATAGATGTATATTACTTAGCTGGATGAGTTCTTTACATGTTAATATTTTTATAGAATGGTTTCCAACTCGGTTCATGATCAGTTTCATTATTTCTTCATGGCTCCAAAAGTCCAAATCTTATCTAATTTGTTTGTAGGGTGGGAGACATGAAGCAATCAAGCTGTCTTGGGACTGCTTTTCAATCTTGTCAGAAGGTACCACTAGGTCCGTCCATGTATCAGTCAAGAGTTCTTCCGCAGGATTTGATAAACACGCTACCAGAAGCTTGCATAGCTGAAATATCCAGACATCTGGAGAACTGTAAAGATCGGGAATCATGCGCCTCTGTCTGTTGGAGATGGGCCGACATATTGGTCTCTCAGCGACCAGACTTTTGGAGCCCCTTCAGTGTTCATCAAGCTGTTCACTGTTGCTTGCACCTGTCTGATGTTGATGATGCCAAGCTTGTGGCAGCTGTTGTTGCCATACACTCAAGGGATGTGGTGACTGATCTTGATCTTCGTAATGGACCACACGAGGCTGTTTTTGCTGGTGCTCCTCAGCTCACTGATAGCGCTATTCGTTTTGTAACCACTGCATGCCGTAACCTGAAGTCGGTTTGTCTCGTCAACTGCTTATCTCTCACGAACAAAGCGGCATGGGTCATTGCTTCAAACTGCCCTGCATTAGAAAATCTCGTGATGTTACAGTCTTCAATCAGTGACGATGGTCTTTCACAGGTTGCTAAGCAATGCAGAAACTTAAAGTCCCTCCGTATCGAAGGGAGCTTGTTCATCACTGAGGCATCACTAAGAGCCCTAGTGCAGGATGCCAAGAGACTTGAGTCTCTTGCTCTGGGAAGCTGTCCTCAAATTCGAGAGGACGCCATCTTGTCCTTACTGATGAACCAACCTTATCTAGACAAGCTTGAGCTCAAGGGCATGATGGCTGGAGAGTCACATTGGATTGGTGCAAGACAATCATCAGCCCTCTTTTTTTTTTTGAAGAAATTGTGGGAGCTCCGCTTTGTCATTTAAGGAGGAGAAGAGCAAAGTCCACAGAGTTTACACTGGCGATATTACATAAATAAACAAGTACTCGAACTCTAGAAAACAAAAGCTAAACATTAAAGGAAGATAACTCCGGCTTCCCACAAGCCAAGGCCCTGCATTGCATCTCTGCTTTAATCTCCTGCAACACTTCACCTGGTGTCATTGATTTCTGCTCAAAAATCTTCTTGTTTCTGGCCTTCCAGATATGCCAAGCCGCATAGATCATCAGTGCCGCCTTGAGTCTTCTAGCCTTCTTGGACAGCTGCGCGAGCTCCTTCTCCCACCACTCCATGACGTCCAGATCCTGAGCCGGCTTCCTTGTGAAGGACTGCGTCCAACCTTCCACCCTTTCCCAAACTTGCTGAGCAAAACTGCAGTGCAATATGAGATGAGCAGCCATCTCCTGCTCTTGATTGCAAAGTGTACAAGTTGGATTGCACGGCCACTGCCTAGCCAGAAGCTTATCCGCAGTCAGGATCTTGCATTGGATCAAAAGCCAAGCAAAGAACTTGTGTTTCCTCTCGGCCTCGGCTTGCCAAATGGAGTTCCCCTCAAAAGTGCTATAAGCCCCATGAACCGCCATGCAATTTGATCCTGCTCCTCTTTTAGTTGTACCTCCTGCACCAGATCCCACAATTCAATGAAGCTGGCCATTTCTTCCACTGTCTGCATTCTCCAAAGACCTCTTGTCCAATTCTGGTTTTGCAGTTCTTCCTTTACTGATTTGTTCTTCCTCCAAGCCCACTTAAACAGATCAGGAAAATGGTCCATTGGCGCTTGCCCATCCAGCCAAGAGGATTGCCAAAAGCTCGCTTTCTCTCCATTGCCCAAGGTCACCACCGTGCTAGCTCGAAATAACTGTCGATCAATGTCATTCACTGGTGGCGCGGTACCCACCCAAAGACGATCTGCACATGTCCATTGGAACCACATCCATCTCAGCCGAAGAGCCCTGCTGAACAGATCAAGATCTAGAATCCCAAGTCCACCAAACTTTTTTGGCCTCATGGTCTTGGCCCACTGCACAAGACAGTGCCCCCCATGAGCCTCAGCTTCACCTTTCCATAGAAAGCTCCTCCTCAGTTTGTCAATCCTTTTGATCGCCCACTTTGGCAGTTTGAAAACTGTCAAGAAGTATGTTGGTAGAGAGGACAAGACTGTGGTGATCAACCTTTTTTTTTTTGAAATAAAGCAGGAGCACTGCTATGGCATATAAGAAGAAGCAAGCAAGCGAGTCTTACAGTAGGTTTAAAATTACATAGAACCAAACACACTCAACCTGAAAACGACAGAGGCTTCCTGAACAGACAAGAACAAACGCGAAGCTACAACAGCACACCGGAACATAAGAAAGTAACTGGAAGTAAAACTGCTTCATGGGGGGCAAAGTCGCACTCGATCTCTGGAGTTTTGCACGCTGCCTTGTGCAGGGTGATGTCTTCTCGGATGAAGCCAAAAACCTGGCCGGGGGAGCATGTTTTGCCATCGAAGACGCATCGGTTTCTTTCTGTCCAAATATGCCAGACTGTGAACATGATGACAGCTGCCACATTCCTTCTCGTTCTCCCTTTGAAAATTGCCAAATTTGAATGCCACTAGTCTGCAAAAGAAAGAACAATTTGATTTGGCACCGTGAGTGAGTAACCTGTCCACTGCTTCACCTTGATCCAAACTTCAACTACGAAGTAGCAAGTTAGGCAGAGGTGAGGTGCAGTCTCCAACTCTTGGTCGCAGAAAGGGCAAGTCTCGTTGCAAGGCCAGTTTCTTATGAGAAGTTTGTCCGCAGTCAGGATCTTGTGCTGCAGCAAGAGCCAAGTAAAGAACTTGTGCTTATCCTCTGCAAAAGCTTTCCAAACCCAGGAGCTGTTGAAGGTGCAGTAGGTGCCATGTAACTGAGCTCTGTATGCGGATTTAGCTGTGTAGATACTGTTGTTTGTCCATTTCCATCTGATCGTATCAGGATTGGCATCCAAAGTGAGCTGCTGCACCACATCCCACAGTAGAACAAACTCTGCCATTTCAATAGCCGAAGTCATGCGCCAAAGGCCTCTTGTCCAGCGATGGTCAGTAATATCCTCTTTTATCGTGTTATGCTTACGCCAAGCAAGCTTGTACAAGTTTGGTGTGATATCTCTAGGTGCTTGCCCGTTTAACCAGCTGCATTGCCGGAACTTTGTTGTGTTTCCATCCCCAAGCTGGACCACTGTACTTGCCCTGAAAAGCTGCCGATCAGTTTCATCGCAAGGTGGCTGAGTGCCCACCCATGGTCGATCCGGTTCTGTCCAAGCAAACCAAAGCTAGCACAATCTTAGAGCCCTGCCGAAAAGCTCCAAGTTAAGGACGCCCAAGCCTCCCAATTCCTTTGGCAAACACACCCTAGTCCATCTTACCAGACAATGTCCACCATTAGCCTGTTCCGCCCCTTTCCAGAGAAAGCCTCTTCTTATCTTGTCAATTCTTTTCACAGCCCATTTTTGCAAAGGGAAAACAGTGAGGAAGTAAGTTGGGATCAAGGAGAGTATAGAGTTTACTAGCTTCAGCCTGCCCTCCTTGTTCAAATATTTTCCTTTCCATCCCGGCAGTTTTGTAGCCACTTTATCAATAAGAGATTGGAAGTCAGCACGTTTCAGCCTTCTAATACTGAGCGGCAGACCCAAGTATTTACCACGGAAGTCTTTGACTTGGCAAGGCAAGTTTGTCAGCACCTGTTCCAAGTTGATGCCATCACATCTGATAGGGAATACAAAGCTTTTTGCAAGATTAATCTTGAGACCCAAGGTCTCTCCAAACACAGTGAGTATGTCCTTGACAGTGTCTATCTCATTCTGATCTGGGTTTACAAAAATTGCTGCATCATTGGCATATAAGCTCACCCTTATTGTGGCGGATCTGTTATGTATTGGTGAAAGGAGGGATTCTTGTTCTGCCTTTTTAAGCAGTAGATGTAGAGGTTCAAGTGCCAGAATGAATAACATTAGGGAGAGTGGGTCCCCTTGCCTCACTCCTTTACAATGATAGAAATGTCTGCCTTTAGCTCCATTTAGAAGGGCAGAAGAAGATGCAGTGCTCAGCAGAATAGACACCCAATTTCTCCATCTTGTACCAAAACCCATGTTGTCCATCACCTCCAGCAACAAATCCCATCTGAGGGTGTCAAAAGCCTTTGCAATGTCTAATTTTAGAAAAAGAGTAGGCCTTCCTGCTCTATGTAGCTCTTGGATTAGGTTTTGGGTGTAGAGGAAGTTATCATGAATACTCCTATTTTTGATGAAAGCACTTTGATTTCTGGACACCAGCTCATTAAGTCGACCAGCCAGCCTATTGGCCAAAAGCTTAGATATAATTTTAGACACACTGCTAATTAGACTGATTGGCCTGTAATCTGAAATGCATTTTGCCTCAGCATTTTTAGGGATCAGAACAATGTGGGCAGTGTTTAGGACCTTGAAGTGCTGGGGATGTTGCTCATAGAAAAAATTTGCAGCCTACGGGAAGTCCAGTTTAATGATGTCCCAGCTTGCCTTGAAGAAACGGCCAATGAAACCATTAGGGCCAGGAGCCTTTTCAGATTGCATGCGCATTATCACCTCTTTCAGTTCCTCTTTAGTGAAAGGTTCTTCTAGATCTTCTAGATTGAGATTTATGAAAGGTATATTTTCCCAATTCAGAGTGTTTGTTCTTTCTTCTACTGAGCCCAATAGTTTACTAAAATGTCTATAAATTTCTTTTTCTTTATCAATATGCAAGTGAACTGAGCCAAATGAAGTAGCTAGGGACTAGATGTAATTTTTTCTCCTTCTTCCATTGGCCACTAGGAAGAATAGTTTAGTGTTTGCCTCTCCTGCCTTGATGAAAGTCAGCCTTGACTGTTGCCTAGCCCTGAGTTTCTCCACTGCAGAAAGAGCCAGATATCTATTTTTGAGATCTCTTTTAAAGGATATTTCCAGAGGGCTCAGGATTCTGTGCTCCATAACCACATCCAAGATTCCAATCAGTTTCCTTGCTGCCAGCAGTAGGAGTCTAACATTTCCAAGTTTAGTTTTGGCCCAATTCTTTAGCTTAGTTGCTGTTCTCTGCAATTTTGTGTGCAGCTTGAGGTAGGGATTTTGTATAGCAAGTGGCTTGCTCCATGCATCTTGCACAACCTCATTGTAGCCCTCCAAGTTTGGCCAGAAGGATTCAAATCTAAAGCCTCTATATTTATTTCTGGAATGATCTCCCACCACCAACAAAGGAGAATGATCTGATACAGTAGAGGAGATGGCTTGCAAGGTGCAGTTAGGCAGCATTAGGTCCCAATCACTAGTGCAGAAAGCTCTGTCAATTCTTGTGTGAGTAGAGTTGTTTGACCAAGTAAATTTTCTGCCCCTTAGCCGTATCTCCTTTAAATCAAGGTGCTCACCTGCAGCTCTGAAAGCTCCCATTAGTCTTCTATTCAGATTATTGTTGCTCTTGTCTTCCGCCTGCAGAATCATGTTAAAATCTCTGATGATTAGCCAGCGTTGCTCTAAAAGTTGTTTCAGGTCTTTGACTTCTTCCAAGAAAGCTAGTTTTGCAGTATCCTCCTGTGGCCCATACACCACAGTAATCCACCAATCCAGTAAAGATGTTTTTGCACTGATCTTGGTTGTAACTGTATTGGTCAGAGTGAAATCCTGACTGAGGCAAAAGAAATCTGAATGGACAGCTAGCAGAATACCTCCTCTGGTACCTTGAGCAGGTAAGAAACAGTAATTTTCTACAAAGTGATGTCCCAGAGTTTCCCCTACTATCGAATCATCAATGTTATCTAGCTTTATTTCTTATAGACAGACTATCGTGCAAGAGTAATCTCTGACCAGGTCACTAACCACTTTTCTTCTGGCAGAATTGTTTAAGCCTCTCACATTCCAGTTGAAGATTAAGCATTTTTGCTCATTCATAGGGAGGAGGGAAGCACACAGCAGCAAGGCCCACCAAGACACCAACACCAAACACCTCCAATTCATCAGACAGACAGCAATCTCCAAGGAACACTTCCCCCGCCAACACACAAACTGGAGGTAAAAAGGGGAAAAGGAACAAACTCCAAAAAAAGACCAACACACACCACGGATACAAGGCATCTGAACAACCGACAGACTCCGGAACACCAACACAAAGCAAAGGACAGGAACGGAAAACACAAGGGAGCAGATACATGAAGGGAAAGACAACACAGACACTCGGGGCATAGCAGTGACCCGCTAAGCCTCAGCTTCCACGGTGATGGCGCCCAGAAGGTCCGCGCCACCAAGCTCATCCAAACCAAAAGTAACCCTGAGATCTTGAACGGTGTCATCCTGCATTGGATCAATGAAGCGGCCACAGAAGTGAGTGGTTGTAGCTTCGGAAGGCGCCGCACCATCAATTGGCGTTCCCAGCTTCCTCATGAGTAGCATGGTTGCCTGTTCCTCCATGGTCAGATTGCATTTTGGCCTATTAGCCAGACGCCTGCTTTTCCTCTGTGGCCCACTGGATTCATCAATCTGTCCCTTCTTCAGTTTTAGTTTGGCTAACTCCCCAAAAGAAGGAGGACACATCAGAGGTGGCGAGATCTTCTTGGTCAGAGAGTTGATGAACTCGTTCTTCAAAGTTTCAGGTTCAAGCACCACTGGAGCAGCAATATCAGGACTAACAAAAGCCTCGCTGGGAGGCAACACAATAGGGGCAGCCAATTCACCGATCACATTTTCAACAAGAGCAGACTGTCCAACAATGGAAGAGGCCAGGACAGCAGTAGCAGTAGCAAGCTGTCCATCATCAGAGTAGGGTAAAACAGGTGCAATGTCACTAACCACTGTCTCATCAAGGTTCATCACAGGTTTCACAAGGCTCGGCAAGGGTTCGGTGACATCCCTTTCAGCATCAAGTTCCAGCAGCCCAAAACCAGCAACACAGTCAAAAGAGGGTCTGTTAAGAGAGGTGAACATGCATAAATCATCCGATCTCCACCGAGGGTCACCACTGGCGAAAATAAGGGCTCCTCCAACATTGGGTTGGAGGACTTAGCCTCAGTCATGTCTCGCAGCAAGCTATCCAACACAAGAATGCCATCATCGGGGGCCAAAGTCACACTGTCATCCGGCTGTCCCTTGGGCTTCAAACTATCACCTGCCGCAGAGTTTGTAAGGATGTGTGAAAGGGAGGGCGGACAAGATAGCTGTGTACGCCTCCCATGATTTCCTCCACCGGGCTGGCCAGACCAATCCATGTCCCAACCGCCATAGCGATCAGAGCATCCATGATGCCTCATGTGCGGGTCATGATTTGGACCAGAGCGGTCCTCTCTTCTACCTCTTCTTCCTCCACCCGGTGGGGAGCGATCCCTTCTATCCAAACGAACGTGAGTAGACACTCTAGGGGCAGGTTCTGGGAGAGAGCCGTCCACCAGCCCAAGGCGCCAAGGGTAGAGATGCTTCTCAGGCCACAGGTCGGAACACTCATCAAAGGATCTTCACTGTCATAGCTGTTGTATGAGCCTGTGTGGGTGAGTGGCGAGTAGTCCCAGAGTTCATCAAGGTGAATGATAACCTCATAGCAGCGCATCTCTGCGGCACCTGATCTGAGTGGCGTTGAAGCGTAAATCCCCAATTCCGGGCAATGCGACTCAGAAGGAGAGCCCAGAAGCGGCTCCTCTAGCCAGAGCGAAGCCTTCTTAGCCAAGGCATCCGGGAAGGCAGTCCAAAACCAGAGAACAAAGCAGGAATTTTCCTTTTCAGCCTTTCTGAAACAATCAATTTCCTGGAAAATGGTGGCCGGGTCAAAGAGGGACCTCACCGTCTCAATCTGCCGGCCATGTGCAGGAACCCCTTCTAGACAGACCCGGGCACGGTAGAGGAGTTCAGTCGTGTCCACGCGGAACTGCCTCGTCCAAGAAACCACGCTCATGCCCACCCTTCCTGCAACATGAGCAGGAACTCAGACTTTGAGTAGCGGACGACCTCCAGATCACCAAGATCGATCTGGAACTTGTAGACAACACCTTCTTTGACGGACTCGCAGGACAGATTAGCCCTGGAGTCGGCGACGACGGTGACCAGAGCACGCATGGCCATGTCGCGCTCGGCGTAAGCGATCTCAGGCGTGCGATTCGCGCACGCGATGATCTGGTCTGGGCGCCGGTGCGGTGCACCCGGAACCAGTCCTCCATGCTTCTGCTACCGGGGAGCAGAAGAGTTTCCAGGCAGCGGCCCAAGTCGGGTGGCGAGGCAAGGATTGGGGTGCAGCGGAGTGGTAGCGGTGGGAATGTTTGAGGAGAGGCGAGCGGCGAGCGAGGGATTGGAGTGTAGGGGTGCGGCGAGGCGGGATGCGATTTGCGGGTTGGAATGTAGGGGCAGGGGGGAGTAGGGTGGAGAGCGGCGTGAAGACGGAGTGGAGCGCAGGTGAGGTCCGCGACAGAATCTCGCCTTATGCCTGGATCTAGAGCAAAGGATGCAGCGGGGAGGGTCACGACACAGAGCGATGTGATGGTCAGACGCAAAGCAGTTAAAGCATCTACTCTCCGCCTTCTGCCAAAGAAGCTGCCGGTAGTCATGATGCGGCCCCGGCTGAGCCCCGCCGGAGAGAAAGCGGGAGGTAGACTGCCCCCCAGCCACTGGCTGGTCGATAGCGGTGTCCACCCTTCGCCACCAGTAAGGTCCCTTCACGTCGTGCCAGACCTCCACGCCGCGGGAATCAGAAGTCCGTACCTTATCGCCACCATGGTTGAATAAAGCAGCATCTCTGTAAGAGGCATGGCGGAGCAAGGGCTGCGAGCGCTGTGCAGCCCTCTCCGCTCTCGGCCCCGAATCGCGCCGTCTGGTCACATCCTTGCAGCCGTTGCCGGAGCCCAGCACGGCTGAATCTTGCAGCGTCTCCTCACCGATAGAGCTGGGTACACTCACGGGCGAGCTCGCAACCTGTTCAGGGCTGGGGGAAAAGCCCAGATCTAGGGATTCAAAGGCGAACAGGGGTTGGGATTTGGTTGGGGAGGGCGGGGTGGTGGGCTGGGCGGTGGGCAGGGGAGTGTAGCTGAAGGGGGAGGCAGTGGGAGGTGTGGGAGGCCGGCGGTCAGCGATGGCGGCCACCGGGGGTGGGGGGGCGTGGGGGGGGGGGGGGGGAGCAGGCTCAGACATTTTTGAACATTTTTCGTCAGAGAAGTAAAAACTGTTGATCAACCTTAACCTTCCAGCCTTATTCAGAAGCTTTCCTTTCCACGCTGCCAGCTTGCCACCCACCTTATCAATCAAAGGTTGTATGTCAACTCGTGTAATAGCTCTCACATGCAGTGGTAGCCCCAAGTACTTGCAAGGGAATGATTTAATTGGGCATTGGAAGGCCTCCAAAATGTGTTGCAGATCAAGCCCATCACATCTGATTGGGTAAACTTCACTTTTTCCTGACGCCTGGCCAAAAGCTTCCAAAATGTTTTTCACCACAATCATCAGCCCTCAATAGGCATTTTCGCTTGTTTCGCCAGCTCTCTAGTCTCATCCTGGTGAAGTGCCCAGGTTTACAGGACCTGGGCATGCTTAAGTTTGCTAGAATTCACTTTTGAATGCTACGGCATTTGGTGATTGATGACTGCAGAGCAGTGACAGACCAGGGCCTGATATGGCTGGTGGGTGATGCCATGAATCCCACGAAGCTTAGGACCATCAAACTTGCCAGGTTCGACTTTTTTACCGCTGCAGCTGCAATGAAAGTAATGTCCTTGGTCTGCGGAACAATTGAATCAATAATTCTGGATTCATGTGATTTTGGCATAATGACGCCACTCCATCTTGATGGAGCTGTTGCCCGGTGGTGTCTGAAGCTGAAGGTGGTCAGAATGGAGCACTGTAAGAGAATTATGCACCTCTTCCTGTCATGGGTCAACAAAGCCTGCCGTGGGCTGAAGGAGATTAGGCTCATTGGATCTCCAGCACCTGTTCATGACCATGGTATCGCAAGCCGTCTAAGCAGCATCCTGCACCGCAATAGGATCGCCAGGATTGAGCTGCGGTCCTGCCATGTTACAGACATGCATGTTTGCATTATAGCGCGATCCTCCCCGGAAGCTCTGCAGGAACTCATCCTGGACGAATGCCCAAATATCTCGGGCAACTTTACGGTGTTTCTCAGGGCGCATTGCCCCAATCTGATCAAGCTGGTCTTAAATTGTGTTCGAATCAACGACGGCGACATCGAGAGCCTCATGGTTGCAGGATTTGAGCACCTTGAGGAGCTTAATCTAATGGGGTGCCCCTTGATCACCGACAATATTCTGCGTATCTTAGCCACATCATCCTTGCCCGAGCTTAGGAGAGTGAATCTGTCAGACTGCCCTAATGTCACGCAGGAGACCGTTGACAGCTACCGGCGCTACTGTCGCTGGGAGATCGAGAACTAAGGGAGCAGAACCTCCAGGAGAAAAACAAACTTGGCTGTGAGATGCTGTTTTCAGCTTTCTTTCATGTACTATCTGGTACCTGGTTCCATGCGTTACCCTGAAATCAGCTTGCCTGGGTCATCATCTTAAACTTGTATTTTACTTTCGAACTTTTTTCGCCATGTTGAACCGAAGCATGAGGTTGTTGGTACCGTATTTGACAATGTGGGTGCTGTTGCTGCGTATGTCTAGCTCTGCAGTGCAGGTTTTTTTTTGTCACAATACAAGATGCAAAAAAAAAAGGTTGATTTGGTCGACGTAGGAAGCTAGATTCTCCATCTGCATATGCTCTGGCTTACAAGTTCTGACCGTTCATTCGAGTGTCCCGTCCAGATCAAAACACGGGACACAGCGAAAGTCCCCATGCACTATCTCACTTCATGGCAGCCGGCAGGTAGTGAAATCAGACGAGCCTCAGCTTACCACCCGGCCATGCCATGCGCAGGCAGAGTTGGAAGGGGCGTTTAAGCATCACGCTCGCGATCCGGTGCCGGGCGCCACGCCGCGCGGATGGGCACCGGTCCCGCGTGCGCGACGCGAGGCTGGCACGCCGCCGAACCCAAGCCCCCCGCCACCGGGGCGGGCGTCGCAGAGGACGAGGACGAGGGTAGAGTGCCTTTCCAGCGAAAAGGTGTGTCCCGGCGTCGGATTTCCCAGGCACATGTCTGCTAGCTGGACTCGCGTCAGCTGACTGGTGCCGCCTGCGTCCAGTCCTCCCGCACGCACGCGCAGCCACTTGTCCTCCCGCACGCCCATCAGTGCGTTGCCCTGGTCCAGTCCAGTCACTTGTCGAGTCGCGCTCCATCTTAACGCGGTGACACAAGTTTCTCCCCAAAATCCCACCACGAAAAGGCGGCTCCTCCTCCGTCGTCGTCGCCGTCCTCTCGGCAGCGCTCCCCTCAAAATGGTGCCTTGCTCTTGAATTGGATCCGTACCTCTCAATCCGGTTGCAATCAGGTGATGGATCGTGCGTCTGGACAGTGCCTGACGAAGACGAGCGAGCTACCAGAAACGCTTGGGTGTTCGTACGAGAAATGCTACTGTACTGCACTTACTAGCTCCTTCCTCCTTTTCTTGTTCGTCGCTAGCTGGCAGTACTTCCATGCCATTGATTTAATTTGACGCTGTGCTGGATCGGAGTCGTCAGTGAAATCGACGAAACATTGATTTTGGTGGGCTTACAGGTTTGGCCATGGACGAGGTTTCAGATCTCGCAGGTACAGGCACAATGGGGGCTGTGGCGTGGCGGTGTGGCCGCCTTGTCGTTCACCATGATCCTCTCTGGAGTCTGGAGGCTCAACGCTCTGGAGAGATGATGAGGCCGCGGACGAGTCAACCACCGGGATCCGTCTGTGCGGGGCGGAGCCCGCGGTCGACTGTTGCTGTTCATCCCCGGCCTGGCTTGTCCTGGTCCAAGAAACCATCCGCGCCTGTCGGGGAGGATCACGACGTTCGATTCGTCCACCCCAAACACAAAGCAAGCTCGCTCTTCCCACGCCCACGCAGTAATACGATACGATAGCAGGATTTACCTCGCCACCAATTCGTCGTTCAGACAAACTGTACGAGCCATACGGTACAGTTCAGTGAAGAGGCCGGTCAGATCAGGGACCGGATGTTCGCCAGCTACAGTGCTCCTACGGCGATGAGCAGCATGGAGAGCAGGTCCCGCCTCCAGGGACACATAAAGGGCACCTCACGATGGGCGTAGCTAGTCAGCTAGCTACGCAGCTAGATGCCGGCGGCGGCGTAGCGCAGCCTCGCACGCAACTCCTCCGGCCGGGGGGCCTGATGTGCAGACGCGGCTACATGCGTCCGGAGCAAATTAGTAGTACCAGCCGCGGCGCGGCATGGGGGCGGGCGGCCGGGCAAGGTGGGAGGAGCGGAAGAAAGGCGCGGGGCCGGGGCCGGCCGGCCGGCAGCGGCCAGCGGAGGCCAAATCCGGGCACTGTTCGACGCCGACAGGTGACGGGATCGAGATGCGTGTACGTGTGCGCACCGGTGGCCCTTGTCGATTCCGCGCCCGCGCTCGCTCGGCTTCGATCAGGGCCATGCACGAAATTCTGGGACCTGATAAGATAGCAACCGGGAAGGCATCATCAACCATCAGGCATCAGGAGTCCGCTGGCTGCCTACCCGCTCGCACCCGTACAACCCTATCGTGTGCCTGCGTGTTGCCCCTGGTTGCTCCTCGAGGCCCACGACCGACTCGGATGCGGCCCTTACCTACTGTCTACGGGCCGAGCGCTTAGTTTGTATCTATGGGCTGACACGGGCCACGTCCTAATCCGGCCTGTACCGACCCTTTTGAAGCAAGATCCAATCCTATCCTTTATCTAGAAAGCTTGTAATGAACCCTAAATTCATAGCCCATAAGTTTAGCGGCCCGCGAGGCCCTTGGACGGCCCACCGTCAGACATAATCAGGACCCCATCAGCATTCAGCCGTGGTAGTAGTAGTTTAGGCGGGGCTAGTGGACTCGAGAGCGCCAGCCGGGCAGGGCGGTGCAGCGCCAAGCTTCTCCGCCGGGGAAAGAGGAGGAGGACACCTGGGTGACGTGCGCGGGGAGGCCGGTGGCGTCGCTGCCTCGCCTGCTCCCGTCCCCCAATCCGGCCGCGCCGGCTGCTGCTCTCCTCTGCCTCCCCCCTACCCTCGGCTGTCAGCTTCTCCGCTCCGGCACAGGTGTTGGGGGCTAGCCCGAACGTTTTGCGTGCGTTCACGACACGTGAGCGCGTGACTCATGGGGTACTGTTGTTGTAGGAGGCGCGACCACGTATCGTGACGGGCGTAGGTTGGCGGTGTACGTGTGCCGCGTGATGCTTGTGAAGGAAGAAGGCGAGTCAAAAATGTAGGCGGGTGGTTGTTGTTGCTACGAGAGTTGGGCAAGGTGTGCAGGTGACACTGTTCGCACGAATGCGCTGAGCGATTTGGCTCCGTCGTCCTGAGTCCTGACTCATGAGCTGCGAAGAGCAAGCCAAGATTTTGGTTTCAGGGGAACGAAACAGCAGCGGCCGCCCACCGGATCGAACGGGCCAGGCAACCAGCCAGCCGCGGTCGGCGCGCGGCTGCGCTGAGGTAGCGTGATGGAGCACGCCACGCACGGCGCCACCCCCGCGGCGCGCTCCAACCGCCGCCGCCATGCCCCGCACGCGCGCAGTCAGTCACCACACGCCAGCCACCACCGGCCGCCGCCGCCGCGCCACCACCAGCGCCACGGGCCCCGAGGGCGCGGCCTCGGCTCGGCGGCACGGCATGGGTAGGTAGCCTGGCAGGCTGGCACACGGAGACGCCGACGACGCCACTGCCCGCCCGACACGTCCCTCCCCGACGCGGCGCCGCTAGCCTGCCCATTTCCCCAACCAACCAACCAGCCACGCGCACGCAGCGCGACGCAACGGACCGGACCGGAGCCACGCGGGCGATTTGTTAACGTTATCCCGCACCCGTCGCGGCGGCGGCGGCGCCCTCCTCCGGACTCCAGCGTCCAGCCCCCTCCTCGCGCCGCTGCCAAGGTGGCACGCGCCCGCGCGGCGCGGCGCGGCGCCGTTAAACAACCTCCACCACGCCACCACTCGCTCGCGGCTCGCGCGCGCTGGTAAAGAAAAAAATCGCCGCGCGGGCGCCGATATATACGTGGCCGCAACCGGCTTCCAGGGTCTCTCCTACCCCCCGCGCGAGCTGGCGCTGCCTCTGGCTGGACAGAGAGAGAAGGGAGGATAGGGATCGGGAGCGAATTCTGTGCCCCTGACCGGCCCGCGACAGCGACGCGGGCGGCACAGCGGGGCTCCCGGGCTACAGAGACGCGAGGGGAGGAGGGAGAGGGACAGGCCGCGCGCGCACGCCACCGCGCTCCATTGGACGCGCCGTTGCCATCACGCCGATTAAACTAGTCGATCGCCCGGCCTCGCCAGCTTGCTTGCTTCTCGCCTGCGATCCGGCTGCCCCCCGTTTGTTTCCTCCTTCCTCTTCCCCAGCAGCAGGGAAGGCAGCGAGCTAGGGGAGCCTAGCCTAGCTCTAGGTGAGGGGGTGAGCCAGGTCGTCATCGTCCGGTGGCCATGGAGGGCGAGGACGACGTGCCGGAGTGGATGATGGAGGTGGGCGGCGGCGGGGGCAAGGGCAAAGGCGGCGGCGGCGGGCTGGACAAGAACAAGAAGCGCTTCAGCGAGGAGCAGATCAAGTCGCTCGAGTCCATGTTCGCGACGCAGACCAAGCTGGAGCCGCGGCAGAAGCTGCAGCTGGCGCGGGAGCTCGGCCTGCAGCCGCGCCAGGTCGCCATCTGGTTCCAGAACAAGCGCGCGCGCTGGAAGTCCAAGCAGCTCGAGCGCGAGTACTCGGCGCTCCGCGACGACTACGACGCGCTCCTCAGCAGCTACGAGTCGCTCAAGAAAGAGAAGCACGCGCTGCTCAAGCAGGTTGGTATGCCTCCTACGTCCGTCGCCGGATGATCATCACGGCACTGCTAGCTAAATAAGTTCTTGCTCATCGTCCCATGCGGTCCATGGTCGTTGCTCATAACGGTCGCTCGGTTCGCGCTTGCAGCTGGAGAAGCTAGCCGAGATGCTGCAGGAGCCGCGGGGGAAGTACGGCGGCAATGCCGGCGCCGGCGCCGGGGAAGACGCGCGCCCGGGCGTCGGCGGCATGAAGGAAGAGTTCGCGGACGCCGGGGCGGGGCTCTACTCCTCCGAGGCCGCCGACGGCGGCAAGTTCGCGCACTTCGCGGACGACGACGCCGGCGACCTCTTCCGGCCGTCGCCGCAGCAGCCGGCCGGCGCCGGGTTCACCACGTCGGGGCCGCCGAAGCCGCACCAGCCGTTCCAGTTCCACTCGAGCTGCTGGCCGCCGTCGGCGACGGAGCAGACCTGCAGCAGCTCGCAGTGGTGGGAATTCGAGTCCCTGAGTGAGTGATGACTACCTGATGGCCAGATCATGCGACGATCACAAGCGGCGGACCACTCGGACATCGGAGCACGTAAGGTCGAAGAACACGAGTCCGTAGAGGTGATCTGCCCCACCAGAACAACGGTGTACATAGCTTCACCAGTAGATCGATCAAACTCCAGTTCTGTACGTCCAGGGCTCCAGGCAGTCTCTTCTCTTCTCCTCGCCATCATCATACAAACGAATTTTCCTCTTTTTTTTTTTCTTCCCCCTGCTGTCGCTACACCAGATCATGTGTAATCCAGGAACGTGTAGAGAAATTTCGAAACCAACCTATAGAGAGAGGGTCACATGCGAGCTAGTTGATTCGCCATGTTCTTCGACGGCCGCTTTCTTTCTTTCTTCCTTTCTTTCTTTAATCGTTTCGTTATTGTTTCTTTCTCCCAAAGATAGCTGGTGAACAGCCAGTGGAGTGGAGAGAACATGAACATGGAAGTACGGGGGCTGCGAAAGGAGGCCGACGTGGATCGGGATTCTTAATCGAGCAGGAGGGGGAGGGCAAGGGAATCGAACAGCAGGCTACAGTACGGGAGGGTACAGGGTGGCACAGATCACACAGGTAACATGCATGCGGCCATTCTTTTATGCAGGCGGTGAGGCGCGTTGTCTAGGTCAAGCCGAAATGTGTATTGTAATAATGTTTATAAATTTGATGCGGGATCTCTAGTGTTGTTTAGTGAGTTCGGCCTGGATCGCACCCCCGTCAGCGACGGGAAACGAAGCAGGTACAACGGGAAGGAACGATGGAAGGAGATAAAAAGAGTTTGAATGGGACCATGGCGTTTTACCTAGGATGTTGCAGCAACCATAACGTTGTACTCACTCAGTCACTCTGCAGGCAAAGAGTACCGTTCAAGAAAAAATTAACTTTAGCCGACGATATATTATTCATGAAAATGATCTAGATGGGTTTTGTCAAAAGAAATGCTTCGGTAATACCAAAATTTTTTGAGCTCTTCGAAGTTAATTTTTCAGTGTTAATTTTTGTACTTCTGATTGTGTGGTATTCAGACCACCACTTCCTTTTCTATTCTGAAGAAACGATCAACGGGGACATGCATGCGCTCATCCTCGTACAACAATCTTCACGGGGGCATGCGTGATTGTACTTGAATAAGCTCATTATTCATTCGAGGCCGCGTCGAGGGAGTTCACGGATGTCAAGTAAAATCATGCGCGCTGGCTGACGCTGGACTCTACCAGGTTCATGTTGGACTATTTTTTAGTTTCTTTGCCACTGAGGAGCATGCCAATGTTTATCCCCTGCTAGCAGGCCCTTTAACGGCAATGTACGTACCAGGGCCATGAGCGTAACAATGACCGGGAAATTGGACGACGACCCGCCTTTTAGGACTGCAATCGCCACGACGCCGTAGCATATGAATTGAAGTCAGTGCATGGTGCTGGAAGGGACCAGAGAGTTTGACGCTTTCGATCCTGACAGCGACCAACACAAACGTGGTAGAAACGAGGTAAAAAAAGAAGTCGTGGTATTAGTAAACGTTTTTGCTTGTTACCAGCCCCGCATTTCACTACTTATCCCGATTCCGCCGTCACCACGACGAGACCCACCAATTCTGACGCCTCCAACAGGATCATTATTTACGCCCTCGTGAAATAGCAAGTTAACCCCCGGTAATTAACATAAGACCAAATCACCCACTGTTCGTTCGGATACACACGCAAACGCAGCGCGTCCGATCCAGAGCAGTTTTATTCGCCGAGGTCCCTTTCTCTCTCGCCCTCAGCTGCTGCCGCGCTGGCCCCACGGCATATAATGACATGTCACTGTACCACGCCGTGACGGTGTAGAATCCTAGATACTATAAGGCGAGCTCTCTGCCTCTCTCCGTCCGTGATGACAGCACTGCCCCCAGGGCCTAGAAGGATTTAAGCCAGGGTTATATATATAGAATTGTAGTATTTGGCGAGTGTGTGAGTGAGGGCGATCATCCCTTTCCATGGCTACAGAGTATCACAGGCGCTTGTCGTGTTAGCGTGGAGGTGGTTAGCGTTGCTTCCATCTCACCGATATGGGTTCCACTCAACGTGACAACTCACGACCCACGTATTGTAAGCAGCGCGTCCCTGTCTGTCAAAGGCGACGGCCCCCCCATCGGGAAGGGAAGGCCACGGCGGGCCGGCGAAATTGTTTAATCCAGATCAGTAGTGGTATCGAGTTCCTAATCCCGGCGGTAAATGGAGTCACTTGTACAGCCTGTTGATCGAGCGAAAGATTTCTGGCGTCATCGGACGCACACGTGGCCAGGCCGCCTTATCACTTGCTCAGTGGCAGAGTATTAAGATTATACTCCACCTTGGTACAGCTACCAACTACCATGTATGGAAGAGACGCATTATTGCTCAGATGATGCTCCATACATTCCCATCATCAGTCTTAAGCACGCAATTAGTTTGACCGGCCCATGAGGAGTCAATTGGCAGCAATAGGTGTCGACGCCAAACGGGTTACAGAGCACACAAGAAACGAGCACACGGTACGCAACAATTTAGCATGGCATCAAATAAATACTGGCTACATTCTTCCTCATTTATTTAGAAGTGGAAACAGTGGCGTCTTTGCTTTGATCAGCGATTCATAGCTACATACTGATTCTGACATATGGCCTTCAAGTTTGAGTGGCCAGGGATTGTTCATCATTATTTAAAAGCTCCAGCACCTTGGAGTTCGGAACAGTCAAGTCAGTGTAGTAGAATGATCTTAGAAGGGGAAAAAATAGAGCTATCCATATTCGGAGATACTCCGAATATCTTTCAAAACAAACCAATGGCCAGGTCATACGGTTGCTCACGGGTCATTCATACGTCTTAAAGATCCTCTGCATCTCTGATAAGTTTATATACAGATTATATATATCGGTGCAGATGTCAATATCAAGCTTACTTCATCAGCAAAGCACAGTGACTATTATAAATTTTGCAAGTGCTGGATCAGTCTCGTACTCACAGTATCATATGCCTTTTTCCCCTCCCAGGTCGTTGATCATATAGCATGTATCCTTAGCCCAAGTGCGCCTACGCGTTCCTTTCGCGTCACAGCCGCAAGTGTTCATACATGGACACGCCAACGGCCAATCACATGTGCCCAAGACTGCGACGACTCCGAAACGTGGCAACACGCCAGAGCAAGCTCATCGCTAAGATGATTTTAATTCTGGTGTAGTATTAGGGCATAGACTGATGGAATGCATCTAGGGGCAGCCACCAACTGGATTAGCAAGTGAATGGAGTACAGAGCAGTACCCACGGGTCCATGAAGACTTAATGAATTGAATACATTATTTTTATTGTCAATCACATGCATTATATCGTGACAGTAAGGAAGTATGCGGCACACCCGCAACACTAGATGGTAGCTAGTGCTTAAAAACCTTCAGAGAAACCCAAACATATAGCTAGCTACTTGCATGCACTGTCCTGCTTCACATTTTCCTGAGCTAGTGCACCTAATGAGCTAGCTATATGACAATGCAGCATCAAGTGTTTGATTTCAGTTATTGGTTAAGTTGAATATATTGGGCCACACATGTTATGACAATATGTACAGATTCACCGATCAATCATATCAAGGGCGACTGCATAGAAAGACATGCATGTTTCTGGTTAACAAAGCCATCCCCAAACTAAACAAAGGTTACAAACTTGCCCTCTGTAGCTGCATCCTTCTCTCAGTGCTCAGCTTTCACTTTGACATCTCCGTTAGGCAACGTGCTCTGGGACTGAGCCAACCGCTTCGCCTCCTGCATAAAAGTGGAAAAATTAATAAGTTAATGCAACAAGATACAAATGCTGACTTACTCTTATCACCAGAGCAATAACTGAGACACATCTGCACATTTTACCACTACCAATGTATGAAAAAACTCTGCCCCAAACTTGGTTTCTGCAAACCCTAACAATGAGCAGGATTTTGTGAAACCTACATATTTCTCACAGAAACCAATTACTTTTCACCTTTCTTAGTTACCAGTTGCTAAATAGTTGAAAACGAATAGGGGCAAATGTAACCCTCAGTTCCTGCTGTTTCATGAAAACAGTTCTAAACCACCTGGTCCAAGTTATGAGTTTATGATCATTTAGGATAAAGAGAAAGCTCTACCTCGACAGGAACTGTGCAGTACTTGCCAGAACCTGGCACAGGCAGCTCCTTATGAATAAGATGTAGAGAAAATAAAGGCCAGTTGATAGTGATACTAGATGATCTAATCTTAAAGCTGTACAGTTCCAAAGTAATTATGTCATTTAATTGTCTCTTGAATCTCTAACAGCACTATTCTAAAAGGTGGCCTCCTAGTCCTAGTTGGTGTGACTAGGCACTAGGAACCAACAATCCTGCTGCCTAACCTGCACAAGCAAACAACTAACCCTGAATAAGAGCTAGGTATTGCCTAGCCTACAGCAAAGACATACTATCGAACATTTGAACTGATAGGGAACAAGCCTGAACATAAATTTACAAAATAGAAGTTGAATATAGAGAATAAATTTTGGTGTAAGTTAAATTAAACCCTTAATACCAACAATAGATTTTAAATAGGCAACTTATAGCTAAAGGTGTATATATTGGTTAATCTCGTCCCTAAATCAAACAATAAATGTCATTTGTTAAGGATAAGCCAAAATCTTATTAGGTTCAACAAATAGTAAAGTTCATATTGGCTTCCATGCCATATGAGTATCAGATAAGGACAATTGTGTTTCCACTTACAGCAGCAGAAGAAGCACGTATCTCCCTGTATTGTTCTACGTCCTCGGGGAAAGCTTGTTCAAGCTCCTCAAGAAGATGCTTCCGTAGGCTCTGAAACAAACCAACTTTCAATGAAGTTCATATTTTTTTTTAAATAAAATGCAGTATGAATTGCGAACTAATTAAAGATAATGCAGTGTTCACATAAAACAGCATCCATTTGATCACCGAGAACGAGAAGTTTTATGATCAATTTATAACTGTTTGTAACACTGATAACCATATGGATAAAGAAACCAGGACCTTGCAGCCATACACCCCTTGCACAGATGATATACTAAGTGTCGGATAAAGAATTTCCAATCTAACTATTCCAACTTCAAAATAGGCACTCAGAAATCTGAATCACCAACTGAATAAACAAGACACCATGGTGCTAGCTATCTGTATGAGCAATACTACAGAAGAGTTTGGTGCTGTTTCACCTAATTTTCATTATAAAAGATTATAGAAAGTCATGAAAAGGGCTGGGCAAAGCTGTAGAAAATGGTAATGGTTTGACAGGGTTTCTTCTTCTTTTTGAGGGAAGGTGGATGACAGACTGTAAACCATAACAAATCTCATCAGTGCAAAAATCGGTAGTTCTAATGCCAATCTATGAGCAAGATAGGCCCTGTGCTGCTTAAATCTAAGACAGGTACACATATACACATTCCCTTCAATTGACACTTGTATCTTATTATATCCAAAGCAAGTAAGAAACATAAACTGGATTCCAAGAACAGGAAAAAAATACTTCAGCAATTCTAGTGATGTATATCACAAGAAACCATGGTATGGAATTGTCTCAAAACAAGTTCTAACTTGTGCAAAAAACAGCAAGGCACAGAATCATCATTTATTGAGAGAGCCGGAAAACGAGAACAACCAGTGTGTATCTATAATTTCTAGTACACAATTGTATACATCGCATTTCAATGTGTACTATCATTCTAATTCTACAGAGCAGCTGAAAAGCTCGCATGTTTGTAACCAGTCCTAATTAATTCTACATAGCTGCTGTCTGCTGAGCAGCTCTCATATAATATATCCGTGCTAACCAATCTCTGCAATGATTGAAGCGATACAATGCATCCTTACCTTGAAAGCGTCGGTCTTGCCCTTGGTGATCTGGTTCTTGGCGATGCAGCTGTTGAGCACATCCCTTGTAAACTCGTCAGGGTTCTTCCCGTCGTCGATCAAACTAACAGAACACAAACCATTCATAATCACAGCACAAGTCAGAACCATAGTACAAGTCAAGAGCGAAATCGGGTCGGAGGGTGGGTGAAGATATAAAATCAAGGAGCTCACTTGACGACCTCCATGGGCACCTGGATGTCGCAGCCCTCGGCGAGCTTCTGCATCGTGTCGAGCTCCGCCACGAGCGCGTTCCTGAGGCACGGCGCGCACAGCGGTCAACGGTAACGCAAACCCTAAGCATCGCATCCCACACAGAAGCGCGCGCGCGCGCCAAAAGGAGGCAACGGACGAAGCGGAACAGGATAAGGCAACCTCGGAGAACTCACAGGCGCTGGAGAAGGGGGAGCTGGGAGGCGGAGTTGAAGGAGGAGACGGTGAGGTTGAGCTGGTGGAGCAGGCCCAGCGTCTTCTGGATCGAGCTGGTCACCTGCGCCAGGTTCTGCTTCGACGCGTCCTCGGGCCGCTCCCCGCCGGCCCCCGACGCTTGGACGCCGTTCCCTGCCGCAGCGGCGGCCACGGCTGCCGCGGAAGGGTTCGGGGCGGCGCTGTCCATCGCGTAGCCGGAGGAAGGGGAGGGACTGGCAGGCGGTCGGGGAGGACGGCGGGGTAGGAGACGACGCGGCTTACCGTCGCAAGTTCTGGGCCTGGGCCTGGGCGTTCCTAAAAAAAAAAAGGTTCTGGGCGAGAAGGACGGGCAAAGCTGCCCATGACGAATTTTCCTTTTCTTCTGAAAGACGCCCATGACGAGGTGCCTCGTGGGCTTGCTGGTAAGTTAAGTCTTGCATTGTACGCTGCGTTTTGGGCTCATCGGGGACGACCTCCTAGAAAAACCAACCTCTCTCTTGTCGTAAAGAAAAAACCTTATCCTCCTCTGCCTAAAAAAACCACAAATGTTAGTGGCCGCGCGCGCAGGTGCCAGCACGCGCGTCGCAGAAGGCCCGCGCGCGCGGTCCACGGAGCTCCAGCGGTCCGGAGGACGGCCCACTGGTGGTTTCGCGGTCCAATTTGTATTTTTTTCTTTCCTTTTTTCTCCTAAAAGTTCCAATAAAATATTTTTTTCGCTTTTTTTAATAAAACATTTATTCTAGTGGAATATTTTTTTTATTTTCAAGGAATATTTTATATTTTTTTAACAGAATATTTTGTTCCGGCTAGTCATAGGAGGTTGCGAGCCATTCAAATAACTTGTTGGGCTGCCAGCCCAGCTCCCCACGCTTCTGCTTCGACTGGTGGGCTCGGGGTCGCAGGTGCGACCCCCCGAACAGCCCAAAAAAATCAATGAAAAAGGAACAGAATTACAGAAACAGAGGAAAAATATTAGGATCTTCATGACATCTTACACCACATTAGTTTGGCTGCCACAGACACAAGGAAGCGAGGAACAGAGGTAGACTTTGATGCTAGTGCTTGCCGATCTGAGATTCTCTGAGCTCAACAAAGCCAGGTGAAGCCCATGCACCCGGCATGCGCACAGTGTGCGCGTCCCCTTCGTGTCATCCCGCCAGGCCAGCACCAGACGGATAACGAGAGCCCATAATCTCACAGGGTGCGGCCTAATCAGTGTGCCGGCTGGAGCCTTTCCTCACCCCTCAGACGTCCGTCCATCACTCCCCATCCCTTGTGTTGATGGCCTGATCTGATGGCCGTCGCCAGCAAGAGCGATCTGGTCACTGGTCACGTACCCGACCGCCATGCCACCTCGTACAGTCGTACAGGCTGTACCACAACAGGGCCGGGGGCCGCCGCCGCGTCGCGTCGCGTCACCGGCCAAATTAGGCGCCCATCAGACGCGGACTCGCAACCTTCCTTATATGTTGCGCCTGTGTGTCGATCGAGATCGACCGGCACGCACAGCCGCTACGGCATGGTTCGTGTGCGTACCGACAAAACAGTGCGGTGCGGTGCAGGACGCCCTACTCTTAGCGTGGTCCGCGCGCCGTGGCATGGGCAGCAGCTTGGTGCCGGCCACGGGAGGCCCATGACGACAGGCATTCCGGCGACCGTGCACCGGCACCTAAGGGGCCGGGCGACGACGACGACAAGCCCGGCCGATTCGCGAGGGTAGCTAGCTCCAAGGAGATAAGCGAACCCCGAGGAAAATAACGCAAAATAAAGGCGATGATATTCTTCTTCCCGGGAACGATAGTGCAGTGGCACCTGGTCGTCTGGCCAGGAGGGCAGCGGAGATCGTCGTCCTCGCCGTCGCCGAGCGCGCACCCGCGCGCGGCGCCACTACTTTTATTTCACGTCCGGATGCCCGGTGGTGGCGGCCGGGCGGCGCACCGAGGCGATTCCCCGGCGTCGACCCGCGGCCCAATCGGCTCCCGGATGCGCGGCCGCCCGCGTGGGTTCGTTCGTTCAATAATTTTACCGATCGGTGCCGCGGTCACGTCCGTCGCCACCGCCCCCCGGATACGGGAGAATCTAGATATCTGCTAGAGCCGATCGATCAGGGCTGGCCGGCCGGCCGCTGGAGGTCCGCGACGCGCGATCGGCGGCGATCGTTTCACAGCGGCCGCGTCGCCGTCGGCCCCGGCCACTTGGGCGCACGACGCCACGTCCGCTTCCGCCGTGCCCTGGCCCCCGATCGGCCAGGTGCGCTTGCGTGGTTCTCGCGCGCTGCCGCGCCTGTGGACGTCACGGCTACTAATGCATGAGCAGTCAGTGTGCGCGATGGAGAACGAGAGGTCGGAGCGCTTGCCGGCGCGGGAGAGGACAAGGCCGGGTCAGGCGAGCGTCGTCGATCGGGAGGCAACGTCAGGTGCGCAACTAGCTTGACCACGGCGGATGCGATGGGGTCGATCAGAATCTGATCGGGATCGCGATCCTGATGATGATCCGACGACGGATTACTTCTACCCCACGCCTCGTGTCCCGCTCGAAATGGGATGCGGATTCCCCATTTCACGTGGGGTTAAAAAAGAAAAAGAAAAAGATAGCACGAGTGACTGAGTGGTGCCGAGCGAACGGCGTCGCTGGTGAAGATAATTCTGGCATCGATCCGATGGAGAAGTTACCGCAAGAGTCCGAGAGCCGCAGTGAGCTGCGAGCGTTGCGCGGCGGCGAGCTCGGAACGAAAGGTCTCCTCGCCACCGCGTCGCCGTTCCGCTGGGTCCGGCGAATCGCCCGCCGTGTCGCGACGCGCGCGGCGCGGCGAGAGAGGCCCGGAGCAGCTTGTCCCCGGCAACGTCGACGGCCGTCAAGTTGACGGTGGGTTAGGCCCCCAGCGACTACTACTAGTACCTAAACTAATTAAGCCGCGCTGGCACTGTCAGGAGCTCATCAACGGAGCGGACGTGACGCGAGCACTGTGGCCACCTGTCCGGCGTGGTGTCAGCTGATGCTAGACCACTCGCTTAGCGGCTGTCTCCTGCGCAAGCTAAGCACCGGTGTCACGGTGTGACGTCGGGCTAAAATCTGATTCTCGTCCTATTTCTATTTGTCATGCATGCTGGCTTTTTATTTCCTATACCCTCATGCCTATATATCTTATAGAGAATCCTATAGGTTTTGTATCATGGCTTTCTTAATTATATCCTGTCCATTCTCCTCTTGTTTGTTAGCCTTGACCACATTATTAGTAAGGAATATAAGTAGCACGTCAATATCTTGAATGGCATTCGCACGCCATATATATAGGCTGTATAGAAAAACAAATATACATGTCATCCTAATTAATAACTCATATAATTTATTATATCATTCATTACACAAACACTCATACTATTTCTTCAAGAGCAAAATATTCTCGTCGTCTAATAACTACAAATATTTGGGAGAATTTATATTTATTTACCTGAAAGTGGGATGGGACCTACTATTACTTTTTTCTTTTAAATTTTAGCCTTCCCATATGGGATGTGAAGCTAAAACATGATCTAGTTTTGCACTAACAAAAATCTAGTGTTATATATAAATATATTGGAAACTCCTTCACTTGCAATTCATGCCAGCAATGCTTTAGTTACAAAATAAAGCTGTGTTGGGACTTCAACATAAACTAGAAACAACTTAAATTAAATTGACTATAACTAAGGTGTAGATGAAATCTAGGTATTGAAGGATAAAAAGATACACGATTTTTTCTTACCTCATATGCATACCTGGGGCATGAATCTTGACGCACATCTGGGGCAAGAATCAAGCGTTCAGAGGCCAAGAGACACTTGAGTGGCTTCAGCTTCCCTCGAAAAATAAGTCCATTCCATATTCTATCATGCTTTGATGATCCTGAAAATGAAACTTTTTGCTGACATAAGAGTGCACAACTGCACAAGTATATGTAGAGCATAACCGTACCTCTCATAGCTCATTGGTCCAATAATCGATACCAATCCATAACTTAGAAGAGCAATAGTCTAATAGAGAAGTTTTCCAACAATAGGAGCAATCAGTTAAGCAAGCATGGTGTGTTCATCCAACAAAAGCACAGGAATAGAAGGAGCACATCTACGGCAGAATCTTAAGTTGGTCACTACCTTTTATATACTAAAGTAGATCCGTTCTGATCCATATCCAAGTCTTGGAAGTTTTCTTACCATCTACTTATGGCCGTTGCTTACTTCATTATCAAATAATCCCTTCAACAACGTATTGCTTTTAAGTAGCAATGGCCACCAAGTTGACCTGTGGCAGTCGCTTTCAAACTATATAGTTATTAAGTCATTTTCCAACTAATTAAATCATTTTCACACTTGTTTATTAAGTCATTTTCAAACTGGTTTAACTAATAATCATCCAAATAAAATCAATTAAAGAACAAAGCAGCCTTTGGCGTCTACAAGAGCTGACAGAGGTGTCCTAATGGATGAAATTATCTGCATCGTCCCACAATTAAAATCTAAATACCTCATCTAAGCATCAGCATTAGGAATTTCTGTTTTCTCCATATGGGCAAATGACACCTGTGCATCGATACCATCAACAATACATAAATCTATCTGAAATTTTTAATGTGGATTTACAACATTTTTGAAGATGCTAAATTGCAATATTATAAGAAAACTCCAGTGCGAACATCTATCTAGCTACCTGTATTATTTCAGTTACTGAAAATTACAATGATTAATCACCAACTGTCGATAATCTAGAAATTGATAATAACATTTGAAGGATATATATGTGGGGGTACCTTCAAGATCAGGGTATCATAATCGGATATACCATACGAAAAGTTGACCACACGCAGTGCATATAGCTGCGTCAAGTTTCTAGAGGATAACAACTCTATGTCTTGTGTTCTTTTCTGTATAGGAGTAATTGTTTGTCAAGTACAAAGATATGGGAGTTTGCCCTAATCTAGACCACTTACTGGGCGAGATCGGGATGAGTTGATCCCCATAAGCTTTCAGGCTCTTGTGATGTAGAATTGCTTGCTCCCTTTGGTTTTGTCCCACAATTAAAATTGAAATGCCTCATCTAGAGCTTGTGCGATGTAGATCGAATTGATTTTGTCCCTTGGGTTACTGTGTACATACAGTGACAAAGGCTCTATGATTAGCAGAAGAAATAAGGTTAACTATTTTGACTGCTCGAATTATAAAACGACATTTGTTATTGACCGAAAGAATAGTTGCAACTTGCAAGGAACGGATAGAAACGGATTACACAGGTCTATAATGCAAGAAAATGCACCACTTATCGGGCAGTAGCAACTGGAAAAGGATGGCGACAGACTATATGTTTCTAAAAATTCGGAGTAGTCGTGTGACCGGCCTGAAGAGTGCTAGTAGTAGCAAATGATATTGACGTTTTGAGTAGAAGTAGAAGATGGAATCGTCAAAGCCGTTACGACTCCCTGCAAGGCGCAAGCCACCAAACGGCAGCCGCCGATCTCGCTGCCCCGGATCGCCCTCCAAAATCAAAACCTTTTCCGGGCAGCCGGCGGCCGGCCGCCGTTTTTCCAGTCTCCCAGCGACCGGGAGCCGGAACACCAGCGCAAGACGGCCGACCCCTTTTCCGCACAACTGGGGAGAACAGAGACTTGCCTTCGGTTTGATTCACGCATGGCTTGGGCTAGCTAAAATTGCTGGAATTTTACCAGATGTGCTGCTGCACCGGCTGCACTTGCATAGGCAATCCGAGCAGTTAGTGTTTTTCAGGCAAAATCTATGAAGCTTGGCGTTGAAGCTTTACTACCTGAACAGTATTCAGTTTTGTGTGGCTGTGACGGGACAGGGCAAATCCTTCAGTTATCATCGTCCTATTGTTGCCCAGGTTCGGTGACGCAGAGTGCTAGGGAAAGCTTGTGGACGCCCGGAGCTCTGACCCACACACCACGCCGTGCTTGCTTCGCTTGCTGGATGCAGCATGTCATGTCAGGAATAGAAAAAACACAGTCTGCCGAGTAGATGTCTGAAACTGAAATTGCAAGTCGCCATCCATCCAGCCGTCCGAGTGCGAGCAGTAGTGTTGTCCTCGGCACCTGACCAGTACGTACCTGATTACCTCAGAGACCATCATCCTCACGCGATCGTGTGATCTACTTACTGCTCCCCTGATCGATCGGCTAGCGTATCTCGAGGAGATCTCTATCTCGAAACAGAGCCGAGATGCTCGCACCTCCGATCAATGGCGTGCAGGAGGAAGCTCTCCGGAAGCGCCGGGAATTGTCTGTTATTCTACCTGGGGATGCAAATCCTGCCACCCGGACAGGATAGCGACGAGGACTGCAAGTACGATAGGTGCTCGCTTACCAGACGCGCTCGGCATTTTGCGCGTGGAGAGACTACTGACATACAGACATACAGTGACCTCCTGACAGTTGACAGGGAGATTTTTCATTTGTTTGGGCCCGTCATGGGATGGGCACTGCACGCCTGAAGCTCCTCCCTTGGAAGCCACAGCCCACAGGTTTCTAAGGCCCTGTTTGGTTTCATAAGCAACAGGGATTTATAGAAGTCCCTCATAAGCAGCGCGGTTACCCAGGGACTTAATTTTTAGACCCTGGCTGTTTGGTTCCATGGACTTCTAGAAACTTATAGCTTTAAGATTACCCTTCTACCCCTAATCCATTCTCCCTCCATATTTCCAGCTGGTTATGTGTTTCCCGCCATGTAAAAAAAATCACGTGAACTCAACACGGCAATTCAAATTATTACAACATTTCAAAATGTGATACTGTGATACACGGCAAAATGTGATACACGGCAATCTCATTATTACAACATGCTACTTATTGAACAATCCATCAGCTATTTCATCCCGGAAAACATTCATATTATGGTCTTCGTCCCCATGGCGAGAGCTAGATGGATTAGCTCGTGACGATGATGCTTCACCCTCCATTGGAATATAGTTTTCATCAAGGTCGCACTTTTCAAAATCTTCATCGGCCATAGCACTTTGCCTAATGAAATTGTGAAGTGCCATGCATACCATAATAATCTGGCTTTGTTTTTGCATTGGATAACTAGGCAAATGAAGTAGACACCGCCATTTCATTTTTAGAACAACAAATGACCTTTCGATGACATTTCTAAGTGACGAATGAGCATAATTGAACAACTCCTTTTTACCTCTTGGCATTGGTCCTTGGCAAAACTCAGGTAGGTGATACTTTGTGCCCTTGTATGGTGCAAGATAACCCGGTCGGTTTGGATATCCCGAGTCCACAAGGTAGAACTTGCCTGCAAATACTTATTTTCGTTAATTGCATTAAAAGGATTGTTCAAAGCAGTAAAACTCAGCCAACCCAATACCTTTAGGAGGATGTGGGAACTTGTCTCCGTACTTGGTCATTGCATCCTTGAACACCCTCATGTCATGAACCGAACCAGGCCGTCCCGCAACAACAAAAGTAAATCTCATATCAAAGTCACACACTGCTATCATATTTTGAGAGGTGTAGCCCTTCCTTCCCGTATGTTGGACAACCACGTTACTTGGAACTACAACCTTTATATGTGTCTCGTCTATTGCTCCAACTACAGAGATCGGTAAAGATTGCAAACCTTTGATGCATTGGTAGTGTCATCCACGTTGCCGGTGGCATCTTCTTCTTCTTCCTCCTCCTCCTCCTCATCAGAGCCGTCCAAATTCACTGACGGAGTTTGCCCAATGTTTCCACGGCCAGGCCCGGAAGCAATGTATCTTCCGCGACCTCTGGAACCCAGTGTAGTCTGGGCAGCGCCAATACGAAGAGCAGGGCCGCCGGATCCGGTACTAGTGCTGACGGTCCTGGACCGGCGACGCGGTGGCGCAGATGTAGATCCGCCACGACCGGAACGCCCCGGACTCCTGTCGCGCGCGGAGGCTGGAAAGGAGCTGACCTGCCAAGAGGAGGCAAGCCTCTACCTCCAGGTTGCAGGTAGCCGGTATACTCGTCAATGGAGAGGAATCCACCATCCGCCTGGGAGTTGAGATCCAAATTCTCCATGGCGGCTCTTCCAACGACACGCCAGGGCCTGCCTCCGCTCCATACGACGATTCCTGGGACAGGAAGTTGAGGCCATCATAGACCGGAGCCGAGGCGGAAGCAGAGAATGGGGAAGCCATCGACGAAGACCTGCCATGGCCAAAGTACTCATGGTACTGCTACCCGTGGCCGTCCATGGTGGATACGGCGTCAGGTGTAGCAGCCCGGTGGAGCAAGAGGTGGTTGCACGGTGGCGGCGCAAAACGGAGGAGCGAGCGCGGCGGCGCTGAGGGCGACGGTGGCGGGGTGTGGCAGAAACACCTGAATTAATCCGGCTCAAGTGCGCTAACCATCGCCACGAGGGCAATCAGGGCTAACTCGCACTTCAAACGGAGTAACCCATAGGTCTGTCGGGTAACCTCCCGATACAACCACGGGTTTGCCGATCGAAACAACACATACAAAGTACTCACACGAAGGTGAGCCCAGAGAATACAACATTCCACAAATTTTACAACACAGGGTTCAACATAAATTTATTATTATAGACCAAGTTTGAATTCGTAAAACAAATACTTCAGAGTTTTAAAAGTAAACGAGTTCTTCAGAGTTCATTGCAGCGGAAAAACAACGATAAACTACTCGACGAGACATGATGTCTCGATGAAGCCCGTACGAGACATCACTCGGCATTATCATCATTGGCCGGGGACGCATCCCATTCCACCGACCAACCAGGAGGAAGAGTACACGGCCAAGTCAAACTAGCAACCATGTCCTCAAAAGTATCACCTGAAAACAAGCCACAAGCAAGGCTGGGTATACTAATACTCAGCAAGGCTAACCCGACTAGTGGAATATACTTAGCCGACTCCTAGACATGCAAGGCTTTTGGCTTGAGGGGTTTATTTTCCCGAAAAGCATATACAAGTAGGTCCTTACATTCAAATTTTAGCTCCAGGTTCTAGTTTACTTAACCATTCTAGGTAAGCAACTATCCAATATAATACATGGTGAAAGAATTAATTTGCATCCAATAAGTTTAATCATCATTATTGTTCCATTTCTTATTCTATGTGGTAAAAGGGTCAAGCAGTCTCAATACCGCGAGAAACGGACGATTCGAATCGAATTTCTTAACCTTGCAAGGCAGACCTAAACACACGTCACGTGGTTACTCCCAGAGTCACACGTGCAACATTTCCCCTTTCTTCCCGGGTTGTGGATCAGGGCCACCATCCGAGACTACAGAGCCCGGCTCTGCACCCACCATGTGCGCGCATGGAACCAAAGTTGGGAGGGTGAGGTGTTGTCCACTTGCCAGTCCGATTAGGTACTTAAGCTTACCGATTACCATATTCTCGGCATGTGGTTAGTACGTTCAAAGACTTAACCACCACTACCACACACTGCGGCCTTAACATTTTTCACTAAACAGACGGGGTCTCAATCAGCAACATGAACATCGCACCATAGCCCCGTCCGTCGACCTTATGATTGCAGCATGTAGTAAACATTCAACTCCTATATTCTCGCGAGTGACATGAAATCACTCGACTTTTACCGGGTCCTATTAGCATAGAATTCTATCGAAACTTACATCTAGTGTTCAAAGCATGGGTACCTAGGATCATGCAACTAAGTTTTCATTCAACTCCTATAAACTTAATGCACAAGTAAAATAGAGTAATAAGTTGCATAATTTAGAAAAACAGAGTTCATGCTCCGGGGCTTGCCTTCTTGAGCAAAGCTAGCATTGGTTTCTTCCGAACTTTGATTCCGGTCTTCGAAAACTTTAGTTAGATTCACTTGAGCTTCACGCTTATCACTCTCGGACTCGGGCATCAGCTCGTACGTTCCGTCAGCGGGAGTAGTCGATTATATATGAATGCACAAGTATGAGTTGTAGTGATGGTATATGACATTTATTTTCTTCACGATAAAGTTGCAGTCCACAAAAATATATATTTGGTTGTAAAGTTATTTAGTTAAGATTTCTTGGGCAATCGTTAATAGAGTACATCTTAGACTACTTAATTTCATTAAACAAGAAGGGGTTGTGTTATATTGGAAACTTAATTTTCTAAGCACAAACATGGATTAAACACAATTACTGAACCAGGTAACTTCTGGTGATGAACTTTTATTCAGAGTACCACATGCAGAGGCAAAACCACTGCAAAAATTTCAGGTACATTTTGTAGCAGATTAAATATTTAAAAATATAATACACAGCCTCTACTAGAACATAGTTATTTTTATACAGATCGAACCATGCAAGTATTGATTCTAAAAATTTTATAAGGTGTTAACATAACCATATATGTATTAATGTAAATTTTTCAGATTTTATTGTGCATGATACAAAGCATAATAAATAGGACAAGATACACCTATTTTAATAAAGATTAATTTTTACAGGATTTTATACAGGGTTTCTTAGTATGAAAATTATTATACAGTATATTCTAACCCAAAGTATCCCACAGTAAAAAGATGAACATTTTTCAAGCACAAAAACTAATTACTTTAATTTAATGCATTTTTCACCAAAAAATTATATAAGTAGGTTACAGAAAGGTAAAAAGTCCTAAACTTTTTCTATGGCATCGAGGTATCAATATAACAGCACAAAAAAGTTTCATAATATGAATCACCATAGAACAGCAGGAAAAAATTAGTTCTATCCCTTTATGGCATAAAACAAAGTCTAATAAAACGTTTAGCTAGAAATGAGTTCTGGTCCTGAACTTTTTACACTGACCTACACATCAAGAAACTAATCCACTGTCCAAAAATTAGGTTTAGCCTTTGTCTACAACAGTGGGTACAAATAAGGGCTATTAAACCTTCCATTTAACCTAGGGCAAAAAATATAGCAAGCAACTGAAGAAATTGTCAGGGGGAAAAGTAAACGGTCATCTAATGACTGTCATGGCAACGATTATGGAGGCCCGGACCGACCCGCAGCAACGGCGACCATCGTCAGCCCAACACAAGAAGAAAGCGCTCCGGTTCGCCCGACCCCGTCCCTCGTGGTCGGACGCTCCCGATCCCCCGGCGGGCGGGCTCCGCCTCGCCCGATCCCTCGCCACGAGGGTCCGCCTCGCCCGACCCCTTGCCGCAAGGGTCCGCCTCGCCGGACCAAGGGGCTTAGGGTCGGACTCGCGTGGGCCCGCCGGACGGAAATCGGCCTCGGGCGCAGCTTTGCCTTAAATGCTCCACGGCTCGGGCGTGCGGAAAGGCGTCCACGCCGCTGACGTGACCCGTCACACCTACCCGCCCACGACCGCGCCGCGCAAGGTACAGCGGCTCAGTCCTCTCTGGTTCGCTGTCAGGCCATCATGACCCACGTTGCCTGGCACAGGAGCACGCCTGACCGTCCTCGCTCCACCTACCCGTCCTCGCGCCCCGCGATTCCGACGACAGGGACAGGGCGTCCGCGCCGCTCAGACCGCCTGCAGCGTAACAGGGACAGTCGTGGCAGCCGTCATCCCCGACGGGATGGAAGCCACAGCCATCATCACGCACGCACGCCCGCCGTAGCCAGCTCCCGAGAAGGACAGCGACCAGATCAATGGAGACCGCCCGGCGAAACAAGAGGACTGAAGACAACCGCGGCGGCCGGGGAGCACGAACCTTCTCCTTGGACTCCGCGCTCTCTCTCCCTCTCCACATCCTCTCTCTCTATCCCCGCGCACGTCTCGGATGTACCTGGTCTTTTCCCTAGAACTATAGAGGGTAGGCCGGGACCCAAGAGACGAGGGGAGAATTTTTAGACTCTCACACGCTCACATTCACACTTCCTCACACAGGCTTCTTCTTCCCTGCGAAGGAGGACACGCCTCCACCATTAGAGCTTCTGTGCTCACCTTAGAGACTTGGGACCGGCTCCCTCTCTCGCCCTTCTATAACCCCTACTACAGAACCCGCGTGGGTAACACGAGAAGCTCCCGATACTGGACGTAGGGCCTTTCCATGCCCGAACCAGTCTAAATCCCGTGTCACCCGCGCAACCATCTGAAGCCGTACGCGCATAAAAGAAATTTACTAGTCTAAGTCTTGATCACCAATCTTGACAACCACAGAAATGCATGTAACAAAGGTTGTAGATCTTCTTCTAAGGATTACAGAATAGTTGAGTTTGTATTTTTCAGATTTTTCTATGATTTTATATGAATTTTACAAGTTCACTGTATTTGAATCTAGGGTCAAAACACTGTTTTGCAGATATGCCCCTGGAAACTTGCGTGCAAACCCTTTTAAAGATTTCAATCGAAGAAATTGGGTCCTTGGCGGCGGCTGGCATGGTTGCCGGCCAAATTCCGGCGAGGGGGCTTGTCGGCGGCGAGGGGAAAAGGGTCGGGGAGTACTAGGGAGGCAGGAGCTACCTTGTGGGGGCCTTGGTCGGGGTTGGCGACGGCCGGAGGTGGGTCTCCCACGGCGGACAGGGGGCGGCGGCGGCGGTGCTCTAGCGGACGAGAGCCGGCGGGGGCGGGTCGGTGAGCTTCGCGGCGTCGAGGGGAACTCGTTCCGAGGCTTGGCTCGGGCGGAGGAGGGTCGGGGGATGGGGCTCCACGGCGGGTGGCGCACGGCGGCGACAATGGCAACGGCGGCGGCGTTCTGGTGGTGCTGGCGCGCGAGAGGGCTCAGTGCTGCCTTTTATAGGCTGCAAGAGGGACGGAGAGGGCCAGGGCGAAGCTGGGCAAGGTGGCCAGCGGCTCGTGCACGGCCTGGGCAGCACGGGCGCGCGGCATTGGCCGCCGGGGCGGTGCGTGGCGTGCCAGCGGCGCGGCACGGGGTTGGGTGCCGGGGATTTTGCGTGGGGGAGGGGGAGATCGCGCGGGCGCGGGTTGGGCGAGCAGCTGCAACAGCTGGCTTGTCGGGCGGCGAGCGTGGGAGGGTCGGCATGGCGGAGGTGCGCCATTGGGCCGTCGGGCGGCGAGCAGAGGCGCGCTTCGCCGGCGTGCGCGTGGCACGCGCGGGCTGGGCAGGCTCGTGGCGTGGGGAGGGAGGCGTGCGGCAGGGGCGGGTCAGCGGGCTTGGCCCTGGTTGGCTTGGCACGATGAGGGCGCAGGCATCGTCGGCCACATGGCGCCGGCGGCTTCGCTGGGCGGCAGAGCAGGGGAGGGAGGGAGCCGAGAGGGAAATAGAAGAAAGGTGAGGGGCTGAACTGTAAAGCTAGGTTTTTCTCCTATTTTTGTGTTGCAACTCAAAAATCTCTGAACATGAAAGTTGTTCAAAATGAAAAGTTATACAAGTTTTGTTTCAGGCCAAAGTTTATTTAAGTTCTAGTTTAGAAGTTATTTTAAAAACTCAAAAAATATGATTCAGATGGCACGTCATTTCATGGGCAAAATTTCATATTCTCCCCTAGACTTCAACTAGATTTTTGTTTATCATGTCACTGATGATGTGCCTATTCAATTTCGTAGTCATATTTGCATTGATGTGAAAGTTATTTAATTTATTTGATTAAAATATATGTATTTATGCACCTATACACATACTTTCAAAAAAAGCAAAAATAATTTATCAAACATTCTTTTAAACTTTTCCTCAATTACTTATGCATATTATTATGTTAATAAAACTTATTTAGCAATTTAAACACCTGAGGTGTCGCACGGGGGAGAGAAGGGGATCGCGGGATAGAGTTGGGGGGTCGCGGGGAAAAGAATGACGCGGTGGTAGGCTGTAAAAGTGGAATTTTAGCCCCAAGAAGCTCCACCTTTGGGACTTCTTGGCTTATGGTTTATTAGCCCTTATAAGTCCTTAGAAGTTGGCCTGTTTGATTCTTGAGGGACTTCTAGGGTCTAAAAAAAATTACTTCTCATAAGTCAGGGGTAACCAAACAGGGCTTAAATTATATTGGAACCGCTATTTAACTACTCGTAGGACGGTAGGAGGGCATGTTCGAGGGATTTGGGAGTAGATTCCGCACCGAGGGGGCCCTCCTTGTCCTCAGGACGGACGTCACGGCCGTCGCACGCACCTGATCGGCGACAAGGTTGCTTCTATGCACACGGACGAAATTTCGGCCCGGATGCGTAGGATTTCCGATTGTCCTCCAAAGTTGGAGAAGTTTCCTTGTTCGTGTCCAAAGTTTCGCCTGCAAATGCTTCGTCGCCTGAAGTTTACAGAATTACAGTTGACACAGGTCTAGTTTTCGACCACCTTGAAGCTTGAAATCGTAGAAGAAGAAGGTCCACAGCAGACGAGCGGATCAATAGCTGGCGTGCAACATCGTAGCCCCAGGTAGACGGAGACCCTGATGAGACGCTAGCGGCCTAGCGCAGTCAGTCCTCGCGCCGCCCGCCCGGATCCCGCGCGATGCGCGAGGCACCCGCGTGCGTTGCACCCCTTCCCCCACTCCGCCGCCCGCGCCTCGCGGTCACACCACCGGTGTGCGCTCCGGCCACGCCGCACGGCTCGCATATCTGCCGCTACCCGCCGCCGGCACGGCGCGGCGCGGCGCGGCGCGTCCGTGTGCATGGCCATCACGTGCCCACCTCGCCGCCGTAGCCGTACGTGTCCCCGCACCTCGGCGGCTCGGCCGTAGCCCCCCCCCCCCCCCCCCCCCCCCCCCCGTTCCGTTACGCGTGCCGCCGCCGCCGCCGGCGGCGCCCGCGTCCCCGCGCGGCTTCATTGGGGAGCGTACGGCCACCGGACCACTACAAATATCCCGATTCCTGACCCGGCAATTAACCGTGCCGTCAATGCTGCGATCAAAAACCTGCAGGGCCACGACCGCAATTAACGGCGGCATCGACGCATACCGCTCCCGCTTCCCTCGCGTCCGCTTTGTTGCCGTTACCGGCTTACCGCCTTTCCCGCGCCTATAAAACGGCGCGCGCCCCTGCCTCGCCCCAGCCCCTCAAGCCGAGCGCCAGTTCAAAGCCTCAGCGAGGGAGTGAGGAGGAGAGTGGAACACGAGAGAAGCTAAGCCATGGCGACCCCCGATGACTGTGGCAGCTGGCTGCTGTACTTATCCCTGGCCGCCAAATGCGGCGGCGACCAGCCTTACCGCCTCGCCGGCTTCCTGGTGGTTTGCGCCGCCGCCTGCGTCGTGACCTGTCTCCTCCACTGGTGCTTCCCGGGAGGCCCGGCGTGGGGGAGGTGGTGGTGGACGCGGCGGGTCGGCGGCGCGGCGGCCGTGCCGGGGCCGAGGGGCCTGCCGGTGATCGGGAGCATGTGGCTCATGACGGGTCTCGCGCACCGCAAGCTCGCGGCGGCGGCGGAGCGCCTGCGCGCCAGGCGGCTGATGGCTTTCTCCCTCGGCGAGACCCGGATGGTGGTGGCCGCGCACCCGGACGTGGCCCGGGAGATCCTCAACAGCCCGGCGTTCGCGGACCGGCCCGTCAAGGAGTCCGCGTACGGGCTCCTGTTCCACCGCGCCATCGGGTTCGCGCCCCACGGCGCGTACTGGCGCGCGCTCCGCCGCGTGGCGTCCACGCACCTCTTCTCCCCGTGGCAGGTGGCGGCCTCGGGCGCGCAGCGCGCGGTGATCGCGCGGCAGATGGTCGCCGCCGTCAGGGACATGTCGGCCGCCGGGCGCGGCGTCGAGGTCCGCCGCGTCCTCCGGCGCGGGTCCCTGCACAACGTGATGTGGTCGGTCTTCGGCCGGCGGTACAACCTGGAGCTGGACCCCGCCAAGGAGAGCCCCGAGACGCGGGAGCTGAGGAGCCTCGTGGACGAAGGCTACGACCTGCTGGGCGTGCTCAACTGGTCCGACCACCTCCCCTGGCTCGCGCGATTCGACCTGCAGGGCACCCGGGCCAGGTGCGAGCGCCTCGTCCCGCGCGTGAACCGCTTCGTCGGCGGCATCATCGACGAGCACCGCCGCGCCCGGAACGGCCTCAGCGCCGCCCCACCCGCAGTCTTGGACTTCACCGACGTCCTGCTCTCCCTGCAGGGCGACGACAGGCTCGCCGACTCAGACATGATCGCCGTCCTCTGGGTGCGTAACTGAACCCGGCACTCCGACCGTAACCTCCTCCGGCATCTTCGCACGTTTTCAGTTTCTGACACGCGAGCGTTGCATCTCTTTTTCTGCAGGAAATGGTGTTCCGCGGAACTGACACCGTCGCCGTGCTGATCGAGTGGGTGCTGGCCCGGCTGGTGCTGCACCCTGACGTGCAGGCCCGCGTCCACGACGAGCTGGACCGCGTGGTCGGCCGCGACCGCGCCGTGACCGAGTCCGACTCGGCGTCGCTGGTGTACCTGCACGCCGTGATCAAGGAGGTGCTCAGGCTGCACCCGCCGGGCCCGCTGCTGTCGTGGGCGCGGCTGGCCACGTCGGACGTGCACGTGGACGGGCACCTCGTCCCGGGCGGCACCACCGCCATGGTGAACATGTGGGCCATCACGCACGACCCCGACGTGTGGGCCGAGCCGGCGGAGTTCCAGCCGGAGAGGTTCGCTGCTGCTGGGGCAGCAGCGGAGCTCTCGGTAACAGGGTCGGATCTCCGGCTCGCGCCGTTCGGGGCCGGCCGGCGCAGCTGCCCCGGGAAGAGCCTCGCCATGGCCACGGTGGCGTTCTGGCTCGCCGCGCTGCTGCACGAGTTCGAGCTGCTTCCGTCGCCCGACCCGGCGCGCGGCGTGGACCTGTCGGAGGTGCTCAGGCTGTCGTGCGAGATGGCCGCCCCGCTGGCGGTGAAGGCGAGGCCACGACGAGCGGTGTGATGACGCGTGACGCGACGGCTGCGACGGCGGACCAGCCATCGTCATCAGTCAGTCAGTGGGCGTCTCGCTCTGGGCATATCAGGCGTGCTTGCTGCAGGCGCTACTAGTGGTAACAAACAAGTAAAGCGCCGGGCTGCTGCTTTCGGGGGGCGTTGCTACCGGTCATCAGCTCGCAAGTTGCTGCTACTACTCGATCGACATGGGTATATGCTTTTCATGTTACCATCTCTGATATGATGGATGCATGGACCAGGTGACGAATGTGATAGTTTGGCTTGTACCATTAGCTACTCTCTTGTTCTTTCAGTCTTTTTTCTGGTGCGTGTGTGGGAGAAGATGGTACTGGTAGTGAAATGTATATGCTGGTTTGGATGATTATGGATTGTAGTTTACTTGCTAGTATTGTCCTGTACTCCTGTATGACTCATTTAGTCATTTGTTTATCACCTCCTGTATTTCAAAATCGGGCCATATTGTGAACATAGTTATTGGACTGTTATTCACTCTTCGATTTGTCTGCTTTCGACTTCTTTCGGCTTATTATTCTATATCACGGAATACTATTGAACCAGCTGAAATCAGTCAAAATCTGTCAGGCAAACAGAATCATTATTGCCAGTGAGAAGCTCGGGAAAGGTCAGGGAAGGAGGGTTTTTGTCTGGTGACCAATGTATGGCAGTCGGGCTTGGAATAGAAGGGAGGGCAACACACCTCTCCTATATTTTGTGACTTGTGAACTAGTACTAGTTGAACATAGTTGTGCCACCATTTAGGCAAATGGAAAGGAACATCTACCTTTGTTCAATTCCTAAATACTATGCTATAAGCTGTACAATTCCTCCTTAAATTATGCCGGCAAAGGAGCAGCTGTTCCTGTCCCCAAATTTTAGCATAACTTGGTCACCCAAATGATCCGAGCATATGGTATGTACCGTGACACACTAACGAAATGGTTGTGTTTCACATGGTGAAAAGACAGAAGAATTGAATGGCACTAGTAGTCTACAAAGCATATCCAGAGCGCAAAGTTTCATTCCTGAATAAGCTCCAAAGAGTCCATTACAAAAGCATCACTGTCCCACATTTGTGCTGCTTCATCAACCTACATTTCCTTCTTCTGAGGGCAGGGCATCAACATGGGGGATATACCCATGTCTTGACTGGTCTAACGAAGCATAGACAGAGCACCGCGTTCGCCCATTCAGACCGTGTTCGGTTAATCCCTTCCCGAAGAGGATCGAGGGGAACTTTGACTTGTAAGAGATTTAATCCCACCCAACCCCCTCTAATCCTTTTTAAACCCCGTCAAACGAGTCCTCACGGATCAGCGGAATTGCGCCGCATCTGCGTTGCTTCCTCTACCTGCATTTCCTTTTTTATGCGGAGGGCGTCAGCTTGGCGCATGCTAGCATCTCCCCGCGCTCCCTCCACCCCAGGTGCAAAGCGGACAGCAACCGCGCGTGCCTTTCTTATCGCCCACCCGCACCCGGCGGAAAGTTGCCGGGCTGTGATGTGGCCACTTCGAAGCTCAAGTTTCCCGCTACGCTACAACGCCCGGATCTCTCGATCCGGCTGCTCTGGCCCGTGGCCATGGGTGATCTGCGCTTGCGCACAGAGAGGTTGCTGTTCCATGGTGAAACCTGAAGACTGATGTTTTGGTGAGTAGTAGCGCCTCAGAATATCCTCTGACTGCTTGCAAGTGCTGGCTGCTCCACTGTGCGAAAATGCTTGCGTTCGGTTTATTTCGGTGGGGAAAAAAAATGTGGTGTTGTTCAGTAGCCGACTTTTCTGCAGCCACCGAATCTGTTGTCTTCAGTAACCGTGCGGCAATATGCTGTGATGGAGAACCCGATATTTACAAGGGCGGTGACGTGGTGTTGCAGATCGATGCGGGTCTCGGCCATGGCATTGACATGGATGAGTCTCGTTTGCGAAATTGCTGCAGCCAAGCGGCAAGGCTGGATAGTTTATGCCTGGAGGGTTTCAGCTTGCGCGTACTGCATATGAAAGCCTTGCTGGACACCCACGAGATCGAATCTAGTAGGGTTGGAGCTGTTCCGGAATCTGGATCAGCAAACAGAACTTAGACTGGCCATGACCTTTTACGTCTTGTACAATCATTTTGCTGTTGCCCGCAGGTCCATGTTGTCAGCGGCGTGTCTCGGATTAAGACTGCAGGCAGGTAAGGCTGTGAGTTCAGAATTAGGAAAAGCGGAATGCAGGAAAAACTATCAGATCATTGTCCACAGTGACTCAGATGTAGGCTCCAATACCAGAGCACAAGTCGATCATATCCTCATCAGCAGCTTTGGCTGGCATTTATCGAAACGATATCATTTCACTGTCTCGCATACTTTTTTAGGAAGAAAATCGTGTATGAAGCAAGGTCGCGTTCTATAGAAGGGAAGGGAAGGGAAGGGAAGGGAAGTTGGACTGATCTAATATCAGAGAAACTCATAGCCACTGATAACCCCTATAGTCAGCAACTTTTTAGAATAGATTGTGAGAGTTCAACCTCAGTATTCAATGCACTTCGGTCACTGACTGTGCAAGCACGCACCTCTCTCCAATCTCCATACTAGCAACAAGGACCGATCATCATCCAAATGCCAGTTGCAACCATCTCATCACGAAAGGATAAAGGATTGGACAGATGATCCGCAGGGATCCAATGTACAAGAGCTTAAGATCTTATCTGCTATCATCATCATTTTGGATACGGGCACTGAGACCTGAAACAATGGTGTCTCAGCAGTCAGTCAGGTACTCTGGATGTTCCGACGACAGGCGAATCGAATTCACACTAATCACCATAAAACATTTGGATTGGATAAGGCGGTTGAGAATGACAAGAGACTAGACTGATGGAACACCGCCTCAGCAACTTGGGCAAGATAGTACGATGATCCATCCCCAGCATGCACAAACGTTGCACAGGGACTCATAACAACGCATCCAGCCCACTCAAAAGCTCGGCGCCTTTTCTCTGCATCCCGTCCGAGGTTCTCGTCGAGCACTTCTCCCTATGCATTATGCGTAGGGAGAAGGATCCACCGTCTTCCAGCTGCCACTTGCAAAAGGATTGGATGACGATCTGCAGGGACGATCCAACGCACAAGGGTTTCGTGCCCATGTCGCGTGAACTGAGAAGACAGGGTGAAATGAAATGCTCTCTCGCACGGTGCTGTGCAGGGAGCATATGCTTCTCTTGGGCGTATCTCAGCAGCACTATTACCGAGTTCTACTGCATATCCTCCCAGATGCTGCCTAGTTTGGATGACGCATTACTAGTGCTGGTGCTGCTATTTTAGTGAAGATAAGTGTGGGCATCTGTAGACTGCTAGGGTTAGCTAAGGCTCGATCCACACGTGTGCTGAGCTGAGGTAAGGTAACAGTGAGAGAGGTCAACGTCTCCATCGTCGCAGCCATGGCCCATGGCCAATGTGCACCACAGAAGATAAAATCATATCTCTTACCATGAGGCAGGGCTATATGTAAGTGACTACGGTTGTGAAAAGGATTTCCTACCAACTCCATCTCAAGATAAGACCAAATTACTTTCGCAAATGGATCGACCGTGATAGTGAAATGTAATGCTGCTCCACTAGCTACCTCTAGTGTTTTTTTTTTCCTTTTACAGTTCAGATACGCATTGTTACATCACCATGAATACTAAAATGGGTATTAATGTAACTACGGATGGATCAGTTATTTTTCAAACGCATTGATCTTTATTGCATAATGTCTCGGGACATGGTTGGAATGCGGAAAATGGCACATATACCTTCAACTTTTGGTCTCTACTAAGAAAGCGATGCCGAATATCTAAAGAGGTGATTGATTTGAGGAACCACGCATAGAACGACCAAGAGATCTCGCTCCAAATCTCGCTTGACCATTTTGTTCCACGAATGGGACCAACTTTTCCATCACCACCTTATGCCTTAGGAGAGGATGCGTGAGGTCATGCATCTCACAGAGGTTTCCATGAGCAGACCAATCGTCACATCTGGCTCACTCGTGCGGTTCTTCCGTGTCCCTAGCTGCATTACATCAGGAGTAGGTTGCAGCAAGTCGTATAGGCATAGCCACTCTGCTAGTGGCAGCGAAGACCGGCGGGCAATTTGCCAATTTGCATGCAGAAAATATCTGATACTCTGACCATCTATCCACGCACGCAAGTCCATCCAGCCGTCAATCATCTGATCTGACAGTCACGGAACAATCAGGGTCTCATCCCTGATCTCCGTCGTCAGAGATGCAGCGCAAGAACCAACTCATTGTGGGAGTGTGGCGCTGCCGCGCTGGGCAGCCGCAGTGCGCTCACTGCTCGGGCCTCTCTGTCGTACAGTCCTCCTGCGGGGCGTCCGGGCATGGCGCACGGCGTCTTGTCGGCTGGCTGTCTCGCGTCGCCGTCGCCGTCGTCCTCCGCGACGCCGTCCCCTCCAATGGCCTGGAGTCTTGGGTTCGGGCAGAAACCTGGCTTGTGTGCTGGACTACTGCGGGCGTGGTGGCTGGCACCCGGATCTCCGCGCTTTGGAAAAATCGTGGATCCTGTCGCGTCGCTCCTTGCCGTGCGCCGGCACTTTGTGCAGCGCTGCAGCAACTTTTTTTTTTGGCCGATTGGGACGGGACGAGAGGTGATGAGATGCTGGATCCTGGAAGCAACCATCCACCGACAAAAGGAGAACAACAACAGACTAGCTCCGGTTTGGTGGCAGGAAATTTTGTTGCCGATTCACATGAGAGAGATGGGCTTGCTTGCAGTGAAATGGCGTATGCGTTGAAGGGGAACTTGGTGACGGGTTAGGTTGCATCCACCTGCAAAGGCACCAGGCACATTCATGCGGCTTAGGACTGCACGGCTTTCTCCTGAAACGGCCAAAAATGCTCAGATTTAGCTTGGGCAGCTCAATTCCCGACCAACTCTTTGCGAGCTGATGGGAGAAGAATCCAAAGCTTCCCAGCATCCCCAAGCAAGGATCCGACAACAGAAGCTACATTACCCTAATGGCAACTTGTGGATGCCGGCCCCATTGTGCCGACTGCCGAGCCGTCCCAGGCGAGATCGATCACATCAGAGTTTGCTTCATCGTACGTGCCATTCGTTGGATATGTTGCTCGCCTTGTCATTGTGGGTAGAAATGTAGAATCCACACCCGGGTAGCTGGCGCCCGAAAAGCAGATCAAACAAAAGCCCTCTTGGCAGTACTGCTAGACTAGGAACAAAATGCATCTAGGCTCTTAGATCTCTCTGGAAGGATGATTGGTTCTGAACAGCATTTCAACCCAAAAAAAATTGTTTTACTTTTTACTCGCATTTCGGGAATTCGGAATTTCAGAAAGGCTTTCCTGCCTTTTGCACAACCAAATTGGTGGCAAAATTTGGCAGGGTCATCTGGTGGAGGCAAATTTCATCACCAGCCTACACATGAGAGAGCAAATTCTTGCATTGAGAAACCATACAACAGTGCACATTTCTTTCTAGTTAACTTTAGCATGGATGCATAAAATGGATGGAGTGCCATCCCAGGAAACTCTGTTTTACCTATAACAGGTTAAGCAATGAATAGTTTACAGTGCCTCAGTAACACCAAACAGTATTTCAGCCTTTTCTTTGCGAGGACACTCGAGTCCTCGCTCTAAGTTACAACATTCTCTATACCTAGAAGTGGATTCTGTGCCGGGAACGAACAGTAGATAATAGAATACTTTCATCAGGCGGTAAAGGTACCTCAATTTTTTTGTTGAGGCCTACATCTGTTCTACCGCAAGGGTGGAAAACAGCAATTACCACCAGATCAGATTTTATCATGGAGGTTAACAACAAGGTCATGTGCATCATCTAGCAGCCTCCAGACATCTAGCTGCCCGGCCATGCTGTTGCACTCTCGCAGTATCTCGTCCATACTGCTATACTTCTCAATTATTAGCTTCCTCCTCTGCAGGACACATGCAGCGATAGCGTAAAGTAACAGGTCGTCAGTTGGTGGAGCACGCAGCCTTATTCTTCCCCAGGTAGACCTCCCAATCCCAGCCCGTATGGCTGCCTGATCAGCCCACATAACTTCCCACAGGCATACAGTCTGCTCAAAAGTGAGCTCTCTCCTGAAGAGAACCACTACCATTCTGTATAAGAAGAAACAGTCTTCAGCCTGCAACTTCTGCAGATGCCTATACAGGTGCGAGTCTTTGCGCTTGATAATCTGAGAGACAATCTTCAACTGCCTTCTTATTCCAACCTCATCAAGCCTGAAGTTGTGCCTTGCTTTCCTCATGAAACCCACGAAGCACCAAAATGCCTCGTCATCCTCCTCCATCACTGCAATGATAGGTGATAAGAGATCACTCATACCTTGGCAGTAGCCAATCTCTGGATCGTAGACTGCGTATGCTTCAAGTAGTCCGACTAACCGGGCAGCATGATAAATCATACTGGGTTCTAAGTGATCATAATCTTTCAACCCAACAGATGCTGCAGACTGCATTGCTCTCTCTTTGGAAACTTCAGCCTGGTTGCGTGAGAACAAAATCCATTCACTGTTTGACCTGATAGCATCCAACCTTATGATGCGCTGCCATGTGGCAAAGTCCTCTGAGGTTCTGTTAGACCTAAAAAAATCCACCTTGAATGAAGTGCTCCTGGTAAATTTAGGATCTGGATCACAATTCTCTTCACCAGACACAGACATCCTTCCAGGGTCATCCTCGTCGGATGATTCAGAATCAGATGATTCTGACTCTGCTATGCATGGATATGCATAATTTAACTCATCTGTGTCTTCTTCCATACATTCTACAATGTTCTCTGGTTGCTCAGCTTCATTATGTTCAGGTTTCAGCTCCTCGTGTGAAACAGGAGTACATACAGCATGGGCATCTTCAAAACAAGGTGATTCAGATCCTTCAGCAGTACCCTCTACACTAGAACACTCCTCAATATTAACTTCAGTTATTGCCTTCAACCCATTTCCCTTGCAGCCATTCAGAATTTGTTGGCACTGCCGCCTCAGCTTTTCATACTCTTTCCTGTACCAAAGCCATGCCAATTCATAATTACTAACAGATAATATAAAAAGGAAAAAAACTGACGTATAGACAGGACATGAATATCCTAGTGCCATTCCCTTTCAAAATTATTATGGCATCCTTTTCTGAAATTACTCAAGAGATTAACAAGTGCTGTGCGACGTGATACTTGTTTTTCAGTCTTGCTTCATGGAAATTGTATATTAAGCCAAATGAATATTTTACTGCAAACCAGGCATTCATATAGTTCCATAAAGCAGGAGCCAGTTAAAGAAAAAACCTTTACAGCAATGAATATCTTACCTCTTCTTGATCTTGACAGTGTTCCTTTCTTCTTCAGAGCTATTCAAATCATAGCTGCAGACAAGATCCAACAAGGTCAGTTTCCAAGGATATGAAGTCACCAAGATATAAAAAAGAACAAAAATCCATACAGGCTTGGCACCATACTGCACTGAAAATACTCAATGAGTGATATGCTGATATTGATAGCATTTATAAAGCTGAAAATTCAGGCTGTCGTGCAAACTCACGTTCTTAAAAGTTACAAGATATACTACTAATTCCAGGTAAGGCCACCAGAGATACTAAAAACAGGTAAGGCCACCAGAGTACACTAGTTATTCCTTTTCAGACTATCAACGTCTACAAAAGGAAAGGAAAAGGTCCATATCCCCATGAACATTCACATTTCTCTAATTTACACCCTGAACTATGCAACCATCTTCTTTACAAGCCTCAACTCTCAAAACATTTTACTAAACCCCCTAGCCCGGAATCCACCATAGTTTCAATAACCCGGTGGTGGTTATAATATGTAGTTGCTTATGTGCTATCATGTACTAAATGTAGGTTTCGAGAAAGAAAAAAGCTTCTACACAAACAAGTACTCAAAACCTTCAATTTATTATATATAATTCCGATTTCAAGATTGATCTAGCTAAAAACTAATAGATACCTACCACTCAAATAAGTTGTTTGGTACTGTACAATTATTAATCAGCAATGTATGCTGCCAGAACAAATTCATGCGGCACTATCTCAAATGCCGTGCATAGTTATAATGTTAGGCTTAGAAAGAAATGAGCAGTAATAGATTTACGCGATGGATAAAAAAAATCAAGTGACTTACACTCCTAACAGGAAAGGCCAAACTTCTGCCCGCAGGCCTGGTTCAATACCCTGGTACAATAAAAGAGGGGCATTTATGTCAGTAATTTAGTTAGACTAAGCTACAGAACATTTTGTAAATAGCAGAGATATCTATATGGCTATATTTTTAACTGGACAATCAATCGACAACTATGATGCAATATATATCTGGATAGTATGGATGGAAAATGAATAATTACTGTACTTACTCCACTGCGAACTTTCTTGAGAAACTTCTTTCCACCATCACGAAGCTTCCCATTTGCTGAAAATAGACTGTCCCACTGTTCACGAGAAAGTGCTCTTTTTCTTTTCCTTCGAGACCATGGAGATTTAATACCACCTCTGTAAACATACAGTCATATAGAGCATTTCAGCAAATGGTATAATCAGACAGACATAGACCAACCAAAACAATATCAGCGTAGAAACTGACAAGCTAAATGTGCAGTATCATGCTTCAGTGTCGCATAAGCTGTAATTTGACCCTGGAAGTATCGCTAATCTAGAAGTAAAGTCACAGAGGCTTTGATTATATTCTGAAGCAAATAAGGGAAGCATCTTGCTACTGAGCACACAACTGAAACAGAAAATAACATACTGGGATTCCTAGTTCATGGAAGTAGCAACCCATTAATGGCAAAACGGATTTCGCACATGCAAGAAAATGTGCCAAGCACGATCCGTGGACACCTCTACTCTAAGCTGCAATCTAAATATTTACTAGATCAAAACACATGAAGCACCCTAATTTGAGTAGCTAAGCCGCTTTCAGACCATTAATTACTATCACAGCAAGCTCGGGCAGAGTCCACAGAACCAGATCAGAAGCACCCAAATGAACCTCATGTAATACGAACTGAAAATGGGACATTTTTACTCCTAAAGACGCCGCCTTTCGCCATATCCGGAGAGAGGAACCCACCGATCCGAGTGTGGCGAGGACGATGCCGGCGAGGACGAAGAGGTGGCGGCCGCCGCAGACGACACCACCGCCACCGCGCTCCCCGCCGCGGCCGCCGAGGACGAGGAGGACGAGGACGCGGCGGCGACGAGGAGCGACCGGATGTGGATCCACGACGAGGACGGCGGGGAGGACGCGGCCGTCGGCGAGGACGAGGTACTGGATCGCCGGAGCGCCTTCATGTCCCTCTCACCCACCTACCCCGCGTCCCCGAAACCCCACACCCACCCAACGTCTGCCCGCCACTAGCGCCACCACTCCGCCGCCCCCCGCCTCCCTGCCGCCATCCCCCGCCACCGCAGGATCTCGCCGCCGGCGTCCGCCCCTCCGCGCGCTGCGTGGCCACAGTACTGTCCGATTTGGTTTTTTCTCTTTAAGCTTTTAGCAAAGGGACACAAGGGAGAAAGAGTAGGGGGAGAGAGCATGTGACGCCAATAAGACCCGAGCCGAGCAACAAGGAAGAGAGAGAGAGAGTGGGGTGGGTGCCGTGCGCGTTTAAACGGGCCCTGTTCGGACCTGCCATGTGGGGCTTCCTCGGGGCGTGGCACTGCGGGGCCCACTCGTCAGTGACAGGAGCAATAGATGATAGACCTACCCTCTGGCCCCGGGGCCTTTCAGCCTTTGTATTGTAGGACACTCAACGCTCCAGCATTTAAGACCTTCCTTCCTGAATTTTTAGAGTGCTTTCGAGGTCAACTTTTGGTGAAGTTTATCCGGTTGGGTTGATTTCGCATAGTTGTTTCCAGATACACGAATTTATTTGTCTTAGAATCTGTAGCTGATACTAGTGTTTAATTTCAAGCGACCAAATCCACACAATTAATTCCAGGAATTTCCTTGTGGAAAAAAAAACACCAGGAGGATTTATGTGACCCCCATCCATTCATCAACCACATCTTGACCCGTTATTTTTAAAAGGACACTTTTGACCATTTCTTACACGCTAGTATTATGGGTACAAGACAAAGTGTGAGGTTACCACAAGGTATGGACGTAACCGAGACGGATTGACTTCCTAGCCGACACGTTTAGCTCGTGGAAAACCGCAACTTGTCAGTGCCTCAGTTGTGCTCCACAAAAAATCCGATTTTTCTTTTTTGCTTTTGAAAAAAATGGGAAAGACTTCTACTTGCCGTGGACCGACCCTTTTGAACCGGTCGTTCGGTTCTTGAGGCAACACGGATAAAGTGATACTCCACTGAAATGGCCAAAGAATAGTCCACAAAGGCGTACAACGCATTCAAAAATAATCACGAGAATGATCTTTTCAAATGTTGATAGAGATTGCTGCAGAATTTCCATAAAATTTACTTAAGTGGTCCATTCCATAGGAGAAGACTTGCCTTATTTCAGCTTCTTTCGGCTTATTCCCTCTTACAGAATACTATTAAATCAGCCGAAGCTAACCGAAATCCAGCCTGCCGAACAGAGCGTTGGAGTCACCACTTGTTATTTGCATATTACTATAAGCGGTTGAATTTGTTTCAGTTAAGGAGACTAATGTGCAATGTTCACCGCAAAAACTGGAACTAGCTATAGTACATGAGTTCCCCTGAACATACTAGGAAGGAATTTCATGCCAAAAATGTCGTGAAGTTTAATTTACATGTTCCAAAACAGAAGCCATGAAATCATATCTTGCTATTCGCGCAGCAAATTGTGTGATCGATTTGTTTCGAATTTTTTTTCCCTTTTGCATTGCATCAGTTGGTTCAGACTTTCAGTTGAGACTCAGTCACCTGATAAACTGGAATATACTACTTGGATTCCCTTGAGCGCCAAAGCAGGCGCCAAAAGCACAAGACCCTCACTTAAAATAAAAATAAAGAAGCACAAGACCTTATGATGAAAAAGCAAATGTGTCATGCCTTTTAGGTTAGACGATCATAACGACTCCATTTTCTGCCCTGGTCGCCTCTTTCGCCAACACCTCTCTTCTCTCGCCATCTTCGGAGGAATAAAATCCAAGAAAATCGCCTAGAATCCCTGCCATGTTACTGCAGCTAATCTCCTCCCAAACCCATGCGCTCAGCGTCATTTGCTGCAGACGAAGCCGGTAAAATTTCAGAGATCCCAGCAGCAGCAGCGCCACGCAGCGAGCGACGTGTCTCCTCCCTGATGACCGGGCCATGCGACCCCACGGTTTTATTACTATTATGAACAAGCAGAAGATCCCCGGGCAACACTGTAGGGTAGTTTGTCTTTTAACTTCTTTTAGCTTTTTTTCGATTTATTTTCTCTTATAAAATACTATTAAACTAGTCGAAATCTGTTAAAATTTGTCAGCCAGACAGATCAGCTACTGTATTTAGCAGATTGCAGCTATTGTATTTCCTTTCCGTCTCTGGAAAAAAAAGTAAAGAAATGCCGATCTCGACGATGCTGCTGCTGCTGAAACGAGTGCTGCGTTCTGCCGGGCCATGTTCGTCTGGTCCATGCTCATGTGAGGCCTGGACAGGAGTCACATGAACCCGGGAAGGTTAGGTGATCGGGGCGGGGCAGGCAGGTTCCTGCAGGCTCGCTGCGGCGGTTCGGTTTGGTTGGGCGGCGGTTGGGGCCTCGTGCGTCCGTGCTCCGGAGTTCAGAGATTGCCCGCTCGCCGCGGCTGCGTCGGCGGACGGCAACGGCGCCGACGCACGAGGTGTGGAGGACCATGGTTGCGAATGCAGCGGCCGAACAGGTCGGCGCGGCCGGCCGGCCGGCGCGTGGCGGCATGAGCGCATCCGTGGCCAGTCGGCGTGCACGCATTGAATCCTGGACTGGACGCGCGCATTGGTTGGACCGCCGGATGATGCGCGGATTCGTGGCTCGTCTCGAAAAAAAAAATGTGCGCGTTTGTGTTGGCAGAGGTGGTGTTCTGGCGGATGGATCGGGATGGGCAAGCGGTTCTTGCGATTTTAATCAGTTGGGCGAGCAGCGCAGAACGAGTCGGTCAAGTGCCTCGGACCAGACGAAAACTACGCATGCTCCTCCATTGCAATTACGTAGCCTTTGTTTGAGGATTTTGTTGCTGATATGCTGTCTGTCATAGTGTTATGTTCTTGCATTGCTGCCTGAGAAAATCCGTGTTCGTGCAGCAAGCCAGCAATGCGGCATACGACTCGACTGGACGGTGCTTCTACCTTAGCTCTTAGGGGGTGTTTGGGACTTGGGAGCGCTGCGCTCCAAGAAATTCAGTTCCACACCAGGCCCCAGCAACTCCATCGTCACCATGGAGTAGCTCTAGGAATTTTTTTTTTTGAAAGGAAGTAACTCTGCTTTTCTTGAAAGCAAATAAAGGTCCGGTAGAGAACGAACATGGAGCTCTAGGAAAATCATGGAGCTGGATTCCTTGTTTTTTCTGTTCAGAGAGAAATCTTTGGGGATTCCTTAGTTATGGGCTTTATCTTCAAACGAAAGAAAGAAGTAACCGTGGGCCTGTACAAAAATCTTCGTGGGCTTGCAAGACGAACCGTCTTGATCAGATCGTACCACGTGGACGCTCGGGCCCACATAACCGGAGCCCAAACCTGACTTGAACCCAAAAGGCACCAGACGCCGAGATATCTATGCCCTCTGATTCCTTCTCCGAAATCATGTAATCGCAACAGTAGTGGCCATGCTGATGCCTTGGTTCGGGTTTAGAGGTGGCCATCTTCACTCTTCAGATCGTCGTCAGTGAAGTGCATGAGATCAGACAGCACAACGAATGCATAGCTTTTGTTAGGTACAAGGGGTCCTGATGCTAATCAATGCCCTCGCATCTGTTCTTGAGTTGCTGGTCGAGAGAGAAAAAACCGTGTTCTTGCAGCATGTGTCTCATGGTAGGGTGCCTGTCAAGAAACTGAAAAGGGAGACCAAGATGAGCAGCACTCAAATAGCAAAATATAACCCTTGCTATGGAAGCATGGTTGGAGAGATGTTCCTAAGAGTTTCTTTATTACTCAACTGAAAACTGGAGTGTCTGAAACTCGTACGCTCTGAAAAATGAATGATACAGGGCACTCCACCACAAGGGCTCAGGTTGTACCTTTCTTTTTCTTTGGTATAAAAAGTGCACGTAGGGGGACCGCAATTTCCAGGAATATATCACTGGGAACACAGATCACTGTTCGAATATAAACTCGCACGAGCATTGAAAAGCATAACTGGAATCTGGGACATGCCAGTAACAGCACGAGCTTGGAAGGAGATGCAGCCAGATTGCCCAACAAATAGTCACCAACACAGCAAATTGAACAAGGTTACAGGTACTAAAACAGCACTTGTTGAGCAATGTTTCAGAGATTGTTATTCACTAAACTAGAATCAACGGAGTATCTGAAACACATCACTCTGGAAAATATACTACATAAAGGGCTCAAAAGTCTCCCTTACATGAAATCCACGGAGGACGAATGCAACTATGCACTATGCAGGCCCCTGGATCTTTTATTTAAGATAGAAAGGTTTCGAACAAAGGTCACCATGGTTTTCACTTGTTCTGCAACAGGGACACTGCTGGCTTGTCAGTGAACCAAGTGAATTCTCCATCTTGAAGCACGGCCATCTCAATAGGCAGCAGATCGGATGAAGTTTGCTTGTCTGAAAGCGCTTTCTGCACTGGACCAGCTTTCCCAGCTCCAGTGACCACCATCGCGATATATGCAGATGAGTTGATTACCGGAAATGTAAATGTGATCCTCTCTGGTGGCGGCTTTGGAGAATCCTTGATGTAGGTGACCCACCTCTCTTTCTCATTAACAAGAGGGTGACCAGGGAAGAGAGAGGCAATGTGGCCATCAGGTCCCATTCCAAGAAGCTGGAGATCAAACCTGGGAAACCCAGTTGCTGTTGACATGGCAATCACACCATTCTTAACAAGCTGCTTCAAGCAAGCTTCGTAGTCGTCTGCTGCTCCCTCAGCTGACAAGGCATCATTTATAGCATAAACTTGCCCAGGAGGAATCGGCACCTACAAAGTTGAAAGATAGCACACAGTTAATGTTACATACAAATTACAGAGAACCTGAAAACTTCCCAGACTGGAATGGCTACACACAGAACACATCTTTCGCATAACTTCCATACACTTGATGCTGTCATGGATCCATCCGAGCCTCCACAGACATCAAGTTGTAAACAATATCATATTGAGCTCAAGATATATTTGAGCATGAACTAATTTAAGTAGGTGGAAAAGCCTATCACTGAATAAAATTTAAACCAGAAACCTTATTGTTCTGTTATCAATGACTCGTCTAAACTATTCAGAACACACATAAAAGATTCTTGAACTCACTATCTATAAGAACTAAAATATGAACCTACTGTACTGTATGCAAAAGAATATTTCAAATATCATTTCGCAAAGAAATCACAGTAGATTCAAGCATCATACTGTACTGTATGCAAAAGAATAACAACAAAATTAGATTAAAAAATTGGATGGCTGGATCTAAAAGGCTACCTAAGAACATAGAAGGTGACAAACCAGCCATGTGTTTCTTATGCAAACCTCAATTTGCCACTATGTCAGAGTACCGGCCATTTGTATCGTGCAGTAAAGTAAGTCCGGATTCAGTCCCAGCATACCCATGATACATTTGTAGATGATTCCAAAATAGAACTTTACCACAAACAAGAAGCTGAGGTACACGAATGATTTTGAGTATCATTGTAACAACCAGCTAATTTGATGAATGTTTACATGGTGCAAATGACTAGATTTGTGCACCTGTTGTCAGTCTCAGATTTCAAATATTTAAAAGAGCATAAGCGCACATTTCTATAATTTATTTAAGCACAGTTGTTGCACAGATATTGAATAGCATCTTAATCTAGGGTGCTTTTTGCGAAAATCTTTGATAAGGCGTTTAGACACCTGTAAGGCTCTAACTTTACTCAATAGTCAATACATATCGCAGAAAAAGCTAAATAACCCATCTCCAAGTGTTCTGACTTATGGGTTATGATTATGAATAGCAACCACAACCTGTCGTTATGCTCCTAAAATGGTGACTAACCACAACTAGTTCAATATCCAAAAATAGAGGTTCTCAACATAATTCGCATTCACTGGATTTACACACGAGTTATTAGCTTCACTCTGCACTCCTCATCGCCCTACACAACAAGATTCCGTCTCCCAATTACCCAATCAGAGAACAGAAATTGCCTTGAAAAAAGCACAAGAAATTTCAAAGAATACCTTCGAGAGAAACCCATCGAAGGCGAGCTTGTAGTTGCTATCCTCATGATCCTTGGGCACGACTCTCTCATCCACCCAGAAGACGTGCCACTTGCTCCAGTCCACCGATTCCAGGTACGGCGGCTCCGTCAGCTTGCTGTGAAACCAACAGATCTCTACGTGATCCGTGAAGCCCGGAGGAACCAAAAAGGGCGCGATCTGTGTGGGGTGGAAGACACTTCAAAGAACCTGAGCGCGTCGATGAGGGATCCGCCGGAGAGCACGGCGGTGAAGGCGCCCCTCTCGGCGGCGAATTTCTGCGACAGCTCCGCGGTGTACTTCGCCAGAGACACCGCGAGGTCTTCCTTGGAATCGAAGACGAGCAGCTTACTCTTGGACCCGGCGTCGGAGGCGGCGGGGGCGGTGGCCATGGCCGCGGCTGGGAGAATGGGGAAGGAGGGGGAGGAAGAGGAGAAGAGACGGGGACTGGGGCCGATTCTTCTGCGGCAGATTGTCGGGACGCGAGATGCTGGCGGCGAGCGGCGACCGTGGAGTATTGGGAGGAGGGCGGCAGCGGCGGAGACGGAGGTGGACATGGTGGTGGTAGTTTGTTGTTATAACAGGGGTGTGATGTGTGTGTGTGTGTGTGTGTGTGTGTGGGGGGGGGGGGGGGGGGGGGGGGGGGGGGGGGGCGTTGGTCGTAAAAGTGACAGGTGGATGGGAGAGGCGTGCAGTGTTTTCAGCCGTCCAGATCAAGATGGACGGCTATCTGGGGGCGGTCATTTCACTTTTTTTAAAAAAAAATCCGTGGTCATTTCACCCTCTGCCAGCTCTTTGTTCGGTATTTTCGGTTCTATACTGATGTGCAACGGGGTAAGTTCAAATAAATGCCGTGCTTAGACGGTTTTACGGCACTTATTTGCCTCCTCTATTCTAAAATACAAGAGATTCTAATTTGTTCTATATCGAGTTACAGTAAGATTGAGTCATAATAAATACATCTTGTATTTCTGAATAGAGAAAGTACCATTTATATTGAATTAACTTTGTTTTACGAGAGAACGCTGATAGCGGAAGGGTCTGTATCTTGATGGTTACAAGAGTCTTAGTAGCATATGAGGTCGTGCTATATGAGGTCGTGCTATGAGGTCATGTGTTTGACTCACCGTGAAAGCGAATTTTTTAGAATTTAACGTCGTTGTGCTTTCAGTGGTAGACGATATTTCCGTCAACAACGAGACGTCTGTGTCTTAAAAAAATACTGCTTCCATAAAAGCCTACTATAATATGTAGTATGTAGAGCCCGTTTCGCAGGGCTTCAAAACCGACTCCGACTCAGGCTCCATGTGAAGCCCTGCCAAACGGGGTGGAGCACGACGGCTCCACCGGAGGAGCCAACCCGTCGACGGAGGTGGAGTCACAAAAACGTAGCTCCGTATGGCTTCACCATTCTCGCTTGCCACCTTTGCCCTTGAGAGTGGCGTGAACGGGAGTCTTCGTGCGCTTCGCCTCCTCGCGGCGTCCGGCCGCTGCTCCTCGGCCATCCTTGCCGGTTGCAGGAGGCCGGGTGGCCGCGGGATCCCAAGGCGCGGCGGCGCGAGGTGGGGAAGCCGGGCGACGGCGACAGACCGAGACGCGATGGGCCACAGAGGGAGGCCGGGCAGACACGGGTGCCCGTGGCGCGGCGACCCGCAGCGGGAGGCCGGCGACGGAGGGGACCGGCGGCGGCGAGGGGCGCGAGGTGGGGCGGAGACCGGTGGCGGCGAGGGGCGCAAGGAGGGAGCGCAGGGGCTGGCGAGGGACGCGAGGTGGGGCGGGACACCGGCGGAGGGGAGGTGGGGCAGGCCACCGGTGGCGGGGGAGGTGGAAGGAGACGGGGACGAGAGGATAAGGTCACTGGCGGAGGGGAGGTGGGGCGAATGGATAAGGAGGAGAAGAGGAAAAAGAAAAGAAGAGGAAAAGAAAAGGAAAAAAAAGAATAAAAAAGTAAAAGGAAAATATAGGGAAAGATAATTTAGACATTTTACAATCTCAATCCAACATGTGAAGCCGTTTTGCCAAATGACTTCTTCTCCACCAGAGAAACCGCTCCACCAGAGGAGCCGGAGCCGGAACCGTTTTTGGAGGAGTCGAAGCTCTACCAAACAGGCGTGTATTGTGTTGACACTCCATTGGTTATAAAAATGGCCCGGCTCATTTCCTTTGTAGAGAAGCTGAGTTACAAGACAAGAGTTCAGCACATCAAGCTCTGTAAACACTCGCTTCTGCTAATACTCCCATTCAAAACGTCGTTCATTAAAGGAAAACGTCATTCATTTTAGGATTCTAGTTGATCAAATTTCTTTTAACCTGGACTATCAATATATAAAAAGTTATATAGAATGACATGTTGTTCTTACAGATTTATTAGGAAAATACTTTCAAGATATATAACTTTCTCTATTAAGGTTTCATAAAGATTATAAGTCAAAAGTGCCATATATATTTGGAATCAGATGGGGTACAATGTATGTCCATGTAACTTCTTAGTAAACATATTTGACACATTGATCAGATCTACCCTAGTGGTCTAAACTTAGCTATAGGCCCCTATATCCCTGTCTTTTCTATCTTCAGTAAATGTTCCCACATGAGTGCAATCCGATAATTCTTCACTTGACAGCACACGCCTAGAATAGCACCTCTTGACAACCATCAAAGTGAAAGAATCTTCACAAAAAGAAACTACAGTGGAAAGCATGTGGTACTATATGTAAACACTAGCTAGTGTCCAAATCTTATCCCAGACAGCACTAAATCAAGATTCTAATGCTTAGCCATCACGCGTGTGCTTCGGTTGCCTAGTATTCGTGGAAGCACATTAATCACAATTATAAAGGTATTCAGGCATGTATGCTCCTTGCTCCCATCAGAGATCTGCTCTCGTCGTCGGCCCAATCAAGATCCAAGCATTCAGATCAATTTTTTTTGAAGAATTCAGCAGGAGCACTGCTATATCATTTAAGAAAGGAAGCAAACAGAGTCTAGTTCTAGCTCCTAAGATGTCTGAGTTTCCAGGTTTTTCACTTAGATAAAATTCGGTGGTAACTACAATGATCATCAGCTGCAAGGCTGTATTTGCAGGCTGTGTACAGTTAAAAGAGTTGAACACCAAGCTCTACCCTGCCCTAGCGGCCTAATTAAACTTAGCTCTATCCGTGTCCTTTCTTTGATCCAACTTTATCAAGTGTTCACACATTAGTGCGATCCGATGATTCTTCACTTGACAGCACATGCCTGGTAGCAGCACCTCTTCACAGCCATTATAGTGGAATGGAAGGAAGAAGGACGGTCCTATGTAAGTCTATAACACCAGCTAGTGTCGAAATCTTATCCTAGACAGCACTAAGTCGCTGTAGATTCCGATGCTTAAGTTATAGTAGCATCATGTACTGACAGAGAGCCATCACGCGTCAAACTTGGCGCCACTGCCCAGTGTTCGGTCGTGCGAGGGGGATGGGTCACCTGCAGTCTCTACTGCTAGTGCAGGGAAGCACATCAATCACAGTGAAGGTGTAACATCAGGGATCTGGTGGTCTCGTCGTCGTCTGCCCGATCGGGTCAAGATCCAAGCTTTCGCTCCCGACCAAGTTCAGTGCTGACTACAATAATCAGCTGTAAACCTGTCCAACAATTAAAACTCCATACATCTATCTGCAGCAAGAAAACCACGACGTATCCACATCCTCTGGGACTGGTGCAAAGCGTCGCCGCTCGCCAGTCGCCACCGACGGAGACGGAGGGCGCAAGCGCATCGAATCAAGCCGCTTTGCCCAAAAGCTAGGCGCAGCGCCGCCGGTCAGATTCAGGCCCCGGCATCGTGGGGCCTGGGACGGCCGAACGCGAAGGCGCGCGCGTCGACGACAGCGCACTGATGGGGCGGCACTGTTCCCCCCGCGACAGCGGCGAACCGGCGACCTGTCTGCCGCTCCGCTCCGGTGCCGCCCCGGGCTCGTCCGCTTCCGCCCGTCGCGGGGCGCCATCGGCGCGGCGGCGACGACGAGGGATCACGCCCCGGTGCCTCCTGCCTTTTCCGCTCGCAATGATCGATCAGGCGCCATGCCATGCCGCTGCGCCGCGCCTCGGCGGCTTCCGCGTTGGCGCCATCGGGGGGCGGGGCGTGTGCCGTGTCGCGGCAGCTGCCGGCAGAGTCATCAGGGCATTCCCCGTCCGTCTAGGCGCACAGCACGGACGGCCGTGAGCCCATCGACGGGACGCGGATGACCGGACGGCCACAAGATCGGCATGGCCTCCATGCGAACCAATGATCATGCCAACGGATAAACAGAGGAGGTTTATTAATTGTTTTCTGACCGCGACGACGGGACAGTGCGGCGCCGACAGCGCGCCGGAGAACGACATCTTACAAGATCATACACAGCTCAACAGTTGATTTTTACATGCAAATAGGCACGAGGAGAGAACATAGGGAAAGCGGAATGCTATTCATGCTTCGCTGGCGACGAAACACGGCAACAAAAAAGGTACTTCAACATTGTCGACCTATCCATGGATGCTTCTCTCGGGCAAGGAATCTCAGTCGTAGGGATCCAATGAAACCTGCGAAATGCAACAGCAGAGAATGCTTTTTTAGCTAAAATTGCCTCACAGCAATCGTTAACTCCGAAAATATCGGTTGCACAAGTCCATGAAAACAGCATCACGACTTTGTTGTGAAATGTGAATTCATTGCAAAATCTTAAGACCTCCAAGTAATTCTCCTTCAGAACCTAGGCTTCAAATTTTTAAAAGTAAATACAACTCTGCATTCTAAAATCAAGCATATACTTGCCGGAAATTTATCTATTTTTAACCCCATTTTTTCTGAAATGAAATGCAGAACCTATTGTAAACCACATATTCTTTATACTGTAATGATATATCATGAGGGCAGTGCAGCGAAAGATCCAAGGAAAGTTGGCCCACGGTATATAATGCAGGGGGAGAAATGGAACCTTGCCATTGTTGGACCGAATCCATCAACTGGCTTGGTTGATGTCTCAAGTAACGAATGGTCTCAGGACAGATTATATGAACATGATTAGTTGCCTGTCTGCTAGCTTTTTCCAGGACATGCTCGTCGTGTTGCAGCTATAATACTAGTTGCAGGCAATGGGACAATACCATGTCCTTATTTTTGCTTCTAAGAAGCCCTGCGACATTATGTCCTTCTAGTTGGACCCCATGCCCTCTATTCTAGCTACCCAGTACTAGTTCATCTTGTGTCATTCCTCCAACTACAGGCAGTTCCACGATAGCATTAGAGATTTAGAGATACAAACATAAAAAAAATCCCTAAGCAATCTTTTTTTTTTGGGAACCGGTCAATATCCTAAGCAATCAAATTTACATTATGTTGATCTTTTTTCTTATTGCCATAAGTTTCATCATGACACCCGAATGCAAATGGAAAAGGGTAATTATTGTGAAATGGATGAAGATAGGGGTGTTACAACTTTACACGAAAACGAAAGGACAAGGGACATGTCAGATTTTGGGTCATAGTGTGTGGCGCAAGCATCAGTTAACTATCTGAGCTGTGAACTCCCAATAAATGGAGGCATTAGGTGATACATTTTTCTTGGGGTGCTGTGTCATATTTGGTGAAAGCAGCCGCTAGACTGTCTTGTGAGCTAAAAAAAAAAATGGAGGCGGCGGCAGCAGCAACAACAACAATATATAGCCTTTTATCCCAAGTAAATTGGAGTAGGCTAGAGATGAAACCCATAAAAAAAACAAAGATCATGGATCTTCAGGTACGTGGATGGCGAGTCTCCAAGCGCTCCTATCCAAAGCTAACTCTTTGGAGATATTCCACTCATTAAGGTCTCTCTTCACCGACTCGTCCCAAGTCAGTTTAGGTCTACCTCTACCTCGCTTTACATTTTCGGCCTGCTTTAGAACCCCACTACGCACCGGCGCCTCAGAGGATCTCCGTTGGACATGTCCAAACCATCTCAATCGATGTTGGGTAAGTTTCTCCTCAATTGGTGCCACCCCGACTCTATCCCAAATAACTTCGTTCCGGACTCTATCCCTTCGTGTGTGCCCGCAAAACCACCGCAACATCCGCATCTCTACTACACTCAGTTGTTGGACATGTCATCTTTTTGTAGGCCAACATTCAGCACTGTATAACATCGCCGGACGAATCGCTGTCCTATAGAACTTACCTTTTAACTTTTATGGCACCCTTCTGTCACATAGGACGCCAGAAACTTGACGCCACTTCAACCAGGCAGCTGAGATTCTATATCTAACATCTTCATCAAAGTCGCCATCCTTTTGAAGCATCGATCCTAAATACCGAAAAGTATCCTTTTGGGCCACCACTTGCCCATCGAGGCTAACATCTCCATCCTCATGCCTAGTCGCGCTGAAATCGCACATCATGTACTCGGTCTTGGTCCTACTGAGTCTGAACCCTTTCAACTCTAATGTGCATCTCCACAGCTCTAACTTCCTATTAACCCCTTCCTTACTCTTGTCAACCAGCACCACATCATCGGCAAAGAGCATACGTCAAGAAATATCACCTTGTATGTCTCTTGTGACCTCATCCATCACCAGGCAAATAAATAAGGACTCAATGCTGACCCCTGATGTAGGCCTATGTTAATAGAAAATTCAGTGGTGTCACCATCACATGTCTGGACAAACGTCATCGCATCCTTATACATATCCTTGATAAGGGTAATATACTTAGTTGGGACTTTGTGCTTCTTCAAGGCCCACCACATGACATTTCTTGGTATTTTATCATACGCCTTCTCAAGGTCAATAAAGACCATATGCAAGTCCTTCTTCTGCTCTCTATATCTCTCCATCAATTGTCGGATTAAGAAAATCACCTCCATGGTCGACCTTCCAGGCATGAACCCAAACTGGTTTTAGGTCACACTTGTCACTCTTCTTAGACGGTGCTCGATAACCCTCTCCCAAAGTTTCATCGTATGGCTCATCAGCTTAATCCCACGGTAGTTAGTACAACTTTGAACATCTCCTTTGTTCTTGAAGATTGGTACTAATATACTTCTCCTCCATTCTTCAGGCATCCTGCTGGACTGAAAAATAAGGTTAAAAAGCTTAGTTAACCATACTATCGCTTTGGCACCTAGGCATCTCCATACCTCAATGGGGATACCATCAGGGCCCATCGCTTTACCCCCCTTCATCCTCTTCAACGCCTCCCCGATCTCAGCCTCCTGAATTCTCCTCACAAAGCGTCTATTGGTGTCATCAAAAGAGTCATCTAACTCAAGGGTAGGGCCCTCATTCTCCCCATTAAACAACTTATCATAATACTCTCGCCATCTGTCCTTGATCTCCTCATCCTTCACTAGAAGTCGATCTGTCACATCTTTGATGCATTTGATTTGGTTGATATCTCTTGTCTTCCGCTCACGGATCCTAGCCATCCTATAGATATCCTTCTCCCCTTCCTTCGTGGCTAGCCGCTGATATAGGTCATCATACGCTTTACCCTTTGCTACACTCACAGCTCGCTTTGCAACCCTCTTCGCTAAATTATAGCTCTCGATGTTGGCTGCACTCTTATCAAGGTGGAGGTGCTTGAAACACTCCTTCTTCTCCTTAATAGCCCTTTGCACCTTGTCATTCCACCACCAGGTGTCTTTCCCTTCCTGTTTGCCTTCCCTACTCACGCCAAACACCTCTGAGGCCACCTTTCGAACACATGTTGTCATCTTTAACCACATGTCTTCTGCATCTTCTCCTTCCTCCCAGGGCCCCTCACCTAGCATTCTCTCCCTGAACGTTTGCGCCGCTTCCCCTCTAAGCTTCCACCACTTCGTTCTCGCAATCTTGGCGCGTTTATCTCGATGGACACGTACCCGAAAACGAAAGTCCGCCACCACAAGCTTGTGTTGAGGGACAACACACTCCCCGGGTATTACCTTACAATCTAAGCAATCCCGTCTATCCTCCCTCCTAGCAAGGATAAAGCTGATCTGGCTCGAGTGTTGTCCACTATGAAGGCAGCAGGTGATAAAAAATGGAGGCAGAAGGTGATAAAAAATTTCCTTTTCAGACTATCCTTTTTTTTATGGACATTAAGAACAGCTTGATATAGCCAACGACTTTTCTGCGATCTTCATTTCTTTTGTATGCACCTTAAGGGAGCTGACAAATTTTACATATTCCTGTCCTGGTGAAATGTCGCTACATAGTGCATATTCAGTTTATAAATTGCAGCTGTGATTCAGCATTTATCTATTTGTACGATCTATTAACAAATCTAGATTTGGCGGCATACTCCAAAATTTAACGATGAAAATATTATAACTTTGTTACGAACCAAGAAACAAAAGCCAAGACAAAATTGAAACAGTACAAAATGGCCCAAAAAACACCTAGCATGTTGATTTGATAACCTCTGATCCTTTGGCAGGACTCACCAATATATGTAATTGAAAACACAGTTGAATGAAAAACTCAAGGAAGCAGATTACCAGATAAGGAAGCAATCTTGTCGGCAAGACTCAGTACATCATGCAATAAGAGGGCCCTCTGCATTGCTACGCCCATTGAGCTGCTCTGGGTGGATCTTCTTCCCCAACATCTTCCTCATGACCTACTTAGTTTCACAAGACGACCAAAAGCCAACAGATGCATTGCAGGTTAGTGGTTGTTCAATCTCCAAGATAGGCTAGACACATCAGGCATGCTAGCTAGTCATCCAGTAAAATACACTTGATGTGGATAAAGAAGCTAAGTGGTATGGAATAATAAACTTGGACCACTTCTGGTGTTGCAAGAGATTGTTAAATGTGAAGCGCCGTGTAACTTTTCCAGTTAGGATATATGGCACAACTTATAAAGCTAGAACATATTCTTCTCATGAGCTTCTGTTCTTTTTGGACAATGAGTTATGAGTATGACTTTAGGATGTAATCATATGAGGGTTATCATGTCTGATGAGCTTGTAGTACTTCAAATTGCTATCCAATGTTGATTAAGTTGACAATTTATCGGAGTACAAAGATTCTTGCCGATGTTTATAGGAAATACAGATAATTGCAACAAACATAAGACATGGGCGAAGAAAGCAAGCCATACCCGACTTAGTTTTCTTGTGGCTTTCAGTGGCTTTGGTGTTGGCATCGTTGGTTTCTTTTGATGTGCCTTTTCAGTGCACAATGTAGGCTTAGAAGTGGATGCCCCAGCAACAATGATGATATCCTGGCAATTCTTCTCCCCTGGAGCACTAGATGAGAATGCTTCTGCTGCAAATAAATCAGCAAGTGTAGTTCTTACTTTCTCCACCTTCTCTACCATCAGAAGTGGTCGTTCCTGGATATTAGCGGCACCCCCATCTTCAACCTCATGCATCAGGATTTCTTCCGTTATGAAACATGAGAAATTGTCTTCTTTCATCGACGATGAATGCATCTTGGAAGGCTTGACAACAGGAACTACTGGTTCACTCAGTGCTATTTCCAATGCAGCATCTTCTTTGACCTTCTCATTCCTGGGTTCCTCTTCATTTTTCTCTTCCTCAACTACTTCCTCCTCATCCATGATGAGGAAATCTTCTTCAATGCAGGCCTCAGGACAAAGGGAGTCAACGTGATGTCCAAGTGTGCCGATTGCAAGTATACCGTTAAGAAGCACATCACGGAGCAGCAGAGATTCAGTGTCTTTCTCAGCCACACTCTGACGCACAGAGTCTTCCTTATCCTCCATTGCTGTTGCATTATTCCAGAAAATGAAGTTGAGAAAATAAGAACAAAGAAATGTATATATGAACACATAAAAGAGAGGTATCCCAGGAACATGCTTTACCCTTGTTCTCAGGGATGGTGCAATACTCAGTACTAGGATGCATCCTCCGATTCAGCCAATGGAACACCTGGCAGTGTCATGAGAACATGTAGATCATTAACAACATGAGCACTTAATACAAGAATAGCGACTTGAATCTCATGAGTCAGTTCGAGACTTCGAGGGATAGAAACTGCAAAGACAGCACACATCAAACACTGACAGAGGGTGTACCATGAGCAAAACGGAATACCTTTAGGCCCATCTCTTCAGAATCAATCTCAAAACACAAGAGAAGGGCAGACAGTAGCTTAGACGAGCCTCAAAGGCATATCATGGTTTTATATGAAGATACGAGCCCCATAATTGAATGGTCCAGGAGACAAAAGAATGGAGTTTTGGTTGCAACTGGCTTGGCCTCATTCGACGCAAGTAAATTCTTTCACTGAGGTTGATATGCTAATGCAAGATTCCCAGCTACATTCTATTCAAAGCCAGCAAAGGACAGAGATTCACTAGTCATAGCAAGGGGAGAATGATTCAGAAAGACTCCAGCCGACTCAGTCATTCCCCATATTGTGGCACACTGCATGTGCATGTTGTGGCCCCATTGACGTAATGCCTACTTGGTGACTGATACCATGCAAACTGCTAACAAACTAAACAAAGTAGTCATCTCAGAATCATGACATAGAATGAGCAGGCCTATCAACCTATCAGGAAGATTGAGAATAGTCTTTAACAGCTGACGGATTCCGAATTAAGCAGTCATAAATAGTCAAGAGTTAAATCAAAGTTGATTAGTCATCAAATACTTGACATATGTACAAATATGTTCATCGTTCCAGCTTTCAAATAGATGTACTGCAACACCGACTCTATCATTCAACAGTAAACTGCACACAATTTCATTTGCTTTTTATATATGGTATGTTTGATACACTAGCCACTTGAAAGGGCTGCAATGGCATAAATAGCTGGTGCCTGTTGGCAGCAGCCTGTAAGTTAGCACTTGACATCATACTACTGTGGCATCTTATAGCACAAAAAGTGGCGACTACAGCTGCACATGAACAAGTAAAGGCTTGCAGCAATGATATGCAATTTGTAGTCTCAGGCTCGTAAGGCAACAGTTCTCATTAGTAAAGCAGCTCCCAAAAATTCAGGGATCAGCCTTGAATCTTAAATAACAAGCAGAAAACGTGCAGGTAGTTTTTATATATTCTCTTATCTCTAAACACTTCCCACATACAAATACATAATGCAGTCAAAGATGTAGTTCTGATAGATCTCATTTGACTGCTTCCTCCAAAAACTAAGAAAATACAGTGTGGATGAGCATTCAAGAAAAAATAATGGGGACGAGAAAAAAAATACTATGGTACACAAGAAATGATAGCAATAATGAGAAGTTACCACGTCCAGGTGATGGTTCATGAGGCGCTTTCCAGCACCATCCCCACCACAACTATTAAGCATGGAGATGAGACCTGTGTGTCTTCTTCACGAAGCCAGCAAGATCCTACAGGCCAGGTGTGTCCATCACCATTGATGGATGAAGAATAAGAACCCTAGGTGCATGTTTCCAAGGCTCATAATAGTGAAAATATCTGTTCTGCATCCTTCTGACTACAGTAGCATCCGTTCTGAGGACCCATGTTTGCTATGCAATGATATGTCACCCAGATCCATCTGGTTTGGCAATTTATGAAAGACCAGAATAATACTTTATCAGGTTACAGCACAGTTCAAAAACTATTTTCTTCACAGCAAACATCAAAACAATGGAGAAGTAGTAATAGGCAATCACTGTATCAGGTTGTGCAGCAATTCTTCAAAAACTGCTTAACCCAATGTGAAATGGCCATTCTAAAAAATTGATCCAAGTGAATTTCCAAAATTTGGATGATTACCAATGATATAGGACGAACACGAACATTCTAAAAACATGATTGAAATGATTTTTTAAATAAAATATTCAGAATGAATCTCAGGGTGTGTTTAGATCTTTTTACTATTTTTTTTTAAAACGGAATCTTGCTATTTAGGAGTATTAAATAAAATCTATTTACAAAACTTTTTGCACAGATGGATTGTAAATCGCAAGATAAATCTAATGAGCCTAATTAATCCATGATTAGTGGATAATTAGTGGATGGTTACTGTAGCATCACTGTTGCAAATCATGGATTAGGTAGACTCATTAGATTCGTCTCGCGATTTACAACCCATTTGTACAATTGGTTTTTCTTTTTACCTATATTTAATATTCCATACAAGTGTTCAAACATTCGATGTGACGTTTTTGGCTAAAATTTTTTGGATCTAAACACCCCCTCAAACTGGATATGCTTGACATATGATGATGAAGCAAGCAGACAAGATGTACACTCCAAGTTAATAGATATAAAAAATTGTCGGAAGGACATGTCGAGCACTTGGAGTTGGACTCAGGATGTCAGTTCAGTGGAAGGCTAGAACATCTATCCCCAGCTGGATTTTTGTTTTTAATACTATTTCCTTGATGACGTATGCATTGCCAGAGCTACCAGCATTAGCATGGATATTTTTTTTAATATTAGCATGGGCTCATGACGGACCTAAATCAAATGCGTAGATATCATACACCTGACCTGAGCATGATCCTATTGTCTGGCTATTTAAACTTCCTCAAAGACATTGACCACATTAGCTCAAACGCAACAGCCGCATCCACCAAACTTGCAAGGGCCACACTAGCTTAGTAACATCATCGCACCAGAAAAAACGTGGTGCCCGCTCACTGATGCTATGTCCTCGCCGTGGGGTCTGTGCAGCAGTGTGGGAGGCTGGACGCCGGGGTACATGCAGGCCAGACCAGACCAGACCAGACCAGGGTGCTCTACAGTGAGCGATCCAGCCGTTATGGACATCACGGCATGGGCATCGCTCGCTGAGCAGGCAAACCACCGAACAGGCTGGAGGCAGCCAGCATGCACCGATGCGCGTCGCGTTGGGTAGCCGCATACCTGTTCGCGCCGCTCCTCGAGGCGGCGGAGCGGACCTCCTCGCGGGCGAGGCGCGCAGCGATCTCCGACGCGCCGCCCTCCCCGGGTGCACACCGCACGCGAACGGTTCCATGGACTCGGCGGCGGCGGCGTGCGGCCAGGGAATCCGCCGGAATGTTGGGGGACCTAACGAGAGGGCGGAGTGCGGGGCGTTACATTGCCGCCCACGACGTGCGCGTGTGCGCACGCGGCGGTCGCTTGATCTTGGTGGGTTTTTTTTTTTTTGATCTTGGTGGTTTGGGATGGAATTTGAAAGAAGATGGCGAAGGCTCGCTATTGGCGAGCCGACCAGTGGCGACTGACTCGCTGCATCTGGACCCCACACTGCTACAGTCTTCTATCACCACTCTGTTGCTCATCTGAATTTTCCGAACCATCTGACATCAACACAAGAGCTTCAGCAAAGACGAGGCGGACGATCGATCGCGGTGCCGGTGTTCAGTTTGAGCGATCCATCTGCACCCAGCGGGGTAGGATCAAACGTCCTGAAGTCAATGATGCAAGTAAGGGTTGAGCTTCTGGAGTGCGCACCTATGAACATATCACAGTATTCCAAGCACAAAGTAAGCACCGTGATAAGTTCATAACTTGCAGGATCATTCAGTATATAAGAAATAAACAAGGAAGCCACAGGACATTGGGAGTTGCTTAAATTTCAGGTGCATATAGTTTAACAGTTTTTCAGGTGACGGGTCGCAACAGCGGAATAATTCAGCTGAAATCGCCCCATTAACAGAATGGATCATGCCTCGCCCCATTAACAGAATGGATCATGCCAATTTGGTGACTGTTGGTATGTTACCATGCAAACAGCTAATAACTAGTACAGCTTGAGTACCACCATATGAATTAATAGCCACACACTACGGTAATAATAGACACTACGGTAATAATAGACACAATCGGTAGCCAATGCTGTTAAAATCTTCCAGGACAGAGTCTATCGAGTGACCAATGTAGGCATTAAGCCTGATTAATCAGAAGCGTGGTATAACGCAAATGTGGAGTTCTGGTGGTGTTCAGAACAAATGTGCACGTTTTGTTCCTTCAGTAGCATGCTCGGAAGCTTAACTACCATGATCCTACAGGATACAGCTCCATGGGCTGGGTTTTCAAAGTGGAGAAGTCCTAACTCTTCAGGGAGTTTGGCAGTCAGACGGGTGCTCCTTCAATAGTGATCTTGGTGATCTGTTATTTAAAAATGCATTACAGCATCCACTAAATTAACATTGAATATCAGCAAGCTAAGAATTTTTATCAAGGTCAGAAAGTCCATACTTGGAATTTTGTGAATGGATAACTTGGAATAGTGGCCATAGACTAAATGGTCCAACCTAGAGGTTCAGTATTCCACAGAGAAGCAGAATCCACAGCACAAAAGTAGATATTACCGACCCAGCAGCAGATGAAATTACAAACCCAAATTTGCAACACACCACCTTGACTCAATTGACTAAGCCCCTTTTCCAATGCGATTTCAATGAGGGGAAACAGAATACAGAACCCGACTGAAGGATCTGCAACCAAATCACTGCAAACAATTAACAATCCACAATGATTGCTCCCAATCTTCGCCACCACAGGGGTGAACTTGCACCCACAGGAATCACGACCAGAAACCCTACCGCAAGCACCAAACCAAATCAAGAACCAGCACAAGGGATTCAGGTCTTACCACATATGCTGAGTCTCCCCACCATTTTCGGCATGCTATGCGCCTTGGATTCCAGCATTCCAAATAGATGTACTGCAGCACCGAGTCTATCAGGAAATTGCACACTTTGTTTTGGTTATGCTTCATAAGGCGCTTTTTCTGCACCATCCCACCACTAGTATTAAGCATGGAGATGACACCTGTGTGTCTTCCTCACAAAGCCAGCAAGATCCTAAACCACCATTGATGGTTGAAGAATAAGCACCCTAGGCACATGCTGCCGATGCTGACTATAGTAACAACCTGTCCGAGGACCTTTGCGATGCAATGATATGTCACCCCGATCCATCCGGATGGGCACTTTATGGAAGAACAGAAAAATACTTTATCAGGTTACAATACATTTCAGCAGCGAGTTGCTTCAAAGCAACTGTGATTTGTGAGATGAATGGAAAAGTACTAACAGACAAGCACAGTATACTGAAATAGATATCATGCAATGCTTCTTCTACATGACCACATCAGAATATAGAGACAGTAGATGATCCCAGAGTGTAGGAATTCTGTTTTACACCAGGATGAGGGCTGGATGAAGGACAAACCAGGATATACAGAATTTCATCTAAAAGACTAAAACTGTGATGAAACCCCATGTGAAGCAGGTATTATAAAGAGGCATTCCAGCATATATCATCTACGCTAGTCATTATAAAGAGCAGGACACTCAAGAAGTAAGCAAAATGCATGTTGCTGAGGAAAGTTACGAGTTAGTGAGTTACTCCTATGTTGCATAAGAAATTAGGAAGAAGATTAAGTAACAAATTATTTGATGGACTTGATGAAACCTTGAGTGCACTGAGGAAATATTTGCTTAATGAATCGAGGATGTCATTTGTATTACATATGACCACCGGAGCAATCAATATTGTTATCAATCGTACATATTCTTCACAGAAGCTATTGTTTTCTTCTAGGAAAAGGACTCAAAAATCTCATCTTAAAACAATAGTCCAGTGCAACAGCAGCAGGCAGAAATATGAAAATGTTCTCAACCACACTAACTGCACCATCAAGAGCAACTGATATTAAGCTATCGGTACTCAGCTCGATGGTTCTACCAGATTCCAGCAGAGCAAGACCTGCAGAGAGTTTAGTTCCAGTAAATAAATGAACATTCTCAGGAATATGCCGAGAAAAGCTTTCAGAAACCATGTTGCCTGGTTTTACCTCTAACAAAAGCAAACGCAGCAGGAGCCCCTGTTTTTAGTTGGATATTATCCAGATCTCTTCTAACAGCGTACCGGAATGTGACTCCAAACAAAGCACAGCTTATGGAAACAACTGATGACTGGAGAAATAGTTGTGGCAGATGAACTTCATAGAAAGATATGGGCAGACTAGCCAGAACACCAACTATAGAGGAAACTGCAGTAGCTTTTACAGATTCTAGTCTCTCGCTATCTTCATCAATATCACCATTTGGCACACCTCCAAAGCTTCCTTCCTCAAGACTAGAAGTCAAAGAACGCTGAGCTTCATCGATCATTTCTCTTGCTTGAAGCAATTCCCGCTGGGACTCTGCAATCTTGTTTATGCAATGCAACACTGTAAGCACATTATTAAGAAAGTAAGAGACCAAGCATCAAGCAACAAATTATCAATGCCTTTCCCAGCATGAAGGTTTTGATGATTGTAGAGCTTTATTATCATTTAAAGTTGACATCTTAGGGGTGCACATTAGTGACCCTTAGGTGCACCTCCAACCCTCTTTAGTTCAAATATTTGTACTACTTCTCCAAATTGAGATCTCATTTTAAAGAAGTAGTACAAATATTTGAATTAAAGAGGGTTGGAGGTGCACCTAAGGGTCACCAATTTACACCCCTAGACATCATAACCAATAATAATGCTGTATAAAGTTGACATCACAACCAATAATCATTCTGACTTCAATATCATGGGGCCACATGGCAAATGCTGCCGGTACTATCTGTTTGCTCAAAAGACATGGTAAGGCATCATTTATATAGTATTAATTTAACAAACTGGACAATGTAAAATCCAATTTATGAATATCCACAGAAATGCCCAAAGGACATGTTGAACACATGGACTCAAGAAGGATGGGACAGATCAGCAGAGAATGACACAGTCATATCTTTAGTAGCGTGTATATAACCAGAGCTACAACACTTGGCTGTGGGGTCTGTACAGTACAGCAGTACGGGAGGCTGGACGCGAGTCCATGTAGGACAGGACACGGAAAGGTTGCTCTACTGCGAGCGAGCCAGCACGTCCAACAGCGCGTTCGCAGAGCAGGCAAAACGTCGAACAGCTGAATTGGCAAAACATCGAGCAGGCAGGCTTGATAGCAAGCTCGTCACATACTCACAGTGGACATGGATAGCAGCATACCTCGTCGCGCCGCTTCTCAAGGCGGCGGACCTCCTCGCGGGCCAGGCGCGCTTCGGCCTCCTGGCGCTCAATGTCGGCGAGCGCGGCGCGGGCGCGCTCCACGCGGCGCTCGGCATCCTCGACGCCCTCCAGCAGGGCCCGGTTCTCCTCGCGCCGCAGCAGCTCGTCCACCTTCTCCCCCACCGCCGAGCTCAGCCACGAAGCTCCGGCGTCGTCGCCCTCGCCGACTCCGCCTCCGGGCCCGCTCCCGCCCTCCCCTGTTGCAGACCTCAAGCGAACGCCTCCACGGAAGCGGCAGCGGCGCCGCGCGGAGAGGGGACCCGACGAGCGGGCGGAGGAGCGCGGCGCGTTGCATTGCCGCCAGCCGCCAAACTACGAGCGTGCTTGTGTGCTAGGCTGCTAGCAGCGGCCGCTTGCTCGGATGGTTTTGGATTGGAAGAGGACGGTGGGGAGCTCGGGGCTGGCGGCTAGTGAAGTTTGACTCGCTGCACGTGGACCCCACACCGGTCTCGCAGACCCCTGCGATGTGCGATGCGAACCCGCTGGGCGGCTGGGCCAAGTCCAACGGATGCGCCAGGAAGACAGCAAGCCAGCAAGCAAACAGAAGCTCTCAAGGCAAACGCATAGTCTGTGCAAGGATGAAAATAATCGGACAGATGTACCTTCAGAGCTCAGCTTAACAAGGCATACAATACACTCGACAAGCAGAATGACATAGTACAATAAGTGTTGCACTACACAAGAGGAGCAACTTCTTGTAGCAAAGAAATCATTTGCGCATCTGAAGTTTCTGAACAAAACGTAATCAACACAAGCGCTTCAGAAAATACAGTGAGGTATTAGCGGGGTCGGCATTTATCGACCCATTTGTATCCCCAGCATGTTAAGATCAAACGCCTGGAAGTTCAATGATTTCGAGCAAGGGTTCAACTCGTGGGATGCACATGACTTGTACAGGTTTAGCAGCTATGCAACCAAAATTATGCTGATTTGCGTATTTTTCAGCAGACTCCAAATGTGTAAATTGATCCAAGGATGGCAAGAGATGAAAATTCTCAAAACTTGCCTTACATGGAAGGGAAATAGAGCAGAAGTGCACTGACTTTGAGTTTCTGTGTACTACGTCCAACACAAGCCAGATAACACCATGCTCGCCTATGCGCAGGTCCAGACATTCCAAGCAAAAAGACAGGAAGTCTGAATAACTGCAGCAACTGCAGAATCTAGGGCTGCAGAATTATTCACGCCTATAAATCAACAAGGAAGGGACTGACTACTAGCCTAATGCAAATATCTAAAAGTACATATGACAGATTTTCTGTAAGCTAATACTGACTTCTCTCAATATCGTCTGTAACATGCAAATTTCCCGATTCTTAAAATTTCAACAAATGAGGAATATAGAATCAAATATGCAAGCACCTATCTTCTTATGCAGAAAAAAATGGAAACAATTTTTAACCACACACTATGAGAAAATTGTGTAAACTTTTACGCTGGCCTTCCTGATTAAAATAGTGCTTCCATGTTTCTTTAACGGCATATGATCTTTGATCTATCGATAAACTATGTCTTTAATTAAAGCCTTTACCGTTTTGGTCTGAAATAGTGCTCCCAATTGACTCTCCAGGGATCTTTTTCATAAACTGGAAACTGGACATTCTAACATATTTGAAACGACAAAAAAAAAAACAGGTGCAAGTCCAATAGTAATAAATTGCTGTCAAGTTCAGTGTGGCGGTCACATTTGTTTAGTCAGGACTGTCTAAGAATCATAGATGGAAAGCCTGAAGGTAAACAAAAGGTCATTATGTGCAACAATATGATCATATAGATGATTGAGCAAATAGGTTTATGCAATGAATATCAGGTAAAAAAGGGTGTACCCGGTGCTGTAGGCTTCCCGCACTGTGCGGGGTCTGGGGAAGGGTATCTGTAGCGCAAAGCCTTTCCCGCACAAAGTGCAGAGGCTGGGGCTCGAACCCGGGACCTTCTGGTTACAGACGGTAGGCACTACCGCTGCACTAGGCCCGCCCTTTCAATGAATATCAGGTACTAAGATAAAAATCTTCTGCTTTTCCCAGGTTTGGTTCAGCTATATTTCATTGTAAGACAATTATTTTGGTGGAACCTTGGAGTGATATGGTTACACTTCCAACTTCTGCTGAACTACCCTTTCCTGGCAGAAAATATGGTTAGGGCATTACAACCTCCATCCTTTTTACCGTAGTAACTGCTGAACTATCTATCGCTACCAAAACCAGGTGCAATAACAAGATGAATCTAACCATTTATGCCTGAACTTGGGGAAAATAGCGCAACATATTAAGATATTAGTAGTCAAAATTGGTTTGGAATACCATGGTAAGAATGAGAAATTTTATGGATAGCTCGATGATTGAAGACATGGTTATATACATGTCAAATTTTGGAATACCAGCAGTGAACATGTCAAATTACCAGTATTATCAGATCAAGTAATGAAAAATTAAATTTATAATTCTGTACACAGCGGCGTACGCATGGTTATATACATATACCAAGTAAGAAGCAAAATTAGATCAACCAAGGTCTCAAAAGGAGCATAATGCATAGATAAATCATCCATTAATTTACAGGCATGATCCGACATTATCTATTCTTATGGTCAAATTCAACGAGTGTATTCTCTATCTCAATCAACATAAGAAATAACTGGTAATATATTTTTCAATACTCATTGCTACAATAACAGAGTTTACAGAAGAGAGAAAGCCAATCTCAGAAACCAAGCATACCATGATTTATTCCAAGTCGGCATCAGATGTTGTACATGCTCGTAAAGAATTCGCAGACAGCATCAACACAAGCTGGGGAAGACCCAAACTGGTGGCCTGGCTGGTGAACTATTATTCAGCGGTGGCGCACCTGGATACTCAGCATATCGAACATCGCAAGTTCCATCAGTCAATGAGTACTCGCGCCATTCACCCAAGCGTAACCCAGCTGCATATAAGCAATCCCCTCGAATTCCTGGGTAATCAGGACCAAGGCAGGATGCAAATCCATCGTAACCAAGAAACAGTGCCCTCCCGCCCAAGCTCATGACTGAAGCCCACTTCCCTCCTCAGCACCCACCGAAAAACATGGTAAACCATCATCTCATGATCCTCACTGATAAGCAACACATCGCCCCGCACTCTCCAAGCCTGAACAGCTCTCCCGCTGGCCTGCTCGCGTCATCCAAGTCCCCTCCAAGATACGACAACTCCAGCGAATTTTCAGACAGCTCGACTATGGCAAGCCGGAGGCCATTTACCAAGGCGTAGAGGGTGCCATCGACGAAGAGCATATCGTCAACCACGTCGGGTGCATCGGCGCAGACCACCCGCCAGAGTGCGTCCCCCAGGTGGCAGTGTTGGACGGTGGGCCTGCCTGGCAGAAAGAGGACCACGGCGAGGTCCTCGGAGAGGATGACGCGGGTGAACGGCGCCGGGACCTTAGGGAGGCGGATTTGCACCCCGGAGAAGAGGTGGAGGAGCAGGAGCCTCGGTGGGTAGTGGGAGGACGCGGTGGTGGCCGTGACGAGGTAGCCGTGCGCGTAGAGGAGGGTGTGGCGGGAGGGGGGCAGGTGGTGGCCCCAAGGGAGGCGGAAGCGGTGGAGGCGGCGGAGCGAGAGGTGAAAGAGCGCCTCGGAGAAGGAGGGGAAGAGCGCGACTAGGAGGAGCGGGGACTGGGAGGCGAGGACCCCACGGGACGGCGGGATGAGGGCGCGGTAGGCGCGGCAGGAGGCGCGCAGGGCGAAGAAGTCCTCGAGGGAGGTCAGGCGGGAGGCGATGTCTGGGAGGACGTCCGGCGGATGGGAAGGCGAGCGCAATACGGCGGATTCCGGATTCGAGGAGGACGTGGGCGTGGCGGCCGGCGGCGAGTGCCGGCGGTGGCGCTTCTCCGTCGCCATTTCTCTCGCCAAATATTTCGATCCTTCTTTTTCTCTTTTCTTTTCCGAGGTTATTTCAAGCGAAAAAACGCCTGCCTAAGGCGGCGGCAGTGGCAAAGGCTAGTCAACGGGCCGCACCGAACAGTATGAGATGATTGACGGCCCATGGGCTATTGCATGGTCAACGGTAATAGAATGGCCCGCACAAGTCATCATTGACCAATGGGCCTTAACCTAGTGCACTTGTTATTCTGGGTAACTTAGTTGCTAAGCTAATAATGGTGTCCTCTAAACAGAAGTTGCTAATAATGGTCTCTCATCTCAATATAAGAATGTTAATAGTTAGTTGCTACGCTAATAATGGCCTCCTTTCAAAAGTTGCTAATAATGGTCTCTCATCTCAATATAAGAATGTTAAAATAGTATTGGGCAATCAAACAGTAGAAGCCGCAAACAGGCTACAACATCCCATCCCATAAGGCCAAAACCATCAGAATTCTGAATATTGTACAATAACAAACCTGAATTCACACCTTTCATATTTAGAAGTGTGATGTTATTCTATCCATCTTACACACAGGTGCTCTGGTTGTTCCACACCTCACAGAGAAATGGACATATGGAAAAGAATAAAAAAAACAGTGTGTTTGCAAAATTGACATAGTACAGGTCATTACTTGGCTTCACCGCTGGTTGTGTCGGAGCTGACAGTGACGCATGGGAACCAATATCTACGCTTGCCGTCCCTGTGGCCATCGTCGATCATAGCGAGTCCCTCCTGATAGTAGTAACAGTTCCAGGTTTAAAATCAGCAATACATATTGCCATGTAGATACAAAGGATTTTCATGTTTGATTCATAGCAATACAGATACTGGCATGTAGGTACAAGGAATTTCATGTTTGATTGAAACCTGCTCCCAAGCAGTGTCCACAGGCATGTGTTAATGCAACTACATATTTAAATGGATGGCAGCAGCAAATTGCAATATTGATTATGCGAGGATACATCAATATGGCGACGGGATGCATTGAAAAGACCTATAAGTTACCCTTTGGTACATGAAAAGATCCATGTTAAATGCTATTCAGAGGAAAAACTCGGGAAACAAGTACTACCTTAAGTAAAGTTTCAAGGGCATCAATCGCACGACCAGTAGACCATAAGAATTCCTTTTCAACTTGTTCTACTGTGACATAGCCTTCAGCCTGCATATCAAATTGCCAATGATGTTATTACCAGTGGAATGTTGCATTTTCCTATACAGTATAGTGCATATTAGTAATTTAGAAGCTTCTAGTAATGCGGTGTTAAATATTACAGTATCGAAAGCACAAACCTGTGCTAGCCCTAGTATCCCACTGTGATCTTTATTTAGTTCAGTAGGAACTGACCGCACAAGCTTTCTCCTCCCAACAGAAATTACTTCAAAGCCACTACCAAGGACCTGTAAATTCAATAAAGAAGCACCATATGAGCTAAATCTCTTACCGAGTATATCAGCTTCCTTTGTATTAAACTATCATCTGATAATTAAAGTTCAAACTTGTAGAAACAATGTATATCCAATTCCAAAGTTCCAAAATATAAAGCATTATCTTACTTTTAGCTTGCTTATAGCACGTAAACAGTCATCTTCAGATAATGATTCAAGAGTAGCTTTTGTTTTCTGACACAGAAGTTTGCGGAGATCTAGTAAGTCAATCAGGCCACCATTATGTGATCTAGTTGCAATGCATATGTCAACTATCTGAACTCCTGCAAGAATGAAAATGGAGAGTAAACACATAAAAAGATAGCAATATCAAATTTCACTTCCACGACCAGAAGAACCCACAAGAAAGCTTAAAGTGAGTATACCAACCAAGTTCGTAGTAGAAGTCACCAATCCCTAGAAGTTCTGCCCAAACTCCTTTATTAGATGCCAGCGGATCTACTCCAACTTTTGCACACATCTCATGGAACTGCTGTCTAAATATTGGATTTTTACGGATGTCGCTCTGCACTAGCACAATATGTATATATAACATTACCAGAGAGAATAAGAATACACTTTTCTGTTTAAAATTTATGGTGATATGGTGTTTCAATAATGCTGTGTCTAAGTTTTCTTTCTACTGACATCTCTCATTACACTGGGACTTAATGGACTGCACAAAAATTATGAATGAGTTTCCCCACGACCTGTTACTGAATTCTGTATTTTCCAGTTCCGAATATGGTGGATCTTTCTTGGTATTGAACTATAGTTAGGTCCCTCCCTCCCTCCCTTTTCCGATGTCCAATCAACAGCTTTACTGTACATAAGAATTCAACAGATAGCACATGCAATTATGCAAACATGATCAATAATTCAATATATCCTAAGCAGCTAACCCCACTTAATAGCATCATCCAAAATGTCAAGTTGTCAACAGATAGTTTGCATATTTTGCGTGATACAGGTTTTCTTTCTCCTCCTTCGACATTCAAGTAAAGTACAGGAACAGCTGATTACCTTATGCTTGCGAGCAAATTCCTCGAGCTGTGACCTGAACGTCGCAAGTTGCTCCTTCATCACATCGGTCCTGACCTTGGCCACATTCTCCCCCACCAGCCGGAATTGGTCCTGGAAGTTCGCAGCAACACTTTATTCTCATCTTCCAAAAGGGCGAGGGAAAAAAAAAGAAAGCGCAAATCTTAAGTCAATCAGCAGAAGAACTGGATATACGCGAGTAGCCGCTGCATTCTGCAAGCCAGCAATCCCCGGCCGCCTTCTCATGCTTTCCGGTGGCGTGATTTACTTGCACAGACGGGCTCAGTTGGACCACAAAAATTCTGAAAACTGAATTGCACACCTAGGATGTATTGGCTTCTCGCGCTGAAGAACCTAATCAGTTCATGGATTGATGGATTCGATTAGAGTCGCAGCAAAGAAAGAGCACCCCGGAACCAAACGAATTAACCATTAGAATAACCGATAATAATCCATCGATTATCGAGCAAGGATTGTTGCTTACCAGAATCAAAAATATTAACAGCCTACGGCCGGATCTCCACTCCAATACAACAGATAGGAGCTGTGACGTCGAAGCGAGGCTCAGCGGGTGCGGGATCCGTCGGAGAGGGGAAAGACCCAGCACCGGCGGCGGCGTGCTCTGTTCTCGGCGGCGGCGCGACTCGCGAGGGGAGTGGGAGGCCGGTCGAGCATGTGCCTCTCTGGACCGAGCCAGGTAAGTCATGCCGGACCGAAAGAAAAGGCTACCAAGGCCCGGCCTGATAAGTTTACCGGCCTGGCCGACCGGATGGGCCGGCCTATTGGGAGTAACGCGCGTTACCACAGCTCGTTCAGTCGCGGAAGGGAAAAATCCATGTACAGACGTTTAAAAGCTATATTTTTTAATACAAATATGCCAGATGTGATCTTATTTTTAAGCTCATTGTAAAAAATATAACTGTTCAATTAAATTTTAATTTGAACATCTTTGAAACTACATATTTCTTTTTATTTTGAATATCCGTTTGCACATAATTCTATGCATACGCCAGCTGACCATGTGCACCTGTATAGGTTACTGGGCCAATCATGGGCTGAAAAGAAGGTAAAGACGTAAAAGAAACAAAGAAAGAGCAGGAGCACATCCAGGTCGCACGTGCCACCTGTATTATTTCCGGACCGGATTGAAGGCTCGGTCCAATAGGAAAATTACTTTCATGTATATTTTTATGTATACGAAACTAGTAAGGTGGCCAGCGCAAATAGCGCGGATAGCTAGGTTGTTTCATAGTAATGTTTGGAATCCTTTTAACTTAAAACTAAATGCATTCAAGTGATTTAGTTTTGTTGTATCATTGTCATTATTTTTTTCCAAATAGCCCAATTTAAGATATCACCTTTTTTATCATCTTATTTCATTGTGCAAAACATTTACATGATAAAAGGTAATATCTATGTGCAAACATATTTTAGATGCATATGCCTTATTTTGATGATGCTTCTACGTACTCTTGGTTGATCAGTCCTTATCAGTGTACCCCAATTTAGACAAATTATAAAATTAAGAGCAAAACACCGAGAGTAGGGATTATATAATGATTCCTCTATTCTCCTTTGCTCGCTAGTGTTCCTTTTCTTAATATTGTATTTGATTCTTTTTTTCATTTTTGTCTAAACTTTAGTTATTATGAATTAGATTTTACAGGAGTCATTTGTTTATATTTTTTTCTTCCTGATATTTATGAAAATAGTCTCATAAAAATATGTATCAAAATATATTAATTTGCTTAACTTGTTTAAAAAACCTGGCAGTTATTTTTATGTAGTTATGATGCTAATTTCACTAAATTTTATTGTCTTCTTGGACTTGAAAAGACCTTTGATGTCGCCTAGAGTGAATAGAAGTATCTATAACTTAAAACATCTTTCAAACTGTTAGTAACAAAGGAACCCGGATACTCCGGGTATATGTCCGGAGACTCCGAACTTGGGACCCGGAGTTTCCGGAGATATTGTTCGGAGAGTCCAGACAAGCAACTGCGAGACTAAAATAAAGAAATACGATCTGAAAATTTAGATCGAGTAAATTTGCAAGTACCTGGGGATCCTCTAGAGTGATTCTAATCAGTTGGATTATGCTAGAAACTTATGGATTATGCTAGAAACTTATGAATGAGTAGATCGAGCTCAAACCCTAGAAAGGAGCTAGCACAAGCAACAAGTAGTAAAATCAACAAATCAAGAACAAGTGACACAATAATTTATTTTACCAAAGTTCGAATCCATCCACGGGTTCCTACATCTCCGTTGGGTGATTCCAAAGAAGTCGGATCGCTCTTGATTCTTTCCCCACTTCACTTCTTGATTTGTTCCCTTGCGGAGTCGAAATCTAAGCCTTCACAAACTTCCCGCGGCACACCACAATCCTTGGGTGCTCACCGGGCAACTCCTTGCCGTCTAGGGGATTTAATCCCCAAGAGTAACAAATGTCACAAAGATTTCTCGCTATAAACTTGGATGCTCAAGAATGGATTTGCTTACTTTCACTCAATTTTCCTTCCCAATCTCTCTCTCAACCCCAACTCCCTTCTCTTTTCAAATCTCTTGCAAATCTAGAGTGGGGAGAGCTTCTTAGAACTGTGAATATGTGTATTTCGTGTGGCAACTCAGCAGCCACAAATGGGAAAGGGTGAGGGGTATAAATACCCATCCCGCAAAAACTAGCCGTTGGGGTGTTAAGTTCTGGAATCTCTGGAAAACTGTCCGAAGACTCCGGACCAAAAAACTAGCCGTTAAGTTCAAAACAGGTCCGAATACTCCGAACAAAGTTAGCATAGCCCTTTTCTCAAAAATCTCCGGAGTTTTCGGATGTCCTTCAAACAGCTTAGGTAATCTTAGAGAAAAAGCCAGAATTTTTTACTCTGAACTTCCAATTTGATGATCTTAGACTCTATGGAAAGCTTATTCAGAGGACTACCCATTCCAACTGAAACTAATGTCCAAGACCATCAGATGCATGTGTTGTGACAAGTGTTTCTCTCATGTTAGCACTTGAAAGGTTAGATTTGAGCACCGAGTCATAAGCAAAGCTATCAACGTCGCATCCCTCTTGATAGTACGGCATTACCTATACTCAAGATCAAATAATAAACATAATATCATCCTCTTGAGCTTGAATACTTTCACCATGCTGCTTTTTTTCAATATCACACTTTGAGGGTTTGCAAACTTTTTCTTTGCCTCTGTCTTCAGCATTATCCTTCTTGAGCTAGTGCCTTAAGGTTTTTCATCGTATATGATCAATAATCTACTTGACATCCTCAAGACACCTAAATCCATATGATTCAACAATGATTGATGCTTAGCATCTTGTGACTATCCATGGCCATGACTGGTCCATAAATGTAGCACTAACTTGCTTCTTCACCCTAGCATAGGTTCATCGGTGCCAAGCCCTTTGCTTGTCCTTCTCTCTCGCTTAGTACCTCGTAGCCAAGTTCTTACTAACCCATAACCATCTTGCCATCTTCAATCACATGTAGCATTGCATCACAATATATACTCATTGAATTCGATTCCTTCAACAAATTTATCCATATAGCAACTTATGGTCAATCAACCATGAATCTTCACTTCTATTGAAATATTAATCTCTTGATCATATTTCTTCCTTTTTATGATCAAGCAACCAAGAATGTTCACTTCTATTGAAATATTAAACTCTTGATCACATTTCTTCCTTCTTGGTCAAAATACCAATTCATATCAATCTTTACTCATTCATACAAGCAAGCCATCATTAAGATCAAATAATATCTCTTGTAACTATATCTCTTTTGTTTTTTAATTTGCTTGCTCTTTCTTCAATTTAAGATACTATAACTTTGGTATGCTTATTTGCAATTATACCTATCCAAATCTCATTAAATTTATTAGTTCTTTAATTATGTTGTCATTCAACCACCAAAACTCATAAGGGGGTCTAGATGCACTTTCAGGACTTAATATGGATCTTTAGTTTCATAGTTTTTTATTTCACTTACTGTTTCTATGATTTTGTGAAAAGCTTTTACTTCTAAAATTATTTCACTGACGTGTACGAATGCCTTGCGTGTCCTCCCGTAGCTAGGAAGCCTCTCTACCTTCCGCCAGCTGATTCACCTATTTTATTCTATTTCTCACATTTGCTCCAGTGATCTTTCTCTAGACAGGTGCTAGAAATTTAGGACACAATGAATCTCCTCGATCTCCTCATTGCACCTTGATGATTCTACGAACACTAATTCACTTTGGCACTTATATACTACGGACTTAATGTAATCATTATAGGTGTGTCATCCTGAGATGCTTTTAGTTTACCCTTGTATCATAGAAATGGATCCGTTATGACTTGAATCCACTATGATCATTTTGTATGGGCTCTTGTGTACCTCATATATATAGGTGTGGTAATGAATTATGGTCCTAATACCCCCCTCACAATTAACTCTTAATTATTTTAGCTTAAAACATATAAAATATGAGCCCAACCCTAACCCGATTTTTAAAATATCTAGGCTAAATTTTTAGATCTTTTACCACCCTACCTATATACCATTAGTTAAAAAAGAGAGAAGGATTTGCACATTACTAATCATATTCAGCAAGGACTCTTTGGCCATGTTCTATCTTTCTTAATCATCTTGTAATTTTTTATACTCCATAATAAGCTAGTTGCTAATCGTAAAAAGCATAACGCTCATCGCTTCCTGCATTGACCTGCTAGACACGAAAGAGCATACATGTAGCTGAATCTTTCTCGAACCTATTGCGCTTGCGTGGAAGCTTAGGTCAAAAACACCTCGTATCTTACGCTATGTTTGTTTACCACATCGTATCTATATTCTCGTGGACACCAGCACAACTAAAATTCATGGGCAGTGAAGATCAATCTGCATGCGGCCCCTGCGATGGAAGACCACCTTGTCAGTCTCGCACGAAACGGAAGACTCATCCACCAGGACTGTGGGCCAGTGAGGGTATGCGGAAGTTGGGATTGGTAATTGCTAGTAACGGACTATCTATGACACCCGTTACCGATTAGTAACCCATAAACGGTAACGGGGTCAATCTCTGTCACCAATGTTCATCTTTATCCGTTACTAATAATATATATCATCCACGTAGTGTATATGGATAGCATGTATGTGTAGATACATAGAAATATAGAATACATGGTAAACATCTTATGTCTCGATGGAATAATTGTGGCTTTCATATTTTTTACAACTAAAGTAGCAGTTACTTTCCATATATGTGCATCCACGTAGAACAATGAATTAGATATAAGGCATGTGTTGTTTTCTATTTGAAATCAAATTCTAATTCTTAAATATCAAATTGATCTACAATTATAACTTGGCTCTACAACCATACACGACATACATCTTTCTCTTTTTTATAAATAAATGTATATATATTTGTTAGTCGTATTTCACATAGACTCTTTGAATTAATTTAGAGATCTTCATAAAATCTAATTGTGTATATTGTTCTATTTTTAGATTAATGTTTGATTTTTTTCTAATTTTTTTTCTAAATGTATATTTTTTCCGAGCGTGAATTAATCTTTGGATTAGCCTAGACCGTTAGATCTTCATAAAATTCTACGGTGCAAATTCTTCTCTGTTTTAGATTAACGTGGAAATTTGTAGACTCTTTCGGCGAACGTGGTGGCTTTTTTTAACATTCCTTATTAATATAATAGATACCTCCGCCAACTCTTAATAACAAGTCAGAGAATTGAATGTCACAAGGACATATGAAATTTCCTCAAAAAAATAAGGACATATGAAATAATAAAAATAAAACATTTTATGAAAGGAGCTTCAACCATTATTTCAATGTTACTTTGTTAAAGTAGCACTCTTGAACATATTAGAACAAAATCTTTTCATTATAGTTACCCTAGGCCAATCCCAATGATAGCTTTGTTCTTAATAAATAAGTTGCCATATAAGCAAAGCTATTGACATAGCACTAGGGGTGTGGCGAGAGAGCGCGCGCGAGAGAGTTTCATCCATAAGAAAGTAGGTATAAACTGTGGATCTACCATTCTTAGAGTTGTCTCAACATATACTTAACTTAACTAGGGAGGACCTCCAACGATTAATAGTATCTCATCCCTGAGTAGAGTTGTACTCATACGATTTCATCATCGCAATTATATGAGTTTTTTCCAAAAAACATTTTGAAATTTCGCTCTTCCCCTAATATTTGTTTTTTGACGCCTCGTCTTGGTACAACTGTAGAATCTGCTCATCCCTAATTTTTGTTTGAGAATCCTGATCGGTGCATACATGGGGAAGGGATGTTGTCGCACTAGCAGTGTTCGCTGGAGCGCTGCAGGAGACTCGCGCAATTAGCAGCTGCCACCAGCCATGGCAAGAAAAAGCTCGATCACCGCAGGGCCGCCGTTTCCTGGTTATTTGATCCATGGGATGAACAGCCACTTCTCTCTGAAGAATATACTCTTTGTTTGTTGTTTCTCTCAAGTGATAGAGGAAGTCCATGTAGAGGCACATGTGCTCTGGCCGTACGTCGTTGATCACGTTACAGGTAGTTGCAGCTGCATATAGCAACCTGTTTCTTCCAGGAGGGAGAAGTCTGGAAACAAAACCAAGAGGTACACGGACGCTGTAAGCCTGTAATCGCGGTTTCAGTCCACCATCGATCAACCTGCGAGGCTGCGACACACGAACTCTGCCGTTCCTGCTGCTGCTGACAAACACGTTATCCGCTTAGATCCTTCGCTGCAAACCTGAAAACCGGGAGCCTGGCGGCGGCGGCGGCGGCGGCGGCCAAGAGGGCGACGAGGTACCAGCTTGCAGCCGCCGTCCACCGAAGCCGGCCTGGCTCACGGACGGCTTCTTCCTGGAACGGATCGCGATTGACGGGAGCTTCTCTAGTCTTGAACGATGAACCGGCGAGATTTTAGGCGTCCTCAACGGTGGGCGGGCATTCGCCGACGAGCCCGAGCGACGCCCGGGCGCCCTCCAGTCTTGCTGCGAGGTGAGGTTGGTGCGGGTTGGCTAGGAATTCGCGATCCCGGCATGGAGTACGACGGCTGTGGCGGCGGACGGGCGGAGGAGGAGCGGACCATGGCAGGGTTTTTTTGAAAATAAATAGGGGTCTAAATGAAAATAGTTGGATCGAGATTATTAGTCGCGATCCAATTTAGGGGGTTATTTGTAAAGTATAGGGGTTAAATAAAAATATCGGGATCGCGATCCAAGGGTCGTTTCGCAAATATTTCGCCCTGGCGGCATGGAAGCCGGCGAGACCACGCGCGCCGGCCTCCGCTTGCTCCGGCACTCGGCGTGTCCCGCGCATGCCTCCGTCAGGATCATGCGCACCCCCCCCCCCACCCAACGCGCGTGGCCCGCGGCGCTAGTTCATCGGGAGATAGTCCTCCCGCAGCGCCGTCGCGTCGGCCATTCTCTATTGTTGTTTTCTAGAGCGATTGCCCGCCACCGCGCTTGAGCCGCCGCAGGGCCAATCTCGGCGCTCTTCATCGCCTCGCAACTCCACGAGCGCTGAGGCTCTGATCTTGCGAGGTACTGACTCCCAACGCCATCGTCTCCGGCTCTCGGCTCGTTTGATTCTATGTCCTGGCGTGTCGCCGGCAGCGGCGCACTAGGTGTTCGCCGGTTTGCCTGCAAGGTAGCGATGCCCAGGAATGTGCGTGAGCGGTGAGCATGAGCCTGCCTGGCGTGCTCGCCCGCCCCAACTTTTTTTTTTTAGGGCCGCCCCAACTTTGATCAGTTCGATAATACAAATAGAACACAGTTCATATCATGTTGTGCGTATTGAATTGTTACAAATCTTCCGCCGAATCGATTTTGTTTCGACAACACTTGATTGTCCATGTCGGTTTCACTTGATTCTGTCTTTGCCCAGGCTATGACATTGTTTTTTTTTTTGAGGGAGGCTCTGACATTGTTACTATGGAGAATCACGGATAAAAAACACCACGAAAGACCAGTTTTGAGGGCTGATGATAGGAGCCGTGACACAATCACACGAATGGCGCAGGATGGAAGGGAAGCTGGCGTTCTGAGTCTGTACGATCTCCTCATGCTACCCCCGACTTAAGTGGAGAATGATATCCAGCGATGGAAACAAAGGGTATCATGGTTGGACTTTAGTAAAAGGTACGAGAATATCTTGTTACTCGCTACACACCAGAACAGTTTTACAGGTTCTTGGTCGACAATCTTGTGAGTTTTAACTTCTTCATGGGAAGTGTCAGCAGCTGCACATCACTATTGCAGACAACTGATACCCAGCTTAACCCGTTTCCACTCGGCAAAGTTCACTGGTGATGAATTGGTGATTGAGCAAATGGTTTGGCCTGGATTTTCTGAATGGATTATCTGAAACTAAATAGTTCATTTCACTGTAGCCGACTGAACATAGCCGACCGTTTTGCAGGGGCACAATTTTCTGCATCCAAAATAGTATTACCTACTGTAATAATATGCCAAATATTCAAATTACCTTGCTGTTCGTCTGTTACATCCTTTGCACGTATGGACTCACCTAAATTATAGTACATTCTCCTTTCTTTCTTTCTTTTTTCTTCAAACCCTTCTCCTTTCATTCCCAGCTTTCCATGCGAAAGACGCGAAAATGGCCAAACGGAAACCACGGCCCTGGCGTCCGACGCGCCGCCGAGCCGAGTAGCAGAGTCACACAGCACGTGACACGACACTCACACAGTCACACTCGGCATCGGCACTCACAGATCCCCAAAGGCAGAAGCCAAACCACCCACCGAGCTCCACCGCCGTCCGCCGGCCGGCCTCGCTCGCGATGGCCGCCGCATCCGCCTCCCTCTCCCACCTCCTCCTAGCGCCCAGACGCAGAACGCATCCAAACCCCTCGCATCACCCCTCCCGCCCCATCACCACCGCGCTGCCCCGCCGCAGGTGCCCCGCCTCCGCGATCTCGGCCGCGGCTTCCGACCTCCTCTCCCCCGCGCCCTCCCTCAAGTCCCGCCTCGCCGCCGGGGACACCCTCTACGGCCTCTTCCTCCTCTCCTTCTCGCCCACCCTCGCCGAGCTCGCCGCCCTCGCCGGCTACGACTACGTCGTCGTCGACATGGAGCACGGGCCGGGCGGGATCCCCGAGGCCCTCGCCTGCCTCCGCGCGCTCGACGCCGCGCGGACCCCCGCCGTGCTCCGCCTCCCGGAGGCCAGCGCCGTGTGGGCCAAGAAGGCGCTCGACCTCGGCCCCGCGGGCCTCATGCTCCCCGCCGTCGAGTCCCCCGCTGCCGCCGCCGACGCGGTCTCGCACTGCCGCTACCCGCCGCGCGGCGTCCGCGGCGCCGCGCACCCCATCGTCCGCGCCTCCGCCTACGGCCTCGACGACTCCTACCTCTCCCGCTGCGAGGACGACACGCTCATCATCTGCCAGGTCGAGACCGCCGCCGGGATCGCGGAGGTCGACGCCATCGCCGCCGTCGACGGCGTGGACGTCGTGCAGATGGGCCCACTCGACCTGTCGGCCAGCATGGGGTACCTGTGGGACGCCGGGAACAGGAAGGTGCGGGCGGCGCTGAGGGAGGCCGAGAGGAAGGTGCTAGAGGCCAGGAAGAAGAAGCTGGCGGCGGCCACGGGTGGCAATGCTGCTTACTTGGGTGGGTTTGCAATGCAGAATGACCCACCCGAGCAGCTCAAGCTCAGGGGTTACCATATGGTGGCTGGCGCTGTGGACATTGGGATGTTCCGGAAGGCGGCATTGGATGATGTCAAGCGGTTCCGGGAGGCAGTGATGGAGATCGGTGAGGAGGGTGATGAGGAGGAAGAGAAGGAAGAGAAGGAAAATGACGGGTACTGGAGTGAGTGAGCAGAGCAGAACAAAGCTGAGCTGAAGGCATGGCAGGGAACTCGTTATGGTGTTTTTATCTGGTGATGTTATTTCTGTTCTGAATTGAGGGTTTAAGCGATCTTAGGGAGCCTCGGCATCTCCGGATTTAGTTCTAGTTTTCTTTAGTCTTCATTTGAATTTCAGGCGAACAGTCTGTTTGGGCATCCTAGTATTCCCATTTGTAGGATGGAACCTGGAACTGGTGGCTACCAATAAACAGCTGAATTTTACAGAAATGCTGTTGCCTTTTTTTGTTCCTCCATTCTCTGCAAATCCAGAGACGGCTGGATCTTTTTAGCCGAACGTTTGAAATTGTATCATGGGATGAGAAACACGGGGGTAAGTATTTTCCAGATTGTTGGTGTGGTGGGGCCAGGGCAAGCCACACGCCCAGAATCCAGATTGTCAATATCAGCTCTTGCTCAACCTCCACCACTAGTTCAGATATGCACCGATCCAAAACCACTGGGTCCTTTGGACATTTCTGCTTCAAAAAAAAATCTCTTTCCAGTAACAGGATGCAGCCTAGGACTTAGAGAAGGTAAGCCATCTTCTAATTCTCGAGTCCTCCAAAGCTGTTGCTCCTTCTTTTCTCTCATGCCCACAATGCTCGCAGCCAGCTCTGTACGGAATCTTGCTTGTTCATCAAGGTTATCATCCTGTTCAGACTTCACATCTGGCAATTCCTGGCATCCCATAGAGGCTGCAAAACTCCATCGGACATGTTCTGTGAGCTCGATTCGTATAAGTTGTGCTGCTACTAAGCCTGCGAAGACACCTGGTAATTCTCTACATTTTTTTGGTTGATACAAACTGTTAGTTGTCCAGCTCTTCATGATTTTCTTTGATCCATACCTTGCCTGTTTTCCTTATAGCTGAAGTAGAGTGGAAAGTTAAGCGGCAACTCCTAGCAGAAAAGCGGGTAACTTGCATCACTTTACCACGTTATTATCTTTAAGTTTGTATGAATTACTTAACCTATGGTTTAAAAGAAATAGATTATATATGAAATAGGCCCTGCTTTGTAATTTATTGGAATTTATCTACCTTGTTCTGTTCATCTGTTGATTCATTTGTTAGTTCACTGTTGGCTCGTGGTGTGTCTTCTATGCTTAGCACTTTACATTTATACTGGTGGTGGTGTTGCTTATTTTTGCAGGTACGCAGTGTTGATGTGAAGGAAGCACTGCGCCTTCAAAAGGAGAACAACTTTGTGATTCTTGATGTCAGACCAGAAGCAGAGTTTAAAGAGGTATCCTGTAGTAACTGATTCTAGTTTTCATGCCACAATTTCAGCTCCTAGGTTTAGGGCAATAACATCATTGCCTTGCCACATAGTACAACCATTTCTGCCATTTTCTTAGCCACATAGTACAGCCATTTCTGCCATTTTCTTAGGCCAAAATATGATCTTTAGGGAAATTGATTTGTACCAGGGATCACATACTGGATAGATAGTACAAACTGCTAACTGAATATAGGTTCTGCCAATGTGAAGTTTGTTCCTGTATATTTTGTGCTGCTTCATGCCATAGAGCTCGAAGTTCATTGCTGAAGGATCATTAAATTTGAAGCAGTGGATACATTTTATGCATTTTATTCTTATGCAGGCTCATCCACCAGGCGCCATCAATGTACAAATATACAGATTAATAAAGGAATGGACGGCATGGGATATTGCAAGGCGTGCAGCATTTGCGTTCTTTGGCATATTTTCTGGAACAGAAGAGAACCCTGAGTTCATACAAAGTATGATAGTGCGGTTGCTGTAGTTTGATTACTTGTAAATGGTATGGAAATCAGCAGCTAATGTTATGCTGTGCAGGTGTTGACACGAAAATTGGTAAAGATGCGAAGATAATTGTGGCATGTTCTACAGGAGGGACACTAAAGCCTACACAAAATTTTCCTGATGGAAAGCAATCTCGGTATGTTGTGTAATTAGCACTGCAAACTTGACAGGTTCCTTAGCATGTGTGATCAATTATTCTCATGTGTATATCCTCTCAATAAAATTGATTACTCTCCAAGAGACAATGAAATTAAAGGCTATTGGAAAATACTATTGACGGATGGATACTTACAGCATTATTTCCTCTGTAAATGCATGGTAAGAGTGGATCAAGCATTGATAGCATGCATGTGAAGGCAGTGAACATATTTGGTCAGCTGAAGTTCATGCAAACAATTTACAAGCTATACCATTTTGCACATGAGCACATAGGGGTGCTTTGGCAAGTGTTGTAGGGTATAGGCTTCAGCTTTAGAATCCAAGGAGCCAAATTTATCTGTCTCCCAATTACGGGTAGTTCATTACTGGTGCTTTCAGCTTCTGGGCTTTTAGCATTTGAATTTTCACTGACCGCAAACAATGGTATACCACACCTTCACCTGTTTAGATTTAGCGGGTATCCAACTTATTAATATTTACTTCAAAATTAAACTAAATCCCAAATACTCTTAGTGCGATCCTACATTTTCAGACAAGACTTAGTAGTTTGGTAATTTAATCCTGAAGGAAAGAAAAGTAGTATGTGCAACTTGGTCCACACTGCCAATTTGGAAGCTGTTGAGTTTACCTTTAAGCAAGATCAAGTATGTCCATAACCATGCCGTTACACACATTCATTTTCCATCCATCTTGTTTCTTCTGAAAGTGACTCGTTCAATTTTTTTTGCTATTTTCTCAAGAGAAAGCATATATCAGCGTTGGAGCTTATCCTCTGTTGTGGTTGACCTTGGCAGATCCCTGATAGCGGCTTACCTGCTGGTCCTAAATGGCTACAAAAATGTCTACCATCTGGAAGGAGGGCTTTACACATGGCTCAAGGAAGGCCTACCAGCTGTTGAAGGAGAAGAATAAGCAAGAGAGACCTATTTCTTGTTACAACATTGTTGTTCACATGCTGGAGTTGTGAGTTGTAATCATGCGCTTCACAGGATCTCAGATCGTCTCCCCAATTGAGATGTCTCATATCGCCTTGGTTGCCCAACGTGTCGGTGTATGATGCTTGAGCATGACAGTATGATGACTATTAACTTTGACCAATAAAAGTGAGCAGATGCATAGTTCCTTTTGGATCTCGAGCTCAACCTATTTTGTTCAGGTGATAAAGGCTGCTGAAAGATACTTTCTTTGGGTTTTGTTTGTCGCTCAATCACGTTTTTCTAGTTTGTTTTTGTTGAATCTTCTTTCGAGATCCTAGTAGTCTCATTGGCGTAGCCAGCGGGTGGCACGGGTACGGCGAGGCATACTATGGATTATGGATGTAAATGCATTCCCAATGGTATTTTCTGGGTTAACTAAATAATTACAATATCATGCTATTCTAGTTCATTTCTCCTCCTAAATTAATTACGCACAATACCATCCTAATTCATTTTATCAAGATTTTGGGTCCACAAATATAACTTGCATCCCTACCTAGGATAGTGCAAGCGTAGCTGCCTCCTCCTCCGGCCGGACCTGTATCCCTAGTCCTTTCGTCCAGGAAGCTGGAGTCCCGAGCAGCCGCGCGAAGCCACGCAGGACGGAGGAGGTCGAAGATAGGTATGGAACTTGCGGTAGTGAAGATGGCGCACTGGGTTTCTGCTATGGGCTAGGCCCATCATCACATTAGTTAGGCACTTAGGCAAATAGGCATTGAAGTGGTGAGCAGCTCTGCCATCAGCAGCTTGTTCCATGCATATTTTCCCCAAATTTCTAACCCTAATTTTTCTTTACCGCGATCTAATTTGTTAGCTAGTTGTTGTTAGATTTTATCATGATTTAGTTCAATTGATGTAACCTGTAGATGCATGCAGTACAAATTAGGAATATATTGCATTGGTCGATTACTCACATATTTAGTTCAATTGATTTAGTTATTTGTTATTTAAGCTTATGTTGTTTATATTCCAAACGATTAGTAAGCTATTTTGAACTATTTATATTGTAATTTAAGATTTATTATACCATTTAGTAGTTGTGTACCGTATTGCAGGGTATTTTTTATAAACTCTACCAAATTGCTAAATGGATTTTACCGATTTGAAAATTTTGGTTCGGCGTACCCTATGGAAAAATCCTGGCTCCGCCACTGAGTAGTCTGGTTATAGGATGTAGTTTATGCCAAGTGTGCAGTAGCTTTTTTTATTTGCTATAGTAGAGAATCTGTATCATGGTTTTCCTTGGATGTGTTTAGAAGCTTGCAAGTTGCAGTGAAGTAACATAAAGGGTGATGGTGAAACCAGTGAACACACACTTGGGGAAAAATAGTGCTTGATTGTATAAATCTGCCTCTTTGCTTGTGAACTTCGAAAACAAAACAATTGGTCAGTTAAACATTGATCAGATACAATAGAACATCTCGTACTTACAGGCTTTACAAGGTAACATGCCTAAAAGAACAATAGTGTAATGATCTGTGATTTGTAAATGTGAAGCTCTTTAAAAAATACAGTACTTTTGAAAGAACTCCTACATCTGAACTGAAAACGCCATCACGAGCAGGCGCACTGCGAGCTCTTCATGGCGCTGGTCTCCGTGATGGAGCCCAGGTCCACCGTGGTCCCCTTGAGCGACAGCACCTCGGCGCCATCGCCCTGCTCGCCGCGCATCCGGCGTGCCTCGTCGAGCTCCAGCGCCCTGCGCGAGACGACGGCGAAGACCTCCTCGAGGAGCGTGAGGAAGGCGCGCTCCACATTGTCCCCCGTGAGCGCGGACGCCTCGGAGAAGAAGAGCCCCTGCTCCTCGGCGAGGCGCGCGGCCTCGTCGGCCGCCACCTCGCGCCGCGCCGCGGGCATGTCGGCCTTGTTCCCGATGAGCGCCACGACGGTGGAGCCGTCGGCGTGCGCGCGGAGCTCCTCCACCCACCGCGGGACGTGCTCGAACGTGGCGCGCCGTGTCACGTCGTACACCACCATGGCGCCAAGCGCGCCGCGGTAGTAGGCGCTCGTCACCGCCCTGTACCTGCAAGCATCATCAATTTAAAAATTTCTTGTGAAGAATTTCCTTTTGTTTTGTTTCGCACACAGTATTAAAATTTGGAAATTGAATCGCTGAAAAAAATCCATAGGCTCTATGCTTCCGCAAAAAAAATTAAAAAAATCCATAAGCTTGGGAGAAACGGTGAGGTGATGCCTAAATCGAAAGCAAGTCACGATGTTCACATAAGATTATTTTGAAATTCATACGATGGTCTGTCTAGTTTTTATCTGCAAATGAAATGGCGGTCCATTGAGAGATCACTTTCAGCGTGGCCGGCAATGCTATTGATACGGTTACTGGTGGTCTGAAGATTTTTGCATAACATGGGCTCCTCAAACTGCAAACATCGCTTTCAGTTGCTTTAAATTCTTGCATTATTGAACTCTGCCCGCCAATGTGCATACTTATCTTTTCACAAAGTTCCTTTACAAAACCTAATTTCTCGATAGGGATGGACAGGTGGTAGACATCATCTCCTTCTTCAGAAAGAACTCACCATCGCGTCTGGATTAAGAACTCAACCCCATCTTCTTAATAGTTTTAGCTGTCGGCTTCTTCTAGAGAAAAATACTAGCTGACATCATGTCATCACGTTCACGACTTCACCTACTTCACCTTCCGAAGCAACTAAATCATAGGTTACCGTCTTACCGAATCCCCTCTTCAAAAGTTAAACAATTACTAGACCGAACTCTGAAGTTAGGCAGCATACACCTGTCATACGCACAGCCTAATCAAGCGAAAAAAGCTCGGAAAAAGTTCCAAAAGCTAAAGCTTCAGACGCACACACGTAGCAGTTCCAAATGCCTGTCTACTCTGTTCTCGCGGCACCGCACGAGCACGACGTGTCCAAGTCTCACCGCCTCATCGGTGGACGACGATCGAGGGCACACCGCACACGGCGGAGCAGCTAGCAAGAAGGCAGCAGGTGTGCACGTACCTCTCCTGGCCGGCGGTGTCCCAGATCTGCGCCTTGACGCGCTTGCGGTGGAGCGTGAGGGTGCGCGCCTGGAACTCCACCCCGATGGTGGACTTGGAGTCGAGCGCGAACTCGTCCCGCGTGAAGCGCGCCAGCAGCTGCGTCTTCCCCACCGCCGAGTCCCCCACCACCACCACCTTGAACACGTAGTCGATCTCCGCCTCGCCCTCCCACCGCGCCTCCTCCTCCGCCTCCGCCTCTCCTTCCTTCCCCCGCGCCACCATCTCTTCACCTCACCGCCCCCCCGACCACACCTCCTGGTCCTGGCAGCTGAAACCAGAAGCTCCGATCCTCTTGGCGCCCTTATCTGTCGAGCTCCGCTTCTTGGTCAGGTTCTCGCAACCGACCACGCCGTGCCGTGTTGTGAGCGGCGACCGGCGGCCGTGCCCGATCGACGAGAAGAGACGGCGAGAAGAGCTTGGCGGGGAGCTGGGTCGGCTAGGCTCTGCCGGTTGCTTGTGTGGCATGCAAGAGGAGGGGAGAGGGGCAGGGGCAGGGGCAGCACTTTTGAGGTTGAGTTCTGCTGGTCAGCAGCTCGTGTCCCGTCCGCCACCGCCTGCGCGCTGATGTTCCGTGCGCGCCCGCGTGTCGCGCTTTCGGCGAGGAGGGCTGCTGCGCAAAGGGCAGGCCGGCAGCCATCATCCTGCGGGCGGGGTGTTCGCGGTGGCGGCCACGGCGCGCCTTTGTCCCGGTCATCCTTCTATTTGGTCTGGCTTTAGCCGGGGATGTCTGTATGCGTCGCCGTCTTTTAACTTTAGCCTCTCCTGCAGGGCTTGGGAAGGCAATCGGTCCGACGCGGAGCACGAGTAGATGGGCTACGCTGCTTTCTGCTCGAGGAAAAAGTACTCCCCTATCTCTGATTTCTGAACGTTGTTTACATGAGATGAGAGACCCTTCGCCTTTTCTCTTGCGACGGAAGGAAAAAAAAACAGAGGGTGAAACCATAAGGCCTGCGCGTGCATTAGAGGTCAGAGCTGCGTTGCTCTTGGCGAAAGGCCGGCCGGGAATCCTGCAGCTTGTATACTAGTCTTGTACCGCCTTTTGATCTGTAGCGATACAAACTGAGACCTTCCATCCGTTCAACGGAGACGTCAGCTGTTGGGCCAGTATTACAATATCCACCCGGCATCATCCAAACTGAAGGGCGTTGAGAATTTTAATTGACCGGGGGAGTCCGGGACCAAGGCAGCTCATGGGGTTTCACCTGACCAGGGAGTCCAGTGATTCGATTGCCATCTCCACAAGACCATGCCAGTGAAAGCAGCTTGACGAATCCTCAGGCGCTAAAATATCGCGGCTGGATTGGATTCGATCACATGGGCCATGGCGACGAATCCTCACTCTCGACCGTTGTTCGGGCCGGACCAACCGGCGGGCGGTGGTCCTGCGAGGCCTCCGCCTAGAAATATCATCAGCCATCATGCAGGTCCAGTCCGGACACCGCGCGCGCGCGCTCGCTCGCTCCCGGAGCGCGTCAGGATCGCACGGTGGCGGTGCGCGATCGCGTCACGCATCAGGGCTCTCGCGGCCGGGTCCCTGTCGCCGCCGCAGGCTACGCAGTCACGTTATCACGCCCCCGAGTGTGGCGATTGCAATCCATCCATGGGCATGTGACCTGTGGATTTGTTAAGAGAAACGGATAAGGGGACTGAGCTGCTAGCGTCGCGTGCTAAGCAATCGCGACATCGTCTGCCTTGTAGGCGTATGATCCTCGTCATGAGAAAAGAGAAGGCTTCGGAATTTCAAGAACAGCTAGCTGGCAACGGCTGAAAACTCAGCGGGAAAATACAGTGCCCTAATTTGCAGGCAAAAGTACCGTACCCCAGCGCGAGGTTTCAGAGCAACGTGCACCTGTAGCAAGCTTCCAGCTGGTTACAGGGCAGTGCTTGCTGGATACGATTGCACGCTCAATTCTGTTCTGATCAGCAGCAGCAGCAAGCGCGTGCACCCACTACCCAGCAACGGCCTGCGCATCGGCGCCAGCCAACCGTCTGTACGACGACGGTGCCGTCCTTCTGCGAGCAAGCTGTCCTCGGAGAGCAATGCTTCAATCGACGTTCGACAGCAACCGGTGGTCCGTAGAGCCATCAGTGAGCCATGCAGTCTTCTGGAGAATCCCTACCCCTTCCCGTGGACGGCAAGTGCAGCGGCGGCTGGTCGCGCCGTTCCGGGTGGAAAGGAGCCGGCCGGAGGCAATGGCGCCGCCGCGCCGGCGACGAATCGACCCGCTGGTCTGTGCAGTGTCCGCACTCATCACTAGTCTACACTACTCGTCACTGCGGTACCTACCCCCCAGTGTGAATGCGTGTGATGGATGGGCCGAGGACAGGAAGGAAGCCGTGTGCGGCAACTTCTAGCGAGGCCCACGGCCCCAAAAGGCCGAGGTGGCCTGCCCGTTCTGATGGATGATGGTTGATGAGATATACGGGCCGGTATGGGCTATCCGCCGGTTGGTTAGGACGGCCAGCGATCCGCGGGTTCACAGGGCATGGCTCCTGAAGGCGACCTTAGCAGTACCACCACGGCTGTTTAGCTGGAACCTGCCCAGCTTATAAGTCAGGAGCTGAGCGGATGCGGCACAACCTTACTTGAACAGGATCTGTTCTGCTCTATAGGCTCGTACCGCTGCATCCTTCACTAATAAGGGAGGCAAGCACTACAGTCTGGTTGATGCATATAAATGACTCCTGAGCCAGAGCGTGATTAACGGCTTGGATGCATGCTTGATGGCGTGTGGTCCGCGATGGCTGCGGAGGATCGTTCCTAGTGTGGTTACGGAAACAGGCTGGAACCACCAAGACACCTGCAAAATACTTCTAAGCATCCAGAGAGTTTGATTCACTGTAGCGTACTTGCATCTTACAATGCGCCACAACAACAACTATAGTATATATCATCATATAGTAAGGCAACCTTCAGCAGTTAAGTACTGGTGTCAGTTTTAACATAGGTAGGTTCGTCAGAGTGTTATAAAGCAGAGCCTGAATCACAGTCAAGTTGTGTTCTTTCGTGTTCATGACTGATACAAGCAACATCAGCTGACAAAGAATGACTCTAATTTTCTTAGGCCACTCGTTTCATTCTCATTTAATTGCATGCCACTTAGGAATTTTTTTACAATGTGGCAAAGAGGTAAAGATGAGAAAGAATGAAGCAGATTCATATAGATGAAATCACCTCAACACAGTTTCCAACTACTGACGAATCAGAATGAAGTCCCATGGGACTTGGGAACCCATGAAATAAAAAAATGAAATAATGCATTGAAGGAGTTAAACCATGATTTCTTTGCTATTTTGTTAATGTGGCACTCTTGGAAACAATAACATGAAACTCTTTGAAATATGGAATCTAACTATGTAATCAACTCTAATTAATCAATTCTTTTTTTACTTTGTGCTCCAAGCATACATAAGAATTGTCAGATATAGCAAGCGCTACTTTATATCTTATTTGTTGATGTGCAGATTGCGTACATATGGCCCCCAAAGCTAACAAGAAAAACAAAAAGGTATGAACAACTAATAGATCCTCGCTCTATCAAACCACAAACATGCAAGATGCAACAAGATATTCAGAATGATCAACTACACTAAAATTAGAGTGGCTAAGAATGCTCTCTACTGCACAAACCAATCAAGGAAAATCTTTCTACATCGTCTTAGGAGCTGCTGGCAATAAAGAAGCACATGTAGAAGTGGGAACTATTGCTCAGTAACAGCAGTGAAGGTGTGTGAACTAAAAGATAACAACAGTAGATACGGTAAATACTTAAGTAGAAATACTGCTTAATACCATTCACAAGCAACACTGAGTTGAAAGATAACTTGCAAAAGTATCATTAAAATGTGACCCTTGACACCACATGTCATCTGACATGGAGTGATGTTTCTTAGTTTATACTGTTTTCCAATTGTACTAAGTTAGATTTCTCATAGGTACAGCTAAAGATGAAATAATGTATATACAAAAAGTTTTATATTCACCTTGAAGAGTTCTCATAGCGAGAAAAGCATGTGTAGGAGTGGCAAAATCAACAAAGCATATTGCATGTCTACTAGACCCTTTGTTGACCAGTCTCACTTCACGGAACCCCATATATTGGCGAAAGATATCTAAGAAAAATAGTCAATGGGTCCAATCACCTTAATAATGAAGGATGGAACACAGAATAGAACACATGGATTGACAACACATGAATGTATGGTATAGTTCACCAGTGGAAAAAAAGAATGACAACTCAGAAAAATATTAGAAAGAGAAATCATCAACACAAGGATACGTGCAACTTCCCGTCTAGTACAGTTTGTAGGGAGACCGTCAACATAAACGGTGCTTGTTGCATCTTTAGGAAGAGAGGAGGGCATAGACGCACCAAAAGAAGGGAACTGTAACAATTCACCAGGGAAATGTTAAAACACAACACTTTAACATCTAGTAAAGAGCTGTTACTCTGATTTTTTTTAAAAACGAAAAACAAATATACCCTATGTTACCTCATTTTGTAAGTTAGGCCCAAAAGATTGTCCCATTGCTGCATTGAATATTGTTGTTTCCTGCTGATGGCCCGTCATATGCTGTCCATAAGGATTATCTACAAGATGTTTATACAAAACACTAAATTAGCTTCATGCACAAACCACAATGCATAGATTGCATTAAGTCATTCAGAACCATATGAAATATGATAGCCTCAAGCAGGAGCAGATTGTTGAGCCCAAAATAGACCAACTCCCTGGCCCAAGATAACTCCACTAGAACTAAAGCCCGCTATGTTATTTTTCTCTGGTTTTGCCCCCTGCTGCAGTCCAATTAGCTTCATTGGCTCCGGCTGTAATTCGGCCCAAGCTCTGCCACTAGTCTCAAGTTGTTTTTCTTGCATCCATTCAAGAGGCAAGCCGAAAGAAAGTAAAAAAAAAAAGGGATCATGGCAACAGGAACAAATGTCTTTGTCAAGAACGAAAAATCTAAACAGAATCAAGAAAGCAATCATAATGCTGATGTGTGTAGGGATTGTAAAAAGACCCAAGAAATTGGCAGTCTCAATACAAAGAGGAAAAGGGACAAACTTTATTGTCATGTTCAATAGCTGCAGGAAGTAATTGCGCAAAACAATGTAGGGGAGTGCAATGCCTAAGCCAAACCAACTAGATCCACATAAGACATAAGTATTTTTTAATATCGCAAAAGTAAGTGTGAACAGGAGAGTGCAAACTGCAAACCTTAAGCCAAACCATCCAGAAATACATAAACAATATTCACTGGATCTAAATTCGTGACTTAATCTTGTTGGTCATCAAAAAGGCACTAAAAAGTTCCTCTCAACAAAATAATAGTAGAACTAGAACCTTAAAATTTAAATCTGAACTGAAAATGCAGATGCGCTACACCACACGTATCTCCAAACCTTCTCCAACAAATCCAAAAGATATGCTTAAAGTAATCTCTATACTTAAGAAGCTACAAGACAGAGCAACACTGAAGTCTCATAGATCTCCTTTGCAACTACTTTTCGCAGGATAAATTCAAAGCTTTAGCAGGAAACATAGGCTTTAAGTTAGGTATCTGCTATGCTATGCTTATGACTTCTGTTCTAGTCCTCATTTACACAACGAACATAAACATCTGGTGTACTCAAACTTGAACCACATGCTATAGTAGCACACCTATTAGTGACATTGTTACCACTCAAACAAAACGATAATCAGGAATAACTGGACTGTCGATCACGAACCGTATCGGTCAACACGTTGGCGCTTGCATGGTAGAGCAGACAATTGTGGCTGTCCCATCATCATCTGATTGCTCTGTGGATTCTGCTGCATCATCACTGATGGAGAGCTGAATGGCAAAGGTGGTTGTGTCATCATCACCGGCCCCCCTTGTGCAGCATGTTGTTGCAGCATCACGGGTGGGGGTCCGAGCGGCAGAGGGGTTGAGCCATCATCGTTGGATCGGCCTGTGCAGCCTGCTGCAGCTGCACCGATGGCGGAGGACTGAACGGCAGAGGTGGAGTTTCCATCATGTGCCCTGCTTGAGCTTGCTGCATCTGCATCATGGACAGAGGGTACGTGGGCAGAGACTGTGATGGCGCCATGCCTTGCGCTGGCTGGTGTGCAGCCATGGCCTGTGCTTGGGCTTGCTGGGACATCGAGGCCATCATCATGGCCATGGACGCCGCCTGAACGGCCATCCGCATACCTTGCTGGGAGTCGGGCACCATCACAGGCGGCGCGAAATGCTGCTGCTGGGGAGCCATGATGGTAGCACCCTGCAGCGGCGCCATCACGGGAGCACCTTGCGATGGCGCCGGCGCGCTCTGTTGAGGCGCCACCCAGAACCCGGGAGGGCCCTGCGGGGACGCGGGCGACGTCGCGGGCGCCCCCCCCCTGAGGCACCACCGCGAACCCGGGAGCGCCTTGCGGGGACGGCGGCGCCACCATTGCCGCGCCCTGCTTCGCCGCCGCCACGGCGAACCCGGGAGCGCCTCGCGGCGACTGCGGCGTGGTGGCCGCGGCTTGCTGCTGTGCTGCGGGACCAGCCGTAGGGTCCGCGGCTTGCTGCTGGGCTGCGGGACCAGCCGTAGTGGCCGCGGCGAGCGGCCGTGAGTTCAGTGCGGCCATCTCTCCTCGGGGCCGGCGAGCGTCGTCTCTGACGGATCTACGCACCGGAGACGGCTAGGGTATGATGGAGCGGGGAATCGGGGGGAGAGGGGGGCGCCGGCCAGAGCAGGGGCGCATTCTTATAGGAATGCCGTTGCCAGTTTTGGCTCTCGCCCACGGATGGGCGCCGTGGAAGGAAAGAAACGGCGAGGGGGGCGCGGCGGGGGTGCGAACGGGGGGACGGGGTAGGCGCCAGCCAGCCGCCGGCGTGATGCCGCGCGTGAGCGGGGGCAGTGCTGGCCTGCTGGGGACAGTGGGGGTTTTTCTTAGTGGGCTTGATTGACTAAATGGGTGGGGGAGGGTGGCTGATGGGCTGATTGGAACTGTCAAACAGGTCATGTGGGCTTGTTGTGCACGCGCTAGTTAGTTGGGTTTCGTTTTGGATGAGAACTTTTTGATAGGTTCGGATAGCCCATCACGGATTAAAATGTCGGTCCAGCCCACAATAAGCTCCCTTTTCTTTTAGTTTTAGAGACCCACAAAGCCCCCCTGCCTAACTTACCTGCCTTAGACATCAACAGATTTACAGCACCGTTCCAGGCAGAACCAACTACCCAGATCAAAGCGGCTCAGACGCCCACCTGAACACACGCCTGCCAGCAGCTCTGGTCGGAAGTTTAGCAAGAAAAAGGATAAAAAGACTCCTACAAAAGAAGACAGCAACAAAGAAACACGCCCAAGAACTGTTGCATCTCCTCCGTGGTCTCCATAATCTCCCAGGTCCAGTTGTGTTGGCACCAGTAGATCACCCATTCGGCCGGCATTCCACGTTTCAGCCAGTAATCCTCCCAGGCCTTACTGCTATCTCTTTTAGCTTGTCTAAGTTGCTAGAGAGTTTGCTCTTCTCTTTTTCTGGACACAGAATTAGCCAATTCTGAGCCATAATCACTATCCTCATCAGGGCCACTCTGGTTTCCTTCCAAAGTTCATTTCTTAGTTTCCACAAACCCCACAAAGTTGCTGAGGTTATAACATTATGAGTCAAGAATTTCTTTTTACTCAGCCAAAGGCTACCAGCTGAAACAAAATCACCCCCTACATGGAAACCAAAACATTCTGAAACACAACTCCACAATTGTTGGGCTACCACACAAGCGAAAAAGAGGTGCAGAACTTCCATGCTTCGTCTTCATCATATCATTGAGATACCGCATCGTTGAGGAGTTCAATTATTGTAGAAGACTGGCACGTTTGAAACATTTTGCAACTCTGTTCTGTCCTGTCCGTCACAAGAACATCCAGCCAACCATATCTAGCGTGCACGACAAAAAAAGAAGAAGAATGTATAGGAACAGGAATGCCATGCCGAATACTAACGTCATGGACGTTTCCTGCACTCCTCCGCATCTCCATGAAAAAGCATGGCTAGGTTTGCTTTCTGGTTCGGGGACTCTGGGGTTCCATTTTTTTTCCCAAATCTTTTCATGGTGAAAAAAAATTGTCCACATTCTTTGCGCTACAGCGCCAGTTAGTGCTGATAATTTTTATAAGCCGGATTCGATCAAAGCTGATGTCAAGATGCGCTTAACTTTTGTGCGTTGCGTTTTTGTTACATATCCGTGCACCCTACTTATCTCAGCGACGTTCAGACTTTGTCCTGGTCTTGACTCGCAAATAGAAGACGACGATAGCGCCCCGGCCCCGCGGGTGGCGGTTGCTCGCCGGGGGCAAAAAAAATAAAAAGCAAGCCGCCGGATTCTCGCTTATCCTCCGCATCACTTGGGATGAGATGGCGACGCCGATAGGCGCGCGGGCGATCGAGCGGGGGCAACGAGAAGCCTGCCGAGCCGGGCGAGGGCGGCACGGCCCGCCCGAGCCTTCTGTCGCCAGCCCCGGCCGACTGCCACGGACGCGACGCCGAAGGCGTGGCGGCCGCCGCCGTCGGGCTCGCTTCGTTGCGACCGGCGGAGAACGCAAAGACCCCTCTCGGAAGAAACGGGGAAGAAAAAAAAGAACCGGCCGCGACTCGGCCAGCAGGCAGCAGCGCGCAAGCGAGCCAGCCGTGCACCGTGGTGCGCAGCAACGGGCGCACCGGTCCAGCCCGATCGCGGAATCTGACCCGCCGCGCGCCCGAGCCACACGCACCACCGCGTCCGCGCGTGCGTGCGAGTCCGTCACGCTGCGCTGGCCTCTTTCGGCACGGCACGAGACGGCACGCGCCCCAACGGCGCCGGGCCCGGTATATATCCCCGCCCTCCCGGGGCCCAGCTGGCAAGCGCCGCCGCCAGAGCAAAGTGCAATACACCGAACCGCACGCCACGCGGGCAGCGCCGCCGCGCGCACACAGAGCGCGCAGATCGATCGATCGGCCGGTCGGCCCCATGGCGATCGGGGCGGAGGCCGGCAACGGCGGCGGGGGAGGGGGCGCGGCGGGGGGCCGGGCGAGGAGCGTGCTGGTGACGGGCGGCGCGGGGTTCATCGGCACGCACACGGTGCTGCGCCTCCTGGAGCGCGGCTACGGCGTCACCGTCGTCGACAACTTCCACAACTCCGTCCCCGAGGCGCTCGACCGCGTCCGCCTCATCGCCGGCCCCGCGCTCTCCGCCCGCCTCGACTTCGTCCTCGTGCGTACCCACCCGCCGCCGCCGTTTCGCTTGAGCCGCTCGCCTTCGTGATGCTTTCCCCTTGCCATATGCGCCTGGCTGATTCATTTCTAGATCGGTGTGCCTTGTCGCGTGGGTTTTTCAGGGGGATCTGAGGAGCATCGACGACCTGGAGAAGGTGTTCGCGGCCAAGAGGTGCGAGACCGATCGATCCATCCAAGAGCATGCATGCGTGCCCTCCTCTTCCCAATTCCTCATTTCATTTCGAGTCAATTCGGCGCTCGATTTCGAGCGCAAAACGTGCGTGCGCTGCCACCAATGCGTTGCTCTGCCCTCCGTGTCCGCCAGGTACGACGCCGTCATCCACTTCGCCGGGCTGAAGGCCGTGGGGGAGAGCGTCGCGCACCCGGAGATGTACTATGAGAACAACCTCGTCGGCACCATCAACCTCTACAAGACCATGAAGAAGCACGGCTGCATGAAGGTGCTGCTCGCTCCGCCTCTCGCCTGCCAACGTCACATTACGCCGCCGCCACGATCGCTGACCCCGCGCTCTTCGTGTGCAGATGGTGTTCTCGTCGTCGGCGACCGTGTACGGCTGGCCGGAGGAGATCCCGTGCGTCGAGGACGCCAAGCTGCAGGCCGCGAACCCCTACGGCAGGACCAAGGTGATTAAAAAATCTCCACGCTGAATCGAAACCGCCAACCAAATCGCGCAGATGGTGTTCTCGTTGACAACGACGCGTAACGGCCGCGACGCTCGCGTCGTTTGCCAAGCAAGCCCCCTCACGGCGTATCTCGGGTCGCTGCTGCACAGCTTATCCTGGAGGACATGGCGCGGGACTACCACCGCGCGGACCCGGAGTGGAGCATCGTCCTGCTGCGCTACTTCAACCCCATCGGCGCCCACAGCTCCGGCGAGATCGGCGAGGACCCCAAGGGGATTCCAAACAACCTGCTGCCCTACATCCAGCAGGTCGCCGTCGGCCGGCTCCCCGAGCTCAACGTCTACGGCCACGATTACCCCACCCGGGACGGCACCGCGGTGCGTGCGCCGCCCTTGCTACAGATCCTTGCCTGCAAATTCGCCACAAAACAGTCACTGACACTGACAGATTATCGCAGCGGCATTTGTTTGTATACCATTTCTAGAGTGAAACAAATTGGCTCGGCTCTAATTTCATTTCTTTTCATCGATTGGTTTCTCGCAGATCAGGGACTACATACACGTCGTCGACCTTGCCGACGGGCACATCGCGGCGCTGAACAAGCTCTTCGACACTCCTGACATCGGTAACCATTTCGGGCAGGACACGTTCAGCAATCGCATTAGTATCTCGTGCTCATCTCTTGATCTTTCTGGGTAGGTTGTGTGGCCTACAATCTGGGCACAGGGCGCGGGACATCCGTTCTGGAGATGGTGGCGGCGTTCAAGAAGGCATCCGGCAAGGTTTGTCCGATCCGTGCATCGGATCGTCAATCGTGCCTCTCTAATCCGTAGAAAGGGACCTGAAACTGACGTTTCTGGTTGCAAAACTGCAGGAGATTCCCACCAAGTTCTGCCCCAGGAGGCCGGGTGACGCGACGGAGGTTTACGCGTCCACGGAGAAGGCTGAAAGGGAGCTTGGATGGAGGTAATTACTGTGAACAGTGACACGTCTATCTTATCCGCATATTTTTCGAATTTTCGATTCTTATCAGCGATTGATAACTTGTGCTCAAACTTCTTGGCCAAAACATGCAAGCTGAGACCTGCTATTCTTGGTGCAGAGCCCAGTACGGGATCGATGAGATGTGCAGGGACCAGTCGAACTGGGCCAGGAAGAACCCGTTTGGCTACTGCGGAAGTGCCGAAAAGTAGAGCGGATTCATCGGAACTCCGGGCTGAATTGTCCGTATATAGTTGTCTGAAACCTATCAGTGGAAGATGTAATAAGTACAGAGACCACTCGAATGTGACGACAAAAGTTCCGTACGGTGCCTCTCTTCTTTAAGATCAGATAGAGATATGGTTTATCGTATTTGGATAGGGCAAAAGCTAGGCATGTTTGTGACCTGCCGGCCGGCGCTGATGTGTGATGTTATGTCAGGGCTGGCTACCGAGCAAAAAAAAAACTTTAGATGGTTGAACGTGGGGTTGGGTTGTTCTTTTTCTCGTCCCACAAGCTGCGCTTGACTAATTTCCCATTTCCCCTTGCTCTTACATTTGATCCTTCACACCGTTGGGCCCCATCCCACTAGCTCCTAAGCATCACTTTTGTCTCTAGTATTTGCGGTGTCACACTTGATGTATGATAACATCTTGGCCTCCATTTTAGACATCGACAACCTCCCTCGGTCTTGTCTACGCGCCTTCTGCTAACAAAACTATGAACCTTTTGTCCTTTTTGAATCTGTCCTCAGTTACATGCCCACATAATTAATTTTTTACACATGCATATTATATGTAAAAATCATCATTTAATTTACAAATCATATTATATTTGGACCCTTAACCCTTCAATACGTAAATTTTACCCTATCATTTTAAAAACATCTAGCAGCCCCCCACCCCCAAAAAAAGATGGAAAAAAATAAAATAAGCAATTCCAAAAAGGTTTAGAATAAATTCTAGAGATAATTTGGGACACAAGAGAATCTCACAAGAATAACTCGGAGCCTTGTGAAATAAATTTTACAATCTAGAATATTTTATTTGAAGAATATGGAACTTGTTTCATGGGTTTTATTTGATTCATCACACCCCAAAATATTTCAATTTTTTCCTGAAAATTTTAAGGTGTTTCAGTATTTTATACTTATTTAAATAATTTTCTCTCGTCTAAATTCAAAACTATTGTCACATCGACCCCCTAAAGTGCTTTGACTGCGCTTATAGGCCAAAACTAGACTGTATTGGAAGGTGGACCAAATAAACTAGATGGTGTTAGAGTTTGGAAGTTGAAATAGATAAATAAATAGTTGAGGGGCCAAGCACAAACTTGTTAGTTTAATTTATGTACAAACAAAACACCATGAACACCTTCAAGGAAAGGAAGATGCTTAGGAACGACTCGAACTAGTAACCTTAAAGCACTATTTTGGTGATGTCTAAATATGGTGTTGATTCTCCGCCACGCCCACAAATCCTCACCTGTGCGACAAATCGTATAGAAAGGGTACGGTATACCATCCATCTCATGAAACGTACCCTATCTGATAGGAGTAATGGTTGAGTTTAATCTAAATAGGATTGGTATCATGCACGGAATACCGAAACTTTGTCGGTTGTCTGCCTATGGCCTATGGGTATGCATTTCTTTACCACAGGTCTCTAGCTGTATTTTCTGAAATGGTTGGGTGCACGACATCGAAAGAATAAAAAAATAAAGAAAAAAATCTTATCCCATCCAGCATCCGTGGCCCGACGGTCAACACGTGTCCTTACCACCTTGGCCCACCTCCGAGCCTACCCGAACCTTCCAGAAGGAATGGGCGTGAAACAGCCAGGGAACCTTCCGGCCTTCGCGCACTTTCCTCGGCCCACCACTCCGCTTCGCCCTCCCGCCCCTGCTCCGCCGAGCGCCGAGAACCAAATCCTGCGCTATCTCCGATCCCGGCCGTCGGTGCCACGCCAGAGCCGCATCAGACGGCCCAGCACAGCGCCGCAGCGAGATATCTAGGCGGCTGGGCCCACCCACCTGGCTAGCTTTCTCTCGGTACGAGTGGTTTTTGTCGCAGTCCGGTTCACAAAGCGGATCGGGTTTTCTCCTCGTGCAGCTGCTGCTGCTGCCTTTCCCACCGTCTCTCTCTCCTCCCCTCTCATTTCCGTGCTCCTCCCGTTGGAGTATAAAAAATTTCCTATTCCGCAATCGAAGCTTCCAGAAGGCTTCTTCTTCCGTACCTTCCACCCAACGGGAGTGGTCGCTCCTTCCCGCATCTGGAAGCTACGGTCTCCCCGGCTCAGATCCGGCCGGGCTGCGGCGGTGGCTAGATGGCCGAGCAGGGCGGCGCCACCGGGGAGGCCGGCGGCAGCGAGCCCCCTGCGCCCGCGCCTGCCCCGGCGCCACCCCCACCGCCGGCTGCGGAGGCGGCGGGGCAGAGGTCGCTGCCGACGCCGTTCCTGACCAAGACGTACCAGCTGGTGGACGACCCGGCGATGGACGACGTGATATCGTGGAACGAGGACGGCTCCACGTTCGTGGTGTGGCGGCCGGCGGAGTTCGCGCGCGACCTCCTCCCCAAGTACTTCAAGCACAACAACTTCTCCAGCTTCGTGCGGCAGCTCAACACCTATGTAGGATACGTGCTCGCCTCGCTTGCTTCTTCAATTGGGCTGGGGCTGGGATTTTAGCTCCCCACGGAGCGCCATGTCTTGTGAGTGATGATGTGTTCGGATTTCCTTGGCTGTGACGTAGGGATTTAGGAAGATCGTGCCCGACCGATGGGAGTTCGCCAACGACTGCTTCCGGCGTGGGGGGAAGCGCCTGCTCTGCGACATACACCGCCGGAAGGTAGCACCAGCTGCGGCCGCGCCGGCAGCGGCTCTGGTGACCGCCGCGGCGGCGGCGGCGTCCGGGGCGGTGACGGTCGCCGCGGCGCCGATCCCTATGGCCCTGCCGGTGACGCTGCCGGGCTCGCCGGCGCTATCCTCCGACGAGCAGGTCCTCTCCTCCAACTCCGGCTCCGCTGAGGACCACCTGCAGGCGGTGCCGTCCGGCTCCGGGGGCGCGTCCGCGTCGGGCGACACGGGAGAGGAGAACGAGCGCCTCCGCCGCGAGAACGCGCGGCTGACCCGCGAGCTCGGGCAGATGAAGAAGCTCTGCAACAACATCCTGCTCCTGATGACCAAGTACGCCTCCTCCCAGCAGCTCGACGCCTCCGCGGCGCTGTCCTCCGTCGTCAACTGCTCCGGCGAGTCATCGGAGGCCGTGCCCCCGCCGCCGCCCCTCCCCCCGGCGATCCTCGATCTCATGCCCTCGTGCCCGGGCCTGGCCACCGCGGCCGCGGGCCTCGTCGCCGGCGCGGACCCCGACCAGGCCGCGAGGCTGTTCGGCGTCTCGATCGGGCTGAAGCGGTCGCGGGAGGAGGACGACACCGGCGAGGAGCCGGCGGACCACGGCGGCTCCGGCGCGGAGGTGAAGACGGAGGCGTCGGATCCGCATCAGCATCCATCAGGCAGCAGCAAGGAGGCGTCGCCAGACCAGCACCCGTGGCCCATATACCGGCCCACGCCCGTGTACCACTCGGTGCGGCCCTGCAACGGGCCGGACCAGGGCGCCGGGTCCGACCAAGACGGGTCCAACTCCAGGTGAGTGGGCCCGCCCCAGCATGTAGAAGCTTCTAGTACCACCAATTAATCAATTGCCATATTATACGGGCAGCTAATTGTCATTTTAGAGACATAATAATACTAGGTCCTTTTTGTGCTTTATTTTTATACTCTGCTAGTTGGGGGATGGGGAAACTCCTCTCCCCTTGTTGTAATCTGCACTCCGTTTCCCTGATGCTCCTTGTGTATAAAAATCAGTGCTCAGAATCCATGAACATTCAGGGAGTCAGGGTGCGGGTGGCCTGGTGTATTTATGCCTGTTGATCGCGGACATGAGAAGAGAATTTCCTGGATGTTGTTTAGATGATCAATGCTCATTTCAGCTGTTCGTCGCTCGTTTTGGTGGGTTTGCCTGGGTGTTCCTGGAACCGCGTGCTCACCAGATTTGTGATAAAGTCAAACGATACGTTCGTAGATGCCAAACCATACTGGTCACATAATAGGCTGGTAGGGCTGTCTCAGTTGGAATTGTGATCGCACAGTTACCGAGTTTAGAAAATTAAGAACTGTATATATGATACTTTTTCCTTATCCCATGATCCTCCCTCTCTTCTCTTTCCTGCTATATCAATAAATTTAATAAATTTAATGCTGACATTTTTATTGAGATTGGCGTTACGAGTATATTCAGAAAGGGGATTACTCGTGGTTTGTGTGGGCTCCACTGGTGAACATCCGGGCGTCATTGCCAACTACAAGGCGCGCTTTGTTCTGATTTCTTGAAGTGAATAGGTGACGAGGGTGTGGATGCTGCGGGGGATTAGATAGGGACGCGTCGTCCAATGGGCATGATAGTTGTAGGGTCAGGCCAAATGATTTGGCCTTCCTCAGTTGTTCCCTGTTGCCTCTTTTTTCTGAATGCCATCGGAGTATCGGACGGTGGCAATTGCATGACCGGTAGTAGCCAGGAGGGGTCGGTCGAGTCCTCTTTGGAATCGTCAACAGATTTAGCTCAACTTTTGGGTGACGATCCCCCGCCCTGTACGTCAGGACGTGGTGGTTTCTTCTCGCTTAGAGCAAAACGGATACTCTTGGTTTTGGAACATTAGATCTCCATTTGATAGGACAAAGTCAATCTTGCTGGTAGAAGGTAGAAGAAAACCACGGTATGGATGAGCCAGCATTTTGAACTGAAGTCTCGGTTTATCCACGCGGATGAGTACATCCTTTCAGTCGATCAAAATAAGACCTCGGAGCAAGTATTATAGCAAGCCATTACATGGAGAAGTGAGAAGAGAGGAGAGATAATGGAGCGTGAGGTTCGCAGAACGCTGGCTTCAAGCGGGTGACTACCGATCCTGCTCTGCTCCTATTGATCCATAACGCTGATGAGCATTAAATGGCGCAGGGTGAGGATGAATAAAAAAAGAACACTTACTTTGGATGGATGACATGGTGTTGCTCTCTGCCGGCAGCCGGCGAAATCTATTAACCTTTGCTCTAATTAGTCTCTCCACGTGAAGTCCATCGAGTTTTTCAAAATATGAAGTTATCGGAACCGTAACATTGACTTTTGGATATGTTTCAATCACGACACTTGATTTAGTAAAAAAAAAATTATCGTATTCTTAAAGTAACTTCATTGATAAAACAAGTAAAAAAAACTAAACATTTAGAAACGAAGAGAGGAACAACAATCCCACCAAAGTATCCCATGCCCAGTTTACTCCCTCACAACTCTATATTTTATCAGCTTAATACCCAAACAAATTTCTACAAATTATCTCAGTTGGTCGAATATATCCTACGTACAAGTGGACATTTTTATTTTTCTATTTCTCTACGTACAGGTGGAAATTGAACCTTAAATTTAGAAAGATAACTTATAATACGATGCCATATGCTAGAAAAACACATAATGATTTTTTTATGATTATTTTTGTATCAAATTTTTTCTAACCTATGAAAATAACCATGAAAAATTCTTAATGTATTTATTTAACATAAGGCATTATGTTCTCTGTCCACCCACAAAATTTGAACTCAAAATTCCAATTGTATATGGACAAATGAATCTCATTAGAAGTAGATTGGATCAATTAAAACTGTTCGGGGTGTAAATTAAGTCTAAATTTTGCTCAGAGCTAAACGGATAAAGTGGAATTGTGAAGATAATAAAATGGATTTTAAATGTTGATTTCTACTTCATTGCGGGCTCTATTGAATCTTGTAGCTGGATGTTGCTATCATGGATCATGCCATGCTTGGATCGGACAAGCAAGTGCAACGACCGAAAAAGTCTCCTGGGCAGCATTGAGCAAAACCTCATTTTCCTTGAACTCCGCGTGATAAACCTAGCAACACGCTGGTCTTATTTTATTACTTTTCCCTATCTGAAACATGCACGCTCCCGGCAATTGCGCGTTCTTGATTGGACAGCTTCGACACAAATTCTGCCGAATTGTGGTGTGACTTGAATCGATTATCGACAGCATTGGACGCTACACAAAACGAGCCGCTGCAGAAGCTTCCGTGACCGTGCGTTGATTGGAGCATCGCCGCGGCACCTCTGTGACCGGACAGGAATCCCGTTCGTTTCCACGGTACGGCACGCGCCGATCCGTTTTGGGCAATCGATCGTTGGCGGGCGCGCACCAACGACGACGCCGCGTGGACCGAAGCTTCCGTGCATCGCGCGCAGCGGGCAACGGGAACTCGATCCGAAACGCGCAGCAGTCCATATAATCAGATGCGTGCGTCTCCTTAGCCGCCGTGTCCTTCCATCGATCGAGTCGAGTGCGCACCCCGACCGCGTACTAGGTTTTCTCCGCCGCCGATCGAGCCCGCAGGCAGGCGCAGATGGCGCGCAAGGGGTCCGGGACGGCAATGCCGACGCCGGCGATGACGCTCGAGGTGACCGTGGTGTCCGCGGAGGGCGTCCGCGTGGCCTCGGGCCGCCCGCTGTGCCGCGGCGCCTACGCCGTGGTCCACACCGCCTCGTCCTCCGCGCCCACCCGCGTCGACGCCGACGCCGACTGCCACGGCTTCCCGTACTGGGCCGAGGCCGTGCGCGTGGCGCTCCCCGCGGGGGCCCCCGCGCTGGACGTGGAGATCTGCCGCGCGCGCGCCGGCGGCGGGCGGCCGGCGGCGGAGCCCGTGGCGGCGGCGCGCGTACCCGTCGAGGACTTCACCGTCGGCCCGCCGGGCCACCTGCACTGCCTCAGCTACCGCCTGTTCGACGCCGGGCGCTGCGGGGAGCGCCGCCGCAACGGCATCGTCAACATCACCGTCAGGAGGCTCGACGGCGCGCCGCAGGCCCGGGGGAAGGCGCCGGCGCCGCCGGCCGGGAAGGCCGTGGACGCCCCCGGCCCGAGCGGGAGTGGCGTTTCCTGCTCTGCCGCCGCCGCGGGCCTGGGTAAGCCGGCGGCTCCCGCTGGTGCGGTGATGGGGTACCCCGTCGGGTGCTAGGCGACTGGGCGTGTCAACATCTAGCGCCGTGTGCAGATTAGTGCTACTGGTGAATGCTGGTTTCTAGGATGCAATTGGCCTGTCTGATCTTGCAGTAGGATGTTTTTGCGCTTTTATGAGGACATCACTACTCACTAGGATTGTTTGAATTTGGATGATTCGAATAATGTAACATCTATGTGTATATAGATCGAAGCTACTACTCATTTGAGTACTAGTTTAATGTCGGTTTTTCAAGGGTGCAATCTTTGTCTGACCTTGCAGTAGGAGGTTCTGATCGCTACTCATCAGTAGGACCGTCTGAATTTTTTAATGCATTGGATGATTCGAAAAATTATAAGAACAGCCCTTGTCAAACAATTTGCACCGTTCCGTTCTGATGTTCTTCAGGTTGTCTAGTTCTTGCTTGAGCACATTTTGAAGTTCCTTTCTGTTAGCGAGTATGGTTCACATAGAAAATTCCCTTGGCTATTGTTGTTTGTTAGGCCCATCAGGAACAAATTGGCCTGTGATTTGTCTGCTTCCCCTTGTTGGACTTGGACCGAGTTCTTGCGTTTGACGCATGGTCTATCCCGCATACAGAGCTGCTATTGCCCGGACGTCCGATGAGAAATTTCTCATCGAACTCCATCACAACATTAAAAGTTAACCAGTGTAATGTTAAAAATTATCATTTGCAACATAAAAATAGATGTATGGAAAAGACTCCGACACCTGGTTCTAGGATAGAAAATTTCCACCGCAACATCGCATCATGTTTCATGCAACATCTAAAAAAGAGAGGTAACATGTAGAAATAAAACTTGCAACATCAATGTATATCTTTTGCAACATACAAAGTATATGATAACAATAATAACTCATTGACATACTGTCTTAGAAGATTATATGAAAACTAAACTTCCACCACAACAGAAATAAATGTTTGGTGTAGCATGAAATCTGAATACACTTTTTTTCTCTAGGAACCACAATTTCATAAATCAACTATTGAAACATTTGAGAACACCTTTTGCAACATTGAGAGACACTTGTTGTAATGTAAGAAACAACCAGTAGCATGTCAAAATTACTTTCTGCAATATTAACAAACACTAATTCTAATATTTAAAACATCAATTGCATCACTAATCCGGAAGTGAAGGCGCCGGAAGACTGCATGCATGCAGGGATGTACCATCACCACCAGCTACGATAAGCCCCTATTGCTAGCAACTAGCGTCGCGGTTCAGATTACCGGCCAGCAGCCCTGTAGGCAGGGACGAAGCAAATGCTCCAGCAGCGATGATTGGAAACAGCCGCTAGTTGGATAAGAATGGGAGCCACGGGCGTCCGATTTTTTTCTTCCGCGTCGGACGGCCGAAGTCTAGCATTACCGCCCCGGATATATCAATGCTTTTTTAAAGATTATATAAGGATAAAGAGTTCCAGCCTGTTCCGGATATACCCAAACTAGAAACATACTAATATGATTTTTTTGACCGGTCTTTGGAGTTTTGTTGAATGTATCCTGACCCTGACTCAACTCTGAAATTTGCACTAAATAAAGTACGAGAATAGCCCTTCGTACGAGTGTGTGTTTAGTTCATGAAAAATTTTGGATGAAATTCACTGTAGTAATTTTTAACTGAAGATTAGAAGAACTAAATATAATCTAATTGTAAAACTAATTACACGGATGGACGGGAAATCGCGAGACAAATCTATTAAGCCTAATTAATCCGTCATTAGAGGTTGTTTACTGTAGCACGATATTATCTGATCATGGTCCAATTAGGCTTAAAAGATTCGTCTCGCAATTTCATCCGGGGTTATGGAATAAGTTTTGTCAGTTATCTATATTTAATACTCCTAATTAGTGATCAAACGCTCGAAGTTACTATACCGCTGGAAAATTTTTGGCAACTGAACAGCTACAGTCAATTTGGTTCGCGCATTGGTTGATTTGAAGAATGTGAGAAAGAACAGGGTCAGAACGTCAACATTGATCTCCTGTATATACCCTAGAACGAAGATCTCTGTGTTTAGATCAAAACCACTAGATGTCGGTTTCAGGGTTGAAATCTTTGTCTGATCTTGCAATAGGAGGTTCTTGTTCTATGATCTGATCACTAGTAGTATCCAGTAGGATCATCTAGTCTTTTTATGCATTGGAAGATTAGAACGAATGTAAGAGTAAGCCTTTCAAATAATTTGCATTCTTCTCTGATGTTCTTCAGGTTGTCCAGTTCTTGGTTCATCCCCCCTTTCTGGTCGTTGCCTAACGCGCAGATTACTTTCTCAATCGAGTATCCCCCAGATTGCTTGACCCAAAAGCCCTTGCACCAACTTTTGGTCGCCGCCGATCCCAGAAACGCGCCACCTTTTCTCCTGTCCACCACGACGTCTCTATCTCTCTGAAAGTTTCCAAATCCTGCTCCATCCCAAGGCCCAGCACCAGCTTTTCGCCGCACACGCCGCCCACCGAGACCCGCACGCATCCTCGTCTGCCCATATGGCCGCCGGCCGCCGCCAAAGCGTCATCTTTTAATCAGGCGGCCGCCCGGGAGATGAGGAAGATGCCCGGCCGCCCCGGGACGTCGGGCGGCCTGGTGCTGCGGGCGGGCCAGTTTGTCTTCGCCGCCGCGTGCACCGCCTTCTGGTACTGCCCCAGCCTGCCTTGCACCCTCACGTGAATCCCTGATTTCCTTAGCGTAGCGCCTAAGATGATGGTGAACATTAGGAGGAGTTGCGATTAATGGTACTTTGGTGACGAGATCTGCTCGTAGCAGCATGATTATTCTGCCTGATTACTTGCTTTTAGTTGTTTGTGTTGAGCCGTCTACCGCGTGATTAGGCGTCGAGACGTGTGGCAATCGGATTCCCTGTGGGCATCTTGTTCTGTATTGTTACTGGAGTATTCATTTGCAAGATGATTCATTTATTGATGCAATTTGTGCATTTGGGAAAACTGAATGAAAATGTGTATGCACCTTAAAATTCAGGATCTGGTCAGTGAACCGGTTAGTTGATTGACCAGCAATTGGAGGGGGTGTCAGGTTGCTTAACCATACTTTCTACCAACTATTCTTCTAGGAAAAAAAATGAAATTGTGTCCCTGTTAAGTGTCAAGTTTAACAAGGCATTCCTATCAAAAAGAGGTATAACAAGGTATTTGTGTAGTTCATTGCAACTGCTATGTGCTTTCATTGCATGTGCTTTCATTTCTACTAAATTTAGATATTGGCTATAATCTCCATATGTTCATTTGTGGTAACCCATCTGACAGGTGTGGATTAAAGTATCTGGTTATGCAACCATTTGTGCCCGTGCAGTGGCAGATTTGTTCACATCAGGGCATTATCTTTAGGTCTTCTTTTTTTTTTTGCTTTAACATGGTTTCCAATTGTGTAACTGACTGTTGCCACTGCTATCAAATTTCAGCTACTTGATTGCATCTATGGGGTTACAAGCACTGGAGTTTGGGGCTTGCATGTCTTGATTGCTATGCCTTGATACTGAAAAGGGATCTCCAGCAGGCTTTTTTCATGAGCTTATTTGTTGTTGGTGACTGGGTAATCGTTTATGATATTTTTTGGTCCATGTTATATATTGTTGTGTCTTGATTGCTATGCCTTGATACTGAAAAGGGATCTCCAGCAGGCTTTTTTCATGAGCTTATTTGTTGTTGGTGACTGGGTAATCGTTTATGATATTTTTTGGTCCATGTTATATATTGTTGAACCTCTTTTGTTCCTGCTACCATCCAAAGTGATCAATTACCGTATTCTATAACTACATTGAGCATCCAATTTCTTGTGGCAGCGGTTTCAGTGCATAAATCGTATCATCTGGATGTCATTTTCCTATAGTATGTGGAGACTTTTTTTAGCATTCCACAATTCAAACTCCGTTTTGTTTCTGTCCACATTTTTTAGGAAGCTTTCTGTCCATGTTTCATGTTACATATTAAGAGACAAAATTATCCCACTGTTTGCTTGTTTTTTGCAGATTTTTTAAAATCTCATGCACCCTGTATAATATATAGCTCTGGCTTGCTTTTATGTTCACAAAGTTGAAGCTTCTTTTTCCTAGTTTCATTTTGGAGTCATCCAAATCATCATCAGTACCAATTTGAACCTGAACTGAAACCTTTGTGAAATTGTGATCTGAAAGTAATGTGTATTATTTTATACCCAAGTTTTTTTGTGAAGAATAGGACGGTATCCATGTTGATAATGGACTCAGTTTATGAAACCTGTTATACCCCTGATACTGAACATTCAAAATGTTGATTCCGGAGTTCTGAAAGAATGCTCTATTCGATGCAGGTAGCAGAAATTCTTTCATTTGCTGCAGCATGCTCAGCATGAGGTGTAGTCGTACTTTTCAAAAGGGATGTATACTTCTGCAGGAGGGATCCCCAACTCCCTTGTGGAAACTTTGAAGTCGCAACTGCATTTGCATTTCTTTCCTGTGCATGTAGTGCTGCATCTGCTCTTGTAATGTTTTGGCTCCTTGCTTCGCTGTGAATAACTTTGTATAAGCTCTGTCTGTAATGCCTCTTTGTATATGAGTTCATTTTTTAGGCAGACCACAGGATGAATTTTTTTAAAATTTCTGGGAATTGAATTCCGTGCGCTCTTCTGTGCAAGAATATTTGTCCCATTGGCACAACTTCAAACATTTTTCAAATGCTTTACAAAAGCAAGTTCTTTCATAATACATCTTTTTTTTTTAAAAGGTAGCTTGGCTCCCGGAATGATTGATGCCGGTTAGCTTCTCCAATCATGCTGTCCTTGAGAATGACACATCGAGTGACCTCGTATATTAGTACTCCCATTTTCTTCTAGCAGGCATAGCAAAAGTCCCTGGTGACCTTGCAATGGAAAGGCATGTTGTTTCAATTTTCTACCATAGACACAATTATATGATTTCCTCATAATAGGCATTTGTTGAGGGGGAATGCGATACAAATTTGTGCGGCTGCATTTCCTAGTCAGTCCGCTGGATGCATTTCTCCAGGCCACATTATGTATGTCTGTAGCCAATTCTGGCGTCTATCTAGAAAATAATTCAATTCCAATCCACACAATTTCTCGGAGGATCATGGCAAGACAAGTCGCATGATATGTTTGTTCCTCACAAACGAAGTTGCCGTCATTTACTTGTATAAGGCTTTCTAAGAAATTAAGCAACATCTCACGCATAATGCCATTGTTCCAGCATATTGTTGAAACTGAGGACGTACATTTATAGATAACATTGAGCGTAACCCTCAGCTGTCGGATTAAAACAAGATATACCTCTATGAGTCTATGCTCACCACTACCACTAGTCTGCTCCTGCCAAAATTTGTGGGGGGGGGGGGGGGGGGGGGGCGGGGGGTGTGGCGCAGGTAACCAAGAGCTAGCTGTGAGCCATAGACAAGGTAGCAGACTGAAACTATATTCATTGGTATAAAATGATATGCACAGTATTCGGTTACATCACACTTACATTTCTACTGAATAGCATTTAGCAATTAGCACACAAACGGACTCAATCTCACTCAAAGCTACCTTGGACGACAATCTTTTTCCTCAACTTATTATTGCTATGTTATTGAACTTCTGCAGACACCAAAGAGTCCAAAACCTTGTAACTCAAGAGAGCACAATCACTTGATTTGTTACTCATGATTACACACTAAATTTTTTCAACATAGAACAAGGATACATTGTCGATAATTTAACAAGCAAACATGTATCATGCTGTTTGCACTAGGACGAAGACACCAAGAGAGATCGTCTATAAAAGGGGGATTTGGGATCCTCCCTTGGTAAGAATGTACTGTAGCTAAAGCTGGATAGCTCACATAACGATCTCAGGCTTCAAGATGCTTGACTTGATCTCTTTGTGTGGGAGAACAACACCACCATTGCTATATACTTCATCACATACATGAACATCCTCCCCCAAGATGGTCATATTCTCTATCCGTGCCCATTGTCCAACAGTTGAGTGCCACCCGATAATGCTGTTTGAGATGCAAGCGTGCTTCTTGATACGTACACCACGCATAACAGTGCAACAGGAAAGCCTCACACCATCCTCCACGATGCATCCAGGTCCAATAGCGACATCAGGACCAATCAGACAACCCTCTCCGATCTTGGCACTCTCATGCACCAACACATTGCCAGCGACATGTGCTCCAGTAGCAAGCCTCGCAGCCGATTTCTTCCTAATTGAATCTAGATACAGACGCAATCCAGTAATGTAGTCCCTCGGCTGGCCAACATCCATCCAAAATCCTGGAAGGACCATCGCATAGAGCTTTTGATCTGCTGCAATTTGAGGGAAGACCTCTTTCTCAATTGATGTTGGCCTCAGTTCAATGCGGTCAAGGACAGATGGGTTCAGCAAGTAAATCCCAGCATTGATCTTGTTGCCCACAAATATTTTTGGCTTCTCTACAAATCTATCCACCCTTCCAGTTGCCTCCTCCATAACCACAACACCATATTTTGATGGTTCATCCACCTATATTAAAAAGAAAAGTCAGCTCACGCATACAGAAAAATTCCACAGAAAGTGGCCAACAAGAATTTACCTTAGTGACCATAATTGTTGCCTCACCACCATGGCTCTTGTGAAATTCGATGAGTTCAGCAAAAGGGTATTCACTTATGACATCACTGTTGAGAACAAAGAATGGCTCGCCAGATCCATCTGCAAGCTTGTCCCTTGCTAGAGCAAGTGGGCCAGCAGTTCCTAAGGGCTCGGTCTCTTGAGAGCATGTAATTGTGATGCCAAGTTTATCCTCAAAATCCTTCAAGAAGTTAATCATCACCTGGAAGATACAGATCGTACCAATTAGATCATAGAAGTTAGACTAAGTATGACATTGGAAAAGATGGATGATCTGTTTCTACCTCAGGGCGGTAGTTGATGGCTAAAACCACCTCTGTGACCCCAACTTCTTTCAAAGCTTCAATCTGCACAGGACAAGCAAGTTTTAATTCTTCCAACCATGTTTCTTCTTCCCACACATAAAAAGAGCACTTTGTTGATCCTTACATATGTACATGGACAGAAAGAAAAATTTCTAGACTATATCTGTTTTTAGAGGAATGATGTGATACACATTATTTTCCCAAGTTGGTGCATAAATCTTATGAAAAAAATGACAGAAGACAACTATGGAAAGTAACAGTTGCATGGCTAAATTGTTGCTAAGCTAACTTCAGAGACAGACACAATCAAAAGCTACTGGTGATAGATGATTAAATTATGCGGACTTGGGTTCAAAAATACCAAAGCAACTATAAATCTAAACTAATATCCTCATATTAAGCCCAGTATTAATTTCAAGGCGACTGATAACAGACTACCATAAAACAATGGCGCAGTGCAGAATACTGATATTATATCACAACGTTTCATGTGCCCTCAAGAAAAAAGCAGAAGAATATACTAGAATGCTCATATCCTATCAGCTTAAGGAGTAATTACCTGATGCAGAATCATTGGCTTATTTGCAAAATCAACAAGGGGCTTCGGGAAGCTGAGAGTCAAAGGACGAAGGCGGGTTCCGAAACCCCCAACAAGAATGAGCGCCTTCATGGTGAACCACTTGCTTCCTTTCCTCCCTAAATCCCTGTTGGCCGCATCACAAATCAATCCAAGAAGAAGAAAAAAACAGAAAATGCGCACAACCAATCTGCACTGAGCTTAACTGAACCCTCCAAATTACTTCGGCGCATTAAGCTTGCGCGCCCCCTAGGTACCAACCCATTTGTTTGGCTGCGAGATAGATTAGGCTCCTCTTCCTCGGCGCGCGAGAGCGATTGACCTAGGGGGCGCGCAAGCTTTATGCGCCGAAGTAATTTGGAGGGTTCAGTTAAGCTCAGTGCAGATCGGTTGTGCGCATTTTCTGTTTTTTCTTCTTCTTGGATTGATTTGTGATACGGCCAGCTCGCTCACCGAGCCAAACCAGGTTTGTCTGACGCCCTTCCTCCTGTGCCAAGGACGATCGACAACCTGACAGACCAAAGAACAGAAGAACACTCGCAAACTTCAAAACAAAATTATTTTCTCGTGGAGTAACGGATTAAAATCAAACTTGAGACAAAGAAGAGCAACAACAGGACCTAACAGATCTGGGAAGAACCTCACAAAAAGCTTAAGCATATCGCACGAATTTTGGAAGCTCCGAAACCCTAGCTAAGGGACCAGACATGAGAAATCATCAAATTCATGAGATTTGCTTTGGGGATATGCTAGGCAATCACCAGAGGTGTGTTCACAGTTACTCTAGCAAGAATTCCCCCAAAGAAATCTGGCACAAAAAGCTCTTAAATTCGACGAACAAAAATACTTCGAAAATCAACAATCAACAGAAAATGGGGAAAACGAGAGGGAACCAGGACCTGCTTCCTCGGCGTCCGCTTCCGGGCCGCCTGCTTCGTGGACGGGTTGTTCAAAGCGGCGGGCCTCCTACACGTGCTCCTCCCCCGCGGCCCTCTCTTCTCCCTCTCTTGTAGGTGCGGCGGCGACGGCGAGGAGGCCGGGTGGGGGCGCAGGAGAGGACGAGGCCAAAGGGGAAGCCGAGCAACGGGACGATCGCGAGGGATCCGGCGGGGTGGGCGAATCGGTTCACACTGCAACTGTCCTGGGCATTGTTGTTTTCTGGGCCCTATAGGCTCGGTCAGTTGGGCCAAATTGGTGCATCATGAAGAAATTGGCCTGTGATTTTTTCCCTGCTTCCCCTTGTTGGACACTGGGATCGAGTTCTTGCGTTGACGCATGGTCCGGCGGGATCAATACGCTATTACGCATGGTCTTTGACTGGTCTGTGGATTTTCGTTGAATGCGTACTAGTTAGAAATCCTAACTAAATAAAGAGGTACTCCTAAAAGACTATGTAAAAAATATAAAAAGCTTCTCAAAGGGTAGTGAAACCAACAGCCTCTCCAAATTAACTCTCCAAATCACCCCCAACCTCTCCCTCAAACTCCCTCCTCGGCTAGCGAATCCTGCGAGGTCGTCAGGTTCGTCGCTAGAGTCTGCAGGTCGGCGAACACGCGGGCCCCTGACTCCACCGCATCGGCGGCGACCTTGCGCAGCGAGCCGGAGCGGGTGGAGTTGAGGTGGCGGAGCTCGAGGCCGAAGAGGCGCTCGCCGAGGTTCTGGAGGACGTGGCGGAGCTCGTCGCTGGAGATGAAGCCGTTTTGGTCCTGGTCGAAGACGCGGAAGGCCTCGCGGAGCTCTTCCTCGTCGGCGCCGCTGGCCTCGCGCATCTGGCGCGCCAGGAGGGTCAGGAACTCCTGGAAGTCGATGGCGCCGACGCACCTCGTTCACCATTTCCTGCAGCTCCTCCCCCGTCGGGCTCTGCCCCAGCGAACGCATCACCGTCCCGAGCTCCTCGGTCGTGATCGTCCCTGCATTCACCAATTTGTGCCTCATCAACTGTCAATTGCAATTCATCGATGAACAATGCAAATGCATTTCAGCCATGGCCTTGCATACCGTCGCCATCTGTCCCTGGAACTCCTCGATCTGTTGCTTGGACAGCTGCTGCTCCACCTCGTCCACTATTCTCTTCTTCTCTTGATCGATTCAATGGGCTCCTGCTCCACCTCGTCCATGGCCGCGCCGTCGGCCCGGGTCGCCCTGCAGGGACCCGCCCGGGACTGGCTCGCCGCCCGCGCCAACGCGTGGCCTGGATCCGGGGGTCAGTCCTCTGAGGGTGGTGCCGCGCCGCCGCGAGGGAGCTCGCCGGCCGCCGCGCCGCGCCGCCTGGAGGCTCGTGGAGAGAGGGAAGCAGGGGAGAGGCTGCGCTGGAGAAGAGGAAAGGGGAAAGGGGAGGCTGCGCAGCGTCGGGAATTTGCATATGGCGAGGGCGTGCGGCTCGGCAAAGATGCCGAGGGAGCGGGCCGATATGGCGAGCTGGATGCATTAGCGAGCGTGATACCTAGTCTGTTGGATGCCTGTTTTTTCTAATATTTTGCTTTTTTACCTATTCAGATCAGTTCTGCTCTGAAATTTGCACGAGTACGAGAAATCTGCATATCGCTGTTCTGGTCCAAGGTCCCCCCAAGAAATACAGAATTACCTTTTTTTTCTTCTGAACGAATGGGACAGTAGGATACAAATTCTTGCGTTCGCACATGTGCATCTTGGTTCCATGAATGTTACTGCACTGAAACCCTTCCGTGAATGTCGCTGCGCTGAAACCCATCCCTGAATCAGCCCTGAACTTTGCACATCCGCGCGTCGTTGCTCCGATCCAGTGGCAATTGCACAGATGTTTCGGATCCACAAATCCATGCCAACGGAAAGCCCGAACGCTGAACGCGTTGTCCAGGAAAGAACTCACCTCATGACATACTACATGCTCTCATCTACCAGGGCCCAAAGTGAAGGAGAGCTCCGGCATCCAGGCTCCACCATCAGAGCTCAGCTACGTCTTGGCGAAATGGTTAGCACAAGAAGCAATCAGGTTAGGAGCCCCCAAGCACCGATAGTAGTCACTGCGTCTGTCTGAGCAATGCATTACACCGAAGAGTGACACGAGTTCACCAGTTTCGGTTTCAGTTTCGACCACTAACGAGTAACGACACCCTGACGGCAGACGGCTCAAGCACTTCGGCCTTCCTGCACTTGCGTTCCTTCAGTAACAAACTTGATCATTGCTGCTCTCAGTAGTGGATCACTGGGGTCATCAGTGGATAACCGGGCCAACAAGCGCGTTCGAATACGGGAGAGTTCAGTCAGACTCCAGAGTAAGTCTGACGGCGTGGCCCAATTCAAGCAATCCTATTGTTCTCAGTCGTCTTCTTTTTTCTGAACGAACGGAGGAGGGCCTTCAGTTCAGTCCTTCACTCTTCTTCAGCCTTTCTTCACCACTTTGATGTCTTCTTGATGACGATACGCCGGCCTGCTGCTGAGCACTGACTGCAACGAACTGCGCACTTTTGCTCCGCCTCGGCAGGCGCTTTCGAATGGGTTCCACCCCAAGACATGCAATTAAGGCCTGGTCTTAGTTACCGGTCAAAATTTTTACACATCAATTATATTAATATTTGAATATATGCATGGTGTATTAAATATATTTAAAATAAATCGCATTACACAAACGACTGTAAATCGCGAGACGAATCTAATTAGACCGTGATTAGATAATAAATTGCTACAGTAAATATATGTTATGACGGATTAATTAGATTCGTCTCACGATTTACGGACAGAATCTGCAATTAGTTTATTATATTTAATACTTCAAATATAAAAAAGTTATATTTTAAAAACTTTATACGGGGATCTAAACGTCAAGGTGGCTGCGGCTTTCGCGTGGCAGTCGAAAGCGCACATTCATGGTGGCTGCTGCCGCTGCCGCTGCAACCAGCTGATCGGTGATCAGTTACGCTATGAATACACCGCACATGCACGGGTCTTGTTTTCAGCAGCATCAGTCAAAAGTCTCGTCGCGGCCGGAAACGCACACCGCCAACGACGACGCAGTCGACAGACAGCTCCATGAAAACCCTATCCAGTGAATCGGAGGAGCATCATGGCATTCCAGAGGTGTAGAAGAGTGAAGGAGTAGGAGCATCGAAGCGATTTCTTTTACCGATGCAAGCTGCAAAGATCAACCGGAAAATTTCAGGGAAAGAAAAAAAGATGCTTTGCCGTCGCCGTCACGCCCAGAAAAGCATGGCACGCAGGTGCCGGAGCTCGGCTTCATCGGACTCGGAGCATGTGTGTGTTTGGTATAGTTTCAGCTTCACCTAAAATACTTCTGAAGCTGAAGTTGCTTCTCTGGTGAAGCTGAAGCTGTCGAACCTACAGTTTTCCAGCTCCTCCCCGCAGTGCATTCTGTTACCAGCTTCATCCGTTGCTTCATTGATAAAGCTAATGCAATTTTTTTCTTTAGCATAGCTTCATGTGAAGTTTCTTTTAAAGCTCCTCAAAAAGCTATACCAAACAAAACCTATATATACATATCCTCCTCGCTTCCCTGTCCTCCTACACGCAGCCGTCTCGTACAGAGAACTTGCCGTAGGAGTAGCAGCCGCTAATGCCTAGTCAAATACGCATGCATGTTCATGCTCGTCCAGCCATCGATTTGATTCCTTGAAGAGCAAGTGGCTTGGACGTCTGAAGCCAGCCACTCTTTTTTCAGAGTTGATGATGAAAGTCCTCCAAGGGCATGATGATATAACTCGAGCCTTGTCCATATCCAACTGAATGAGAAACAATGAATTTCCTGGCAGAAAAAATGCATGAATGCGGCATCAGTGCCACTCAATGCTGGGTAGATGTTCGCAGTGCATGCAAGGGTTCCTGTCAAGGCCATTACTGACTACCTCAGTACCTCTTACCTGTCAGCATCCGAGACTCGTCGTCTGACCTCTGAACCGAGCTCACTGTTTCGCGCTGCTAGTAGCTCTTCAAGGAGTTCAGAGACCGGCGTACATGCGGGACGTGCCACGCCGCAGCTTCAGTCTGGATTCAGCCTTAACATAAACCGATGAGAGGAAAGTTTGCAATGATATCCAAGCCAGAACGTCCAGATCCCACAGCCAAAAGAGGATAGAGCAGCAAGTCCAGGCACTAGTATAGGGCATCAATCAAACGGTCGCTTAACATGTCAAGTGCATGACTCCTCCAAGCCCTGGAAGAAAAAGGATCGGAATGCTGAAAACTGCCGTGGCGGCGTATCCAGAGGCTTGATTGCGCCAGCATCGACAGATCGGAAAAACGGTATGGAGCACTCCTAAAAGCATTTCCGTAACGGTGTAGGAGCACTGCCCGAACAGGTGGCGGTTTTATGAGCCCCGGCGGTGAACAGGCGCCGTGTGCATGCACCCCTAATCAAAGTTGTTCGTTAATACCGGCGCATGCGTATACCTGAATCCCTCCCTGGACTGTCATCTTCTCAGATCTTTTCATTTACGATCCCGGATTGTTCATGGAGCAGCGCCATGCCGCGCGCTCAGCACGGTTCGCGCCACGCATGTCGTGCGCGCACCGGCGCCGCAACAGTATAGCGTGACAGCAGAGCGCCGTAGGCAGGCAGCCGCGCGCCCCCGCTCGCGCCGATAGAGCGGCGCGTCATCACCTGCCCCTGCCGTGCCCTCACCACGCGCGCGCCCCACCACGCCCGTGCCCGAGTACACCGTCCGTTGGTTGGGCGCGCGGGTGCTCGGCTCGGCACGGCACGCGGCGCGTCGCGGTGGGGTGGCGGGCGGCCGTGTGTCCGTCGCCCCGTACCACCTCCTTGCCCGCCGCTCGGGCGCGCGCGGCATTTACTCCCCGCCTCGCCGTGCCAGCCGAGCCCCAGCGGCCCCCGTCTCGTGAGCGAACCCAAGCACCGAACGAACGAGCCTGCCTGCCTGCCTCGCTCTCGCACCGGACGTCGCACCAGAAAAGTCCCGCTCCAGCCCCACCCCACCCGCGCCGCCGCCGCCGCGCCTCATTTACTCCGAGCTCTCCCGTCCCTGCCCCCGTCCGGCGAGCGCGCGCGGGGGCACGCTGGCCATTTCCCCGCGCCGCGCGCCCGGAGGAGGACCCACCCACTACGGCGCCCCGGCCGCGCGCCGATTGAATGGCCGGCCGAGGCCAGCCCGGCCACCGCCCGTGAGAAGTCCCCGTCACGTTCGCCCTCCTCCCTCCTTTCTGGCCTCCCGGACAGCCGGACTCCCCTCGTCCCTGCTGCCGCCGTGCCGCCCGCTTTTTTCCCACGGCATTTTCGCGCCTCCTCCGCTCCCTACAGCACGGCTGACAGCGAACCCCGTCCTCTTCTTTTTCTTCTTCCTTCTCATCCCCGCCCGTCTCCGTCTCTCTCGAAGCATAAAAATTGCATCGGTCGCTGTTGTACTCGGCGTCCATCCAATCGGGACAGCCCATGTCGCCGTGCAGGCGGTCCCCTTCCCCTCGACCTCGAGACCAATCGTCTCGTCTCGTGTGCTGGCTGGCCATCGCCGGATCCGTGTGGCATGGCACTATGGCAGTGCGAACTGCGTAGGTAAATAGCCGGCCGATTTGACTCTCGCGCTCGCCTCCGTGTGCGGGTCAGCCCCACTTGGTTTCCGTGCCCGCTCCCCCCGCCTGGCCGGCTGGCCCCCCGGAACGGAAACGCTCCCGAAAAACACAGCCTTTTCCGCCGCGGTCTCGCGCTGGGTTTACGCGACGGCAGAGGGGGTCCGCGGCTCCCTCTCTTCCGCGGACCGCGGTGCGGTGCACCACGGCGGCGTCTCGTCTCTTTTATCTGCCCCCGCGCGGCGCTGGCTGGCCGGCTGGCTCGTAGACTCGCTCCACGTCCTCGCTTTATCTAGCTCCGTCTCCCTCGCAGCCATAGCCGGCCAGACTCTCGAGTCCTCTCCTCTCCCTCCCGTTCCTCTTCCGCCCGTTCCCACTCCCTCGTCCGCTACCTCTCCTCTTCGTCCCAGCTCGATTCTCCTCGGCCGGCCTGAGGGTTTCGGATTTAGCGTAGGGCCGGGGTCGCCATCGCCGCCGTTGCGACGGCGGCGGCGGAGTTTGCGTCGAGTTCTTCGTTCGTTCGGGGGCGACGCTCGCCTATTTCGGCGGGTAGTCGCGTCTCGGCGTTCCCGTTCCCTTTGCGCCCAACTGGGGTTCCTTTCTTTCCATGTCCGTCGCCTCCCCATGATTCCCTTCCATATCTGCTCCCGCCAGGCCGTCCCCGGCAGCGTGGCCGCGCTCCGGCTATTTTAATGCATGCCGTCTCGCCCTCTTCCCCCATAAAACCTTAAAAATTCCCTGGGATCTGAGGAGATCCGCCGGGGGGGTTGGTAGGATCGCGGGCGGCAGGGATTGTAGCCAGGAGTGGGAGGGGGAAGTGCCAGTCTTTTCTTTTCCTGCTAGTAGTGTTTCCAGTCCACCGCGCGCTCTTGATGAGCTTCGGTGGCATGTTCGATGGCGCCGCCGGCTCCGGCGTCTTCTCCTACGACGCTGGCGGAGGAGGAGGAGGCGGCGGCGGCGGCGCGGGCATGCACAACCACGGCCGCCTCATCCCCGCGCCGCCCCTCCCGAAGCCCGGCGGATTCGGCGCCCCCGGCCTCTCCCTCGGCCTGGTAGACTAGAACACCACTACTCCATGCGCCGCGGGTTTTCTGGTTCTTTCGTGTGCTCTCATGCCTGACTCTTTTGCTTTGTTGTTGTTGTAGCAAACGAACATGGACGGCGGGCAGCTGGGCGACATGAGCCGTATGGGCCTGATGGGCGGCAGCGGCAGCGGGAGCGCCGGCGAAGGCGACTCGCTGGGCCGCGGCCGGGAGGACGAGAACGACAGCCGCTCAGGCAGCGACAACGTGGATGGTGCCTCCGGCGACGAGCTCGACCCGGACAACAGCAACCCGCGCAAGAAGAAGAAGCGATACCACCGCCACACCCCGCAGCAAATCCAAGAGCTCGAAGCGTATGTCGATCGTGCCGCCTTAACATCTCAAACCAAGAGCGACATCGAAGAGTTTTTTGTTTGCCTGGGCCTGACCTAATAAGCGTATGTATGCGCATACAGTGTGTTCAAGGAGTGCCCCCACCCCGACGAGAAGCAAAGGATGGAGCTCAGCAAGCGGCTCAACCTGGAGAGCCGCCAGGTCAAGTTCTGGTTCCAGAACCGCCGCACGCAGATGAAGGTTCGGCGCACGCACGCACAGTTGATCCGTGGACACGGCATGTGTGTGTGTCTATATATCGAGCTACTGCGTATCTGATGAAAATTTTGTGCCTTGCATCGCCGTGGCGAGCAGACGCAGATCGAGCGGCACGAGAACGCGCTGCTGCGGCAGGAGAACGACAAGCTGCGGGCGGAGAACATGACGATCCGGGAGGCGATGCGCAACCCCATCTGCGCCAACTGCGGCGGCGCGGCCGTGCTCGGGGAGGTGTCGCTGGAGGAGCAGCACCTGCGCATCAAGAACGCGCGCCTCAAGGATGAGCTCGACCGCGTCTGCGCGCTCGCCGGCAAGTTCCTGGGCCGCCCGATCTCCTCCGGCAGCCCGATGCCGTCCCTGCCGGGGTGCTCCGGCCTCGAGCTCGCCGTCGGCAGCAACGGCTTCGGCCTCGGCCCGCTGGGCGCGTCGGCGCTGCAGCCCCTCCCCGACCTGATGGGCGGCGGCCTGCCGGGCTCCGTGGGGTCGGCGGCCATGCGCCTGCCCGCGGGCATTGGCGCCCTCGACGGCTCCATGCACGGCGCGGCCGACGGCGTGGACCGCACCGTCCTCCTCGAGCTCGGGCTCGCCGCGATGGAGGAGCTCATGAAAGTGGCGCAGATGGACGAGCCGCTATGGTTCCCATGCCCCGACGGCGGCGGCGGCCTCGAGACACTCAACTTCGACGAGTACCGCCGCGCGTTCGCCAGGGTGTTCGGGCCGAGCCCCGCCGGGTACGTCGCCGAGGCGACCCGCGAGGCCGGCGTCGCCATCACCAGCAGCGTGGACCTCGTCGACAGCCTCATGGACGCGGTACGTATGGGCACCCGCCCCACCCGGAACCATGCCTCGGCCGTGTTATTCGCGTAGTACGTGTCTCACGAGGTGACGCGACGACAACGTACGTGCGTGCGTGTTTCGTGTGCAGGCCCGGTGGTCGGAGATGTTCCCGTGCATCGTGGCGAGGGCGAGCACGACGGACATCATCTCGAGCGGCATGGGCGGCACGCGCAGCGGGTCAATCCAGCTGGTGAGTCCTGTTCTTCCCCCACGCCCCCTTCTTATTGCGTCACGCGATGCTGGGCATTGCCATCCTCTTGCACGCACACGCCGGCCCATGTCGTGCGTAGATGACGTTGACGAAGCGCCGTTCTGTGGAATGCATGCAGATGCGCGCGGAGCTGCAGGTGCTGTCGCCGCTGGTGCCGATCCGGGAGGTGGTGTTCCTGCGGTTCTGCAAGCAGCACGCGGAGGGGCTGTGGGCCGTGGTCGACGTCTCGGTGGACGCCGTCCTCCGCCCCGACGGCGGCAACCCCCACGCCCACCACCAGCACCACGCGCAGAACGGCGGCGCCGCCGGGTACTTGGGCTGCCGCCTCCTCCCCACCGGCTGCATCGTGCAGGACATGAACAACGGCTACTCCAAGGTACGTCGTCCTCGCCCGGCCGGCCGCTCGTTACCGGTGGCCGGCGCGGCGGCGCTCCACCGCCGTCCGGTCCGGTCCGGTCCGGCCGCCTTAAATCCGCACGGCGCAGCGGCATGTGGCGGCTACAGTACGCGAGTAACGCGCGCATTTAGGGCGCGGCGCGCGGCCCAGTATTTTATGCTCTGCCCCGACGCGTGCGCGTACGTGGGGTGGGCGGGCGGGCGCGGCGAGTGAATCCAAGGCCGGCCGCGCGGCGCCCGCCACTGCTGGCGCACGCACACCAACCGGTGCGCGCAGCGCAGGTCAATGCTCCCGTCGCCGGGACGGGCGGCGGGCGCCGAGACGTGTGCGTGCGTCATGAGATCAGTCGGTTCCCGTGCCGTTTCTGCGGTGGCCGGCCGTCTGACGCGCTGGCGCGGCGAGCTTGACCTGCAGCATGGGTATCGGCCTGGGCATCACGTGATTTTCTTACCCGATTTCGAAGCATTTTCGATGCTTCTGCTACCGTATCCATCGCCGTACGTGCGGCGAAATGCTCGCGCCGGGCGCTAGGTCGCCGGCCGCGCGCCTAGCTAGATGTTTGATCGTATCCACTCATGATGTTTGATCGTCACTGGCGAGTGGCGAGCTTGTGCTTGCACGAATGCGACCTGCGATTACAAAAATCCAAGCCTCTCGTGACCCAAGAGCCAATCCTTGGTCCTTGACTCCTTGGCTGTAGATCTTGTTTGTTTCCTGTGCGTTAACAGATCTTTTCCTGCAGTGCCGCTGCTGCTGAGGTACTACTGGTACTGGTACGCAGCCTTCGCTAGTTTTTTTTTTTTTGCGATGGTCAACTGGATTTCTTCAGAACCCTGAATCCCTGACGCCCACGCTCTCGTGTCCCATGACGACGACGATGAGCACGCAGCTGCTGCATACCGTTGTGCCGCATCGCTTGTCCGCTTGCGCGATGGCGTATTGCGCCCGGTCGATCTCGTCGCGGCTATTTTCTGCGCGTCCTTTACCTCGCGTTCGATCGCGGCCACCGGAACGGCGCCCCCGTCTCACCTGCCCACCGCCATTTACTGCCCTGTCGCGGCGGCAAGTGTGGCCGTGGGTGGCCAGCGGGGAAGGAAAGGGAGCGGCGGCCGTACGTATGTGACGGCACGCATTGTGGGGAGCTGCCCCCGGCCCCGACGCCCCCCGTGCTAACGTAACGCTGCCTTCGTGCTGTGCCGCCAGGTCACGTGGGTGGTTCACGCGGAGTACGACGAGGCGGCGGTGCACCAGCTCTACCGGCCGCTGCTCCGCTCCGGGCAGGCCCTCGGCGCGCGCCGCTGGCTCGCGTCGCTCCAGCGCCAGTGCCAGTACCTCGCCATCCTCTGCTCCAACTCCCTCCCCGCCCGCGACCACGCCGGTGAGCAGCTCACTACTGATCATTATTCCTTCGTCATTGGTTATTTGGTCCGTCGTCCATGGTGAGGTTGACAGCGGTGAATGAACGCGTGGATGGGGCAGCGATAACGCCGGTGGGGCGGAGGAGCATGCTGAAGCTGGCGCAGCGGATGACGGACAACTTCTGCGCGGGCGTGTGCGCGTCGGCGGCGCAGAAGTGGCGGCGCCTCGACGAGTGGCGCGGCGGCGGCGGCGAAGGCAGAGGGGCCGCCGGGAACTGCGGCGGCGCCGCGGGCGAGGGGGAGGAGAAGGTGCGCATGATGGCGCGGCAGAGCGTGGGCGCGCCCGGGGAGCCCCCCGGCGTGGTGCTGAGCGCCACTACGTCCGTGCGGCTGCCGGCCACGCCCCCGCAGCGCGTGTTCGACTACCTCCGCGACGAGCAACGCCGCGGGGAGTGGGACATCCTCGCCAACAGCGAGGCCATGCAGGAGATGGACCACATCGCCAAGGGCCAGCACCACGGCAACGCCGTCTCCCTGCTCCGCCCAAACGTGAGTTACTACTACTTCTCTCCCACTTCACCCACCCATTCCTGCTTTTCACTACCATGCTCTTACCACTGTTTTTACCATTGTGATTAGTGAGCAATCTTTTAGATTTTCAGTGCCATTTATCTGCTGCAATGCAATACGAGTAGCTTCCAAGCACCTAGTACAGTGCCATGGCGCTGGATCTGTGGGTATACGCATGCATTGCATGGGGTGAGGGGCATAGCGACATAAAGAAGAGGACAGGCCGGAAAAGGTTAAAAACTGGCAGATTACCAGAAACTGGGGCAGGGTTGACATTTGCGAGAGCAAGCCCAAGCTCCTAGCCGCAAGCTTTTCTGCGGGCTTGGAAGCATGCATAGCTGCCCTGCCCTTGTCCTTCCTTGCTCACGAAAGCCTGTCGAGTGTCTGCGCACCTTTTTATCCTCCCTCTGTGAACTTATTTCTGGATTTCCTCCATCTCCTTTCTCTTTTGAGGCGCGTCTCGTATCCTGATTGATGGAATCTCAGATTGCCGATCTGTGTACTACTCTGTGGTTCTTTCAGGACAGTTACTCTTACCCCAAAGTGGTTTGTCCCTTCGGAAACTGGCTCCTTACAAATTTTATTTACCAAAATTGGTGTCAGTTTTAAACTTTTACCGATGTTGCAGTAGAGGTAAAATTCTAACCATATGTCCGTGTTGCAATTTATGTTCCAAGTCTACACTTCTATCAGTTCATCGTAGAATTTTGTTTGCACAATTTCATTGGAGTTAAGAAATTGACTGATGCTCTTGTTCATTTCGTTCTCTTTTAGATTTGATGCATTTCACAATATCTCCCTGTTACTAAATATACTACTGTGACGTTGCAGGCAACAAGCGGCAACCAGAACAACATGCTGATCTTGCAGGAGACTTGCACCGACTCCTCCGGCTCGCTGGTGGTGTACGCGCCGGTGGACGTGCAGTCCATGCACGTGGTCATGAACGGCGGCGACTCCGCGTACGTCTCCCTCCTCCCCTCCGGCTTCGCCATCCTCCCGGACGGCCACGGCCCGCCGTCGAACGCCGCCGCCCAGGGCTCGCCGAGCGGCCAACAACCCGCCACCTCCGGCGGCGGCGGCAGCGCTGGGTCCCTGGTCACCGTGGCGTTCCAGATCCTGGTGAATAACCTGCCCACCGCGAAGCTCACCGTGGAGTCGGTGGAGACCGTCAGCAACCTGCTCTCCTGCACCATCCAGAAGATCAAGACCGCCCTCCAGGCCAGCATCGTCACGCCCTAGCGGGCATTTGACATGGATTCCAGCCACCGGCGGCTCGCGCAGAAGGCCGGAGCCGGATGCCATGTCAAATGCTTAGCTTGAGGCCATGCATGGTGGCAGGTGCTAGCAGCTAGAAATGGCTGTGATCTAGCTCGTCGCTACAGAATGGCAAGGAACTACCGGTGCTTGAGAGGCGGTGAAAGATGAAAGGAAAAATAAATTATACAGTGTGGAGTACAAGGATATTGCGTAGAGCAATATATGAGGTGAGTTACGCAGGGGTTAAGTCAAGAACGAACCGTGCGCTAGGGTTTAATCTCCTGAGCAGACATGTGTTTTACTGCTTGCTCAGGCTTGATGTATGCTCATGTGGTGGTTCGGGTATTGACTTAAGTCTCTGGCAAAGAAGAAGTTCAAAGACCCCAATATCTAGGGCTTCTCCTATATGTATCTAGCAGCTTATTTTAACCAATTTGTGAAGAGTTTCTTTTTTTTCTTATTCTAGTTCTCCAGTATGGGGAAGCATATAGAGAGATGAAGTGACACTGATGAGAGGTATATCGTATCCCCAGGATGGTGTTTATTCTGCATAATGTTAATTAATTCGTTTGAGTTGGTTGGTATACACGCTGTGTGGAAAGTTCATTCTCTTGCGGTGAAATTGTTTTTTTAAGTAGATCATTTTTTAGCACATGGTGGATATATATAGTATTAGAGAGTACAAATTACAATTTATTTTGGCTTCTTTATATACATAGTTTTTCTATGTATCTAGACATAGTGTGTATCTAAGTGCATAACAAAATATATAGGTAAAATAGACGTTTTAGTCCCTCAACTTTGATCCGAGGGTCAAGTTCATCGCTTAACTTTCAGATCGGCCAATATAGTTCCTCAACTTTTATTTTTGGATCAAACACATCATTATACGGATATTATTATAATCCATAATAACATGAGGTTTATAAAAAAAATTCTCTTCGCCCTTAGCTCCTTTCCATTCTAAATCATTTAGAAGCTGAACATCACAAGTGTTTAATTTGGAACATAGAATTTTATTTACCCATGCATCATATTGTATTGCGGATGTATGGAGTAAAATTAAAGCTACTTATTTTATAACTATGTACCACCATATATAATATTGCAGAAAGTTAAGCGAACACTGACAGACAAACAGTGGAAATCGAGGAGGGAAAAAAGAAATCAAGGGTAAAAGGGACTTTTTGCATTTATCTCATGTTATTATTGAGTATAATATCAGCATAAGGATGAGTTTGATCTTAAAATAAAAGTTGAGGGACTATATTGGCCTATATTGATCAATTTAAAAGTTGATAGACGAATTTGACCTTTGAAATAAAGTTAAGGACCAAAATACCTATTTTTTGCAAAATATATATATTAAAAAAGTAAAAACAAATTGTAATTTTGAACAGACGTAGCAGATACATCATAATCATAGATGTGTGCTGCACGCTCGCGCCATCTTGGATACTTTTCCGTTATGTCTTCCGTAGACGACAACGCCGAAAAATTGGGCACTCCTGATACATACTGCCACTACTTTGTCACTACGTTCCTTACTTCCAAAAGTTGTGGCTCTGCATCTGTTCATCTGTTGTATTTGCATGCATGTCCACATCCCCGTATTCATATCCGTGCATGGATGTTGATATGCCAGTGGATGACTTCACTATTTAACGATTATAGTAACATTTTTCTCATTTGTCATTTCACTTGACTGTAAATATTTAAAGAATGTTGTTAGTCAGGACTTGTTCGGTAAAAGCCAAAGTTATCTAAACGTAGGTTAGTTACGACTTATGAGGATAGTAAACCTTCTCTGCAGTAGGTCAGTTCGGTGACCTTTCTCTGTGTGTGGCAGCTTGGCAAGGCCCCACCCCAAGGATGCGCTCCTGCAACACCAGCAGAGGGTGGACTGGTCACTGGAGGGGCAGTATCGGTATCCTGTCAGCACGGGGTGCGCCGTGCGGGTCCCGCCCGCACCGGCCGGGGCCGGGCCGGGCAATGAAATCGGGGCAGGCAGCGCGCTCGCCTGCCCGGCTGCTCCTCCTCCTCGTCCTGCTCGCCTCGCAGCGATCACAGTGCCGAGAGGGCTCACAAGATTCATTGTCTTGCCGCGCCCGCCGCCGCCTTGCTCGCCGTCGCCGCAGCAGCGCTCGCACCCCCCACCTCAGTCAGATCCGCGCTGCTCCCCGGACTGCATGCGCCTCCACCGGCATCCCTGCCGTCCCCCTCCTTCGTCCCACGTGATCTCGGGATTGCAACTTTGCAAGGGCCGATCGCTCTCGTTGCAGATGCCCTTGCTGCAGCACGAGAACCCGCGCTCATCCCCGTCCCCGTACGAACCGGACAATCATGGCTCGATCGGTGGCGCACCCGAACCAGTGTCACTTTTCTGGTACCGCGTCTTGCTTAATCCGCAAACCTGCTGGACGGGCACAAAAATTCGGGAGCAGCCGCACGGGCACAAAAATTTCTCCACGCACGAACGCGTCCCGTCGTCCCGAGCGACGATCGTGCGGTGCCTGCCTGGTTCGCGGCTTATTAATTGCGTGAACTTTCTGTGAGTGAGAGAGAGGGAGACGTGCCGAGAGGCGATTAGGCGAGCGCGACCTGCCGCCGGCTCCCGGCCTCCCGGGTAGGGGAGCGTACGGCGGAGGAGATGTCGTTGGGGGCTTGGAAGCTGCGGCTTGACCTGATCGCCTCCGGGGGAGCCGCGGCACGGACGGCGGGCCGATCGCCCGAGTCGCCGTTGGCGGCGGCGCACGTACACTTGCCGCGCGGGCACGGGAAGTCCTCCACGACCCCCAAGTGCAGTACGCTGCGCTGTAGGGGAAGGGGAGGAGGTGCCTGACCTGACCGATCTGGAAACTTGTTCACATGGACATAGCAGAGGAAAGAACCCGACTGGTGCTCGTATCTCGATCGCAATGTGCAGCCGTGCTCGTGCACCGCCTTCCGTCTCTCTCTCTCTCAGGGATCACTGCTGATCGCGTAAAGTTTACCTGCGGGATTGCTGTAGCTGTCGCTGTACGCCGCAACAGCAAGTTCAACGCGACGCCAGTGCCGGGGCCCGGTGCCCCAGTGGCAGTTTGACGGCAGGCCGGCCAGCAGCAGTTTCGTCAAATCTTTCACATGCTGGAGTTGCCCCTCGCTGGGAACAAAAGTTTTCTTTTCCTTGATAAGGTGAGAACAAAAAGGTTGGCAGAGAAAACTGAAAAGGCAGGAAGCTAATAAGAGTAATAGCTTCTGGTGCAGTCAAGTGAAAAAGGGGAGAAAAAGGAGACGCTGACAGTTATACCGACCCGTCGCGGTCAAGGGACTGACTTGCCCGGCACAAGATCATGCCGGGCTGCTGCTGGCTGGCTGCTGCGTTCCACCTTCACGCAGGCGAGCTCAGAGACCATGTAGACACTTGAAGGGGAAACAGTTTGCGAGTTTGAGAGGGCGCTCCTGTTCGGCGTGTCATCATTGGCGTACCGGCGGTAAACGCAGCATCATGTAAGACGTCCACGTGCGTGTAGACAAATCCTAATATCCATACCAGACGTCGACGTGCTCGTCTGTAAGATGACACACTGAAGATCACGTGGTCTGTTCCCGACCAGTCTCATCTTTTCATCGCTTGTGATCCTTCTGGAAGAGCACCCTACGTTGCCATTGTAAGCTAGTACACCATTTTAGCATTTCGTAACCGGAGGTATCCATCCGTGTATTTCAGTTCCCGAGGACAAAGGGGCAAGAAAAAACATTCGAGTGAGAACTGTTCACAAACACTAGTTCCAGGCTTCCCTACACAAGTCCATCGCCACTGGATCCATGCACAGGAGCTTCGCGAGCTCCACTCCAGTGCGCGCCCACGGCAATGGACGCGCAGCCTGCCAGCTGCAGGTGTTCATCCACGAAGGCAAACATCAACAAGCCGGCGTGCACCGGGACCGCGCGCAGCATCAGCGGCAGCAAATGCAATTACAAATGTAGCCTTGACCAGTTGCAGCCCAACACGCTACTCGGACGCCTGGAATCCGATGGAGTACCACCGCACCAGACTGCTGGATCTGACGGCCGTGGGCACGAGGATTACTCACTCAGACACTCACTACCTGGGACCGGCCGGTTGGGAAAAGTCATGGACCTATAGACCACCAGCTTGTCGGAGTTCCATTTCTTCACAGACGAACAAGAAGATTCAGCACTAGTTACATCAGATTTGATTGGCGCCGGTAACACCAAAATCCTGCAGGACAGGTGCAATTGTTTTTAATTAGGCCATCAACACGCTAACTTCTGAAAGCAGAACCAGAAATCCTCTGACGTTCAACTCTTCCTTACCACTGGTCTGCCGTTTAAAAATTTCTGGAGCTCCCATGACGTTCCCGTCGTGGCCTCCTTGACTTCAGAACAAACAGTACGGAGGCATCCGTGTCAGCTTCCTGATCCATCCCGGATCAGAGCCTGCGCGTGATCACATATTCATTTTCATTTCACAGATAACAGCAACCAGGCGACCCAAGGTTGTTGAACCATAGCACTCAGCGGAGTAGAGATCCAGCGATGCACCTAATGCCATTGAATCACCTCAAATGATGGGTAGGCTTGTGCAACGCTAGCCGTGGATCAATCCAAGCCACCTAATTGCTGAGGCTCAACAGCGACGGCAGTTACTCTAAACCACACCAAACAAGCCTGCCTACAACGTCCATTAGCTCTTAATTGTGATGCCAACATACCTGTCACCCCAAAAGAATCCAGCTAGTATAGGAAACATATATGAACCTCCACCACAACTGATGGTTATTGTGCAGAACACATGGCACATCTCTTCCAGAAATGTGATTAGCTATGCGCGAGATACTCTAACAAGACACCGCATAATTGGTGCAGAAAAGTAAAGGTATGTTTGAACATTCCCACATAAGAGGTAATAATGGAACGAGGAAAACTGAAGGGCAAAGAGAGATCCAAAACTGAAAACAACGCTATGATGTAGATAGGGATGCAATTATTAATAGAATTAGATGGAGCGAAAGCAACCTTGATGTAATTCTTCAAAAAGAAAAGAGAGACAAAAGAAAAGGAAAGTGACCTTGATGTGTCATCTGGATCATGCACAACGTGGGCCGTTCTGTGCATTTCAATCTTCTGCAGTTTCGCATATTAAAACAAAGTTTGAGCCTGATAGATGAACAAGACAATATCCCTCAGCCACTGCTCCCAACAATAAATCAAACGAGAAATAGACCATTATGCGCTAGCATCTAAAAATAGTAGCAGGTAGACAAGTTTCCGGGCATAGCTTGAGAACAAACAAGCAGAACCAAGTTCCATCAAATGAGAAGGTCAAATGAGAAATGACAAGCACTATATTCTGGCAGACCATACAAAATTATTATTGCTATTTGCAGCAAGACCTGACAATGTCAAAGTGGCAAGTTAGTTGTCTAAATACAATTTGGTCCTATTATTATTCAACTATTATTGAATGAATCAGTAAAACATTCTTTGCAATCGAAGCATGCGATCCATGCTTAAAAAAAATCCAAAAATAAAGATTTTGGAAATCACAGCACCTTCAGGGCAGTTATCGGAGTAACAATTTTTGGAAATCATAGCATCTTGATGGCACATTATATTTTCCAGAAATCTGAGGCATGATAACTGTACATGACATCATGTACCAGCTACTGGCCCCCTAAGGTTTTGTTTTTGTAGCTGCAGTTCGGACCTTTAAAATGATAGTACTACAGAATAACACAAGCACCACTGGACACGTCCAATTGACTATGTGCACCAGCTCGGTGTACAGGGCAGAGGCCCAACAGTGACAACACAGACCACCCATGAGGCCATGACCTATCAGCATGACATCCGGATTCCCAGCCAACACTTGACCAGACCTGAATAAAACCAACTGCAGTGCTACAAGAACCTTCATCATGCTGTTCCAAACTGAAGACTAGTCATGTACAGTTTGTACTCAGGTTTCATTGTCGCCTTCTGCTGTCTATTGATTGTTCCTTCAGTCACGAAAAGCTCGGTTCATTGTATCAATGACAAGCTTTGCACTGACATTCAGATCAAAACATTTGATGGTTTTTTCTATTTTTCTTTAGTTTTAACAGGAAAGTGAAAGCATCCCAGCTGATAATCAAGGAACAGTAGATATACAGGATAGGACCAATGTCTGAAAGATCAGTAAAGCCGAGTAGGTTTGTATGTTTGGCATGCAGCCACAGAGTGTCTGAGTGCAATAGAAGCATTTCTTTAGCAGGTTTCAGTCAGCTACTTAGCAAGCATGATGATGGTGATCAGTCGATTTACTGTTGCATCGCAGATAATAGCAGCCTCCTTTTACTGAGTATAGAGTATAAATGAAGCAAAAGAACTGGCGCACATCATTTAGCTGATGAACTACTAGCAGCCAAGAGCTGAGCCTTTCTTATACTGAACCTCATAATCAGGTTAGACTTGCTCAGTAAACAGCTATTCCAATGGGCTTTGAACATACAAATCAACTGAGCGGTGATGCATAAATACTGCAAGTCAAATGCAACAACCTTCAGTGAAGTAAGTAGTTAAGTACAGACCAAGAACTGACCCAAATCCCAGCCCAATCTACAAACTCTGATTACATCAGAAAACTGGAATAGGGCCAAACATAAGGTTATTGGTCTGTATCGAAGCAAAAATGTACCCAACAGTTACCTCTAAAACTTTACATGTGTTCTTTTACGCTAATATTAGTATATTACTGATAGATTAAAATCAACATCTACAATTTTTTATGGTCCAATAATTGCACCTCCAAATATGTTATTCATGATATAGCGAGAGAGAGGGAGTGGCGGAGGGCGAGAGAGAGGGAGGGAGGGAGAGAGAAAAGAAACAATTGCAGGCAATAGTGTAATGTAAAACAATCATTCAATCAGTGCAAATGTAGCATGACAAAGTTTAGTTTTGAAATAAAAGATTGGCTTTAGCCCTTTACTTCAATGAATCAACAAGTACCTATACTATGCTTCCCTTTCCAATAGTTTATTCACTGTTCATTATGAGTGGATGCGGATAGGCACATCCCTATTGGTGTTATTACCCGCAACATTTTAATTGTTTGCATACATAGTGTAAGGAAGAATGAAGAAAAGAATCACATAGCCAATGTTAATTCCTAAACATACACCAGTTTTCATGGGGCCAAACAAAGATAGAGATCCACTCCATGTGCTAGGGTACTCACAGCACTTAACCAATTAAGCTTAGAAGCATAAGCTCTGAGTTCTGAAAGGTGTTCTTCTCCTGAAATCTGTCTTCACATGATGGAGTGAAAGGGGAGGAACCATCCAACCATTATAGCACATAAGGTCTTCACTTCCCCCCAGTTCTGTTGTCACTTTACTCAAGGTGCCATCAGTTTTCACCTTAGACTCTGCTCTTTTTGGAGGCTTCCAATCAGATCAACCCAAATCATGATACCGAGGTGATGTTACCAATACATGAAGTTAACCTTTCTCCAAATGGGGGCAGTGACTGTTCCCTTCCAAGTTGATGCCCAATGCCACCATATGTTTCTATTCCTCAATCAATGTAGAGTGATTCAACGCTCGAGTCCTCCCCACTATCAGCACCATCAGTATCAGCATGCTTTTTCTGGCCACCTCCATCCCTAAGAAACTCGTCCCTCAATTCAGCTCCACCACGGCGTCCACCACCAAGCTCATCCCATCCACGACCCATGCTGGTGAACATCCGGTCCAAATTCGCCTTCTGTGGGCTGATCATGAGCAGCTCCTCCAACTTCCTTCTTGCCTCGTGTATCTCATTTGGTTCAACAAGTTCCCCCTTGTAATATGCCTCCCTGAGGAACACTGTATGCAGCTTCCCCTGATTTCCCCTGGTGGATATGTAAAATATGCCCTGATACTTAAGCAAGAACTCCTTGATCTTCTTGGGCACACCGAGTGCCTCCCGGAACAGCGCAAGGCGCTCCAGTGTAGTGCGCTTCTCGACAGTGCGCGAGAGCAGCTCATGGACCGCAGCGACCGCTCGCTTCTCCATGCGGCGTTGAGCCTCAAGTGAGCGCAGGTCATGTCCCGAGACGTCCGCGTAGGGTGACGCGTAGGGGAGGCGCTGCCATTTCCAGACAGCAATCCGGAAGTACTTGCCGATCTTAAACCCTGGCGGGAAGCGGATGGGGAACGCAAAACGCGCATCCTCCTCGCCTGAGCCGGGTGCGCGGTGCTCGCGGTAGTGGCGCTCCCGGGCACGCTCGACCGCGGCGACGGTGAGGTCGGGCGGGTCTGCGGGGGAGGGCTGGAACTCGACGAAGCCGTCGGGGGTGAGGCGGAAGAGGGAGGGGTTGGACTGGATAACGGATTCGGCGAAATCATCGGGGAGGCCGAGGTCGCGGCGGAGGAGGTGGATGTGCTCGAGGCGGAGGCGGCGGTGCGGGGGCGCGAGGAGGAGGAGCTTGCGGAGGCGGATGACGGACGCGGAAGGGATGGCAGCGGCGACAGCCTCGGCCTCGGCACTTAGCGCCGCGGCGGCGCGCGGGGTGAGGCGGGCGTGGAGCATGCGGTGGACGGGGTGGAGGAAGAGGTGGAAGGCGTGCGCGTGGCGCAGGAGGAAGCGGCCGGCGTCGAGGGGCGCGAGGCGGAGCTGGCGGCGCGCGAGGGCGCCGAGGCGGGTGAAGGGGACGGACACGGCGCCGCTTCCGCCGCCGCGGGAGGCCGCGGTCGGGGCGGCGGCGTAGAGGAGGAGGGAGTGGAGGGCGTGGAAGCGGCGGACGCGCTTCTGGACCTCCATGATGCCGTCGAAGGCGTGGTCCCGGACGCGCTGCTGCTTCTGAGGGATGGAGGTGGACTTGGAGGAGTAGGTGGCCGCCCCCGCCCCCGCCCCCGCCCCCACAGAAGTGGCCGCACGCGGCGGCGGCGGCGGCCGGAGGGCCGCGATGCGGCGGAGCATGGAGACTTCGGACTTGGGAGGGGTTTTGCACGGGGGCTGAGTGGTGGGTGAGGGTGATAGGGGTTGAACTGTATTGGGTTGGGCCAGGCCTTCAGTGATGGTGTATAGTTTTGGGCCGTTTTCTGTGAGGTGATGCGATGTTTCTATTTTCTATCCATTTGTTGTTTGAGACGTTGGGAGTGAATATTCCAGGATTTAACGGCGTTTGCGCTTTCAGTAGTAGGCGACGTTCCCGTCAACAGCCTGACACCTGTGGTGACTTCGTCAATCTCGAGGATTTGCCAGCTCAGTCTTCGAAGATGTTCATAGAGGTAGAATTTGCGTTCGTGAGTTCATAGGGGTGAGTTTGCATGAGTGTCGTGCGCTGATGTGTTTGTTGCATGTCTTGCTGCGGCTAAGGAGAAGATTCCAGTATGGGTCGCGTACTAAAAGAGAATCATACAGCTCGCAAGCAATTAATCTTGTTTTTTAGAAACAATTAATCGTGCTCTTTGACACTGATGTGTAGAGCGTTCGATGTTTTGTGTAATTGAGCTCTCTTTGTCTGCAGATGGCCTTACATGGAGCCAAGAGGAGTGCCATGAACGCAGGCTGAGGCACAATACTGATAATACGCATCTGCAATCTACAAGGTAAAAGAGAACAAAGAATGCATTCTGATTCTGACACCCGACAAAATTCAGTCAGCACCATTTAGTAGAGAGCCTCATGATGCTTTCTCCACATATGGCGCCTCGGAAGCACTTGAGCTGCATGAGATAAACTCGTAAACATGCTGCAATGTTCATGTATCAAATCATTCAGTTTACTATTCAAGAAAAATCATTCGGTTAAAGTTGGCATCTCAGAAAAAGTACAGGCAAAGTAGTAAGTACAAGACAAAGAAAACAACAAAGATGATTACCATATGGATTGGAATGCATTCCCAAACCTGAAATTTTTTCAGGTAGCACCATTCCACACAATTCTGAAAACCAGACAAATTCAGTTTCACCCTCCACTATTTCAGTAGTAGTAGGCCTCATGGATTCAGAATTGCTTCCACCTAATGGCAATTCAGAGAAACTGATGGACCGCAAGGAATAAAGATGCGGTCGTGTCCATGTATCCGTTCAGCTGCCATGAGCGCTCCTTCCATTCAACCAACGCAGATGAACTCGTATTTCAGTAGTAGTAGGCCTCATGGATTCAGAATTGCTTCCACCTAATGGCAATTCAGAGAAATGAATTGTGCAGATGACAGTGGCGCCCATGAACGCATGGCCCATTATTGGTGCCAAGCCAAAATGCAGCAACAGCGAACAAGGCTCGTTCGGTACGACGGCAGCAGTAACGCCATCGCACAAGTGCAGCGACGGACGGGGACGGGCCCAGGACAGCTCCGCCGCGTGGAAATGATTGAGGCGTTGGGACGTCGTCAGAAGCACCAGCTTTCAACCAGGCAACGGTTTACAGAAGGTTTTGTTCTCCATAGCACGTCTAACGCTAAAAAAAATCTTACATGCATGAAGTACCAAATATTGATTTGTAAAATTTTCTGATGAGCCTAATTAATTTATGATTAGCTAGAGTAATGCTACAGTAATCATCCTCTAACATGCAATCAAACACCTTGTTAGATTCATCTCGCGAAGTAGCGCGGGCTGTGGAATTAGTTTTATAAACTAGTTTATTTAATACCTCTAATTAATGGTGAAAGTTAGCCAAAGTGCCTACCAAGCCGAATGTACTGGCGGTCTGCATACTGCCACTGCCATGTGGACGCGAGGTACACCACACGCTGCCACTGCCATGTGAGCACTGAGCAGCAAGGAGATTACCTGATTGGGCGCCGAGCTGATGTTTGCGTCCCAGCTGCTCAGCTCAGCCTAGGCGCGCGCCGACGAGGTGAAGAAAGAAAGCAAGAAAGTGAGGAATCACTGCTCGTACATTTAGCATTCGGGGTCGTACTCTAAATTTAAAATAAATATTTCATACTCTATACATATTTTCTCCGCATTCACCATAATCTATATCTCATACTCTATACCAAATACACTATATTTTATTCAAACAATTTCAACTACTGTTCGCTCCGGCGCTCAGCCAGCTGGCGGCACGGCGGGGCGGGCCCTCGTCCAACGGCCCCGGAGGAGGCCAACGCACCCGGCGGCCCTGCGCAGCGGCGCACGGCGCTCCCGCGGCACAGGCGGGTCGGAGCGACGGCATGGCGGCGTTCCGGCGAGTGCACTGGCGAACGCGCGGATGTAAAGCGAGCATGAGCATTGGGGAGTTATGGGGCTTCAGTTTTTGTACCTAGTTCGAGCGGAGGGAGGCCGAGGTGAGCCGGCAACGTGGAGGCGGAGCTCGGGCGGACGGTGGCAATGGTGGCCGCGAGATTCGCGATTCCCACCACGGGGAGGCTCGGCTGTGACAATGGCTTGGTCGTGAATGTATTGGTGGAGGTTGGGGTTCCGTGAGCGAGAGGAATCGGCCGGAGATGCTGTGTGCCCGGCGAATTTGGTCGGCGCGCGGGCTCTGCTCGGTTTTGTTTGTTTTGGCCAGAGGAAGAAGAAAGGGAATGGGAGAGAGGGAGAGTGAGGGCCGGCGCTGCTTCCATGGCGTCCTCCTCGCGCGCCGGTGCAGGGTGCTCGCGGGCGGCGGCGCCCCTGCCATCCGTGCTCGCGGGCGGCAGCTTGTGCGGTGAGGTGGCCGGTGGCCATGGGAACTGCGGCGGCGCCTGAAGCAGGCCTGTGAAGCCCTGCGCGAGGTGGTCCCGATTAACCTTCCCCCTCCTCGCTAGTGCCCGGCGGCCAATCGGGAAATCGAAGCCGGCGAGAAGAGGGAGTCGGCAACGGAATTGGAGAAAGGCGGAAGCAGTGGCGCGGCACGGGCAGCGGCACGCGGCAGCGCACACGGGCGTGCGGGGTCTTGTGGAGGAGGGGCGCGGCGGCGGGTGGTTGGGACGTGCGAGCTTCGCGCCACGCGTGCCGGATAGCGGGAGCCGCTACATCCGCTTAATTTGGAGGATTGGCAAGCGTCCGCTACCGTGGCGGAAGGGATAGCGTACGCCGGTGCAGGCGTTTTTCCGCTATCCGCTTCCTGCAGGGCGTGGTAGCGGACGCCGGTGCGAGCAGCCTAAAAGCCATGGAGCCATCGCTGTCGAGCACGCGAGGTGTGGTGGGCGACGTGAAATCTAGCTAGCAGACGGCAGACGCAAGCTCACCGGCAGTCCCACATGCCGATGCCGCTGGCGATCGAGCGGCGGCAGTGCGGACTGCGGAGGCATCAATGGCTGCAGAGCTGCAGGGATCTTATCGACGGCGTAACGAGCGGCCACCGACGGTTAGGCCGGTGCGACAGGGTCGCCGCAGCGCGCGTGGCCGCGTACCTGACCGTTCCAGGCGGCGCCGATGCGACGGCGCATCCTTCGCCGGGCGCGCAGCGCGGTGACCGTGCGTGCGCGGCTGCGTGCAAGCGATTCCAATCGCGTATAGGCGCACGGCGTCGCTCGGGCCGGGCCGGGACGGGACGAACGAGAACGACGGCCCCGCGAGGCAGGAGCCGGGACGCGACGCCGCGTCCAAATGGCGCACTGCATCGCCGTGAATGCAGCGCGGGGCGACGCCATGGACCAACGAGGCAACGACACAGGTTCCCCACGGAAAAAGCTGGATCTCCCACAGTTATATCGCGGTCGGCCGCCAACGCGAAGCTCGGCGCGGACTCAGATCCGTCGCGGTCAGTCCGGTGACAATGGCCATGGGGCAACAACTAGCCGCGTCAGGGAATACAAGTTCTTTTTTAATGGCATGTGCTCCGACTTCTCGCCGATAGCGAACGCGAGTTCGATACGGGCGGTTTACCCGGTCCCGTGCCGTACCGGACCACGGGAAGCGACGGAAGCAGACGGCGACGGCCGCGAGAAGGAGCAGGTCGGCCACGCGCCGCGCCACCACCTGGCCCAGCGACAGCGCGCCACCTCAACGCGCTCTCGGCGCTCGCGGGCACGTCATCGACGCCGGGGTGCCGTGCCGCGGGCGGGCTCCCCCCGTCCGTCCTGCCCCCGTCCTTCGCCTCTACCTCGGCATCCACACGCTTCGCGCCTCCTCGTCACGTCACGCGCATGTACTCCGCTCGGCGCGCGCGGCGAGAGTAATCGCTCGTCTCGGATCAGCTCGGATCCCTCCCTTCCTCCTCACGCTGAGCAGTTTACTCTTACTCCGGCAGCAGCAGCGGCCACCCCACCCGCTCCCCTCAAGTGAAACCCAACTGCTCCGCTCGGGCCGCGGACAACAACGTCTCACCGCCCGGTGGTCCCGGCCCTTCACGGGCCCCGCGCGCCAGCCTGACGGCGCCCCACCCACCGGGGGCCCCGACCGTCGCTGTCGCGGGGTGTCCCCACTCCCCAGCCGCGCCCGCACCATTTCATTTCCTCCTCCCCCCTCCCCTCCTCATCAGCTCTTCACCTCGCTTCCAAGCGACACCAAAAGCGGCAGCGGCAGCGGCAGCGAGCGGCAAGAACCACCACCACTTGAGCTTCCCCTTGGCTTCCACTCCACTGAACCAGACCGGAAAGGCGGAGGCGGGGCAGGCGAGAGGCCATGGCGAGCAACGGCGACGGGAAGGGCCGCGTAGCGGCGGCGGCCGGGGGAGGGTACGGCTACGGGTACGGCGGGTACGAGGGGCCCGAGGAGCGCAAGTGGTGGCCGTGGCTCGTGCCCACCGTCATCGTCGCCTGCATCGCGGTCTTCGTCGTCGAGATGTACGAGAACAACTGCCCTAAGCACGGGAGCCAGCTCGGGGACTGCGTCGCCGGCTTCCTGCGCCGCTTCTCCTTCCAGCCGCTCCGGGAGAACCCACTTCTCGGACCGTCCTCCTCCACGTACGTTGTCGATGCGCAAGCTTTTTTTTTACTTGTGCTGCAGCGCGTGCCGAAACAGGGCCTCAATTAGGGTGGTTTGGACTTATGGGTGCCCTCGAGGTGGAATTCGGTGAGGAGATTCGCGAATTCTGAGGGGATTATTTTGGTTTTGGGATGTTTGCGGTTTGACGGGGATAACAGAAGGGTGAGGTTTTACCATGTTCGTGGCTAATTGTTTATAAAAGGTTGCAATTTTGGGTGGTTTAAAGCTCGCACTCTGTAACAAGAGCCGGCAATTTTGTTCGTGCGAGGTCTAATTGGGAAGGAACGAGGTCTCTGGGCATTTCTGCTGGTGTTCGAAGCTTTTAGCCTCGTAGAATCAAGCCTGGAACTGTTGCTTCTAAACTTTAATCGCCTTTTCCTTGTGTTAAGTCCTTTTCACCTTTAAATGATTTGGAAGTCTTCGAGGCAGGGGAGTTTTTGATGTGACCTTGACAGTCCAGATCTCCACGGGGACTAGCTTGAACTGATCTAAAACTTTGCAATTTCGATTTGTTTGTCCAATCAACTTGATTGCTTCAGCTCCCCTGTAGTTCATTTTTACCCGATAGGCGGTGGGGGCCTATCTGTAGTTCCGTGCAGTGTACGCTCTGAAATGGCTTAGATGTTACTAATATCTACCCCGCAGTTCTTTAGTGCCAAAATCACAGAGGCTGTCAGCAATGATGTTCATGATGGGTACTGTTAAAGTTTCGACACTTCTGTCGGAATAAATAGGTGGTAAATGGGAGACAAGGTTATGTTGCAGGCGTAGGATCCCGTATTATAGTATTATTATCTTTCGTGTTCTACCTGGATGGAACCATCTGAACGGCTTTGACTTGTGTAAGTGTTTGTTTGTACCTCTGGTCTTTGCAGAGCAAGATAAGATAATAGCACGTTCTCGAATCTGGAGTTACCTGCTTGACCGATTTGCATGCCTCCTTGTTTTAATTGTAGCTTATAGTATGCCCTGGGATTGCTGCTCGGTGACCATATGTCACCGTGAATTTCGCTGGATTATACTGCCCCTGTAATATAGTGTAGGATACTAGGATTTATGAGATTATTGTAGTAACACTATATTTTTTTTGTTTCCCAGTTTGGAGAAAATGGGAGCCCTAGACTGGAACAAAATTGTTCATCAGCACCAAGGCTGGCGCCTTATTAGCTGCATCTGGCTCCATGCTGGCCTAATCCATTTGGTTGTGAACATGCTAAGTTTGCTGTTTATTGGAATCCGCCTTGAACAGCAATTTGGATTTGGTAAGCTTATGATAGTTCCGGATCACTGTAATTGTAACTTCTATGGTATGATTTCTAATATATTGACATTTTGTTTGAAGGATTTATTTTTTACAAAAAAATCTTTTCTTCATATGCCAATGTAGACTTAACTGCTCATTTTCAGTTAAATGTTCCATTTTTTGTTTTGCGGATATTTGTTATTCCTAACCATTTTATACTGACACTATTTTTTCTTGCCTGAAAGTTCGCATTGGTGCCATATACCTACTATCCGGTTTTGGTGGCAGCGTGCTGTCTGCACTCTTCCTACGGAACAACTACATCTCTGTTGGTGCATCTGGAGCTTTATTTGGCCTGCTTGGATCCATGCTCTCAGAGCTACTCATGAACTGGACTATTTATTCCAACAAGGTCAGTAAAAGAGGTGGATAAACTTACTCTTTGTTCTGTCAGCTGCTTGATAATTGTTTTACTCATCAGCTTAATTTCTCTCGCAGGCAGCAGCCATAATAACTCTCCTGTTTATTATTGCACTCAACTTGGCTATTGGGATACTACCTCACGCCGACAACTTTGCTCATATTGGTGGATTCGCTACTGGCTTCCTCTTGGGCTTTGTTCTGTTGGCTAGGCCTCAATTTGGTTGGATGGAACGCCATGAGTTACCACAGACTAGCCAACCTCCTAAGTACAAAGCATACCAATACGTGCTGTGGGTTGTGGCACTAGTCTTGCTATTGGTCGGGTAAGTGAATCATCAGAATGCGGTTCAGTATAATGTTGTTCCCTTTTTTTTATTTGTCAAAAAAAATCGAAAATGTTGATGCAAAATATGTGTGATTCTGTACAAATGCTGAACACATTTTATACGAGATACTAAGCTATTACTTACGTTTATGAAAATTTGGAATGAAACTGATGTCAAAAGAGAATTGTGGTGCAGGTTTGTGATTTCACTGGTGATGCTTTTCAAGGGGAAGAATGGGAACGATGGCTGTCACTGGTGCCACTACCTGAACTGCGTGCCAACATCGAAGTGGAAGTGCAACACCTAGGCGCCTCAGTTTTCCACTTACACTTCCGACGAAATATGTAGTGTCAGATTCAGAAGACCATTTTTTATGCTGTTGTCTGTAGATATGAACAAGTTCTTTGTTCTTTATTGGATTGGATTTTCCTGGTTTCTGTAAACTACTTTGTTGAGCACCGCGTGTTTATAACTCGAGGAGTCGAGGTTGGTACATTTTCAAAATTATTGTTTAGCACGGCTGATTGTCTGCAGTTCTGCAGTTCTGCTGTCTTTAAATAGAAGTCTGCTACATTCAACTGTAATTAACAAATACAAAATACTTTTGTAAACAGCGATCATACTAAGCCGTCCTAGCTCAGTGGTAGAGCGCGTGGCTTTTAACCACGTGGTCGTGGGTTCGATCCCCACGGACGGCGTTTATTCTTTTTTAGTTTACATTTTTTTTGCAGACTTTTTTTACTCAGCTTGAAGACTTGGTTATTCACCTGACGAATATTGTTTAAGGAAATTTGATTCGGAACGACCGTTTAACGAAATTTGTTAGTTCGCTATGTAATTTCAATTCTACTAGGTATGTGCCCGTGCGTTGCTACAAGCAGTAACGAAAAGTTTCATAGCAATACACAAATTATGGAAAACATGGTATTATTTAATGGTCATACTTGATGCATATAGGATACACCAGCATGTGATGATCATCACATACAGGGTGCAATGTGATAGCATTTTATTTAAAAATACAACAAATGAAATAAGCTGTCTGTGATAAATTCTCCACACTGAACTATTACAGGATAATAATGCTCCTAGATAAGAGCCAAACACTTACACTCAATGCAGGAATATGTATAGCTCAGTTGAACATATAGCCAACTCCATATTTTCAAAGCCCATGCATTGCAACGGGAGGCGAAAAATTTTCAAAACAATAAGAGGGAAGTGAAACAAATATGGTATTTACGATATATTTTTCCAGTTATATTCATACCATAAAATAAGTCATATTTAATATCAAAGTCTAAATCCAAAACACAGACCGAAAATGTCATATATTGATGTTCAACGCTCCATTCGCATATCCCACCACCAAATCCATCTCCAATGGTGTCTTCGTCGTGCATGCCTCCTCTTCATCCTTGACCTACACCACCTCCCTCCTATCACCTGTCAAATATACATTAATTTTGATATTGGCATGTCAAGCTCATTTTATGAAATCTCTTCCTGTCACCAATTTGGAGGCTAGGAATCAACAAAATATAACCTTAAATTGTTCCAAATATGACAGCTATTGACTTCATTCTGAACACTGTCAAGACAACACCTACAAGCTAATCAGAAGTTTCATGTTCTCACAAGACAAATAACACCCCCATGTTGGTAATTCCAGCCAATTGCCAGAGAAAAAATAGAACCACATGCTCCATCGATATTTGATTACTTCACTAACCATATTCTTCCTTTATCTTTTTCATATGCCCCTGAGTTAAGTAGAACGTCTTATCGTGAGTGGGGTGAATGGTCAATGATCATTAACCAGATTATTGGCCATGGAGGATAAATATCAGCTTCACAGGATTGAAAAGGATGTGCCAAAATTCAAAGTCATGCTTTCTAAGATAATTTTGTAATTAGCCAAAATGACCTAATGGTTGACCCAAAACTCAGCCATGTGCTCTGTTCAAGTGAAAAAGCAAGAGGTAGATCCAGCAAACAGTAGAGCATCCAGGAGTGGCAAGAGCACAACCTGCTACAAGCAGCGCAACCGGTACATCGCTAGCCTGCTATCCACCCTTGCCAATGTTGTATGGCTCCACCCTTGCCGACCTCTTCCTCCCAAGCATTTCACCAAATAGTTGTAGTGCATGCAAGCTGCGCCATTTATTTAACATAAGAAACTATATAAAAATTAATCAAGCAGTACTACTACTACTATCAGGAAGGAAGGCCATTGTAACTTTAAGAGCAGCTCACTGATCCGCTATAGTAACTGCATACTAACCAGAAACAGAAGTAAACTTGCAAACAAAAGAATAGTACAAGGGAACGCACTTGTAATAAACCTTGCATCAGACAAGCGACGAGCAACAGCTTGCCGCGCAGCCAGTGGCCGGGCGCCCAAGCGCTGCTCAATCACCTATATATAATGTGAAGAAGCCGGTAAGATCCGTTGCAAATTAAATGATGCCACAGCTCAATTCAGAATTCAGGCAAGTCTGTAGCAAATGAATGTTTGGGGCTTGTTGGGCATGACTGAATGTCTAAAGTCTAAAGATATTGCCACGTGGAACAAATGAGGAGGGAGGCAACATGCAGGGGCAGTTTATGAACAGTTGAAAGCAGTGAAATTGTGTAATTAAGAAGATAATGTGAGGTTTCATTCTAATATTACTTCATGGCTATACTTAAAAAAAAGCTATATGATGCAAATATATATGAAATTGATTGACGAACCAATTACATTATTCTCTGCAAAACTCAACTACAATTAGCAGCTAACACATAGGGCTCAAAACCCACAACTACGACTGTATTTTCACACAGACAAAAAATCAAGATGTGAGAAATTTGATATGCCCAAGGACATTTGCTGGATCATCTATAATGACAGGATCTGACCATCCCATTTTCATGAAACTTGCAATTCTCCTTAATACCTTAGTCTGCCTATTTGTAAAACTATTGACAATAGGTGCATATCATAAACATGAACTGTTACGCTATTTACGTTTTGAATGGAATGCAAGTTTAAAGCCTGAGCAGTGTTTGTGCCTAGACTGGTTGATTATAATGTATTTAGTTATGAATAGCTTCATCTACCTTATCACTGATGCAGCCATAGCTTTATCCTAATAAAGAAAGCATATGGTGTAGTCCATTCTGATGGCAACTGAATTCAAGAAAGAACAGCCAATTTTACAAACCAAAAGTAAAAGGGAATAGGATATAGTTCGTTTACTATCTCCGACTATCAAGAAGTGCTAAAATTATAAGTGCTACCGAAAGTGCCATACCAGCCATCTAGGATTTATACCAAACGTTATAGGTTAATTAGCACTTCTAACAATGCTGATTATAACATGGCAGGAGAAAAATATAGGATGATAGCGTACAGATCAAAGTCAATCGATTCTAAAAAGAAATATGCTTGAGAGGAAATAGGCCAATCTCATAAGCTCCAATATAAACCAAATCCTAAGGCTACTTAAGGAAGGAGCACCCGAAATTATTTCATGCTTCAATGGCAGATATGAAGAGTAAACAAATCAATCAAAGGTTTCAGCATAAGGGACCATACATATGCCAGGAGGCCATGACAGCTCCCATGTCCAGATGTGACCTCCTTGGATCGAAACCATTGAGTGTGTCCTCTCCAGCAGGTACCGATTTAGCAAAAGAATAAGCAACCCAAAAGCTAACAAGTCCTGCAGTTAAAACAACACGTAACCATAGGCTGAGGAATTTTTGTCAGGGACAATCAGACAAAGCTCGCAATTAAACCGGAATTCAAGTGTGTGTAGACGATCTGCACGCCCACGATGGCGTTGACGGGCCCTAGGCTTAGGCTCTACTCTCCGACAGGTGCCCAGAACGATTCGTTGGTTCCACCCAAGTGAAGAGCTGCGCACAGCAAGGAACCACAAGCAACCGAGTGTCCGCATCAGAACATAGGCTCGCGATGAATAAACATGAACGACAGTTGGGGGGGTTCGAGCGGTTGTTGCCACAGATGGAGAGGGTGTTGCAGCTGCTGGTGATGATGGCAATGACGGAGGCTCCATCATCTCCACATGATGGGCCCGATCTCCTCATTCCCATCCATGCTAGGACTATGCCGGCGCGGAGCGACGTACGAGGGGATCTGTGAGGAAGGGAGGCACAGACTCGATTTTGGTCGCCGCCGCTGCATCATCTCCTCCTTTCGCGGCCGACCAGGCTTGGAACAGCACCCCTCAACGTCATCCAATCTGCGACACAGATTGAGGGAAAGAGAAAATCGCGAACAGAGAGAGGTGCGCCGGAAGGCTGGACGAGCCCGCGCGCGCCAGGGAAGATGGAAGATGGAGTGGGAGAGGTTTCGTGCAACAGCCAGTGCCCGTGCCCGAGGCGGAGATGGCGGCCGCCGCGGCGGGGCGCCGCGTGGGGGATCCGCAGCGGAGGGCGGCCGCGCGGCGGAGATGACGGGCCGCCGCGGCGCGGAGCGCACCGCGCGTGGGGCATCCGCGGCGGGGCGTCGCACGCAAGCGCGGAGAAGCGGGGGGGGGGGGGGGGGGGGGGGGGGGGGTGTTGGCGCCGCCGCGACGCCGGGGCGTTCCCCCTCCTCTCCTCCTCCTCCTCCTCCTCCGCGCAGATCCTCCGCCGCCACCAACCGCGGCCCCTGCTTCGCGCAGATCCTCCATCCCTCCTCCTACAGCTCGCCTTCACCCTCCTCCGGGGCGCGACGCGAGCCGCGGGCGGAACACCTACGCCGCGCGCACCCCCTCCCTCGCCGCGCCTCCGGGGCGTGATCCGCGGGCCCGCGCGCTCGGGACCCCACTCCTCCGCCGCATCCGGGGCGCGAGCCGCGGGCGGCCTGCGTCGCCCTCTTCCCGCGACACCCCGTTCGCCGCCAGTAGGTCGTGCCGCGAACAGACCGCCGCCAGCAGGTAGAGCGAGGCGAGGCTGGGCGGTCTGCGCACGGCGGGGAGCGCGGGGGCAACGGCGGCGGCACGGAGGGACGGGGACTGGACCTGCTGCCGCGGCGTAGCCTTCTCGCACGCCTGGAGGAGCCGGCGCGGGGCGAGGTCGCGAGCGCGCGGGACAACACGATGACGGCGGCGCGATTTGAGGCGGATGGCGTGCGAGGAAGGGCGGACGGGGGAGGAAAAAAAGGTAGGATGGGCGGACGGGCGGAAAAAACGGAAGACGGGCGGACGGGGGAACGACGGTATCGCACGAAACGAAAGACAACAAAAAACTCTTACTTACTGGCTTTTTACAGTAGAGATAGAGATTGAAGCTACAGACTCCAAAAACACAGAAACAGTAATTTGCTCACTTCCCAATTTGAAGAAATGAAAACCCCGCCAGCACGCCCAGTTTCAAAACCTTTTCTTTTTTTTTTTCGCGACTGTGCCTAAGCAAGTATTTTATTAAGAAAAAAATATTTATTTTATCTCTCAGGATGTTGCTTACAAATCTGAGGAACGGTATGTTGAGACACGCAGGTGTGATCCAGATGCTGGTGCTGATCTTGTCAAAATTTATGAAAGGTAAAGTATTTGGAGATTCCTATTGATACTTTATGATTAAGTCCATTTGGTTGCTGGTAACAACAAATATCTGGGAGCAGGACCAAATGCTCGAGCCTTTTCTAACCTGGGCTAGCTGCCATATTCAGTTCGTATGCATCAGCTGGGTCATAATGTTCCACCTGGGTCATAACTTTCTGACCTCGGCGCCGCGTTTGGACGGGACAAGACAAGCCGGCCGCGCGGGACGGAGGAGGTCGTGGAGTACGGGGAGCTTAAAGCTCGAGGGCACATCAAGGTTTCCTCCATTCGAGGGGAGACGACGAGGAGGCGCCATCCAGTATTAACGTGTTTGACTTAGGTTCGCTAAGCAATTCGGACGCAATTCCAAGATGGAAGAGGCAGGTGGAACGAAGGTTCATCGGTAGAGAGCATTTTTCAACAGCTGTTTTAAATCCTTGCGCGTTCTTCGGACTATCAGTTTTCATGTAAGATAGTTTGCATAAGCAATGGTACAACAAAGAGGATGCAATGTGACCGCACTAATCTTAGGTCAATTTGTGCTAGTGTTATACCGAAGAACATCCTTTTCTCCCGGACAAAGAAACCTCCATTTTCTCTCGAAAATGAGAATGCACATGTTTCGTATGTCAGAATAGATCATTGTTAATATATAACCAGTATGGGATCTATCCCCTCTTGTTTCGGAAAAAAGTAGATCCTTGGTAAAGCTTGAGTAAAAAGTAATACGAGGATATGCATAATAACAATAATACATTAGCAGTATTCAAACAACATCCATCTTATATCACAATTTATATGAGATAATAAAGGGTGTGAGATAGAGTTTGCATGCATCTATGAGAAAAAACCTCTTATCTGGGTAGGTTGGCAAACAAATCTATTTCTAAATTTAACCGCTTACTTCTATCAAATTATTGTAAGCGAAGTATGTTTCTCCATCAAATATCAAAATATCTAGTTGCATATCTGCATCGATGGGAAAATGAAAATGTACTTTCACTACTGTTTCCTAAGGGTATCTTGTTATGAAATAGGCTAAGAAAATGATTTGCATTAAATAAATTCAAAAGCATATAATTTTATAGCAGTAAAAAATCGAGACAGTGTGATTGAAGCAAATAATAATGATTTGTCGAATAACCATTTCTGTCCATCAATATTTAATGTGTTTCATAATATATATATATAGTTGATAAAGAAAGAAGAGGCCGCATCTATTTCTTTTAAATAATAATGCTTTACATAGACAATGTCGGGGATGGACCGAATACTTGATCACACCCTCTGCAAACCCAGCAAGTATTTCAAAACAATTTTCACATTGGTTTTGTTAAGCAGGTGCTCCAAACTTGTGATAAGAAGTTAAGAACTATTTGCATCTGAGAGTACCTTCCGCCTAAGCAAAAATTTTACACTAAAAAAATATTTGGTCACATGCATGGCGTATTAAATGTAGTTAAAAAAAATTGCATTACACAGATGGTCCGTAAATCGCGAGATGAATCTAATATGCCTAATTAGGTCGTGATTAGATAATAAATTGCTACAATAATGCTACAGTAAACATGTGCTAATGATAGATTAATTAGATCTATTAGATTTGTCTCGCAATTTACGGACGGAATCTGCAATTAGCTTGTTAATTAATCTATATTTAATATTTTAAATATAAAAAATTTTATTTTAAAATTTTTACCCAATACATTTAAAAAGACCTTTATTTTTCGGAGACTTCCGCAAACAAGTCATCGCTCGCAGCTTCAGAGATCAGAATCACAGAACAACAGCCTCTCCTCAGTTTGTTGCCGGCTCTCTCCCCTCCCCCTTCGCACACCGCCCCTCCTATCCTCTATCTCCCCCCTCCTTGACTCCCTCTCATCGGCGCCGCGTCGCCTCCGGACCCTCTCGCCATGGCGAGGCCGCCGCAGGAGGCGATCGACACCTTCGTCAGCATCACGGGGGCGGACGAGGCCCTCGCCGTCCGCAAGCTCGAGGTACCGCCCACAGCCCCCTTCCGTTTTCCCTTTCCCCTGTTGAATTCAGGCTCCGGAATCTCGCGGAATCGGCTAGGCTCGTGGCGGATCAGGTCGCGCCGGGGCGGGCGTTAGGGTTTGGTGTTTAATTGTGTCTTTGGGTGGGTGGAGGACGGGGTTGGGGTTTGAGTGTGATGCGATGCGATGTCGTGGGGGACGAGTTGCGCCCGATTTGTGTTGCGGACTTGTTAACTCACATGGCTTTTTGAATCGTGGAGTCGCTAGCCATTGCTGGAATTATTTTGGCAGTTATGGAATGGAATTACGCTGCCAAATCTCGTGGCTTTTCTTGCCCCCTTGCTATTTTTGCTCTTTATAAGTCATCGAAGTTACTTTTCCAGAAAAAAAACAAAAGTTCAATTTCTGCCTCTACTCGAGAAAAATGGGCCCAGTTTAGTCACTGGGCATTCAGTTTGATTAACAGCGTTTGCATGATCTGGTCAATTTGATGTTCCTGTTTGAAATAATATACTTGGCTCATTCTGGCTTGTAACATCTCCAGATATTTCTCGTGCTTGTTAAGTATGAGTGTTCATAGTCTACATTTTCAGTAATCCTGTTGAGTGTTTAGTACACCTGTTGTAATGAAATCATACTATCATCTGATGTGCTTGATCCAATCTTAAGTTGAAACCCACATAACAGTTTTATTACCATGTTATTCTTATGGTTTTCTTTCTTAGAAGTCTAGATAACTCTTATCTTATAGGTATCACCTATAAAGTGGAGTTAAACTGTGACACAATTTTGCCTCGCTTAAGTAAAAAAGTGTCCAAATTGGTCACAAGCCATCCAGTTTGATTAACATTGTTTGCATGATCTGGTTCAGTTTGCTGTTCCTGTTTGAAATCATTTACTCGGCTCATTCTGGCTTTGCAGGATCGGCAGAAATTTGTTGTGCTCGTTTACATATGAGTGTTTGTAGTTACATTTCCAATAAGCCTGTTGAGTGTTGACTGCACTTGTATTCATACTATCATCCAGTGTGTTTGATCCGGTCGTAAGATGGAATTTGTCTTATAGATATTGCATCCAAATTTGGCACTTAAGCAACACTATTATTTGCCTCTGTTGTCATTTACCTATCATCTAGTCAGAGGTTAACTGACTAATGTAACCCAGGAACATGGTGGTGACCTCAATCGGGCCATCAATTCTCATTTCAATGAAGGAGACAGCATACTGTAAGTGGTTTATTGGTTCATTTTCCCACCATGTTCGCTTTGGATGTCGGAGTTCACTCTTGCTTGTCATGCTGTAGAGATTAATAATATGTTTGTGCTTTACAGGAATGCAATCAATCAAAACACTGTAACTGCTAGTCGTGATGATATGATGGACGTGGATGGACCACTTGATAATACATTCCAAAGATCTTTGTTCCTGGAGAATCTCCGTGATCCTTTTGCACTGATGGATCCAAATTTTCAGCAACAATTTTTTGACACCATTGGTGCCACTGATAGTGTCACTCTTGGGCCACTGGTTTCACACCCTAGAGAGGTGAGAGAGATTCCTATCGAAGTTAAGGAGGGTGATCCTCAAACAGGTCCATCTGGTCAGGCCCCTATTATTGAGGATGTTACTGGAAATGAGTCTTCACATGGCCCTGAAGTTCATGAAACTATCATAATTGATGAGGGGGATGACATGTTGCCATCGGCATCGTCTGCTCCGCATGCTAATATCCCTAGCAACACATCTTCTGTGCCAACTGCTCCTCCATTGGTTCATGTTAATGATTATGATGATGACATAGAAGAGGAAATGATTAGGGCAGCAATTGAAGCTTCAAAGAAAGATGCTGAAGGACTGGCAAATGTAAGCTGGTTGTGTGTGTGCACGCGCCTGTGTGTGTTCATATGTTTTCTCCAACATGAAAGTGTGTGGGCGTGCGCACGCGTGTGTATTTGTATGCGCGCGCTCGTGCTCATATTTTTTTCTCCAACATGCTTTTGTGAATCTTGCTTTATGACGTCATTAGTTTTCAACAATTGTCAGATAGTGGAGCAAGGAGGAGATCAGCATCCAGAGGGCTTGAACTTGGGAGAGCATTCTTCTGATGAAGCAGACATGGGAACTGCAGATAGAACAGTTGAAAGGTGAATATTAACTTTTACTACCCAGCTCTTTACTCAGGCTACCTTACTACAGCATCACTTGATTCCTTATACGTGTCATTTCCTTTTGGAGGCAAGGACTAGCTTCAGGAAAGGCTGGAACATCTAGGAAACCTGTACATGAAGAGAGCTTGCAAGAGGATACTGAAGATGTAGAAGAACAACCGTTGGTTAGACGTCGTTCTAGGCGTGTCCCTTCTGAAAGTACTGAGTTAGCACCAATGGTGCAACCAGGTCCTAGCCCTGTGCCGAACAATCGCCAGTCTAATGGAGATGATTTCCCATCTGAGGTATTATAATGTGTGATCCCAATCTGAACTAGGTTTGACATTAGATAGCATTTCTTTCATTTCTGACATCCTTATTTTCAAAAAAGTGGGGTGGCATTTCTTCTGAGGAACATGATGAAGCTGTTATGCTTGAGGCTGCAATGTTTGGTGGAGTTCCTGAAGGACCAACATATCCTTTCTCCATGCCTTCTCACAGAAGCTCAACTTATTATCCCCCACTGGCGCATTCTCCTTCACCAGCATTAACCGAACAACGGTTATTACGAGAGCAGCAGGTGTGAGGTCTATGATTTATCTGTTTATTGGTAATTCCATTATATTTGTTGAGGGCTACTAAATTTTGATTTACAGGATGATGAATACCTTGCATCTCTACAAGCTGACCAAGAAAAGGAATTAAAGGCCTTACAGGAGGCTGAGCTCCGTCGCCTAGAAGAAACAGCTGCGAGAGAAGCTGCTCTTGAAAAACAGAAGCAGCAGGAGGAGGAAAGGCGTAAAAAGCAACTTGAGGAAGAGGTATCTTTCTGTCACATATAATCTGTAACTTGAAGTTATCTTTGATATTTGAATGCTACATAACTACAACATCAGTTCATCAATGTGATCAACTTAGTGCCCTTGTTATCTTCTGTTTCGATATTGGTTTAGGTTTAGCTGGTGAGGTACAATCATCACATTAATATCCTGTGTTTAGTCAATATTGTAAGCAATGTAAGACTAGATGCGCCCTCCAGGAGATGGAATACAAGTAGGCATCAGTGTCTTCTCTACGGAAGACTTTATGACAACTAGCCACTTCACTTCACCAGTTTCCCCTTGGCTTACTTGATCTGTATTTTCTTTCTTAATCCTTCTGTTTTTCTTAGCTGGATATTTGATTCACTGTCTGTCATGTTGTCCATCATGTTTTATGAAAGTAGGAGCTAGAGTGCAATCTCGCATCCAAGCAAGCATCATTACCGTCAGAACCACCTCCGGATATAGAAGGTGCTGTGACAGTTGTAGTTCGCATGCCTGACGGTAGTCGACAGGGGCGTCGCTTTCTCAAAACTGATAGGCTTCAGGTAAATAATTTTGTGCTGCTTGAATCCAGAACAAAAACATTAATTCGACTTGTTTGTTCTTGTTTTTCTTTCTTTTTTTTATAGCGAGCAATTAATACTTGCTTCTTGGCGTGCTGTGTTTTGCTTGCAGTTTCTATTTGATTTCTTAGACATTGGGAGGACTTGCAAGCCAGGGACCTACAGATTGGTAATCCTCTACCATTATATTTTGTTAAAATTTTGTATATATATTGAAAAAAAAATGTTCCAGTTTCCTGCTTTTGCAAGTTAAGGGTTACTTTCATGATTAGTCAGGACACTCCGACTTTTGAGCAATTTCTCATGCAGGCTTCTGTAGCATTAAACATAAGGCTATAGATTAAATCACATGGATTGAAGGGAAAGATTAGCTGTGCCAACTGAGTGTTTGATGACCCTAGTTCACGCAGTTCTCCTTTGTTGTTCGAGAAAAAAGTGCTTGATGGCCCTGTATTTTTCACCTTGTAATTTTTATGCTTCTGACGCTGAGGTGCTTTGAGTTAGCACCAACAAATTCATCATTTTTTTCACCGTAGAACATGTTAAACACTAGCCACACAAGGCAACACCAGATAGTGTTAATGCTATTCGGGCTTCTTTGAGCTGCTAGGAGGGAGGACGGATAGCATATTTTGCTATGCTGCAGTACAGGACAGCCTCTGGGGCACTTCATCCAGGTTTATTCAAGTTGTATCTATCTAGCTGTTCCCTAACCCTCTTAAGAAAATGTTAAAAGTAGCTAGCCTGATGCCCTGATCTCGTATCATTGCAACTGAACGGACTTCTAGAACAATAATAATATAGTATAGAGTGGCAAGTTAGTGGGCTATGCCATGGGCGCATATGGAAAATCATTTTGAGTTTTCGCAAAAAGCTTCCCTGTCTGGATATATTTTTACATTGATAGTTTTCCTGGTGGTATTCAATCGTATATATATTTGTCTGGCTAGTGGCATTTCCCTTTTTTTTCCTTCTTGTTTCTGTAAATCATCTATGGTCATGTGAAAATAGCTGAGTGGTAACCAGCTAGTTTTTATACGGCGCATGTTCATTCTTGTGGCTAAATTCGCCCGATCTTACATTTTCACCATTCCTTATCATGCAGGTCAGGACATACCCGAGGCGCACCTTTACCACCAGCGAGGGTGACGTATCATTCAGTGATCTCGGCCTCACAAGCAAGCAAGAAGCCCTGTTTCTAGAACAGATCACAGGATAGAGAGCCTCAGCCTTAGGCATGGTTAGAGAGAGAGATGCCATCTGGAATTGGAGGTTTGACATTTTTATACTTGCACCTTGTATCTGTAAAGATTCAGTCCGTCGAATGGTTCGGTTGAAGAAAGATCAGATTCTTTTGTGGCGACACTTTGCGCTTTACATGTTTTATGTTATAATGTGCCTGCTAAGAAAATGTTCATGTGTTCAGAGTAAACCGTGGAGGGCATGGGGCCAGGATATGTATACAATGTGAAACCTTGTACCTATGCATTATCATTCATTTCAAAGAGCCCCCTCTGCAAAGTGGTTCTGTGTATGTTGTTTGTTTCTGACTACGTGCCGTGTAATCGATGGTGCTTTGCTTTCGTTGGGCATCAGGTCCCTGATGGCTGCCCCTGCCTCATGAGCGGTGGTCATGTGCGTGTGCTACCTCGCTTGTTGCTGTTCGATAAATTCCCCCTTTGAAGTTGTAGGGTTGGGTTGCCTCTGGTTTGCAGACTGCAGAACCTGCCGGTGCCAAATGAGAACATTCGCACTGAAAGACGTGTGTCTGTGGCACACTCACGGAACGCTTCAAGAGCATCTCCAAGAGTACCCAAAGCACATTCAAAAAATCTTATTTTGGAAATAAATGAAAAAATCGAGCGCCAACAGTGACCTGTCTCCGTGAAATAAACGAAAAAATCAAGCGCCAACAGTGACCTATCTCCGTGCCCAATTTATTCGTAGTTCCAAAACCAACACTGTCTGGAGCTATATTTGCACCGGCAGGATGAGCTCCCAATCGCGAAAACATTCGCCTCCCGCCTCTCGCCAGTCTCGTTCGTGCCATCCACCCTCCACTCTCCGCCTCATGCGCATCTTAATTTTCCCAGCATCTGAACGACTCCTCTGTACATCGTCAAACAAGCAGACCCTACGCTCTCTATCCTCTCAGCTCCCAGCAGCATCGCCTAGCACAAAACCTAAGGAGCGACGCCGGCAAAAGGTCTGCAGGGTGACGCCGGCGAGCCCTGCCTCCATCTCCACTTGTTCCCCTGCAATCCGTCCCATCGAGTTTCTACAGCCCCTGTGCGGTTGACTCACGGCGATATGTTCGTGGTCAAAGAGAAGAATCGGCGAACAAGGAACCAACAATTAATTTGTTTTACTGAGAAAAAAATCAAGCGTGGGCCCATAAATGATGAGGTGGCTGTGTTTTGGATCTAAATTTTAGGAACTGTTGGGAGAAGGGATGTTTTTTACTCCCAAAAGTTTTTGACTAGCTCCCAAAACTAGTATTTTGGGAATTTATTTTTTAGATATTGTTGGAGATGCTCTAAGAAGGTCGCAGAGATGCACAACAGAGGTGTACCGAACGGCTGCCAGCGTTTGCTTAACATTCACTGAGATGAACAGACAGGACAAGCTGAAGCTGCCAAGCCTTATATATATGCCATAAAAGAAAGAAAATTGGGGAAGAAAAAACTGTCGACGATGACACTGATGTAAACAAGAGCTCTACGCCCGATAAACAACGTCTCATTCTAGATGACTAGATGACCATCCATCAAAGACGATCTTTATTCTTCTTCTTGCTTTTTTTTTGCGAAAATTATTCTTCTTGCTGCCCTTGCGTTGGCCTTCACCTTCACCTTCACCTCATGCACTAATGGACATCACTCTGCACGCACGGAGGGAAAAAAAATCGTCAGCACACGAAAACATGTAGAGCACGGTCAAACTGAATGATTGCGACCGCGTGCAAGTAAAAAGGAAAAAAAAAGAAGAGGTCTTACGGCAGGTGACTCGCGGGAGGCCGCACTTGGCCGGCAGGCTGTTGATGATGGCGAACGTCCCGCAGGCGCAGTCCCTGGACACGGCCCCCAGCGCGGAGCAGCACTCCGGCCCCGGCGCGGGCGGCGCCTGCCCCGGCGCCGGCGGCACGCTGTAGCGCGCGCAGGGGGCCAGCCCCCTCAGCTGCCCCTCGCACGTCGCCTCCTGCGCATCGGCGCCGCCGCCCACCAGCACCACCACCAGCAGGAGCAGCGACAGCGTCGCGAGCGGGCCGCGCGGCTTCAGCTCGGCGGCCGTCGTCATCGCCATTCCCACAAACACGGGAACGTCCAAGCCTCCTTCCTACGCGCAGCGTGCGTGAAGCACTACTACTAGGTACTAGCTAGCTGGGAGGAGAGGACTGGCTTGCGGTAATGGCGGCGTGCGTATGCGTGCTAATAACGGCGTGATTTTATAGGCGTGCGCGGGCGCTCTCGGTGGTTTCGCGCGGCGGCGGGCGGCGAGCCTCTCGTTGCTCACCCACCTACGTGCGCGGGCGCGGCGGCCGGGCGTTTCCGATGGAGGGCGGGCGGGGACGCATCGCAAGCGTGTGAGCCACCGAACGGACGCGCGCGCGCGCTCGCTTGCCGGGCTTGGTTGGGCCGGCGCTAGTTCGAGCGACGGCAACCAGGCCGTGACGGCGAAGAGTTTGGGCCGTTCGTACGCAGGAGAAAGAATGAAATGCGGGCTGTTAAAAAATAGAGGCCCACTTGCTCGACAAGGCAGGCATCTTTCACGCTACTGCGCATTAGGCCCTAGTTTCGTCGGGCCTATCACGAGCTTTCATGGCCCAACACAGACACTGAGCCTCTGATCGCTACGGGGGAAAAGAAGATAATAATGGGTAAAAAGGTAAAATTGTTTGTGCCTAGTATTTTTTCGAAAAAGATATAAAACCTTGCGGTTCGACCTATATTAATAATAAGAAGAGAATTGGTCCAGTAAACCGGGCCCGAAAACCGTACAACCACAACACCTACGGCTACAAACTAACTAGCAACACCGGTCGGTTGGATTGGCACGTCAGCTCGCACCGTACCACGCCAACTCAACTCAAGCATACAACAACACTAGCCGGTTGGATTGGGACATCAACCGGAGCTCTCCCACCTTTGGCCGATCGGATTGGGACATCGACACTAGCCTCAACGAAGAAACCTGCCCGGTCGGATTGGGACATCGACCCGAGCCTCCACGAACACTGCCCGGTCAAATTGGGACGTCGACACGAACCACCACAACCCACCCTACGGACTAGAAAAAACAAAGAAACAAAAAAGGAAGGAAAAAAGAGAAATACGCCCTTTCAGAAGCGGCCAGTGCTAATGGAAGCATCCTTGCCGGAAAAGCCTGGCATCGCTGTTGGGGGAGAGTAGAACGGACATTCTTAGGCACCAGAATTAAGAATGTCACCCGATAGAAAGTATTAAGAGCAGCCCGTGAACGGCCCATGGGTGACCGACGAACCATCGACGAACGACCCAGTAGTCCAGGAACAGGGGCCGGCCCGCGAGCGCGTCACGCCAAGGGAAGACCGCCTCGCCCGACCCTCCACGGAGGGGGTCGGAGCGCTCCGCCTCGCTCGACCCTCCGCGGAGGGGGTCGGAGGGCTCTGCCTCGCCCGACCCTCCGCCAAGAGGGCCAGGACCTCGCTCGCGCCACGCATTGTCTGTACTCCGACAAGATCGTGGACCTACCCTGAGGTAGCCGTCTCCCAGTCAAAGAGGATAGTATAGAAGGTCGCATCAGGGCATAGTGCAAGGCGACGCGACTGTTTGGGACGTGCCCCGAACGGCGCCACTTCGGTAGCCACAACACAAGGAGGGGCCCCCCAACCACTCCTCCAGTGGGCGGCGTCAGAAAGTACAACAACCACAGCAGCCGAAGGACCGAGGACGGACATACGCCAGGACCGGCGTACGCCCCCCCCCCCCCCAAATAATGACGTCACCCCACGCAGGACGGCATGGGGGGCGTACCACGCCCCGCATAGGATAAAGAACAGGGAACAGACATCTCCCGTCAGCATCGGGGGTCCCACGCCACGACAACAAGGAGTCGGGGACGTTTAGCCTCCCGACTCGCTCTCTCTCTCTCTCTCTCTCTCTCTCTCTCTCTCTCTCTCTCGTAACCAATCCCGTCTTCTCCTTGAAGAATAAAAGGAGAGGGCGGGGGCCCAAGAAAGGGGGGCCTAGACATTCCAGCACATGCACTCACACACGCATTCTCCCACGCAAGAACACAGAGACCCGGGAACCCGTTCCCTCTCTCACTTGTTTGTAACCTCTACTACGAACTTGAGTGCAAGAACACGAATCGCTCGAACTGGACGTAGGGACATTCTGCCCGAACCAGAATAAATCTCGTGTCTTCCCTTGCATTACCATCCGGGCCGTGACGCGCATATAAATTTACTAGCCGGTGATTCGATACACCGACAGTTGGCGTGCCAGGTATGGGCCTTGCGCATCACCATCAGGCTGCGGATGGCCAGCATTCCAGGAGCATGGGCTTCCGGGACGCGCGTGTGTTTCGGGACCCTGGACTTTATCATCACCATCGACGGGCAGGTGGAGCCTATCGGCTTTCCAGTTGCTCCCCAGTGCGCTCGCGCCATGGAGGAAGCCGCGGAGGCTCTCCTCAGCTTGCGCCTGGAGTCCTCGGCGGCGCATGCCGAGGCGTCCGGTGTCGCCGGATCTGGCGCCGCCGGACGTGGCACCGTCAGAAACTCCTCACCGCCCAGCTTCGATGCCGCGAGGCTGGGTCGCCAACTCCACGCCTTCCTGGGTCCACGACCAACCCAGGAGGATCTGAGCGATGTTATCTTTTCCTTCGTCGACGTGACATCACATCTCCTTGGGGGCGAACCCCTTGTTGCACCGCCGACGAAGGGAGATGCGGCTTCACCATCAGCCGACCACTTTCCCATCGGCCTCTTGAACACGGCAGGCCACTTCGACCGGCTCCTAAAGTCGCGCCTTGCCGCCCTCGGCACGTGCAACGAGCCCAGTGGGATGGCTGACGGTCTGTCCAACTCGGGGGGTGATCTCTACGCGCGAGGGTCAACCCTCGGCTCCAGCGTGGGCTTCCACGAAGGGAGCCACCATCCCTCCCGGGAGTGCAACATGGCCGACACCCCGGAAGGACATGTTGAGGACGACGACGATGATGCCAACGTCGTCCCACCTGCTCCCCGGCGGGACATGCCTCCGGGGGGACAGGGGGAGGTCGAGCGTCGGCGACAGCGCCTCGACCAGCTTTGCACATGCCAGAAGGAGCTCGAGGAGGCTCAACTTCAACTCGAGCAGGAGCGCGAGGAGCTGGCGTGTGAGATTGCTCGCCGTGCTTATGGCGGGCCAGCACGAGCTCACGCCGCCGAGGTGAACCGCTGGATAGTGCGGGACGCAGTCGGACCCACACCATACGTACGGGCTAGCCAGAATGTGGCGGCGGCGGCCCTGCTCGAGGCATTGCCCGCTCCTACCACGCTCGAGGAGCAGCGCGCTCGCGAAAGAATGCGCCGGCACCTGGAGCTCGCGGCGATACAACAAGCCGAAAGGTCCGACCTTCGACGACAACCGCCACAAGGAGGGTGCCAAGCCCCCGCGGCGCCCGGGGTACGAGAGGTTTCGGTACACTCCGCGCCGCGCCAAGACGCACGACGCGACTGCTCCCCGCGCCCCGACGCGCGCCGTCCGTCCCCTCGCCACGACGAGGGGTGAGCGGTCACCCCCGTACAACAGCAGATGGGGGAGGAGCGCGATGCCCGCCACACCATCAACGCCCGGTGACGAGGGCACAACGATGATGACGCTGCCTCGGCCAACCGGGCCTACCGACCGCGTCGCGGCGGGCGCTACGACTGCGGAGAGGACTGGAGCGTGAGTCTCGTCCTGCCCGGGCCGCGGGTTCTCAACGTGCAATCCGCAACGCTCAAGTCCCCGAGTGTTTCCGCCCCCCGACGAACATCATCAAGTATGACGGGGACACAAACCCAGGGCTCTGGCTCAACGACTATCATTTCGCTTGCTGATCCCAGGGCGCGCGCGATGACAACTTCATCATCCGCAACCTCCCGTTGTACCTCGCTGATTCTGCTCGAACGTGGTTCGAGAACCTTCCGCCCAACTTGATCCACAGTTGGGCCGACTTGAGAGAGATCTTCGTGGGAAACTTCCAGGGCACGTATGAGCGCCTAGGAAACCCTTGGGACCTCAAGAACTGCCGGCAGAAACCGGACGAGTCTCTCCGTTAGTACATCCGGCGCTTCTCCAAGGAGTGCAACGCCATTCCCATCGTCACCGGCGCCGACGTCATCGGGGCATTCCTGACCAGGACCACTTGCGAGTCCTTCGTCCGTAAACTGGGCCGCAAGTGCCCACGCACCACCAAGGAACTTCTCGACATAGCCACTCATCACGCTTCCGGCGAGGAGGCCGTTGGTGCGATTTTCAACCGCAACCAGGGCAAGGCCAAGCGGGACGAGGCAGCCAGCGAAGGCGCCTTGAACCGACCCGGCAAGAAGGACAAAAAGAACAAGAAGGGTGGCGGCGGTAATTTCGTGGCCGCTGCCAACCGTAGGGTCGACAAGAAAGCAGTGGGTGACGCCCCCGACCACTTCGACAAGATGCTCGAGAAGCCCTGCCCAAACCATGCCTATCCCGTCAAGCACCTCTACAAGGACTGCGGCCTGATGAAGAAGTGGCTGGCGAACACCCCCAGAAGGGGAGGGGGGCAGAAGGAGGAGGCCGAGCCGGCGGACGGTGACGCCGAGGAGAAGCAAGATGGTTTTCCCGATGAGGATGGGTGTCTCCTCATCTTTGGGGGCCCGACTGCTTGCGAGTCGAAACGCAAGCAGAAGGTTTCACGACGAGAGGTATTCGCGGCCGAGCCCGCGGTACCCACCTATCTGCGGTGGTCGGAGTCCGCGGTCACCTTTGACCGTGCTGATCATCTTGATCACGTTCCGCAGCCGGGAAGGTACCCGCTGGTTGTCGACCCGATCATGGGCATCAAATGGCTTACCAAAGTGCTCATGGATTGGGGTAGCGGCCTAAACATCCTATACGTGGATACCCTGGATGCCATGGGCATCGACCGCTCTCGCCTCTGACCCTCGGGGGCTCCCTTCCATGGCGTCGTATCAGGGAAATAAGCGATCCCTCTGGGGAGCATCGACCTGCCGGTCATGTTCAGGGACCTGACCAACTACCGGAAGGAGATCCTCACATTCGAGGTGGTAGGATTCAAAGGAACCTACCACGCCATTCTAGGTCGGCCCTGCTACGCAGAGTTCATGGCCGTCCCCAACTACACCTACCTGAAGCTGAAAATGCCGGGCCCGAACGGGATCATCACCGTTGGATCGACTTTCCAGCGTGCCTACCAGTGTGAGGTGGACAGCTGCGAGCTCGTTTCGGCCATCATCGCCTCTGAGGAACTCGCCCTCATCAGGGCGGAGACCCCCGAGGGAACCCTCAACACGAAGCGCACTGCTGGATCTTTTGAGCCCGCGGATGGCGTCAAGGATGTCCTCATCGACCCCCAGGGGTCGGGGGAAAAGAAGGTGAGGGTTGGCACGACGCTGACCCCCAAATAAGAAAGCGCGCTCGTCGATTTCCTATGCGCCAACAAGGACATCTTCGCGTGGAAGCCATCGGACATGCCGGGCATTCCGAGGGAGGTCGCCGAGCACGCCCTCAACATCAAGCCAGGGTAATGCCCGGTAAAACAACGCCTGCGCCGCCTTGACGAGGAGAAGCGCAGATCCACAGGGGAGGAGATCGCGAGGCTCTTAGACGCAGGCTTCATTAAGGAGGTGTTCCACCCTGATTGGCTCGCCAATCCCTTTCTTGTAAGAAAAAAGAGTGGGAAATGGAGAATGTGCATTGATTATACGAGTCTCAACAAAGCGTGCCCAAAGGATCCTTTTCCTTTGCCACGCATAGACCAAGTAGTCGACTCCACATCTAGGTGCGAAACCCTCTGCTTTCTCGATGCTTACTCCGGGTATCATCAGATTGCGATGAAAGAGTCCGACCAGCTTGCGACCTCTTTCATCATCCCGTTTGGATCGTACTGCTACGTAACCATGCCGTTCGGTCTGAAAAACACCGACGCGACCTACCAGCACTGCATGATCAAATGTTTCGGAGAGCTCATGGGGCGGACCGTCGAGGCTTACGTCGATGACATCATAGTCAAGACTAAGCAGGTCGACCAACTCGTCGCTGGCCTCGAGCAAACGTTCACCCGGCTCTGAGCCAACAGCGTCAGGGCTCAACCCTGAGAAATGCGTTTTCGGGGTTCCGCGGGGTATGCTTCTGGGGTTCATCGTCTCCCAGTGAGGGATTGAGGCAAACCTCGAGAAGGTCGAAGCCATCGCAAAGATGGGGCCGATCCAAAACGTCAAAGGGGTCCAGCGGGTAACGGGATGCCTCACAGCACTCAGCCGCTTCATCTCCCGACTCAGGGAGCGGGGCCTGCCGCTATACAGACTCCTGCGAAAGAGCGAGCGTTTCACCTGGACTCCTGAGGCTCAGGAGGCTCTCGACAGACTCAAGGCACTCCTGACCCGGGCACCAATCCTGGTCCCCCTGACCGATGGCGAACATCTCCTACTCTACATCGCGGCGATCACCCAGGTAGTCAGCACCGCCCTTGTCGTAGAAAGGGAGGAAGAGGGCCACGCTCTCAAGGTCCAGCGCCCCATTTACTTCGTCAGCAAAATTTTGGCCGACGCTAAGACGCGCTACCCGCAGATACAGAAGCTCTTGTACGCGGTGCTCATTGCCAAGAGGAAGCTGCGTTACTACTTTGAATCCCATCCTGTGACGGTAGTCACATCCTTTCCTCTCGGGGAGGTGGTTCGAAGCCCTGACACGACGGGGAGAATAGCGAAGTGGGCCCTCGAGCTCACGGGCCAGGGGATAACTTACGCGCCGTGCACTGCCATCAAGTCGCAGGCACCAATGGACTTCATCGCCGAGTGGACAGAGACACAGCTCCCGCAAGCCCCCGTCGATGGGGAGTACTGGACAATGTTCTTCGACGGCTCATTGGTAAAGGAAGGCGCATGTCTCGGCATCGTGTTCGTGTCTCCCCTCGGCGTGTGTATGTGGTACATCATCCGCGTGCATTTCCCTGCGTCTAACAACGTGGCGAAGTACGAAGCTCTCATCAACGGACTGCGCATCGCCATCGAGTTGGGCATCCATCGCCTAGAAGTCAAGGGCGACTCTCGCCTCATCGTCGACCAAGTGATGAAGGAGTGAAGTTGCACCAGTCCCAAGATGGCCGTGTACTATGAAGCGGTGCGCGAGCTGGAGGACAAGTTTGAGGACTCGAGCTCACTCACATCGCCCAGAGGCTGAATGAGACCGCGGACACGCTGGCCAAAATGGCATCGCAACGGTGACCTGTACTCCACGGGATCTTTGCCAGCGACCAACACAAACCTTCGATCCGCGACGTCGAAGCAGAACGGGCCGACCCTGCGGCGCCGATGGCTGACTCGGGGGCTCAACCACAGACTCCTGCAACAGTCAATCCCAACGCAACCGCGACGGACTCGGGGGCTCGATCGCCGACTCCTCCGCACTCCGACCCCGAGGTCATGGAGATCGATGAGGGGGCGAGCGATGCCCCCGACCCCGCTGAGGACTCGCGAAAGCTTTTCGTCGACTGGTTAGCCAATGGGGTACTCCCCGCCGACAAAATGGAGGCCCGACGGCTCGCTCGCCGCGCCAAGTCCTTCGTTCTCGTTGACAGAGAACTCTACAAGCGGAGCCACGCGAGGATCTTACAGCCCTGCATCCCGATCGAGCAAGGGAGGCAGCTGTTGATCGACATTCATGGCGGCGTGTACGGACACCACGCCGCTCCTAGGACCCTGGTCAGAAATGCCTTCCGACAGGGCTTCTATTGGCCCACGGCGGTAGCTGACGCCGAGCAGATCATACGAACCTGCGAAGGGTGCCAGTACTACGCTCGGCAGACCCCTTTGCCGGCTCAAGTGCTATAGACTATCCCCATCACCTGGCCTTTCCGGTCTAGGGACTCGACCTGGTAGACCCTCTAAAGAAAGCGCCCGGGGGCTTCACGCACCTCCTTGTCGTCGTAGAAAAGTTCACCAAGTTGATTGAGGCTCGGCCGATCGCAACCATCAAGTCAACCCAAGCCGTGACATTCTTCCAGGATATCGTTCATCGGTTCGGAGTCCCCAACTCCATCATAACCGATAACGGCACGCAGTTTACCGGGAAAGAGTTCTTGGAGTTTTGTGACGACCACCACAGACAGGTGGGTTGGGCTGCTGTGGCGCACCCCCGCACAAACGGGCAGGTCGAGCGCGCCAACGGCATGATCCTTCAAGGATTAAAGCCCTTAATCTACAGCCGCCTTAAGAAGTTTGCAAGACGTTGGGTCGCGAAGCTCCCAGCCACCCTGTGGAGCTTGAGGATGACTCCGAACCGTGCCACAGGTTTACCCCATTCTTCATGGTCTACAGCTCGGAGGCAATTCTACCAACCGACTTGGACTACGGCTCGCCAAGGGTCAGAGCCTACAACGAGCAAGGGGCAGAGGACGCCCTTGAGGACGCCATAGACCACCTCGACGAGATGCGCGGCGTTGCCCTCTTGCGGTCGGCCAAGTACCAGCAAGCTCTCCGAAGGTACCACCACCGCCGAGTGTGGGGTCGCGCATTCCACATCGGAGACCCGGTACTCCGGCGCGTACAGAGCGACAAGGATCGACACAAGCTCTCACCCCTTGGGAACAACCTTACATCGTCACGGAAGTGCTCCGACCCGGAACATACAAGCTCTAGACCCAAGGACGGCGAAGTTTTCCCCAACGCATGGAACATCGAACAGCTACGTTTCTTCTACCCTTAGTTCGAGCAACTACGTAAATTGCTAGATTCAATAAAGAGAGCTCGCTTTACCTAAAAGGGTTTCTTTGTCAACTGTGGGGCCAAGGCTCACTCGGGGCCAGGGCTCACTCGGGGGCTACAAGGGCTACACCCTCGTTATCTTTTTCTTTTCCTAGCGCACACGAGTCGGACAGACCAGGTCGCAGGTTGCAGAATACTTAGCGTTTGTGAGTCGGACTGCGAGCCGCCCAAGCTCTGTCAGCAGGGGCACTCGCTCACTCGCACATCCAAGAACTTTTTCAAACCCTACCTCTTCTGTTTACTCTTGGCAATAGAAAAAAGATGCATCAAACCACCGGCCCGACTCACGGCGGGTCGGAATCATTTACATACAAAGAGCAATTAAGTTATTACAGCTTTCCGATAAGTTCATGCTTGACCAAAACAGAACACTGAACAAGAGTTCATTTTTTGAGGACAACCTCGTCCTCCATCTTTTCAGCTAAGACGCGCGCGAGGGGAGCGACATCGTCTTCAATCCGCTCCAGCTCTTCCTCCTTGTACCCACTCGTGAACCCTTGGCTCATGTCGGGTAGGTCGATGTCTTCGTAGTGGGAGCGGGTGACAGCGAACGCACGACGCACACCGAGGTGCAGCGCCTTGGTAACCGCACTTTGAGCCCCCTCTGCGAAGTGAACCAGCTAGGAGATAAGCCTGTCATCTTCCGTGGTTGCCAACCCGCCAAGGTCTTCCAGCGCCATCCTCGCGGCCATCCGCAGGTTAGTCAGCTCGACCTCCTTCTGCTCGAGAAGTCCCTTCACCAGGACCAGTTCAGCCGACAGCTGCTGCGACTTGGCTCCTCGTCCTCGTCCTGATAGCTGTGTCACAAAAAAAAATACATCGGCAAAAAGAGTCGTCGAAACACCAAAAGGAAGACGAGAGGGCAATGGCACTTACCAATCTCCCGATCATGTATCGACGCCACCGTGGTGTTGAGGTTGGTGATCGCCGACGCGTTGCTGAGGCATTGGGTCTAGGACACCTAAGATGCTTCGACTTTCTCTTTTAGGGCTTTTGTCGCGGACAGCTCCTCGCGGAGAGCAGCCGTCTTTGTCTGTGCACCTGCAGGAAATAAGGGGTTAGACAGCCCCGACTCTTGTCCCACGGATACTTGATCGCCGGCGGTCAAGGTTGCTTACCTTGAAGCTCTACCTGTGCCGCTTGCGCCCTCGACTCGGCGTCCTCGAAGGACTTGAGCGCGGCAGCCTGCTCGCCGCGTAGCTCATCACGCTCCTTCAAAAGCTGTTCGAGTTCGAGCGCTCTCGACTCGGCATCCTCGGAGGATTTGAGCGCGGCGTCTCGCTCACCGTGCACCTCATCGCGCTCCTTCCGGAGCTGCTCGAGTTCGCGGTGCGCCACGTCAAGCTCCCCCGCCAGGATCTCCCGTTCACGGCTTTCTTCGATATTCCAAGTCCAATCCCGTGTTTCGAGAGTCTACGAGGCTTGGGTCAGAAACGAATAGACCCGCCGGCCGCGGCCGACAGGACTAGACAAAACGTGGGAAGCAAGGGCGCCATACCTCACATATGGGGGCGTCAACGTCACGCAGAACAGTCTGTGCGGAGGCAACGCCGCTCCTGAGATCTCCCCACTCAGCCCCCAACAGCGCATTGGTCATGGCGGGGAGGACCTCCGACAAGACGCCGGCGCCCCCCAGCAAGGGAAGGTCACCGCCATGTCGAGCGAGGGAGGCCGACGGCTACCTGGCCTGGCTCGTCAACGGGAGCGTCGCTACATCCAGGGAGGAGGGCAAGTCCACCGCCGGCACAACCGACCGGGGAGAAGGGATGGTCTCATCACCAACGTCCCGCTCCTCCGCGTCCTGACTCTCCGCGACATCAACCTGGGACAGAACAGCAGCCCCTGCGTCGGGGGTTGACGCCGGTGAGTCCGCCATGGCAGCTCGGTCCTGCGATGCCTCCCCGGCTGGCTGGTCCGCAACGGCGGCCGTCGCGGGTGTCGAAAGCTCCGGGTCCGCGGTACCCGTCCCTTGCAGAGGGGATGCCACCTCATCCCCTCCTCCGTCGGTGTCACCCCAACAATCCGCACTCCCTCCGTAACGGGGGGCGCAGGGGGGGCTGTAGGGCCGACTCTCCCACCGCAGCTTTCGCCGGTGCGGCCCCTTGCTTAGCAGCAGCCTTTACGGGGGTGAGCGACAATGAACCTGTGGCCCTGAAGGGGCTGGTGTGAAAAGCGGCAATGCTAGCTCAGTAAAAAGAGGGGCTCGACACCAAGGAGAAGGCAGATTAGATTGCTTACCGAGTCGACATCATCCGCGAGCGCTTGGGGGCTGGACCGCTTGGCCCCGGCTTCAAAGCCTCGGCGGGCCCCTTGGCGTTGCTGCCGTCGTCGAGAAGGTTCTCGTTGTCGTCGTCACCGCGCCCCCTGTCCCACTTCCCCATGCTGAGGGGCGTTGCGGGGTGGGTGCGGTGGCGGATACCGACGGCTCCGCGGTCCCGACTCTCCCTCCCCGCGACTTGGAGGGGCGAGGGTCGGGCACCTCCACGTTTCCGGCTCTTCCCCCCCGCGCGCCAAGGGGCGGGGGGTCGGACGCCGCTGCCTCGAATGGGGATGGTGGCGCTTCCTCCCCTCCCTCGTCGCCAGCCGGGAGGTTGTCCCACATCGCATCCCCCTCGCTATCCGAGTCGTCGTCGTCCTCCTCCTCCTCCTCCTCGGTGGCCTCAAAGTTGCTGTTGCTTGACACGACCTCCCCGGCCTCGCGGCATTTCGCACAGTCGCGTTTCCTTGCTTCCCATTACTACTTCCTCCTTGCTCGCTTGTCTTTCTTTTTCTTGTGCTCCTCAGCATGGAGCCGGTTCACCCTCCTCACATCCGCGTCTTCCGGCAGCGGCGCGTGGCTGATCATGAAGGGAGCGTACTCGTCCTATGAAACACGACCCCCAGCGGGTTAAAAGAAGAATGCTAGACAAGAACTGAAAAAAGAGCAGAGGGAGAGGGACGAAGCGCTTACGAGCTGTTCCGCCGAGAGTCCGGGAACATCACCGGGTGGCCCGGGACTGGATACTCCACCTCTGTGGCATCAATCGCCTCGAGGACGCGTTGCTTGACCTCTGAGGGGCTGATTTCCCTGGTGACGAGCTGGATCCCCGGATGCGCGAGTTGCGGGTCCATCCCGTATAGGGGGATCCCCCGCGCCATCAGCGGCACGACCCGCCGCTCGTAGTATGCGTCGTTCACCCCGACTCCGGTTAACCCGCGTGCTTTCAGGTGCGCGATGGCACCCAGGAGCCCGGGGAGTTTCTTCTTCTCCTTCTTGGGCGGCCCATACCTCCACTCCGGGGAGACCTTCCTCGATGATTTGACTGGAAAATTCTGGCAGATGGGCGTCGGGGTAATTCTTGACATAGAACCAGGTTTGGTGCCAGCCCCGGTTGCTTGCTGTGAGCACGAGATCCATGTACTGCCGGGCCCTATCCCCTTAGTGGAGTCGGACAGGGGCGCTTCCCATCGTCGGAACCACCCATCTCGGTGGATTGGAGCCGGGGACCATCATCTTGTAGATCTCAATTCGGAAAAAGTACCTCCAGAGGTCGAAGTTTGGGGGGGGGGGGGGGGGGGGATCCCCAGGAACCCCTCACAGAGGGCGATGAACGCCGCAATATGTTGAATCCCGTTAGGGTTGAGATGTTGCACCTAATTCTGATAGTGATGCAGCAGGCCGCGGAAGAACTCGTGGGGAGGCGTGCCAAATTCCCGCTCGTGGAAGCGGGCAAACAAGACGATGTAGCCGTCGGGCGGCATCGGCGTCCGCTCGTCGCCGAGGAGCTTCCACTCCCGCCCCCTCGCCGTCAGGGGGCAGAGCAGTCCCTTGGCGACAAGCCCGTTCGCACGGGCCAAAGTCATGCCGGAGCGCTGCCAATGACCCATCTCCAATCGCGGTTGGTGGTGCTCGGCGAAGGGATGCGACAGCGATGATGGCGGTGGCGGCAACGCAACGAACAAGGTGCACACGCGCTCTTTCTCTCCCTCTCGTGTTTCTTCTCCTTTGTTTTCGCTTGCGCTGTTACTAGCAGGTGGAGGAAGCGCCGCTTGCTGCTCAATTCGAATAAAAAGGGAGAGGAAAAGGGAGGAGGCGAACCGCCTCCTCGATTCCTTCAACCGCCATCATCATGGCGTCCGCCCACGACTCCGCGCCACATCGCGTCCTGGGCGGATCCCGGAACCGCTACAGTCGCGACCCATCGAGGATCACGCCCACCACAAAAAGGACGACAATGCCCTCGAGGTAAGTGAACAGGTGGGCCGGTGGCGCCTCGCGCAGCCCACTCCGGGTCCACGGGTTCTAAGGTTGGCCCAACAATGGGTTCGCAACTGCTCGAAATATTCTTTGAGCGAGGGACGGGAGCGGATGGGTCCCAGCGACCAGAACCCGGGTGCGCCCGCGCATGCTAGGGCATCCCAACCCGTGTCCGAGTCCTGAGTTGTTGTTGACCCGCATTTCCCTACGAGGGGAGGCAGCGATCCGCTGGGGTCGGTCGAACGACTCCGGTAACATAGACAGGTCAACCGCTAGGAATTTCGAGGGAGATCACCAGCTGATCCAACCCGAAGCCCTAACGAAAGGGAGCTGGACCCTCACTCGGACTGACCCGATAACAGCTCCCCAGACACTAGGCTCTCGACCAACGAGGAAGAGCCTGGCCGTGTCCGACCCTCTCGCCCCTAGCGAAGGGTGCGCGTGGAGGGAAACCGACGGAAAGACGAGGTGACCTTCCTCTCACTGCCGCCTCAAGGGTAGGTGGGGGCGTGGGGGTCAGACTCGTAGAGAGGATAGCGAAGCCGCGTCCAAGGAGGTCGGTTACGCCCGACCTTCCGCCGTCCACAAGAAAGTTGTGGTACGAGGGCTCGGGGGCTTCACCTCAACACCAAGGAAAAAAGAAAAAAAATTCTTTATTCCTCGAAAGAAGTACGAGATACATTCGGCCGAAGGCCGTTCGTAGTACAAAAACTTTGTCACCGTCGTAGGGACGGTGACGACAGGGTCCTCAGGGGCGATAGTTTCAATCGCAAGAAGGAAGAGGGTTATGCCTACCTCGCAAGTTTTCTTCTTGTGCCTCGCAAGTTTTCTTCTTGAACTTGGGTTTCTTCTCCGCGGGGAGAGGCGACGGGGAGCACCCCGGCTAGTAAATTTATGTGCGCGTTACGGCCCGATGGTAATGCAAGGGAAGACACGAGATTTATACTGATTCGGGCAGAATGTCCCTACGTCCAGTTCGACCAATTCGTGTTCTTGCACTCAAGTTCATAGTAGGGGTTACAAACAGGCGAGAGAGGGAACGAGCTCCCAGGTCTCTGTGTTCTTGCGTGGGAGAATGCGTGTGTGTGTGCTGGAATGTCTAGGCCCCCCTTGCTCGGGTCCCCGCCCTCTCTTTTATTCTTCAAGGAGACGACCGGATTGGTTACAAGAAAGAGAGAGAGAGAGAGAGAGAGTCGGGAGGCTAAACGTCCCCGACTCCTCGTTGTAGTGGCGTGGGACCCCCGATGCTGACGGGAGATATCCGTTCCCTGTTCTTTATCCTGTGCGGGGCGTGGTGCGCCCCCATGCCGTCCTGCGTGGGGTGACATCATTATTTGGGGGGTGACTGCGACAGATCGGGCAGCCTGCCCCTAGGCCAGGGCCTTAATTTAGTGTGTGCGGCTGCCCTTCCTACTTCCCTGTTGGCCCCGTGAGCGGTCGAGTGGCTCCCCTCGCGGCTATAAAAGGGGTTGTCCCAGGATCGTCGGGTCTTGACCAAACGATCCTGGGACAACCCCTTTTATAGCCGCGAGGGGTGCCACTCGGCCGCTCACGGGGCCACCAGGGAAGTAGGAAGGGCAGCCGCGCACACTAAATTAAGGCCCTGGCCTAGGGGTAGATTGCCCGATCTATCGCAGTCACCCCGACGAGTCACATCAGTAAGAGAGTGGCACGCCAAGGACTGACAGACGGGAGACAGAACCTGACCGGGAGCACTCTGAAGCCTCTGAGCGAATCTCTAATTCACCCAGAGCCTCAGGGGCTGCACCCAGTAGGTGCGCTCGCGCGCACCCACTACGATCGGAACGCGTTCCTGCTTTTATTACCCCAACGGAACAGGAAGGCCTGACCGGGACAGACCGGCCGCCCGGAACCCCAGAATGAAGGAGCGCTAGGGCGGAAGGCTAGCAGGGACCCAGGGGATAGGTCTCCCAGGTGATCCTAGGCGGTGTCACGACAGGGACGGGGGTCGGCGATGCCCGACCCTCGCCCGACGGTGTACATACACAAAGGGACACGCTGTCTCCTCAAGAACAACGCAGCAAGATTAAGGGGGAAACGTTGATTCATCCACAAAACGTGGAGAGCAACCAGCCCGAGGCCATCGCAAGCCGCAAAAAACATCGCCGTCGCAAAGACGACAAATTTTGCCCGTCTTAGGGAAGGATGGAAAAGAAGCGAAGCAAAGAGGTCGACCCTCGTCGCAAGCTCTTCTTGCATCCTTCTCCTCGACAGGGATGCGGTGGGAGACGGTGACGGGCCCCACGTTGCCAGGTCAAAATCAAAAGGACTGCCCACAAAATCAAGAGCAGAACCCCCTGTGCGAATCCCTGATTCACTCAGGGGCTCGGGGGCTACACCCAGTGGGTGCGCTCGCGTGCACTCACTAGAACCACCAGACGACCAAGCTTTGCCAACGGTAGCTTCTACCCGACGAGGGGAAAACAGAACCCCCTCGCAGTTACCATGTAACCGAGAGGGGGTTGGGGGCTACTGTTAGGGGAGAGTAGAACGGACATTCTTAGGCACCAGGATTAAGAATGTCACCCGATTGAAAGTATTAAGAGCGGCCCGTGAACGGCCCACGGGTGACCGACGAACCATCGATGAATGGCTCAGTAGTCCAGGAACAGAGGCCGGCCCGCGGGCGCGTCACGCCAAGGGAAGACCGCATCGCCCGACCCTCCGCGGAGGGGGTCAGAGCGCTCCACCTAGCCTGACCCTCCGCCAAGGGGGCCGGGACCTCGCTCGCGCCTCTTATTGTCTGTACTCCGACAAGACTACGGACCTACCCTGAGGTAGCCATCTCCCAGTCAAAGGGGACAGTACAAAAGGTCGCATCGGGGCATAGTGCAAGGCGACGCGACTGTTCGGAACGTGCCCCGAACGGCGCCACTCCGGTAGCCACAGCACAAGGAGGGGCCCCCCAACCACTACTCCAGTGGGCGGCGTCAGAAAGTACAACAACCACAGCAGCCGAAGGACCGAGGACGGACATACGCCAGGACCGGCGTACGCCCCCCCTCAAATAATGACGTCACCCCACGCAGGATGGCATGGGGGGCGCACCACGCCCTGCACAGGATAAAGAATAGGGAACAGACATCTCCCGTCAGCATCGGGGTTCCCACGCCACGACAACGAGGAGTCGAGGACGTTTAGCCTCCCGACTCGCTCTCTCTCTCCCCCGCTCTCTCTCTCTCTCTCTCGTAACCAATCCCGTCTTCTCCTTGAAGAATAAAAGGAGGGGGCGGGGACCCGAGCAAGGGGGACCTAGACATTCCAGCACACGCACACGCACACGCACACGCATTCTCCCACGCACGAACACAGAGACCCGGGAGCCCGTTCCCTCTCTCGCCTGTTTGTAACCCCTACTACGAACTTGAGTGCAAGAACACGAATCGCTCGAACTGGATGTAGGGATATTCTGCCCGAACCAGTATAAATCTCATGTCTTCCCTTGCATTACCATCCGGACCGTGACGCGCATATAAATTTACTAGCCGGTGATTCGATATACCGACAATCCCTTCAAGAAGATCATGACGCCGAAGACGTCATCAATGCCAGCCCAAAGAGGGTCGGGTTTTCACCCGCCACATCCGACAAGGGGTCGATGGCCTTAGACAGGAGCAAAGGTCCGAGTTAGAGATGCACAACGACGTCTTCAGGAAGGAAATGACACCAATGGCGCCATCAACGCCGTCCCAAGAAGGGAAGGGATTTCACCCGCATTGCCACCGCAGTGAAAAGAGACGGTCGGCCTCACCAACCCTACCACCATGGTGTTGCTGGTGAGCCTCCGCACGGCCGCAGCCAACGACGCCACCACGACGACGCTGGCATACGCCCGAGCAAGCCGTCATCAGCACACGTCACCACGCCGCCGCCAACACACCGCAACACAAGCTGACCCGAAGCCAAAGCTAGGCTATGGCCGTGTCCACCACGTCGCTGCCGCAGCAGGCCGAGCCAATCGCGGCTAGCATGCCGCGCCATCCGCGGACACTGGCGCCCCAGCCAGACTGCGCCCGACCGGGCGCCGCCGGGCCGCGCGAGCCACCCTAGACGCGCGAAGCCGCGGGCTCCACGGAAGCCGCCGCAGCCGCGCCCCCCATCGGCTGCCTGGGCCGCGGACGCCCACGCACCGGCTGTCGGCGCCGCCGCAGCCCGGCCGAGCCGCAACCGGACGCCGCCGCCGCCGCAAGTCCCCGGCACGCCGAGAGCTCGAGGAGGAAGATCCGGTGGCCGAGGTGGCGGATCCGGCCGGTCCTAGCCCGGCCATGGCCAGAGGCTGCCCCCAAAAAGAGTGCAAGGGGGGAGAAGAGGAGAGGAGAATGGTGGTGGAGCCCCGCCGCCACCTTCCTTGCGGCCGCGCAGGCATCCGGCGGCCGCTCGGGTGGGGGCAAGGTGGGGAGCGGCGCTGGAGGGCCGGCGGCCGGGGGGCTGGGGTTCCGCCCGAGCCGCCCCCAGGAGGAGCGACACGGGGGCTTGTGGTCCGTTTTCTTAGCTTAGTGGTTACAATAGTCTCAGTAGCATCTGAGGTCCTGGGTTCGAGTCTCTTTGAAAGCGAATTTTCTAGGATTTAATGATGTTGTGCTTTCAGTGGTAGGCGACGTTCCCGTCGATAGCGAGGCGCCTGTGGTGACTTCATCAATCTCGAGGATTTGCTGGCTCAGTCTCTCGGAGGTGCTTATAGGGGTAGGATTACGTTCGTGTATTCATAGGAACGAATGTGCTTACGTGTTTGTGAGCGTCTGCGTCAGTGTTTAAAAAAAAGTTAAAATTGTTAGAGCTCTGTCATCATCATGGGCATGCGAATGCGATACTTCTCCCGCGGTTGAATTGTGAATCGCGTTCTGCAACTTTTTACCCGTAACTTATTCCCCGCCGCCGTCATCCGCCATCGCAAATTACGGCTGTTTTTGGATCTGTCCAACGCCACCAAATAACCAACCTTTTTTTACTGTGCACATACCTGCCGAAAATGAAATCGAAAAGATGGTGAACGGAGACGGACAGACAGAATCGCAGAGACCCTCTCGCAACAAGAGCAGCGTCGCGACAGAGGAGCAATCAAAAGGGGGTTCTTGCGCCACGGTCTGGTTACAGAATCCTTTGCGATCCATCACCTGGAAGCTGCTGCTCTGGAGGGACCTCTTGGCTCTGCTCCTGAGTTGTGACCCACTCTCTCTCTCTGTATGTGTGTGTGACGAAGACCTGCCACCGGCTTTGGTGGCCTTAAACAATTCTCTCCGACGCCACTTGTAACCGCGTGTGCAAACCTAGCAGCCTAAGCACATTGTTAAAGAAACGCTGCTAGGTCACGCGACGTGTTCATCTCATGGACAGCTAACGATCCCCTGTCACGGCATCCTCGGATAACCCTCTGGGTTTGTAAAATGGAGTTCAGTTAACGAAAATGGAATGAAAATTGGAGTTGTTGCAGGCACGGTTCAGACAAGAACAAGGGTTCCAAGATACAAACGAGGGAGAAAATAATGCAAAAGGAAACAAAAAGGAGAGCTCTGAGTAAGTGGTCTACATCACATTGACTTGTGAGCAACTACGGCTCGCGTCGTCGGTTGCACAATAAAGCTTCTGGAGGAGTACTAGTTGTACCGCACAGTTTGCCAGAGATAGCGAGGGAGAGGAGGGGAGGGAGGAGGCGGCGGCGGCGGCGCGCCATCACCCTGCCCTGCTGATCCGGAGCTCGGAGGCGAGGTACGCACAGCTGTCCACTTCCGTTTCTTTCGAGAAGACGACGGTCGTTGGATGATCCGCCGCTCTTGATCTGGAGTCAAATTCTGTGTGCTCCTTTTTTGTCTCTTGCGTGATTGGTTTCTTGGTCCGAGAGAGAAAGGATTCCCCCCAATTTCTCTGCAATTCGGCAGTGACTTCGATTAATCAGAACTGTATTATCTGTATTTGAATTCTGATTGTTCATGCTAAGAGTAAAATTTTGGTAGCTGCGACACCGATCGATGCTATTTTCTTCTGCGTGGCAAATTGCTCATCCTGCGATGCGATATGAGTTCAGTCTGTGCGGAAACACGTTAGACATTGCGGTCACCAAACTTCCACTCTGCAATCATGAGCACAAAAGTCCAAATGCTAATTCGATTCAGAGTTCAGAGACAAGTGCTCAGTTCAAACATGTCTAAATCTGCCACGGCGTTTCATCCGCTTGATTCGATCCCCGTCTTCGCCGCTAAATTCTTGCAGGAAACTCGCTAGCTTCATCAATGGCGACTCCCACCACCTACGCAGTCCGCGTCCCCTCAGAGACCCACAAGGTCGAGGAATGGCTGACGTCTGACGAAGCTCTGGCCTGGCAGCTGCAGGAGGAGGAGAACACGCGCGTCGCCGCTGCCGACACCAGAGAATTCGCCGGTACAGCTCCACTCCCAAAATCTTTTCGCTTCGCTTGAGGTGATGATACCGTTAGCTCCTTAGCTGTAGTCAACTAGCACAGCCACTGACCACATGCTCATCGTTCATTTCGTTTTCAGGTAACGTGTCCTTGGAGCCATCGTCGCCGGTTGTTGAGTACAGGCCTGCACAGAATGCAGCTCAGGTTTGTTGCTTTGGCACTCTTCTGTTTGAACTTTTTTGGTTCATTGGGATCGATGTCCTACATATGGGAAGGAATTCCATTTGTCTGAACTGAAACAGTAACGGTAACTTGTCTGTGCATCCAGGTGGCACGGGAAGACAATGTTGACCCTGATAGTATGTCTTACGAGGTATGTCACTCATTCTTTCATGCGCTGGATAGATGATGTGAAATTCTAATGTCACGTGGATACAGTAGCAGCAATTACCTAAAATGGATACAGTAGCAGCAAATCTAATTGTGGGGTTGAGGTAGAACAAACAGGTTTCTGAAGACCTACTGGAGAGATTTGGTGCATTTGTTTCTTAACAACAAATAAGTGAATTCTCTGAATTTTTTTTCTTAAGAATGTCGTCACCACTCTATATTTTTGAAGTACTCTGTGACAGGAATAGAATATTTAGGGTGGACACCATGTTTTATCTAGTGAATTCCCTGATGTACGGGGCTCCCAAGCACTGTTGATCGTGTCCAGAATAAATGTAGAGTGAATATCCATCATAACAAATGCAACGGTACAACTTCAGTGTTGACTTTAGGTTCACAAGTTTTCAAACCAAGAGAGTACTACTTCCTTTGCTTTGGGAGTTTTGAGGCGTGCTGGTGTGTTACGTCTGGTTACTCTCTTCCCTGGGCGTCTAGCTGGGTTGCGTTTCCTTTTTCAGGTGTAGTCCTTCAGGTTTTAGTGCTAATTTTCAGTTTCTTTTTCTGATTGTTCCCTATTCCTGTATTTGTTGTGCTTCATCCCTGGCTGTGATGATAAGACTACCCTGCAGCCATTGTTATCATGACGTTAAAAACCTAAGTCAACACTGAAGTTGGATTCCCTAGCCTGATTGTAACAAGCCAGTGTTGACTTAGGTTTACAAGCTATTGTTCTGCAACTTCCATTCTTCTGTAGAATGTTAAAAACCCCAAAGGTTCATATTTTTTTGAATTACATAAGGGACCATGACGTGCTAACATCCAAATTATAGAACAAGAATTAGGACTTAAACCAGAAGCAGCTGGGCGCCTGGGCAGCAGCTGCTCAATCTTTCAGGTTCAGAGTTGGCCATTATATCCTTGTTTCATAAAAGGAAAAAAACTCAACACTTTAGCTGAAATCTATCACTTATGGTGAATCTCATGATAACCTCATCACTATGGGACTCTCATGTAATTAATTTGTATCTGTTCTAGCAACTACAAGCATTAGGGGAAGCAGTAGGAACTCAATCCAGAGGGTTATCTGATGACCTGATAGCTTACTTGGAGCCATTTAGGCACAAGTGCACCTTTTTCTCGAGGAAGAAGAACAATGAAGAGTACGTAGCTGCATATTCTACTTCGCCAGATTTGTCATCCTTTTGAATGTAGAAGTAGCAGTTTGATTCGTTTAAGTTGCTGACAGATACATAACTGCATTGTACCTTACCTACAGATGTGTGATCTGCAAAACGACCTATAAAAGCCGGCAGAAGATGATAAGACTACCCTGCAGCCATTGTTATCATGCAAACTGCATAACTCGGTGGCTTAAGATCAACAAGGTATAGTTCAGTTGATCAGTTCTGTTTTGAAATAATGCCTCTGAAATACCGAAGGAGAAGCCGATGTCTTGTGCAGATGCTAGATTGCTAGTGTATACGCTTCAAATATTTGAAAAACTTTTTTCTGCTGTATCTGAATCTCTCATATGAAAGCAGCTCCCAGAATAGGACATACGACTATAGGAGTATCACCTGATCCCTACCTTTTTGTTGATTCAGGCATGCCCAGTCTGCAACGAGGAGGTATTTGGATGAACTAAGAGGCTCCCGGAAAATACTGCAGCTTCATCGTTGGCAGTTGCACACGTTGGGCCCATATGGCCCATGCTATGTGATTATGTGAGATGAGACTAGTTGGGATCCTTTGCTTATGAAAACTGTTTGTTGGTTTACACGTGCTGCTAACTGTACTTGGTCTTCTTAGTTCACAAATTGATAAATGTGTGGGTACAGTACTTCGGTTGCCAGTTTTCTGTCTATGCAACCAAGGAGGATTCCTTTTCTTTTGAGAAAGTAAAGCAGGATTAGTTCAATATTATGGTATGTATGTCTCTGTATTTTTCCAACTTCTACATGATTTGATTCTGGGAAGGAAAAATTCTTTGTTCTATGAGCTGTTACAGGGGCAAAACAGGGATGCAAACACAACAAAATATCTTGGGTCTTGGATTAGTATTCTCAGTGTGATTGGTTGTTTAAACAAATGGCACTGGTTGCCAGCAAAACTAATTATCTAATTGATGCCTGATCCAATGCTGACTCAGATCCACACCATTAGGCCTAGATTCTTGTGCTGATACATGTTCTTGGCAGCATCTCTTTTCTGTTGTCATATTGCTCTTTTGTTCCACTTCTATTATTCTCTGATTAGTTATCCAGTGTTGTAAAGTGTGGATGTAGACATGCAACAAACCGAACAGATGAACATTCTGTTGGTGTAGCCGATTCGTGTACAGGCAAGGGCTCTTACTATGCCTAGCCTTTTCTTATGAACCAGAAATGAGCGTGGATGAAAATGGCCTTTTCGGTATTTAAATTTTTTGTAATTGATGATGATTTGATCCGATGGCTGGTCCATTTTTGGCACTGCGGCCACTCATTTATCTCCTTTTCTTTGATAAACACATTTTTAAATGTTTGAACTTATCAGTTAATAAAAAATATAAACTTTGTGGATTTTTTTTAAACTTACCTTAAAAGCTTTTCGGAAAGAGTTTCGTATTTCCTGGTAGGGACCGGGACCTTTCAGTTACCCTTCATTTTTTTTCAAAATTTCTACAATTTTCATCTGTGTTTGTCATAACATAAACTTTTGACACTGCGATATTTTTCAGAGCCACTCATTTATATTCACTCATTTTTTACAAAGGATACTTTTTTCTACACTTTTGAACTTATCAATTAATAAAAATATAATCTTTTTAGATTTTTTTAGAAAAAACTTATCTGAAAAGCTTTTCGAGAAGAGTTCCATGTTTCCTGATAGGGACCTGGATCTTTCAGTTTTCCTTCGTTGTTCAAATTTCTACATTTTTCACCTGTCAACATCATGTAAGACTTGGCTTTACCGACGCTCAACTAAAGTTCGTTTTTTTTTTTTTGGCAACCTCTGCCTGGAACTACCCTTTTGTTCTTTGCACTGGAAGCCCTGAGCTGCTCCATCCACCGAAAGACGAGAAAGACGGCATGCCATGTCCAATCTGAAGCTAACATGATTGCATGAACACCTTTTCCGTCCATTTGCATACAACTGGACGCATCAACCACCAAATACCTGTTGATGACTCAAATCAGTTGCCATTGCCCTCCAGCATGAGCATGCAGGAACAGATAACTTTCACTACTGGTGCAGCCAAATTCGTTCAGATCAGGAAATACCAGTAGTACAAAGTAGCAGCAAGCCAGCAACTATTGGTACTGCATGTCGAGTATATGTTTTGCTTCAGTGAACGTCTGTCCGGCAAAGATGGACTGATGGAGCAAGCTGAGGCAGACGGTTCGGGAGAAAAGAAAAAAAAAATCATCGGTTTTTGGGACGAATAATTGCTCAATCATGCAGGTCGCCACTCGCCATAAGGTTTCCCTGATGCCTTCGGGAGGAAAAAAAATGCATGGAATGTCAGATCAGATGTTTATCTGATGGCTGATGCCGGCTTCAAGCATAGTCAATGGTAGGCTTGGTGGCGGTTGCTAGGAGCAAGGTCCTGTGGTCTCCATGGCATGGCACCACTAGAGCTTATCCACTGTCGGGGATTCACGATGCGGTTGGGTAGTGTATGGTTGGGTAGTGCATGGGTAACCCATCTCCGGACCCGTAATTTACCTATTCCTAAATTATCCATATCCAAATAAAACGTATAATATCCAACGGGTACGAATAAACCAATGAATAAAGAAAGAAGCTAATAGCTCAAGTTGAGACTGAACGTATAGGTCTAGTCATACTACTTTGTAAAGAATAGCTGTTAATAGCTGTTAGTTATACTGATTCATCTCCAACAAATTTTAGTTAATTTTAATAAAATTTTATGGTGTGAACGTGATGTTTTATTTACAGGATCCGGCTCTTGACGTGAGATCCACGTGTGGATATAGCCACACTGCTTTGCACATAGTAGCTATTAGTCTTACTGAGTCATCTCCAACAAATTTTAATCAATTTCGATAAGATTTAATAGTGTGAACGCGAGGTTTTATTTTCAGGATCCGCCTCTTGATGTGGGCTCATGTGTGTGTAGCCACACTGTTTTGCACATAGTAGCTGTCAGTCATACTGAGTCATCTCCAACAAATTTCAATCAATTTCGATAAAATTTTACAGTGTGAACGCAATGTTTTATTTTCAGAATTCAGCTCTTGATGTGGGGTCCACGTGTAGGTCTAGCCACTCCGCCCAAAGCTAATTCATATTTGTTAATTTTATCCAATATACAACGGGTAAAGGATAAAACGGGTAATACCTGTCATTATCCTGTCCATACTCACAAATAAATGGATAATCTGTACCCTTTCCAAATAATATGGGTACGGATTTAGGTACGGGTGATTGGTACCCAGTGATATCTTGATCAGGAATCTATGCCGAACCTTAAGCTTGCATTGTTTGCAAGCTACTCACCGTCATCCATTTGGACATTCGTGCATGGTAAGGTTTACAAATTACGAGCGGCTCATTTGCGCTGTTGCTGCTCAGTGCTCATGTACAGGAACTGAAAGTCAGAAACATCGAGCGGCTCGTTTCCTTTCACGAGAGGCACGAGACCAAATCCCTGGCACCACCGGAGCTGAGAACCGCGATGGCGAAGTCTTTGGGGCCTGATTGGTTGAGCAAAGCCTGGCTCGCACCAGGGAGCCATGCCGGCCAGGGCCAGGTTGAGCGTATGCAGGAGGGTCCTGTTTGGTTATCTGTTCAGTACAACCAGGTTCTAGAGAGATAGTGTTCGGTTTTCTGGTTGCACTCAGGTTTGAAATAGGAGATGCAACATTAGTTTGTTTGGTTGTCTGGATACAAGACGTTGCATGCACCTCTTGCATGTTGATGGTAAAATTACCACCTCCTTGCCCGTGAGGCCAAAATAACAGCACACTGGAAGTAATTTTTACATAAACTTCTAAATGAAGAACCCAATAATTAAAGGCATATGCTCAGTTCAACATAACAACATCATGGCAATGAAATAAGTACATGTCCAGATTTACATGACATGACATGACATTCAATAACACTGGTTGATCCAGCAAAGTGTCCAATGCACATCAGCTAACTCACACTTGAGTTACACATCTCTAAGAAATAGCAGCAACAGCTAAAGAGTACCATGTCATCAGTTACCAACCATATCCTATAGTTAGTAAGAGAGAGTTAGCTACACAAAAGAGTGCAGGATCAGATCAACTGCACAAGTGAAGACAAGAGGAGGTGATATGCACACAGAACCAGCAACCATGAGTGCATCATCCTCATTGCTCAAGAGCAGTAATCATCAGAGCACAAGGCTCACTGCACAAAAGAAGGCACTTGCAGACCAGCAGGCTAACTGCATAAAAGAAGCCACCATCTAATCAGCAGGCTCACTGCACAAAAGATGGATCAACCAGCAATAGAGGACCACCCTCTACATGTAGTAGTGCTTGGCCAAGTAAGTCCTCAGCCACAGCACGCGGTGAGTCATTCATCTTGACAAATGCAGTACCCTGAGCCTTGTTGTCAAGTAGATGGTTGTAGGCAGTCAGCAATGCTTCATCGGTGAAGCCAGACATGAACATAATAGCACCATATAACTCAGGGTGGGAATCCTCAATCTTGGTCTCACGAATAGCAGAGGCAACATTGTTCACTGCATTTAGGACAATAATATCCCCCTCACTAAGCATGCACCTCTTCCTCTTATTGCCTACCTCAGATGGTGACCCAGTACCAACACCAGCACACACACCACCAGCAGTTCCAGCTTCTTGTGTTTTTGTTGGCTCAGGAGTACCACCAGCAGCAACACCAATATCACAATCCACCTTAAGTGTGCTCTCACCAAAGTTAGATGGGGATCCCAGAGGCTCACTAGACCCCATGGAAAACTTGTTGTTGCCTGCCCATTGCAAATATGATCTGCATCTGTTGGTAGTTCTCAATGGGCTTGTCTAGTAAATCAGCATCCTTAGGGTGTGCCTGAAATGAATTTATGAAAGGTCAGAATATGAAGGGGATAAAGTAAATATACATGCAACGGTTCAACACACCTTAGCATGCCCCTTGTAGTGCTCCTCCTCCAAAGTGATCATGTATGTACCCTCATCCCACTGAGCACCACTTAATTCTCTAAGTTTGGTCAATCTTATCCACCTCTGCCTCCACTTTCTCAGGTGGTTGTAGACCTGGGTGCCAATCACCTCATTGCTTGAAAACTCCTGCAAAGCCTTGGCAACTTGGTTGAGGTGGACTTCTTTGAAACCTTTATCAGTTCTCGCACCAATTGAGATCAGCTGGCACATGCGGCGAAGCACAAATGAGGACATGGCGTTGGTCCACCTCATTGCAGCCCTAGCCTGCTGCACAACTGCACCAGCAGCCTGGCCACCAGCACCAGCAGCAGCCTGGCCACCAGCACCAGGCTGGACACCATCTTGGGCAGCGGCATCGGCGGCGTCAAGCTCCTCAACCAAATCAAAGTGAGCAATATCTCGAGCCATCTCTGGTATAATCCAACTCTTAGGTGAGGATTGAAGAAGAATAGAAGTGATATGAAAACAAGATAAAATAGTGGTCATCATTGCATAATGCACATTGCCTCAGGTTATAAAAAAATGATCATCATTGCATAATGTCCAGTGCCTCAGGTTAAAATTAATCATCATAGCAACTTGTCCAATGCCTCGGGTAGAAAAGGAATTAGAATGAAGTAAAGCAATTATTCAATCATCACAGCAACTTGTCCAGAACAAGCACAAACATGATAACAGCAAAATACAAAGTGCAATATCCAGAATACAAAGTCAAATAACCTACTACATGAATCTAGATGCGAGAGTGACCCCTATTGGCCCACATATGATTAGCCAATTCATTCCTCATATGAGCCCAACCTGCGTTGCCATCCACAGTCACCCCATGACCATGAGGGTTAATGTTGTTGGGCTGCCAAGTGGGCTCAAGGGGAATAACTTCATCTATCCCATGCTCAAGTATCCAATTATGTAAAATGCAGCATGCAAGTACCAATTTGACTTGTGTCTTGAATGGATGAAATGGCTTGTTGTCAATAATACGGAATCGATTTTTCAATGCCCTAAATGCCCTCTCAACAGTCACGCGCAAACTTGAATGCCTCAAATTAAATAACTCTATTGCATTGGTTGGATAGTGTCTACCACCATACTCATTAAGATGGTATCTAGTACCCCTGTAAGGAGGAAGGAATCCAGGACGACATGCGTATCCGGCATCTACTGGATAGAATTTACCTAAACTAAGTATGTAAAATGCATTAGTTCTATTATTATGCAGTTTGTGATTCAAGTAAGGTAGCCAATATAGTTAATTACCTTCTGGAACCCTTAACCCATCATCCCGCTCTAATGCATCAACAAGAATTGTGGCATCATGTGCAGATCCCTCCCAACCAGCAAGGACATATGTGAATTTCAAATCAAAGTTAACTGCAGCTAGCACATTCTGTGTGAGGTAGTTCTTTCTACCCCTAAATGCTGCTTGCATCTTGGCTGGCACTCTAGCATATATATGAGTTCCATCGATCGCCCCAACACAATCCTACACGAGACCCAACAATCATCGGTTACATGATATGCACCCAATTATGCAGCAATTATTATTAACTCTATTAGCTATTCAGTACCTTAAAATATGGATACCATCTATGGCTGTTTCTGATCTTAAGTGGTGTCTCAGTAGATGGAGATCTAACCATCTCATGCCTAAGTTCCCCAATAGCATACAACACCTTCTTGAAATATCTATGGACCGTCTCCACGAACCTCCTCCAATTTTTGTGTATCACTTTAAAACGTTGGTTGTGGCCGACAACATGCAAAAACATTGCAACTTGCTCTTCTACACTGCTATGTATGTTATCTCTGAGCAAGTTTCTTTCCGTAAGCAAATTGCATAGCTGAAAGAAAGAAGCTCTCCTCATGCGAAGCATGTTTACGCACTCCACATCATTGCAATTATAGATTTTATTCAAGTTCTTCTGTCGTTCCTCATCCATAGCACTCATTGGGGCATAAGTAATAGAAGGTCGGGAGAGTTGACCCATCCTAATCCTACTAATAAAAAATGCATACATAGCAGTGACTAGAGCAGCTGCATGAACAATAAGCATCTGTCTCTTATCTTGCAGAGCCATCTAAAAAAATGACAATAAGGACTAGGCTTAAGTGTTTGCACAAAACAGAAAGGATCACTCATAGTTGACAAGTATGCTCATATTAAAAACAGAGGCATCATTAGCATGAAAAAGTTTGCTCAGATTAATATATAAAACATGAATCATTGGCACAGACAAATATGCTCAGATAAATACAATATGCATCATTGATATGGACAAGAATGCTCGGATTTACAACATAACAACATCACTGACATGAAGAGAGGTTGGGAGGAGAGATGTGTGCTTTCGTTACCACAACAGGAGTAGGAAAAAGCCAGTCAACGAGCAGATCGGAGGGGAAAAGAGGAAGGACCACCAGATCTGAAGTTCTGCAAAAAAAGACTCGATCTTCACCATGGTGCATAGCAAAAATGATTGGAAGAAAACAATAAATCAAAATAATTCCACACGAGATAGATCTCTACCTCTAAGCAAGCAAAGAACTCAGATCCAGTGGGGGGCTGCATTTGAGATGACGAGTTAGAGAAGCTAGGGTTAAGAAAAACAAGAAATCAACACAGGGAAGTTAAAAGGGGTTAGGGTTTCAAAATCACTTGCCTCGCAGCTCGGATTCCTCACGAAATCTCACCTAAAAATGAAGAACAGAGAGAAGGGATTAGACTTGCTTTTGAAAGAACAGGAGAGGAGAGGGGACGAATCTGAGGGGAGAGGAAGAACAGCCTACCTGCTGGACGGCAGTGAGAAGGACGAGTGAGCAAGTGGGAGCCGGAGAGGACGAGCGGTGAAGATATACACGAAGAATGACGCGAAATCGGGACGGTAACCCAATCCATCCCGCCTACATGAGCGCGGTAATTTTCCACCGCCCGCGCTCGCCGCCGCACCGAGCGAGCCTGGCTCCGAGGAAACGAGGATTTTTGCCGTATCCCGGGAGCCAGGCTCGGCGCCCCCTTTTGCACGCGAAGGTCCAGGCCCAGTACCTAGACCAGGCATCCAATCAGCCCAAGGTTGCACCCAGGAACCTGGACGGGGGGTCATGCGACCAACCAATCAGGCTCTTGGTTCCTCGCCCTGGTTTCTTCGACTTCATCAGTGGACGTCGCTGTCGGATCACAATCGATCTGATCCGGGAGCAAGATCACCATCCAATGGCTGATGCACGTACCGTGAAGGCAGGCGAACGCAAACACCGTGCCTCGTGACTTCAGTCGGAAAGCGATGCGTTTTTTTGCTGTCCATGTCGTTCCTCAGCTCCAGCCTAGCTCCCTCGATCTGTATGCTGCGTCGCATCTGACCTGAAGGACCCCGTTGATTGGAGCGTACGCGTGGTTGCCCTACACGGTCGACAGCTCGCGAGAGACGCTTCTCGAACTCTCTGAATTTTTCCTGGAAGACTATGAGCAGCGATTGGCGCCTCTGGGATCGTCGAAAGAAGCCCAAGTTAAATTATTGAATACTTAAACTAGTATTGAGTATTCTGTTGGCGCAGATAAGAAAAACTACCATTATCGTTCTAGTACTGGATAGACACGTTAAGATTTGTTTTTCCCAAAGAAGACATCTCAGGGCTAATTTGTCGCGTATACTTTCGGCGACGTCTCTTTTCTGAATTTCTGTTCTTTCTCTGATGACCTGTTCACACAGTTACTATAAGACGTCTTTGAACGAACACAATGACCCTGCTTTCAGCAAACAAATCCTTCTGCTACACTGAGAAGCAGATCTCCTGATGATTCATTCCAAACGTTTTAAGTGAGAACTTTGCTTCATCCCTCAAGTCTCTAGAACTGCTACTGTGGTCTTCCCCGCAACCTCTGCCCATAAGACACAAACGAAAGAAGCCGCCAGGCGTGACTGGTGTTTGACGCCTCATCTTTTATTCTAAAGAGAAGGAATGGCGTCAGAGTTGATGTCATTTTGCTACCAGAACCAGAATATATGACGAGACGTCAAGGAAGGAGTGGCTTGCAGCGAAGACTAGTTGAGCTGTGGAATCATCGATAAAAAACACTTTCCATGGCGCAGCATACAGCACACGACGCCCGGCGAGAGCGACGACGCGCAGTCGCCACGCCACGCCTCGCCTCGAAAAAAACAGATTAGTTTACTCTATTCTATTCATCTATTCAGTTGGTCTAAAAGTCGACTGATTTCAGCTATTCAATAGTTATAACTGTGATAAAGAATAAATGGAGAGAAATGCTGCTGGCGAGCAGAAGAGAAAAAGGCTGTGCTTTCACCCACGGCGGGACCCCGCTTTCCACCGCAGAGATTGCACGCGCCACACGCCACACGCAGAGAATCCCATCGTCGCCATCACCGCTTGCAGCTAGCTGTGGGCTCCTCACTTCCGCCCTCCACGGCTTCCACTCGTCTTCCTCCACGGCTTCCACCACGCCCTGGCTGCCCCTCCCCCAATACCAGCCTAACCCAGCGAGCACGCACCCAAGTAACCAGCGCACGCAAAGGTACACGCACAGGCACACCTCTTCTCTCTCGCTTCGCGTCCCTCCTCTTCTTTTCTCCGTCGCGTCAGAAATCAGGAGGCACAAGAGGAAAGAAGAAGCTTTGTTCGATCAAGAACCGTCGAGAGTGCAGCCTTTTACCAGTTCACTTCGATTCCATCAGCTGCAACAACCTCGACGACGACGACGACGAGAGGTCTCCCCTCCTCCAACGGCACGGCCACCGAGGCGGCACCACCGGGATGGGTTCTCTGGCGCTGAGGTGTAGTAACCCGCCGCCGCCTTTCTCCAAGTCGCCGGGTTCCCTGCTGCTGCTCTCCAAGTCGCTCACCCTCTACTGCTGAGCTGAGCCACCCCTGCGGTTGCTGTCGCTCGGCTCATGGGCGCCGTGGCCTCGTCGGCGAGAGGGGGGCGGGGAGGTGAGGGGACGGTGCTGGGGGACTTGCCGGAGAGCTGCGTCGCGGAGGTGCTGCTCAGGCTGGACCCACAGGAGATCTGCCGGATGGCGCGGCTCAGCCGCACCTTCCGAGGGGCCGCGTCCGGGGACGGCGTCTGGGAGTCCAAGCTGCCGACGAACTACGCTCGCCTCCTCGCCGTTGCCGCGGCCGGCGATGGAGGAGAGCGGCAGGCCGCCGCGGCGGCGGCGCTTGAGGCGGAGTCGCTGCCCAAGAAGGAGGTGTACGCGCGGCTCTGCCGCCGGAATCGCTTCGATGGCGGCAAAAAGGTACTATATGTGCCTTCATCTAGAATTGCAGGATCATTTTTTTGCTTGCCTATTAGCTAAGTGAATTGTATTCTTTTTTATTAAATTGGATCAAATTTCTTGAATCAGTTTGTAAGAACAATTTTTTATTGTCCAAATTGCGCCTGTGCATGACTAAAATGGCCTGGATTTGAGTCTGGTTTAGACAAAGGCAGTGTATTTGTGTTTGAACTTTGGAGTCTGACCACGTCTTGAAGTTCGGTTACTTGTATCTATGATTGTTTTGCAAACTTGCAACTGCTCAGGCATGAAATTTGTATGGCTCGTTGTGTAGGAGTTCTGGCTGGACAAGGGTGGTCGAGGTGTCTGCATGTCAATCTCGTCAATGGCACTTTCAATAACGGGCATTGATGATAGACGATATTGGAACTTCATTCCCAATGATGAATCAAGGTGCTCTCATCTACTAGTAATCAAAACATCGCAATTTTGTTTATGCATGTGTTGAGGTGATTTTTTGTATGTGGTTATGCTGCGTTTATGGAAATGCATCCAAGAAATAGCAAGTTTTGAGGCCTATCCATTCATCTTATGTCTAGCCATTTAAATATAGATGGCTTACGGCCAGGGGCGGAGCCAGGAATTGGATGTAGGGAGGGCCAAGCAGTCGTAAGCTGGCTTTGAGAGGGGCCATTGTTGACTAATATTGATGATTAGCACATATCATTAAGGGCTCCTAATGGTACTGCGGGAGCATTAGGGGGGCCAGGCCCCTGCGCGCCCCCCTCTTGGCTCCGCCCCTGCTTACGGCTCACCTATACCCAATGGATCATGTACACAAACACATACACATCACATTTGCTTCAACCATTCTTGGTGTATGAGAGAATATCTGCATAATAATTGTGTTTGCGAGTTAAATTTGGAATTTATAAGCCTATGTCCCAACTGGTGAGAGTTCATAGAGGCATTGACGTGTTCACTTGCCCCTTCCCACTAACTAGGTGGTGTAGCTCTTCATGAATAAGATGCTGTGACCTTAAGGTTCAAATCACACCTTACGTTCGAGTGAAAGATGGAATTCTCTGTTTCCTATATCTGCACTGTATCCTACAACATTTTCACGGTAAACATAATTACCTTTTTCCCAGACATATTATATTGAATTCTGCTTTTTGAGCAGGTTCACAGGACATATTAGCACTAGTTGCCCACTGTACTTCTGTACTGTAGTGTCTACCTAGTTAGCTTAACTTTTCTCTACTATACATCTTATTTTACTTGTACCTCTTTGGTCACATAAATATGTACCCACTTGTTTGGGACCCTTGCAAATAAGAGAAGTCATGAATTTGTGGCTTTCCTTGCAGGTTTCACACTGTTGCTTATCTCTCACAAATTTGGTGGTTCGAAGTTAGAGGGGAGGTTGAATTCTGCTTCCCAGAAGGTACATATAGCCTATTTTACCGTGTTCATCTAGGCCGACCATTCAAGCGGCTTGGACGACGGGTTTGTAGCTCAGAGCACATCCATGGCTGGGACATAAAGCCAGTCCGCTTCCAAATGTCAACTGATGATGGACAGCAAGCTCAGTCCAAGTGCTATTTAACCGATCCCGGTGTCTGGATCAATCACCATGTCGGGGACTTTGTCGTGAAGGACTCAAGCAAACCGACAAACATCAGGTTTGTAATGATTCAGATAGACTGCACACACACGAAAGGAGGCCTCTGTGTGGATTCAGTGGTGGTGAAACCGCAGTACCTCACGCAGCGAATTAGGATTTAGCGGAACAGATTCCATGTAGTGGTGTTGATATACTTAGAGATACACATATGTTCTAGAGTTTTTGTTCTTTATACATAAGTGCGGTTGCATTTACAAAGTATTTTCCAGCCCTGTAATGTAACTGAAGGGGTAAGTGATTTTTAGTTCCCCTTGTCCCTCTAGGAACATGCTGCACCTATGTAAATTGCCCATTTTGAACTTTGAGAAATATATATCTGGTGTATTCTGCAGGCACCTTGCCCTTGCGTACCCTACCCAGGTTGCAGGCTTTTTTGTCGATCCAAAATTTCCAAATTCTCAGGATTTGTCATGTGGATGCACTGATCAATATTGTTCCTTAGAAACTGCATGTATATATTTATGGAGTTAGAGGATCCTTGCATTGCTGCGTGCTCTGTGGTCAGTCGTTAGTGACAGGGGTGTTGAAACTCGAAACTGTAGATCATGTCTAGGACTACTGGGCGAGAGCCGGAGCATACCACCTATTGCAAACTGGAGCTCTGCCCCTGCTCAATTCAAGAATAACTGAGTGCTACTAGGCTTTAGACTGGTTTACACTTTGCAGGAAAGTAGAAGCGATCGAAACCAACATGTTATGCAAAACGAAATATTACGTTGATCATTTGGTTTAGCAAAATTTGTTACTATTACCAACCAGAGCTCATTTAAATTGTGGACTAGGCCACTAGGGTAACAAAGAAAGTGCACACTGACTACTCAGTGAGCATTAAAAAGAGCATCACCCACTCGCCTCGAGACATTATCATGCACCGTCCCCATTCCTTCGGTATGGCATAAACCGATGATCTTTAGAAGCATTCTTCTTGCGCCGCCTCTCCATGAAGGCATCAAGCTTTCCTGCCTCCTGCAAATGATGAATACAAATTTTGAAGAATGAGATAAACATCCGAAAGTTGAAAAAAAAACTGCTAGTAAACCTTGTAGGTTTTACCTTGAGCTCATTGTACTTATTCATCAACTTCCTTTCACGAAGTTCAGCTGGTTAAGAAAAATGAAACTAACCTTCAGACTTAAGTATAGAGAGACAGTGAGCAAAGAAAGGATGGACTAGGGTTGAGGAACAGACATTTCTTCAGATAATATGGTCGCTTTCCGGCCTTTGCTGCTTCCCTCTCTTTCTTAATATGTTCACGCAGGATCTCTGATTCAACATTCTTTTGAGAATGTGACTTCACCTGTTTATCCTGTAGATATTTCCATTTGGGGAATCAACTAAAACGGACAAGTTATCTGAAGCAAGCTGATCCCATTGCTCACAGAAACATAAAAAGTACAATTTCAAACATTCGTAGCCAACCAAAAAAGTCTTCGCATTGTCAACTATATGTATGAATACAACTATAAAAATGTAGTTGCTAATTCGTTATTGGATGGCTACAGATAGTTTCTGATGAGGCCTGATAGCCATCATCTTATCCTGACTGCATCCAAATCAAAACTTGCATGGACCTTGTCCAGTTTATGAAGTGATGGCAAATGATGATGGCAGATACGTCTTTGTAGTCATGCTGTATAGGCTGTATAGCCGACAATGCCTTTGCCTACTGAATTAATCACTTTTCACAGAGAAAGGGGTTAAATACTGAAGCGAACTGATTTAGTCATATATTAGAAATCCGGGGGGGGGGGGGGGGGGGGGGGGGGGGGGGGGTGGAGCCAACCAAATTTGCTATAAGCAAATGCCAAAATGGTCAATATCAGGACATTCAGGACGTTTAACTCACCGATCATCATAAACTACGCATCAATATATAAGTTCCAAAACATACTACTTTTCATGGATATTGATGGCAACAGCCAAAATGTTAAGTAATACGTACGATCCATGTGATACGACTCTTCATTTCTTCAATGGCATTTGGGTCCTTTGATTTTTTAATCATTTTTTGAAGTCTCTGCATATACCAGAAAATGCATAAAAAAAATATTTTCACTGACATCTTCTAATCAATGCATCCATGCACTTCAATTTGAACACTGAACAAACCTCTTTTTCAGCAGGGAAGTTTTCATCAAATAAGAAATTGTATCTTTTCCTGAACCTGCATGCCAACAAAATCAGCAAGTGTCAAGAAACCATCAAACTTACAGCCTGTACAAAAGTGAGGAACCATATAGGACTAATCTTGAGGAATCATGCCATGAAAAGGGAAAGGAGTGGAAGCAATCAACTAGGTGAAATAGGTCAGTGGTCTGAATTCACCCATTTAAATAGGAATCAAATAAGATGTGCTTACAGCCTTAAACTAAGTACAAAATCGAGAACTTCCAATGTTATATCAAGCTACAATAGTAAAGATGAAACTGACAAATAAAAAGTGCTTTAAAGTTTAAATGTGTGTGGAGACGAAAGAACAAGTACATATGCATCTGTGCATTCAACTCTTACCCTTCTTTGTCAACAGATCCATATACAGGTTCAAATCTTGGATCCCTAACAACCTATGGAAAAGAGAAATTTCATAAATTGATACAGATTTAGAAGAAAAGGTGAAAAATATAACCTCTCATGGCCGAGCCAGATAATTTATATGTAAGAAATAAAAACGGCAGCACATTAAGGGGAAGTTGGGAAGTCAATATATCAAGTGCACTGTTTTGTGATAGACTAATTATTATTTATGTATCAATTACAGCAGATAATTATTTAATAAAACAAATTGAACATGGATTGGTTAAGATAGCATGATTGCACTTCTCAAAATGAAATTGCCAGCAGAACAATTAAGATGAAGCAAACCGGTTACATATAATAACAATGAGAAACATCTAGCCTGCAGCAGCAAGGCATGCCCAATCGAACAGGTGATTTAAAACACATTATGTCACAGGTAGAACAGACTGAGAGACTACCTGGTTCAACAACTTGCAAAAATACAACTAGCAGAACATATGTGCTCTAACTCACATTACAGATTGCTTAATACACAGTGCCTAATCAAATAAAAAAAAGTCTCGACACAATTCGAGACAAATCAAACTTTTTTTCGGCAACTGAGCATGTATTTCATTAAGAGGTAGAGAATTGCAACGACGCAGCCTTGAGAGAGCCCCCTCGAGATAATTACAACGATACAACAAGAAAATTACAAATCGAACTGAACTGGGAGCAAGAGTAACAAGAGAATTATGCATCAAACTAAATTGGGAGCATAACTAACCTTCTTGGGAACCTGGATCACCTCCCTGAGCTTCGGTGGTCGCACTTTCGTGCTTATCTCCATCGGCCTGTTCAAAACACACGCGAACCCATCAGTACCAACAGCCACCCCGAACAGCAGAACCCCTGAAAATGCAGCAGCAGCTGGGCATCGCCGAACCTCTTCTTGCTAGCCCTGCGAGCCTTCTTCTCCGCGGCCGCTTTGGCCGCAGAGGTAGCCCGCGCGGCGAGCGAGCCGTCGGCCCTCGCGCGCTGCAGCTCTCCAAAGGGCACGTCGGCCAGCGCGCGCTCCAGCTCCCGCTCCCGCTCCGCATCCTCGCCGTCGCTCTCCGAGGCGGACTCCGACCCCGACGACGAGGAGACCTCCTGCGGCGCCAGCGAACTCCGGTAAGCGCTCCGTGATTCGCGCGGCAAGGCAGGGGAATAGAGTAGAGCCCCAGCGTACCTCGTCGTCGCCCGACTCCTCGTAGGCGCCGGCCGAGTCTTCCTCGGGGTCGCGCTTGCCAGACATAGATGCGATGGCGGACGAGGTGGAGGCTCCCGGGCGGCGGCGGTTGGGGCCTCTCATGACGGCGGCGGCGGCGGCGGCGGCGGCGGCGAGGCTTTGATGCGAGCGTCGTGTGCGAGCAGGGTTACGAAACGGACATCCGGTTCGGGTCGCTTCGTGTAGAACCACTACAACCTGAGCGTGATTAGGCCCGGCCCGGATTAGCTCGTGCTACAAGCCCAATAACAACCTTTCTACTGGGCCCACGGTTGATTTTTTTTTTGAAACGAACTGGACCCACGGTTCATCAGCCCACATGTGACTGGAATTTTCCGGCCCAGTTTTGTAACCTGTCTGTCAAACGCTGAGGTCTACTGCAATCACTCGAGTGTCGAGTCGCTGTCTGCCTAATATCCTTTTGGCAGTATTTCAAAAAAAAATCTTTTTGGCAGCCGATATTCGTCGCGATCTCTTGCTTTGTGTGATCGTCGATTCCGCTTAAAAAGATCCTCCAAGTGCAGACCGTTGCTTTCCGGAGGCCCGTGAAAGTCCAGGCCTCTTGTTCGCTTCCGGCGAAGACGATCGGCGACGGTAACTGCTCATCAGAACGAGATGCGACGGGCCAACACCTCGGCTCCCTGCACAAGTTACGCCGTTGCTCTCCTGTCTCCTCTCAGATCACTCGGATACTGCACGATCGATTCCATTTCCATCTTCAGAGATGACCTGCCGGGTTGTTTCCTTGCGCCTTGTTCTTCTCCCCTCAGTCTCTCTCTCCTGCCGCCGCCGGCTGCTGCTTGCCAACCATGCCCTTGAACAGGTCGCAGTTGAAACGCGGTGCCCTGATTTTATTACGCGTCGCTTTCAGACACCGCTCTGAATCAGCTGCGCCAATGCCTTACAGCGCATTGCAGCGGCGATGGGTGTGAGCAAACTGTGCACTCCAAGTCCAACTGAGTTACGAGTAGCTTTCGTACAGCGCGGAACTTGCTGTTGAGAGGTTTTGGTTTCTTCTACGATGAGAAACCGGTACGCTAGAAGCAATACACTTGCCGTCCTGCCGACGGCCGGCAAGCGAAGCCTTCAGCGCGAACCTCATGTCTGAAGCCAACGGTTTTCCGGACCAGATGGATCCCTCGGTTCGGGGTTCGAAATCGGGGCCGGTTTCGATAAGGAGAATAAGGAGATCAGAGACACTCGCCCATCAGTCTGTGTGCTCCTCCAAAGTGTTGCAGACTTCGCTCTTCCTGGACAGAAAATGATGTTTGGGATTGGACCCCTACTGCTAGATGATGCTCTCATCTCATGGTCATGGTGACCTGCCACCAGAAGCACTTCTTGCAACACATGCAGACTGCTGCACCCTTTCTCCATTTCGTGGACACTATGCATGAGAACTACGGGCAGTGTCGCTCCATTCTCCCTCTCAGCCGAAACCGCGGAACAGACTGAAGATCTTATCAGATTGCTGAACAATGACAGGTCCAAATCAACGCTAATGGCGATAGGGGCAGTCTTAACTGTCTCATATTTACTTTGATTCAATGTCGACAGGTATGATCTGTGTGGCGCTGGCCCTGGTTGGCTGGTTAACAGTCTTTTATGGGCGTGCTGCGCTTACCAACAGATGAACAGCGACAGGAGTACGGCAAAAGGTTAGCTGTGGACTCGTGGTGGTGAAGGGTGATGAGTACATTGATCATGCATCTTTTTCATGTGCTCCTGTTTTTGCAGTTAGTTGGGACTTGCAAGGATGGGGGCTACTCTTTTTTATTTCCTGTCATCGCTTTTCATCCTTTAAATGTTCACGTACAATACTATTTGCTCGCTTTCTCGGCTTGATAAAGTGCCTTGCAAGCGGCTTTAGTTTACCTAGCTCCCTTGTTGATTCTCTGATCGTCAGAACTGACCGACAGATTTCTCTTGTTAAATTATTAAGCTCTCAGGGAGGCCCGGCCCTGAGGGAGGGCAAGAGGGGCGGCCGCCCAGGGCCCCGGATTCCTAGGGTCCCGACGCAGGTACAGCACGTCAGGACGGTGCAGGTTAAAGTTAGTAGTTTGCGTCTTCGCGACACGCGGCCACCGGCACACACGGCTGAGGGTGTGTTTAGTTTCTGAAAATTTTTGGATAAAGTTCACTTTAATAATTTTCAACTAAAAATTAGAAAGATTAAATATGATCTAACTATAAAACTAATTACACGGATGGACAGGAAATCGCGAGATGTATCTATTAAGCTTAATTAATCCATTATTAGAGATTGTTTACTGTAGCACGATATTATCTAATTATGGTCCAATTAGACTTAAAAGATCCGTCTCGTAAATTCACCCAGGATTGTCAAATAAGTTTTGTCAGTTATCCACGTTTAATACTCCTAATTAGTGGTCAAACACTCGAAGTTACTATAGGCACTGGAAAAATTGTAAGAACTAAACAAAGCCTGAATATCAATTTACCCGAGATGCCTCCGTCAATCTATTAGACAGTGACTCCATTGATTCCTCATATTTACCTCTTTGCTCTTTAGATCACCGATCAAGCTATCACCGACGATTACTATCTGTCCATTACCTGTCTCTGACCCTCCCTTCAAATGATGGACTCAATCCAGACTATCCTCTTGTGTTATTTAGTTAATTTTTAGCACGGCAGAACACAGCAAGGAGACAAGGAGAGAAGATCTGGGCATCCGTTTCAGCAAACCAATCTTCTGGTCAGGACTAGGTATTGATTGAAGGTTTCAGCAAACCAATCTTCTGATCAGGATTAGGTGTCGATTAAAGTTAGACTCTACTGCATACTCGACTAGTAATTGTGTAATTGTGTTTTCTTTAATTGTAAGTATGAAGAGATAAGTTTATAGAATCATGAGCAACCATTTAATTTATCTCTTGAAAAAACATTCGGCATGAATGATAAATCTGACTTTTACAATGCATATCTATGATCAAACAGATTAATTGATATGAATATTTTTATATATTAACTGCTCTTAAAAAAATATTTTTAGTAGTATTATTAAAAGGGCCCCTAGTTTTTAGTAGGCCCCGGGTCCCCAAAATCTCGGGACCGGCCTTGCTCTCAGGTCACTAAATAAAGTAAGCAATATAACGATGTGTAAACTATAGGCATGTTGAAGCTGGCTTGTTGTTTCTTTATGTTGCTCGGTTGAATTCAGAGAGTGGAGCCAATTTTCAAAAGAAAGGGCTCGGAAAGTTCAGAAAGTAGACGGCAACCGACAGTCGACAGAGGCAAATACTGCATTTTCTTTATACGGTTCAGACCTCAGAGAGCTGTTCATCTATTATTACTAAAGGAAAAAAGTCATTAGAAGGACAGGGACTAGGATAGTGAATATCAGTGACCATAAACAGAGGCGCAATGCATGCTTGTTGTACGCACGCAGCAGCTTCTGTCTACGCTTGATTACTTAACAAGAAGGGTACAGGCAGGAGTACTCCTGGCAGTGGGTGCTCCGGTAGGTTCAGACACCAAACGCAACAGCGCATTCAGATTCTTGTTCTCTCCCACTTGAACCGGCTCCTCTGCCTCTACCACCATCCATCCATCCCCAGCGAAGCGCAGCGCGAGGGCCGTCAAAATCTGCGACGTTTAACAAGGACAGCGCACTGATTAGATGCTCTGAAATCATAAGTTAATCTTGGCAAGAATCCTTTTTTTTTCCTCTGCAGAGGCGAAGCTTCAGAAGAATCTGACGATGCCTTGGCACATATATACTAGATGCGCACATCTCGGTCGATCCATCGATCCACCACGCTCGCAGAGTGCGGTTTGGGAATACATTATGGGGCGATGATAGATTGATAGGTGGCATCCCAAAAACAAAAGCAAAGGCAGGCAGCAGCATTATGGTAGGGGAAAAGAAGGGGAGCGTATTATTGCAGGGTAAAGAGGCTCAAGCATTATGATTGCCGCTAAGAAAAAAGCCTAGCTACGAGATATTCTTGCTTCGTGGTTAGTCCTCGTACTTTTACAACTTTCTGCAGGCAGGCATCAACTTTGGACAAAACCTTTTTGCTACTGATGTCTCGATGTTGGCATGTCACGCATACTGTTCAGAGGCATTGTATGTTTACCGAGCAAGTATTTGGTCAGTGAAATGTAATGTAAGACATTTTGCTTTATCCTAACTCAACGTAGTTCAAGTTTGATCAAATTTATAGAGAAGAATATTAGTATCTAACACACCAAATAAGTAAATAATGAAAATACATTTCATAATGAAACTAATTATTCCTATTTGACACTCAAAATATTATTAAGAATAGTTTGACTTGGTACAAACTAAAATACCTTGAATTTGAGAGGCCGTTGACCACTCAGTCAGTGACATCTTGACCCACTTGCAGCTCGTCCAGAGCAGTAAGTACAACGGCCATGGCGGTTAAATTAAGTGCCAGCAGTACTAGCAACAGTTAGTTAGATGAGAAAAGAGAGATCTGCGGCTGATTTGTAAAAGCGCGGGGTACGGGGGAGAACTGAAAGAGCGGTAATCATCAAGCCATGATGAATGCCATTCGTGCAGCTTGCTAGCTTCCCTTTGGACACACTATCCGTTAGCCTCGTCCCCGCGAGATCCATCACGAGGAGCGCTCGTACGCAGCTGCAAAAACGGAGCGCGCGCGGCGCGCAGTGCGTGCGGATACGGCTCCGAGATGGTCGGTACTGATCCGACGGTCCGACCCGTAGCTGCAGCAGAACAGATGGGTCGGCGGCCGGCGCGTGGAAACCCGCAGCCGACGGGCGCAGACTTGTCCGATCCGCGCATGGACATGCGTCGATGGCTCACCATAGTGGGAAGATGAACAGATGATCTGTACTGCGCACGCACGGACGAAGGAATCTGGGCGATGGCACGAGCTGAAGGAATCGGTTGTCAGGATGAGGGCGAGCGGCTCGGCGTGCGGGTACGGCCACGCTTGCAGTGGTGTTGCAGTCGGGTGACGGCCCTGATGCCGATCCCGCAAGAGGCCGGGCGGTTGCGGACGCCATGGACGCCGGGCACGCCATGTGTGTGTTTCACTGCTGCTGCAGCGGTGCAGCCTCCAGTGTCGCCAATCGCCAATCTGCCATCATCGTCGATCCCAGGAGCGGGACCGGTGAGGGATCGGTTCTACTAAACTCCCTGTCAAGATTCAGCAACAGGAGAGCCGGAGAGGGGTGGTATCCAAAGAAGCCAGGCGGCACCCACCAGCAAGTTGCCGTGCCCAAGTGGGATGCGGCGTTTGGCCGGACCCCGGCGCGCGCTAGCTGCCATGATGTGAGGCAAGGCGACGAGTCAACGTCCACCTGGCGAGCCGGCACCGGCGGCCTCCCCCGGCCTGCTACTGGCTGCCTCTCCACCTGACCACCTCCCAGTTAACAATTGCGAAACCGCACGTGCGCGCAGCTGCAGCCAGCGAGCGCGACCTGATCACCAGACCCCGAAAAAGATCCGGCTTTTTTTACAGGCCCGGAGCTCCGCCTGATGTTACCGTTGCGGCCGACAGGCTTGGCGTGGGCGGAGGAGAGCTGCTTCTTCGCAGGCGTCGGTCGCCGGGGTTCGGGTTTGGAACCTGGCGACGCGGTCGCGGTCCGTGGGCGTGGGTGGGTGCCGCGTCGCCGGGGCGCGGGGCCCGCCGGACCCGTAGGTTATACGGTCGCTTTCCGGTCACGTCGCCCGGAGGCGTGGCGGGCGGCCCTTCGCTGGGGCGCCGACGTGGGGGGCTCCCGCGGCCGCCGCGTGGACCCGCTGTCGGCGCGGGGGCGGCGCTGCTCGCGCCACCGACGGGTGGGGCCGGACTGGGGGCGTGAAATGTTCAGCCTCTGGGCCTGCGCACTACGAATCGCCCGTTCGGGGTTGGGCTGCTGCGGCGCTGCTCGCTCGCTTTCTTTTTTTGGGTGTGGATGACACCGTTGGCCGGAGTTGGCGTGGGCCAAAGCTTCTTTTGGGGCCTCTCCCTCTCGTTCTTCCCTTCCTTGCTCGGTGAGAAAAGTTTCTACGTATACATCTTCTTGTGTTTTGGTACTACTAGTCATTTGTCAAGAACCATCAGCTTACCCGACTTCCCAGCATGGTAAAAGTGAAGGTGTACTGGTGTAGGATCAGTGTGTAGTACTATGCTGGCATGCTGCAACTACAAGCAGCAGCAAAGAGCTTTTGCGCGGGCGCTGTCCGGAAGCGGCAACGACGAGGAAGGAAGCAATTGGAATACGCGCTCTCACCTGGCCTGTCGCGCCGCTTCGACCGATTTGGGAACCAGGCCTGTTGCCACATATGGCCATCGCCAGCACGCATACCAGACTTCTCGTCATTATCGGCCATCATGCGGTAGCTAGCTGGCCAGCGGCGAGCCTTTGGCCTTTGATCGGATTCGAGGTGCTAAAATTTAGCCTTATCGTATCAAATATTTCTAGACTATTTAAAATAATTAAATATGAGCTATTTATAAAGCTAAATTCAGAACCCTTGAGCTATTTCACGAGACAAATCTATTAAATCTAATTAATCTATAATTTGCACATATTTACTATAGCATCACATAGGTTAATTGTGGAAAAAATAGGTTTAATAAATTCATCTCACAAAGTAGTCTAGAGATTATGAAATATATTTTATTATTAATTTACGTTTAATACTTCTAATAAGCATCTAAATATTTAATATGACGGGATTAAATTTTAGACGTTGATAACCAAATAGAACCTTTGTTTATCCCGGATCTGCACGAATGGGGCCAGCCACAGTCCGGCGAGACTGCCGCCGCTTTTCTTCATCATACAGCGAAGCTACACTACTACCCGGAGGCAGTATCTTTTGGTAGGAGTGACTGACACTGGTAGGAGCACGTCACGAAAATTCTCCCGGTGATCCGTGCTGACGCAGTGGCATGATGGTAGGAGCTAGCAGCAGCAGCAGCCTGCTTGCTGCTGAGAGGTCGCTGAGCCGGCTCGCTTCCCAATTATTACCTCCCCGATCCCCGGCGGCGAACACTTGGTGGCAAAGGCACAGGCGCCAACGAACAGGTACCTTTTGTTGCTGCTGCTGCTGCGGTCGCAGCAGACGTGCAGTGTGCGTGAAGCTCTCCTTCCTTTTGTTCAGTGAAAGCACCGGCACCCGGGCAGGGGGAGGGGAGAAGAAAGCGAGCGCGATCGAGGTGAGGGGAAAGCGGCACGCAGCGCAGAAGCAGGTTGGTGCGGAGTGCGCGGCCGATGCCCCAATCGCGCGCGGCGATATGGCACGTTCGGCGCCCGCGCAGGGGGTTGCTTGGCGGCTAAGGCCGCCCGCCCGCCGGCAAGCCGTCGTCCCAAGCAATCCTGCGGCACCTGCCTACCCACCCCTGCTTTCACCGCGCGCCTGCCGTGCCGCCGGCCTCCGGCTCTCCGCACCCCCCCTCCCCCCCCACACCCCACAAGGCCACAACCAACCCAACGGTTAGAACCGCACGGCACGGAACGAACCGGAACGGAGCCGGGCGAGGTGGACGAAAAAGGGCCCGGCGGCGGAGCGCCATTGTTCGCTCTGCCCTGTTTTTCTGTTTGTGCTCGCTCGCTCGCTCGCACGCCGCGTTTTATCGGTATAAATATTCTGCCGCCCTGTCCCTGAGTTGTACGCGCTGTTTTTTTTCCCCTCCCCTTTCCTGCCAGCAGCCCAGCAGTCTCTCTCTTCTCTTCCTTCCCCACCTCACCTCAGCAGCCCCCACCTACCTCTCTGCCCGCCCCCGGCCCTGATCCTGATTTCCCCAATTGAGGCCGGGAGGAGGGCACCTGCGCTCGCGGCAGCTGCAAAACCGTGTCGCCCGCCTCGCCCAGATCCGGCGCCGGCAGGCTCGCCCCTTCCCGCGCCAGGGGACCCGTCCGCGCCCGCCAAAGCAGAGATCTTTTTTCGGGAGGGAGCGGAGCGGAGCTCGAGTGCCTGCTCGTTCTCGGTTGGTTGCTGCTGCTGCTGCTGAGAGGAGAGAGCGGGAGCGGTTGCACGCGCGCGGGGTGCGTGGGCGTACCATGAGAAGATGATGCGCGCAAGGCCCAGAGGTACATTCGCGGACGCGATGAGGGAGAGCTCCCCTCCCGCTGCGGCTCCGGCCTCGGCGGCGGCGGCGGCCGTGAAGGAGGACGAGTGGGAGGTGCGCCCCGGCGGGATGCTGGTGCAGAAGCGGAGCCCGGACGCGGACGCCTCCGCAGGGGCGCCCGTGCCCACCATCCGCGTCAAGGTCAAGTTCAACGGCGTCTACCACGAGATCTACATCAACTCGCAGGCTTCCTTCGGTAAGGCAATGCGCCCCCGCCGCGGCGATTCGATCGGCGAGCTGGCTTATTTGCTCTGAGATGCTGCGTGCTGATTGAGATGCTGCTGCTGCTGCTGCTGCAGGTGAGCTGAAGAAGATGATGTCGGCCAAGACGGGGCTGCACCCGGAGGACCAGAAGCTGGTGTACAAGGACAAGGAGCGGGACTCCAAGGCCTTCCTTGACATGGCCGGCGTCAGGGACCGCTCCAAGATGGTGCTGCTCGAGGACCCCGCCGCGCAGGCCAAGCGCCTCCTCGAGCAGCGCCGCACTGACAAGGCCGAGCGCGCCGCCAAGTCCATCTCCCGCATCAGCCTCGACGTCGACAAGCTCGCCACCAAGGTAAAGAATCGAGCACCTGCTTCCTGGTTCTAGCTCGCGGTGACCCGGGCGTCGAATTGGTTGGTGCTGAGCTTGTCTGTTCCACTCGATTCGGCGCAGGTGTCGGCGCTGGAGACCATCGTGGGCAAGGGCGGCAAGGTGGTGGACGCCGACGTGGTCACCCTCACCGAGGCGCTCATGAACGAGCTGGTCAAGCTGGACTCCATCGCCGCCGACGGCGAGGTCAAGGTGCAGCGGCGAATGCAGGTCAGTGCTCCCACGCCGCACCAATCTGTCGCCACTTCTTCTTCCCCGAATTCGCGAGCACCGCCGCCGCCGGGAGGTCAACCCGCTGCGACACTGACGAGTATGATGGTGCGTGCAGGAGAAGCGGGTGCAGAAGTACGTGGAGACGCTGGACGCCATCCGCGCCAAGAACGCGGCGGGGGCGCCCAGGGCCAACGGCACCGGCGCCGCGAACGCGAACGGGCACGCCAAGGCCCGCGCGCCGCACCTCCCGCCGCGCCCGCCGCCCGTGTCGCAGCGGCGGAACTTCCAGCAGCAGCCCGCGCCAGCGGCGGCCGCGGCGGCGCCGCCCACGCAGAGCTGGGAGACGTTCGACCTGCTGTCGTCGGTGCCGTCCACGTCCTCGGCCGGCGTGACCACCACCATGGCGGCCGCGACCACCACCTCGCCGGCGGCCGCCACGGCCTCCCCGATCCCGCGGTTCGACTGGGAGCTCTTCTGATGAGGGGGAAGCCGCCAGCCTCCGCGCGTTCCGGTTGGTCGATCAGACGGTACATCCCTTTGTCCATGGATCCTCTCTGCTCCGATCATTAGCGCCATTGTTTCTCCTGTCGATTCTTTCCATTTCTTTTTCCTCTTCCTCTTCTTCTTCCATTTCCTTTCGATTTGTATATCTATATATCTACAAACGAACAGAGACCGACGCCGGCGAGTGTGTTCAGTGAGTCAAGTCCGTCAGTTCACACCTCCTCCTCTTCCTCCTCATGAGGATCGACCCATCCATCCATGTTGTTCAGTGTCGCAGCAAAATAAGCGGTGGTCTTCTTATGACGACGGCGACGAAGAAGAAGAAATTTTCGTGACAATATGTATACACACATAAATAGCATGTATATTTGGCTCGCTCATACGCCCGTGTATGATTACGATGATTGCTCGGTTTCCGTTCCGGTGCAATTGCTTGTGTAGGGAGGACTACCCCCTTTGGAGGGGAAGATTCAGAGTGTCTGAGTGAGATTTGCTGCGCAGGCGCATCATTGATTGGGGCTGGGGGCTTGTGCTCTGTGGACGCCGGGGACAATTATTGCTGCCATCCCGCGTGCCTGCCAGGGCAGGAGGTAGGGGATGGCGGGGAGGAAGCTCAGTTGAGTCCAGGCGAGGCGCGGGGCCGCCGGGCGCCGGCCGGCCAGTGGGGGTGCGCTGCTCGACTGATCCGTCGGGCCTGGGTGCGCCCTGCTAGGGCTGGTCTCTCGCAAAGCCGTGTGCCGCGTTTGGTCGGCCGGGTCCGGCGGTGGTGAGCAGGCCGACAGTGTTGGTTTGCTTGCTCCGTTCCGGTCATCGTCAGTCCCGCAGCAGGCTCACTCATTTGCTTGCTCTGAATACCCCAGTAATTATCGGGCATGCATTTTTTTCCTTTTTGCTGGAAAATTGCTAAATCTCCCCTCGGTGTGCTAGTTTTGTGCTTCATATCTGTGCCGAGATTTAAGTTTTATGGCGAGTATATGAGATATGAAATTCATGTGTTTTAAGGCCTAGAACAGCTTATTTAGGGTTAGTTTATATTGGGCTCCATTTTAAGCACAAGAACTATATATAGTTAAGTTCTCGTATTTTGAGTGACCAATAAAGCTTAATGTGAACAAGGGTTCCCGATCTTCCGAAAGGTTCTGATAACTCTCGATTTGGTGGAGTCGCGACACGAATCGATCCGGCTTCCGGCAACACGTCCCGAAACCCCGCAATCGTAGCACCACGTCTCCTCAGGTTATCGACCGGCGAATACACGGTCGACCTCGCCAAGAAGGCTAATCCCTGCCTGCGAATCGAAGAACACAAGCAAGAACAAGAAAGATTGCAAACCAATTGCAGATGAATGATTAGCTCACGAGTTGGGGTCTCACAAGCCGAGTACGGCGAAACTGTTCTTGACAGAATAATCTAAGTAAAATCCGAATCCTAATGAGGGCGGCGGCTACTGATATATAGGGTTTAGGGTCGTGTCCAAGTACCTGGACGCAACCCTAAAGGACTCGACGACGATACACGGTCCAAAGGCCAAAATACGGTGACGCAGCACCGGGACAGATTCTGGACGCCAACTTCCTCGGATGATTCCCGACGACTCATAATGAATTTGGGCCTCAAACCAACGCCATTGGAAGCTCTATCAAATTGTCTTTCCACCCATATGTAGATTGTTGAAATCGGACTTCGGATGCGGCCTGGACGTCCAATTCAAGTCAAACTGCTCCTGGACTCCGAGGTGGACTCAAAGTTGAGTTGTATTGGGCCTCCACGTAGCTTGGACGTCCCTTGCTGTCCCTCCACGACTCCATGCTCCTCTCCATGTGTCATCTTATCTTCTCCTTGGTTTCTAATCACAATATAAACATTAGGTAGCAAACTATTCTCGAAACTATTAAGAGAAACACTTAGGAGCGAGCTCACCTCTAAATTTAATTGTCGCGCGCGAGCTCTTGTGATTGGACCTTGAATGGTTTGGATGTCCAGCGAAGAAACCTCGTGTATATCCGTAGGAGTGATGTCCTCATCAGTTCAGGTACCAAATGTTTATCCTCTCAATAGCACTTGCTTCTGCTAAGTACCTACTTAAGTTTTTATGTGCTCATCGCCACAGATGGACCAGCGCGTGCAGCGCAACTACTTTTGGCACACCGGCATGTGGCCGCGCTCCTCTCCCGCAACAAATTGGGCACGTTTACGGCTAGGATTTAGGAAGGAAAGCGTTCTCCTTTCTCACAATCTCACCGCGCGCGAACCTGAACTTGAACCTGAACCTGAACCCCACGCGCTTCCGCGAGCGGGTGCTCGACCGATCAGGGGTGGGTGTGGGTGGGTGGTGGAGTGCGAGCCAGGGCCTAAGCGGATTCCACGGCGCGTACGTCTCGCCGCCGGCACCGGGCATGTCGCGGGCGCGCACCGATGGATGGCTGACCGGGTCAGGCAGGCAAGGAAGGAATCGATCGGGATGCCGCCGGATGCGTGCTCGGTGCCGGTGCTCCCACATGACCAGCAGCAACCGAAAAGCTGTGGCGGTGTGGCCGCCGCGATCGCGCACATGCTGGCATCCACCAACTCCCCTCCCCGACCCCCAGGACAGCCAAACGGAGCCCCATGCCATCCATGCACGGGTGCTCCGACTGCCACAGACAGAGACCTCCGCTCCGCGGGCAAGCCACACCCACACGCACCTTCCCCGATCCGCGCATAAGGTCTTAATATCTCGTTTGATTTTCTAAGTAGCTGTCACGTTGTTCGGATGTCAATTTGATATAAAAATAATTACATAAATTGCAATTAGTACTCTAGACGAATCTATTAAGTATAATTACCTGGTAAGGTTGCCCGTGCAAATAGCGCAGGGAGCTTAATTATTTTTCATGCTAATATTTGCATTTTTTATTTTAAAATAAATTTATTTAAAATGATATTGTTTTTTCATTATCATTATCATAGATTTATTGAAGTGGCCCAGACCAAGATATTTTTCTTTTTTATTTAATCATACTCTGTGGTATGGAACATGAATTCGTTTTCATGATGAAGGAGAGCTTAGTTGTGAAGAAATATGGTTATATGTATTTATTTAAAGTATTATAACTATTTTTCCTTTAGCTGTATTTTTTATCATAAAATTTGAAGTTTTCATCCATACGACCTCCTCCTCATGCTAATCAAGTATTTTTTCTAATAGATTGGTGTCAATTAATTTGGACCTCTTGATTTTTTCCCTTTTGCTTACATATAAATCATGGTCGCTTCTATTTTTATTTCAAACATCTATTTCAAATGGAGTCTTATTTGATTATTTCAATCTCGAAGCCATGTAAAAAATTAATGGCTAATATACCTAATTTATTATTCGCTAGGATACGATGTGAATATTCAATTTTACTTAATTTAATTTTTTAACTCTAAAATTACTGGAAAAATATATAGGGAGTATATTCTCGAGACGACATGGTTCAATCTATTATCAACCGCCTCCTTTGAGAAAAAATCATTTTTTCCTCCGCCGCGCTCTCACTTTCTCCCATCCTCCTCTCTCCCTCCCCTAGCCTTTCTTTCCAACTCATAAGTGGCATACCATGTTGCCTACTACATCATGTGTTTCCATGCATGCAGCGATGACGTCTCTGCCTTCCGCTAGGTGATTCAATCGTTCATTCTTATTTCTTTCATATGCACTACTAATCTTTGTTCTTTGTGCCTCTAGGATGGTGGATCTCCTCACCGCCTTTCCCTCACTGCATGCCATTAATCCTGTGAGATGCGCTCTGGTCTTTAGACAATGAGCACTTGATCTTTCTTGTGTTTGCCATTTGGGTTATTTCTTTAGTCTTTTACATGATTATTTTTGGAGCATTCAATTAAACTGGGTTTATTGTGCATAATATGTCATATATCTTCACTTTTTGCTGACATAAAAAATCCTTGCTTTGGTCTTAATTCTTAGCTTCACTATTCATCCAGTCGGCTACTACTCTTGTAACATCAACATTTTTTTGATGACTTTCTTCTTTGAAAAAGTATTTGTTGCATTTACTTAGTTTCTTGTATCGATTAGTTTTATCTTATTTTTTCTGGACTTTCTAAGACTATACCTATTCATTTTCTAATTTTTGGAGTTTTTTTATCTGAAAGTTCTTATAATTAAAATTTGTGAGAAAACTGAATCATCGATTCAGATTATGGCATACTATAGACACTATTGTTGAACGGCCCTCTCCAAGATGTGTGCTACCTAATGTGCTGGCTCGTACCACTACTCCAATTAAGCTATAGCCTTTGGCACCTTTAGCGTTGATTAGCGTGTGTCTGAAAGCCCAACGGTAATTACTTATGCCCATGGATTTTTGCCATCGTCTTCCATTGTAGTTTCTCTCCTCTTTATCACCATTTGATAGTTTTAATTAATTGTATCGCTCTGGCCAAAGCCTTATGCCCATCCATGTGCACCATATTTACTACATCTAAGAACTAATGGTGCGAACGCTAGATTATTGATAAACCCCTCATCTTAAAACAATCAGCATCTCCTTCTCTTCACATTTTAGCTTTTCATCCGATGTCATGATTGTAAAATTTGATGCAGAGGCAAAATTGAGCTTGTATTCTACGACTCTTGGCGGGTTCTCCATCAAAATAGATTCCCTCGCGAATTCACTCAATTTCTGGATTTCCTCTTAAAATTTATTTTTATCATCATGCTACTCCATCCCTTGGGAATCCATAGATACACTTTTTTGGTTGAACCATCACCAAATTCGTCATAGCTACACCAATTTAACCACATTTACATTGCTGAAACTAAACTAAGGGTGTCAAACCCGGGGCAGCGAGACTGCACACTTGGCATATATATTCTTGTGGTAAGGGATGGCGCATGGGCCATACCTTATCCTCATTGTAACTAGTCGTATAGAGCTAGGACTAGTCGGACGTAAGGAAAAGTACCCGACAACGTACTCGGGTAGGACGGTGTTGGCGCTAAAATCGGCCGGGTAGGAATCGGCCGATGGGTCTTCAGCGTCGGACACACGACCCGGGAGAATCTGCTTAGCTCCTGTTCGGGTTATCGCCCTGGTGCGGTTCGCGCGGCGTGCCAGTCAATCTGACCTGTTGATTGACAAGGAAATAGAGTATTAAATTCCAGGCGCGTCGATCGGCTGGATTTCCGATCTGTCCTGAGGAGCGCGTCGGCGGCAAATCGGCCGATTTGCTGTAGAGATGATCGGCTATGAGTCAGCCGATGATCGTATAGTAATTGTAAAGAGAACTGCTGGAGCAATCTAAACAATTACTATAGAAGCAACACTTGAGACAGATCTAATCGGCTATATGGCGATGAATCGAAGGAGAACAATGACGAAGCCGATTACCCTGATCTCAAGCTGGATAACTGGTGATAATACTAGAATAACAGGTAAAACTTGCAATTCTAGTAAATATCGATAACTTGTGAATAAATCCAAACGAAACCACAGCGATGCGCCCGTAGTTAAAGCTCGGATATTACTCCATAATCGGAACCTACCAATTGGCCGGAGATCAGGTTGATGCAGCCCTGCCAATCCGTACGAACTCGTGAAAGAAGAAAATATTGGCGAAGTCGCCGACTTGAAAGGTAAAGTACTGGTAAAAAGTAGAAGTTGTGTTTCTTGATTGATGTTCGTTTTTTTGCAAAACCCTAGCGACTCCTATTTATACCCTGAAACTAGGACTCCTGGTCGATTACGACTTGTTACAACCTTATTTAAAACAGGAAAACTACTATATCTATAATAACTTTAAAAAGGAAACGGACTCCCGCAGAATCTTCCGCCGCCGTTTCCTAATCCAGTCAGGGCCTCTTCAATTGCTTTCCGGCCGACTTAGCATGCCGTGTTGACCAGCTTTTGACTAGGATCTTCTGGATTAATCCTATCCTGTTGGCGTAGGCTGCGCCACCAATCGGCCGATTTTCAACTGTTACCCCGATCGGCCGATTCCTTACTGTAGCTTTCAGATCCGTTTCATCGGCCAATCTTCTCCTCCTGACGCCGATTTAATACGTGTCAAAATCTGGCGTCAACACATGCCCCCCAGTTTCGGAGTAAAATATAACTTTTTCTTCGAAACTCCCTCTTTAATCTTTTTTCTCCGAAACGGGCGCAGTAAAAATCTCCTTCCGTTCCGCGGCACAATGATTGCAATTTCCTCGACCCGAGCGCGCGGAACGACCGCTCCCCTGGAACTCGCGTAGACGGTGCGGTAAAAATACCATCTTTGCCCTTACCCCCTTATCTTTCTTAAGTACTGGTTTTCTCCGCCTCTCCTCCTCCACGAATCCAGCATCCTTTCTGCCGCATTACTGTTCATCTTCCTCCAAGTTCTTTCGATTTCCAAGCGCTCCCCCTTCTCCGGCGACCTTGTCCGCAGCTCGCTCCGACCCCAATGGCGTCTCCGTCGGCGACCACCCCATCTACAGAGGCTCCATCGGCTGCTCTTTTGGCGGCGGCGGCCCAATCGGCGGCTTCTCCAGCGGCGTCATCGGCGACGAGGGCTTCCATCCCAGAGGTAAATGTCCGAAAAATCTTTTCTTTTCGCCTTGCTGCTTTAGTATTTTCCGGACCCTTTCTTAGTTTCTTCCCTTATAGAAGCAAGATTCTCCCAACAATAGTATCTTTTCTTTCGCTGTCTCCTTGGCCGATGAAGAAGAAACTGCCTCACATGTGGTTCCACCGAGTTCTGCCTCCAACGACGTCCGCTCTAAGCTTGAGAGCATCCGTACTCTCCTCCAAGGTGACATCGGCCGACTGGTGAAAGATGCATCGCCGATCCGACAACTTTTCAATGAGGTCGTAGATCACATTCCGGAAGAAGTGTCGGAAGACTTGGGGTTTGCTGCCTATATAGAGGGCATGCGGATTTCGGTCTCGCGGGCGCTGCGACGTATGGCCGATCACGCTCAGATGGCCAAAACTCAGGAGGAGGTTGACTCGTACAAGCACCAGGCCCAGGAAGTACATCACAAAATCAACTTCCTCGAGAACTGCCGTCCGGACATCGTTGGCACAATAGATCGGCTGAAATGGAGGAGAGCAGAACTAGCCAAGGAGATGGAACAGATAACCAAAGAGATAGCCGCTGAAGAGAAAAAGCTCCAAGAACTCCCAACCATGATCAGCGAGCTGAAGCAAAAAAGACAACATCTGGCCCGTGAAGCAATAAGACTCTGTCGCCGCATGTCAGAAGTGTCAGGATCGGTCGAAAGTGATCAGAGGATAGTAGAATCGGCCGATCGAATCAGACGATGAGCGATTGTAGCCATAGATACTTTCCTTGGGCTGTAAACAATATGTTAAACATTGTTGTTCCTTAATGCCACCGCGCCGATTTGGTTTTGAACTGCTTCATGTAATCTGTAATTTCCACCTTAACAATGAATCCCAATATCCCTTTCACCGGATGTGTAGCCAGAAAACCGATGAGAAGTCGGTCATGTTAACTCGACATATTTTCTTTTTGTGCTCAGAATCCCCATCGGTACCAACGTACGTCGGCCTTGATCTGATGCTATCTCTTAAATCTTCGATCTCTAATGAATTGGCCGACGTGAACCCATGCCTCAGCTTCTCATCCTTTCGAACGAGCTGAATCCTCGGAGCCGACTGCTTGGATCGGCTGTAGACCGAAATCGGACACTTTCAGGAAGTCAGTGTCCCAAGTCCTGCCAGATATACATTTGACGTGTTCGCAGCTCCACTGTTGTGTGTCGGCCGCTGCGACGCTGTAAACAGAATCGGCAGCTACTATCTCTGTACTGTCGCCGACCCATTGCACAAGGCATTGATGCATAGTAGATGGGACACAACAGTTTGCATGTATCCAGTCGCGACCGAGCAACATATTATAGGACCCTTTGCCATTAATGACGAAAAAAATAGTGGGGAGGGTCTTACTGCCGATGGTGAGGTCGACGCAGAATGCCCCGCGGGCAGGCGACACGTTGCCTTCGAAATCTTTCAGCATCATGTCCGTCTTGGTGAGGTCGTCATCGCCCTTGCCCAGGTTGCGGAACATGGCATACGGCATGATGTTGACTGCCGCGCCTCCATCTATCAGTAGTCTGGTGACGGGTCTTCCGTTGACATAGCCTTTGAGAAACAACGCTTTGAGGTGCTGTCGTTTTTCTTCCTCTGGCTTTTCAAACATAGCCGTCATCGGCTCTAATACCAGTTGTGCCATTTGCTCTTCCTCTGTATTTATCACTTTGTCCCGATCGCTTGGGGCCATGAACTCCATCGGCAGTATGAAAACCATATCGATCTCGGCCGCCGATTCTTGGCTGTTTGCTTCCTGATCATTCTTCTTTGGGCGCCAAATTCGAGACCTCACATTCCTTCTCTCTGGCACTTGTCTCCGTTCTTCTTCTTGATGCTCCCACTGGCGTAGGCGTTGGATCCTCCGCTTTTGGGATCTGGATAGACCGTCAGGACACCACTTGGGATTCACTAGTTTGGCCGATGGTTTAGCGTGTCCCCAATCTGGTTCCCTTCCTAGGGGATCTTCGTCTGACATCTTATCATCGGCCATCTCTTCCAGCCGATCGTGCGCGCTGATCCTGCCCCCCAGTCCATCTTGCTGGCCGATCTTGCTTTTTGACCTACCGTACTGGTCAACTCTGCCCCCCAACCGATCATGCACCGAAACGCGCCGTTCTTTGCGCCGATTTCTGTTGATCGGCTCTGATCCTCTGTCCCTAGAGTGTGGCTTCGGGCGATCGTTGCGGTTTGATCCGTTGCACTCCGTACAGTTATCGGCAGAGGGCAGTCTGATGTCGTTCTCCCAGCAGTGGATGAAGAAGGGACACTGCCAGTGATCTTCACGCCGGCGTATCATCTCTTCTTGGTGTTGTGCTTGTTCTTGCTGCCGCCGATACTTACTGAGTAGAAATCGGGAGGTGACAGGCCTGTGTGGTCGTTCTGGTCCTCGCCTGTTCCTTCTGATTTCTTCCGTCGTGATCTGGCTCCTGGGGTCGACAACGCCGTCTTTTCTCGCCGATTCTGACGTCAGCACCCTGGTTTGACTTGATTCTTCTCCAGCGTTGACCGTGTTGGCCGGGAAGGGGTGCTGGTCTATCTTCATCGGCATTGCCGATTTGGTTGGAGTCTCAAATCTGAGCCGCCCCTGTTCAATGGCCGATTGTATCTGCTGACGGAAGACTTTACATTCATTGTTGTCATGAGAAGTAGCGTTGTGCCACTTGCAGTACTTCATCTTCTTCAGCTGATCGGCCGTAGGGATGGTGTGATGTTGCGACAGCTTGATCTGTCCCTCCTGAAGCAGTAGATCAAAAATTTTATTGGCCTTGGACGTGTCAAAGCCGAATGTCTCTGGCTCCTTCTTGCCAAAGGGGCAGGATATTGGTTTTTTCCCTTTTACCCATTCCGCCAGGCCGATTTCTTCCTCCGCGTCAGATTCAGATCCCTCCAAGTACGCCACTTTCTTCTGGAAGCTCCTCCGCTGTTCAAGTGGTCGGATCTCCTGCCCTGACAATCGGTGGACGATTTGACTCAGGCTCTCAAACTCTTGGGCGGCATACCTCTCTCTGATTTGCGGCAAGAGACCTTGGAAAGCGATATCGGCCAACTGTGCATCGGTCAGAGCCAGACTGTAGCACTTGTTCTTGATTTCTCTGAACCTCTGTATGTATCCTGTCACTGGCTCATCGCTTCTTTGCCTGAGGCTGGTTAAGTCCGAAATCTTCATCTCGTGTACCCCTGCATAGAAGTACTTGTGGAATTGTTTGTCCAGATCGGCCCACGTGACGATAGAATTTGGCGGTAAAGTGGTGAACCACTGGAAGGCCGATCCGGATAGAGATGATGAAAATAACCGTACCCTCAGTGTGTCTTGTGTGGCAGCTTCTCCGCACTGGATGATGAATCTGTTGATGTGCTCCACAGTGGATGTGTCATCCGTCCCTGAGAACTTGGTGAAATCAGGAACCTTGTAGCGGTGCGGGAACGGCAACGAGTCATAGGCCGATGGATACGACGTCTTGTAAGTATAAGTTTGAACTTTCGGCTTCAGCCCAAACTGATCTTGGATTACTTCTGCTATTCTTGCCGTCCAGTCCACCTGCTGCTGATGAACAGTTGTTCGCGGCGCGGGCACGTGTTGAAGGGCTGGTTCGGCCAGGTGATGAATCGGCGAAGTTTGCTGGGCGGCCGATAACTGCTGGCGAAACGGGTCCGCACCCCCTTCGTACGTTGTTGCTGGCACCATGCCTCTGAATGCCTCCACAGTGCTTGACCCCCTGCCGATTTCTGGTAAAATCGGCTGGTACTGGGAGACCGTCGGCCGGGCGGCCGATTGGTCCGGCACCTGGGAGACCGTCGGCCGGGCGGCCGATTGGTCCGGCACCTGGGAGACCGTACACATCCCAATCGGCTTCTCAGCCGATATTGACGCAGCGCGAAGGATACAGCTCTCCACCACTTCCGGCGTCTCCAAGATACAGCGGTGCACCATGTCTCCCATCGCGAGCGCCGCTTCAAACCATTCAAATGGCTTCTGTGCAAACACTACCTACGAGCTCAGTGCCTTGGGGGGCATCAGCCACGACGTATTTACCCGAGCCAGTGAACGGGCATCGCACTTATCCGTTCCAGGTGCCGTACCAATCGGCCGCCCGGCCAACGATCTCCCAGTACCAGCCGATTTTACCAGAAATCGGCAGGGGGGCATCAGCCATGACGCATTTTCCCGAGCCAGCGAACGAGCATGGCACTTATCCGTTCCAGGTACCAATCGGCCGTCCGGCCGGTGGTCTCTCAGTACCAGCCGATCTTATCAGAGATCGGCAGGGGGGCAAGCACTGTGGAGGCATTCAGAGGCGCGGCGCCAGCAGCAACGTACGAAGGGGGTGCGGACGCGTTTTGCCAGCAGTTATCGGCCGTTCAGCAAACTTCGCCGATTCATCACCTGGCCGAACCAGCCCTTCAACACGTGCCCGCGCCGCGAACAACTGTTCATCAGCAGCAGGTGGATTGGACGGCAAGAATAGCAGAAGTAATTCAAGATCAGTTTGGGCTGAAGCCGAAAGTTCAAACTTATACTTACAAGACGCCGTATGTATCGGCCTATGACTCGTTGCCGTTCCCACACCGCTACAAGGTTCCTGATTTCACCATGTTCTCAGGGACGGATGACACATCCACTGTGGAACACATCAACAGATTCATCATCCAGTGCGGTGAAGCTGCCTCACAAGACGCTCTGAGGGTACGGTTATTTTCATCATCTCTATCCGGATCGGCCTTCCAGTGGTTCACCACTTTACCGCCAAATTCTATCGTCACGTGGGCCGATCTGGAGAAACAATTCCACAAGTACATCTATGCAGGGGTACATGAGATGAGGATTTCGGACTTAACCAGCCTCAGGCAAAGAAGCGATGAGCCAGTGACAATATACATACAGAGGTTCAGAGAAATCAAGAACAAGTGCTACAGTCTGGCTCTGACCGATGCACAGTTGGCCGATATCGCTTTCCAAGGTCTCTTGCCGCAAATCAGAGAGAGGTATGCCGCCCAAGAGTTTGAGAGCCTGAGTCAAATCGTCCACCGATTGTCAGGGCAGAAGATCCGACCACTTGAACAGCGGAGGAGCTTCCAGAAGAAAGTGGCATACTTGGAGGGATCTGAATCTGACGCGGAGGAAGAAATCGGCCTGGCGGAATGGGTAAAAGGGAAAAAACCAATATCCTGCCCCTTTGGCAAGAAGGAGCCAGAGACATTCGGCTTTGACACGTCCAAGGCCGATAAAATTTTTGATCTACTGCTTCAGGAGGGATAGATCAAGCTGTCGCAACATCACACCATCCCTACGGCCGATCAGCTGAAGAAGATGAAGTACTGCAAGTGGCACAACGCTACTTCTCATGACACCAATGAATGTAAAGTCTTCCGTCAGCAGATACAATCGGCCATTGAACAGGGGCGGCTCAGATTTGAGACTCCAACCAAATCGGCAATGCCGATGAAGATAGACCAGCACCCCTTCCCGGCCAACACGGTCAACGCTGGAGAAGAATCAAGTCAAACCAGGGTGCTGACGTCAGAATCGGCGAGAAAAGACGGCGTTGTCGACCCCAGGAGCCAGATCACGACGGAAGAAATCAGAAGGAACAGGCGAGGACCAGAACGACCACACAGGCCTGTCACCTCCCGATTTCTACTCAGTAAATATCGGCGGCAGCAAGAACAAGCACAACACCAGGAAGAGATGATACGCCGGCGTGAAGATCACTGGCAGTGTCCCTTCTTCATCCACTGCTGGGAGAACGACATCAGACTGCCCTCTGCCAATAACTGTCCGGAGTGCAACGGATCAAACCGCAACGATCGCCCGAAGCCACACTCTAGGGACAGAGGATCAGAGCCGATCAACAGAAATCGGCGCAAAGAACGGCGCGTTTCGGTGCATGATCGGCTGGGGGGCAGAGTTGACCAGTACGGTAGGTCAAAAAGCAAGATCGGCCAGCAAGATGGACTGGGGGGCAGGATCAGCGCGCACGATCGGCTGGAAGAGATGGCCGATGATAGGATGTCAGACGAAGATCCCCTAGGAAGGGAACCAGATTGGGGACACGCTAAACCATCGGCCAAACTAGTGAATCCCAAGTGGTGTCCTGACGGTCTATCCAGATCCCAAAAGCGGAGGATCCAACGCCTACGCCAGTGGGAGCATCAAGAAGAAGAACGGAGACAAGTGCCAGAGAGAAGGAATGTGAGGTCTCGAATTTGGCGCCCAAAGAAGAATGATCAGGAAGCAAACACCCAAGAATCGGCGGCCGAGATCGATATGGTTTTCATACTGCCGATGGAGTTCATGGCGCCAAGCGATCGGGACAAAGTGATAAATACAGAGGAAGAGCAAATGGCACAACTGGTATTAGAGCCGATGACGGCTATGTTTGAAAAGCCAGAGGAAGAAAAACGACAACACCTCAAAGCGCTGTTTCTCAAGGGCTATGTCAACGGAAGTCCCGTCACTAGACTACTGATAGATGGAGGCGCGACAGTCAACATCATGCCATATGCCATGTTCCGCAAGCTGGGCAAGGGCGATGACGACCTCACCAAGACGAACATGATGCTGAAAGATTTCGAAGGCAACGTGTCGCCTGCCCGCGGGGCATTCTGCGTCGACCTCACCATCGGCAGTAAGACCCTCCCCACTACTTTTTTCGTCATTAATGGCAAAGGGTCCTATAATATGTTGCTCGGTCGCGACTGGATACATGCAAACTGCTGTGTCCCATCTACTATGCATCAATGCCTTGTGCAATGGGTCGGCGACAGTACAGAGATAGTAGCTGCCGATTCTGTTTACAGCGTCGCAGCGGCCGACACACAACAGTGGAGCTGCGAACACGTCAAATGTATATCTGGCAGGACTTGGGCCACTGACTTCCTGAAAGTGTCCGATTTCGGTCTACAGCCGATCCAAGCAGTCGGCTCCGAGGATTCAGCTCGTTCGAAAGGATGAGAAGCTGAGGCATGGGTTCACGTCGGCCAATTCATTAGAGATCGGAGATTTAAGAGATAGCATCAGATCAAGGCCGACGTACGTTGGTACCGATGGGGATTCTGAGCACAAAAAGAAAATATGTCGAGTTAACATGACCGACTTCTCATCGGTTTTCTGGCTACACATCCGGTGAAAGGGATATTGGGATTCATTGTTAAGGTGGAAATTACAGATTACATGAAGCAGTTCAAAACCAAATCGGCGCGGTGGCATTAAGGAACAACAATGTTTAACATATTGTTTACAGCCCAAGGAAAGTATCTATGGCTACAATCGCTCGTCGTCTGATTCGATCGGCCGATTCTACTATCCTCTGATCACTTTCGACCGATCCTGACACTTCTGACATGCGGCGACAGAGTCTTATTGCTTCACGGGCCAGATGTTGTCTTTTTTGCTTCAGCTCGCTGATCATGGTTGGGAGTTCTTGGAGCTTTTTCTCTTCAGCGGCTATCTCTTTGGTTATCTGTTCCATCTCCTTGGCTAGTTCTGCTCTCCTCCATTTCAGCCGATCTATTGTGCCAACGATGTCCGGACGGCAGTTCTCGAGGAAGTTGATTTTGTGATGTACTTCCTGGGCCTGGTGCTTGTACGAGTCAACCTCCTCCTGAGTTTTGGCCATCTGAGCGTGATCGGCCATACGTCGCAGCGCCCGCGAGACCGGAATCCGCATGCCCTCTATATAGGCAGCATACCCCAAGTCTTCCGACACTTCTTCCGGAATGTGATCTACGACCTCATTGAAAAGTTGTCGGATCGGCGATGCATCTTTCACCAGTCGGCCGATGTCACCTTGGAGGAGAGTACGGATGCTCTCAAGCTTAGAGCGGACGTCGTTGGAGGCAGAACTCGGTGGAACCACATGTGAGGCAGTTTCTTCTTCATCGGCCAAGGAGACAGCGAAAGAAAAGATACTATTGTTGGGAGAATCTTGCTTCTATAAGGGAAGAAACTAAGAAAGGGTCCGGAAAATACTAAAGCAGCAAGGCGAAAAGAAAAGATTTTTCGGACATTTACCTCTGGGATGGAAGCCCTCGTCGCCGATGACACCGCTGGAGAAGCCGCCGATTGGGCCGCCGCCGCCAAAAGAGCAGCCGATGGAGCCTCTGTAGATGGGGTGGTCGCCGACGGAGACGCCATTGGGGTCGGAGCGAGCTGCGGACAAGGTCGCCGGAGAAGGGGGAGCGCTTGGAAATCGAAAGAACTTGGAGGAAGATGAACAGTAATGCGGCAGAAAGGATGCTGGATTCGTGGAGGAGGAGAGGCGGAGAAAACCAGTACTTAAGAAAGATAAGGGGGTAAGGGCAAAGATGGTATTTTTACCGCACCGTCTACGCGAGTTCCAGGGGAGCGGTCGTTCCGCGCGCTCGGGTCGAGGAAATTGCAATCATTGTGCCGCGGAACGGAAGGAGATTTTTACTGCGCCCGTTTCGGAGAAAAAAGATTAAAGAGGGAGTTTCGAAGAAAAAGTTATATTTTACTCCGAAACTGGGGGGCATGTGTTGACGCCAGATTTTGACACGTATTAAATCGGCGTCAGGAGGAGAAGATTGGCCGATGAAACGGATCTGAAAGCTACAGTAAGGAATCGGCCGATCGGGGTAACAGTTGAAAATCGGCCGATTGGTGGCGCAGCCTACGCCAACAGGATAGGATTAATCCAGAAGATCCTAGTCAAAAGCTGGTCAACACGGCATGCTAAGTCGGCCGGAAAGCAATTGAAGAGGCCCTGACTGGATTAGGAAACGGCGGCGGAAGATTCTGCGGGAGTCCGTTTCCTTTTTAAAGTTATTATAGATATAGTAGTTTTCCTGTTTTAAATAAGGTTGTAACAAGTCGTAATCGACCAGGAGTCCTAGTTTCAGGGTATAAATAGGAGTCGCTAGGGTTTTGCAAAAAAACGAACATCAATCAAGAAACACAACTTCTACTTTTTACCAGTACTTTACCTTTCAAGTCGGCGACTTCGCCAATATTTTCTTCTTTCACGAGTTCGTACGGATTGGCAGGGCTGCATCAACCTGATCTCCGGCCAATTGGTAGGTTCCGATTATGGAGTAATATCCGAGCTTTAACTACGGGCGCATCGCTGTGGTTTCGTTTGGATTTATTCACAAGTTATCGATATTTACTAGAATTGCAAGTTTTACCTGTTATTCTAGTATTATCACCAGTTATCCAGCTTGAGATCAGGGTAATCGGCTTCGTCATTGTTCTCCTTCGATTCATCGCCATATAGCCGATTAGATCTGTCTCAAGTGTTGCTTCTATAGTAATTGTTTAGATTGCTCCAGCAGTTCTCTTTACAATTACTATACGATCATCGGCTGACTCATAGCCGATCATCTCTACAGCAAATCGGCCGATTTGCCGCCGACGCGCTCCTCAGGACAGATCGGAAATCCAGCCGATCGACGCGCCTGGAATTTAATACTCTATTTCCTTGTCAATCAACAGGTCAGATTGACTGGCACGCCGCGCGAACCGCACCAGGGCGATAACCCGAACAGGAGCTAAGCAGATTCTCCCGGGTCGTGTGTCCGACGCTGAAGACCCATCGGCCGATTCCTACCCGGCCGATTTTAGCGCCAACACCTTCATTACCCCAATCGGTGCCTACACATACACAACTATGTCGTTTGGGTTGAAGAACGCGGGTGCAACCTACCAGCGAGCCATACAGCTATGCCTCGACGTTGAAGCCTACGTGGATGACGTGGTTGTCAAAACTAGAAATCACGACGAGTTCATCTCTGATATCGAGGAAACCTTCAACAGTTTGCGAAGATTTTAGTGGAAGCTCAACCCGACTAAGTGCGTCTTCGGCGTACCCCAAGGGAAACTCCTCGGTTTCATTGTCAGTAATCGAGGCATTGAGGCTAACCCTGAGAAGATAACCGCCATCACAAGCATGGGGGCTCCACAGAAGATCAAAGACGTGCAGAAGCTCACCGGCTGCATGGCAGCATTAAACAGATTCATCTCCCGACTTGGAGAACGGGGTCTGCCCTTCTTCAAGCTCCTAATGCGGCAGGACAACTTTGTTTGGACCGAGGAAGCGGCGCAGGCATTAGAGGACCTCAAGTCTCACCTTCGATCACCCCCCATCCTCTCGGCTTCGAACCCAGGCGAGAACCTGCTACTTTACATCGCTGCGACTACTCACGTAGTCAGCACGGCCATTGTGGTGGAGCGAAACGATGAGGGCCATGCCTTCGTTGTGCAGCGGCCAGTGTATTTCGTTAGCGAAGTCCTTTCTGAGTCAAAGGTTCATTACCCTTCGATTCAGAAACTTCTCTATGCGATACTCATCACCTCCAAAAAGCTTCGCCACTACTTCGACGAGTACAAAAAATCTCAGTTGTCACTGACTTCCCGTTGGCGGATATACTTCACAACTGGGACGCCACTGGGCGTATCTCCAAGTGGGCAGTGGAACTGTTGGCTCTCAACATCGACTTCAAGCCACGCACTGCCATCATGTCGCAAGCTCTAGTCGATTTCTTGGTAAAATGGCAAGATTACCAAGTACCAACTCCAGCTAACCAGCTAGAGCATTGGGTCATTTACTTCGATGGCTCCCTCAAGCTCGAAGGCGGTGGCGCAGGAGTACTCTTCATCAGTCCAACTGGTGAGCAACTTAGATACGTATTTCAAATACTATTTAAGGTCTCCAACAACGAGGCCGAGTACAAGGCACTACTCAATGGGCTACGCATGGCTGACTACCTTGGCACCAAGCGACTACTTGTCTTTGGCGACTCTTTATTGGTGGTCCAACAATGCAACAAGGAGTGGGACACCAACAAAGAAACCATGGACGCGTACGTTGCAGAAATTCGTAAGCTTGAATAGGTTCTCGGGTCTCGAGATCCGTCATGTACTCCGCGAGAGAACCATTGGGGCAGACGTACTCTCGAAGCTAGGCTCTGAGCGAGCCAAAGTTCCGGCTGGAGTCTTCGTCCATGAGCTCCACCACCCCTCTATTCCAAGAATAGAGCCAGGAACCATCGACCAAGGCCCTGCGGAGTCTAGTCGAGATGTCCTGGTGATTGATGTGGACTGGCGTTCCCAGTTCATCGAATTGATCAAGGAAAAGAAGCTACAGCCCAACCTCGACCCTAAGAGCGCCGAGGCTATCCGACTAGTCAGGCGCAACAAGGGTTACGTTCTGGTGGGAGATAAGCTCTACAAGCGCGGATCAACATCAGGGGTACTCATGAAGCGCGTTACTACCGCAGAAGGGGGAGAAATCCTGGAGGAAATCCATGAGGGCAGGTGCGGCAATCATGCAGCCTCCCGTACACTAGTCGAGAAGGCCTTCAGGTCTAGGTTCTATTGGCCTACGGCTTTGGCAGATGCCGAAGATCTCGTTCGTCGATGCACCAACTGCCAATTCTTCGGTAAACAAGCTCATGTCCCTGCTCACAAACTGATCGCCATTCCACCATCCTGGCCATTTGGCTGTTGGGGCCTCGACATGATCGGTCCACTGACAACAGCACGAGGAAGCTTTACCCACGTCTTGGCGGCCATCGACAAGTTCACCAAGTGGATCGAGTACAAGCCTATTACAACCCTGACGGCCGACAGAGTAGTCACCTTCATCTGTGACATACTTCACCATTTCGGTTTCCCTCATATGATCATTACTGATCTGGCATCCAACTTCACTTCACACGAGTTCTGGGAGTTCTGCGAACAAAGCGGCATCGAGATCAAGTACGTCTCAGTAGCCCACCCAAGGGCCAATGGCCAGGTGAAGCACGCTAACGGCTTGATTGTTGATGGACTCAAGAAAAAACTCTATGACGAGAACAGCAAAAAGAGAGGCAAGTGGATCGAAGAGTTACACAAAGTTGTCTAGGGGCTTCGTACTCAACCTAGTAAAGCCACAAGACAATCACCTTTCTTTCTCGTCTATGGGTCAGAAGCTATCCTCCCAGCAGATATCATGTGGAACTCTCCCAGATTGGAGATGTATGAGGAAGAAGAAGCTGACGAAGCAAAGCACTTGGAACTCGACTGCGCTGAAGAAGTCAGATGCAATGCCTTACTGCGTTAGCAAGGTACCTACAAGGCGTTCGGTGGTATCATGACCGCAACGTCCAAGAAAGATGCTTCAACGTTGGGGACCTGGTCTTACACCGCATACAAGATGAGATTTGGCTTCACATGCTCAACTCTAGATGGGAAGGACCCCTCATCATCACGAAGGTAACCAGCCCAAGGTCGTATCGACTACAATACCCTGACGGCCTGGAGGTTCAAAATTCTTGGAACATCGAGCATTACGCCGTTTCTATGCATAAGAAACTTGTGTCAAACCTGTCAGCTGCAGCGTAGCTCAGTATAAATATACATGGTTGTTTCGGCTCCACAAACGACTACCGTGTTTTTATCTTCTTTAGAAACATTGAGTAAACTCGGGGGCTGTCGCCACGAGTTATGTCAATATGCTACTTCTCACTAATCCTCGGAAATACTCGGGGGGGGCTACGCCACGAGTACCTTCTGTCACGATTAACCAAACCAAAGCCTCTCAGGCTATACCCTCGAACGGATCAGATGTTCTTTCCGACTACCTCCCTTAACAGCTTAATCAAGCTATAGGGCAAGATCTTATAGGGTAAAGTCGAAGGGGTTATTACACCTATACATAGAGTATCTATGAACGCAACTCTGTACAAAAGTACAAATCTAGTACACAGTTCGCCAACTGAAGCGATACCTTCAGGGTAACTAAACACTGGAACTAACGTACTAAAGTGCTTAACGATTAAGCTTCAACACGCCAATTCACAAGTCGAGTGTAGCAAACAATGATCAAACAAAGCATTAATATATTACACAAGCAACTGTTGTTTTTTATACAAAACATACACAGTTCGTCATGGCTCAAAAGAGCGGAAGGTCATTGACTATTTGATGAGCAACATCTTGCACTTCGGCACGATACTCGTTGAACAGCTCCTCAGTGCACTCCCCGGAGACACCTTCCGCAAACGGACTAACGTCCATGCCTGGGAAATACGACTTCACCACTGCCAAGGTATGTGTTAGCACAACCTTGGCAGTGCCAGACGCATACCCGACAATGCTTGTCGGAGCATCAACCAGTCGCTGCACCAAGGAGCGCCCGTCTGTGACGGGGTGCACAAACTCGCAAAGCTGGTGAGCGGCTGTCGCGAGTTGCTCCATCTCCTTCTCCTTGCATTCCCTGTCTCGGGCCAGGGACTGGATTTCCTTCATATTTTCTATGAGCTGCTTGTCAGCATCAGACAGCTGGCGAGTTACAGTCTTGTGCTCCTCGTCCAGATCCGAGTAGTTGAGCTGGATCTCCTCCAGTGCCTTCTGCAGGTGTTCTTTCTCTTCTATAAGTTCGTATATATCAACACTTCCAGTCAGTTAACGCTCTTTCAATACGAGCATACTCTGGGAAAAAGTATATATATTCAACTCAGAAGAAAGAAAGAGCGATAACACTACTCGGGTCAGAGGAAGAGACTACTTACTTTCTTTCTGAGCGGTCAAATCTTTGACCTTCCGGATCGCCAAGTCGTGGTTCCGCTGCTGATCTATCATGGCATCCCGATGCGAGGTCTTCATAGCCTCGAGTTCCTCCTGGAGCTTGAGTTTCTTGGCTTTCTTAGCCTCCAGGTTGTCCTCCGCCTCGTGGGTACGCGGCAGCACGTCCCCAATCCGGATCAGCAGGGCTGACTTCTCCCTGGAGCGCTCAACGTGGCTCTATACAAAGCAAGACGACAAGTCAGTATACCTCTACAACAGAATATCAACGATAGAGGAAGTACTCGACTACATACCTTGGTGTAATTGGTGAAGCGGCGACCTAGCTCCATCATGAGCGTGACGGTCTCTGGCTCCACCAACGGGTCCTCAAAGAGCTCGGCGCGAGGAGGAGGGATTTCTTCCTCCTGCTGCTCTGGCACCCGGGAGTCCTTCGGGATCTCCTCCTATTGCCGAGCCCAAGAGCTTTCTGGGGCATCCTGCGCCCGGGAACTCCCTAGGACCTCCTACTGGTATTGGGTACTCGCGATCGCCTGCTAAACGATCCGAGCACCATCTTCAAGGTTTGCCCCACGAGTACTCCCGGGGGCTTCTGTCTCCGGCTCCGCCTCTCCATTGGCTGGAGGCTCGAGATCTTTTCCTCCGGTGCCCGCCGGCGCATCCTCGACGACAGGAGGCTTGGTGGTACTTGCGGCTGTAGGGTCTTTTGGCAACGAGTCTGCACTCGTGGCCGCTTGGCCGGTACTGGAGGTCGCCGGTTTTTGAGTCTCCGACTTCCTAGATCAGATGTATTAGTACTTAGCATTAACACAAAAGCTACAACACGATACTTCCGAGTTACTAACCTCGCGGGCTTCCTGAGGGGGAGTGCCGTTGGCACGACCAGCCCTCGTGGCGCGGTCTTGTTTCCGGTACGGGTTGAGAACGGCGGCCTAGTCGCGGGCGGTGAAAGCCCCGACACCGGACTCCTCTCCCAAGTCACATCGACTACCCTTTGCCTCGGGGGCTCGAGGTTCTCATTAGTGCCACTACAGGAACAGATTACCTAAGTACTCATGGAAGAATGGCAAGATCAAGCAGCTAAAGAAGTACAAACTACTTACGTGGCCTGGCGACGGCTTGGTGTTGCCGCTGCTGTAGCGGCTCTCCGCTTCCGCGTCGCCACTCGCTGTGGGCACGGTGGATCGGCTGCAGCATCCCCCGCGTCTCTCTCAGCGGGCGGGTCTCAAGCGGGCTCCTCGAAAACATGCTCAGGCGGGTCAGACCTGAGCCGCTCTACGTCGCCCTGCAGATCAAAGCAGACTGTCAAACAACAACTCTGTCAAAAAGATTACATCCAAAGGTACTTGAGTAAACACTTACCAGGTTCGGCGAGTAGTCTGCGCCAAACAATATTGGGATGAAAGGCTCCGAGTTCACCCCCGTGAACAGGCGGGTGGTGACCCGGCGCTTGATTTCTTCAATGGATGGCACATCCCTGGCCATCCGTGACGGGTCTCGAATACCTTCGTACTCGAACCCGAGGTGAACGCGTTGCTGGAGGGGCAGGATGTGCCGCTCGATGAACGAGTACGCCACAGACTCCCCAGTGATGCCCTTTTCCTTCGGGACCTTGATCCGCTGCATCAGCTCGGGGATGTCGCGGCGTTCCTCCTCCGTCGGCTTCTTCAGCCAACACTCTTGGCGCTGGGGCGTGGAGTTGTCCCGTCCGGGGAGGCTAGGCTGATGGTTCCCAATGTAGAACCACTGTGCGTGCCACCCGGACAGGCTACTCGAGGTACAGCGCCTTGTCGCGCAGCTGCACCCCGGCAACCCCCGACTAGTGCGGGATGGTCCTCATCCGGCTGGGGTTTGAGGCGGAAGAGGTACCAGAAAAGATTGAAGTGCGGGCGAATTCCTTGGAATGCCTCGCACAGATGCACAAAAATAGAAATGTGCAAAACAGAATTCGAAGGGAGCTGGTAATGCTTGATTTTGTAAAATCCAAGCAAACCGCGAAAGAAATCGGAAGAAGGAAGACCGAGGCCACGTTCGACAAAAGGGGTGAACATCACGGTATCACCGGTGTTCTCCCACGGTGATGAGTCGGCGCTGGCAGTCCGCCACTGAACCACCACCTCCTCTTGCAGTACCCGCTCGGCAACAAGCTGGAGCAGGTCCCTCTCCTTGATGGTTGAGGCCCTGCATGACGAGCCCTCCAACACCATCTTGGCGACCTTCGCCGGTGGCGGCGATCCGCCTTCTCCATCGCCCTCCCTCTTCCTTCCGCGACCAGCGGCTGACTTCTTCGGCATCGTGGGCCGAAATGTCACCGGGGTCTTCATGCGCATGCCACGGGGAACCCACACGAGTGTGGATGAGGATGGGGATCAAGGATTCAGGCTAATCTTGGCTTGGATTCGGGCGGAGAGGTGATCGATTTTGGAGTAGCGGCGGTGGCTAGGGTTCTTGGCCAAGAAGATCTGTTTTTACTGCATTGAAAATAGAGTAGGGTAAAAACCCTAAGGGGTAACGCGGGGTTATTTATAACCAGTGGCTCCCTATTATTCCGTTGGAAGCCGAAGAGTTCTCTCGGGATAATGATTCGATTTTGAGAGGTTTTTATGGGTTTTGTGCAACGGACAATGGAAACTAGCCGTTTCTCAGGGATAGGCTGCCGAGAATTCGGACTTTTCAACTTCCAGCGCAATTTTACCCTAAAAATCATCAAATTGAATTCAAAAACATACATTCCATGCCACGACTCTTTAGATCCATTTTTCCAAACCTCGGAATTTGGATTAAAGGCTCGGGCCTGCGGGACACGTGTCATCAACGACTTATTTTTCAAAAATTATTGGAAGATAGAGACCAAAAATTCAAGACTAATTTGACCCTCAGTCTGATTCTTCGATTCAGCCTAAAGCTCGGGGGCTACTCCATATGGAGTGCGAGTTCATCGCACCACATATAAAAAAAGACTTGAAAACTACCCGGGGTTTGAGCACCTCACAGCCTCGATGCAGCCAAGGAAGTACTCGGAAGACACCTTCTCAAGGGGACTCAGCAGGGACCTGAAGATACCTTCCAGAAGTACTCGGAAGCTTGCAGTACTCGGCTACGAAGAGTTCTGGGGCTTGTCAGACCCGGGGCAGCGGGACTGCACACTTGACGTACATATTCTTGTGGTAAGGGATGCCGCATGGGCCATAACTTATCCTCATTGTAACTAGTCGGATAGAGCTAGGACTAGTCGGATGTAAGGAAACTACCTGACAACGTACTCGGGTAGGACTTCTAAGGCCGTCCCCGACTAGGACTTCCATGTAACCCTGTCCCCCCAGACTATATAAGGGCGGGCAGGGACCCCTCCAAAACAGAACATGCATACGCATAATCTCTAAGGCAATACAAACCACACAGGACGTAGGGTGTTATGCTTTCGACGACCCAAACCTGTCTAAACTTTGTGTTCCTTGCACCTTCGAGTTCTTGATCTCGGCGACACCCTACCTGCAACCTACCACCTCGGGGGTATCCCTTGGTGGGCTTGACGGTAAAACACCAACAAAGGGATTGGAACATACATTTGCGTTCAACTCATTTTTCTTTCTGTTTTATAAGCTAGGGATGGGACCTATTTAGTGAACATGTTTTAATATGCTGACTCAAATTACACCCCATGCATCTATCTCTTTCTTATGATCTCATAGTATCCTCATGGAAATATCGATGGCATATACATCAACGATTTGATCTGAATTCGTAATTTTTATCTTTAAATTTAAATTTAAATCTAATTATTAGCTATATTTTGTATGGACTCTTTATTTTTTTTACAAAACACAGTACTAATGCAGACGCTCATGCACACAGACCCGTATGAATACACACGCAATCCTACCCCTATGAGCATATTCGAGAGACTAAGCCCGCAGATTCTCAAGATTGATAAAATCACCACAGACGCCTTGCTATGGATAACAACATCGCCTACCACTTAAAAAATAGTGTCGATTAAATTCTGGAATAAATCCAGAAAAATGGAAGCACACATGCCGAGTCGAGCACTCAAACCTAGGTGGTTAGATTCCACCACAAGAAACCTTACCAACTGATCACTACGCTTAGTTCACATTTGGTATGAAATCTTTAGGATAGTCTAGACCGTTAGATCTCCATAAAATCCAATGGTATATATATTTTTCTTTTTTTCAGTTAACGTGGTAATTTCTAGATCATTTTGACGAATATGGTGGCTTATTTTAACACTATGGCCGAGTTAATTTTCAACTGGTCCTGCGGATCAATCTCGGTGGAGTTCATGGTGAGCTCCTGCTGGATGCTGTCTTGCTTTAATCCAATGTTTTGCTTCCATCTATCTAGCTTTCCTATTGCTTTGATCCATCCTGTTCATGCGTCACGATCGTGGCACTTCCTCTGCTCGCGCTATTTTTTTCCTTTTAGCCTGGTGGATTTACATGTGCTCTTGAAAGCCATGGATAGGCCATTGTGACACGTCAAGTAAAAAATTCCATATGACCGGACCATGTTTCCTTTTATTAGCTCCGGACTCGTGTTTCCTTTTATTACATACATTTTTTCAGAAAATTATTACATACATTTAAAAATCCATGTGACTTCATATGACTGGACCGAGTTTCTTGTTTCCTTTTATTAGTTACGGACTCATATTTTCTTTTATTACATTTAAAATCCACGTGAGACTTTGGTTGATCTATTTTGGTTCCTAATTCGTATATAAATTAACTTTCACATTTTTATTTTTCAATTTCAAATTTATGAGTTTATTGATCGTATTTGGCATGGACTCTATAGATCCTCTCGGCGAACGTGGTGGAGGATCGGCGAACGTGGTGGCTTCGCTGTATTTGATATGGGCTCTTTGGGTTAGTCGTATTTGACATGGACTATTTAGGTTAGTCGTATATGACATGGACTCTTTGGATTAGTCTAGGCCGTTAGATCTTCATAAAATCCAATGGTGTATATTCTTCTCTTTTTTCGATTAACGTGGTATTTTCTAGACTCTCTCAGCGAACGTGGTGGCTTCTTTTAACACTATTGTATTAAGATAATAGATGCACGATTAACGCATGGTTAATGTAGCAGTTAGTGGTTAAATTATGGACTAATTAGATTTAATAGATTCGTCTCGTGATTAAGTCACGACTTATTAAATTAGTTTTATAATAAATCTATATTTAGTGCTGCTAATTGGTGTTTAAACATGTGATGTGACGGGACTTATAACTTAAACTTAAAAAAAAAAAGAAAACGAGGCCTAAACACGACGCTACGGCCTGAGGGGGCGCATTATTGCGTGGAGACGACAATCGCCGGTCGGGTAGGGTTGGTCAGTAGCAGTTGCGTCGCGTGGGCGCATGCATATATGCGTGCAGGATCTAGCAGCTTGAGGTAGCAGCTGCGCGGCGGAACCGCCGCTACGCCTGGCTAGGGATCGATCGGGGAGGGGGCTGGACCGGGCTGCTGGACGTTGCTCCGGTAGCTGCGATTCCACTTGGGGCGGCGGTGCGGCCGCAAGCGTAGGAGCACAGCTGGAACGGGGATGCGACTGCTTGTCGTTGCGATGGCGGCCGGCAGGGGTGCTGGAGCCGGGAGACACGCCACATGACGCTCTCCCCCTTGGCCTCGCGAATTATTGGGGAGGGGATCGGCCGGGCTGTAGTAGTTAGTGGGCAGCTCTGTCGGCTTTTTTATTGGTGAGCCCGGTGCGGTACCTCCTCTGTACACCGAGCGCGAGGTGTCGCGGCGCTGTGCGTGCCATCGTTCAGGAGTCGAGCCGCGAGTACAGATTTGGGGAGTCTGGGTTCCAGTGATCTGCGCCTCGTAGATCGCCTGCACGCCGTGATGTAGTACTTGCCAAATGTTGCTGGCTCTCGAAGCGTCTCTTCCAGGCCCAGTCATACATGACTGCAGGTTGCAGAATGGGGCCTAGCAGCAGTGGTAGGAACCAGGGGCGGGCCCACCTGATATTCAAGGGTCTTCATTGAGTACCAATAAAAAATCAAGTATACATAGTCATGTATGTATATATATTTAAAAGAAATGAAAAATTGATATTATCTCGGGCTATTCACATCTAGCCCAACTTCCTATTCGAAATGGACCGAAACAGCCAAATAATTGGCCCATTGGCCGGCCTTTCCCATACCCAGACCCCCACGCGGCTGCTGGCCTGTCTCTCTTGGTCTCTCCCTCAACTCTGCTCCAATCCGCTCAACCCTACCGCAGGAGCCACGGGGTGGCGACGGCCGGCGGCTGGGCAGGCACCAGGCAGGCCGCAGGCGACGGACCGACGGGGACCGGCCGACCCGGGGGGGGGGAGGGCACAGCCGCACAGGGCAGGCAACCGCCGGGCCGGGGCAGTCCTGCGCCGGGAGGCACAACCACGCAGGGGCGAGCATCGCGGCTGCCTGGCGTGCGGGGCACCAGGGCCAGGTCGCGGCAGTGGCGCACGACGACCGCCGACCAGGGCCCCTGACCGCAGCAGCCATTGAGCCAGCATGAAGCCTCTACTTCAATCTTTAGTCAAGAACTCAAAATTGGATAATTCGGTAGATTTCTCAAATTCCCAATCCCATATTCCTATTTATGCATGTTTGTAACTGTATCTTTAGTGAATTTGTGGCAATGAGCAGTCAGCTTGCCGGATTCTATCATCATGACTTTGCATTTGAAGAAATAAACCAACTCTCATTTCAATTGAGTACATCTATGACTATATCTATATCATGACCTTAATCATTTCATTTTGGGCCGACTTACTATTGCCCCCACGCTCCCTGTCCCTCTCCCTGGTGGTATCAGCATGATTAAGGCTGATCGCACTGGGTACGCCAACCCATCCGGAAGCCATCCGCACCGGGCTACGCTACCCCATCCGCTACGTCCCCGCGTCCGCCAAATCTAGCGGCGTAGCGGACGTCCGCTACGCTCGCCCCGGCCCCACCTCACCTTCGCACCGCAACCGCCGAGCTCCGCCCCGCCGCAAGATGTCTGCTCGGGAGTACGCCACCCTCTGCTCCTCCGCCGATGCCCCGCGCGCCGCCGCACCGTGCAAGATCCCGAGCAGGCCCGTGCGGTCGTGCGTTGGAGCTGGAGGCCACTGGATCCGCGCCGGGGAGGTGAAGAGGAGGGGCGCGCGTCGCCGGAGGCCGCCGCCGTCCGCCAGAGCTGGAGGTCGAGGACGAGGAAGAGGACCTCGTCGGCGAGCGAGTCCAGAGGGGGATCCGGCCGGATCCGGCCAACCCCAGCCCTGCCGGCGCGGGGCGCTGCCGGCCCCCTCGGCGGGTCGACGCCGGCCTCCTCGGGCGAGGCCTCGGCGCGGGGCGCCAGCGGCCCTTGGGGCGCGGCCTCGGTGCAGGACGCCGCCGCGAGCCCGCCGCCGGAGGAGCCGAGGGAGGAGGAGCCGGCGGAGAGGTGCAGAGGAGGGGAGGGGGTGGCGCGGTCGGATCTGGCCGGCCCCGCCCTCTTCCTGGCGCGGGAGGGCGCCAGCAGGAGGGAGCCGGCGGAGGGAGGGGCGGCGCGGGAGGGAGGAGGGGAGGGGGCGGGGCGGGTGGGAGATGGCAGATGGGAGAGAGAGAGGAGGGAGGGAGGGAGGAGCGGCGCGGGAGGGAGGAGGGGAGGGTGCGGCGGCGGCGGCGAAGGTAGGCGGAGGGAGGGGAGGGGAGGCGCTGGCGCTGGCGAGCACGGAGCGGCTGCGCCGGTGCGGCCGCCGGAAATGGGGGAGAGAGAGGCCGAGAGAGAGAATGGGGAGGCGGAGAAGGAGAGAACCGGGGAGAAAAAAATGACGGGGGAGAAGTAGGAATAGAAAAAGAAAAAAAAAGAGAAAAAGGGAGAAAGAGAAAAAAAAGAGAAAAAAGAAAAAAATCATTATTGTTTAATTAAAAAGTTATATAACTAAACTATTATAAACGGGGAAGAAGAGAAAAATGAAAAGAAAAAGAAGAGGAGGTGAAAAGCAAAACGATGATTGAATAAAATATATGGTAGTTGGTATAAAGGATGAGATATAGAGTATGACGGGTGCGGAAAAATTGGATTTAGAGAAGAGAATCATCATGATCAGAACGAAATATTTTTTTTAAAAATGTATTTAAAATATTACAATGCGGAAACACTTCCCTTTTGCTCTCCTCCCCTTGGCAATATTACAAAAAAAACTCTCCACTTTTCTATAAATTACAACTAAGCTCAGCTCATCCTGAAGGTACAGCCACCACGTTCTTATATTTTCCACATAAGCCCTCAGACTAATATCTATTTCAACATAAAGAAGAAGAAAATCGATAATGCCCTTGTACTTACAAAAACCACCCCGCATTGCATTTTTACATTTACCCCCTCCCGCAGCCCTAACCTCTCCCGCTCTCCTCCCCGGCTCCCCGTCGCGCCCTCTCCCTCCTGCTCCTACTCCCCGCCGCCGCCGCCCTCTCTTCCTCTCTGCTCTCTGCCTCCCCCCCCCCCCCCCCCCCCCCCCCCCCCCCCCGCCCCCCGCCGGCCTCCGCTTCTCCCTCTCTGCCTGCATCCGTTGCCCCAACTCGCCGCTGCGGCCCGCTCCCGCGGGATCCGGATCCGGCGCGGGCCGGCCTGGGCACAGGAGGATTTTTCCTTGCATCTTAGTGTATGGAGATCTAACATTGTGCTATTGACACATATGAGAGTTTAGGCATGAGTGTGAATCCAAGTAGTAAGGCTTAGCAACTTAAATGTTTGTTAAAGACTAAAGAATGTTTATTAGTAATGCGATTCTGAATGATGTTCAAGACTAAGGAATCAGGGATATGAAGGTTCAATACCTATTTTATTTATATAAGATCTACATGGCAAGTTATTGAGCAATCAATTTTCATTTCTTTGTTCTAACACAGCGAATGATATCCATATTTTTTTTTCCTAGGGTATAAGTAATCAAATCATTCAGCGTCTTTTATGTAAAAGGTTACGATAAATCAATAACTAGGATAAGTGATCCAGATCCTGTGTGATGGAAAACTCCCAATGCTGCAACTTACAGGTTGGATTGATGAGCCACATCGTTGATGGCAGTCTTAGTTTATGTTCTTTTTATGTTTGTCTATCTGATTCACAAATTTTATATCATTTGGTAGGTTGGCTGGGATGAGTTCACATCAGGTAAAAGGTGTAACAGAGTTTCCTATGGTAGGGTTTATCGTACACAAACATGGGTAGAGTTGCTTGCCGTGTATAGCGTGGCTCTTTGATGAGCAGTCTGTTTCAGAGTTTTGGCTCCTCATGTTGTGCAGAATATTGTGTTCTTCGCCGGTAAGAAAAAGGGAGAACATATGCTTCTTTTCTTTACATAGTTATGTTCTTTGATTTTAGAGCAGTGTGCTTTTTTTTTGCACAATCACAGGTTGCTGCTATGGTATTTGTTTGCACAATCACAGCTTGCTGCTATGGTAGGGTTTATCATACATAGCTATTTCATCTTTCTTGTTGTGTAGAACATGGTAGAGTTGCTTGCTTATAGTGTGGTTCTTTGATTTAGAGCAGTGTGCTTAGGAGTTTTTTTGTGTGTTTCCACTGGTTACTGCCATGATTATTGCTATTGTTTTTTGGTTTACCTGCAAGGATGATGGGTTACACGTTGTGATGTGAATGTCAAAAATATTTGTGAAATGCTAATGCAAAAGGTCAGCAGAATTAGACCATGTAGAGTTGTACTTACCCGACTACAAGGGCAAGTGGAAGGCCCATTGAAAAATTAGTTATATTTACATTTTTAAATTCTTAAAATCAACAATTTTAACTTAAGGGCCTGCTAATTCTGCTGTGTCTTTGAACTGAATAGTTTATTCTTGGACGAAATTAACTGATAGACATATCTGCTAACTTAGGCAGTTTCTATTCGATAAAAACTTGTGTGGCGATTGGGATCACCATTTTTATAGGTGTAGGTCTATCTTGCTTGTTCTAAATCGATAGAAAGGTTTCCAAGCTTGTGGATAGTACTAGCATGGTGTCTATGCCATTCATATATATGAAAATCTTCTTGAGAATTAGCTGTTTCGTCGGCAACTTATATGATGGATAAGCTACAAAGACTTGACATGGAAATCTTGTATGGTGTATGCTCGCATATTTTCTTCTGTTTTTGTACTACTCAATGTTATCTTGAGATTTAGATTGCTTTCTCTGAAACTATAAGCCTCTGTTTCTGAAGTTTCACTGATGCATAGATATAATCTGAAACTGCAAACTTCTGGTTCTGAAATGTTCCTTTGCTGCTTTCATTGCTGAATAACTAACATAACTTTAATCCTCCCTTTTATAAATGAAAATGGTTTGCCCTTCAAAAAAAGAGAAAACTTGAATCCTTTTTTCATAAAATCACCCCCATGTTTCTTTGGTTCATCTTCTAGAGTGTAATATGAGTAGACTAAGCAGATGACCACTCTCAGACACACAAGTTGACGTGTACTTGATGTCTATTTTGCAGGTGAGGTGCATGAACATCAAGAGCACCATGGGAAGCAAAACAGAGTTTTCTAAGTGCTCTACTGCGTTTTTCAGTTTTTGCAGTTCGCTATGAATGCTCGAATGGAGATCATTGTAATAGCCCAACTACTCTATGCATGTTTAGTAAGTAATATTTTTGAGAAAATACTTGCCACGATGATTGGTTGTCTTTTGAGAACCTTATGGCTGCAAGCTGTATAGTTTTCTATTCTTTTATCTTGAGCATTATGAACCTACTCTGATGATCTCTACGCGCATTTGGATCAGACTTCTAAGCTGTCGCCTAAGGTGTTCCGATAGTCGTAAAGTCTGATGGCAACCTAATGTAGTGGTACCAGATTAATTTATGGAGGAGTCTGTCAAAAATAAACAGACTTTGTTCTTCAAGACACTGCAGGGCGCCAAATGTTCTATTATCATTTATCTGCGTTGGCTACGCGCGAAAAGGCAGGTAGCCGGTAAACGGTAAATATTAAGAAAAGGCACGTAGCCGGTAAACGGTAAATATTAAGAGTTACACGTGTGACTGGCAGTCAAACCATATATAAGGATCAAAATTGACCCAATATTTTTTTATTATGGAATAATTTTTTTTGTTGAACGGAACAATAAACATGAACTATTGTTCCGAAAAAAAAATTTGTTCCAATAAAAAAATTATTCCAGTAATAAAATACATGTGTGCCAGTTTATTGGGCTGGTTTTAAATCCAAAACATAAAGTTCTAGTAGGAGCATCTTGCTTGTGACCGGCCGGCTCGGGGTCACGCGCAGCCTCCCTGTCGCCTAATGGTTACAAAGTCTCAGTAGCACCTAAGGTCCAGTGTTTTGACTTCACATGTGAGCGGATTTTCTAGAATTTAATGACATTTGTGCTTTCAGTGGTAGGCAACGTTCCCGTCAACAGCGAGGCGTCTATGGTGATTTCATCCACCTCGAGAATTTTTCGACTCAGTCTTTCGGAGATGCTTATAGAGATAATAAGGTTACATGCGAATATCATAAGGGTGGTTTTGCGTGCGGTTACGTGATCGAATGAATGTATTCCTAAAAAAATCTGCGCTGGCTTTGCTATCGCTGAGCTCCTTAACCGTAAATTCGTACTAGTATATGGACTGCAGCAGAAATAGTCCAGATACGACCGGACAGACAGACTTTAACGTCCTCTGGACAATCAGAAACTGCAAGGAATCGTAGCCCACCTATCAGAAACTGCAAGGAATCGAAGCCCACCTAAAAATGATGAGTATGCTTCCATTTGTATTCTGCAACGCAACATCCTAGCATCACCACCTGCCTTCTCCGTTGGGCCTAACGCCTATATTTGATTGTGGAAGCTTAGGCCGGCAAGCCCCCAATGCAAAGGCGCCTTATCTCTTCCACCAGGTCGTTCGTTCGGCCTTGCAAGGCTGCCCCTCGCTCACCTTTTCCACGCACGTGTCAAGCGCGAACGGGCACGGGCTGTGGCGCGGCCCGTTCGCTTCCTTGCCTGCCTGCCGATCAAAAAATCGGGCCGGCGGCAAGCAACAATAGGAAGAGAGGCCCGTATGCTCTGATGCGCGCGCGTTGGGCCCATCTCTCTCATTCACCCACCGTGCTGCCGGCTGCCCGCGCGCGCTTATCTTTCCTGGCGCTCTCTCCTCCTCCTCCTCCTCCTCCTTTGGTCCAAGGCCACGACCATTGCTTGCTTGATGCGCGTAGGCATAGATGCGCGCGACGGTCCCTCGTCAGCTGTCTTGTCGAACTAGTATGAAAACTGAAAAGAGCAGCATCTTCGTGGACTCCCTCTCTTTCAGTCCCCGGTTTTCTCCCCTGCATCCGCGGCGCAGCCGCGCAGCCCATCGGTTCCGCCCAAGTGTTCCGTGCACGTTAACACGACGACGGGGCGCCATTGGCAGCAGTCCGACAACGACAGGTCCATCCGATCCCATGACCTGTCTGCCGTCCAGCTACACCCCAGGACCCCTGCCTCACGAGACGCGACATGTACGTCGCGAATCAGGCGCCAGATCGATCTGGCGCCCAGCGGCGGCGGCGGCAGCAGCGCAGAAGAAAAGATCGCCGATCCAGACACGCGCCCGGATCGGAGCATGCAGCAGATGCAGCCTCTCTCCTACCTGGCGGGGCCGGTACTTTTACTGTTCTCACTGTTCGCCCCGCGCGCGACATGTCTCGCCCGGGGGCGTGATCTATAGGACGGTCCGGCGCCGCGGTGGTAGCCGTGTCCCGGCCGGCCGGGCGATCGGCGCGGCCACGCCATGCCCTGGCCGGTCGGCCTGCCTAATATCTCTCTTCTCCTGGCTGGGCTGCCGCCGGGGGACACGAGTTATTGACGCATGGGGCCGGGCCTGCTGGCCGCTGGCGGCGATCATGGCCGCGCGCGCCGATCCACCCTGCTTGGAAGGTTTCCATTCAGTGCCCGCGCCTGCCGCCATGCTTATATTCCACTCCACATGCGCTGCGCCGGCCGGCCACGCAGCAGCTCCGTCGCCCGCCCGCCCGGCTCGTTCAGACTTCGCGTTCCCCGTCACTTCGTATCAAGCAGACATGCTGCTTCCGTCCAGCACAGTGCAGCCGCACACACCGAGTAATATAACATGCAATACCAAGATCACTATTGGCCAGACCGGGTTGCCGGCTGGCGCAGATGGGCTAATTTTGTTCGTTCCGGGACTATTTCTTTTCTCCCCGGCCCCTTCAATCACGCGACGATCGATCGGAACAACAACGGAAAGCACAGGAAATGAAGGGCAAAAGTTTCCGGTTCGACCGGTATACCTTGCTTCTCCATTTTGACCAGCTAGCTCATCATCACGCCGCCCGCCCCAATCATCCACACCCATGTACAGGGTGCATGTTGGAACAGTGCGTCTAGAAGAAATCGGAAGGGGATGTAGCGGATTGAACGACTGTATGCGTGCAAGCACCGGCGTGCTGCTTCGCCCATGAGGGGCACGGCACACAGTAGCCCTAGTTAGGGCTCAGTGGTTACACCAAACCACTAGCTACTATAGTGGCTGTTAGGTGAAGATTAAACATACAGCAGAGAGCAGCAGATCGATGTTCAGATCAAGACATGCATCGCGCTTTTCCTGAAGAATCTTTGCCAGCCAGGAAACCCTTGGTGCCTTGCATGCATGGACCGAGAGTGGTGGATGGAGAATCGCCTGTCATATGCACGAAGTTGCAAACCTCCTTGACACGCACGCTTCGAACAATCCAACGCTGCTACTGTTCGCACCCCTCATGCGTGAATAGTGTGAGTGGAGCCCTCGGGTCTGGACCGTACGTATCGTGTCGCGACGTGTCGCCTTCGCATTGCTCGCTCGGCCTGGAAGCCGGACCGGCCTAGTAGCAGTAGCCAGCAGGCGGCAGCGCACCGTCTAGTGTGTGCCGGCGAGGTTTCGTTTCTTGTCCAGACTTGGAAGAGTTCCGGGCGTCGTCAACCAGACGTTTGTTGAGTGCAAGCCAGTGCTACTACTAGCTGAAGATAGGTAGGCTCGTCGTACGAAGATTATGGAACGTGGACACTAAAATTGACCGCTCAGTCCTTGCGTCTCGGATTGGGTTGCCATGCAACGTCCTAACCTTGACTTTCTCAATTCAGAAAGTCTACGTGATCTGACAGCACGAGCTAGCGCAGTGGAGTTGAAGGGAGTAGTAGCTAGCACATTCATCGCACGAAGTGGGGAAAGTCTTTGACAAGCCCATAGCAGGTGTGCAAGAGAGGATGCCAGATTTACCTGACTAACTGCAGATCGATAGATGCTTATCTCTATCGCTCGGAGTAGTACCTGCAGATATACAGTGTCTGGTTCAGATTTGTCCACGGCGCACGCATGGATGCATATCAGATGGAGGAGAGATCCGAGTGAGTGGAGGAGAGAATAGATGTGCGCGTCCCATCCTATCCGATTCTTAATTCCAAATGTTTTCTTATTGTCAGCTTCGGATAATGCGCCGCAGAAAATTCTATCCTGTTTGCAGTGCCCGCGGCGCCCCAGCATCCAACGTGCCGCTGCGGTTGGACTGTGGAGCAAAGCGCTCGAGGAAATGTTATCCCCGGGGACTAGATTTATGCGCCACTTGCTCGGTCGACGGCCGCTTCCTCTCCGTGCCAAATCAACGTGCTGGCCGGCTGGCTGGCGTTCCGACCCGATCCGATCTGATCTCGACGTGCACCACCATATGATTGGCTCGATCGGCTGCCCCGCGCGCGCTGCTAGCGGGGGACGGCAGGCAGGCGATCGCCGGGCAGGGGATCGGAACGGGGGGGATGGACGGAGGGCGGCACGGTAGGCATGCAGCGCGGTGGCCTTGCCTCAGACGTTGGCGTCACGGCGGGCTGCTGCGCCCGGGCGCGGCAGCCGGATCCCTGGTCCTTCCTTCCTGGGATGCGCGCGCACATTTGACATTTCCTCCGATTCCGATCCCCCGGCCGGTCTATTCCTGCAGCTCGGCAGCATCGTGGGGAAAGGAAAGGGAAAGGATGGTGGCCGGACGCGCAATAACTAGGGTCTTCGTTTGGTCTGTAATAATATATATATTGTGCTACATGTAATAAAAATATACAGTATACTACAAGAAAATGAACGCATACTTAGCTAAGGCTCTGTTTTGGATCCACACCGCTTGCGGAATTGAGATTCTATAATCTACCGTGTGGTCCAAAAATCTCAGTTTATGCGACGGCCAGTCTTTCAGTTTTTAACAAAAAGCTATGGTGCGCAAGTTAGCCATGATTGCCGGCCGGTCGTCGCCCAGCTCTGCAGAGCAGAGGCCCGAGCTGATGATCGGCGTTAGGTCCGGGTGGATGGATGATCGGCCGTCAGTGTAGGGCTGTGCTGAAGTGACAAGACCAAGGAGCGGGAACGATTCCACTACTAGCAATTGCGTGCGACGACGACGACGCGTAAATCATTGGGGCCGGCCGGTTAGAGGAGGCGTCGCGGGGCTAGATCGGGTCTGGCCCCAGGCTAGGCGGTAGCCAAGGCCTCATCCTACGACGCTCCCCAATCCCGGCAGGTGGACGACGACGGCGAAATCGCGTGCGGCGGCATGCAGCCACGGGAACACGGCGCGACGGGGTAGATCTGGACATCGCTGTTGAGAGCAACAGCACCGGCAGTGTGCTCCGTCCATGACGTGCCACCCAACCGGCGATTGGTAGTGGCACCGTTGTTTCAGAAAGTGGCCTATCGGTTCGAGGTTCAGAAAACGGGCGGGGACGGATACATTTTACTGAACAATGCGCAGCGCTGCAGCATCATGCATGCAGAGACTGCACTGGGATTGCAGGAGCAAGGGAAGTAGCAGCGTACCACGGTGCTTGAGGGCTGAGGCGCGCTGCGTCCTGCGAAGTTGCAGGTGTGAAACGCCCGTGTTCCGGCCTTCCAAGCCCCCGGGAGGCGAGCTTGTCTCCCCATCCATCCTTGTGGCGCAGCGCGCATGCATGCGCCCTTATCCAACTCCCTCGGCCACCAGCCTGATGGAGGCCTGTGCACACACAATCCCTATCCTCTTCGCTCGCGTCAGTAGTGCAGTGCTCGCGCTCGCAGCTTCCCACGCGACAAGCTTCTTCAATTCATTCTCCGGTAGAGTCCATCCGGAAACAATTCGGTCTGGATCTCAATCAGAAGCCGGCCGGGAAGCAACTCGACGCACGCGACAACTCAAAGACGAGAAACCTCTCTGCAGCTATCTGCTTCCTGTACGCGCACCCACTGGCCACTGTAACGCGCAGAGGCTTTGTCGCCGCATGGTCACACTGGCACTGGCACACGCGCGTACTTGGGGGGGGGCGGCTGCCTCTGCCTGGACCTGGGGGAATTCATTGGGTACCTGCTTGGAAGCATTTGGGCATTCAATCCGCCCCCATGTTCTGTGGGTGCCAGGCCTCCTGGCCATGACAAGCCCGCTGCTGCTCCACCACCTGCAGGGCGCGGCATATATATCCTTATCAACAGCCGCTGCGCCGCTGTCCGGTTAAAAGTGGCAGTCCCGTCCGGCCGGCCGGTGAACACGGCGGAGCCGATCGGGAGGAAGAACCACCTGCCAAATCTGCATCCGGCCAGGGGGCAGCGGCAGCCACATCTCTTTTCACTCGCGATGATGAAGGCCATGGCCATTCCTGGGTGGATGGGTCATCATGGCTCTGCACTTTTGCAGTTAATCCTCGGCCGATGCAGTCTCGGAACCTGTAATCGCCATGGAACATGTGATGAGCTTTACTATCAGTGGTGGTTGCATCACTTCATCAGGAAACAAGGGGGGCCATCAGCCATGGAGGACGACGCCGACGTGGCGGCCCCCGATTGGCCGCGGACGCGAACAGGTCGGCAAAATGTCCGTCCGATGTCGATCGGTCTGATAACCGAATGAGATCGAACACCACTGCCCCACGGGAACAGTACGTTCGTCTCAAGTTGATCGAGTCCTAGATCGCCGCGCCCTGCATACTCTGAACTTCGCCGCGCCCGGCCGGCCTCCGCATAATTCAGCTCGCGGCCTAATCAGTAGGAATAGGAAATGCCAGAGGATTGGTCTTTGCGGACGGGGGGATAACATATACAAACATGTCAGCTCGATCACAAAGTGATGTTCAATGGGCAAGGTGGTCCAGGTCATCTGGCATGCAGAGCAAGCGCTAGTAATCAACCAAATCCTAGCTTGTTACTGCGCGGCAGCTAGCCGGATAGTAGAAGTTGATAGGTTACATTATCAATCCAGCCAAGCTGGTACTGTAAAAAAACAAGCCTAAGCTAAGCTAGACGACCGGGAAGAAGACAAGCGTGGCCTAACACTGTCACTTGAGCTAGCCGCTTCTTTCTCCCACTGAGATCAGAATTTCTCCCGGAGGCACGAGGCTATTAAAAAGCAAGGCTTTGACCTTTCGGCATCAGATCGCCTTGGATATCCAAATAAATTTTGTCTGTCAACCCTTTTTTTAAAAAAAAATGTCTGTCAACTGCATCGTTACTACTCAATTTCTTAAAAAAATTAAAAGAGGGAAAAGAAAATCGCGTCGCGGAAACCGAGCAAGCATCGATGCTAGTACGAGGTCACGGCGACCCGGCCGTATCGCGCTCGCAATCTTCGTTCAGGTAGCATCACATGGCGACCCGGCCACCACCTTGCCGGTTCCATTCTGTTCTTAGCAAGCACCGTCGCCGGGGAAACCATTTGACCGGAGAAGTAGTATAACCTCTCGGCGATCCGGGTCGGCGTTGACCCCCGCCGCGCTGTGTCTAAAACGTGCGTAGAAATGCGGGCGAAGTCAACCGCCCAAACAAAAAAGGCGGTGATGCGAAGCTGTACAGGCATGCGGGCTGACTCGGACACTGCCAACGGCCGCGGTAGGTGCGTACTTGGCACCTCGGAATCACAGCTCGCCGGAGCTCGATGGAGATCCTGTGCGATCTTGCCACTGTACCAAATCATCAGATCATCTAGACTAACAATGGAGGTCAGCAACCTTAGCATGCTATAACGAGTAAACAACTGGACATCGAGTGCGCCGATGCCCGCACGAGGGCATCGGGAGCTGCTGCTGCGGCAGCAAGGAAGCAAGCAGCCCTTCGCCCGGATCAAAAGATTTTCAGAACTCTGATGCAATCTGTTGACGTCAGATTTTGACACGTGTTGAATCGGCGTCAGGAGAAGAGATTGGCCGATGCGGCAGATCTAAAAGCTACAGTAAAGAATCGGCCGATTGAGGTTACAGTTGGGAATCGGCCGATTGGCGACGCAACTTACGCCAACAGATAAGGGGAGTGAGACTATTGGAACCACAACAGAGGATCCCGGTCAAAAGTGGCCTAATGTTGGTCAACGGAGCGATGCTGATTCGGTCGAGAAGCAATGGAAAAAGTCCTGATTGGATTAGGAGACAGCGGCGGAATATTCTGCGGGAGTCCGTTTCCTTTATAAAAATATTATAGATATAGCAGTTTTTCTGTTTAAAATAAGATTGTAATAAGTCGTAATCGATCAGGAGTCCTGGTTCTAGGGTATAAATAGGAGTCGTCAGGACTTTGTAAATACAACGAATCAATCAACAAAATAAATCTACTTTTTCATAGCACTTTACTTTCAAGTCGGCGACTTCGCCAATACTTTTTCTTCTTTCACGAGTTCGTACTGATTGGCAAGGCTGCATCAACTCGATCTCCGGCCAATTGGTAGGTTCCGCTTATCGAATAATATCCGAGCTTTAACCTCGGGCGCATCGCTGTGGTTTCGTTTGGATTTATTCACCAGTTATCGATATTTATTAGAACTATAGGTTTTACCTGTTATTCTAGTATTATCACCAGTTATACAGCTTGAGATTGAAACTATCGGCTTTATCATCGCTTTCCCTCATTCATTGTCATACAGCCGATTAGTTCTATTTCAAGTGTTGCATCTGTAATAATTGTTTAAGTTTCTCCAGCAGTTTTCTCTGCGATTATTACGTGATTATCGGCTGATCCATAGCCGGTCATCTTCATAGCAAATCGGCCGATTCGCTGATACGCTTTTCGGGATAGATCGGAACCCCAACCGATCGGAGCGCCCGGAATTTATTACTTTTATTTCCTTGTCAATCAACAGGTCAGATTGACTGGCACGCCGCGCGAACCGCACCAGGGCAATAACCCGAATAGGAGGTAAGCAGATTCTCCCGGGTCGTGTGTCCGACGCTGAAGGTCATCGGCCGATTCCTGGCCGATTTTTAGCGCAACACAATCTTCAGGTCCAGGAAGGAGCATTCAGGCGATGATCCTATCTGAATATTCTACCAAGTCTGACTTTCGAGGCTGACTGGTAATAGAATTTCTTGACAGAATCTCGAGCTATATCATGCTCTCAGGACATTTTATATCGCATTAAATCTTGTACTAAATTCGGCGACCTCTCGGTCTCCCGGAAGGCCAAGATGCACTGCCAGTCTGCAAATATCATATTCTTCGTTTTTTTTACGATAAAAGGGGACACTTGGGTTTAATTATTGGCGGGGGGGAAAATCTGGAATATCTGGCCGTCCAGAAACGCAGTCAGCTTAACTTCTCCTTCCACTGGGATAGCAGGCAACGGAGGAGAGTTGGGGCAAGCATCCGGGGGAAATTCGCATGTGCGGAAACCGCCCGAGCCGAGAGGCAGCAGGCCACGCAGCGCGGGAAAGCTGCCTGAAGAGCGGCCTCTTCGGACGAGGGGTGTGAAAGGAAAGCTGTTCGGCATCGGTCCATCGCCCCGCTGCGGATTAAGGGGGCTCGTCGGCCGGCCGGTCGCCGTCAGTCACGGTACCTGTCGCGGCCGCACCCCCGGTGACGAGATCGCTCGTGGCGAGGGCCGTCGTCACCGTGTTTTCGCTTCCCTTTCGCGCGCTGTCGCCGCGCGGTCGCGTCTCTCCGGCCTCAGCAGCGCCCTCGAAAGAGTTCCCGCCGAACTGCCAATTATACGTGTGTCCGGCAGAAGTTGGAGCCGGATCGCCGTCTTCGGGCTACCACCATAGCCACTGGACTCGAGAGGCTATCGACGTCGCTGTGCTTTTTCGCTAGGATCTCGTACGAGGGCGGAGAGACGAAGACGTGTCGCGCACGCCGCGGGCTAGGCTAGAGGCTACCTTGTCCTGCTGTCCTGGGGTGGGCACTCCACATGTTCGATGATTTGCACGTGAATTGAATTCAAATGTTACCCGAGCAACGCTAGATCCATAGATGTATAACCATTTGTACACAACTCGAGTACGACGTGCGTAGGATCAGGGGTTCAAATCGGTTGAATGGAAGCTCATCGATCAATGCGTCAGGTGATTTGAATGGATGGTTTACGCGATGCATTTCCCAAGTTATCCGTGTGAATTTTTTTTAGTCCAGTAAGTATGTGAATGAAAAGTTGACAAATTACTTAATCCAACGGGATTGCTATTTTACATCTAGGTATTTCTTTCCTTTCTCACACCAATTCTTTCCCTCTCTTTGCTCCTTTGATTTTCCGCTTCTTCACCGACTCCGGCAACATTTCCCGCGAGGTTAGGCTCCTAGGTTGGAGGCTCAAACGCAATGTGCCTAGAGGGAAGACCACAATGGTGTAGGCTGGCTTGGCAGAATGTCCGGACGTGTGCCTACACCCATTCCTAGAGGACTCATATGAGAAGGAAGCTTCGACATCCATGTAATTGTAAATCGAATTGGGATGCCAAGAGGCGTGGTGGTCGTAGCATCATGACAGTGGTGAGGTATGATCAGGATGAGATTGATGATGGCTATAGCGACGATGGGAGGATACCAAGGAGGATGCTACCAAAACCTACCATGCTCGTGGTAGGCCCGTGGCCCATGGGGTGGCGCTTACTAGGGAGCGGAGAAGGAGAAGACGCAACCGGCTAGAGGAAGGAGAAATCGGTGAATCGATGCATGTAGATTGTACGACTAAACGTTCGGTATGAAAAGAAGAAAAAAAAACCAGGCATGGCTTAGCCGCGTCCAGGGTTTTAAAGGTGTCGCCTAGGCATCCCGACGGACCCAGCTCACCTTGGGTAACAACCACATTTTGTCGCCAAAGCACCCAGGCGTACCCAGCTCACCTTGTCGCCTTTAAAACACTGCGAACGTCATATTCCAAATTCAGAAAGGATAGAGAAGTTAAGTATGCTTATTGGTTGCCACAATAAAAGCTTCCGTAGAACCAATATGTACATGAGAATACTTGGTGCTTTTACATTGTTCCGCTACTTGGTTTTTCATTCCCACGTGTGACTGAGAGTGGGAGCGTGGAGTGAGCAGCTAGCTTCCCCTTTTGTTCGGCTAACTAGTTCACGGAAGTCGGAAGCTGATTGTACCAAAATTCTTGAGTTGTGGCTCGTCCCAATGGGCTCAAGTTAGTGTGTGGTACCGGTACCTAGTCGCCGAGTTTGAAGCTTTGGGACTTCGAGAAGTACACTGTCAACGAATTTTGTTGCTACCGTCGTCACAAGCCTCTGATTTCCACGTGGTGCATCAAGTCAGCCTGAATTAGTTGAGATTACGCTTTGGTCGTATTGAAACGCTACGAATAAACCGCTTAGTTTCACACGTTACTAGTGGCTACTAGTTTCGGTCTTGCCGTGTCCTTTGTGCGTCCTAGCTGTATCTCTCTGCCTTGTGGGCCAAGTGAGCATTTCCTTCGTTTTACAATGGAACCATTTTTCCCATGGGCCCATGAAAAATCCAAAAGATGGAATGTCAGGCCGGGCAAAGCATCTATATATACACTGCCAGTGCCAGCTCCCTTCCCGGCCACCACAACAGCACACAGAGCTGGCTCCTCTGCAGCAAACAAACCAGAGGCCGCCGAGGCAGGCACAGACGCTTCACGCAGGCCGCGCACCGCTTCCATTCCATGGCGACGTGCCACTGCCCGGAGCCGGCGCAATGCCACCACAGGCCGCTCCTCCCGGCGGCCGGCGGCTACTCTAAGCTGCACGACCGCCCGAGGCCGGCGCCCGGCAGCGTCCTCGCCGAGGTGGCCGCCATCCTCTGCCTCACGGGGCCAATGGTCGGCGCGGGGATCCTGTTCTACATGCGCTCCCTCGTGTCCATGGTGTTCCTCGGCCGCCTCGGCCAGCTGCCCCTCGCCGGCGGCTCCCTCGCGCTCGGCTTCGCCAACGTCACCGGATACTCCGTCCTCTCCGGCCTCGCCGGCGGGATGGACCCCGTCTGCGGCCAGGCGTTCGGGGCCGGGCGCACGGACCTCCTCCGCGCCGCGCTCCGCCGCACCGTCCTGCTGCTCCTCGCCGCGTCCGTGCCCATCGGCATGCTCTGGGTGGCCATGCACCGGGTCCTCGTCTCCACGGGGCAGGACCCCGACATCGCCGCCACGGCGTACGCCTACATCCTCTGCTGCCTCCCGGACCTCGCGGTGCAGTGCTTCCTCCACCCGATCCGCATCTACCTGCGCGCGCAGTCCGTCACGCTGCCGCTCACCTACGGCGCCGCCGCGGCGCTCCTCCTCCACGTGCCCATCAACTTCCTCCTCGTGAACGTCCTCGGCTTCGGCATCCGCGGCGTCGCGCTCGGCGGGATCTGGACCAACCTCAACTTCCTGCTGTTCCTCGTGGCGTACGTCTACTTCCGCGGAATGTACGGCGCCCATGATGACGACGGCGGCGGCGCCAAGAAGGGCGCGCCCGAGGCGCCGGTGGCAGAGGAGGAGGGCGCCAAGGAGTGGTGGAGCCTGGTGCGGCTGTGCGTGCACAGCTGCATGTCCGTCTGCCTGGAGTGGTGGTGGTACGAGATCATGGTGCTCCTCTGCGGCGTGCTCATCGACCCCAAGGCGGCGGTGGCGGCAATGGGCGTGCTCATCCAGACCACGTCGCTGATATACATCTTCCCGCATTCGCTCGGCTGCGCCGTGTCCACGCGCGTCGGGCACGAGCTGGGCGCCGGGAGGCCGGAGCGCGCGCGCCTCGTCGCGCGCGTCGGGCTCGGCCTGGGCGCCGCGCTCGGGCTCGTCGCCTGCGCATTCGCGGTGTCCGTGCGCGGCGTCTGGGCGCGGATGTTCACGACGGACGAGGCCATCCTCAGGCTGGCGGCCGCGGCGCTGCCGCTGCTCGGCTTGGCCGAGCTGGGCAGCTGCCCGCAGACGGCCGGGTGCGGCGTGCTGCGCGGCAGCGCGCGGCCCGAGAAGGCGGCGCGGATCAACGTCTCGGCGTTCTACGGCGTGGGCATGCCCGTGGCGCTGGCGCTGGCGTTCTGGCCGGCTGGGCTGGACTTCCGCGGGATGTGGGGCGGCATGCTGGCCGCGCAGCTCGTCTGCGCCGCGCTGATGCTGCGCGCCGTGCTCGGCACCGACTGGACGGAGCAGACGGAGCGCGCCCGCCAGCTCACCGGCGGGCGCGGCGACGGCTTTGACGTCGTCGGCATTGTCGACGAGGACAAAAGAAGCCATGCAAAAGCGGCCAAAGCAGAGGTCGGGAACACATTGTTCATGGTGGCGGATTGCGTCTAGCGAACGGCGGAAGCAGGACCCGATTCATGGATGATTGCATCCTCGATTCATTAGCTATAGGTTCTCTTTCTTTAGCTTCTTCTCTTTTTTTTTTTGGTATTTTTACCCGACCTTTTTTTGGGGGATTTGTAGCAATGCAAAGCTTCAAACTCACTCCATTGTTAGCTTCTCTTTTCCTCTTTGAAACGAGGGAGTGAAGACTGAAGAGAGATTTTACAGTGAAGAGGGAGTGCCCCGCTGTACAAATTAAAGCTAGCCAGTGTTTCCCATGAGATTCCAGAACAATGCCAAACGAAATTTTACTGTATTTCCTTGGCCTCAAAGTGATCAATGGGGCCTGAATGTTCTAGTAATCCCCAATAGTGGAAATCGCATTTCTTTAATCCTAGGATTTCATTATTAATGCTGCATGGTTTAACTGTCATTATCTCTGCCATGTGCAAACAAGAATCTTTTGGCCGTAAGTGGGTGGTGTCCTGCTTTGTCTCAGCTTATTTGTTTCCCTGACGCTCAATGTGTCCCAAACAGATGAAACAAAGTTACATTACTTCTTTATTAGTACCCTCTTTTCTAAGAACTTCTCTGTTTGTTTTTGGACGATGCCTATTCCTTTCATTTCTTTTTGGGAAAGGTTCCTTTTACGCACACTCTGCTCACAGTGCTCCCTTCTAGAAAACAAAATTCCAGATGTGAATTCTGTCCACGCGCCCACGGATTACAATGAGGGATACAGTAACAGGCAGTGCTAGTTTTCAGGTGTGGTTTTCAGGAATTCTTGGAATCAGTAGCAGGAATTAATAAAATATAATAGTACAGCCAGTGGCTCTACACTCATCTGCAGTAGTAGCAGGATCCTTGGAATTTCGGTACGGTACCAGCCGTGCTTAAATTTAAATCAAAATCGATTCTAGTTGTGTTTAAAATTTTGACATGAATAGTTTAAATTTCGATTGAAATTTATTGTACCTTTAGCCAGCTGGTCAAAATTCTCGAGAATATATAGACTCGTTGGTTACTTAAGATGGCATACCCCTAGGGACCTTTTACTAATGAAGATGATTCTTGTTGGCTTTGTCTATCTCTGTATTACTTTGTCTTGGCTTTCTTATATGCTCCTAAAGTATTGGATCCATGCCGTCATTGTTTTTTCTTCATTCTTTAAAAATAACTTATTATAATGTTGAGCAGCTCTGCAACTGCATGCAGAACTAGCTTTACGAAATGAAAACAATAGTTGTATCGTCCTTTAATTATAGATGACCATTACATCTAAAGCAAAGAGCACGTATACGAGTACCTATTTACTAGTAGTTGAGTTTAACTGTAGTACTAGTAACGGACATTGTACGTCTTATAACATACGTACTAGTACTAGTAACGGACTTTGTATAATCTATGAGTATACTCATCTCATAAATGCATGAAAGCGGGGATACTAGTAACGGACGATTGTGCTCCTAAGATTTAAACCAGCAAAAATGCCCTGAGTTTGTCGATGCAGATTCTTACTTTAATATTGGAATATATAATTTTCATAATATTTGGATAAGGTAAATACAATTCACTTGGACTAAGAATAAGGGCCAAACGACTTTGGAAGCTATCTATCCAAAATTTCCATCTCTCCAGAATAATTTAAAAAGCACAACATACTATTGCAGAGGTAACAGCATTTTTTTCTTTTGAAAATTAGAGGTAACAACATTTCAGTTCTGAAAGTTTGTGTCATTAGCTGTTGGTACCTAATACGATGTCCAAGGCACAGAATTAGTGGATCCCTCCTTATCAATGACGTAGTGCCAGTAATGTGAGTAAGCACGCACAGTACACACCCTTCCGGTTGCAAATGCAAGCTTCGCACGTTCAGCACTCTGTTGTCCATCCGGCTATGGTTTCCTGCTCCACCTTCTGGAAGCGAGTCAAAAGTCAGTGCTTGAAATGGCAAGGTATTTAACCTCTTTTTTAATGAGAAATCAAACTGTTTATTTTGAGTTTCTCGCTGGAACCACACTCCTACAGAAAATTCACCGCTGGGAATTAAATGCCACAAAAAAACGTTTGGCACAAGACGTCTCCGAATTTCCGAACCTTTTCGTTTTTGAGAAAACGACGCGGGTTTACATGGGCGGTACAGCAGCAGCAGGCATCGTACGTTCAAGCGATTTCGTACTGCGCGGGCATCTGGTTCGGCCAGCCAGGAGTACTCTGTTTCCGTGTACGAGACTGCCGCGTGGGCCTGGAGGCTGACACCGCAGCTCGGCACTCATTGTACCCGTCCGTCTCCAAGCTTTGTCGGTGTCGAGCTCGATCGGTCGATCGATCTCTCGCCGAGGCGCCGGGCGGCGGCCCACATGCCCCGCACCCGCCGGCTGGCCCTGGCCGCCCCGGTGGTGGTGTCCTCGCGCGCGTGTCAGCGTCAGCTCAGCCCCGCCCCGCTGCATCATCATCGCCCGCGCCGGCAAGTACAGTGCCATTCCCGAGGTGAAAAGCAACATGTGCCCGTGCGCGCGCACTCGCCCCCGCGTCGACCAGGGCAGGGCATGCAGCTGTACTGGCTCGGTAGCTGGAGCAGTGGAGTGAGTGTTGTGTGGCTGCCATGCCACTGCCAGGCTTGGCCCAGCATCCACGTGCGCTCCCGGCCCCGGATAACTTTCCCTCCCCATCATTGCCGATCCCGCACGTGTTGCCCCCACGTGCGCGCCAGGTCAGCCACCGCGCCGCGCCGCGCTTTCTCCCCGCTCCGGCGACAGCTCGATCGGCGGGCCGCCAGTGCCAGCCACGGCGTCGATCGTGACGCCGTGTCTCCCCCCGCCCGCCCGCCCCTACGCCGCCGGCCGCCTCCGCTCGCTGACGTGATGCGCCAACCGAGCTGTTCCCGGCCCGTTGTTTTCGTGGAACCCCCTTTGGAGCTGGAGGCCGAGAGGTGAGGCATCCTATTCCGTGCCCCGGAGGCATGTCACGTTTGGGCGAGGCACCGAAAGGAACACGACACGGCGCCGCTGCAGCCCATGTGGCCTGGCACACGGTACGCAGCGCATGTGACAAGTACAGGTCGCAGCGGCCAGCAGGTGCAGCGGCGCACGTACTTGGTTTGGTTGGGGGCAACGGCTCGGCCCGGGCGGGCGAGCGAATCATCATGCGTGTGTTGATCGATTTTCGGAACGCAATGCGAAGTTGGTTATCATCGACAGTAGCGCCCCTGTCAAGTCGGTCATCGGACTGATGGAAGGGCACTACTCCTGTTTCTGAATCACGAAGCAACCGTGAACCCGAAAGATGTTTGGCGATAGCAGACTTACCAACAAAGATCAAGCATAGGCTGATGAAGCAGCACACTTATTAGATGTTTAAGTTTGAGGACAGAGCCATCCTAAATATCATAAGATGATGGCCAATCAGGTGTTCTCCAATCATTTTGGTGGGAGAATACGATTTCTCGTACTAATATCGCGCATACGAGTAATAAGATGGTGGTACAAAATACTAAAGCGGTTCGCTGTGAAAAACTTCCCCAACTCTCACTGGAAATCTAGTACTCTCTCGGTTCTAGCAAGTTATTAGTCGTTTTAATCCTTTTTAGATATATAATTAATTTTATTATGCACCCAGACATAACATATATCTAGATAAAAAATTTGAGGCGGAGGCAGTAGAATCATTTCACAGCTGATCCCAAGAATGCAATGGCTGCATACAGCATTTCGATCCGAAGAGCTTCAATTTCACTACTGGCCAATGCAAAAGGTCGGTTGTTTGCAACATGAGGCATCTGAGGTCTGAGCACGTAGTACGTCCTAATCAGGTTTCTACTGTTAACTACTCCCCACTTGCGTGTACTCCATTCGTGAGGCAACAGTTTTTAAACCCTGGAGCACGTACGGCCCGAGTATCTATCTGATGAAGCAGCAGCAGCAGCCTTCCCAGTCCGCGATGATTAAAGAAAAAACATAGGAGCATCTGATTAGCCAGCCGGCCTAACTAGCCTTTGCAGCACCACATGAGGCTAGCAGTTGCCATGGACTGCCTGGCCTGGCCTGGCCTTTCGAGTTTCTGACGATCCCAAAGGCCGTTCCTCTCGCAGAAATTCCCTTTGCATTTAAAAAAAAACCTGGATTGTACGACGATCCTTGGTCGACGGAGAGGGTCCAGGCGCCGCAGCCATTGGCTGTAAAGACCAGCGGAATAAAGACCGGAGCGGATTGATTATTTTTTTGCTCATCGATCTTTTAATCAGCCCTAAAGCTCAGGCATGACGGCATGATCGAGCGACCCAGATTGCAGCAGGTTTATTCTAATGCCCTGCCATGTCGGCATCCAACTGGCAGCCAGGAAAAGAATATAAAGGCCTGAGATGCATGGAGTATACCCTTCTCCACCACCTTAATTAACCAGCCTGTTAATTAATCCTATCTGCTGGAATCCGATCTTAGAGCGTTTCCGACAATAGCGTTGCGTACATTGTTATCTATATATACCAGATAACATATATATAGACAACACACCTGCAGTTGACTAAGCTAATGCATGCACTCGAAATTTAATAAGCCATATTTGCAATAGGATGTATTAAAGTCTGCATGCATCTCGGAAAAGCATTATAGACTAGTATCCTCTTGAGTACTTCCTTCGTCCTCAAAAAAATGCAACTCTCGTTTTTTGAGTCAAACAGTTTCAAATTTGATCAAATTTATACAAAAAATATTAATATAATTATACTTATTTTGTAACATAAATATTAATACTATTTAATATAAATTTAGTCAAACTTGAAAAGTGTTTGACTCCTCAGAAAACGAGAGTTGCATTCTTTTAGGAACGGAGGAGGGAGTACCTAGCTTCTCCCCTCACCAAAGTGAAAAATAGGATGTGACGACCCTTACAGTGACATGAATGTTGTGATGGTGGACGCAGCAATATAATAATACTACTACTAATAATAAAGTCCAGGTAGCAACAATCTAGGAGTTTTTGGCATGTTCCCTGTTGCGAGACTCACATTAATCTTCTTGGCATTTTTGTCTGGTGTGGCAACGCGCGGCCTGAAAATTCGTTAAATCAATACTAGCAATTACGGCGTTGTTTATTAACTGAATTCTATAGTGCGTGCCCACAGATCTATTGCCGTTTCGCGTTAACGGCAGGCGCCCGCTGATCAGCCACGCACAGGTCGGTGCCTCCGGCCGCCGGCCAGCCTAGCTCGTGGTCGCGTGGAATGATTGCCCGGGAGAGCATGCAGATGCTCGTCGTCGCCCCCGCGCACTGCTGCTCCTAGGTTGGCTGGGTTGGTTAGTCAGTTAGTCAGTCGTGGCCGCTGCTGCTCTGTGTGCTGGATCCGCCATGATTAAGCAGCCCACGTCCAGCGCACGCACCTGATTTATTTCGTTGGCGCGCGCTAAGCTGGAAGGAAACCCAATACCCAACTGGCGCGGCCCGGTTCGCTACCCCGTCCCTGTCGTACGTGATCCCCCCCGCGCGCGGGCAGTGCACGAGCACGGTGCCGAACACCCGAGCGAGTCACCGCCCGTGCGCGGGCGGGGCCGGCGCCGAAAGCATCCGCAGGCGCCGGGGGGTGGGGGGGATGCCCGTGCGCGACCGCACGCGTGCGGCCGATGGCCACGGCCGGGAGCGGACGTGCGGCTCGCCGCGCTCGCTGCCTGGATCGGTTTGGTCCGGCGGCCTTGGACCTTGCTGTGGTGGTGGGTGGGGTGCCCGTGGAGGCGTGGCGACCAGCTCAACGGGACCATCCGTTCCCCATGGCGTCGTGCTCGTGCACCCATCCGTCCATGCATGAGCTGATGAGCGAGAGAGCTAGCGCACGCGTGCGGGCGCGGGTGTTCTGGGCCAATGGCGCCTCGACACAGCCGCGGGCGTACCGACCGACCGGCGCTCTCCAATCTGACAAATATAATCATAGTAGACATTGGTTCTGTTATCTTTTTCAATAAATTACCCAGCTCTGCCATTATAAAAAATATGCTAAAATAACCTCCTAAACATGTATATAAATTACCCACCTCTGCCAATATAAAATATAATCTAAAGTAACCCTCTAAATATGTATCTAAATTACCCACCTCTGCCATTATAAAAATAATCTAAAGTAACCCCCTAATCTTCATATAAATGCAAATAACCCCCTAAATTTGTGTATAAGTCCAATTATATTAATATTGAAAGTTAAAGTAACCCATAAATCTGAATATAAATTATATAATTATCACAAAATATTAAAGTGCCCCAACATAAAATTCTAAATTACTATTTCTATCATTATAATATATTATTTATGTTATTTTTTTATATAAAAATACTACTCATGATGTGTGTCACCGTGTATTCATGTACGAGGAAAGAGATAAGGATACCAATTTTCATGTTGTTCACATAGTCCAAACAAATGGTTCAATCAAATACATATTAAACACATATGGATGTGCCATGCAAAGTAAAAAAATATTACTAAATAAACCTATTGCAACCAGATAATGATAAATATGTTTCTTTTAGAGTATCGTGTTAGAATATTTAATAGATGAAAGAGAGTATAAGATAAATAATTATAATTATTAGCTATAAGTTTACTTTTATATTAATTTAAATTAACCCATGCTCAGTGCACTCCTAGCTAGGGACCAGGCCAGACTGTGGCGGTGATTGATTAAGGGGGCCGATTTGGAGTTAATGGCAGGTTAAGTGGGATTGCAAGTTGGCAGCTGCTCGCTAGTGCCTAGAGGCGGCAGGCTCGCCGTGTCGCGCCGGCGACGAGCAGGGGTTGGCTGATTTGACCGGGAGCCGTGTCACCTGCCGCCCCCGCTGCATCAATCCATGATGCCGGCCGCCCGGCCCGTGCTAAATTTGCAAAGGCAACCACCACATTTATAACAGTACTACTACTCTATCTCCACTCGACAGTAGATGTACGACTGCTACTAGTATTGTGGTGTTTTGCCGCCTCCTACTAGTATGTGAACTGAACAAGCTAGGTAGGTAATAATCCTGAAACTTCCGCAGGTCATCAACTTCAGGTTGAGCTATGCTCGGTTCTCTAACTTGAACAAAGCACTACTCACTACATACTTCATTAGTGCGTCTAAAAAATAACTTACCAGTACTAGTTTATCAACCCATGCGCCTCCACGGGCAAGTAATATGCTTAGAATAAACATACATTGATTAACTTGATTTCGTGAAGTGCTGCCTATGGTATAGGACTCAGAGGTGACTAATGTAGTAATGTACATATTTTGACTACGTTCTCTTGGTTTTCCTCATGTTCTGGATATTCATCATGTATATAATATGTGCAGATGTCAATGCCTAATATTTTCCTTCCTTCTTTAGAAAAAAAATGGCTTCGGGCTCCACCACATAGTGTAGGGGAGAGAGAGACCTAAACTATTGTTTAGGTGAAAACAATATATAATGATGCAAGATAGTGGCTTTTGGTATGTATATATGTGAGTAAATTATGAATAGGTATTAGCCTACTAGGGGATGTTTTTTTAGTTACAAATGCATGTAATTCAGAAGCTGGTATTGGGGGTATTTCGGCTTATTTTTTCTAATACACATGTGGGTAATTTATAAACAATTTAGATCCAATGGCTACATATGTAATGTAGTCTATTGTGATAGATTCCACCAAATATATGGTTGGATGTTTTACTTTTTTTGGAGGAATTATAAGATCAATCGTCTCTTTGCTAGTGCTTCATGTGAGGTTTAATGTGGAGGCTCAATTAGCAATTGTAAGCTTCACTCTGGAGCTAGATTTTATGGCCCATCCTTTCCAAATGCTTAGTAGTTAGTAATAATGTATAAAATTTTCGAAGTAAATGTGTAGTGTCACAAAACGTAAGCATCGTCAACATTGTGCTCAAGTTCAACAAACACCTACAATGCACTTTTTTTTTACCATCATTCCTAGGGCACGGAGATCTGACCCTTCGAGTGCTCTAAACCCACACTTACATACCCTAGTTGTAATATAGTCCTTTGAGAGCACTCGAGTAACACACATCACAACATCTTGACTCCTATGAATATACTATGCTACTCAACCGTAGCCTCCTACACCACGTCGTAGACCGGCTTGCCCTTTCTGGTTCTTGATAAGTTGCATTACGTTTGAAGCAATGCATTGTTGATGGGGCGCTAGTTGACCTAGGCAGGCACTTTACCCCGCCGCACATATCTCGCGGGAATCGAAGTCATTGATCTCCTGCAATTTAGCATCTCAACCTTGACCTCTCCCTCAGGATTTGAGTTCCAAAGATGATCTCATGGCATGTATCCCAGATACTCCCCCCGGCTCCTGCCAATGATCGCCTCGCGTCGCGGCCATGATTGATCCCACGATCTCGTAAACAAGTGCCCGTTTCGCCAGAGCTGCTCGTGTCCACGATCTTGCTGTAAACAAGTGCCCCTCGCGAGGGAAAACTGGGCCCGTCGCGGAACCGGACGCTCCGATTTCGGGGCGATGCTGGTGCTGGATGATGGTGACTCCACGGCGGCGCGGCGACGACCGTGACGGCGAATCGGGTGGCGACGCTTGCTGACGAGACAAAGGGTCGCGCGACAGCGTAGGAGTAGTTTTGTAAGACAAGCAGGCTGCTGCAGGGCTGATCTCCTGTCATTGTTAATTGGCAGGGTCAGAGGCGGAGCCCATTCTTAACGACGTGGAGCCGTGTACGCAGAGGCCCTGAAACGACGGCGAGTCGGGTGCTAGTACCCTGTTGCGGTTTCGTAAAACTTTTGTCCAATAATGCCGATGTTTTCGTGGCGCTCATGGTTTGGAACGTAGGTGCTATGTGTGTTCAGTTTCAGGGATTTCACCACGTGATCAATTGTCTCTCTCTGGCAGATGCCAATTCAGTAGTGGGGTAGGAAGCTGTGTCCTGTCCGTTCATGGCGAAAATAAAAGACGAGAAAATTAGCGGGTCTAACTTCTATGGGCTGATACTCTAAGGCCCTTTTTGGGGCAGCGAGGCCCTCAAGCAAATAGAACTAGTAGGTGGCCAATCTCAAATTCAGGAACGACGGATTCAATCTCAAAACTGTCAGTGGGTGGCCCAGATAAGCAGCCCATTCAATCTCAAAACTGTGAAGCAGGCCGTCCCTGAATTTCGTGGTTCGAATGAAAATTCTGGTTGATCCAAGCGTCAGTGAGACGATGATGTGATCAGATTTCATTTGAAGGAAACCATCGCTCTTCGTTCGACCGAGTCCGACATGGTTGACACAGCGACTCCACATCACGTTCCCAACCACAAAGCAAGCAGAGCTATGGCGGCGCCTCTTCCTTGGGAAGGACAGACAGCAGGGGCGGCACGTCGCTTGCGCAATATCTACACTGTCCGAGCAAGCAAGCGCGCCGCCGCAAACATGGGCGAGGACGGAGAGGTGTCGCGCCATCAATTAGTAGCTAGAAAATCCTCGAGACCAAAGGACTCCGACTCCGACTCCGACGACCCGCTGAACGAGGGCGGCACGATCACCGACGAGGACACCTTGAACGACCTCTCCTCCGCGCACACCAGCTCGGCGGCGTTGCCCCAGGGATCTCCGGCTCCTAGCGCCGGTGACGGCGGCGCCTCGGTCCGCCTCGGCACGACGAAACTCGGCTGCACCGCGTGCTTGGCGGCACCCGCGGCCTCGCCCTGCTGCGGCGCGGCGGGCTGCTGCCAGTGCCGGAACACCGCGGCGAGCGCGAACTGCTCGCCCACCCCGCGGGCGCACGCCGTGGCCCTCCCCGCGGCGGCCGCGCGCGCCACCACGTGCTCCAGGTTCCTGCTCAGCCTGGCCCGGGCCGCGCCGCCGCACCGCCGGGCGCGGTCCGCGAAGTTGGTGCGCGTGCTCTCGCCGCGCAGCGCGCGGGCCGCTTCGTCGTAGGCGCGCGCCGCCTCCTCGGCCGTGTCGAACGTGCCCAGCCACAGGCGCACGCGCTGCGCCGAGTCCTTGATCTCGGCGACCCACCGCCCCGACGGCCGCTGCCGGACGCCGACGAAGCGGCGCCCGCGGCACGCCGCCGCGGCGGTGGCAGCAGCGGCTGTCCTGACGCCCTCCTGCGCCGCCATGACCTGGTCGAATATATACCGAGTTGGAAACTTGGAAATTGGAATTGGTTGGAGCTAGCTCGAGTGGATAACCTGATCGAGTTCACACTCGCCGCTAGCTTTTCCCGTCTCGCCCGTATATATACACCTGCGGAAGAACACGCGCCGGAGTCCACTGAAGAGTGGGAAGGCATCTGCAGCTGAGCGGAAATCTCCTTGGAGCCCTTCGTCGTTTCCGCTGCTCGTTAGCCGATGACGCCTTGCGGCGAGCAACTAGCTCCTGGTCTGACTGGGGTGACATGGACATCGATTAACTAGTTAACAGAACGCAATTATTGGACATTTGGATGCGAACAGGATGTTGCTTAGCGCTCGAAAATCCCATTGTTTATCGCCCGAATGATTCCCCGCTCGTGCTCTGCGGTTTGTTTAAGCTAGCACCGGGCTTGCTGATCGAGCTTGACGATGAAGCGAAGCCTTGTCGTCTCGTCGCAGGGCTAGATGCTCTCCAGGGGGAACTGAAAATCTTTTGGCCGTTTTGTGCCAGCTCGTCCTTATTAAGAGTGATCCATCCATCCGTTGGGGAGCTGATCGTTCGTTCGTCATCCTCAGAATTCCTACGTGGTTGTCGCCATCTGATGCTTGCTGTCCGGCTGCCAAGTGTGCGGCGAGGCCGCTGGCATGGCACCGGTCGACATGGCAAGTACCATCGACATCGTTATCGGAGCGCCGATCGAAGAATATCATACCGGTTGTGGTGAGATCACGGAGAGTTAGTGCACTTGTGATTGGTGCTGATTACACGATGGATTGTCTACTACATATTGCAGGAGCTGAAATGATATAGTATGATCCCATTTGCCTGGTTTAGCGATTAAAAATTTCCCAGCGAGAAAGATGCAGTTTGGTGTTTTCCTTGAGGTCTCGATCATGGCTGCTAACTTAGAAAGATTTGGCACGTTGTTCGACGGATTACACAAGCGAGGACAAGCGGGTTTGGGAGACCATGGCCCGCATACGAAGATGCTGAACTAGCGAGGTACTTTGTTTAGCTTTAATTTCTAGATGTGCAGAATTTTGTTAGGTGGACAGCATAGATGCAGCTGAGTTCTGGCCCAAACTGTTGATCCATCGCTCGGTGTAATGCGCAGTGGCGGAGCTTGGGCCATGGTACTATGTACACGAGTACTCTGCAGTGTTTTTCAGGTGTTTAGTTTCACTGATGAATGCATCCTGCACTTTGTCAATATGTATTGTAAGCAATAAATGGTCAAGAATCAATGTACTGTATTCTGTGCAAATGGAGAAGCATTGTTCTTGCGGGCAAAACCAACCCATGGCACAATCCATGGGCCTGCAATACCAATGGGCAGCACTGCATATCAAGTTATCAACAGACATGGATAAGTAGCAACATTGGACATTTTTTTTTTGAAAAACCTGGACGTTAAAGTCCAGAATTCATTAATAAGAAGAAGCAGGGTTTACATAGGCGCCAAGTTCAACTTCCGGCCCAGTCAGAATGCTGAGTCGGCCAAAAACAATAAAAAAGATTACTCGCAAAAGATGTGTCCGACTAATGAGTGGAGTGAATTTGCGCCCGCGAAGGTCCAGTGCCTAACGTCGTCCCTTATGCTGGAGATGAACCTTGATAAAGTCAGCTCTTCTTTCCTGAAGATCCTGTTATTGCGTTCCATCTACAGGGACCAAATGATCAACAAAACCAGCGAACCCATTCCTTTTTTCAGCTGTTCTTGTGCGACGAAAAGTTGACAGAACCAAGATTGCAGGTCTAGTGTGTTGGTCCAGGAAGCAGGTGAGAGAGATTGACAATTTTCCCAAGCAGCAGCTGCTGTCCAAACCTGCTTAGAGAAGGGGCATTCAGCCACAAGGTGAAAAGCCGTCTACAGATTTCATTCACAAAGTGGGCAGAAGTAGCAGTTTGGCCATTCACGTAGTAGTAGGCGGTCGGCTGTCCAGATCCTATTTTGCAACAGCAGCCAAACGAAGAACTTGCACTTGGATGGTCCCCAAGCTTCTAGATGTTGGCGGCAACCTGCGGTCTCGTGTGGCCTTCCAATTGGAAGTCATAAGCAGACTTCGCTGAGTATGTTCCTGATGCTGTTAACTTCCAAGTGAGTTGGTCTTCTTCTATCCCGTCCAGAGATTACTGTTGTGCCTCAATTTGTTCCCAAAGGGCGAAAAAATCAGTTAGCAGGTCAGGTGTTAGGTTATGGCAAATATCCTTTATCCATCGGTTGCCCATCAGGGCAGCATAGACCGTTCTGTTCTTTCGTTTGCTATGCTTATATAGCAGAGGGAACAAGACTGCAGGCGCCTGACCATCCAGCCAACTGGAGTTCCAGAACAGAGCTTTCCTTCCGTTATGCACCTGGACTCGTGTTACAGCCGCAAACAGTGCTCGATCCGCATCATCCACCGGCAAATCAGAACCAGACCATGGTTTCTCCGGGGACGTCCAGGCATGCTAGAGCCAACGCAAACGCAAGGCGCGACCAAAGCGTTCGAGGTCCAGTATTCCCAAACCTCCAAAATCAGTGGGAAGACAAGTTTTCAGCCAAATTACCTTGCATTTGCCACCGTGAAACTCATGATTGCCAGCCCATAAGAAACGTCTTCTTGTATTATCCAAGTCTTTGATGAAGCGCTTAGGGACTTTCAGTGCTGTGAGGAGGTATATCGGCATGGAGGAGAGAACCGAACGAACCAGTTCATGCCTTCCTCCCGCAGTCAGCAGCTTCCCCTGCCAGCCGGCCAACTTTGCTTTAACTTTGTCAAGGGTTGGTTCAGGTGGACCAGTTTGATCCATCCCAGGCTTAGCAGTAACCCTAAGTAGTATAAGGGGAAAGCAGCCCTTTGCCCCGTGAAATTTGACAGGATCTCATCGAGGTTCAACTCAGTACAACGTATGGCTGCAACCGTGCTCTTTGTTACATTAATTTGCAAGCCAGTTGCTTTCCCAAATTTTTCCATAATCTGAAGAACCAACTCTTCTTCCTCTTTAATTGGATTGAGGAAAAGGGCCGCATCGTCCGCGTAAAGGGAGAGACGGAGCTTAGCATGCCTGCCTCCAAGCTCCGAGAGGTGCCCGTCTAGCGTAGCAAGCTCAAAGAGGCGATGAAGAGTATCAATGGAAAGGATGAAAAGATATGGGGAGAGGGGATCGCCCTGGCGAAGTCCGCGTTCATGATGGAAAAACGGGCCCGGCACACCATTTAGCATGGCTGACGAGGAAGATGAGGAAAGGATCAGGGAGATCCAATTCCTCCAGCGAGCAGGGAATCCCCTCTTTTCGAAGAATTCAAGGAGATATTCCCAAGAGACTGAACCAAACACCTTCGCGATGTGAAGCTTGAAAAGCAAGGAAGGGGTTTTTTGAACGGTGGTAAGCTCGTGCAAGGTTTCGGACATATTAGAAATGGACCCAGCTAACGTACGGCCGGCCGTAATTTAGGCCGGCCGTACAGCCGCCCCTAATTAGGAAAGATAAATAGAATAAAACAGCTTTTTTCCATATTTGGAAGTCACTTAAGTCACTACATCAAAAAGGCTAGTACCACAGCAATTTTTCTACTAGAATTACACCCACCACCACCCCTCCTAATCTGCTCATTTTACATTATTTCTACTTCACTAATATTACCATTCAACTCGATGGTTACATGAAGCAACTTTTTGAGACCGAATAAGCAAATTTATGAAGAACTCTAAGAAAACTAAAACATATACAAAGGCAATTTTCATCCAACTCTCGAACAAGCAGCAACTCTAGCATGCAACTCGCGTTCAACTCCAGCACCGGCCACAAGCAACTCCTGCGTGTGCCGCTCTCCGGCAAGCAAGTCCTCATGGCCAGCTTGCCTTGGTCCTCAACAATCAACACCACGTCTGCAACAAGTTTGGCAGATTAGAGACGCATCTTCGCATCCATGGCGGCAACTCTCCTACTGGACCTCAACGCTACTCCTGAAGAATTGGGTGGTGGAATAATACCTGGAGGCATAGTTGTAGCTAATGATGAAGCCAATGCTCTCGCTCAGAATGAAGGCGATGCTCAGGAAGCTGCAGGTACAACTTGTGCATTTGCCTACCTCTTCTTTCCTGCATTCAAGTGAATATGTAAATGTGTGTTGCACTATACACAATCGCTTCTCCAAATTGTCTGCACCTACAAATCAAACTTGTTTGATGCTGTTGATCAGGGTATGTTCAAATAAGACACCGATGGAAAATTATGAACTATGTCAATCAGAGGCATACAATTTGATATACCAAAAAAAACAGTCATAACAACATTGACTAACACAAAACAATGTTATTGCCTAATGAAAACCATATTATTGCCTAGTGAAGAACACGTTATTGCCTAATGAAAACAACTGTTGCCACTGTTGTGCCGACCTAATCAAAGAAGAGGTGATGAGCTCATGTTATCCCTTTGGCATGAAAAGGAGATGTTATCCCTTTGGCATGAAAAGGAGATGAGAAACTATGGCTAATGCAGGCGATTCCAATCAGAATAGTATCAAGATGGAAGTGCCTTTCTAATAATAGTATTTTGCCTGACCAATAATGAAGCTTTGCCTAACTAATAACAGTACTTTGCCTAACTAATAACAATATTTTACCTATCTAAGTACAATATATTGCCTAACTGAAAAATAGTGCTTTGCCTAACTTAATAACCCAAACTAAGAAGAAATGGATAATTAGTTGCAGAAAATCATTGATGGATCATTAGATCACTGACAAAACTGGATGCGTTATGCAAAAATATGTAACTACTTATCTTACAAAACTGAAATATTCAGTTATAAAATTTCCTAACACTTACATTTGCTAGATTATCGAAACAATACCAATAACACAATTCAGATTCCCATGTTCATGTACTATCAGCACATCTTTTTGAGATGGTACTTTGCCTAATTAATAACACATTATTGCTTATCTAAGATCAGATTAATGCCTGTTTGTAATAAAAAAATTTGCTTAGTGCAGTGATGTAGTTGGGGAATCAATGTATTGTTATTACTTAGGCAAAATCACTGTCAATAGCACATGCAACCAACACCATCAGGCCCTATTTTTAGCTTGTGAAATGCAATGTACGTAATGTATAGGTGGCACTTGATGCTGGTTTCAGTTCAGAAGACAAGGGGGGGCGTAAGAACAAACCTTTATGTCAACATAAACAGCTGAGCATAACAACAAAAGATTGCACAGAAGCGCATCACACTATCAGGTCAAGAAGTAGCAGGACGATGCCATCTTCCCATCACAGTTTGGGAGCTGGCAACATCATGACGACCAAATAATTAAAGAATACGATTTGATTAATCAATCTATGTTCCAGAGGACTAAGACTAACTATGTGCATAAACATTGTTTTCTGACCGAGTGGCAGGCAAAGGGCATCGAGTTTCCAATCGCACTATGCAGTTCCACACTGAAGGGTCGTCGACAGCCTCATATTGCAATAATGTAATGGCACATCCACCGATCCAAATCTAACTAATGACATGTACGGAGTGCCCTCATTGAACTAGCACCGTCAAATTTAGACAGATTCAACAAACAATGCAGCATGAAAATTGGCAACCAAGCTTAGACAAGCTTACCAAATCTACCGCAGGTTCTGGAGACTAAACCCCCCAAATCCAGCAGGCAATGGAACCATGGAAGGGTGGCAACTGCCAATGGAGGAAAAGAAAGAAGCAACAAGCAGCAAATCGGAACCAACCCACCTCGGGAGATCGCAGCGCGTCAGCTGCCAGCGTCACTTGGTGTAGGACGCGTCGGGGCGGCCGTTCTCGGAGCAGCGGAAGCCGACGTCGAGGAAGGGGCAGTCCCTGGAGTCGTAGAGCGGGTAGCCGCCATCAGCCAGCACCCACTCCCCGTCGAACAGGTCGCACTCCTCCTCATTGCCCGCCGTCGCTACCTTCCTTCTCGTTTGAGCCGCCTCGGCCGCGATGGAGACCCTGCCGGGGCGCGGCCGCCAGCGCAGCAGCCGAGCAGCGGAGCGAGACGACGCAGAGCAGCAGTCGTGCGCGGCCGCCGCGGTGATCCCCGCCAGGCTGACCCTCTCGAGCGGGCCCTTAGCCGCCTGCCGCGCCAGGCGCTTGACCGGCGAGCCCAGAACCATTGCCGCCGTAGACGGGACCGGTTACGGAATCCCGCGGCGGAAGGGGGACGCACGCACCTGGTCCTTCGGGTCCCGGTCTCGCCCTCTTCGCCCCTTCCCATCGCACCGCGCAGGCACCACCGCCACCACCTGTTCAAGGTCGCCACACCTCGTCCTGATCCGCGCTTCCACACCTCGCCCCCTGACAGCCTGTCAGGCTTGTCGCTACTGACCAGCAAACTGAAACTCTGAAGAAGGTGGTACAACTGAAGAAGCATGTTGAAGAAGCTCCATCGAGCTTTTGAGACTGAAGCATACCGATTCGCGGCATCGGACGGCGTTCGGCTCTCTACATCTTCCTTCAAACTCCGTTACTGTATCTGTTACTTTAATCCTCCGTTAGCAACTCCGTTGCCTCCTCTCTGTAATCGGCTTTAAAGCCTGAACTCACGTGAAGAGCAAACAAGAAAGAGAACAGCTAGTCATTTAGCTAGGGTAGAATACTGGTCTCGATCTTCTTCTGTACTGTAAGATATCAATCCTGGTTAAATTGATCTTGTGGCTGAAAATCCTCTGTTTTCTGCGGTTAATTCTCTCGCTGTTCTTGCACCTTTCCTTGTTCTTGTCTGATTCCGTCGCCGGGATCTGACAAATTGGTAATCAGAGCTATCGGTTCTTGGCACAATTTTTTTCTTTTTCCCCAATTCCTTGAATTCTCCACTAACCACAGCCAAACCCTCTCGGATCTTGCCTCCAGGGCGGCTTGGTGGTTTCGGCTCAACCGATTAAATTCCCACCATCCCTCCCAATCCGAGAGCGATTGTCCCTACCCCAATACAATTAGCGATGGAATCAAGATCAATGACGGTTGCAAGGTGAATCCTTGTGTAAAATCCCGGGAATTGAGCTTGATTCGGAATCTGCGGTGGTGACGGTGTGAACTACCTTTGACAAGGGTTGCAAGACTTGTTCTTGCGTAAAATTCCGGAGTCAAATCCGTAGTTCAGGCGGCGGTAGACCACGGTTTGTGTCAAATTGAGGAGGGTTTTCCCGAATCGCACACAAATCATTTTCAGGGTGGCATTCATGGCGCCTCCACATCCTGACATGGCACAGCAGGCGTTGGAAGGGGTTGAGAAGCTCCAGACAGAGATGCAAGAGTCCCAGGACAGACTTGCCAAGATGGAAATCTTAACTTCCGATATGAGCACTAAGGTGAATTCCATGGATTTCATGGTGCAGAGCATCTACAAGGTGGTCATGGGAATTTCACAAGACAGTGAGCCTCCAAGTGCAGAGCGTCCTCCACAAGTACAGTTAACTGAAAATGAGCTGTTATTTCTGAAGAAGCAAGAAGCAGCCGGTAAAATTGTTCTGCAAACAGTACCTGGCAGTTTAACAGGTCAATTCGACACAAAGGCTTCAACTTCAGCTAATGACCATGCACAAGGTGAAGGTAAAGGAAGCATACCTCAACATCATGATACTGTTTTTACTGCTAAGCTTAACCATGATACATCCAGTAAACCTGTTCCAACCTGGGGTGCTACCAACACAAACCAGTTCAATTTATCTATTGCAAGGCCTAAGTTAGATTTCCCTTATTTCTCTGGGGACAATCCTGTTGGGTGGCTACAACAGTGTGAAAAATACTTTCATTTGGCTTGTGTTCCAATGGATATTTGGGTATCATTAGCGACATTGCACTGTAGTGGGTCAGCTGAACATTGGTGGAGAAGTTTAAGGCAACCGGCTTCACAGATTACTTGGTCAAATTTTTGTACCTTTATTTGTGATAGATTCTCTCTGCATAGTACCTATGATATTGTGGAGCAATTTCATGCTGTTAAGCAGACAACTTCAGTGGCTGTTGACATTGATAACTTTGAGAAACATATGGCCTTAGTGCAAAGGGAGCATCCACTGTCAGATTCCTCATATTATCTCAAGTGCTTCATTGCAGGGCTCAAAGATGGAATCAAGCACTATCTCAAACCCCATAGTCCTCAAAGTTTATGTGAAGCATACTGGAAGGCTAAGGAACTGGAAAAGGGTATATTATCTAGAAGAAACCAGTTCAGTCAGCAGACCTCCTTTGGGAGAAACAACACATTTCAACCTAAACCTCAAAGTAACTGCACCTTCTCCAACACAAGTACCCAATCAGATTAAACCAGCACAGATAATGAAAAGAGAACCAGACAAGTGTTGGGGATGTCAAGAACCTTGGACTCCTGATCACAGGGCAGTGTGTAAGTTCAGAAGGGCAGTTAATGCAATGGCAATAGACCCTGAAAATTGGTTGGCAGTTGAACAGGAAATGGAAGAAGACAATGGTCCCCAATTCTTTGATGCTGAAGGTACTCCTCAAGACCAACCACAGCTAATGGTCCTTTCATCGCAAGCTGCATCTGGTAAACCATTAGCAACCACCTTCTCCCTATCTGTGAACATTGGAGGTAAACAAGCAGTTGCCTTAATTGACAGTGGCAGTACTGACACTTTCATTGACTCAGTATTTGCTGGCAAGTGTAATTTTCCTATAAGTGCTACATCATTGAAAAGAGTTCAAGTGGCAGGAGGGGGTTACTTGGAAACTGGAGCCCTTCTAAAAAACTGCAAATACTCAATCCATGGAGAAAAATTCCAAAATGACTTTAAACTCCTCACTCAAAGGATATGATATTATACTGGGGTGTGACTGGATTCACTCTCATAGTCCATTGAACTTGGATCTGCACAACAGACAAGTCTCCATTTGCAAGGATGGCAAAAATCAAGTCACATTCACTGATCAGCATGCATCTCCTATCAGTTACCTGCTTTCAACTGATAACATTGATTCTATGTCGGCACAATGCACCCTGAGCCATCATCTTCTTGCTCTAGCAGTATCAACTGCTACTGGACAACAGAAGGAACAACCACCAGCAGCATGGCTAGACAACATGCTGCAACAATTCTCTGATATATTTAAAGAGCCAGACTCTCTGCCTCCATCCAGATCATGTGATCATGCTATTCCACTTCAGTCTGGTAGCACTCCACCAAACATCAGGCCATACAGAGTTCCCCACAAGCACAAAGAACATGCTGACAATCTTATACAAGAAATGCTTAGAGCTCAGTTTATCAGGGTCAGCTCTAGTCCCTACTCTTCCCCCGCCATTCTAGTAAGAAAGAAAGATGGTACTTATAGACCGTGCATTGATTACAGACTCCTAAATGGCCAAACTATCAAGAACAAATACCCAATTCCAGTCATAGAGGACCTTTTAGATCAGCTGTTTGGGGCAACAATATTCAACAAACTAGATCTCACGTCTGGATACTATCAGGTGAGGATGGCTGAAAAGGATATTCACAAAACTGCCTTCAGAACTTATTGTGGACACTATGAATTTGTGGTCATGCCCTTTGGCCTCACAAACGCACCAGCCACGTTTCAATCTATGATGACCACAATTTTTGCTCCATACCTTGGCAAATTTGTGTTGGTTTTCTTCGATGATATTCTGGTCTTCAGTAAAAGTGTGGAAGAACATGAGCAGCATTTACAGTTGGTACTGCAACTCCTTAGGGACAACAACTTAGCAGCCAAGAGAAGCAAGTGCACTTTTGGAGTTCCTGAGATTGATTATCTGGGCCATATCATTAATGCCACAGGACAAGTCAGCCAATGGTTGATTCAATGGCTGAATCGGCCGAGTGACAAGTCAACCGGGAGGATGCATCATTTATTCAGGCTACCTTTCCATCCTTTTACTGGCGCACTTTGAGCAAGTGGTTTCCTGATAGGTATCCTCGAGGACAAGGGTCTTCTCAGGGGGAGGGGTTGTCAGGCTTCTCGCTACTGACCAGCCTGAGGAAGTTAACTGAAACTCTGAAGAAGAAGGTACAACTGAAGAAGCATGCTGAAGAAGCTCCATCGAGCTGCTGAGACTGAAGCATACCGTTTCGCGGCATCGGACGGCGTTCGGCTCTCTACATCTTCCTTCCAACTCCATTACTGTATCTGTTACTTTAATCCTCCGTTAGCAACTCCGTTGCCTCCTCTTTGTAATCGGCTTTAAAGCCTGAACTCACGTGAAGAGCAAACAAGAAAGAGAACAGCTAGTCATTTAGCTAGGGTAGAATACTGGTCTCGATCTTCTTCTGTATCGTAAGATATCAATCCTGGTTAAATTGATATTGTGGCTGAAAACCCTCTGTTTTCTGCGGTTAATTCTCTCGCTGTTCTTGCACCTTTCCTTGTTCTTGTCTGATTCCGTCGCCGGGATCTGACACAGCCACCAGCCGACGACGACCACCAGCCGACCGTGGGGAAGCCCCCCTGAGCCGGGATGCGCGGATCTGCACCCTGGGGCGGCGGATCCGGCCCCCCTGCGTCCGCGGCCGGTGGTGGGATGGCCGCTGCCCAGCAAGCCAACGCACCCCAACAGGAACCACGGGCGGCCGGGGGGTGGGGGTGGGTCGGGGAAGACGACCACGACTCGGGAGCGCGCGGATCCAGGCGGGGGAGGAGCGTCGGCGGCCTGATGAAGACCGTCACCACGACTGGCGACGAGCTAGAATCCATGGCGACCTAGGGTTTGCGGGGTAGTGTGGGAGGTAGAGAGGGGGGGTGGGGGGGTGGGGAAGAGAGAGGGGAGGAGGGGGTGGCTGGCCGCCGCCGCCGCCGCCGCCGCCGCCTGCCCGCGACGGCCGGAGCTGGCCGAGAAAGGGTGGCGGGCGGCGCGTGCGTCCCCGCGTCGCCCTCGCGAGAGAGCAGGGGGGATTTGGTCGTAGGCTCGTAGCGATTATTCCCCTCCTTTCTAAAAATGTAAAACCGTCCGGTCAGCTGCACATGCTCTGCGCGGATGGAAGCGGCCGTAGAACTGAATAAACCTACGGCCAGCCGTAAGAGAGTCTTTACCATAAGAAATTGTCTTGTATGCAGCGTTTTTTTTATGAAGGCACTTTGTGAGATAAAGACAAAGCTGTCTATTTTGCTGGCAAGTCTAAGAGCAAGGACTTTTGAAATTAGCTTGGCAAAGGAGTGGATGAGGCTTATCGGCCGGAACAGCAGTTGTTTCCGTCAGCTCTTTTTTGGGGATGAGAGAAATATGGGCAGAGTTTAAGCGCTCAAGGGGGGCAGTGTGTAGGGAGTAAAAGCAGTTAAAAGCATCAATTACCGAGGTTTTGATAATAGGCTAGCAAGACTTGTAGAACGTATCTGTAAAGCCATCCGGCCCAGGAGCTTTCTCCGCATGTGATTGAGAGATTGCAAACTTAATTTCATCTTCCGTGAAAGGACAGTCCAAGCTTGCAGCATCAACAATTGGGAGATTCAGGAAATCCCAGTTAAGGGAGCAGGTTCGTCTGACCTTAGTGCCAAGCAGGTTCTTGAAGTGGTCAAAAACTTCCTTTTCCTTTTCGACATGACTCCATGTGTAGGAGCCATCTCGCCTTTTTAGTGCTGGTATAAAGTTCCTTCGCGTCCTTGCCATCATCTTCGGATGGAAGAATTTTGTACAAGCGTCACTGCTCTTTAGCCAGGTCAGTCGAGAACACTATCTTCGTCGAGCACGTTCAACCCCAGCTAACCTCAGGACACGGATTTTAAGGTCCTTTAACAGACCAATCTCTTTCTTCTTCTATCAATACAATGATACGCAGCTCTCCTGCGTGTTCGAGAGAAAAAAAACAGACCAAACTCGTCCTCCGAAAGATCACGCAATTCCTGAGCTTGGTCTAGCCGAGGATGATCTCATGAACAATGTGCATCTGCGTTCTTGCTTCACCGAGGACCGAGCGACTACATGCCCGCAGTGCTGTCGCTGTGTTGTGTAATTTGTTATGCAAAATCGTCATAGCATTATGTCCTCCCACAGGCTTGTTCCAAGCTTCTTCCACCACTTGAAAGAAACCCGGCATCTTAGTCCAGAATTGCTCATTTTCCAGTGGGCGACAACGACCTTTTTCCTTTTTCACATAACATAAGGTCCATGCAACTGCTGCAAGAGCAATGAGATAGAATATATTTTGAACTGATAACGATGGGCACTAGGAATTCAGTATGGAACCGTTAAAATTCAGGGTCCCAAGGTTTCACACAGAAACTGAAAATATGCCAAAGAAAAATCAGGAAACCTTAATTGGAGTGGGTCAATGTTGCGAGTTAAGCAGTTAGCGAGGGGAGAATGAACTGGTCTGCTAGATAGAGACAAAAGGTTCAATTCTACCGTGTGTGAAGGATGGTCGGTTTAACCACAAGCCCCTACAATGCCACAAACCTACAAGCAACGCGTAATGGAGAGGCAAGCCAGAATGATTGAAACATACTCCATGTTTACAATTCTAGTAAAACAACCATTATATAAATATTCACTTATTTAGTGAGCGAAAGGAAAAATATGGACACATCGACTTGCATGCACACCACTCTACCGCCTATTCCTTCCAAAAAGAGTCAGGCTGCGGTTGCACACCCTCCCGTGGAACTTCTTGCTTGCCTTGTCCTGGAATTCCATCTCTACTTACTTGTTTCAGCAACATTCTCTCTGCACCTGTGTAAGGGTAAATAACACATATCTTAATATAAAAATTTCTGGTGGAAAAACAACGTTGATTAATTAGTTTATTATTCAATGCAGGTACACAATATTCACCATCCAGAAACAAATAGTTACATGGAAAACAATAAATCAGATAGATTTAAAGAATACTACAAGCTCACAACATTGAACAAATACCATTTAATGAAAACCTAAAGCACAATAAATTGTGATATTGATACATACTTTGGATAATATAATCAAAACATAGGTGATTCAGTCAGATTTTAAACCTACATCGGCTTCGGCATAAAAGTACCTAAACTAATCTTCTGCTGCTAGTACAGTCCACTTTTAGTTTGTTAACTTAGTACCTTGGCCGTTTCAAAACATCTGACCAGTTTAAAGGAGGCTAGGCAAACTCAATCAAAATTACCTAGACGTGGACCAAATAATGCCGAGATGTTTGGAGATCCCACTTTGAATGTAGGTGAGGCCTTCCAGAGCCACCGAAATCAGCAGCACCTTTGAGAGTCTTGCTCCTCATATCAACAGCAACCACCGACGCCTTGTTCACACCATGATCAGGCATGTGCATGATGTAAACAACATCACCGTCGTGCAGGCTCAGAGCAGGATAACCTGCGTGGACTCTCTTCAGTGTTAGCTCTGCATCCTGACCTCGTTGCAGATCAGGCAGCATTTCAGCATACGCCGGGCTGTCCACTGGGACCTCATCAAATTTGATAGTGCAGTCCTCCTCCCAGCTGCTCTCAGTAGCAACATTTGAAGCTTTCATCTTCTTTGTTGCAGCTACCCAACCTACTGCGACCGTGACGGTGCATTCAGGGTCTGAGCACGGCCTGAAGTTCTTGTGCATCTCGAAGTACTTGATGTAGCCTTGGAGGACGATGATGTTCCGAACGTACATGGGGTATCCCCTGAGCGGCTCGGGCACCAGCGGTGGCGGCAGTGGGATGTAGCGGAGACTGTGGTGGTTGTCCAGGAGAAGGTCGCGGATGAGGATGCCCCGCCTGAGGTCGACCCAGCCCACCGAACTGAGCTCCCCTCCGATGGCGATCGTCTTGTTCAGGGAGAACAGGTTGAAATCCTGCGGCGCTTCAACGTTCATCAACCTGGTGCTCCACCCCCCTGTCCTGGAGCTGTACAGGTGGAGAAGGAACTGGTTCTTGTCGTACTTGAAATCGACGATGAACGCCCTGCAGAGGTTGGCGAGGAAGAACATGTCGCGGTCGCGGCAGCGCAGCAGGACAGCGTCGTTGCCGTAGAGCTCGAGGTCGGGGGGCGTGCGGACCCGCTTGAGCGACGGCGGCCTGTTCTCGGCGCCGGCCTGTTAGACGAAGTAGCGTTTGTTCTGAGCGTACTGGTGCTCGTTCCGAGGGCAGATGGCGACGCGGAGCAGGGCGAGGTCGTCCTCGGCGCAGAGGACCTTGGGGATGTCGCCGAACGCGGAGGGCTCCAGGCCCGGGCAGTGGGCGGTGAAGCAGGAGACGCGCGGCGGGGTGGCCGCCCAGAAGGTGACCAGGATGCGCCTGCCGCTCCTCCTGCTCCTGCGGCAGCCGGCGGTGGTGGCGTTGGTGCGGTCGCTGAGGTAGCCGTACGGGTCGAGGAGGATCCACTCCGAGGGAGGAGGCTCCGGATCCTCGACGTGGATAGGCGGAGGGATCAGGAGCTGCCGAAGCTTCGGGTGTACTCCCATCTGCGGCTTGATTTCGGGGCTGGCGGATGACGGCGGATTGATCACTGAAACATCCACCATTGCCAATTGATCCTGTCAATACAAAACATCCAGTTTGCTAGCACTTCTGTTTAAACGGGAGCCTGGCAGTGGCAGTAGAGGAATTAAACGGCGCGTGAAGGATTCGAGGGCGGATTCAGCGCGTTGGGCTTGAGCTTGGGTGGACGAGGAATAGGAACAAGGAAATGATAAATTAATTAATTAAGGGGAAAAAAGGAGACGAAAATATAAACGCTGCTTTTGAATGTTGCAACGCCCATGGTGCACGGAGAGAGGCCCAACAATGCGCGGTACAAGCCCATTTCCCTCAGTGCTCACCCCACTGAGTCCTTGTCCTCAAAAAAAAAAATCATATTCCCTTATCTAGAAGGTAGCACAGTGCTTACCCCACCTTCCCCTTCTTCTGTTCTTCACTCCACACTCCCACCCGAGCTGCAGGCTGCAGCAGGCAGGCGGGCAACACCTCGCCTCTCCAGCGGTCCAGCCGAGCGGCCGCCGCCGCGGCAACCTCTGGTACTCTGACTACCTCACCTCGCCCTCCTCCTCCACTAGCGCTTGCTGACTGTTTCCCCTCACCCCCATGAGGCCATGACCGCATCAACGCCGCTCTAGCCGTGTGCAGTGGCGGTGCACGCGAGGTGTGCGACGTATTGCCTCTGCGCGCACCGGCCGTGATATGTCGCTTCTGATTTCTTGGATCCCGACGCGTTATTTTACCGTGATGATGGAGCGCTCGCACATTCTAATCTTGCGTCTTCCTGGCTCCTCTTCCTTCGCCAGATCTACTCGGATGGCCGAGGCCACGCCGCCTGCCGGGCAGCCGCCGTCGTGGTCGGAGATCCTATGGGACCTGGCCGGCATGGTGCTCCGCCTCCTCCCCGCTTGCGCGGACCGCGCCCGCTTCGCCGCCGTGTGCCCGCAGTGGCGCGCCGCCGCGCGGCAGCTCCACCTGCCCCCGCCGCTGCCGCTGCTCGCGCTCCCGGACGGCACCTTCTACAGCCTCCCCTACGGCAAGCCCTTCCGCTTCCCTGGCTTCGGCTGCGTCGGCTACAAGGGCGCCGCCTTTGGCAGCTGGCTCGTCTTCCCGCGGGACAATGGCTGCTTCTTGGTCGACCCTTTCGCAGGGGCCACCGTGAAGCTCCCTGCTCTGTCTTCCGTCCGGCTCCGTCCACCAAATGCAGCTGATAAGTATGTGAAGTATCAGGAGCATGTGACACCAAATGGGAAACGCTACGTTACATGGCTGGATATCAGGGGCTCCAAGCATGTGCCCACATTAAACAAACTGATTGTGTGCTCACCAAACCTCGTCGCTGCAGTCGTTGGCAAGTGCACTGGACACATAAGTCAGATACTAATGTGCCAGCCAGGGGCTTCCTCATGGTCTGTACGTGCATATGATCCATGTTACGGGTTTGAAGACATGGCTTTCTATCAGGGAAAGCTCTACGCCCTTGCTGATGATGAAAAACTCCTTGTTATCAACATCAGCCAAAGATCCAAGCACCGGCGACCCACAGGTCTCTCGAATTGGACAGGTCATCAAGGGTGATCCTGAGCCTCGTTTTGAAGCTTTGTTCCCGAACAACACTACAGTCGCTTGGTTCCCGGACGACACTATAGCCAGAAAGAAGCTCTACCTAGTCGAATCGCGTGGTGCGCTGCTGATGGTACGCAGGAAGGTTTGCTGCAGAATGGTAGGTGGCACGATTGTTGCTGGACGGATCAGTAAGTTTGAGGTGTTGGAGGCTGACTTGGAGCACTCACGGTGGGTGAATGTGACAACTCTTGGGGATGACCAGATGCTTTTCCTCGGACGACCATGCTCTAGGGCTGTGTCCGCGTCTCAATATGGGATGTCCAGCGACCAAATCTTCTTCTTAGATGATGTAACGGAGGATGCCGCCTTTGATGAGGTGAACACTTCTGTCAATGCCTATGACATGAGAGATGGCGAGGTCTCCTCTCCTTTGCCGATGGCCTGGAAGCACGGGATTCTTGCGACATGGCTGTTCCCTCGGGACTAAAGTGAAGATGGTTGTCTGCCATTCTACGCTGCTTAACTACTCCTTTGCAATCTGTTAACTTCATCAGTTTGTCTGTGGCCTTAGTGTGTTGGCTACTTCTCTTTCTGGGAAATATGGTGGTTACTACTTACTAGTCGTGTGCTTATGCAACCTATGAAGTACACATCGAACACTATATTATCTGGCCGTTGTTCGGTCCATGATTGGTACCTGTAAGAACATTCCTGGATTGCACAGTGCTGGTGTTGTGAGCTTAGCTGTGACGAGCCTTGTGCTACCAGCTGGACTATTTGATTTATGGATGTATGCATCAGTGCTTCATTGTTTTGGTTGTTTGTGTGTTGCTGCCGATCTGTTGCTGGTTCTGAGCCTGCATGCACTCGTGTGTAGCAGTATGGATTGAACACTTGCCGATCAGTGGAAATTCGCCACGTTGATTGCCTCCGCGCTTTCAGGGATTCCCGTCCACCGGCGCGGCGCGAGTGCAGCCCCGATGGAGAAGACGAGAGCGGCCCGGCCCAGCCCAGCTAATTTGTTGCTTCTGTAGGTAGTAGGCTTGGAGGCCGGTCGATCGATCCAACGGGTTCCAGCCCGGCCCAGCATGCGCTCCTCTCTTGCCTGCTTTCTCCATCGCAAGAACTCAAGCAGCCAGAGCTCCATTGAGCAAACAAGCAAGAAAATCATCAGCTCACGCCATCTCTCTCCAAGTAACTGCGGCCTGTTTATTTTTATGGGGAAATGGAAATTGAGATCTGCAGTGAGTGGCATTTTGGTTACTGGTGGGCAACTGTGCGAAAACTGGCCACTTGCCCCCAGAGTGGACGGATTGTGCTGCCTTAATTGTGGATTTCATAACGAATGTTCTGAACCATCTGATTTCCACTCAGATTGGTAATTACCGAAAACACCGGTTCATTCGCTAACTGAAAATTTTCATCCCACATTGGATCAGCCCTGAAACCGTGGGGAATGGGAATCAAACAGAGGACGGGTGGCAGATAAAAAATCACTTGCCGTAAGACCTGATGCAAATGCTCTGCGCCAGTCCGAAGCCATCGCCGATTCGCCGTTGACATCTAAAAAGGTCATCGCCGCTGACATCTCTGCATCCTACGGTGCATGTACCGTGTCTCTCCCGAAGCGCCAAGGGGGCAAGCAAGTCTGACCGAGAAAATTTTGACTCTTGGAGATATTGATAATTTAGGCGTTGAATCGCAACTTGCGAGGCTGAGGTCAGCGATAGGAGTGCGTTTAGTATAAGGCCACAAGTGGGAGTCAACAAACCGACCGGAAGCCGCATGCCCGTTCAGTCTGAACCCTCGTTCTCTCATCATGACGCTACGTGGAAACGGCAACGGCAGGTCCGCTGTTGACCGAGTAAACCTGAAAGAAACAGTGGTACCGTATACTATATGAAAACGTGCCATGTTGATGGGCAGCGTCTGCCCACTTGATGGTTTTCTTCCTTTCTTTTTTTCGGATAATTAAAACCCCACTTGGTGTGGTACAATGATTTTTGAAATAAAGGTGATGTGCCATGATGCGATCATGATTGAACATGCAGACCGGTTGTCGAGCAAGCAGGTGTGGGTTGCAGTTCCGTCGGTGGTTGCTGATTTCTTGTGCCAGGTTTTTGGCTCTGCACGCTAGATTACCCTGAACAGTTTGCGGCAAGCTCTTCATCGTTTGTGCGAATGGTTCTCTGCGAGGAGGGGAGGAACCTGTCATGTCTGCAAATGGTTCATCGTTTGTGCAGTGCAGGTGCGCATTGTGGCAGACTGACAGTGATACCAAGGTTCGCTCAATTTGATGCGTAGCCATCAGGGAAGTGCACCAGCCAGAGGGAAATCGGTGCGCTTTATCAGACAAGATCGCTCCTAAGTACTAGCACCTAGTATTAGTACCCACTGTGATGATTAAGGTGTTGTTTGGTTACAGCAACATCGCATCGCATCGGATGTTTGAACACCAATTAGAAGTATTAAATGTAGGCTAATTATAAAACCAATTGTATAAATGGAGGCTAATTGTCAAGACGAATCCATTAAACTTAATTAAACCATAATTTGATAATGTTGTGCTACAGTAAACATGTGCTAATTATGAATTAATTAGTTTTAATGAATTTGTCTCGACAATTAGCTGCGACTTATGCAATTAGTTTTTTAATTAGCTTTTATTTAGTCCACCTAATCGGTGTTAAAAGAGAGGACTAAAATAAGTCCCTATGAGGGATCCAAACACCCCCTAAACAAAATCAACCCCGACCGAAAGGGCATCTGAGATCGTACTTTAGCGGGAAAAGAATTGCGGGTTGGTACTCGTAAGGAAAATAGTCCTTTAAGCCATATTGTGATTTTAGTGATCGAGTGACAACATGATTAATGGGACTAACAAGTTTGTAAGCTTAAGTTTGCAGGATTTTTAAGTTATATGGATGGAGTCCAAACCATCTCCAAGATAGTCCAAATCGTCTCCAAGACACAATGATCCCAGCGATGACTTGGACAAGTGGCAGATACAGTCAAAGGACTGGTTAAACCGACAGCAGCAAATTTGCACAGGTCGGTGCGATTGGAATTAGTATGCTGGTCTTGTCAGGGAAAACCTTCACTGTCGGTTGAACCGACGGGTTCTTTTTCAAGGCGTCAGTGCATTGTCAGATTCATCAGAGAGCATGTTCGAAGCACTACAGAGGGTCCTTCAGGACCGGTTAAACCGACACCCCATGGGTCGGTGCATTAACCATATCATTAGAGAGCTATGCAAGCTGGGTTGGTGCATTACGTCGGTGCAATGACATCAGCAGAAAAAGACGTTGGGAATTCAACGGTCGGCATGCAGCTCAGTGTGACCGGTTGAACCAACACCCCTGGTCGGTTAAACAGACGCCTACGTACTTTCTGGGTAAAGTATGTAAGAACTCTATTAAGTTGGTGACCTATATATATGCCTCACCACGGGTCATTTAAGGTTGCTGGAGTCTTGAGAACCCCATACACACTAGAGAACACCTCCAAGCCACCAAGAGCATATTAATAACATATTTAGGTTTAGCATAAGCTTTATGAGAGTTAGTGGTAGGTTTAGCTCTTGAGAGAGTGAGAGGGCACCTTGTGTGCTGGTTCTAGCAGTGAACCACAAGTTGTATCTTGATGCGCCGGCCCCTTCGAGCATTGGTGGCTCGCCGGCAAGTCTTCGACCCTCCGGCTTGGTGTGGAGTGGCGACGACGGCTTTGTGCGGGGAATGTGGAGACCTCCTTCCTTAGTGGAGAAGCTCTTTAGTGGAAAGCGGGATCAAGATGACCGTGGTGACTTGATATAGCCTTGGTGGCAAGTCAAGAAGAGTCACGGAAGAGACTTGGTTGCCGAGAAATAATACTCTTTGTGAGTGTTTCAACAACGTGGATGTAGAAGTGACTTTGTGCCTAACCGAACCACGGGATAAATCTTCATGCCGAGAGTTTGTTTTCCCTCATCCCTTACTCTTAAGCTTCCACATTTCATATTGCAACTTGTGTGCCTTTAATTTTTTAGTGTAGTATCTTGTTAGGATTGGCTATAGATTGCAAAACTCTTTGGGATGAGGTGTTCACACTAGAAGAACCCTAGTTGCACATCTAGATAGTATATTTTAGTTTAAGTTTTGTGCAAACTAGATTGAGTCATAGGTTAAGATTTTAAATTTTTCTAGTTCACCCCCTCCCCTCTTAGATTACGAGCACCGATTTGTTTGACTCCTAAGATACCTCCTCCCTTCGTACATCCTTTCCCACTTGCAGCTGGTTCGCACGAGATGAGGGTTAGCCGTTAGCGCATCCATTCTTTTTTGAAAGAATTCAGTCGTACTGGTAGTTGTTTAGTATGCTAAGCATCCGTCCCCATCTTCCAGGACCGTCAGCATCAGCTGCACTGCACCTGACCAGAAACGGAGGAGCCCATTTTTTTCAAAAAAAAGGAGGAACCCAACTGCGGCCGGCTTGCCCCTTGCCGATATTTTTAATCGAGCGTCGAGGTAGAGTGAAGAGAGAGGATTGGCATGAGCCCGCTGCGCTTGTGCAGGCGACGTTGCCGTCGCTACCGGCAAGTGGAGTGGTGCGCTCGCCGCCCCACCACCAGCCGCGGGACCGGGCTGGCGGGAGCAAGCAGCAGAGGGCGCAGCTGGGTTCGGTTGGCCTTGGCCGATGGATCGGTCCTCGCGTGCGCGGGGTCCCCATCGTCCCCGATCGGTCCTTGCGCGAGCACGACGGCCACCGCGGGGCGGGAGCGGGCGGGCGGACGCGCACGGGACGACGAGAGCCATCGCCTTTTCGTATTAAACGCCTGCGCGACTTTCCGGGGCGCGAGCGAGCGCGACGGCGGCGGATGGGGTGGGTGATTGGCGGTGACGAGCGCGACGGCCCGGCGGGGAAGGGAGGTGGGAAGCACCTCCGGCAACTTGGGCAGGGGGGACCGATGGAGCAGGGCGCCCCCAAAAAGTTGTTTTTTGTCCGGTTGCCCGCAAGTGGGACGAGTGGTGGGAACGGGCGAACGGCAGCTTCCCGTCGTCGTCCGCCGCGACTCTGCTGCCCGCTTTTCTGATACCGGGGGTTTTGCCTCGCCTTGCCTGTGATGATGGTGTGGGTGGATTCGGGAGTGGAGAACCGGTCCTGGTTTTGTGGTTTTGCGGCTCAGTTATGTCGCCATCGCCTGATGGGTTGAGGCGTCCCCTGGAATTTTGAGAGTTTTTCTTTTCAGGTCTGGAATTTCCAGAGTTACTAGTGGCGTCAAAAACTTCCTAACTGACTGGATCAACCAAGTTTACCAAGTGATTTGCTAGCTCCACTGTACTATGCAGAAGGCTGCCGTTTTTTTTTTTTTTGAGAAATAGGCTGCCGTTTTTTGGCGACAAGGCTGATCCTTTTACACCGCCGCTCGAGTAACTTTGTATCCACTCCCAGATATAAGTGTTTTTTTTCACAAGCATGCTAAGCTTCTCTTCCACGTTTTTCTGAACCTCTCGTGGAATGGGAAATTTATGCTATCTCTGCACAAACACCAAAGATCAGCTTTGTCTTTCACAAATTCGTGTGCTCCAGACGTATGCGCTAGGTTTTGAACACTTTCAGTCCTGTTTACAAGATCCTTTTTTATTTTGTGGGGGTGGGGGCTACGCCTAAGCCCAATTTTTTGGCAAGAGAAATATTTTTTGTTTCCACTGCCTTGCGATGATAACGTGTTCTTAAGAGCCTTTCAAGAGAAAGGAGGGGGGGGGGGGGGACTTCTCAGATTGAATTAGAAGATAAAATATAGATATATAAGGTGAAAGGTTCAAAATTTGAAATCTAAAGTTAAACTCCCAAATTGTAAGTTAAATTTCTGATGAGATCATTGTTGATTCGCTGAATTTGTTGTGGCATCATTTCCCAAAGCAAAAGGAAGAAAAAAAAAGGGGGGCAAAGGTACAATTGTACCGAGATGTTGAATGTCACTAGCACCATAATCCCAATACTACTCCGACAAATATATATTCGACCTTTTTCTCCGCCAGAAATTAAATCTCTTGTAACTGAGACCATCAACTTGATGGGCTGACCACTGACCATGTGGATAACACCCTGACTCCCTGAGCCGAGTTCCTACCGTGAGTCCGTGACTACACCAAGCACAAAAATTGCAAATTGCAACAATTTCTATACCTTCGGGGAAAAAACATTTGTTTACCCTATCAGGAACCTAGTTAACCACAGATGACATTTGACAAGGCTAAAACAGGTGCTGGTAACCAGAGACAGAGACCGGCACCGGAGAAGCAAAAGCAGTCTTGAGGTTGCAAGTTGCCATTAAGAAAAGAAAATCAGGTCGCTGTCAAGGCCACCCTGTTGCCTGGTTGCAAGTTGCATCCCTGGTCCTTAGCCAGATGCATCGCCCTTTGCTCTGTTTCTCCGGCTCTCCCTTCCCGCGCTTTGCACTCTGCCTCCGGCCAGCCACCACCTATAAATATGCGCCCGCAAATCCGCCATTCGCATCCCAAAACCACTCGAGACGCAATTCAAGCAGCAGCAAGGCAGACCAGCACAATCAAGCGAAGCAATCGAGACCTGACGAGAGGAAAGATGTGCCTGATCAAGAAGGAGATGAGCGCCGAGTCTGGTTCGCCGTGCAGCTGGGCTTCGCCCTCGACCTCGACCTCGTCGGAGCACCACCAGACCGTGTGGACCGCGCCGCCGAAGCGGCCGGCGGGGCGGACCAAGTTCCGGGAGACGCGGCACCCCGTGTTCCGCGGCGTGCGGCGCCGCGGCAACGCCGGGCGGTGGGTGTGCGAGGTGCGCGTGCCGGGCCGGCGCGGCTGCAGGCTCTGGCTCGGCACCTTCGACACCGCCGAGGCCGCGGCGCGCGCGCACGACGCCGCCATGCTCGCCATCGCCGGCGCGGGCGCCTGCCTCAACTTCGCGGACTCGGCCTGGCTCCTCGCGGTCCCGGCCTCGTACGCCAGCCTCGCCGAGGCCGTCGAGGGCTTCCAGCGCCGCGAGGCCCAGGCGGAGGATGACGCGCGCTCGGCCACGTCCTCCGCGCCGTCCTCTCCCGCCAACGACGACGACGGCGAGGAGTCATCTCCGGCCACCGAGGACTCGCCGTTCGAGCTCGACGTGCTCGGTGACATGAGCTGGGACTTGTACTACGCGAGCTTGGCGCAGGCGATGCTCATGGAGCCACCGTCCACGGTCACCGCGTTCTGCGACGACGCCGTTGCAGAAGTGCCACTCTGGAGCTACTAGGACAGAGACTCTGCTACTACAAGTTTTTGCCGTTTCTTTCTCTTGCTGTCCGATGCCAAATTTTGGTATTGTAAACGATACTACTTTTGGTAATGAGACATACTAGCAAATTGGGAAAACAGAGCATCTTTCTGAATCTAGGAAAAAAGTATTATTCGAATTTAGAGCTTATGATAATGGTTGACTCTATACTTCTCTACGCCTTGCCGACAGTCTTAACCTTAAAATCATCAATTTTAGCGCTTAAAAATTAAAATAGTGGTTGACCCTGTAGTCGCAAAGGTAACCGCTAACGGTACGCATGACAATTCATCCTCCTTGTTCAAGCCGCTGCACGGCTGCAGTCGTCAAACCAGCAAGTGCGAGGGCGTCAGGGCGAGGCAGCCGATCATTGGATGCAAGGTGTGACGCATGTAGTAGATGGCCATCACCTCTCACATCTACATCCTACGGTTCACCTCTCCAGCAACAGCGAGGAGCGCCATGGGGCTCTTAGAAGTCTTGACCTTGAAAATTTTGACCTTGCTTTTATTTTGAAGAATGGAGAACATCCTGACTTCAGGGGGCAAGGAGCTAGTCAGCGCCAGTAGTATCTGAATATCTGCTACTTGTGGAATTGCCAGGGGGCTCTGTTTGGTCAGAGGGCCAAAGGCATGCGTTTCTCGAAGGCCACGAGCTCAAGTGAGAATCCGGGTGCCTGTTCAACTGATACAGGGGGCAACCTCAGCCTCAGGTTTGCCTGCTCTGCCCAGGATTCTTTGACGCTTGACAGTCAATCTGAACGCCCATATGTCAGCACCGATGCCACATACAAACGGCAACGGCGTGTCAACTGTTGACAAGGTATGCTTGAACACTGTAGCGGTACTCCTGCTACCTTGTAGCTTTAGCTTTCAACGCACGTTGTACACCAGTGGGTTCTTGCAGTGATAACCGTGAACAGTTCTGTGGAAGGCCATTCACCAATCTGGCCTACAAAGTCTTGAGCACCCTACTGAATTTCCTCAGAATTCTTATCAAAAAACAAATTCCTCAGGATTGTGATGGGAAAGTGGATCGATCATACAAGTATCTGTTTCTTTCCTGAAATAACCTGTTGTTCATGTTTTTTGTGCGCGGTCGATGTATAGCGTGACAACTGACAGTGACATCGAGTTCGCTCAACTGCCAGTACAGAAATCACAAAGTCGATCAACACACAGCTGGACATCTCTTATCACAGCTCATGCTCGCGGTGATTGTTTCTGTCGCAGCTCACAACTCTAAAGTGCGCGTTTTCACAGTGACATTCCAGACCATCAGAACGTGCTATCGGTTTACAACAAGTACCTATTAGAAACGCAAAAAAAAAAAAAGAAAGGAAAGATAAGTTACTGAAGCTCCAGCGGTGCCTGCATAGGATGCAAGATGAGGCAAAAAGATATTTGGCACTATCTTAATACAATAATGATACAAATTGAAGTGATTAAATTCCGGTGATTAGTAGTCATTTAGTCAAATAACCAATCTATTATCTTAATACAATAGTGTTAAAAGAAGCCACCACGTTCGTCGAGAGGGTCTAGAAATTTTCACGTTAATCTAAAAAAGAGAAGAATTTACACTATTTTCACGTTAATCTAAAAAAGAGAAGAATTTACACCATTGGATTTTATGAAGATCTAACGGTCTATATTATTTTAAAAAATTTATATCACATAAAATTCTATATTGAATAAAATATTTATCTTTCCTATTAGACGTGGGACTTAAAAAAAGGAAGAATCAGGGACAACGAGCTCTGTTTCTCTCGTCAGTTTCAAAAGGCAGCCAACATGCTTATGCGTGTGCATGTGAATACAGGTCTGCCTAGATAAGCTAGCGCCACTAATTATGCATCGGCATTGACGATGAAGCATTCCTCAGAATTAAAATAAAGAGAGGCGGTGACGGAGCGGACGGATGCAAAGCAGATTTAGGAACGGAAGGTAGCGGTGGTCGAGTGGTCGAGCAAGGAGGTAGAGCATGGATCGCCATGGCGACGCAGCCGCGGAGCGCAAAGATATGCAATGTAGGAGCCGAGAAGAGATAAGTGATACGAACGGTATGCAATATGCAGGAGTGTGTAGGCATACGGCACAGCATGAACTGGTGGGTTGACAGCATAGCCCGTGCTGCTTGCAATCGTAAATACATATATTCCCGTGCTCAATGCATAAATAGAATGTAAATACAATTGGTACAAATAATTTTATTTTGCATAATTATTTTTAGCGGAAAGGATTTCTCCATCTTCTCCGAGCTAGATCGCTCAAACAACTTGGCCAGGGATTCGTCGACTGAGTCACAATATTTAGAGAGTTCTCTCGCTCAAACAACTTGGCTAGGATTGACTATGGAGAGCATCAATAAATAAGCACATCAAAATGAGGAGAATATACATTATTAGATTTTATAAAAATCTAAAGGTCTAAACTAAACTAAAGATTCAATATCAAATATAACTAATAAATAAAGATTTAAAATTTTAAAAAGATAACAAAATATACCACTTTATAATTTAATTTCTTTCTGTATGAACGTGTATATTTGAAATTAGTAATAGAAAGAAATCTGCATGTAGCAATGGTAAAGAGCCTCAAAGTTCAGCCTAGATAATCTAATGACCGGGTTCTAAAAGTGCCGAGCTCCAATCTTATACAATTTTGAGCTAAAAATACATAAGGATCAAGTTGGATTGTGAAGGGAGCACTAAGGTCATGATCTGTTACCACCCCTAAGCAAGAGGTATAACTCTATGATCTAATTTCTTTTAATGACAACATCTGTATTTTTGTTTCATCAACATGAGAGAACTGAAAGTTTTGACGATGCAAAACAATGCCTAAAAAAAATCCATCAACACACCTATCGTACTGATAGAAATACGGAGTAGTAGTGATCGAAATAAAAATCCCTAATGAGTGACGCTTACTGGCTCAAATTGAATGGCTATGGATCGACACACACATTGCACAAAAATCAAAGGCTTAGAGCCTCGGAAAGTGCAAACCAAGTTGTGGAAACGGAGTTTACATCCACGGATGGAGATTCAAGCGTGGTAGGAAAAAAATTGAAACCCGATACACCGATGAATGCTTCCTGACATAATTAGTGTTGGGCTCTAAAAGCTGCACCGTAGGACCCAATCCATCTATGCCTGCAAAATGGACACCCCAAATGCATACCAAAGCAGTAATGAATAGCTCCGTGATGGATGGCATCAAAACCAAGTATGTCGTGCGCCCAAAGTTGCGATGAGCCCAAGATGTCACAATACTCCGTTCGCATGGCCACATTTACAAGGGTGCCGAGACATGAAGCTGCTGAGTATGTTGAGTTATGTATCCCGTTGGTCGTTATTGATGTGAGGTTAATGTGAGTCAGGTACGATGCGATATGTATCTGGTTCGTCATCGATGCGAGGCCGAGCACGCCGAGCAACATAAAGGCTAGGGAGTCTAAGAACAAATCTTTACAAAGCATTCTATTCTATATATTCTTACTGACACTAAACTTTTCAAACACAGTCATAACTGCCCATCTATCCGACCATATTACCAAGAGGGCCGGTCACACGTTATGCACCTATCATGTAGGATATATGATGATGATGCGGTGATCATTAACTATGTATGGATCATTAGCCTCACATCAACCTAAGAATGAAGGGACAACTTGAAGATGTGTGTATATTTCATCTTGCGGTAATAGGGGCCAGGTCAATTATTCCGGTAGATGCTTAGGTGCTATATCTCATCTGTACAATCTTGAGTGTGCAATAGATAGCTTCATACATGGCTTGCAGACCGCTTATAAAGCTGCTGACCTATTGATTGACAATTAGTAATTTTATCAAACATATATCTAGCTTGCGTAATGTGTGTTTTGTTCATGTGTAAACTCCGCTGTTCTTTATAGAGCTGCTCAAGGCGTGTGGCTGCCACATTTGTAAGCGATCAATGCATAAACTACTAGAGTTCCAAATAAATTCAACATATATTCTGACTTCTTTTGTAATAGACAAATCTATATCCATGATGATAAGGTGGACAGTAGCATGGTGTGCAATGCGTCTTTAAAAGCACAACTTGAGGTTGAGATGGAATCTAGAGCCGAGCACTTAATGATGGTTGGCAATTGATGCGGTCAAAAAGTTTTCGTGAAGGGTGTGGACGCTATAGGCTGGGTTGAGGCCGATTCGACATGCTAAGACAGCTAAAAATTCAAATTGAGATCAATATCGGATACCAACACATGTTTGTAGCTACGGGCAGTTCTCGACGAGATAGGATAACACTAACCGTCCAAGATGCATTCTCGATGACAATGGGGTTGCATGCAAAACTCCTTAGGATTCCTAAGTAGTTGAGAGAAGAACAAATGAGCATAGAGGAGAATCTATAACTTGCTTGCACAATAGCCATTTTTTTGACCCTTGGGAAAAGATGTAGCAACTGTCAGATAATGGGAGCATGTGTGAAGCTGAAGCAATTGGAGATTGTATAACAAAAAAGAAAGAAGATATGGGTATGATCAGAACTAAAGGGGACGCAACCACTACCCACTGACGTTTGGATTCAAACTTCAAAACGTAATTCCAATGATCCATGGTAGAATACATTGAGTCACTAAGTATATTTGTCACCTAAAACTGTCAAACAAAAAATACACTACGAATCAAAAATTAAAAAGATAACTATATTCATGTGAATGCGTTGGTATAGCATATTAGGATAATACAACGACACGACTAAATGAACTTATTGCATAATTTTTCTAAAATAAAAAATAAATACTAATATAGAAAATCTAGCTACCCACGCTATTTGCGCGGACCATCTCGCTAGTTGGAAAGTATTTAAATCTTGTCTGTCCAAATAGTACTGGAGTACGGTAGTAAGAATAGACACTTTATAGTTTTATTAGTATCTTTTGGTAATCCGTTACTAAACAAGATAAGTAACCAACTTGGACGGTTCGACCGAAAGTGCATTCGTTGGTTAGTTCAAAGAACCGAATAAAGAAAAGCTATCTTTCCTTAAAGAAATACAGATTATTTGTGCTAGGACTAGGATGCCTCCCCCTTGTACCTTCCACTTGCAGCTGGCTCCCACTAGTCTATCACCGGCACTCCGGCGGCATAGAAAATCAGGGTTCAGGTCGCATCCAAAGTGTCCTTCCCGTCACCCAGCACTGTCAGCAGCAGCAGCAACTGGACCTGACCGGGACTCCACCCACAGCTTCGAACGGCTTCCACGGTCTAATGATGCAATGGTCAGGCTCCAAAAGGTCCCCGAAGAGACGAGAATACGAGATAACCATTAACCACGGCACGGCCGACCCCACGCCCGCTGGCGTCGCCGTCTCGCGTCGTCGCCATCGCTCACCGCTCACCGCCCGGGCCCACATGTCTGACCCTTCTCCTTCCGCTCGCTTCTCTCTCCCACGCCCGTTGGGCGAGCAGAAGCTGCCCGCCACGTCGCTGCCGGTGACCGGCGCTTGAGGCCGAGGGCACGCGAAAACCCCCTCCTGCCCTCGCCTCCGCCCCGTTCTAAAATCCCGAGCCGCCGGCCATCCCAAACACTAGGTCCATTATTCCTCCCGTGCACCGCCACCATTGCGGCGCCGCGGAGCTCGCCGCCGACTGAGAGCCGCCGCTGCAGCTCACCCCCGCCAGACTATCCACCACGAGCGCCTCCTCCTCCACTCGGCCGACCTTCCCAGCCACCCAGCGCCACCCCCCTCGCTTGCTCACGCGACGCCGCCGCCGCCCGACCTCGCCGTCGGCCACCGCCCGATGCTGCTCGCTGCCGCCCCACCTCCGGTCGTCCGTTCGCCGAGCCGAGGTACAAAACGGATGCCCCTCGCCTCGGGAAAGCTCACCGGCCGTTTTCCCCTCGCCGGAACTTCGCCGCCGGCGAGGAATCGCCGCTCAAAGGTCGCCGGCCGGCCATGTCGACCCAGCCAGGGTCCGTTTCCCCCCTGGGCCCGCTGGTCAGCGGCTCTGGGGGGCCCAGATTGTGTAGATCTAGCGTTTTGGAGTGATTTTGGTGAATTTTGTATTGCTGTGAGCTTGTAAAATGCGTATAAATTTTCGTACAGCTCTGAAAAATGTGGAACTTCTTCCGTTAGATTCCTGTGTTGTAGATCTACTCAAAAAAAATATTGGATTGCATGTTTCTGTCACAGTAATTTAGTTATAAATTATTGTAGTACAAGTGATTTAATTAGTTGATGCTTTATCTACTGATCCAAAAATACTAAACTAAATTTTTTTAGACTCCCTGTGAAATGTTCTATCATGTGGTGCAGCTTGTCCTAGTGAATTCTTACTGTTTGATATGGTTTTAGTGTTGTTTATTGTTCTCTGCCTAAAATTGTGTTTAATTCATAACTTTTGTTTGAAAAGTGATAAAATGGCAAACCCTGTATTTTTAGCTTTGTATCTATGTGTAGTCTCTCTGGTAATTTTATGTTAATTGTTTAAAGTCTTTTGCATACCTTTTCTAATTTATCTTTTTTAAGTAGCTGAAACTTGTAATTTTCATAAGTAATTGTAAAAAAATGATTTTGCTGCAAATCCAACTCTCATAGATTTTTTTAAATTCTCTTTATTCTAAAATTAAATCATGATTTATATTTGCTGTATAAAATTCTTGTTAATATTTCTTGCTCTAGGTTTTCTTGTTTGTGTGCTTAAAAGATGTTTGGTGGTTGATGGTTGTGTTATGTGGTGTATCATTGCATGTTGTACCATACATTCTTCATGTCATGTCATCTCATATACAAATCATGGTATCATACTAATGCATGCATCTCATTCATGCATTATAGCGACCGAACCGTCGGAGAACGAATCCATTGAGCCCACCAAGATCGTTGAACCCGAGCCCGGTGTTGAGTACGCGTTTGAGCCGGAAGGAAAATGAAGGCAAGCAGCTAAGCATGATTTCTTGACCCGCCTAAATTTATTTAATATTGGTTATCTCACTTAGGTTTTTATGGTTATATAGATATTTATCTATTGCATTGTTGATCCTACTTTCTTTTGCATTTACCTTCCTTGTTTTGTATATCCATATCCTTGCCACTCGTAGTTAGTATCTACTTAAATTGATTAGATGCTTAGCCGTGCTTAGAGTTGATATATAACTTGTAGGAAAAATATTGGAATAGGATCACACTACACTCATTTGTTTATCCTTGATCGTACTTGTTCGGTTTAGAGTATGATGGAAGTATCGGGATGATCTTGCTGGTAAAGGTATCGAGGTTTGGGCGGAATGGTAGAGCCTAGAGAAAGGAGTCTCGGAGGTATAATCCGCTTGAACCGATTAAGGATCGTTCGTGGATGACCTTGATTTTGAGCAACTTATCGTGCTACCACATATCCCATCATGGAAAGGATGAGCCAATTACCTCCTTTGACTTGGTCATTGAGGCTCGGTCCTAGATGCGTGGCCATCGGGCTATGTAGAGAGGCCTAGGGTGTCCCCGATGGATCTAAGTGATTCTCCGCGTAAGCTAGGCATCCCTCAATGGTCGAGTATTATTGGGAACGGTCGATACGAGTACCCCCTCATCCAACGTGATCGTTTGGGTGAGCCGCATGGTCCTTGTGTATTGTGGGGTAAAGTAGTATACCCTTGCAAGATTTTAATCAATTCGAATTGCCGCGGCCTCGGTTATGAGCAAGCTCTCTATCTAACGAACTCTTCGTAGAAGTTTCGGCTATGTTGGTTCATGTCACTTACGTTGCATAATTGATCTATTTGTTTAATCAACTAAAATCATGAGGTAGGTTGGGCGAGATAATTAATTTTGACTAGAGAGCTGGTGTTGGTTTAGAATGCTCATGCTTATGCTAATTTACTTAATCCTAAAGCCTTTATCTTGAGCCTCATTGCATATTCCTTGGTTACTATTCCGCGTAAGCTTTTCGAGTACCTTTTATACTCATGTTGCTTTTGTTAAATTAAGTTGCAGGTAAGCCGGAGGTTGTTTTTGGCCACCTCTATCCCGTCGATCCCGGTGCGGGAGAGGAGTAGGTCGTTGTGGCCGCAATGGTGCTCTTGAGCAAGATGCCATTGCCTTGTTGCGCTTTTATCTTTTTATCCGCTGCGTAATTGTTGCTTTTTGAAGAACATAACGGACCATTAAACTTTATTTTCATATCTCTTTTCATGTCATTCGTGAGCCCAAAACTTGTAAGGAGTTGTGAAATATTTATTTTCAGATTTGACCCTCCCTGAATTCAAATGTTGACTCTTGTAATGTTTAAAATGACTCTTTACGGTTCATCGGCAACGAATGCGATTGTAAACGGTATGTATATGCTTGATCTTGGACATGTTGTGGAACACATACCGGGACGGTATACCGGGACTACCGGATTTGATATTATTTTAGGCGGATGACGTGTCGGTTGTTCGTATCTCTGGATATAGGTTATATGGCACGCTCTTAGGCGACATATGTTAGCTTTCATCTTAAAGATAATGACTGGTGATTCGTCTAAAATAGTGTCAAATTGAGCGGTTCTCCCAGCCCAGTTGCCATGCAAGTTGCATCCCCCTTTCCTCTGCTTTCTTTTCCAAATCCCCAGCCCTTCCCGCAAAACCACCACTCACACCCCAAATCCACCGGAGACACAAACTTGCAGCGCAAGGAGAACAAAACATTCGAGGCTTGAGCAGCCGAGAGCTAATCCAGAACACAAATGTGCCCGATCAAGGAGATGATTGGACAGTCCGCGACGCCGTGCAGCTCTGCTTCGACCTCGTCGGAGCACCACCAGACGTGTGGACGTCGCCGCCGAGGCGGCCCGCGGGGCGGACAAAATTCCGGCAGACGCCGCGGCACCCCGTGTTCCGCGGCATGCAACGCCGGGCGGTGGGTGTGCGACGTGCGCGTGCCGGGTCGGCGCGGCTGCAGGCTCTGGCTCGGCACCTTCGGCGCTGCCATGCTCGCCATCGCCGGAGCGGGCGCCTGCCTCAACTTCGCGGACTCGGCGTGGCTGCTCCCAGTTCCGGCGTCGTACGCCAGCCTCGCCGACGTGCGCCGCGCGGTGGCCGAGGCCGTGGAGGACTTCCAGCGCCACGAGGCGCTCCTCGAGGAGGACGCGCAGTCGGCCACGTCGTCGACGCCCAGCGACGAGGGCAGCTCCACCGACGGCGAGGATTCCTCTCTCGCCACCGAGGACTCGCTGATCGAGCTCGACTGTTCAACGACATGAGCAGGGACTTGTACTACGCGAGCTTGGCGCAAGGTATGCTAATGTTCATGGAGCCACCGTCCGCGGTCACCGCGTTATGCAACGACAGCGTCACGGAAGTGGCACTCTGGAGATACTACTATCAATCTAGGACTAAGGCCACTATGCATAATTTTCTTTCCTTTTCTTTCTTTTGGCGTCCGATGCCAAATTTATATTGTAATGGTTACTACTGCTGGTAATTAGCCATAGCAAGTTGGGAACACAGAGCGTGCTTCCTGACCTTCTAAAAGTAGCAAGAAGGAATTCGAGAATCTCCAGCGCTTATGATAGATAACTAGTCTATCAATCTATGCTCCACACGAGTTAGTTATAATTAATATAAAAATAAGATATATAGTTAATAACTATAATTATCTATCTCATAGTCTCTTTCATCTATTAAATATTCTAACACACGACTTTAAAAGATACATATTTATCATTATCTGGTTGCAATAGGTTTATTTAGTAACAATTTATTTTTACTTTACATCACATCTCCATATGTGTTTAATATTTATTTAATTGATCTCTTTGTTTGAACTATGCGAACAACATGAAAAATTGTATTCTTATCTCTTTCCCCATACAAAAATACACGGTGACACACATCATGAGTATTATTTTATATAAACAATAATATAAATAATATATTAATAATGATAGCGATAGTAATTTAGAATTTTATATTGGTGCACTTTAATATTTTATTATAATTATATAATTTAGATACATGTTTAGGGGGGTTACTTTAGTCTATTTTCATAATGGCAGAGGTGGGTAATTTAATGAAAAAGATGATAGATCCAATGGTTAATACGATTAGATTTGTCGGATTGATGGCCAGCTGATTTCTGTAAGAATTTCTCTAATTTTTTGGAGTGCGCACCTAGGATCCTATGTGACATCACGTGAAGGTTTAAAAGAAGTCTCCAATTAGTAATAGTAAGATGGTTGATCTCAACTTGTTTGCGCCTCACGTACAGCTTTCACATATATTCTTGAATGTTCAATATTAGAGCATTTTTAGTTCAAAAAAGATATTAGAGCTCTCGATAGTAGTTGACTCTGAACTTGTCTTGACTAAAATGTCTTTAGTTTAGAGCTAACTATTATAGTGGTTGACCCTGGACATGCCTTCATTTAAAAATCCTTAATTTTAAAGATTATGATATTAGATGACCATGAACTGGTCTTAACTTAATAAAGATCTTGAATTTAGAGCTTATAAAGCAGTTGACATTGGAGTTGTCTACGCCTCACGTACAGCCTGAGCCCTCAACTAGAAAATTATCAGTTGGCACTTGGCAAGCTAACCACTATAGATACTAGTACTAGGAATCAATTGTCAGAGGGCAAGAAGACGGCCGTGTGCCATCACTGGTGCAACGGTTTCAAGGTATGACGACAAGCGTATGACCGTCACCGTTGACATCATCACATGTTGCATCTCTCCAGCAACACCGAGGAGCGCCAAAATGCTGACCAAGAAAACTTTGACTTCATAGGAGATACTAACGTGCTGCAAAGTCAGAGCCTAGGCATCATCCATTTTATACGCATTTCGAATCGCAACTAAGGTTAGTCCAAGCTAAGGCATGCGATTTTCTGTGCGAGGGTCAAGTGAGAAGCCACCTGCCTGTTCAGTTGATGCAGGGGACGACCCTAGCATCGCCTTGCCAGCCCATGCTTCGTTGACGGTCAACCCTTTTTTTTTTTGGGGGGGGGGGGGGGGGGGGGTAAGGATTGACTGTTAATTTTAGCGCTCATTTTGTCAGCACTAATGGCACATACAAGCAGCAACGGCACGTGAGCAGTTGACGGAGTAAACTGAAACTGGGAGACAACAGTGATGCGTATCCTCTGGTATCAGCACACGTGATGCATGTAGATTCCTACAGTGACACGACCGCTTGCTTGTCGCCGGGAAGGAAGAATGGACTTCTTTTTGGGCGAGAACGGCGATCTCTATGAACGACCATTCACCAATCTGACTGCAACGTCGTTTTCCCGAGACGACATGTTGCTCATTTTTGTGCCCAGTTCATGTCAAGTGTGACATCAGCGCTTTGCTGCACGTTCTTGGTAGCGATATTCCTGACCGTCAGAACGTTTCGTCCGTGAAAGAGCATTTCTACGAGGGGGGGGGGGGGGGGGGGGGGAAGGGGGGGGGGGGGGGGGAAGGCAGGGAAAAAGAAAATGTGATTGGAGCTGTCGGAGGAGGTGCCCACAGAGGAGGCAAGATGAGGACAAGATATTTGGTGATTCTGATAACTATCAGGCACATGAGCATCTCATCTAAAAGAAAATCAGGCACATGAGCACATCATCAAAAAGAAAATCAGGCACACGAGCAATTTGTTGTTATTGTAATCTTATGCTAGCCGGTAGTATTGGAGGTCCAATACAAAACGTAGTGTGTACAAAAAAAAACACTGAAGTGCATTAGACGGTTCAAGAAAGGCCAACTTTTGTTAAAAGAATCACTACAAATCAGTACTACTAGGATAGATACCTCCCCCCCGGTATGGTGCCTCCCACTTGCAGATGGTTCCCACCAGATTAGCAGTAGTACATCCGAGCATGAAAAAATCATGGTGCAGATTTGATGCTAAAGTATTCTTCCTTCCCGTCATCACGGACAGAGACCGTCAGCGCTCATCAGCTGGACCTGACCTGAATCCCAACCTTGAACAGCTCCCATTTTCTAATCTCACAGGCAGCCCCGAACCCCACAAGTCCACCGAAGAGATGAGATTACCACGGCCGTTCCCCGAAAGCGCGTGTTTTAAAACGGAACGTCGCCATCGCCGCTGCCGCTACCCCTCGCGCCCGCGCATGGGCGCCGCGCCCCCTCGGCCGCCCCGAACGGCAGGGCAGGAGCAGGCGGGCAGCAGAGACCATCGGCCCGGCGCCGCCGATGTGATGTGACCGGACGCGCACCGGACGCCGCGAGACGTTGCCTTTTCTTGTTAAAAGTCACTCGCACTCACCTTTTCGAATTGATGATGGCCTTGGCCGCGACGGATGGGACGATGAGCGAGTGATTGGGGTCACGAGCCGAGCGCGACGCCGCGGAGGGAGGAGGGAAGCATCTCCCACAAGTTGGGCAATGGGCTTGGGCAAGCGGCGCCCCAAAAGTAGAATTTTGTCCGCATCCCCCTGGAACGCGGCGCAAGTGGCCGTCTACAGAGTCCAGACAGCAGCGGCAAAGTGGTCTCCGGAGATTCCGGACCGGCGCGGGGCATTCGCCGCACGCGGTCCATGCGCGGGAGCTTCCCGGCTGCTGCCGCGCCGGTTTTTCTGATACCGGGGGTCGCCTGGCCGCCTGGGTGGCTGGCTGGGTGCTGGATTTTGGTGGGCGGTCTCGGTTTCGCGGCCTCGGTCCCCTGCTCGTGTCGCCATCAGGTGGATGGGTCTCGGGGTCGCGAGGCGTGCAGTGGAATTTTGGGTAGCTAGCGTCAAGGTAGGCTCTTCTTCTTTCACCCAGTGAGTTGATCGAGTCATTGAATTTCAGGGGTTGGCCTTTTGCCGATCTGTGCGGTGACTAAAAATTACACGGCCGCGTAAGTAAATTTATGTACGGGTATGTTTGACCCACGACTGAATACATTAAAAAAAGGAGAAGTTACAGAGGAAAGTCTCTAAAAAAAACTAATTACAAAGATGCTTCTAGCCAAAAGCTTTCGTGGCTTTAACATGTTTAGCCTTTGCTCTATCAATGACTCAATACAATGACTATTACAAAATGGGATGTGAAGATTTCTTTCACTCTCCGAAAAGATTGTGCTTATGAAGATTTCTTTCACTCCCTCAAAAAATTGTGCTTTTGCTTCAAAGATGAGCGCATTACGAGAACTCCAGATGCTCCGGCACATCAAGATGAGGAACTTGTTGGGAAGTTTTTTTTTTGTCTCCGCTACCAAATTTGTTGCCCCTCCATCACGGCTTGGAATCTTATATAAATATGAAGTTGAAAGCTCAATTTCCCAAGTTCATAGGAATTATTTTGAGGACCATGATTTTCGGACATCATGCTCATGAGGCATTGATTCCAATTCCTTTCTGAGAGATACAGATTCCATCATTTTCTTTCTAGGAGATTCAGTCTGAAATAATCGAGACAAGCACCGGCTTTTCTTCAATTGCTGAGCACTGACATCAGTTCCCAGCCACACCGTCCGCACTGCACAAAAAAATGGAAATTGCAAACTGTGGCCATTTCTTTTCCTTACTATCAAACAAGTGTAGCAAAAGAAAAAACATACTGACTAGAGCGGGGTTTTTATTTGGGGGGGGGGGGGGGGGGGGGGGCCTTGAGGTAGAGCATTTGTAAGACCAAAAACAGCTGCACGAAACAGAGACAGAAACCGGTAACGGAAACAAAAACGGTCCTGTGGTCGTACTGCAGCAATAATAAAGAAGTATCAGGTCACTCTCGAAGTCGCCCTGTTGCCTTGAGTACCTGCGAGCTGCAAGTTGGATCCCCGACCTGGCGACCTTACCCAGATGCAGCCCCCCTTGCTTTCTTCTCCAGCTGGGCGTGCCAAGCCCACTGCTTCCCCTCACGCGCGTTCTACTCTGCTGTCTGCTCCAGCCTCCAGCCACCACCTATAAATACGCGCCCGAAAATCCGCCATTCCCACAGCAAAAACCACTCCAACACAATTCAAGCAGGACCAAAGGCAGCAACAGCATCCCGGGCTCAAGCAATCTTCAAGTGATCAGAACAAGATGTGCCAAATCAAGAAGGAGATGAGCGCCGAGTCGGGCTCCCCGTGCAGGTCAGCCACGCCCTCGACCTCGTCGGAGCGCCACCAGACGGTGTGGACGTCGCCGCCGAAGCGGCCCGCGGGGCGCACCAAGTTCCGGGAGACGCGGCACCCCGTGTTCCGCGGCGTGCGGCGACGGGGCAACGCCGGGCGGTGGGTGTGCGAGGTGCGCGTGCCCGGCCGCCGCGGCTGCAGGCTCTGGCTCGGCACCTTCGACACCGCCGAGGGCGCCGCGCGCGCGCACGACGCCGCCATGCTCGCCATCGCGGGCCCGGGCGCCTGCCTCAACTTCGCGGACTCGGCGTGGCTGCTCGCGGTCCCGGCCTCGTACGCCAGCCTCGCCGAGGTGCGCCGCGCGGTCGCCGAGGCCGTGGAGGAGTTCCAGCGCCGGGAGGCGCTCCCCGAGGAGGAGGACGCGCGCTCGGCCACGTCCTCGACGCCGTCCTCCCCCGCCAGCGTCGATCTCGACGAGGCTTCCACCGACGGGGAGGAGTCCTCGCCGGCCGCCGAGGACTCGGCGTTCGAATTGGAGCTGTTCGGTGACTTGAGCTCGGACTTGTACTACGCGAGTTTGGCGCAGGCGATGCTCATGGAGCCACCGTCCACAGTCACCGCGTTCTGCGACGACGCCGTCGCAGAAGTGCCACTCTGGAGCTACTAGGACAGAGGCCGCTGTGCTTCAATTTTTCGCCTTTTCTTTCTCCTGGGCTCGGTTACTACTTTTGGTAATGAGACGGAGCAACTTGGGAAAATAGAAATTCTAAAAGTAGCAAGAAATGGAAATTTGAGCTCAAACTTGTGGTTGACTTCTCTACGCCTCGCAAAACAAATCCTCACCTCACCTAAAAATCGTTAGTTGGCAGGCTAAACGGCAACGATGACGATCGTCCCCCATACTCCTCTGCTCGCGCTCGCCGGCTCGCCGCACTGACGGGGCCTCCTGTCCCGCCTCGCAAAGTTGCAATTTTCGCGATGCCGTGCCGCCGCAAATGCTCGAACCGTGACCGCGCTCATGACGGCATGTGCGAGTGAGAGGTGGGCAAACGAGGAAGGAAACGATCGCTCGATGCAACCTGCGAGGCGTGAGCGTGACGAATGCTCCCGCCGAGGGGGCGCACAAGTCTGACCGAGAAAATTTAATCCCCATCCAAACACTACACTTCTCCTGAAAGTAACACGGATTAGTACTACCGCTAACACGCCTGCCCCTTTGCGCCCTCCCACTTCTAGCTGGCGCACACAATATCACTGTCCACCGATTAAAAAAATCACGAGTACTAGTAGTTGCTAAGCAAATCCAGGCGTCTGCGTCTCTGTCACACTGTGAGGAGATAAGCTCGGACCGCCGCCTGCGCGGGGTAAATTAAGGAGCGGCTGTTACGCGGCGTCGCTATCGCTGCGCGTCGCGGCCGCGCTCCCCACGACCGCCCCCAAACGGCAACTGAAATATCGAGCGAAATCAGGCAAGCAACAGAGGGCGCAGCTGGGCTCGCCTCGGCGTCTCGGCTGGCCGTCGCGCACGCGCCCGGCGCCCCAGAGCGGCCGTGAGCGAACCTGCCTTTTCGTATTAAAAAAACCAGCAACCTTTTCGCATCGAATCTCGCGACTTTTTGGCCACAGCTTGAGCAGGCGGACGGACAGTTGATTGCCGATTGGGGTCATGAGCAGCGAGCACCTCCTAGGCTACTGTACACGCTGCCAACCCGGGCGCCCAAAAAGTTCTCCTTTGTCCGCTTGCCCGGGAACTCGATCGCTCGTTCGCAACCGCAAGTGGGAGTTCTTCCACCGTGGGATGGAGCTTGTGGCGTGGCGAGGGCGACCCACACCCTACTCGCCGCGCGCGTTCCTGGTGCGGCAGCTTCCTCCCTGCCGCCGCCGCAGTGCCGTTTCGGTGATGCCGGGGGTCCGGGGTTGGCCTGGCACGACCGCGCGACGGACTGGATTGGCGGGTGGTTTTGCTTCCGTGCTCTCACTCTCACTCTCACTTACGTCGCCATCCGTTGGATGGGTCGGGACTCGGGAGATGTCAGCTGGGTTTGGAGTGTCCCTTTCCCTTCCAAGACAGGTAACAAATGAAAAAAAATCCCGCTGGAATAATGGACCATGCAAAAAGTTGTTCATCTTGTTTGAATGACTGGTGGCCTTCTCCATCCCCCCCCCTTCGCCATGATATGCCCATCACCTTCCACCCAACTCCGTTCCATCTCCACCCTCACATGACGTATCATTGGGGATGCTCAGGTAGAGAAGCTTTTGCAAGGAGCGGTCGGGTTGATGGAGTATGGGTCTATGCGAAGGGCCAGGCTGAGTGGCTGCATACCAAGAGATCCAACGGCCAGGAAGAACTGGGTAGAGCCGCTTCGAATCGAGATACCGGGCTTCCTACCATGACATGGGTGTGGGTCTCTGTCTCAGCTCCTCTTCCACACGGATCCGCAATATCCAGCCTACAGGGCCTCGAATATCCTCTCCGTATAAATTGGATGGGAGGTTGTGCCCATAGTCACAACGTCAATTTGTGCTGCTAAATATCATCTAGTAGTACCATCCTCACCCAAAATCGGAACTGCAAACCATGACCACTTCTTTACCAAGCACTCCGTATTCAGGGGATACAGACTACAGAGGGAGAGAGGCCAAACTGCCAAAGGAGTCGTGGTGGTACACTGGTCCCAACCCCAATAATAAAGAAAGAAAATATCAGGTCACTCTCGAAGCCTCCACTGTTGGCGTGTTGCCGTGCAAGTTGAAACTCCAGCCTTACCCAGATGCATCCCACCTTCCTCTGCTTTCATTCTCCAGCTGTGTGCTCGGCCACAGGAGGACTGGCTCCCTTCCCGCGCTTTGTACTCTGCTCCATCCAGCCACCACCTATAAATATGCGCCCGCAAATCCACCATTCGCATCACAAATCCACTGGAGACACTACTCATCACTCAGAACCAAGTCGACCAAAGATCTTCGAGCCAAGCAACCGATAGCTGATAAGAAGACGAAGATGTGTCCGATCAAGAAGGAGATGAGCGCCGAGTCGAGCTCGCCGTGCAGCTGGGCGTCGGCCTCAACCTCGTCGCCGGAGCAGGAGCTCCACCAGACGGTGTGGACGGCGCCGCCCAAGAAGCCGGCGGGGCGGACCAAGTTCCGGGAGACGCGGCACCCCGTGTTCCGCGGCGTCCGGCGCCGGGGCAACGCCGGGCGGTGGGTGTGCGAGGTGCGCGTGCCGGGCCGGCGCGGCTGCAGGCTCTGGCTCGGCACCTTCGACACCGCCGAGGCCGCGGCGCGCGCGCACGACGCCGCCATGCTCGCCGTCGCCAGCGCGGGCGCCTGCCTCAACTTCGCCGACTCCGCGCGGCTGCTCGCGGTCCCGGCCTCGTACGCCAGCCTCGCCGAGGTGCGCCGCGCCGTCGCCGAGGCCGTCGAGGAGTTCCAGCGCCGCGAGGCGCTCTCGGTCTCGGAGGCGTCGTCAGCGCCCTCCTCCCCCGCCAGCGTCGAGCTCGACGGGGCTTCTACCGACGGGGAGGAGTCCTCGGCGTTCGAACTGGACGTGTTCAACGACATGAGCCGGGACTTGTACTACGCGAGCATGGCGCAGGCGATGCTCATGGAGCCGCCGTCCGCTGTTCCGGCGTTCGGAGACGACGGCTACGCCAACGCCGGCGATGTGCCACTGTGGAGCTACTAGAAGCCGTCGCACTTGGAATTTCAATTTTGTTTCTCTTGGCTGCCGATGCCAACTTTTGAGACCGTAGTGGTTAGGGGTTGCTAATTCAGGTAGTGAATGGAACAGAGCAAGTTGGGAATAGGAAAACAGAGCATTCCGCTGACCCTCGACTTTTCGATACTTTTTGCTCCTAACGAGCTGCAGCCTCTACATAAAAAACTGTCAGTTCACAGTCTAACGACTAACGGTATGGGATGGCAATCTATCCATCCCCAGATGTTGGAAATGTCCGAATGGCTTCGTATTATCCTGTGACGGTGTGCTTAAAGGGGACCGTGCCCTGTTCTTACCAAATGTCGTTTGCCTCAACTCTTATGGGGCCTATCCCGAAGTACCAATTGACATCAAATTTCCCTTGAATTCATTCGAGTCTCGCGCTTATTTGATCTGTTTCTTTTGCTCGACTAACAGAGACCAAACCCACATTTCGGCTGGCTTACGCTCCCCAGCCTCTGGGTTTTTCAGATACCGCAAACGTGAAATCCTAATTTTGAAATTGTGTTAAAAAAAAGCGTCTCGCGCTAACGAACAGATTTCAGATTCAATCTTCCCCACGCTCACACCGCCGCCGCTCGCGCAGCAGCAGAGCTCTTGCTCCTTCAACACAACAGCGCCAAAAAGCACCGCGTCCACACGCTCCCGAGCAGGGCTTGCCCTCCGGGATGCACGGACGGATCCAGAGCCACCAATTTAGTACCACGGAACAGAAATACATTTCCTTTTTTCTTAAAAAAGAAAAACATGTCGCCATCGAGACGTCAGCAACACAACTGTCACCCTCCGCCGCTCCGCGCCTATCCTTCACGGAGCAAGTTGAGCCAGCGCCGCGGCGGTTAGCTGGAGCACGCTAGCTACCGCGCCGCAACAACAGCCAGCGGCCAACAGCCCCCCTGCGCTGCACGGAAGCTGCCTGCCTGCCTCTGCCTTGCCCGTCTCGCCCCCCGGAACCGGAAGCCGCAAGGGGCGGCAGAACCGCACAAGGCAACCGCGAAAGCGGCGGCCGCGAGCAATAAAACAACAAGCGCGGGCGGCGGGGGAAAAAAATCAGGCCGTCCCGTCGCAGCCCAGGCTGATATTTCCGCGGGCGGGGGTGCCCTGGGCTGTGGGCCCAGCTCACTAGGGGCGCCCGTCCCCGCGTCGCCGTCACGCCCCCTCCCGTCAGCGGACGGGACGGCGGGATCCCAGCCGCATCCGCCACCGGCGAGGAGGAATCAACAATTGAAAATCACCGACCCGGCCGTCGCGTGATGGCGTCGTGCGGAGCAGCTGGTCCCCCGGACGCGGCAGGGAGGAGGGGAGGAAGGCGTGCGGAAATCGGAGACGGCGGCCGCTCGCGGGCTGGATACGGCTAAGGAAACGGCTGTCGCTGGTTTTTCCTTTCGTTTTGCTTTCCTACTGGCCGGGATTCCGGGGGCAGGGAGGAGAGACGGCTCCCCCCCGGTATCGAAAGAGATTCGGCATGTGCGTTAACCTATGGCTCGCTGGATCCAGTATGCTTGGAACTGGTTCGATTATCAGTTTATTTTACTTCAGAGAAGATCTTTACTGGACCTCACAAGTTCAGAATTCAGATGACGCGAAGCTTGTGCTGGAACTGGAAGAGCAGCTGATGATCGTTCCACTTCAAATCTGAAAGGTTTGCAAATGTTGAGATCAGCTGGAAAATGCTACAATCGCGCTTTGGGATTCATGGGTTGCTCCCAACCTAACAACCCAAACACGGTAAAGAAAGACAAAACGAGAATCTATTATCATGTTAAAAGAAGCCACCATGTTCGCCGAAAGAGTTTAGAAATTCCCAACATTAATCTAACAAAGAGAAGGATTTGCACCGAAGATCTAATGGTTCATATTAATTTAAAGAGTTCATATTAAATATGATTAGTAAATAGCTAAATTAGAAATTTAAAATACAAAATAGATCAAGCTTATAATGGTAGAGACTTTTCACACAAAATATGGAAATCCATCATTGATCCATGTGCTATTCAAGTCAAATCAAAATCAAAATCAAATCAAATCAAAACATGTTGCATTAGAAGTAGTACAATTGGTCCGATACGCAAACAACAATAGCCGATGTGTATTAGTATTATGAAATAATTTAATTCATGGACAAAAAGCATAAAAAAAGGGAAAAATTGTCATGCTTCAGGGCAACCAAATATATATATTACTGCAGGATAAGACCGGCTTGGCCAACGACTAGCATCAATCAATAATCAAAAAGTTGTTATGTGTTCATGGTGATGAGTACATGGATAAATCGAAATATTTGATTTTTGTGCTATGATTTATGATTTAGTGTTCCAAATTATAACGGTGGATCTATTTTTTTTTAGGATTTGGAATCATAATATATTTTGCCATGATCCTTTGAAAAAGAATCAACTTACTTACATTTTGTTAGTTCTGCATAAATTTTGGTGAGAAAGGTAGAGATAGGACTTTGGTAACAGTTTATTTCCTTGCTAATTTCTTCGTCTCACGAGTGATGGATGGAGACGAATAAACATGACACCAGCAGACATTTAGTCTTGCAGTATGGCACGTTGCAGCATCCTCGAGATAGGAGAGTAAAGCTAAGTAGAGAAACAAAGAAATAACAGCCCGCCATGCTCAAGAAAAGCCACGAATGGACATGGAAGAAAAAAAGCAACAATCATGCTAGAGAACACGTGCATCGGCAGTAGCACATGAAGAACAACTGCACAATCATCGGAAGATTGAAGAGAAGAGCACGCAATATCGTAATATAGGGCTAAGAAACAATTTTGATCTAGAAAGTAACATGAGGGTGCTCGACTTGGGGAGTGCGACAACAACCAGCGCACGGACATTAGGGGTATGTCAATGAAAATTCGGCGGTGCGGACATATTGAACGAGAGTATCACCATGATGTAGCCTAATAAGTCATTGCCACTGGTTATCATCACTGGCACCTAGAAGGAGCAAGACGAATTATATCTTGCTATGTAGAGCATTGTGATCACTGGATGGTCGAGAGGCTGGATGGTCGAGAGGCGAGCAGAGCTTATTGAGGGTAGAAGTAGAGAATGGAATGAGCACAAGGGGGCTATACCTTGCTTGCACAATAACAAATTCATCGAAACCAATGTACGGGCTACGGAAAAGATGCAGCTGCCGTAAAACAAAAGAAGCATGTTTAGATCTTTTGTAGCAATTGGAGATATTGGAGAGATTGGATATGATTAAAATTAAAGAGCATGCATCCACTACTTCTTAAGGTTTCGACTAATATTCAGAAACTAAATTTTAATGTTCTCAGTACAGTATACATCGAGCCACTAACCTAGATCTTCTTCTTAAGAAAACCTAATAAGAGAAATTTTAACCGTAACCAAAACTCTCAGGCAAAATTATCCACTAATAGTCAAAAACAAAAATATATTCCTATTGAATACGAGAGAACGATGATGTAGTAAGGGTAGAGTGGTGATGTGATCTAAAGAAACCAACTCGGAACCAATATTTAACCTGCATATACATGATCATGTGCCGCTCGATCCAATGAACCTGACCTGATCCGTCCGTATAAACCAACCCGATCCGATCCAACCAATATGTGGGCCTGGTTTGGATCAAAATTTTTGACCCGCAATAAAACAATGGACCGGATGGTCGAGTTTTTTTGATACAAAACCCGAAAATCCCCGATCCGACCAGAAAATTATGCATAAAAAATTAGGTTTAACATGACACAACCCGGCCCAACCTGGCTCGGACCAAAAATGTCCGACTTGGCGGTCAGGTCGGGCGGGGTTCGTGCCAAAGAAAAAAGTATCAGGTTTTCCTTTGACCTGACCCATGATCAGGTCCAGACATGCATGCCTGTCTATAGCAAGTTGCGAACCGTCCGAGATTCCTCTTCAATGACTAAAGTGTAGCGGGCAAAGCTTCTTGGGAGTAAAAACAGAAAATAGGACAAGCATAAAGAGGTTATACTTTGCTTGCACAACAACAAATTCATTGAAACCAGTGTACGAGCTGCGAAAAAGATGCAACAATCCTAAAACATGGCGAGCATGTTAAGATCTGTTGTAGAAATTGGAGATATTAGGGAGATTGGATATGATAAAAAAAATAAAGAGCATGCATCCACTACTCATTAAGGTTTCAACTAATATTCAAAAACTAAATTCTAATGATCTCAAGATTAGATCTTCTTTTTAAGAAAAAACTAAGAGTAATTTTTAACTTAACTAAAACTTTCAGATAAAACTATCCACTACCATTCAAAAATAAAATAATATATTTCTATTGAAAGTAAAAATTTTATATTACTTTCAATAAATATCAAATATATATTTCTACATGAGGTATTCTAAAGAATTATATGTTACAAAATATTATAATGGAAAAAACTTAGATGCTGCCTTGGTCTAGGATATTGGGACAAAACAATTACAATAACGTGACAAACAATACAAATGTGATTACATACGTTCAAAATTATTGACCACTTTTGTTTTGTCTTAAGTGGAACATTTCTATTCGTTGACCAAGATAGAAAAATATGTTAATTTTAATAATACCAAATAAATATACTATTAATATATATTTTATGGTATATTTGACGTTATAGATGTTGGTACTATTTTCTATAAATTTTATTCAAATTAGATAAGTTTGAATTAAAATAAAGATAATGCATATCTAATAAAGTGACTAATAATTTAGAATAAGACAATAACAAAAAAAATCTCTAACTACCCACGCTATTTGCGCGGGCCACCTTGCTAGTTAAGTGAACCATAGTGAGTGAATTGTGTGTTCTACGATAAGACGGTGCGTGATGGCACATTTGTATTTTCGTTTATTTGACACCGCATTGTCTTTCTCTGCACAAACTTGGTATATGCTTGGAAATTCATATTTCATGATCTGCTGTGAAACATATTTCGAAATTCGTAAAAAACATTTTCTAGAGAAAAAGGACAGATGATCAGAATTGCTACAACTATTATTGAGCAAAAAAAGAAGAAGATGAGAACGAGAACCATGGATCTGCAGTCCCCATCCCATCAGTGTCTTTGTGTCTGCCTCTGCTTCGAGAGTGCGCCTACTCCGTAGGTGCGCGGGCGGCGGGCCATCTGCAACACCACTGTCAAGCAGCTAGCGGCTTTCCCCAGCCCCCACAAGCCCCAATCAGCTGAAACATATTTTTATTTTAGTCCCCGGTACCGGTATCTATTGGCACCAGCTGTTTCCTTCGCCGCGGCCAGCCGGGGTTCTTCCCCATGGATTCTCCGCGTGTGAACGCGCCCACATCGCGGGGCATACCTATAAATACACATCTCACAAATCCACACGCTCCACACAGCACTCAGCTCGAGCAATCAAGCTCAGCGCAAGCAAAGCACAAGCAGTCACTCGACTCCCAAACCAAGCTCAAGCATCCACCTGAAGAAAACAACAGCAGTAGCAGCAGCAGGAAGGAGCCATGGACATGGGCCGCCTCGAGCACTCGACCTCCTCCTCCTCCTCCACCTCGGCGTCCTCGTCCTCATCGGACCCGAACAAGGCGTCGCCGCCGTCCTCACCCTCCCCGCTGGCGCCCAAGAAGCGCCCCGCGGGGCGCACCAAGTTCCGCGAGACGCGGCACCCGGTGTTCCGCGGCGTGCGCCGCCGGGGCCCCGCGGGCCGGTGGGTGTGCGAGGTGCGCGTCCCGGGGAACCGCGGCGCGCGGCTGTGGCTCGGCACCTACGTCGCCGCCGAGGCCGCGGCGCGGGCGCACGACGCCGCGATGCTCGCCCTTGGCCGCGGCCGCTCGGGGGCGGGGCTCAACTTCCCGGACTCCGCGTGGCGGCTCGCGCTGCCGCCGCCGTCCGCGCTCCCGAGCCTGGACGACGCCCGCCGCGCGGCGCTCGAGGCCGTCGCGGACTTCCAGCGCCGCTCCGGCGACGCCGCCAGCGGCGCCGCGGCCGACGAGGCTACGTCGCGCGCGGCGTCGACTCCGCCGCCGTTGCAAGACGTTTCCGGGTCGCCGGCGACGTCGCTTGAGCATGTAGCTCCAAAGTCTGACGAGACGGCGGCGTTGGACGGCGGCGCGTTCGAGCCGGACTGGTTCGGCGGCATGGACCTGGACACGTACTACGCCAGCCTCGCGGAGGGGCTGCTCATGGAGCCGCCGCCGCCCACGGCCGCCTGGGAACATGGCGACTTCGGCGACGGCGGAGCGGACGTCGCGCTCTGGAGCTACTAGCAAGTTTACAATAGGGAGCTTGACGATCCCCCCAACTGATTGTACTGTACTCTGTAACAAAATTCAAATTGATCCCCTGCCAATTAACTTCAACGGTTCAAAACATTTTGGCTCAAACTTTCGACCCCTGCACTTGTCTTCCGAGCACCCGACAACTCGAGGTACTTCCAAGCAGCAGTTTTTTAGCCATAAACTGATCGAAAAAAAGAAAGAGGGAACAGTAAAGCAACACATGCCTCAAAAGAGTCCTTGCATGGAAGGGCATCCCATCGTCCGTTCATTTGCGAATTGCGACTGTAACTTGTGAATTTGTTTTTTTTTTTTTTGGAAAGGAACTTTGTGAGTTTGTGATGGTCCAAGAGACCAGGATACGAGCAACCAGAGGATGTAACTTTCAAGCGCTGGTGATCCGGTCCCAGGTGACTGATCCAGAAGATGTGGCCGTTCCACTTCAGACCGAGTCCGGTCATGGGCCCTGCTGGCCGAAGCCACTTGCTGAATCTTCTTTCCCTTTCTGGCTTTCTGCCGTCAAATTCCTTCCAGTTACTCGAGCTGTCGCTTCACTGGGAGGAAGCGAAGCAGCCGCGCTCTTCTCACAACGCGGTGAGGTGACAAAGGAGCACTTCCCTTCTCTCATCGCCTCCTTCCTGAATCCCTATGGCCAACACCCAAGACGCAAGCTGTGATGTCACCAATTCTTGTTTTTTTTAAAAAAGATGGCAATTCGATCAGGCTCCTGAATATTTTTCCACCTGAGTTTTTATTTTAATCTTTTGAATAAAGGGAGTATCAGGTGGAAAATTTTGCCTCAACTGCCTGTTCGCAGAATCGCAGCAAACACATACAGGCATACAGCTCGCAAGTGTTACGCGCGGCGCGGGTAACTGATGAGCAGGAGAACTAGACACAATCTATCAATCCTCGGGTCTCGTGACCAAAGTTGGTGCCCCTAAAACAAGTCGTTGTATTGCGCCTGTCATTTGCAATTTTGATTTATCTTTTGCTGTGCCAACGTTGCTCGTGGTGACTGTGGCCTACGGATGGCCACTGGACGACACTACTGCGGAAGCGTCGCAGACCGTATTCTTTTGCCAATCTAGAACACCTGCTTTGGGCGTTGACATCCAGATGGCCAACGCAGGCTAAGACCTTCAAGATCTTCTCTAGTCAAACTCAGCAGAGGTATTGAATTAGAACGTTGTCAACGGGCCTTACCGCCCAAGCACCAGCCACCGCGAGCAACGCACCCAGGAGATCAGCTTTGAACAGTAAACGGAGACCAGAGCACGCGCCGTGGAGCTGCTAGTGGCCAGCGGGAGAGTGACGCCCCAAGGCAAGAGCAAGGGCCAAGGGGCCAAGGACGGACCCCACCACCGCGCCGCCGCAGTGGCTGACTTGGACCGCCACGCACGCCGCTCCTCCACGCCACGCTGTCCATTTCCATCTCCAGCTAATCGCTCCTCACTCCCCGCGGCACCGACGACCACTGGCACCGAGTTGACCAGTTACCTATCAGTTACCTATTTATACTTTCCGGTCTCCTTCCGCTCCCTCCATCCAAGTCCAAGCTCCACTGCTCCATCGATCTCAGCTCGACCAGAGCCATCACGCTACTACCAAGCTGCTGATCCTCAGCGAGCCTGCAATGGACACGCCCTCGCCGCCGCCGTCCGCAGCGCACGAGGAGTACAGGACGGTGTGGTCGGCGCCGCCCAAGAAGCCGGCGGGGCGGACCAAGTTCCGGGAGACGCGGCACCCGGTGTTCCGCGGCGTGCGGCGCCGCGGCCAGGCGGGGCGGTGGGTGTGCGAGCTGCGCGTCCCGGGCCGGCGCGGCTCCAGGCTCTGGCTCGGCACCTTCGCCACGCCCGAGCTGGCGGCGCGCGCGCACGACGCCGCCGCCATCGCGCTCTCCGGCCGCGCCGCCTGCCTCAACTTCGCCGACTCCGCGTGGCTGCTCCCGCCGCTGATGCCCGCGGCGCTGGGAAGCGAGCGCGAGGTCAGGGACGCGGTCGCCGTGGCCGTCGAGGCATTCCGGCGGGGCTCGGTGTCGGCGTCGGCGCCGTCGTCGCCAGCGGTGGAGACGGCCGACGAGGACGAGGAGGACAGTGGCTCGCCTGGCGCAGCGCCGTCGTCGCCCGACGTCTTGTTCGAGCTCGACGACGTGTTCCGGTTCGGCGGCATGGTTGATGCCGGATCGTACTACGCGAGCTTGGCGCAGGGGCTGCTCGTGGACGCGCCGGCCGCTGCTGGAGCGGGAGCGTGGTGGGAGGACGTCGAGCATGGCACCGCTGACATTGCACTCTGGAGCTATTAGCGTAATACTACCTCCGATCAAAAAAAGGTTGAAGTTCACGCAAGGAGAATTAGCACACAGAAAACTCTACCCTGCCTGTCTGAAACGTCAATAGTAGTAGCCTGCTTCTGACAAATTTCGGATGGTTCGCAATTGAGGGAAACAGAGCATCGGACAGTGAGCGGGTTTGCGATTTTAGAATCAGCATCGTACTAGTTCTCTTGTTGCTCAAGCCTCAATCTTTTTCCTAATCCAGGGAACTTAACCTAATTTGTCAATTTATTTCATCGGACAGTGTGTGGTTTGGGCGTTTGGCGCCTACCGTTGAGGTCCTTTTCAAAATAAATTAAATCCATGTATTATTTCTTTTTCTTAATGTCAAGTCGGTTCCGATTCTTACATCATCGGTGTAGAGACTGGTGTGTTGTTTGGTAGGATGTTGATCCAACCTCTCAACGCACGGCCTCAGGTAAATATTTGGAACAAGAAATGAATTTGAATTTTCGAAATACAGGTCCTTCTAATTTAGTCTGTCAAAATATGTAATGTCCTTTTAGGAGCAAGAGGATATACATCTCAGGTACATAAATAGTACTAGGTATTAGAGAGTGCGTTGAAAAAAAAACAATCACGTTACAATCCGGTTGATTTCAAATCCTTGGTGTATTGACCTTGAAATTGGCGACCTTCTGCAGAACCGCATAGCTAGCGGAGGTGGTCGTAGCTGTAACTGTAACTCTCACTTGTCACTTCCCAAGAACGGATACATCATACATGGTAGAGAAAACAAGATACTCCTGTGTTGAGAAAAGTCCACGACCTTGCCATGGGCAACCTTCATATCCTGTTGATTTTTCTTCCCCCGGTGAAAACGTATCCAGTGGAGTAAGCAGCACCATCAGAAGCTTACTTGGATGGCTTGATCAGGTCTCCAGACTTTCAGCCAATTCTGTTCAGACATGCTCCAACAAGTCAGCAGGTAGACAAAACAAGCCTATCAAAATCCCAGCGCCAACACATTCGATTCGTCGCTCCCCCCTCTTTGCACGTGCACCAGGGTCCAAATTGAAATCTAAAGCTACTTAACGAAGCATTACTTGATAATTATTGGATTGCTATATACATGGAGGAGAAGTGCACCAGGTGCTCTTGGATCTAGCTTCGCCTCTGCCTGTCATGACCGAAATCCTGGGCAAAGGAGATACATGCGTATGATTTCACATCTCAGTACCGCTCCTCTGCTAGCTTCAGAAGACGACGGCGATCGATGTGGCGCCGATGAGGAGATTGAGAGATGTACGGTGGCACGGCCAAGCGGCCGCGAGCCCGTGACACCATCGCGGCGAGCACTCGATCACAAGTCACACCGTGGCCGCGCTTGGAAAGTTGCACCGGCCATCGCCCCCGACGCGGCGAGGCCAATGCAACTCGCTGCCTGCATGCTTGCTTAGCTGCGCAACAGCGACCGGATGGGCTGCCTGCTTAGCTGCGCAATGAGAACTATAAGTTTACTTACCATTGTACGAGCTGTTGTTGTCATGCTACTAACAATATTTTCATTTTTCATTCCACAATACGAGTGATAGGTTGTCTGTTTAGTCATTTTAACATGAAATGACACCGCCTATTGGACAGTTCTAATGTACTTGCCAACTCTAGTCTACTGTATTTATTGCAAATTGACATCTCAGGTTTGAGAGTGAGGTCAGAACGTGCCCGACTAGTACACTTATCTTTTTCAAGTAATTAATCTCTAAGACGAACCGAATTACATAAACTACAGCTAGAATATTTTCTATAGCACGTATTTCTCCATCAGTATCTTGACAGCTTCCATAGCGTGGTTGTATCCTTCCCACTTTTTGTCGGCGATCTTTCCGGTCTTACAAGCTTGAACTCTCAGTTCAAACTGTTCCACCGCCTCCTACATTTTTCGGCAAATCGCTGAAATCCTACTTGGGCCATCTTGCTGGAAATGATAGGCCAAATTTCGATCTCTAGCTCACCGTCGCTGCTCTGGCTGGCCCAAAGGACAGAGATGAAGTCGCTTTATTCTTCAACTATGGTATCTAAAATTTGGAGAGGGATGAGGGAGGATCCATGGTGCCGACGGCTGTAGGGGGGCTCGTGCCCCAGCACCCCCGCCAAATCTGCCACTGCGTGTGCGCTGTCTTTTGTGACAGTTCGTGCCACATTAGTGCGCGTGATGAATAGAATTGACGAGAAGCAACGGTTAGATGGGCACTCAAAAGATTTTTTGTGTAAGGGCCAGGACACGACATCTCACCTCTTTATGTTAACATCAAACATAATCTGAGTGAGCACCTCATGATTTTCATGTTGCCAGATCATATCGTAATGAAGGATAAAGGTTGATCGAACGGATTACGGTAAGATGACATCAGGTCTGCCAGCTGACATCAGGTCTACAGTTAGTTGCGAGAGGACGAGAGGGGCAGAGAAAGCGGTGTGTTTTCCGTTGAAATCTTCATCGACTGTTCTGAATGTAGCCGCTGTTCTTGTTCATCCTGTGCAGCTGTCGTGTTCATCAGTCCATTGTCAGATCACATCGAATGACCACGAGATGGACCCAACTGACTGCTGAAAAGGTGATATTTGTCACCTTTTGCAGCTTGAACTGAAAACCTGTAGTCCACCGTAGAGTACTTCTTCCAAAATTGACATGTCAGGCTTGAGGGTGAGGTCAAAATGTGGCCGCCCAGCCGGCCTAGACAGTACGGGAGCCCGAACTTTTCCAATTTGTTATCGGAGCCACGGAGGGGGTACTGATCAGCGGTTAGCTAAATAGGTAATCGACATGTAACGTAGCACAACGCCACTTGCAAGACAATGGCCAAGACTAGTTCAACTTGAAGCTACTTGCAGTTAGAAGACAACAATTGCATCTGTCATGTGGGAACATGAAGAGAAACATATTTTACAGAGGCCAGGGCTGTGACCTGAACTGACCAGATGTCTGCTGAAAAGGTGACATCTGTCTATCACGGCCTACCGTGCGTCTATGCCTCGCAATTGCCTAGTGGAAACCATTAGGTCAGGCAGGCATCAGAGCAAAGGAGTCAAGGACAATGGAGAGGGCACAATAAGGTTTACAAAACTGGGATTTTCAAAGGGTGACTTTTGTCCACGTTCTTTTTGAAGTCTGGAATAAAAGTTCAACCACACTCCCTTCAGTTTGATGTTCGACAGCAGGACCCAGTCCGGTCGGCTCAGAAGTTAGAAACACTCGGGCGTACTAGCCAGGACGAGTAAAGAAAGTCAAGCGATAAAGCTTCATGATAAAAATCTGTTCACAGTTCGATCAGCTCTGACTTGCCTCGAGGTCAAAACCCAAAAGGAAGTCAGTGTTCCTACTCGGAGATGTGAGGATCAAGGCGTTGAATTGTCAGTGCAGCTCGCGCGCGTCCCGACAGAGGCTGGAACGTGTGTGATGTGTCATTCTTGGTTCAGACGAGCGAGCATCGACGACGGCTTGGGCTGTAAGGAGGCTGGACGCTGAGCTGGAGAAAGAAGGAGAGGGAAAAGAGGAGAAACGGGTTGTAAATTTACAGCCGGCTTCGACATAAGAATTAAGAAACTTTCTAAGAGAGACAAGTGGATCATATATTAATAGCGAAGAGCTAACTAGTATACGAGGAACCAGCTGGCTGTAAGCTTGCAACTCGTTTCTCCTCTTTCTCCTCTCCTCTCTCATCCACCTCAACATTAATGTGATGTGGCAACTCATACAGCCCCGCCCTCTTCACCTTATAAGTAATATTTGCTCTTACATTAAATAAAATTTTATTCATACCCTCATCATTAGCGGTATGCTTATCTTTTTCAAGTAATTAATCTCTAAGACGAACCGAATTATAGAAACTGCAGCTAGAATGTTTCGGTGTAACGCACATTTCTCCATCAGTATCTTAACAACTTCCATAGCGTGGTTGTACCCTCCCCACTTTTTGCCGGCGATCTTCCCGGTCCTCACAAGCTTGAACTCTCAGTTCAAACTGACTGCGCTAGTCTTGCATGATGATATCTAATGACAGCATAGTACCTGTCGGAGCAGTCCTTACCAGTGCGCATGGGGTCATACCGCCGTACCATTCCGAACTTGCCTTAAATTCAGCGACGAAAGGAAAAAAGAGTCAAAACGAAAGGCCCATCTCCAAAGAGCCAAGATCACTCAGGTGCTCTCTCTACCTACCCTGCGACCTCCCCAAAGAGGTCCTCCTCGCTCACGACACCCCACTGGAAGTGAGGATCAAGATCTCGGTTGATCTGGAGCATTGCAGTTTGTCTCGTCCTGAATCCGTCGATCCAGCGCGACATCGATCAACCCAAGGAATCGGCCATTGGCTTGCGATGGAAGCTTACGCATAGGCGTACATAAACAATGGCAGATTTAGGGGGCTCAAGCCCCCCTGCTGCCGTCAGCACCATGGATCCGAGCTTGTGCACATATATAGAAGGACAAGGCCGGATGTAGGGAGTGGGCTGGGTGGGCCCTGGTCCACCCTAAGATTTGGCCCAAATACTCTCATCCCTTAATTTTCTCGTATTTATCCCTATTTATTACTAACTGAAGAATAGTTACGGATTATTTTCGTATGCATGTACAACAATTGATAATTGAATTGAGACGGTGAAAAATAAGAAATTATATTTTTATAAGATTAGATCAACTTATTTACAAAGATATTAAAAAAAAATCTTCTATTGAACCACTCTAACTTGAAATCCTACATTCACCACCGCAGAAGGATACTACAAGAGCTTCTGCGGAGCGAGTCTTGACGCCACTAGTGTACGCTGTCTTATGCGACAGCTCGTGCCATCATAATGCGCGCGATGAATAGAATTGACGAGAAGCAATGGCTCGATAGGGCACTCTACAGGTTTTTTTTTTTTTTGCATGATGGACCGTTACAATGCAAATCCAATCCTACAAGCGAGCACTGGCGAGCTTGCCAGCGATCGATCCGGACCGTGTGCAATTACTGCTAACCTTCACGTGAGTGGGCCCCGCAGCTGCCTATTTTACCTTTTGTTTTTCTTTCCGCGTGAAGCGTCTCCTCCCCGGCCGGCGATTCCTCTCCACTATTTCTCCATCTCATTTTTCCCCTCGTCTGATCTGAGACGACCGTGGCGGACGGCGGCCATGCCCGCGCGCAGCGTCTCTCGGTGGAGGCCGACGCGGCGGGGCAACGAGCGTAGCTTAGCAGAGGCACGTTCCCGCTCAAGACGACATTGGGCGGGGAGGTCCTCACGGTGGGGCACGCGGCGCGCAGAGGCAGCGTAGCTTGGCTGCGACATGGGTCAACGACAGCCTACCCGTAGCGAAGCGGCAGCAGCCTAAGTCGTCGGCGGTGGTTCCAATTACATTCACTTTCTTCATTCTCAGATCCACTTCTCCTCTTTTCACCTCTTTCTCAATCTCACAGATCCGGCCGAGGGGAGTTGCAGTACCAGCAAGGGCACACAGGCGCGGTGAAGGCGTGGGTCCGGCGAGGGATCGGCGTGTCCCCGGCGAGTGCTTTGCCCGGCGAAATTTATACCTGTGCGGAGAGGGGAGCTTCAGCGGACGCCTGGTTTGTTTTGGTAATTTTTTACCTGATGTGTGATTAATTACCTATAAATTAAAAAATAGCTGGTTAACAATTGTATTAAGTTCGTGCCATTTTTTTATATTGTTTATACTACTTAATGAAGTGTAGACATAACTAATGGTGTTCAAGTACAATAATTAGCATGGAAACTATTAGGTGTGTTAGTCAAAAGAAATCCAAAGTGAAGTATACTACATACAATTATTGATGTAAGCAGAATCTAGTATTGTCCTTGTTTGACTATCTGAGGCATTCAGTAATATATTGGGGTGTTGAAATAAAAATACATACAGTTGCACAAAGATGGATTTTGAGAGGCCATCTTTTCAACATTTCAAAATGTGGGGGTTATTTTTTACCAGCTTTCTTTTCTGATAAATTACGAGCTGCTACTTAGCTTTTCACATTTTAAGCATGGGTATTGGATGCTTTATTTATCAGTCTTTTTTCCCTATGATTTGCTCACCATGATGCATTATCAGTAGTTAAATTCTAATGAATTCCAGTATGAACAATTACACATTGTTTATCTTCAATTGCCTACCGTTGTCCCTTGTCCCTGCTATTTATCAGTCTTTTGTGTTGCTTCCATGTGAAGTTTTCAATCATAGACGACATGTTTTTGCAAAGAAGAGATAAAGTATGCTGATAAGTACGGTTTCAGGCCCTAGAAAAATCTAGGATGCGTATATAAATGTAATGTAAGTCTAAGCCTGCAGTAATATTAAGAGAGATTAGAAAGGGATCTTATATTTATTATACACGCAGGGCTACCTATCTTTTCTAAGTTTGGTGATCTAGAGGTTAAGGCCCTTTTCTACTCTGTAGTGTGCTAAAAATGTGACAGAACTTATCATGATTCCAAACTCATATTGTATTAATCTTTTTTAGAAAAATCATCAGACAAGTATTTTAAAAAATGTTATGTAAATAACTTTTTATATCAAATCTTTTTCTCATAATGCAAAATCTTTTTCCTATCAAAAATTTTGCACAGTGCAAGGCACATAATTTAGACACAAAAGTTAGATGTTATAATCCAGAAATTATATCATAGTCATAAATTATGCAAAGAAGTTATATATTTGTCTTAATCTATAGTTTTTTTTAATTCACAAGTTTTGCATGGTATAAGTTACAGCACAAAAGTTTGCACAGTATACATAAGTTATACCGTAAATTGTTAGCTTGTTCCAAAAAACTTATTAGCGGTTTCTCTCAATATAAGTCTGCTCTACAAGTTATGGCCACAACTTATGTGTACTAACTTTTATATGGTAAATTATATGGACAAGCTATATGCAACAGGTTATATATTTAAAAATTTTGCTAATACAGAAGTTATTCAAAATTTATGGCCTTATCTATGCATACAAACTTTATATGCCAGGTTAAACTGACGTATTTGTTGTACTAACTGATGTATTATACAAAATGTTGAGAGCATACATGAAGATGCTTCTGTTGCTGTTAGAATCTTTCAAAAAGTCTTCAAGCAAGTACACAGCAGATCAACAAGAGTTGACATATATAGCATGCCAATAGTTTTTGGTAGTGTTTCAAGGATCACAACCCAATGAGCCCCCCTCATCTCTACTGCTGGAACACAATTTTTTTTACATTAATATTTTTATCCTCAAATTGTTTAATCTAATCAAATTTTAATGATCCCCCACCCTTCCCACACACCATCCCCCTACTCAGCAATGATACTGGTGCATTTGTACTTCAATTACTATTATCATGCAATGAGAACACTTATTTCATCTTCAAAGAAGTATACATAGGAAATATTTTTTTCTGCTTAAACAACCGATAGTAATTTTCAAGTTCTGGTAGTTTTTTTATTTTTTTAAAAAATATATTATCTATTGTACCATAGCTACATGCAAAACCAATTCGTGAATCTATAACTCTATTTTTCTCTGTTCACTTTTTTTGGCCGCACACATCTCCAACTTATACTATGTTTTTTTTGTTTTTTTTCAGGATGTTCAATTTATAAACTATGTAGAAAGGAAGAGAAGGTACCCGTACCATACAGTACATTTTTTTCATTACATACATTATTGTCAAAGTTCGCACATAGTTATTTTTGGTACATAAGTTTTACACCCCTAGCGTCCAATATAAGTTTGTTAACTTTTTTTTTGTTGTACAACAGTTATAGAGTTTTTTATACTTAAAAATTTGACATTATATTTAAGCCACATAAGTTTGGCACATAAGTTGCCTCCTCAAATCTTAAGTTGTATTTTTTGACCTATCTTTTTTTTCCAAGGCATAATTTAGGTTCTATATTTTTTCCAAGTTTTCAACAGATTATATAATATAAGTTATAATCTATTTATTCTAGCTCAGAATGTTTATGCATAAAGTTTTTCATACATAAAAGTTCAGCCTAAACATAAGGTGCACCATAGTTTTCTGTACAGAAGTTTTCTACATAACTTTTTTTCTTAAGAAACTGTATAGGTAATTTTTCTCCACAATTTTTTTCGCAGGTCAAGCACGAAATGGAAGGCATTAATTTTTTATTGCCGCAGAAGTTGTACGATAATGTTTTATATAAAAATAATACCAAACCATATTTTTTTCATGATCACAACTAAGTTGTACGACTAAGTTTTTTACACCCAATATAACGCAGTGGAGTATTATGCACGGACAAAAGTTGTTGTGTTATGTTATAATACTAAGACTAACAATTTTATAATATGTATTTTTTATGCATTTTTTCGCTCCTTTTGAAACTTGATTTTATTGTCAATCTCCCACCCAATTTAAACCCTTTTTTTTTCCAACGGCCCCGAATGTTATACGCGCTAAAAGAGAAAACTCAAGGCGAAAAAAAAATGGTTGTCCGTCAGAGCCCCGCTTTATTTTTTGGGCGGGCCCATTGGGGCGCAGGCTTGGGGATTGGTGCCAATTCTAAAATATCGTGTGGTGCAGCGGCTTGTCCGAAGCCAAAAAGGAAATGTGGGAACATACCAAAAAGGGAAAGTAAATGCTGTCGGGAAATCGTTTGCTACTTGGGATCCTGATGCGCGCTCGCTGATTAGCAGGTCCCTGTTACAAACATGATGAAAAGGCTGAGTGGCAGCTAAAAATAACTGGGCTGGTCTCCTCTAGGGATGAAAGTGGAGCGGATAATTTTCGCATCCGATCCGATCTGAATCCGAATTTTATGGATGTGAAGAAGATTTTTTTATATCCACGCGGATATGGATAATCTGAATTCGATTATATGCGAATGCGGAGTAGGATATGGTATTAGCAAAATCCGGAGGATATGGATTATTCGATAATTGAAAGCGAATAATCTGAGGTTCATAATAGAATATCCGACTACTTTCGCGAGCCCAGCAGATCAGCACTTTATACAAATTAAGCGCAGTTCAAATACACATATAATATTTTTATAGCCCATTAACCAATAAGTATTTATATTATATGCACATGCGTCAGTAAATCCTAACGGCTGATCGACAATATTTTTATTTTATTTTACATGTTTGCTCTATACACATAAGTCTAAACTGAGAACCTGTAATGATTTTTGTTGGACGTTAAGTTTAAAGTGTCACCATCAACTTTGTGTCGTGAACTATAAAGGTGAGTATTTTATTTCATGATGTTTTGCTGCTTTATAGCTTTGGTTTACGAATTATTAATCAACGTAAAAAACTACACATAACATATATTATCCGACCATATTAATCCGTATCCGGTCCGACACCGACCCGACTCCGCACCGCATCCGATATCCTCATAGCTCCGTATCCGTGTAATATATACTCCGCTCCGCATCCGATAAAAAAATATGGATGAAGATATGGACCAGGTATTATCCGATCTGCTTTCGTCCCTAGTCCCCGTCATCGTGACATCCTTTGCGCAAGAAAACTGACCTACACAAGAGCACCGAATGGGCCGGTCAAAGATCTTAATTCGGAAAACATTGTGACTATCGTGTGGAAACCAGTCGCAGTTGTAAAGAGTTCAGCATATGCAAACGTGGCAGATTTCATCTCCCCAGCGTCACGACGGAGGCGACACGCGCGGCAGGGGCCGGGCAAGGCAGCAGAAAACCAGTGGTGGGCCGGGTCAGGACAGCGGAGTGCTCAGTTACAGTTGACATCAGTTGCACGAGCATCATCTGAGTGAGCACCTCACGATTTTCATGTTGCTAGATCATGTCGTAACGAAGGACAAAGGTTGGCCGAACAGATTACGGCAACGTGATAACAGGTCTGTCAGCTAACATCTCCCGCCTTAAAGCACATACAGATTGAGCCTAGCTGCTGCAGGCAACCCTTTGCAGAATGGCAGGTGGATCCAGAAACACTAAGAATATGCAAAACAGTGGAAAAATCTTTATATATAGGAGACTTGGTTCAAATGATCAAATCTGAACTAAGACCTGTTTCATTTCCTCAGACCAAGATCATGCTTGCTCCCTGTACAAAATGGGCCGCGAAATCTACAGTGGTCAATAGGTTAAGGCATTCTCTGGGTCATCTACAGGCTACAACAGTGGCAGCAAGATTACAATGCTGACCAAAGTCAGGCTAGTCGTTAGTCGAAGTGGAGGCGGCGTCGAGTAGACTTTGGCTGGCCGTTGTTGGGGTCTCTGTCCGAGGCTTTTCTTGAGCCTTCCTTAGATGCTTCGCCTTCTGCAACAGGCTTCTTCCCGGATTCGATGCTCAGCCCTTTCTTTGAGCGCCGGTAGAACTCTGTGATGCTAAGCTGGACTCCGCTAGGCCTTGGACCTTTAGGAGTTTCAAACGCGCTACTCGTGCTTGATTTGGATTTTCTCGATCTTGATTTTGCTTCTTTCAGTCTCTGCATCAATTAAGCTCATGCGTTAGCTGCAGTAAGCAACATCATTGCATTTGTTGTTTTCTTGAATAGTCAGAGATAAATGTTAAATGCCTCCGGTATAACCAAACTCGACTAAATACAAACATCACAATTCAGGGCCTAACTCGCAATCCATATACATGCGTTAACCTAAATTAATGTGTGCTTAAATATTACTGGCATCATTGCTGACCTACCCAGATGCATCAGAACTTCAGTAGTGTTATGCCACAACATAAATCTAAGAGATCCACGTGGGTAGAATTTTGGGGGTAAATCATAATCATCCACGAAATTAAATGCAAAACAGATTTAACTGAAACTTGGGTGTATGTTTTAGGATAAATTTCGACCTCTTCACAAGAAAATTATTGCTAGAAAGTAACTCTTAAATTAAAATTGTCCTGCAAATGTCATGCATATTTTCAATTATCATAGCAGAGAAAGCAACCAATGCCCACCTGTTGTTCCTGAAACCTTGCCGTTTCTTTAGGAAATGCTGAACTGACAAGTTGAATATCTTCATCAGTCAATAAAAAGCAGCAACCATCATCAGTAAGCACTTGTGGAACATCAGGCTCATCTAATAACTCAGAAGACTCAGAAACAACTGCACCATCATCCTCGTCTTCATCCAACACCACTACCTCGCTACTTGTCTCCCCCTCTGTAACTGGCTTCTTGCTAGATATACTAGAATTCATACCCCGAGTACCTCTCTTCCATTTCACCAAGTAATAAGGGTGACCATGCCTTATTTTAATCCGTTGAATTGAATCGAATTCATATTGATCATAAAGAAGCAAGGGTGTAGATGGAGATGATGCCACCTCACGTAAATATATGGTTGACAACATAGGAAGCATCCTTTGTCGAATATAACATGGCTCCCAATTTTGACTATAAGTTAAGAAGTCAACCAAAGCTTCAACATCAGGTTTATTCCAACTTAGCAACGGAACACCCTTTTCTGCAAACAGGACAAAATTTTAGTTGAAGTATACCAACAAGGGCTACATGTCATGAACACTGTTAATAAATGAGTTTTGTTATCAATAAATGCTAAGCTCAGAACTTGACCAAAGAAAAAAATTACAACACGACAAGCATGTAAACAAGCAGAATTTCTTTTTCAAATATTTTGTGCCATAGTTATTTTTCTGTACCTTTATCCAAATTGTCATCTCTTAGATACAATTTAATGATCTCCTCATTCGGGAAATTTGTCTCAGCAGCTATTCTTCTGCAGACCTTGATTTGCCAATTTTCATGTTTTCTCTGTTCCTTTAGATCATGTGCCTAACAGTCATAACAAAGGTACAATTAGTTTAGCGATAATTATTCGTCATTCAATTAAGGGCAAAAGAGCAGGCAAAACATGTTAAGGCATCATAAGTAAGAATATTTGGATAATCAAACGAGTACAAAGCCTACCTTTTCACAACCAGGGCATTCACATTTGAATCCAGCTGGTTTTTCCACGCAATTCTTCAAGGCATCCACCAAGCAATAATTGCACCCAACCTTGCTATGATTTTTCTTACTGCCCGGGTGACCACAATGTGAACAGTGCGGCGATTTCACAATTGAGCCTTTTGTAAATGATGATGGGATATCATCAATATGTGTATTGTCCAATCCTTCTAGGAATGGATACATCCCTCTACCAATTTCACGTAACCTGGAGAAGTATAAATGAGATGACAGGCTTCAGGAATGCAGAGATTATTCTGCCAGCAAAAATACAAGAACAATGTATGACACATACTTATCCAAAATTTCATCTTCATCAAATAACTGCACAAACCGAAGTGCAGTCTCAAGACCGAAACCAGGTACCCCATGCAAATCATGATCGCTACCAATAAGAAGTGCCATGGCTACCATTTGTTTCCTCTTCAATCCAAGACCAGCCTCAATGTCTGCTATGTTGTAGCACTCAAAAGGTTCCTGCACAAAAGCTGGTGGTCATGATACCATTGCCCATGTAAAAGGAAACAAATCTTCTGCGATGGACAAAGACTCCTTACCTTACAATTCGATTTGAGGACCTTAATGACAGTCTTAGCTCCAAAGAGGAATGCATCACTGTCTGCAGTGATGCAAGCATCTACATGACCTTCATTATTCAACTGAGCGCAAAGGGCTTCAGCTTCACCTTTTGCCCATAATACAGGCATTCCGAGGTATTCAAGCAGTTCCTAAAAATTAAAGAACAATAACCAAAGTTACAAGGTATATACTGATGTGAGGCGGCGGCATCTCCGTCTAAACCTTAACCTATCACTGATATGAATTCCATTCAATCCAACGGATCAAGATAAGCACGGTGACACTTATTACTGGTCAAATGTAAGAGATTGTTGGTAAGATTTCAGATGCAATCTAGCAAGAAGACACAAATGGAGGGTAACGGGTTGTGGTGTCGGATTAGGAGGCTACAGTCGTTGCTCAATCTCCTGAGGAGTTGAACGAGCAAGATGTACCGCAAGTGAATTGAATCGTAGATTGCGCAAAGGAGCACAACAGTACCGAAATACGGGAACTCACCACGCACTCCTCAACGCATCGCGTGAAGGCAGCATTCCTCCCTTTGACCGGTGTGGCAGCCCCGCTGGACTCCGCCACCGTGCTCGGCAATGCGGTCAGGTCCATCCCGGAGCCCCTGAAGAAGCGCGCAGCCCTGGCCTGCGACTTGAGCGGCGACGGCTGGCCGTCCACTACGAACACGGGGAATGCGCCCATCTGCAGCAGTTGTAGAGACAAACCCAAGGAAATGGGTGAATCCGACTCGCAAGATAGAGAACCCGGATAGTAAAAAAATCTTCTGGTTCAAAAAAAAAATCGGGGACCTAAGCACAGACCGTTATTAACCCCAGCAAGGTTAAATCTTGGAGGGCAACACGCAGCAACTATAGAATGCAGGATGATAGCACGAGGGAATAACAGGACACTATACGCCGGAAGAGATCAAGCGACGGGGGAAGGAAAATGAGCCAGAGACAACTAGGGGGGGAACGAGCGACGGAAGCGGAGGGAGGGGAGGGAACCGGCCGAAACGGACCTTTGCGAAGAGGCAGAGGGTGCGGAAGAAGGTGTTCCGGAGGTGCGGCTTCCTCGCCCCCGGTGAGCGCGCCCGGATGGCGGTGCTGTGGGAGACGACCCAGAAGGAGAGGTCGACGGCGACGCGGCGGCCGCGGAGGTACCCCGCGCCCTCGTGCCGCGCGTAGGGCTTCAGGAGGTCCCAGAAGCTGCCCCCCACGCCCATCCCTCTATCTCCCTCTCTCTCCCGCCGGCGTCGGGCTCGGCCGTGGCGGAGATTGAATTCTCAGTGTGGGGGGCTGGGGGCTGTCGCGCCCGGCCGCCGGCGCTCGTGCGGGACTCGCAGGGGCGGCTACTGGGCTGCCTCGTGCCGTTGCGGGGGGTTCTCCGGGTCTCTCCCGTTAACGAGTGGGCCCGTGGTGCCGATGCAGGTGGGCCTCTGGCCGTTTTCTTCCCTCCTCCCTTCTCTTCCTTTTTCTTTTTTGCCTTTTCTTTTTAGATGACGCCTGACGGCGACAGGATGGTTTCGGCACGAACATCCGGTACGTCCTCTCTTTTTTTTCCCCCTCTCTAGAACCGGTCCCTTGCCTTCGTGTTCTGATTTCTGCAAATGGGAAATGGGCGGAGCTGCTGAAAATTGAAATGAATTTCTTGCCAGGTAATGGGCTGATGGCAGCTGCGCGCGCGCGCTAAAATATTCAGTTCGTGCCGAACCGGATAATCTTGGGGAGCCAGCTGGTACTCGTTGAATGGACAACCGACCCGGGGAGTCCACCTGGATTTCTCTGTTTTATTAGCTTGGTCAGTAGTCGCTGCATTGCTTACTTGTGATCCTTTTCCATGGATGGAATGGAAGGGTTAAGCTTGCTCCAAACTGAATATACAGTCAGCACCGTATAAATAAGTCTCTGACTTCTGTTTTTCCTTTTTAAAATGCTCTATTCTCTGAAGTCAACACCAAAGGAATCTGGTGTGTGGATAAGAGACATAGCTATAGTCCTCCACCTTCCTGTACTTTACTCAAATAAAGAAAAGAAAGATGCGTATGCAATTCGTTTTAAATGGTTGAGATTGCAGGATACGTTTTGTTTGCTGTAATGAAGAGGCTCGGCTATTAATCCCTTAAAGATTTTGGCAAGTATTTGTTGTTGTTACTATAATAGTCTATAGCCAGCATGCACATGCACGGATTCTAGTGCTGTTCTTGAAGTAGTAAAGTTGAAGATGTGCTACTAAGATCTGTTGTCTCCTCTCGTTTTCTTTTGTTACCAGGGACATATACATATACATCGATAATCCAAGACTAGTATGATCGTTCAAGTTTGAAGCGAAAATCAATATATAGTATGATGCTCGTATCTGTTGCCCTGTTGGGCATTCCAGGTTCATATTTCTCACAAACCTGCATAGAAGAGTAGGACAAAAGTCAAATATGTATATGCACAATTTCCTTTTTTTGTCCAGCTGTGCATATCGAGATTGATTCTTCATCTTGTATCAGCAAAGAATACGTGCAATTTATTTTAATTTATGGGATAAAATATCAATGATGTCCAGCTCTGTTTATCAAGATTACTTTTTCTTCTTGTTCCAGCAGCGATAATTTCAACCCTGATAAACAGCATGCTAATTCAACTTGACAAAGTTCAACGCCCAAAGCAAAGCTATATAAGCCTGTTAGATATTAGCGGAAGGCCCATCCATTTTACAACCATCCTGGTCTTCAACATTCACCAAGTTTCAAGGTGCTTCTTTCATTGCTATCCTTTTTTTTTTTTGCAATATATCCTCCTTTCTGTTCTTCATATTGAAAAATCGTGCAGTTCTGTTCATGGATGATATTTGATTAATTGATTTGTTAATATAAGCCAATGGCTCTCACGTCTGATTCTGATGCTTTTTTCTCTGGAACTAGATCCTGATGCTTAGTGTGGTTTTCTTTTGTCACATAGGTCATGCACTAGGAGGAAAAATGGTGAACTTCTCCAAGAAACTGACAACATATCAGATTCCAGGATGGGAGGAGTATGGACACTTGCCTCATATGTTTTGCTTTTCCTTTTTTTAATCGTATGATGACAATTAGACTTTGCAATCAATTCAAAGAAAACTGCTATGCTCTTGTCAGAAGGATGTTCTTCTGTCTGTGGTTTAGTTGTTTCATGATCCTAATTGTAGACTGCTTAACTGTCAGCTATTTCTTCTGATGACAATGATGCCAACTTCATTTCCTGTTTGGCAGGCACTACTTCAACTACAAGCTCTTGAAGGACAGAGTAAAAGAATACACAGAGCAGACAAAAGAAGGCAACCGCGACCGAAGGCGCGTTTTGAAGGACTTCTCAAAGTTACTTGATGATGAGGTATATCAAAGTCCGTCCAGTAATTGTATAGAATAAATTGCATGTCCGTTTAGGATGATCTGATGGAGTACTTTTCCTTGTCAGATTGAAAAGATTGTGCTGTTCATGATAGAACAGCAAGGACTGATTGCAGCAAGGCTTGAAGATTTAGGGAAGAAAAAGGCAAGGCTTCAAGATTTACCACTTCTACAGGAGATATCTGAGCTAAGAGAAGACTGCAGGGAAGTTGGCCTGGATCTTGTAAAGCTCCTAAGATTTGTCGATATTAACGCCAATGCAGTTCGCAAGATATTGAAGAAATTCGATGAACGCTTGGGTTATAAATTTACAGACTATTATGTCAGTAGCAGATCAAACCACCCTTATTCTCAGCTTCAGCAGGTTTTCAAGCATGTGGTGAGTTACTTGCCAATACCTGTGCCTGTCATGTTGATTTAAATGTTATGCAGGTTGAAGTGTTGAACACATGTTGCATTGTGAATTACTAGGGTATTGGAGCTGTTGTTGGAGCATTATCTCGCAACCTTGGCGATCTTGAGGAGCGTGAAGGAAGCTATCTGAATATTTATGATCAGCATCCACTGGCCATTCCAAAGGTTTGATCTTGTGCTCTGTTTTCAGCACTCAGTGCAATGAGCATCAGTGCTGTTCTTATGTGGTTAACAGTGATGTCTTCAATCTTCATCTGGTGTTATCTTCAGGACCCGATAATTGATCTGATAAAGGCTACAGCTGACAAGCTGACGAACTCGATGAACTTCCTGCGGTTCTTGGGGCAGCACGCGCTCATCGCGCAAGAGGACACCACAGGTTCAGAGGTCGAACACATCGAGGAAGACAAGTACCATTTTATCTCCCTGGTGCTGAACCTGGTGAACACCTTCCTGTACATGGTCAACACCTACATCATCGTCCCGACCGCCGACGACTACGCCACCAGACTCGGCGCCGCCGCGACGGTGTGCGGCGTCATCATCGGGTCCATGGCGGTCGCGCAGATCTTCTCCTCGGTCTACTTCAGCGCGTGGTCCAACAGGTCGTACTTCAGGCCGCTGCTGTTCAGCAGCGTCGTGCTGCTTCTCGGCAATGTGCTGTACGCTCTGGCCTACGATCTTAACTCCCTGGTGATCCTCCTCGTCGGCCGGCTACTGTGCGGGTGCGTAGAAACCAGTGCAAATATTTCTAATCCTTGTCTGAACTCCAGCATGTGCAGAGACAAACAAGGGACGAGTTCTGAAACATCTTAACTGAATTTTTTCAGATTTGGATCTGCGAGAGCTGTGAACAGGAGGTACATCAGCGACTGCGTTCCTCCTAGGATCCGGATGCAGGCTTCTGCGGCATTCGTCAGTGCTAGTGCTCTTGGAATGGCCTGCGGCCCTGCGCTTGCCGGCCTGCTTCAGACAAACTTGAAGGTGTCTGTTTTCACCATCAACCAAGCCACCTTGCCTGGCTGGGTCATGGCGTTTGGGTGGTTCGTGTACCTGATCTGGCTGTGGATTTCGTTCAGAGAGCCATTCCTTGATCCTGACGTGAAAAATTTCCATGAGGGTTCCTCTAGCAGCTCTAGTGCAAGTAAGCTCTAGCATGTTGAATTCTCCTAATCTCTGCATTCCTTGAGCATCATTTACACAAGCATTACCCTTTTTGCACAGGATATTTGGATCAAGAAGAAATGGAGCAGGGCCTTGCTGAACAACTGATGCCGTCATACGAAGATGACCAGACTGTTGGTCAGGGCGAAAGATTGTCTGCACCATCTACTCTTAGGCCGGCTTCTTCAGTTGTTTCAGCTTACAGATTACTCACCGTCAGTAAAGGTTCGATGCGTGACCATGCTTGACATTGGTCTGATTCATCACCAAACATGTATCATTCGCTTTGCTGTTCCTGACGGAAGACCACCTGTTTCTTGCATGTCGCAGGTCCAGCTGCTGATCTACTTCATGCTGAAATACGCGATGGAGATCCTGCTGTCGGAGTCGAGCGTGGTGACCAGCTACTACTTCGGCTGGAACACCAGCACCATCGCCGTGTTCCTCGCCATCCTGGGGCTCACCGTCCTGCCCGTCAACGCCGTCGTCGGCACCTACATCAGCAACATGTTCGAGGACAGGTAGGTATCGTCCTCAGGTGATCAGGCGAGGATGATTTCTTTCTCTCTTTTCCTGACGGGCTAGCTTGTTCCCGCAGGCAAATCCTGCTGGCGTCGGAGGTGGTGCTGCTGGCGGGTGTCCTGCTGAGCTTCCGCGTGGCGGGCACGTACACGGTGGCGCAGTACGTGTGTTCGGCGCTGCTGACGTTCGTGTCCGCGGAGGTGCTGGAGGGCGTGAACCTGTCGCTGCTGTCGCAGGTGAAGTCGTCGCGGCTGTCGCGCGGGACGTACAACGGCGGCCTGCTGTCGACGGAGGCCGGCACGCTGGCGCGGGTGGCGGCGGACGGCACCATCACGCTGGCCGGCGGGCTCCTCGGCCGGGCCGCGCTCCTCAACGCCACGCTGCTGCCGTCCCTGCTCATCTGCCTCGCCTCCATAGCCGCCACCATGTCCACCTACAACTCGCTCTTCTACTAGCCGGGTGCCCGGGTGGCTGGCGACCTGCGTCGACGCGAACTCACGAATTCACGGGTGTTTTTGCATGACTCACCTTCTGAAACTTTGGCTCAGTTTGAATAATAACAGGACACATCGTACTTTTATATGCGTGTTTACATTACGGCAACATTGTTATAACTTATAACAAATGAATATTTTGCAATCAATGTTCTCGAACTAGGAATGTATCATTGTTTCATGTTCCCCACTGTTAAGATAAGATAACATTGATGTTTGACACAACTAAATTCTGTATAGAGTACATTTAAAAACATAGTTCAAAATAGCACTTCAAATTTAAAGGTAGAAAACATAGAGGAGGCAATTCAATCCGTTTATAAATGTAAAAATGTCCTAATTCAAACTTGCACTTCAATTTAAATGTGACAAATAATGAATGTTCCCTGGGAACAAATTTAAATGAGGAATCACCATGTTATCCCAGCCGTGTAACCCGACCCGAGGTGAAAAGTGAAAGATGAAAACGTCCAGAAGAGGAAAGGTATTTTCTTCCCGTACCACCTCTGCCCCCACCACGCCCACGCGCCACCGCCGTCTGCCTCCTCCTCCCCACTCCTCCAGATCTCATCCCCTCCTCTCGCCCACCTCGATCACCCCGCGGGTATCGGAGCATGGCGTCAGCGGCGGTGGTGGACGCCGGCGACGCGCCGGAGCCCACGGTGCAGAACCTCCTCGACCAGGACACCCTCAAGTGGGTCTTCGTCGGCGGCAAGGGCGGGGTCGGCAAGACCACCTGCAGCTCCATCCTCTCCGTCCTCCTCGCCTCCGTCCGCCAGTCCGTGCTCGTCATCTCCACCGACCCCGCACACAACCTCAGCGACGCCTTCCAGCAGCGCTTCACCAAATTCCCCACCCTCGTCCGCGGATTCACCAACCTCTACGCCATGGTAAGCGCCAAAACAGGAGGAAATTCTTCCGTGTTCCCCCCCCCCCCCCCCCCCCCCCCCCCGCCTTACGTCTCCAATCCACACTCTTCTCGCGCGGGGTCGTCGTCACTTTACTCGATTCCACCCAATTCGGTGGTGTTTGTGAGGGTTGGATGGGCACGCAGTGTGTCGTGGTGATTGGATGGCAAAGTAGCTTCACCGAATTTCGGGAGGGGAGGTTAGTAGGGTTGTATGGAAGAGGAGAAGAAGTATGCGGATAGAGAAGTCTCATTGAGTTTCTATGTATGGTAGAGCTAGACATTTACCTAGACCAGGCTATACGGACAGGAATGTTACCAATTCGGGGTTGGCTTGGGTTTGTGCTGGTACTTTGTGGCATGTGGGTCACAGGATTGTTGCTCAGTGATGGGACCATGTTCATTAACCTTCCCAAATGGTCATTAGGCTTCTGCTCGATAATATGGCTGTCGCCATTATTTGTTGCGTTGATTAGTGGGCTGACTTGTAGAAATGTACTACTACCAGGTCTTTTGTAATTTTCTTTTGTCTATGCTAAGCAGAGGCTAATAAGAAATTAGATGATTGGCTTTGGAGAAAAAAGAATGCCCATTCTATTGCAATTTGATTTAAAACATGTCCTGTTTGGGTAGTAAAAAAAATACATGTATGACTAGGCACCGGATTTTAGAACTCCTTTTCTTATTCTTCATCCATCACGAGTATTCAGGAGCATGATACTGATACAAAACCTTCCAATAGATGCCTAGTCATTTCTCTTTAGTGTTTTCACTAATTATAAACTAGTTAAAGCAGGTTTTATTTGTTATCATATGTTTTTTAGAAAAAGATTGATATGATATTTTCATTATTTGACTCTTTATTTGAAAAGATAGCCTGTCTCATTTTTGTAGAACTGGTATGCTCGTTCAACAACCTCATTTTTAAAATTTATTTGCAGGAAATTGATCCAAAGGTAGAAAATGATGATTTATCCAATGAAGGAATGGAGGGATTCCTTTCAGAACTGACAAATGCGATTCCAGGAGTAGATGAAGCTATGAGTTTTGCTGAAATGCTAAAGTAAGGTTTTGCTCAATTCTTATGTTTGTTATTCTTACCATTATGACCAATTCCTTTCATTACCATCCATTTAGAAGTTCAGTTACTACCTTTCTGTAATTTCACCTTTTCAATGTCTCTCTGATATTGAAAAGGTGAAATTACAGAAATGTCTCTCTAATATATCCAGGGAATTAAATTAATTGTTATTCAAAAAAGTGCTTTTAAGTAGTTCAGTTTCTGCCTTTTTGTAATTTCACCTTTTCAATGTATCTCTGATATATCTTGGGAATTAGATTAGTTGTTATTCAGAAAAGTGCTTTTAACAATCTATGGGTGCTTTTGTATTTTTTTTAGATCCTAGCAGCTACTTGAATTTGATATTTTCCTCCTTACTGCAGATTAGTCCAAACAATGGATTACTCTGTTGTAGTTTTTGATACTGCTCCTACAGGGCATACTCTACGGCTGCTGCAGTTCCCAGCAACCCTAGAAAAGGGTCTTGAGAAAATGATGGAGTTGAAAAATAGATTTGGCGGTCTGTTGAATCAGGTATTCTTTATACATTTCAAGTTGCTGGAAAAATATAATTGAAGGTAACTCGTAGGGCATGTATTTAGATGTCAAGTTTTTGGGTTAATGTTGCTGTAATTTTCTAGGAAATATGATAGTTTATCAATAATTTAACCATTGTTCTACTGTCTACAAATTAGAACAAAGTAACAAATAGAGGAAACCTGTGTTCTGATCAATAGAATCTGAAGCACCAAGCTTTTGATGAACTTTGACATCCCAAAGGGAATGTTGGTGTTTCATTTTGCAAAAAATTATACACGCAAAAAAAGTGACTTGATGACATAGTATTTCTATTCATTTGAGCCAAATGGTAAAATGTGTATGATGTGAACCCTCACATGTGCAAAATTTTCTTTGAAGCTACGTAGACGCCAACCAGCTAATATAACCATGGATGCATTTGGCAGGCCAGTCGATTGTTTGGTCTTGGTGATGAAATAAATGAGGATGCAATGCTTGGGAGACTCGAGGGTATGAAGGACGTGATCGAGCAAGTGAACAGGCAATTTAAAGATCCGGTAAGGCTGTGAAGCTTTTAGAGAAGCATATCTGTTCCTTTATGTGCTAACCAAATAGGCTATTTAATCTGGGATATCAAACAATGCTTATAAGCGGGAACATGCCAAAGATGTAGTGCCAACACATGGCAAAGTCATGCAATTCATAATAATGCACTGGTGCTCTTAAGCTTTGATCAAATTGTTAATGAAGGGCATGAGTTTGAAACTGATTCACAATACATGCCCAGAACTCACAGTCAGTATGGTTACTATAGAGAGTAGTTTGAAACAGCACACTAGTTTCTTGCTTAAGCCACTCTATGTTGACTTATTTACTTGATCAATTGAAGCGCACAAGAGCACTACTGGTTAAAGTCACAGAATTTGTGGTCGATGCCTCATCCCACAACCTGGGGACGCTGTCCCAATTCGAGAGTCGGGGTCAAACAGGGTCAGCGCCCCATTCAAGGTTGGGTCGCGTCCCAGTTTGAGAGGGGTCATAACCCCATTGTTGGCGGAGTTCAATTGGGACAAGGAGGTTAAGGACAGTGGATTGGTGTGCCTTTTGTTAGTTTATATGCTGAGTACGTGTGCCATTGCCTAAATGTACTCTCATATATTTTTTAATATGTTTGTACAGATTAGCTTCTTTATTAGTAGCACGTGTATATAGTTTTTTGTCTTTACAAAGAGTCAAAGACGCATCAACCTGAACGGATCGACCTGGATGAATCAGGATCGTGTTACACACAATAATTTATCGTTCCATAGAGGTATACCCCCTTCGTACCACAATTTTGTAAAGTATTGACCCTCGACCCCGTTCCTCGACCCGGGAACTTTGTGACTGTAGTGGTTTGTTTTGATCATTCTTGATTGTCTCTTCAGTAAATCTCTACATTATTTACACATTTAATGTTGAAGATGATATAAACCCTTCTGACTCTTTTTCTTTTTTCTCAGGACTTGACAACTTTCGTGTGTGTTTGTATCCCTGAATTTCTTTCATTATATGAAACAGAGAGATTGGTGCAAGAATTGGCAAAGTTTGAGATTGATTCACACAATATTATTATCAACCAAGTTATCTTTGATGAAGAACGTAAGTACAAACAATCACCTCGTCAAATTTACTGGCGTGAAGCTTTCTTGGAAATTTAAATATGCCACTTCTAATTTAGAATTTCATTAGGACCTATTCTTCAAGCAAAGATGACAGTCTGTCTGAAAGACCTAGAGAATTTGTATTTCAGAACGAAACTTCCTGAACCCAGAACTAAACATTTTCAATCTTTTCGTTGTTTTAATGTACTCACTTTTATTGGTGGCAGCTGTTGAGTCAAAACTGCTAAAAGCACGGATAAAAATGCAACAGAAATATATTGATCAGTTCCATATGTTATATGACGACTTCAACATCACCAAGCTGCCCTTACTTTCAGAAGAGGTAAGCAATCCGGTAGACCACAGTGTCGCTTGCTCCAGTTTACAATGTGTATAAGTGCTTGAAGATGCGTTTTCCAGGTTTGTGGTGTTCAAGCTTTGCAAAACTTTTCCCGGCACTTCCTTACACCATACAAGTCTGCTCTGAAAAGGGGCACTGTCGAGGAGCTGGAACAGAGAGTATCTATACTGAAATCTGCACTGCAAGAAGCTGAGTCAGAATTAGATAGGGTTAAGAAAGGGAAGCAGGCAGCGTGATCTTTCATTTTCACGGGTAAGGTGTGTAAAACCTGACAGAAGCTATGAAGAAAACAGAGTTGGAGAGAGACATTTCAAAGTTTTCGTGTCATTACACACTCTTGTTGATTTCACTTCATGTTTCCTCAATTGGCATGTTTAGATTTGTAATATCTTATTTTCAAAAAATAGATCTGTAATAGCTATCGGCAGAGAAGTGTATGATTAGCACAAGATATAGATACATTCTTTTTGCCGGTTATTCAGGCATCTGAGGATCGGTTCCAGAATTCTTCTCCTGGTACTTTTTGATCAAAGGATGTTATTTTCCAAGAAACTCTGGATTTGGCTGGTGCTAGGTTTTTCTCATTGCATAATACTGAGTTTGCGTTTTGGAGTTTTGGAGAAGTACTATGGTTTTGGAAAACTGGGAGGTTAGGTACAACAAAACACGTACTTTTAGCAAATTTTGTAGCTTTGTTAAACTTCAGTATTGCTTAATACTGTAACCTTGAGTTATGAAAACATCACCGAGGCCCCTTTCAGTATTTGGTACAGCCCAGCTTTGGCTTCATTTAAGCTACAGTTCCTCGATGCCAAGATTTTTGAAACTTACGACATTAATAAGTTGTTCGATTTTGGCTTAATTTAAAATCTCTGTCTGTTTGATTTTGGTGAGTGAACCCTGCTGACCTGTAAGTTGAGCTACCTTGTTAGCCCCTCGAGCCCCCCAGGCTCGCATAGCACAGCCACGTCCGCATCAGTTGGCCTTGTGCTGAAGCACCGAAGTGTCAGGCGCCCGATACAGAATAATTTTCGCAGCCTAACTTACAAGAACTCTGACCAGTGACCAGTGAACTAAAAAAACAACGAACTAAAAGAAACAAGAATGTCAAGGCTGATTTCACCGGTCAGATAAAAAAATTACAAAAACTAGCTGATTTAGGAGAACAGCTGCAGAGAATAAATTATTTCAGAAACGCACTAGGCTGGAAATTCTAACCATAAGCATATCAGAGTACAGAGCACGATGAGTCTATGAGCAACAAGGCAGGCGACCTTAGAGTCCACGGCACGCCACTAGTGGCCATTTGCGAAGCCGTTGCAGCACTTGGCTTTGCCATCGGCCGTTTCCTCTACAGGCTTCTGGTCATAGAACCTCCGGTACATGGAATCGACATGGGTCAGGTAAAACGTGCCAGGCGGCAGCAGGCTCGTTTCCCTGCTGGTCTCGAAGTCCTTTGCACCGTACCGGTGCTCCATCAGCTTCAGTGTCTCAACAAACTTCTCGGGCAAAGTCTGTTTGCAGGAAGTAGGAGAAAATACTGAAGGTGCATTGATCTATAAGCAGTGAACAACAAGCATGAATGAAGGACTTACCTCATGCCTTGACTGAAGCTTCTCTGTGACACCAAGCACTGAAGTAATGTTTGATAAACTGAAGGGATGCTGGCCATTGTTTAGCCTCAACGAAAACATAGTGGATGTCAAGCCACTGCCGTAAGAGAACATCACGATTCTTTGTCCATCCTATAATAAAAGATGTAGCTGATTTTCAGCATTTACAAAACTATAGATAAAGAATTAACATACAGGGCTCACCAGACTATCATGCTTGTTATATAGTACAGATGCCAATGCAGCATAAAGGGATGCAGTATACATGTTGCCAATTTGTTTGGGAAGCAGAGTCGATGGCTGAACTTTGATGTCATACAAGTGCTTCGCCACTTGTTGCGAGGCCTGGAAATTTGACAAAAAAAAACATCATTAGATTCTAAAATTTATCACATGACAACAATTCTGCATGTAATGATAAAAGACCTTTTCCAAGTCACGACTCTGGTAGCTCTCTTCACCAGTCAGATTAGAAAATGGCTGGAGCTTCTCTTTAGCATCATCATCAATAGAGCTGGTAAAAAAGTATAAAAACAGTCTAGTTCAGGAAAATTCTCTTAAAGTGTCAAATAACAAGAGTAACCTGTATGTAAAATTTGAAAGTTCTCCAGAACTGATATACCAATTCCCTCGGTACCATAAAATTTTTGATGACTCCCTTGTATGCCATAAAATTTTGAGAAGTTCCTTCAATGCCATAGAAATTTTGTTTCATCCCTTCAATACCATTCCGTTGCTATTTCCGTCCATGTGCTGGTAACTGAGATGTGAAAAGATGATTTTACCCCTGGCCCCACCTGTCAGTGCCCAACTCTTAATTTTTTTCTCTCTCCCCCGCTACTCCTCTCCCCTCGTCTCCCCTACCCAAGCCGCGGCCGACCAGCCCGCCGCCGCGTGCTCGCCGTGGGCCGCGCGCGCGCGCCCCCCTGCGCCGTGGCAGCGCTCGGCTACTCTGGCCACGGGCCCGCCCCACCGCCGGTCTGCCTCGCTCGCCGCGCGACGGGCCCTTGCTCGCCACGAGGGGACCCCGCACGACTGGCCGCGCGAGAGGGGCCGAGGGCGCGTGCGCGACGGGCCGCGCCAAGGGCTGCCGGCTGCCGTGCCGCGCCGCGTGACGAGCCGTGGCCACGTGCGCGTGGGGCGCACGTGGGGCCGCTGCACCGCACGAGAGGAGCTGGAGATCGCACCACCTGCACCGGCCATGTCATCGCCATCGCTTGCTCGCTACGACGCCAACGTCCTGCTGGCCGCGCTCTCGGCAGCGCTCGCCTTCGTCACCGCGCTCCACCTCTACGCGCGGTGGGCTCCTGCAGCGGCGCGCCGCCCTTGCGGGGGGCAACCCCCGCGTGCTCGTGCTGCGGCGCCCGTCGCCGGACGGCTACGAGCTGGACTGCTGGAGGTCGTCAGCGCCGGCGCGTGTGGCCAGGGCGCCGCCGGACTGGACGCCAAGGCGCTGCGCGCTGCTGGTTTTCATGTGGGACGACAAGCTGGGTAGAGGAGACCGAGGGGAGAGGAGCAGCGGGGGAGAGGGAGAAGGGAATTAAGAGTTGGGCGCTGACAGGTGGGGCCAGGGATAAAATCGTCTTTTCCCGTCTCAGTTAACAGCACATAGATGGATATAGCAACGGAATGGCATTGAAGGGATGGAATAAAATTTCTATGGCATTGAAGGAACTTCTTAAAATTTTATGGCAGAGAAGGGAGTCATCGAAATTTTTATGGCACTGGGGGAATTGGCTCATTCCTATATGCTGTTTGGCCTAAGAAAAGCTTAAATCGGAACTCAATTGTTCTCAGAAAGGTGGCAAAACCCAAGAAAGAATGCAAACCTGCAGTTGCGCATGAAGTCATTGTAGTAAAGTCGAGCAAAACTCTTCTGCACGAGCTGTAACAAAGGCAGAAAAGAATTAGGAAATCATACAAGGCCATGAAACTAGAAACAGCAAAAAGAAAAGGAAACTTTTGGAGCAATTATTATCTTCATTAAAGCCCTCAGTTAATAAAACCTTACCTTATTGTATGGAGAATGGAACACAAAATATTCTGCATCAGAAATCGAGAATTGTTTCCCCACAATCTTCTCGTATCTAGTTTTCAGAAATTATAGGGAATCAGAAGAAATCTTATACATTGAAAGAAAAATTTGGTTCACATTAAAAGGAAAGGAATAAAGTTGCAGCAGCTCACTTGTTGCAAAATTGTCTGTAGCATGAGTCTAGGGCCATCAAGTAGCATGTTTGGGATAGTTTACCATCAACAACCTGCGATGAATCTGCTGTTATAAGGAAATGCTGAACTCTTGGATAACCAGAACATGCCATTCAATAGCAGAAAAGAATTCGAATCATGATGGGCATGTGCATGTATATGAAAGTAGATGGTTTAGGGATCGAAAAACTAACCGGATATTCACTTGCAAGATCAGGCTTGTAGAAATCATAAACATGAGCCATGTGAGAAGCTCTATATTTGCTCTCAAATGAAATAGGAGCATTAGGGCCAATGAGCATTGCAATAGCAGCAGCACCCCCAGTTGGACGAGCTGGCCCTTCAGCATAAACCTGAAATCGCAGTAGCACAAGATGACAATTTGTGATTGTGTGTTCCAGCAGAAACTAAAAGGACCAACCAATCACAGCACGCATGCTTAAAGGGAAGGTTGGATGACGAACCGCGCTGTCTGTGCAAACGACAAGACCATAGCGTCCATCCCAGGAGTTACTTTCAACCCAATTCACGCAATTCAGCAGGGCAGCAGTTCCACCATAACAAGCATTGCTGGAGTCAACTCCTTCAATGTCAGTATTGCCACTTTTCTGCATTTTGTGAACAGAAGCCGACAAAAATTAACTTTTTGGGAAAACAAATGAGCAAGAGACTTTAGGACATTCTTACTAAAAGATGTGGTTGAGCATATGAATACAGTATTTCTAGATACATGTGGATGCAACTTAGATGATTTTACTGAGTTGGGTGAACAAACCTCAAAAATTTGCATCAGCCAAGTTTTGATGGATTTACTTTTGTCTATAACCGTCTCACTTCCAACCTCCAAGCGACCGATAAGCTTTGGATCAACGTTGTACTTTTTTAGTAGGGAATTGACAACGGTCAAACTGCAAGCGAATAGTTCTTTCCTCATTATTCAAACCAGAAACGGTAACCCATTTCTAAAATACAAACTGCATACGACAAAGAATACTGATGATTGAGAAACTATATAGAAAACCATCTCCGTTACAACACAACGAAGGCATCAGAAAAGGAATATCAGTGGCGTAGAAATATGTGACACCAGACCAACAGTCTTGTTCGAGGCTAATAACAAAGTATACCTCATTGAGATGACATCCTCCACCTCGCTGCAAAAGGCCATGCAATCTTGCCCAAGGCCGATGGTGTACTTTCCTTTGCTCGCGCCGTCATGGGCCTCAAGCGCCTCCTGCATTCAAGGAACCATCTATGAGACTGCTGGATCAAAACATGATGCCCAATTCCCGCTGAACACCCAGCTACCCGGATCTTCTCCTGTGCTACTTAAATTTTACACCCCTTCCCCGTTTTTTACATGGATCTTCCGGGAGCAAACTCTCCAGGTTGTCCGGAGTTCCGCAGATTCGAAGCATCCCAGCAGCCGCATTTCTAACTACTGATTTGACCCGTCACCTGACCAAATCGAGCAGCAGCATTGCACTTCAACCACGAGAGGTTTAAGCTTTCGAGTTTCGACAGCAATCGGCGAGAATTCCACCCCCCGTCAATTCCTATAAAACCCAATCCTTCATCACAAAACCCCCCATCAACCCCCCACACCGCAACGCGTGAAGGCCTCGGAGCCGCGGATCGGAGGCACCACCGCATCGACTCGACCCGCCCGTAGCGACGGAAACGGTAACACGCGCAGCCGGGGGGAGAAGAATTTCACCTGCTGCACGCAGGTGGGCGGGAAGTAGATGTCCATGGCGAGGATCCCGACATCCTTGCGGTTCGCCATCCCGTCCGCTCGGCTCGAGCCGCCTCGATCCCCTCGCTCCCTGGACCGGCGCTCGTGCGCTCCACCCGGGCGGAGGGCTCTGTTCTGCTGCGGCCGGCGGTCGCGTCGCGGGGGAGGAGGAGGAGGAAGAGGAGTGGAGGACGCTGTCCTCGTGGACTCCGGACGGCTCTGGCTGGCTGCGCGTCGGAGTGGGGGGGGGGGGGGGGGGGGGGGGGGGCGGGACGGGTGGATCTACGGGACTACGGGTATATATTTCTGGATGGTTTTCCTCGCCGTCAGCGTCAGCGTGGTGGTGAGCACGCTCGCTCGCCCAGCGCGGCGCTGCGGCTCTCGGGGCGGCACATGATGTTGGATGGATCGATCGCTGGGAGATTCCGGCACGGCACGTGAGGGCCCCGGACACGACAAGCGTCTCGAGGCGTGGCCGCGGGGCCCGCCGGTCCAGAGCCAGCTGGACTGGAGGGAGGCGGGGATCTGGGGGATCGGACGGCGGGCCGCGTGGGCTGCCGAGCTCTTGACGGCCTGCCTGGGCTCTTCTGGCCTGGTCAGCGCACCGCCACGCCCGCGCGATCGGGGCGCGCGTTAGCGGGAGCCCGGTAACGCTTCGCGCGGGCTGTTCGCGCTGCGCTCTGCCGAGGAGACCGCCGAGCGAGATCTCTCCACAGGGCTGGCTGTTCGTGCACGACGAAGGCGTGATGGGAGATTTAGATTTTTTTTCCCCCAAACAAAAGTACCATTCTTGATTGTCCGCTGACGAGAGGGGATGATCCTAACCAAGATACTCTTGCAACAAGTACAAAAGTCTGAAACCTGGCGTGTATGCCAGAGGTAAATCTGAATTTCAATGGACAATGCCACATTGGACGGTTTCAAAACTATGTTTTTCAGGACAGTTTGTTGAGAATATTACACTTAGTATGCTGCACAGAATGCTGGGCCGATCGCTACCTACCTCAGCAGTAGCACAATGCCACGATCAACCTGCCCTGCACTTTCCGCCAGTCACCAGTGGCCTCACCTCAACAAAATATTCAAGACAACGCAACATATTCGTCCTCACGGCATAAGCCCACAGGGATGGAATTCTGCAACCAGTTCTAATCCATATTATATTAAAATTAAACATAAAAAAAACCACACCAAAGGATTCTAGTTTTAGTGGCACCGGTGCGGAGAGCGCAGAGATAGATCAGTGACTAAAGATGGCAACGGGTACCAAATATCCGCGTACCGGCGGATAGAAAACCCGACTGGCGCGGATGCGGATCTGAATTTGAACCCACGGGCACGGGCACGGGTATGATTTTAAACCCAACAGGTATATGTTCACGGGCATGGAAAAATAATATCCGCACCCGCAAACCCGTCAAACCCGCTTTACTCACTGACATGTGGGTCCCAAACCTCAAGATATATAACTCAAGTTAGGGTTTCTCTCATCCTCACTCATTTCCTCCCCCAACACCAGACCTAGCCGCCCCCTTCCTTCCTGGTTCCATCCTGTGCGCCGCTAGGAAGACATTCGCCCGCCCGCCCCCTCCTCGGCTCCCCTCCCACTCAACCGAGCGCCCGACAGCGCCCGTCTGCCTCCTCCTCAGTCCTCCCTCTCGGCCGAGCACCCGACGGCCTAGTGCGCCGCCCGAGACTGGCGGCCCCGAGATCCGGCGGCAGCTCGCTGTCCCTGGGCCGGCTGCCCCAAATCCGCCGGCGGTTGCCTGCCCCCTGGCCGGCCGCCCCTGGATCCACAGGCGGCTCACTGCCCCCGGGTCCGCCGCCTGCTGCTGACAGTCTCCTCGCCGAGCGCGCCACCGCAAGGCATCCCCTCCCTGCCGGACCTGCTCATAGACGCCGATGGTAGCCCCACCATCCTCTTCCCCCGGTCCTCCATTGACCATGATCACCCGCAGACCCGCTGATTTGCTCATTTTTTTGATTGTATAGATATCCATCATTGATTTGTTGATGTTTAATTGTTGTTTAGATGAACCTATATACTTAATTCCCTTAAGCTGCGGGCACACGGAGGATACCGGGTATGGATACATTTTTCTACCCGTGGCGGGTAGCGGACGCGGATGCAGGTATGGAATTTAGCTTGCGGATACGGGTATCCATCGCATATATCCGCGCGGATTTTATCCGTTGCCATCTTTATTAGTGATGGACCAGGGCACGTTCGTTGCCGGTAGTCTAGTACAGCAGTGGTTTTACCGGTTGAGATCGAAACTGCGGTTGTTGAGGATCATCTGCATCGCCTCCAGCGCGGGGAAGAACTCTCGGTCCTTCTCCGTCTATCGTTGCATGCGCTTTGTCAGCTTCCTCATCCTCCCCCTGCATTCCTTCGCGGTCTGGTTCATGGAGGTCACCCTCGACAGCTTCGCAGAGAGGAGTTTCCACGGCTTGCGGCTCGACTCCCTCTTAGCCTCGGGAACGAGATGATTAGCAGATTCATCTCCGTGGATGACCACGGCTCCGGCGACGAGGGGGACCCTCCCTACGGCGGGGCGGCCAGCGGGTCCTTGCCATCGGCGGCCATCATGTCCGGCAGGTCCTCATCCCCTGCGATGTCCTCGTCGTCAGCGTCGACCGGATCACCCACTTCGACGAACTCGTAGGCCCTGTCGTCTATCCGTTGCGGTCTCCGTTTGCAGTAGTGTACAAGCGAGTTGGTACTTGATCCTGCAATCATCGATCGTGCATTTCAGGTGATCCAGGGGCAGATCTAGAAAATGAAAATAGGGGGGCTTCAACCTCTAGCTGCTTCCCATGCCGCAAAAAATGGAGGGAGGCTCGGGGGGCTCTAATGCTGCACAGGGGCGGGAGGGCTTGAGCCCCCTACCCCCACGTTGTATCCGCCCCAATCTCCTATGATTATTAGGAAGAAGACGTGGATATTTTTAAAAATGAGTCCAATCGACTCAAACCATGTCCTGGCTAATGATCGATTGACAAACGACGGAAATATTGTAAAACGGATGAGAATCAGACCAGCAATTTCATACCACGACTTCGAATTGAGGCGATCCACCCAATAGCGCTTCAACATATCCTTGGTTATCTTGACCACCACCTTAGCCTCTTCTCTTACCCATCGACAATCGCGCTACCGCACCGGCGCCATGCCGTGCCGCCCTGCTGCTCCGCTCCCAAACCGCCAAGATGCACGGGCGCGATTATAAGGTCACTTCAGGTGACGGAATCGCAGATGGTCACTTGAAGGACTTCATCCCACGAGTGAGCGGTCCACGAAGGCTTCGTCTTCCTCCCTGCAAGCTTCATCTTCCTCCCCCGCGCCGCCGGCCACCTCCGACTCAGAGGACTCCCACCCTCGGAGCCGCTCCCGTCGCTAACCCTGCTCGGCGCTCGCCCCGCGCCGCTAGCCGCCTCCGGCCACACTCGCCGCGACTCCCCCGCCCAACCACGGGCCAACTGGTTGTCCTCCATGGACCGTGGTCGGTGGCTCGCGCCGCCTTGCCGCCCCGCCCACAACCCGCACCTCCGCCCACTACCCTGCCGCCGGCGACCTCCCTCTATGGTCGGCCACACCAGAGACAACCCGATCCTGGCAAACCGAACCCTTCGAAGCCCCGAACCCTAATCCGAATGCGGCAGCGGCGAGCGGAGGAGGAAGACACGAAGAAGCAAGCAGAAGTGGCGAGCAACGGTGGCGCAAGCACGAGGAGGAAGAAGGTTACCTGGGCCGATTTCGTTTAATGGGCTGAAATAACCAACGCCAGCTCTTCAGGTGATGAATCCGGAGTTTGTAACATAAGCGATGTATAGCTCCTCCAAGTTGCACTGCGGCCACTGCGCCGCACGGCTACTCTGCTCCCGAGCTGCCAAGCTGCACCGCCACCATTGCGCCGAGCTGCTCCTCCTTCGCCATCGGTGCGGCAAGCTGCGCTGCTGCTCCGCTCTCAAGTTTTTTCTTGAACCAAATGGCAGGAGCTCTGCCTTTCAATTAAGAAGAAACAAAAATTTTAAATACAAGAAAGGTTAGTCAAACCACACCCGGTTAACTAACCCACCCAAATATCGTGGCATAGCACACCACTATAACGAGTCATCGTTGCCGAGCTGGTTACAAAGAAGCCAGCGGCTCCGACTTTCCGAAGCAAACCCACATGATTAGCAAAGAGGAGAGACTATTGACATGCGAGTCGGTGCCAATTTTTGCCTCCTAATTAGCTCTGCTGACGAGGATAAAGCTAACATAGTGAATGCACAAAATACAGTACAGATTTTGGCGTAACCGTGAGGCTTCTTACATCCACCATCTTACATCCAAATGTAGACAAAGTTACTTTGTGACACTCACAAAGCCTAAAGTGAAAATGTGACTGATGCAACACAGTATACATTGCAACACTAATGAATGCGAAACTGTCTTGTCACTATTTCTTGCAATTCTATCGATGCTTGCATCCGTTTTCTAGCAGAAGACAAACAATATCAATGTGGCCCTGAGTTGCAGCAGTGTCAAAATCTGTGGCGTTTACAGAATTTGTTGTCATAGCTAACGAGGGAAAGGTCTGCAACGGCTCCTTTAAAACATCTGCAAGACCCAACAAATTCAACCGATTATAGCCACATATGAAGATCCTGCGTATTAATTGATTATGGTTTAGAACAGTAATTACATGCCTCAAAGAAATGGATAAAATCCAAACAACTTTATAAGTTGATTCATACCAGGAGGAAGCATCGACTTATGGACAGCCCTTTTAACACTGGAAGTTTTTTTAGATGCACTAGGGTCGCGTTATTGAGTTGGCCATTGCTAGCACTCTCGCGAAGTCATTTTTAGATGCACCTTTTTATTGTGTAGGTGTAGCAGTAAATTGAGCGCGGACACGGTTCCTCTAACGTGCTGCCCTCAATAGCGCTATCGAGGAGGTTGCACTGATAAAACAAAAAGTTTGCTATGCATCTGTATGTGTCTGGTTGTTGTTTCGGAAAAAAAGAGAGAACAGAATAATTTTTTGCTACAATTTACTTTGTTTGTTTTGTTAATGTTTTGCTACTCAATGAATCACCATACTGGTGAGCAGACCCTTAACACGCAAATAGAAGTTTTATAAGTTTTATTTGGTCTATTTGGACAAGGATAATAGACCAAATAGAACTTGACACCAAGTGGCCATAGCGGGTCGCTAGTCAGAATCTCTTTTATCTAATTATCTCCTAAGAGTGGGCCACATGTCAGTTCTGTCCTCGCAAATTGAGCCCACATGACAGACTTACAGCTAGCTGAGTAGCTGACCTTAAAAGCTGCTACAAATATAAATATTTATCATCCTCGTTTATATATTCATTCATTAATATATGCCGCTTTTCTCCAATCTGTCATGGGCCGAATCCTCCCGTTCCCCAACTCCCCCGCAAGTTATGGCTCGTTCGGCGGTGGCCCCGTAACCCTATCATGCGGGACCCAATGTCCAGAGGGTCAAATAAAACGCCAGAGCGAGTCCTCTCCCAAAAGACGGCGCCGCCAAATCAAAACAGAGGCAGACCCCACCCGTAGAAACGCCGGCGAAGAAGGGGGAGCCCAAGCGGAGCGTGGCTCGCCAATCCGATCTCTCATGGAGCCCCGGGCGCCGGGCAGGGGCGAGGAGGAAGCGGAGGAGCCTCTCTACCTCGCGGCCGAGGCCGTCGGCAACGGGGCGGCGGCGTCCTTCACGGTGGCGGTTGACGCGATGGGGTCGGTCGAGGCGGGCGGGTCCGGCCTGCCGAAGCCGGAGCCCGTGCCTGTGGAGTTCCTGGGCGGCGGGCTCCAGGTCGCCAACCCGCGCCCCGCGCCGCGGTACCGCGACTGGCACACCAAGGTGGAGGGCCGCGGGCGGCGCATCCGCATGGCGGCGCCGTGCGCGGCGAGGGTCGCCCGCCTCACGCGCGAGCTAGGACACAAGTCCGACGGCGAGACCGTCCGCTGGCTGCTGCAGCAGTCGGAGCCGGCCATCATCGCCGCCACGGGCACGGGCACGGTCCCCGCGATCGCCGTCACGGGCTCCGACGGCGTGCTCCGCCTCCCCGCCGAGCCAGCCCCCGCGGCCGCCGACGTCGAGCAGCAGGAACAGGCCCCCAAGCGCCGTCGCAAGCTCCAGCCGACGCGCGCCGCGGCGGCAGGGCCCTCGGCACCCGCTCCCGCGGCGTACTACCCCGTCGTCGCCGACCCCCTGCTCCAAGCCAACGGCGGCGGCGCGATCTCGATGTCCAGCGGCCTCGCCCCGGCCTCCGCCCCCGCGGTGCCCGCAGGCGCCATCCCTTTCCTCGCCTTACCGGCGACCGGCCCCGGCGCGACTGGCGACGGCAAGCAGATGATCCCGCCGGCGGCTCTGTGGATGGTTCCGCAGCAGGCCGGCGCCGCGGGCGCGGCCAACCACCCGACTCACTATTGGGCGTTCCCGACCAATCCCGAACTCTTCAATATGGCCAACTTCCAGCAGCAGACGGTGTACGGCGCGGAGCAGCTTGCCGGCAACGGGGAGTCACCGGAGCAGCAGCCCGGCGGCCACCAGCTCGGTGAGGGGGAGGACGAGGAGATCGCCGTGACTGATTCCAGTTCAGAAGAGTAGCAGCCCAACGTTGTTATTGCCAAGTCAACCCTCCGGATTCCAATCCAAAGACTAGTCAAGACTGTCAGAGTCTTAACTTTGTTCGCTTTTTTGTGGTAGAAACCAGTAGGAGTAGTAAGGGTGTAGGGTTATTGTGGTGCAACTTTTGAATTTGCTAGTTGCCGACGCACATTGGAACCTCGTTGCGACGGAGAACGGAGTTGGGTTCGTGGAGATTGGAGAATTCCATGGTTGCCATTTGATAAATCTCACCAGCCTTTTACCACCACACCACTTCGTGATAACTTTTGTTTCCGCTGGAGATCATCTCCCGCTACTTTGCGATTCGAATGATATTTTGTTTGATGCTACAGCTCCATATTCAAACGATGTTCACGGCTTTTTCCCTTCTTACCAGCCATTTGTCGCAGCATAGGCAAGGTAGATCACTACGGAGGGATGAATCCTCGAGCTCCACTCACCTTGTTACACATTTTGGCCTCAATGTATTTGGACCGAGCTACATACTTGTGTCTAATTTCATAAAAAAAAAAGCATACTTGTGTCTAGGTGGTGCCTAGACTTTAAGGTGGAATTACCTTAAGTCTAAGGTTGCAACTTACATATCACTCGCAGTCTTTATTGTAAAAAATATTAACCTTCTACTGTTATCTACCATATGTTAGTGTAGTTTTGTATAAGAGAAGTATTTTCTTATTAAGAATCTCACCTCTTTGAAAAGTGCACTGGTAGGACGATTTGCAGTGAAAGTGACCATAGAACTGTCTAATTTTATCTTGCAACAAAAAGAGGCTTTTATGAGTTAGATAATTAAAATAGTTCGCTATAAAGTTAAATAGAGCGGATAATTGCGGGCTCCGATCCATCAGTTTATTGCTGATATTTTTTCCTAATCTTTTTTGTGCTTTTATCAGGTGAACTTTGATTTGTCCCATGACTCATCTTTCTCCGTTTTTCTTATGTATTGCTAGTAATGAGAAACCTTTTTTAGGGATTGTCGAGGCGACCTGTATGATATTGGACGGTTTTGATATCCACCTTTCATAGGTTTTTCGGCCATGGTTTTTGTGTGGGTTATGTGGGCCGTTGAACAGTAATCTATCTATCCATCTCTCATTTTCTCTCTTGCCGAGTTGTCGAGTCAGAGCGGCCTCGTTGACCGCATGAGGACGAAGGCGACTGGCAGCTCCAGGAAACACGCGGCCACTCAGCCAGTGGCCTGCTGCTGTGGCGGATTAAATAGATATTCAGATCAGTGTCAGTATACAGTCTAATTGCATAGTTAGGTAACTGTGTCGGCTGGTTTTCATGGTGATTGAACTCCTATCGTATTTCATCAAGCTCTCCTTTCTTCCTCTTTTCTCGTAATAATTCTATTATATCAGCAAATTTATTGATATGGTATGACATTTAATATCTATAAAATTTCTCATAAAACTCTACTGACACTAGCCTAAGATGGAATGGAAACGGCGCGGCGTGAACGCTCGACGCGGCTGACGGTCGTGCGCTCCCGCCCGCACCTGAACACCTACCTGATGGCCAACTGCGCTGATGGCACTCGCGGCGACGTCGTCTCGCATCGCCGTGGCGCGTCACCGGCGACGGCGAGAGAACGGAAGCGTCGATCCCGGGCTGCGTGCCGCGTGGCGATCGACGACGAAAGGCCGGGGCGCATCTCAGGTGACGGAGGCGAGGAGCGGTGGGAGCTAGGAACGGAAGAACACGGGCTGCCGCGCGCATGGTCCCGGCGGTGTGGAGGCTCGAGAGACACATGGCGTCCGGGGAAGGAGCGTCGGTTTTCCTTGGCCGGGGAGGGTTGGGGGGGCGTGCTCGGGGCAGGTCGTGGTCTCGTGGAGTAATCGTGCACGGGTAGGTGGTCGGCTCGTGCCGCCGTGGGGCAGCCAGTACGGTGAGTCGGTGACTGGCGTGTGCGCGGCGTCAACCGCGCCCCGGCCGCGAGCGCAGCTCGGCAGCTGCATGGACGACGCGAGCAGACGGGATCGGTGCCGGACGCAGTTGTCTGCTGCTGCTGCGCTGTTTTTTTCTCTCTCTCGCATCTCGCGCAGCCGGCCGACGCAAGTTGAAGCTGCTGTTTGTACTTGAACAGTTTTTGCTGCTCGATCAAATGGCTTCGCGATTTATGCTGCGACGAATGAAATCATCTCGCGTTAATCTTGGTCCCATCGTCACACCAGCTCATGGTGGCTGGCCAGTGCTGTAACTGTGTGTCTGTGTACACCATGATTCATGGGCGCAGTGCCAGTGAGTGTGCAGCTTGACCTCAAGCCACTGGCCAGTCGTCCATGGACTCTGAAGCAAGGCCTTTAACCTACGTTTTACTGCGGCTGCCGTCGGCTGGTAGCCTGGTACGGGCAGTGGGCAGTCATAACTCTTGGCAACGTGCATTGTCTTCCATGATCCATCCCTCCCCTTCGTCGTCGCCGACGAGACGCCGGACATCGTCGAGCAAGCTTACCCTGCCGCACATTAACTAGCCGCTGCTGTTGCCGCAGGGTGCAGGGCACCACGCTTGCTCGACAGCGGACGGTATCGTCATCGGAGCACTCGCCCCCATCCACACATTTCTTTGTCAGAGGTACGGTGGTAAACCGTAGTACAGATGTACAATATACCCTGTTCAACAGTAGTAGAAGCCTGGCCGCGAAGCACGAACGCGGCCGTGCAAATGCAGGTGAGCCAGGCAGCTGGATACGGTCGTACGTTTCACATTTATTTATTTATTTATTTATTTATTTAAACTTGGAGTAGTTTTTCATGGGAAAATACATCACGACTTGGTACATTTGATTTGATCGACCGCAGATCAAAGACACGTGGTACAAAGCAAGGCATACATACTGACTAACATACGAGTTCATAACACTAGGAAACTCGATCGAAATGGACATCATGAAGCGTCTCCTCCTCCAAGAACATCACTCGATCGAGCTGCTCCGGAGCTCCGCAGCTTGCACGACGGATTCACCCCAACCAGCAAGTCTCGCGTCTGCTGCTTACGTTTCCGTGACCGGGTACCTGTGGATGCAGTCCGCCCACGGCCCCAGCTCGCGCTCCCCGTCGCCCCCGGCGACGCGCTGCCACACCAGGCTGTTGGCCTTGAGGCCGCTGCCGACGCCGAGCTGCCACACCGTGTCGCCCGCGCGGACCCGCCCCTTGGCCTCCAGGTACGCCAGCTGGTACCACAGCGACGCCGCCGACTGGTTCCCGAACCGGTGGAACGTCATGAGCGCCGCCTCCATCTCCCGCTCGCCCAGCCCGAGCCCCTGCCCGAGGCGCCAGATCATCGGCCGCCCCGACGACGGCAGGCAGAAGTGGTCCGCCGCCGCGCGGAAGTCCGGCAGCGGCACGGCGCGGGCGAGCTTGCTGCTGCCGTCGTCCCGGCGCCGGCGGGATGACAGCAGGAGCAGCAGCAGCGCGCGCGCGTAGCGCAGCTTCTCGCGCCAGGGGAGGATGGACAGGCCGAGCGTCACGAGGTGCGCGCGCAGCAGCTCGCTCACCATGCGGCCGACGCCCTGGCCCAGGGTGAAGCCGGTGACGCCCTCGTCGTCCTCCTCGCGGTACCCCGAGCGGTAGCTCCGGTCGTTGGCGATCTGGTTCGTGCGCGTCAGGCCCGCGAGCCGGTACTTGACCGGCGCCCGCGCCGCGGCGCCGCGGCGGTTGGTGACGAGCGCCGCGGAGCAGCCCGTGCGGAAGTAGCAGTTGAGGAGCAGCTTGCCCTGGTCCTTGCCGCTGTACCACCCGATGGTGACGATCTCGGCGCTGACGACGACGGCGTAGGGAATGTCGTGCGTGAGCAGGACCCCCCGGGCGACGTCCACGCCCACGACGCCCGCGGCGCAGCCCATCCCGGAGAGGTTGAAGGTCCTGACGTCGCCGCGCATGCGGTAGCGGCTGGCGATGATGGCGGCGAGCGACGGGGCCGGGCAGAACCCGCTGCAGTTGACGACGAGCGCCCCGACGGCGGACGGCGGGACGCCGGTCCTGGCGAAGAGGTCGTCCAGCGCGGGGAAGAAGAGCATGCCCGCCTCCTGGACGGCGCCGGCGTGCGTGGCCGCCGGCGGGATGTAGTGCAGCGAGGGCGGGAAGTAGGTCTCGTTGCCCATGCCGCTGGCCTCGATGACCTTGGTCATGAACTCGACGCTGGCGCCGTCGAAGCAGCCGATGAGGCGGAAGTGCTCCAGCAGCCCCGCCACGGGGATGCGCAGCCGGCGGGGCGGCTTCAGGCACGCGAAGTCGACCAGCCCGATCTCCGCCGCCGCGGCGCGGCGCCGGAGGCGGCCGAGGAGGAGCATCGAGGCCGCGGGGGCGAGGTAGAGCGCGGCGTGGCGCCGGAGCGCGAAGACGAGGAGCTCGGCGAGGAGGCAGAGGAGGAGGGTGGCGGCGCCGAGGACGCCGTGCAGCGCGGCGAGGAGGTGGTCTCGGTGGGCGATGTCCATGGCCATTGTGTCGCTGTGCGCGGTGTCAGTGTGACAGTGTGCACCCGCGGAACGACGCTGCGGACGTGAGGTTTTATAGAGGGTTTTCAGTTTTCTTTTTTCTCGGCGATCAGAACGTAACGGCAGGTGTCATCAGGGGCACCAAATGCTTGGGGTCAGTACATCATGACTATGCTTGGGGTCAGTACATCATGACTCACGCAGACGCGAGACAGTGCTGTACTGTAGTACAGTGGTAGACGACATTCCCGTCGCAGCGAGACGTCTATGGTGACTTCATCAGTCTCGAGTATTTGCCGGCTTAGTCTCTCGGAGATACTCATAAAGGTAGGATTGCATACGTGTATTCATAGAGGTGAGTATGCGTGCGTATTATGAGCGTGTGCGTGTGTCATGTACTGTGTTTCTTAGAAAGAGCGGACACCGCGCGGTTGGCAGGTAGTAGAGCACAGGAACGACTCTGTGGTGGGTCTGACTTGGCTTTTACAGTGGCCACAGATCAGATCTAGCTCGTCCGAACATGGAGTTCAAATCCAGAATGACAACTGTTCGAGGTGTCGTATGCCAAGGAACAACGGGTTCAGTAACGAGTGACGTGGAACTCCAGTAGATCGGGAGATGCGAATAGCAGCAGCTCTTCATCAGGAACCAACCGCTACCACTGGATTCCTGATGAAAATTGGAGGTAAACCAAGCAAGTTGAGGAGAGCACGGGCTAGCTACCGGCGCCCGGCAGGCGTACAGCCGTACAGGAGGCGGCACGTTGCTGTAGGATGCGGAGAGGAAATAACTGCAGATTAAACTAGAAATTTTCTGCAAATCAAACATGGACCAGCGCGATAAAATATTTCTCAGGGAAAGAGCTCAGGCGGCACCGATGCATGCATGGGCCAATGCTCTCCTCGCCATGACAGAGTGGGTCAAATTAATCAATAGAAAATAAGAAATCGATGCATTTAAGAAAATATCTATGCCTGTGCAGCGGTAAAGATGCAGTACTTTTTTTTGGAGGACAAGTAGTTTATCGATCACTGTCAAGTGTCAATCACGGCCGTGCATCATCGTGAAATTCAGAGACACGTAACTTAGGCTCAGCAATGGGCTCAATGGCAAATCGCAATGGCCACTACGGGGGAAATGGCGGATCCAGGCGGCCCAGGGGCCCTCGGCTTCGCGGACGCGTTCCCACACCGAGCTTTAGGCCTTCGGCCCGCTCCCGCTATCGGACACCAGTGGCCAGTGGAGGAAACTAAGATATGGCTGTGGAAAAGTTAATGATCGGGTACTCACGAGTTCATTATTATTTTTTCGCGAACGTGACTCGTGGCGTATTTCATTAAAAAAAAAAGGGACAAAGCATCACTAAAAAATGATAAGTCGGATACAGAGCATTATAAAATAAGTGATAAGCAACCGGTACAACAATAAAATTGCAAGAAAAACACGGGAGACACAAACAAACCCGCAAAACTAGATACGACCGCAATTGAACCAGCTAAAAATACTACAACATCAAGAATGTAAAGATCAACAATACAACAAAGGTGATAAAGCCTCCACCCAACCCAACGAGACGACAAAACATCCGCCTAAAACGATCACCAACAGCGACGGCGGCAAAACATCCACTAAAGTAGAACGGCGAAGCATCCGTTAGAAAACAACCAAAACAACCCGAGCGATGCAGATGAAATGAACGAAGGCAGATGTAGAAGCGGAACTCTCCGAGAAGTGCATATGACCACCACCAGCGGAGCTTGTAAGACGAGGCTTCCAGGGAAGAAGCGACACCACAGACGTGTTGTTGTCCGACCAAGAAAGTCAGACTTTCACCTGAAAAGCTCACCAGAGAAGAGTTAAAATAGGCAAAGAATAACGTGTTCAACCGCGCTCGAGGGCGTTACCGTCGTTCGTCGTTAGCCCACAAGCAGGCGTAGGCTTTCCCCTCCACCCAGTTCCTCCCCGCGGCGTAGAGAAGCCCGCTGGTCGGCACCCTACCGAGGATGAGAGAGCGTTGGCCTCGGCGGTCCAGGGCAATGCAAAGCCGGCGGCAGACCCACGAAGAAGATGCGGACATCCAAGACGGCGTGTGCAAGACAACATCCCACCCCGGGGCGGCGGCAATGCCCCGGCCACAGCAAGCCCACGCCCCAGGGCGAGCGGCTGCGGCGACACGACCACCGACCACCCGCGCCACCGACGGGGCAGCCCCTGCCACGGGCCGAGCGGTGGCAGTGGCCACCCGGTCACATGAACCACCCGAGCGGCGGCCGAGCGGAGGATGTAGGCCGGCGAGTCCCCACCCAACCAAGCACGCCGCAGGCAGAGCTAGCGGCGGATCTGGCCCAGGGAGGCGAGGGCCTCCACAGCCGCGCCCCCACGGCCACGAACGCCACCGAAGGAAGGCCGGCTGGAGGTGGAGGCAGGCGGCCGACCATCAGCGATCCGGCGAAACCCGCCGATGGAGCCTAGATCCGGCCCGGTGAAGCCCCGATCTGGCAGAGGGGACGTCGGATCCGGCCCTCGGCGACCGGCGGTGGTGCAGGGAGCACCTAGGTTTGCGAGGTTAGAAGGAAAGGGATGGAGGAGAGAGGGAGAGGAGGCAGGCCAGGCCGGCTTCGGCACAGCTGCCGGTCGGCCGGCCGCCGGTGCGGCCTTGGGGAGGGTTTGGGTGGAGGCGCGGCGTCGCCCCCTGAGTCGCATGGGAGACCGTTGGGGGGGGGGGGGGGGGCATTTCACTTCACGAGCTCATTATCAGCATCGCGTGGCATGTGCAAATTTTAACAGCGTGAGCCAAACACTTGCAAAATGTCAGGATCTGATCAGAGAAACAGAAGAGGGGGCGCGCGGTTTATGATGACTCGAACAGTACAGGCATTTCCGTTTCGCATTGAAGCATCCGCTTCGTCGCGTCAGCCATCAGCAAGGGGCTACACTTACGGCGGGTCCCCTTCGTTCCTCGGAAGCCATTGCAGCAGCGGCAAGGCTAGCGCTGCTGCCGCTGCGCTCGGCCCGTACGCGGCAACGTGCAGATGTCATCAGTTCTTCCGAAACGCCATTGGCACTTTGCCAATGAGTTTTGAATCGGCTTAGTGCGTGGAGAAGTACATTCATGATTCATGGATACGTACCTATTATGAACCTGGAGGCAGGAGACGCACGCAGGAAGATCAAGCTGCACAGACCTTTTTCGTTACGATCTACTATGATCTTGCTTCCATTTAGGCAGAGGGATTGAATTGACGCGTTGAATTAAGCAACATCATCTATGCGTGCAGGTGCTGCGAGAGGGAAAGATGCAACAGTTTATTGCATCACTGCACTGGTTTAGCGATGGCGATTGGGCGATGCCGCTACGATTCTCTGATTGGGAAGCGGTGGATGCAATCGGCCCAGGGGCCGTCGTCCGCGGCCGCGGGGTCCGTATCCCCGCCGACGCGCTCCCACACCGCGCTGCGCTGTTGGCCTTCGGCCCGCTCCCCATGCCCAGCTGCCACACCCGGTCGCCGCGCCGGACTCGCCCCTTTGCCTCGTGGTACGCGAGCTGGTACCACAGCGACGCCGCCGGCTGGTTGCCGAACCGGTGGAACGTCATCAGCGCCGCCTCCGCCTCCAGCTCCCCGAGCCCGAGCCCCTCGGCCAGCCTCCGGATCATCGGCATCCCTGACGACGGCAGGCAGAAGTGGCTCGCCGCGGTTAAAAAGTTGGGCCTTGGACCATCGTCGTCGTCGTCATCGGAGGGGACTTTCTTTGAGCGCTTCTGCTGGCGTCGGAACAGCAGCAGCGCCGCGACGTAGCGCAGCTTCTCGTGCCACGGGAGGATGGCCGGGCCGAGCTCGAGGAGGTGGGCGCGCAGGAGGTCGCGAGCCACGCCACCGAGCCCGCGGCCGATGGAGAACCCGGTGATGCCCTCCGCGTCCTCCTCCCGCACCGCGGACATGTAGCTGCGGTCGTCGGCCGTCCGGTTCGTGCGCGCCAGCGCGACGAGCCGGTACTTGGCCGGCACCGAGACGGTGGATCCCGCGCTCGTGAGCAGCGCGGCGGCGCAGCCGGTGCGGAAGAAGCAGTTGAGGAGGAGCTTGGCGCGGTCCCGCCCGCTTTACCACCCCACCGTGACGATCTCCGCGCTGACGACGACGCCGTAGACGATGGCGTGCGCCCTCAGCGCGGCCCGCGCGACGTCCACCCCGACGACCCCCGCCGCGCAGCCCATGCCGGAGAGGTTGAGCGCCCGGACGTCGTCGCGCATGCGGTAGTGCCCCGCGACCGCCGCGGCGAGCGACGGCGCCGGGCAGAAGCCGCTGCAGTTGACGACGAGCGCGCCCACGGCCGACGGCGGCACGCCCGTCCTGGCGAAGAGCGCGTCGAGCGTGGGGACGAACATGGCGCGCGCCTCGGCCAGCGCGTCGGCGTGCGTGGCCTACGGCGGGATGCGGTGCAGCGACAGCGGGAAGTAGGTCTCGTCCCCCATCCCGCACGCCCCAATGCCGATGAGGAGGAGGTGCTCGAGGAGGCCCGCGGTCGGGATCCGCAGCCGCCGGGGCGGCCTCAGGCACGCGAGGTCCACCAGCTCGACGCCCGCCGCGGAGCCGCCGCCGCGCCCGCCGGACCGATACACCAGCAGCAGCAGCAGCTGTCACGTAAAACACGCCTTAAAATTCAATCTTTAACAGGATCTAACATCTAAAACGTGAGCACGGCCTGTATAACGAAGAAGTTGTTTAGATCTCGACCGCCAGTCATCGTATAGACCGCTGAGGACGATATCTCGGCGGTGGTTTGTATTAGGGACGAAAACGGCACTTCCGTAGTCGTTCCCGTAGATGTTTCTGACGTAGACGAAGTAGTCGATCTCGCCGGGTACCGTCGTCCTTCCGGCCTATACCGGCACTGTCCGGTGTTGGACGGCAGGCGGACGCGGTGGCCTTCAGGTGGTTCCAGCGCCGCCGTAGATCGGGATGGCTGTAATGGGCGGCTAGCGTTTCTGAGTATGATTAGTTTAATCACAAAACGCCGGATCCCACTATTTAATATGGCGCTGAACGAATTGGGGCCACAACCACTAGTGGGCTTGGGCCTCCGATCAAGGCGCGTAACAGGCTTTTACTTATCCGTTTCTTCTCCTTTTATTTTTGGCCTTTTTGACCACCGAAAAATTCCAACATTCTCCCCTTTGGTCTAAAGGCCTAAACTGATGCCATTCTTAAAGTGGAGTTATGTAAAGAGATAATGTATCACAACAGTGTATAATCCCATCCCGAAACAATTATTCACAATTTATTAAACCACTTATCATAATGGGAGGTGGTTGCCTTATGACCCTTTTAGTTCCAAGATCACAAGCTATCCAATAGTCCCATGCCGGCAATTAGCTCACGAAATTGATTAGGAGGTAACCCTTTCGTTAACAGATCCGCGAGCATTTCCTTAGTACTTATATGCTCTAACTCAATAGTATGATCTTGGACGCTATCTTTCACAATATAAACTTAATGTAAATGTGCTTGGCACCACCACTTGACTTGTTATTACTAGCATAAAAAACTGCCGCTTTATTATCGTAGTATAACTTTATTGGTTTGTTTATGCTGTCTACCACTCTTAATCCGGGTATAAATCCTTTAAGCCACACAGCTTGCCCCACGGTCTCATAACATGCCACAAACTCAGCCTGCATGGTTCATGCTGCAGTAAGTGATTATTTGGAGCTTTTCCATGATATTGCTCTATTTGCAAGTGTGAAGACATAACCTGATGTCGACTTTTTAGTGTCAACACAGCCTGCGAAGTCGGCGTCTGAATAGCCAACTACTTCTAAATTCTCAGTTTTCTTATATGTCAGCATGTAGTCCTTAGTGCCCTGCAAATAATGCAAGACCTTCTTAACTGCTTTCCAGTGATCCATTCTTGGATTAGACTGATATCTACCAAGCATCCCGGTAATGAAAGCTAAGTCAGGACGTGTACATACTTGTGCGTACATAATACTTCCAACAGCTGAAACATATGGAATCGAACTCATTTGATCAATTTCTAATTGATTTCTGGAACTTTGAAATTGCCCAAACTTATCGCCCTTAACCACTGGAGCAGCTGTGCCTAAATATTGATGCATATTATATCTTTTAAGGACCTTCTCTATATATGCCTTTTGAGAGAGTCCTAATGCACCTTTGGATCTGTCTCGATGTATCTCAACGCCCAGTACATAAGAGGCATCACCGAGATCCTTCATATCAAAATTCGATGAGACAAAATCTTTTGTCTCATGCAGCAAGTTCTTATCGCCGCTTGCTAATAGGATGTCATCCACGTATAAAACTAGGATGATGAAAGAGCTCCCTTGATCTTAATATATATACAATTATTCACTATATTTTCAACGAAGCCCAATTTATTAATTACTTCATCAAACTTAAGGTACCATTGTCTGGACGCCTGTTTCAACCCATAAATGGATGTCTTTAGTCTGCATCCCAACGGTTACTTGCCTTCCACAACGAAATCTTCTGGTTGCGCCATGTATACATTCTTATGCAAATCACCGTTTAAAAATGCAGTTTTAACGTCCATCTGATGCATCTCGAGATCGAAATGAGCTACTAGAGCCATAACGATTCTGAACGAGTCTTTCTTTGAGACGGGCGAGAAGGTCTCAGTATAATCAATTCCCTCTCACTGTGTAAAGCCCTTAGCCACAAGCCTTGCTTTGAAACGTTCAATCTTCACTTTGGAGTCATAATTAGTTTTGTAGACCCATTTATAGCCCACCTTTTTTCGCTCCATCAGGAATCTCTACTAAGTCCCATACCTTATTTATGCTTATAGATTTCATCTCTTCTTCCATAGCCTCAATCCACCTGTGGGAGTGCTCACTACTCACATCTTCCTTAAACGAGTTTGGATCATCAACCTTCCCCATATCGTGTCCTTCTCCACTCATGTACACATAATCATTGGAGATAGTAGTTTTCCTCTCTCGCGTTGATCTTCTCAGAGGCTGTGGCTCCTCCACTGGAACAGGCTCAGCAGCGACTTCTTGTTGTGCTTCTGGCGCCCCAGCAGCGGTCTGATCATGTGCTTCCTTAACAGGTTCTTCCACAATTTCACTTTGATGCTCATTAGGCACATTCTCATGCTCACTTATAACAAGCGCTTGCTCCACATTCACTTCTGGAGAATCAACTGTCTGAGCTGGTGTTGTATTCTGAAAATTAGGCAAAATAGGCACATGATAATCACGAGTCGGCGGTGTAGTATCATAAGTCCGCATTTTCTCGAGGTCGATTCACCTAGTCTCAGTGCATCCATTTTCCTCTAAGAATATTGCATGTCTCGTCTCAACAAACTTAGTAGTACCCTTAGGACAATAAAACCGATATCTCTTTGATCTGTCTGGATATCCAATGAAATAGCAGCTTTCTGTCTTAGGATCTAATTTTCCAAGGAATGGATTAAATAACTTCGCCTCAGCTGCACAACTCTAGATATGAAAATAATTAATGCTGGGTTTCCTACCAGTCCAAAGCTCATAGGCGTCTTAGGAACTGACTTACTAGGAACACGATTATTTATATGCGCGGCAGTTTTCAGCGCTTCCATGCATAAACTCACTGGCAGTGTAGAGTTTCTTAGCATACCGCGCACCATATTTATTAGAGTGCGATTTCTTATTTCTGCTACACCATTTTGCTGAGGTTCATCAGGAGTTAAGTACTGAGCTACTATTCCATTCTATTGAAGGAATCTAGCAAAAGGACTTGTGATTTGCCCATACGTGGTATGTCTCCCATAATATTCACCACCTCTATCTGACCGTACCACTTTAATCTTTGACTGATGCTGATTTTCTACTTCAGCTTTAAAGATTTTGAACTTATCAAGTGCCTCGAATTTTTCTCTTATGGCGTAAATATATCCATAACGGGAGTAATCATCAGTGAATGTCATAAAATAACCAAAACCATCCACCAACTTAACATTAAATGGGCCGCAGATGTCAGTGTGAATTAATTCTAATATTCCTGAACTGCGCTTAGCTCCATCCTTCTTAATTTGTTTTGCAAATTTCCCCTTAATACAATCAACGCATTGGTCTAAGTCAGAGAAGTATAGTCTTGAAAGTATCTCTTCTCTAATGAGACGGTCCATTCTCCCCTTCGAAATTTGGCCTAAACGAGAATGTCACAATTTCGATGAAGTCTCATTTCCTTTCTTACGTTTGTGACTAACTTCGCTTATATTCATCACAGAGATATTATTATGGTACAGTAAGTAAAGATCATTGTGTAAAGGTGCTCGGTAAATAATGTCACCATTCAAACTTATTACACATTTATTGTCACCAAAAATGCATGAATAACCATAAAGATCTAATTTAGAAATGGAAATCAAGTTTCTCTCAATAGACGGAACATAAAGGACATCAACTAAGTGAAGAATAAAGCAGTCACGAAGTTCTAATTGGAGAGCTCCAATGGCCTCCACGTCGGCTTCAACGCTATTTGCGACTCTTAATCTTCGAGTCTCCTTTCTTATAGTCCGCACGCCAGACAATCCCTGTGAGGAATTTGTAACATGAATGGTGGCACCAGAATCAATCCACCAAGTACTTAATGGGAAATATTCATAAAAGGACTCATTGACTATAGAAATGATGTCGTTATTAACATTTCTCTCACACCACGCCTTAAACTTCGGGCATTCTTTCCTCTCATGGCTCTCATGGCCGCAGTGGTAGTAGAGAAGCTTCTTAGGAGCAAATGGATCATTCTGCTGAGGAGTTTCATAAGGTTTCTTACCCTTTTTTGGCTCACTGGGGCGGGATGCCCTCTTGTTTCCTCCCCTATGTCCCTCGTGTCTTACAACGTTGGCAAAGTCGGGGTTTTGAGAGCGGAGCCGTTCTTCCTCTTGAGCACACTTAGACACAAGCGTGGTGATATCCCACTTCTGATCGCTTGTATTATAATTTATCTTAAATAGCTCAAAGACTGATGGAAGTTACATCATGACGTGGTGAAGCAGCGCTGCATCATTAAGTGGACAGTCGAGGTCTCGAAGCTTATCCCTCATGTTGACCATGCCCATAATGTGGTCTCTTACACTGCCTTGCCCATTATACTTATACTTCACAAGCTGAGATAAGAGATTGCTAGCATTGGCCTTGTCAGACCCCTTAAAGTAGCTCTCAATCTTATCCATGAAGTCCTTATCATTCTTAGGCTCTTTGTCAAGAGCTCCCCTGATAGAAGGGTTAATGGTCATGTTCATAAGACTTAGGGTCGCTCTGTCAGAATGCTCCCAACACTCTTTTTCTTTCTCATAAGCAGCAGTGCGTGCAGTAAGGGTAGTATCCTCAGTCCCTTGTGACATTGGTGCAACAGGCGCGGGCATCCTCAGGGAATGATCCTTATCCATCGTCAGCAGAATGAAACCAATCTCAGTCTTCCACTTGACGAAGTTGTTCCCTCCCAACTAACAAACACCATTTATATAAGTTATGATGCTGGAGAGGGTTGCTTATGTTCATAAAACAAAGTTTAATCAGTAACGACAATAGAATAATGAATGTAATCAGCGTTGGCCAGATTAAAATATTAAATAATTTCAAATAAACAATTTGCATCTCATGAATTAAATTTGCATCACCGTTGGGCAGAAGCAAATAAACTTAGCATCTCATGAATTAATTTTGCATCACCGTTGGGCAGAAACAAAATAAACTTAATAACTTAGCGTAATTAACGCAACGGAAAAACTTAATTTTGCATCACCGTTGGGCAGAAGCAAAATAATATAAATTAAACTAAGCATCTTAATAGCAAATAATTAAATCAACGTTGGTCAGAAATTAATTAAATGCTTAAAATAAATTAAATAATTCTGAATAAAATTTACGTTGGTTTCATTTACTCATAATAGAAACTCATAATTTTCTTATAATTTTCACCGTAATAATCCTCAATTTAAAAATTTCTTAATGCTAAAGAGGAAAATATATTGAAAATCAGCTCAGAAATTAATAGAACTGAAAATAATACCGAAAAGAAAAATGGGCTTAAACTTTATTAGGCTCTTGGCCCACAAACCGACGAGCGGGCCGCCAATTCAGCCCAGCCACGCCCCACCCACTCCCCCACCCGCGTGGGCCCGAGGCCTAGCAGCGGACGGGCGGTCCGCCAAACCAGCCCAACTCGGGCGCCCGCCGTCCACCCCCCCCCCCCCCCCCCCCCCCCGCGGCTCAATCTCGGCCGTCGATCTCAATAACCCTAGATCCGACGGCTGAGCTTAGATATCGGAGTTATAAAAGGGCCGGCTTCTCCTGAAATCCTAACTCTAATTCATTTTCTCCCTCCCCTTGTCTCGAGCAGCTACGGGCGGCCGGCCCTAGCGCCACCGCCCGCCTTATCACTCCGCTGGTGGCTGGCCGGAGACCCCGCCGCGTAGGTGCTGATGGCCGGGCCTCTACCGGTCATTGGCGCCATGCGCCGCCGCACGTCTTGGTGCCGCCGCCCGTTGCGGGCCAGGGGCGGCCGCGGGGCCGCATGGCGCCGCCGCCTCGTGGCGGCCGGTGGCGGCTGCCGCGGGGCCGCATGGCGCCGCCGCCTCGTCGCGGCCGGGGGCGGCTGCCGCGCCCTTGGGCCGCCTCGCCTTGGGGCCGCGTCGCGGACCAGTGGCGGCTGCCGGCCTCTGGGGCCGCCTCGCCTTGGGGCCGCGTCGCGGACCAGTGGCGGCTGCCGGCCTCTGGGGCCGCCAAGGCTCTGTCGGAGCGCCGCCTTGGGGGGCCGCGGCGGCGTGCCGTCTCCGGCGCCTTCACGGCGGCCATGGAGGCGGACCGCGGCCGCTCCTTTTTTTTTTCATCACCGCGGGTGCTACATGCCCCGCGTGACTTTATGCGAAAACCGCCATGCGAGTGCCCGAGAAGTACGTTGAAATCTAGCGGAAAACCGGGCATCGCCGTGGGGTTTCTATGCTTATTCCGAGGGTTTGAAGAGGTTTTCGGGTGGGATTCCTTTTGATCTAATGCTTTCTTATGCTTTCTTTCTCTCGGATTTGACTTTATTCATGTGAAATTGAACTTAGAACTAAAAGATCTAAACTAAACATGAATAAAACCGAGAACTAAACGTGAAACAACCAACCAAGATCTAAAACTGGACTAGATCTATAGGCTCTTAAGGGTCACGGTTAGGTGCTTAGGCGAAAGATACCAAATGTTAGATAAAACACGGCTTAAAACTCAATCTTAACAGGATCTAACACCTAAAATATAAGTACGACCTATAGAACGATATGAATAATAAGAAGGTGTTTGGATGTCGACCGCGAGTCATTGTAGGGGTCGCTGAGGACGACATCTCGGTGTGGTTTGTGTTGGGGACGAAAACGGCACTTCCGTAGTCGTTCCTGTAGATGTTTCCGACGTAGACGAAGTAGTCGATCTCGCCGGGTACCGTCGTCCTTCCGGCCTATACCGGCACCGTCCGGTGTTGGACGGCAGGCGGAGGCGGTGGCCTTCAGGTGGTTCCAGCGCCGCCGTAGATCGGGATGGCTGTAGTGGGCGGCTAGCGTTTCTGAATATGATTAGGTTAATCACAAAACGTCGGGTCCCACTATTTAATATGGCGCTGAACGACCTGGGGCCACAACCACTAGTGGGCTTGGACCTCCGATCAAGGCGCGTAACGAGCTTTTACTTATCCGTTTCTTCTCCTTTTATTTTCGGCCTTTTTGACCACCGAAAAATTCCAACAGCAGCATCGCAGGCCGGGACGAAGTGCAGCGCCGCGTGGCGCCCGAGCGCGAAGACGAGGAGCTCGGCGAGGAGGCAGAGGAGGAGCACCGCCGCGCCGAGCGCGCCGCGGCGAGGAGGTGATCCCTGTGCGCCACGTCCATGCTCGGACTCGCTCGCCGGTGTGGTGCCGAGCGGGGGTGTGGCACTAGCATGGTTTGTTTATAGGCGGGAAGCAGAAGCCGATCGCCGTGCGCGGCGAGCGAGCAATGCATTGTCACCGGCCGTTTGGCAAAAAGGACGGCGGGGCATTCGCAGGCGGCCGGGCCACCGGCCGCGCGTCCGCCGGCAGGTAGGGCTGCATCGTATCACACAAGGACACGAGTGCACGCGAGGCCTACTCGAAGTGCACAGTACTACGGCTACTACTTCTGGCGACTTGAGTAATGGGATGCCGTGGTGATTGGCTGTGGCCTGTGGGTTGGCGTGGAAGAGTTAAAGGGCTTCGCTACTTTTCGGGCACTCGATCGATCGATCGAGCGACGGAGTAGGTCAGGCAGAGCTGAGACGACATCGTGCGCCAGGCCGGCGACTTCGCTACGCACGGCATATGGGACGTCCGGTCGACCGGCCGTTGGGTCGCGTCAGGATGGGTCCGGCCGGCGCGATGGGAGCAGCGCTGGCTGCTCAAGTGCTCATCATACACTACGCAGTAGCCCAGTACACGGCTTTCACATTTTTGTGCTCTTGTGCACAAGTGAGACGGCCGGTGTGTGTGCTGTACCCGCCGTGCAGGCATATCAATTCTTTGCCTGCTCATTTTCTAGCAGCGACGGACGGCATCTGTAGCACAGTTGCGTGCGTGCTTAGAGTGGATCTGTGTACCTCGATTTCACGGTCATAGTGATAGGTATGAACCAAGCATTCATACCAATGAGTGAAAGCGCGTATACATTTCGGAAAAAGGGCTTTTGTCTCCCCAAATTTGATTTCGGAAAAAGGGCTTTTGTCTCCCCAAATTTGAACTTAATAAATCTTAAAGCAACTCCAAGTGACTCTCTATATTTTTTCTTATTGTTAGGAATAGAGATTTTGATGAAAAAATACCCTCTAACAGATTCTCTAGATGGTTATTCAAATAAAGTCACTCTCTATTCCGTATTTTTCGCTAGCTAAATATAGATAATAAAAATAGCTTTTCAGAATATATACAAGATATAGAAAAACTGTTGGAAAGTGAAAACATATAGAGAGCAATTTTTATACAAAAGATTCTCCAAATATTGGTTTAGAGAATAAAATTTAGAAAAATTCTTGAATATGTTATTATTGAAGACATCCAACGCGACGGCAAAACCCTCCCACGTACAGGAATTCCACGGGCCGGGGCATGACAGTACAATTGGAGGCCGCCTTCTGGAGCTGCAGGCCCGTTTAGGAGCCCAATTAGGACGATGCGCCGCTGAACAAACGCACTCTCTGGCCCTACCGGAACTGAATCCTTGGCATCTACTCCATCTGCAGTGATTTTTTCTAAAAAATGCAGGAGAGCTGCATTTTATGGTATTAAGAAGGTAATGAAAATAGAGTTTCGTACAACGACGCGGAGTAGCTAGCACTCACGCAATATACTACAACACGCGATTATGATTTACAAAATATAAGACAATCTAAGAGGGGTAGAAAAAAAAAGACACTGCTCCTCAATGATGCCTACAAAGCAGCCGCCTCAGTAGCTCGGACTACTAGGTCGGACTACTGAACTTACCAAAAATGCGCTGCCTTGTGTTGTAGAAAGCAGAGCGTACAAACGCAACCCAAGGAGAAAGCTTCACCTGCACGAGCAGTTTCCCTACACCATCCATTTTTCTCCACGGTAAAACTCCATTAGCCTGAACTTGCTGGGACAGAAAATTGCCCGGATGATTGGCATCGACCGACACCGAGAAACTGTCCAAGCATGACTGATGAACTGAACTGTCGTCAAGTGCGCAGAAGGAAGAGTTCAGTGCAGAGCAGACATATATACACATAATCGTACACGAAACAAACAAAAACTCGCCGGTCGTCCGGCGTAATTCCTCTATCGCACGTCGTACCAGGGCGCTGGGCCGTCGGCATCATCGTGTACGGCGTCAACCATAAACTTATATTAAGGCCGTTTAGGTTCTCATGTAAAATTTTTAAAATAAATTTTTTTCACATTTGAAGTATTAAATATAGACTAATTAAAAAATTAATTGTAGATTCCGTCTATAAATCGTGAGACGAATCTAACGAGCCTAATTAATTCGTCATTAGTATATGTTTACTGTAGCAATACTGTAGCAATTTATTATCTAATCGCGGTCTAATTAGGTTCATTAGATTCGTCTCACGATTTACAGTCTATTTGTGTAATACGATTTATTTTTTAACTATATTTAATATAATATGCATGTGTTCAAATATTGATGTGTAAAAATTTTGACGGAAACTAAACCATATCTAAATGGTGTACCTTGTGAAGGTTCTGATGCTCTCATCCAAGATGCAGCCCTGGACGGTGCGCCCCAGCATCTGGCCATTCAAGTGTCAGTCGGCGAAACAGTGTGTGCAGAATCAGCACCGTGGCCTGTGGATGTGTGTGGGCCGGGTTGCAGTTCGCAGGTCCCGGCCGCGACGAGCACAGCACGCGGATCGGATGATCTTTGCGGCTTTGCAGGCTAGATTTTAACTGATTTCGACTGATTTAATAGTATTACGTGAGGGGAAGAAGCCGAAAGGAGCCAAAAGAAAACTAAGCCCAAAGAGGCAAATAAGCGAGCAAGCCAGCCGAAGGAAACTTACCCGAGACGCTGCGCCACCCAGCCAAAATCCCTGCAACAACCGCCCGCGTGCAGCAGCCAGCATGCAGAGGACACCAGAAAGAAGGGCGCCGCGCGCCGCGACACCGGCATCGGCGTGCCGGACACCGGAGCCCCACCTAAAGCGACGTTCCACTCCCACCACGGGCTGAGCGCTCCGCTGCAAGGCCCTGCATGCGAGCGCAGCCAACCGCACCGTCCAAAAGCAACGCTCTGCTCTGCAGCCGACTCGTCTCCGCACGGAGCCTGGTGCGCCCCCGGCCTTGTTCATTCGACGAACGCCGGGATTCCCAACAAGACGGCGAGCGACCGATCCTCGTCTGACGAGGCCGGCGGATCGGACGAGGGAAGGGAGCCGAGCGAGAATGACGCGTGGTCTAATCAGAGATCAGCCGTTCCCGTAACGAACAAACTCCGCAATCCATCGTGATCACTGATCAGCCAAAGCGGATTCCCCGGCCCGGCAGCGTCGGATCGGATGAACACAGACACAGGCTAGCGCCGCGAGCGGCAAGGCAAGGCAAAGCGACAGGGCATCACATGCGCCCGTGACCACCTACCCTTGGGAACGCGCTCGTCGTGCCCGCTCGGCATGTTCCCCGTCGCCCGGATCCCATCCTCCCCCAGCGTCCGTCCGAACGCGATCCCCCCTAGCGCCACCTCGCCACCCACCCGCCAGGCGCCAGCCGGTATATATCACTCCGCACCTGCTCACCGCGAGCAGAGAGGCGCCGACACCGATGGCGAGTCCGCTGCTGTGCCTGGCCGCCGCCGCCGCGCTCGCCGCAGCCCTCCTCGCTTCCACCCCCGAGGCGTGGGCGTGGCGCCCGGCGGCGACGCCCCCGCCGCTGCCGGTGCTGCCGATCCCGTCGGCGGCGCAGCTCAAGTGGCAGCGGCGCGAGGTGATCATGTTCTTCCACTTCGGCATGAACACCTTCACGGGCTCCGAGTGGGGCACGGGGACGGAGGACCCGTCCCTGTTCCGCCCCGCGGCGCTCGACGCCGCCCAGTGGGTGGGCGCGGCGCGCGCGGCGGGGGCGTCGCTGGCGATCCTCGTCGCCAAGCACCACGACGGATTCTGCCTCTGGCCGTCCGCGTACACGGGCCACTCGGTGCGCGCCAGCCCCTGGCGTGCGGGCCGCGGCGACGTGGTCAGGGAGTTCGTGCGCGCCGCCCGCGCGGGCGGCGTCGACGCCGGGCTCTACCTCTCGCCGTGGGACCGGCATGACGAGCGGTATGGGAAGGAGGTCGCGTACAACGAGTACTACGAGGCCCAGCTGCACGAGCTCCTCACGGGGTCAGTTCTGTGTTCCGAGCAATTGAGCAAAAGCGTTGTGTAGGAGGAGAGGAAATTGTTAATTGCTGACATGATTCTGGGTGTGTGTAACATAAGAAACTGTGATGATGGTAGGTACGGGAGCGTGTCGGAGATTTGGTTCGACGGCGCCAAGGGCAAGAACGCGACCAACATGACGTACCACTTCCAGGAGTGGTTCCAGACGGTGAAGCAGCTGCAACGATCCATCAACATCTTCTCCGACGACGGGCCCGACGTCCGGTGGGTCGGCGACGAGAAGGGCTTCGCCGGAACCACCTGCTGGTCCACCGTCAACCGCTCCATGATCACCATCGGCGAGGCCGGCATCGAGAAGTACGTGCGCGACCAGAGCGTGTCATCCTTTGTCAATGGAGTCGTCCACCGATTAATAACACCACGCATTGCCCACCCATCGCTGTGCCTTGCCTGCAGGTACCTGAACGAGGGCGACCCGCGGGGGCGCGACTGGGTGCCGCCGGAGTGCGACGTGTCGATCCGGCCGGGCTGGTTCTGGCACAAGAACGAGACGGCCAAGCCGCTGATCCAGCTGCTGGAGATCTACTACAACTCCGTCGGCCGGAACTGCGTGCTCCTCCTGAACGCGCCGCCCAACTCGACGGGCCTGGTCGAGGACGCCGACGTCGCGCGGCTGCGCGAGTTCGGGTCCGCCGTGGCCACCATCTTCGGGACGGACCTCGCGGCCGGCAGCGCCGCCAGGGCCAGCAGCGAGCGCGGCGGCGCGTTCGCCGCCCGCAACGTTCTCGACGGGCGGGACGACACGTACTGGGCGCCGACGGCCGAGGACGGACGCCGGAACGGGTACTGGATCGAGCTGCTGCGGCCGCCGGGGTCGGCCGCCCGGCCGTTCAACGTGGTGCGGATCCAGGAGCACGTCGCGCTGGGGCAGCGCGTGGAGCGGCACGCGGTGTACGTGGACGGCGCGCCCGTGGCGAACGGCACCACGGTCGGGCACAAGCGGCTGCACCGGCTGCCCCGCGCCGTCGCGGGCGGGACGGTGCGGGTCTGGATCGCGGCGCGGCGGGGCCCGCCGCTGCTGTCCGCCGTGGGGCTCCACCACGACCCCTTCGTCGAGGCGGACGCGTTGTGACGTGGCGGTCGGCGCGGCCGCGGTGGGGATGGGACGGGATGCACGATTGGTGTCGCGTGGTCAGTCGACGTCGTGCTCGGCCGGACCAAGCGAGCGAAGCCGCGGCGCCGCCACCTGCGGCGAACGGCGCGCCGGCGAGGAAAGCGGCGCTCCGTTTGGATGAGTCCCCCTGTCGGTCTCTCCGGCGATGGGGAACCGCGCAAAAGCGGCATTCTGTTTGGATGGGTCGATCTGTGGCGTGATGAACGAAGTTGGCATTGCAGAATAATTCGTTGGGTGCCAGTGGACATCGCCGTTGGCTTTTCCCGTGCCGTTGGTGCTGTTACACCTGTGCCGCTAGTGCCGCTGGCTGTCTGGATCACCCGCCGCGTTGCGTTGCGTTGCGTCGCGTCGCGTCTAAGAAGCGTGACGCGGCCGATGTGATAGATCTCGTGATGACTTGTGAGCGCAAATGATCGCGTGGCCAGTCGACGTCGTCATGCACCGTCGTGCCAACGGGTAACAAAAGGCGCCGGGGATCGTTTCGGTTGGGTTGGTCCGTCGAGGCCGTTCGTGCCGAGAGAACACAACGACGCTGAAGCGGCGGCGCTCGGGCTGATCCGGTCGGTCATGAGAACCGGGTCAGACGAAATTCTCTTTGGATCGGTTCTTCACGTGATAAAATCTGCAGGACGATCTGTCGTACGCAAAAATGCTTTTGTTATCTTAGATAAATATGTCCGTGCATTCCTACGATAAAAACCGTATATGTATGAGATACGTATAGTTGTTCGCATGCATTCCTACGATAAAAACCGTATATGTATGAGATACATATAGTTGTTCGCATATTAATTTGTAGAGATTTTTATTTTCAAAAAAAATTATAGAGATTTACGTGATCAAGTCGTGGACCGAGAGCTCTGGACCGATTCACATACGGGATGAATCAAGGTCCACATATCGACGATAGAAGTTGGGTCAAAAAAGAATTAAGATAGAAATGTTACGTGCTTTAGAAATAGACTAACATAGTGTCCTGCGTTGCTACGGATAATGTAAATTTTATCCGGATCTACATAGATCACCAACTTTGTGCTCTTACATATGTGAGGTATTGATTGTTCGGATTCCAATTAGAATTCTGATTAATTTTATCCGGTTCCGATTAGAATTCCGATTGACGGACAAGGAGTCATTACTTATTTTAAAAATAATGAAAATGATATTAGAGATAGAGATTATAAGTCTTTATTATCTTATATATATACTCCTACTGCTATACACAGTAAACTCGTGGCGCTAGTTCACAGTTTTTGCTCGGTGTGCAGCTGGGATCACGTGATCGGCATGACCCCGCGACGCAATCCCGTCCCGACAAACTCGGATCAAGTAAGTTGCCACGGTAGAAATGCCTCATCAAGTGTCGGTTGCGCTATCCAAGCGTTCATACATCCGAAATGAAGTCTGTGATGTTCTGATTCGATTAAAATATATAATTATTAGATAATGAAAAAATTCCGACCTCTACGATTTTACCGTACACAGCCTTCAATTATTACATCATCCCCAACTTTTATCGCTGGATTTATAGGGGAAATCAAAATGCACAATTATGCCTAGCAAAGTCTATTATTATGCTTCCATCCATAAGTAGCAAACATCTCTAAAGTTACCATCTCTAAAGTGATGCTCGCCTTCATGAATAGCTACTCTGTCTTCTCCTCATGCTGCAATATTGACCAAAATCGCAGCTAGTAGGTCCCCCTGAAAATAGCCTGCATAAAGGATGAATGTTTAACATTATCAAAGATAATATCGTTTCGACAATGCCATATTGCCCAACACAGAGCTGCCGCCCCTGTTAGAATAGTAAAGGCCTCTTGTGCATTAAAATTTTGAAGTCAATTTCCAAGCACATGTGGGTTACCTATCTAGGCGGGGTTAAACCAGTAGCAACTTAGACAGTCCTCCAGATCACCTTTGCATGTTGGCAATCAAAAAAAGGTGTTTGATTGTTTCTTTACAATTGCAATAGGTACACTTTTGACTGCCCTTTCAGTTTTTCCTTCGAAGATTATCCTTGGTTAAAATAACCCTCTTTTGCAGGTACCAAAGGAAGATCTTAAATTTTAGTGGAATTTTAAGTTTCCAAATAAATTTATGTCGAAAAGGGAAGTTATGGTTGGTCAAATGTAGGTACATCGAGCGAACCGTAAATTGTCCGTTCTTGGTTAAGTCCCAGCTAAAAGTATCCCTTCCTTGAGACAAATTGAAGCTGGAGACTTGTGCTTATGACATATCTCTGTTATATCTTAATACATATTTATTCGTTCATGATCCTTTCGAGATTGCATGCTCCTAAACTCTCATGCTCTTGGTGTTGATGGTGGTGGTGAATGTGGTTGCGGCATAGTATAACCTGAGAAACAAAGTTTGTATCATATTCTATTATTAGATTATGCAAAGATAGTTCCTATATTTCTTGCCTAATAAGGATATGTTAGTCAAAATGATGAATAATAAAAGAACTTACTTCCACATTTGGGTTCTCCTGTCACTGGCTTTCGGCATTCACGTGCAAGTCGAACTTGGCTACACTAATTAGTGACTCATCATCAATGCTAAGGATACGACATATGCAAGCTAGGTCAGACCTCCTCACAACACGGCGGCAAGAAGCAGTTGGGTGTTTGTATGGGACACCATGCCTTAAGGTTTCTATGCATTCATGCATTACCCAGTCTCTCTCTCTATAGCAATCTTGCTCTCCTAAAGCTTGATGTTTTGTAAACATAGCGAACACTAAAGCAAAAACAAGGAGTTGAAGGAGTACTTTTATACCCATCATAGGCTAGTAGTATGGTGTCAAGTTAGACTGACTCCAACAATGAGAGGCAATTTTGAGAGGCAAACTGAGGATTGCCTCACGTGTACAGTAATGCAACAGGCATGTGTTCGGTCATGTGTCCAACAGCGATAGCATTTTTCGCTCTCCCGACAGAATCGGTTTCATTTCCCGCCAACTCCCGGAACTGAAGAGGCACGGCCTAGCGATTTCGGCGGCTCGGCGACTGAGCAGCATCGGTCCTTGATTGCTCTTGTTGCTGGCCGGCGATTTCGGCGGCTCCGCGACTGAGCAGCGTCGGTCTTCGACTGCTCCTGTTGCTGGCTGGCGATTTCGGCGGCTCCGCAACTGAGCAGCGTCGGTCCTTGACTGCTCCTGCGCTGCTTCACCAGAGCTCATGGTGATGGCCAAATCGTAGATTTGTCGGCAGAGGCTCGTGCTCCTTCCCGGCGCCAGGTAACACTTGTTCTTAGGATCCGGTCTGCAGATTAATTTTCCTCATTTATATATTGTTTGTCATTAGATATGTGGCTGTGATTTTAGGGATGGCGATGAGGTATATTAAGCTTTCAAACTGTGGAACGGCTGCCAGTCAGGGGAGAGATGCTGATGATGTTGAGATAGCTGCAACAGTTCTCGTTGTTGGGACAAAACTTCGATGGGGAGGTTCAACACCGGGTCACAAGACATACAAGCGCGACCGTGAAGGTGCTAACAAAATATTGAGCATTCAATATTTTGTTGAACATCCAATTTACAACCCAGATCATTTCCGCAGGAGGTGTGTACGTGAGCTGAAACATAATTTTTACTTTATTGTCAACCAAATATGCAGTAAATAATACAAATTGTGTGGTAGGTACCGAATGCGGGAGAGTCTGTTCCTTTGGATTGTCGATAAGGTTACTGAAGCGGACTCCTACTTCAAACAAAAATGAAATTGTGCCGGTCAGCGAGGATTTTCCCCCATCCACAAATGCACGATTGCAAATTAAATGCTAGCTTATGGTAGCATTGCTGATTCATTGGACGATCATCTTCAGATGGGTGAGAGCACTGTATTGGAGACACTGAAGCGCTTTGTCAGAACAATAGTAAATGTTTTCGGGAAAGAATCGATCAGGCCACCAACAGAATTGGAGTTACAGCATATACTAAAGGTTAATGAGGCAAGAGGATTTCCTGGAATGGCTGGCAGCATAGATTGTATGCATTGGGAGTGGTCTAGTTGCCCCACTACTTTGCACGGGATGTACAAGGGCCACAAAGGGAAGCCAACTATGATTCTAGATGCTGTGGTGACTGAGGACCTCAGGTTTTGGCATGCATACTTTGGATTACCTGGATCCCATAATGATATTAATATGCTGCAGCGATCACCGGTCTTTGATGATTTAGCTAATGGCAGAGCACCTCCGGTTGAGTTCAATGTGAATGGCAACATTTACAATATTGGTTATTACCTAGTTGATGGGATATATCCAGATTGGGCTACCTTAATCAAGACAATTAGTGCACCCATAAGTAACAAGCACAAGGTGTATGCAGAGCGGCAGGAGGCATGTAGGAAGGATGTGGAGCGTGGTTTCGGTGTTCTTCAGGCTAGGTGGAAGATTTTGCACTCCCCTGCTAGGTTGTGGCACCAAGAAGATCTAAATTATATTATGAGGGCTTGCATCATCTTACATAACATGATCATTATGGAGGAGAAAGGTGTGGATCTTCCTACGATTCATTCATCAGAGTGGCCTGGTCGGGAGAACCCTCCTATCTGTAATATTGCTGATTTATAGATGCTCAAACTTATATCCGGAACAAAGAAACTTGCCACTATCTTCGTTCTGACCTTGTTGAGCATATATGGGGATTGTACGATTCAGGCACTGGACCTTTTGCTCGAAAGGGAAGCATATGAATGTTCAAGCAGATCAGCTACCTTTTGAAGTCAAGCTTTTGAATGGTGTTCATGTCAGGTGGAGACAACATTGTATGTAATGAAGTAGCATGTGTCCCAGAACTTGCCTCCTTGTAATGAAGTAGCATGTGTCAAAGAACTTGCTACCTTGTAATGAAGTAGCATGTGTCCTCAAATTTAGTCATATATGTAATTAAGTAGCACATGTCAGGAAGTGTAAGTCTCTAATTTTGTTCCACTTTTCATTTTGCTCTAACACATATATAAAACTGATGTTGCGAAACGATCATTACAACAGAACTTACAAAGTTGAGTTCACACATAGACTCTCAAACATCAACTCTGAAATATACATACCCTCGAACTGAAATGGGGATTGTTCAAATGATATAGTTAACTTTGAAACATACACACAGAGTAATTCAGCTCATGCATCTTTCGGGCCCGAGCTAGCAAATCCACGACGTTCCATGATCTGGCGTTTCATGCCAATGTAATAATTCTTCAGATGCGGAGCTACCTTGTCAATGTCTACTGCCATGATTGCAGCTTCAGCTGTTAGCAGTTGTGCTTCAGCTTGCTTTGCTACATTATCAGCCTCTTATTTTCTGAGAATTAAATTCTCCTCACGCTGCTGCTTCTTGAGATCTAGATATTCCCTTTGAAGGCTGAGTTTCTCATCTTTCCCAGTAAGGATTTGAACCATTTGTTCATGTTCTTTCTGTTGGCACTTCTCCCTGTTGTCGTGAATGCGTTGAAGAACATCAACTGCTGTGCTGGATGAGGAAGCATCTGCGACTCTCTTTCTTTTAGTACTATCTCTTCCTTCTGGTCTAGCAAGAATGCTATTGTCATTACCTCCCTCTAGCACTGCAGCGTTTGCTTGTGAAGAACCTTCCCCCATGTCCCTGCAGAGTTGTTGTTGAGCTCCAAAACCTTGTCATTCCATTTTGATTCGTTTCGAAGAATTTTCCAGTAGTGCATGAATTGGAAAGGTTCCACAGCCTCGTACATACAGACTGCATCGTCAATCTGCAAAATTCAGAAGTCTCGTCAATGGCATGTGAAAAAATTCAGACCAGCACTAAGCTTAGTTTTGGAAAATGACTTGTAAAGAATACACTTTAGATCAGTTTAAAGTACAAGAGCATACCCTATCTTGTTCATTCTTCCCACTCTCATGAAGACGATCAACGGCAGACTTAAACCCACAGAACTTGTTCACCGATCTTTGAATGGTGCCCCACTTATACTGGATAGCTAGTTGGTTGCGGTTACTTCCCTCTGGTTTAAAAGTATTATAATAATCATGCAACCGTTTGTAATAACCTCCTTGAGTCTGATTGACACCTACGTATGATCCAAAAAGATAGTTCATACCTATATAATAACAAGGCTTGACTAAGGAATTGTTGCTTGACTAACCGGTTATTGCTTCCTTGCTTACGTTGAGGAAGGCGGAACAAAGGACTCCATCTTCTTCTTTTGTGAAACCACCACCCCTCCGCGACACCTTCTTCTCCTTGCCTTTCAGTGTTGTAGGAGGTTGCACAATCTCCACATCTTCGCGATAAACTTGCGCACCTATGACATAATTCACCTATCCAACAACCACTAATGCTTATGAACACAACTTCATGATGATAAATAACTTTATGAAGTACCATCTTACTTGTTCGGACTGTAGGACCTCAAGAGGGTCTATGGAGGATTGTAGCTGATAGGAGCATAATACGGCTGGTCTTGAGAGTCCTGCCCTCCAAATCTGGGAATCTGATTATCCATTCTAAAATAAAGATAGAATGAGTGAAGGACAATATGAATCGTAGACATCAAGAGCTATCCAACCTTGAATACTAATCTGAAAATAATATGTAATGCCAAATTTGATATAGACAGGATCCACAATTTTGCAATCTCTGCATACACGGATGGCATTCTACTTGTAGAAATAAAGACCTAATGAGTGATGAATGGGTGCACAAGGATCCACAACAAAGACTTCACAAATCCACAGATCTACCCTACCCAAAACCTACAGAAGCATGGAATCCACCAAAGAGGTCTGCGAACTGCATAGAATCCACCAAGGAGAAAGGGAGCTGCATGGAATCCACCAAGAGAAAGGGCAATGCGAACTGCCTGCAGTTGACACTCACCGTCGCGGGTGTTTCTTGTGGTTGCGTTGCTCGCCGCCGCTGCTCGCCCCGCGCTCCGCCCACCTCGTGCACGCGGGCTCCGCCGTCGCTAGCCCAGCGTGCCGCCGCCGCTCGCTCCACGCGCGACGCCCGCCCCGCGCGATGCCCGGCTCGCCTCCGGCTCCTCTTCCAACTCTCGGTCGTTGTCCACTCCTCAAATGTGTTGCAGGCGAGAGGGCATGTATTTTTACTTCATCTCTCTCTTCGAAGGCGAAGTGCCTGCTCCTTATGCCTACTCTGTTGGAGAGAATTTGGTCATGCACAGTATGGATTGAAGGGGCATATCCGGTTTGCCTTTCGTGATGCCAATACTGTTGGGGTCGGTCTTAGCGGAGAAGAAGAGAGTGTTGCTTCTGTGGCAACAATACCCTCCGCACTCTCCTATTTATAGCATACGAGAAGCCTATAATTGATGCCACAATATCCTCCAACCAATGCTGCTGTACATTAAACTCGATCGAGTGTTAGATTACATTATATTTATTTAGGAGCCCTTGAGCAAGCTAATTATATCTATTATTTAGGAGCCCTTTGTTGGTTGTATATATCCACCATGTGGATATAGTAGGCCAATTTTATCCTTTATCTAAAAAACTATATCTCCTGTGTTTCAAATAAACAGAATAAATGTCAAAGAATCTCGACACTCTGGGGCCTTATCTAAACTATTTTGTTATCTCGACACTCCGGGGCTCCATTCATTATTATGATATCCGAGCAAATTGTTGGATACCAAATAGACTATTAGGTCCCCTTTGGAACAAAGGAAAACCATAGGAATTTTGAAGGATTATAATCCCTATATATAGGATTATATAGGAAAATTTTGGAACAAAGGATTACACCATATTAAATTCCTTCCTTAGGATTTGTTTTGGATGCATGAATCCATAGGAATTTTGGAGGAAAACAAATTCATGTGGTTTTTTTTCCTATCTTGCACCCAAATAAAGGTTACTTTCGAAATTTTCCTTCATATTGAGTTCTCGTAGGATTGCAAATATCGTACACCTTCAATCTTGCATTTTACCTATTCCTGCATTTTGAGAATCCCGTGTTCTAAAGAAGACCTTAAATTCCAAGCAACTTGCAGACGATCGACTACCATTTGCCACAGATCTACTAACGTAAATACCTCTGGTCCGGTATATTTGAAGTTCTGACCGGAGGCATCAACTCAATTTACTAAGGCTGAACATCAAATATATACAACCACTACTAGATTCGATAGAATTGTTGAGAGGTTTCTTTGAGTGTCCGATGGGGCTACACTCACTATCTTTTGTCCATATCAATTGTCGACAGTATTTAAATGTCACCACACCATTTCCGGTGCGTAAATACCATTTGTATATAAACAATCACCAACCAATACATTTTGTTAAGACCTGTCTTTTGCTTCTCTGGTTCCAAAGATCATCTTTGATCTTGTAGCTTTAATCAGTTTGTTCTGATATCAATCCAATGTTATTCTATATATACACATTTGAATCAATTTGTCTACAAGCTGGCAGAGGAACCTCCATGAAATCTGCCATGTGCCTTCGAATGAGAGTCCCGGTGGACTTGGATAGCATGATGTACCATGATTTGTTTATATATTCAAAATTACATACTTGAATTAACTAATTTGTGCGCTATGTCCGTTCTTTCTTTGAGCCTTTGAAACTATTATATAAACGTTGATGCTTTCGAATCTTGCAAATGCTTTGGTGATATAGTACCATACTATGATCAAGTATATATAAGATATTAAAATATGATACGCGTGGTCAGCCGACGCCGACATCGTGCACCGCCGCGCCAACGGCGGGTAACAAAATGGTGTGTCGGGTCGTTTCGGTTGGGTTGGTCCGCCGAGGCCTTCCGTGGCGACTGGCGAGAGAACACTGCAACGATGAAGTGGCGCTCCGCGCTCGGGCTGATCCGGTCGGTCATGAGACACGGGTCAGACGAAATTGTCTTTGGATCGGTTCCTTCACGTGATGAAATCTGCAGGGCGATTCGTCGTACGCAGAGATGAGTTTTTTTAGTGGCAATATTCTCTCTATGCTTTTTGTTATATTATTCTACTGCTATATACAGTAAACTCGTGGCGCTCGTTCGCAGTTTTTGCTCGCGCCGTCTCGAGTCAGAACTGCGCCGGAGAGCGAGGAGTGGGATCACGTGACCTGCGTGAACCACTCAACGTGATCCCGTCCCGACATGCTGGGATCAAGAAGTTGCCACGAACCCACGGTAGGAATGCCTCATCAACTATCGGTTGCACTATCAATCTGTGATGTTCTGATTCGATTATGTGACGTCTCTACTCTCCACCAGTGTCAACTAATACAGTTTACTTACAAGAACACTCTCAACCGTGCTTGGTTGGTTGGAGTGATGGGTTCCATGATGGAAAAATTAAGAGAACTCATCACAGATTCACAGAGCAGCCCGTTTTACCGCCACCGTTCGCCAAATATACTACCTTGTCCAGAAACAATGCTACTCCAAATTTTGTAGCGACTCAAACGATACTCTTTTTCTATAAACTTTATTAAACTTCAAGACAGAACTTCTATAAACTTTAGGACAAAACTAGGATACTTTTCTGAAACAAAGTTTTTAGTCGTCCTGATTCAAACTTCTCTAATCTTGATTAAATTTATAGAAAATTCTCTATCAGCTACAACATGGAAATAATAGTTTTATTAGATCCACCATGAAATATACAATGGTGTACTTATGTACTCCCTTCGTTCCAAAATTGTGTCATTTTAGGTTTTCTTTAAGGCCTCTCAGTTGTAGTATCTGTTCTTAGATGCAGCACACACCCACCTTACACCCACCTCACTCACACCACATATGTACAAACAAACCTACAACTACACACAATGTCATTTTAGGTTTTCTAGATACATATACTTAAAAAGCTACAGTAACTTATAGTTTAGGGTTGATGATGAGTATGAAACAAAAGACAATCAAAAGGTAGCAAACCAGTTATAGACGAGGAACACAAAGTTTGACAGGAGTAGATTTGCAGCTAAGATCTCAAATGTTGCAAAAGAAATACATATACTTTTACTCACAAGTCATAATAGTTGATATAGGTATGGGATACAAGATCAAAATTGTACACTTGCGATGGCAAAATTGATCATCATAATATTGGTGACACACTAGCAAATAAATAAAAACCGATACACTCGCAGCCAAAACTGTGACAATCCTCCCCTCTTCCTCAAATCTACGTCAAAAAAAGACTTGCGGCTTTCAAATGTTCGCCAACCCTGCAACAGACCTAATTCCTCCTGTTAAACCTATTGCCACCGCCTCCCCTGCCAGAAAAGCCTCTGCCACCCCCACCTCTGCCTCCGCCACCACCAAACCTGCTGCCACCTCCACGGCCACCACCACCACCACCGAATCTGCTTCCACCTCCACGGCCAAATCTTCCACCGCCAGAGTTGCCTCTTGACTGCTCTTTCTCTTGCAAGGGTGGCAGCTGCTTCACTTCATCAATTGTCACCTGAGCAGCACTCTCAGCAGCTGCAGGATCATGCAGTGAGTATAGAGTGAAGCAGTTGTATGCAAAAAGATATCATATTTGGATTTTGGAAAACAACACAATGATAGTTCAACTGCCCTGATTTGAATTGCATAATAAGAGGAGGATTTCAGGAATTTTACAGCACAGCGGGAAAAAACATTTCATGCCCACACTGGCCAGTCGTCATTTGGCAAACAAGGGAAGAGGTTACCTTGAATGTAGTCTTCAACATCTGCTGCAGGAACATCAAATACAACCCCTGTTCCATCAGCTGTTAGGGTGGCGCCCTTTACATCTGCAAGCTTCTCTTCAGGCATAAACCTTTTCAATATAGTGAAAGCAAACCTGCATGCAGAAAAGGATTTCCAATCAATTGAAGATGATGAGATAATAAGACTACTTAGTAACTGCGAATTTATAATCTTACCCTGGTGACCACATAGGCCTGCCAGTTTGAAGATGTAATGTAGTGTAATCCTCCATAGAAGAGAGCAATGATCTTTTCTTTATGTCAGTGTATCCCTACGGAACAAATTCCTGTTAATTACAACTGCCTTGTCTACCCATATTATCTAGAAAAGAGCAGAAAACTAGAAATGTAAAAGGAAAAACCAACTTACAACTGCCTTTGCCAGTGCTTTCGCCAGTAAGTCAGCTGCAGACAGACTAGAAGAGCTTAGCAGTTGCTCTGCTTGCTCCCAGAAAATAGGGATAACACTGCATGGCACCCATCGCATACAGTTAGTGACACAAACCAATGAACAAAATAGACATGATTATCCCAAAATGGACATGGAAGTATCTTACCTATCTGACACACTCGCAATTGCATCTGCAGCTTCAGTGCCAGCAGATTGTGCCACATCAGTAGGCTGTGGCGCAGAGATATGTTCAAACTTAACTCCTGACTCCCTTTCTAATCTGCTCACGCTGTGCTTATATCTGGGCTCGTAAAGCATGACAGCAACACCAGTGTTCCCTGAAAATCAACATGCATTGAGTTAGCAGTTAGAAATCATAAACAATAGTACACACATGAGCTTCCTATTTAGCATACCAGCTCTCCCTGTCCGCCCTGACCGGTGTATGTAAGCTTCAACATCACGTGGAGGTTCACACTGCAAGTTATAATATGATCAGTAAGTGAGTGAAAACCCAGTTATTAGAAAATTACTAAATGCAAAATAGCCCATACCTGAATGATAAGTTGCACATCATTAATGTCCAGACCACGAGCTGCCACATTTGTAGCAACCAAAACTTGGAATTTCCCACCCCGGAATCCAGCAAGAATAACCTACAAATTATACACATGTATCAATATATGGATGGACAGACAACTAAAAATGATTCACAAACAAATTTTCCAATTGACTAGTCACTAATTTTAAAAATAAAGAATGGGGTTCAGTTGTGTCAGGAGAAGAGTAACATTACAATAACTTTTTGATCATTAAGTGTCAGTAATATGTTACAGATTAGAACCATGAATAAATTCACAGAATACTGCCAGCAACATTCAAAAAAGCATTTTGTCCAGAAAGTGATTAGGCAACTAGGTATTGAGAGCATTGGATGTAGTTAATCAATCACTTACTTCACGCTGAGCTTGCACAACATCTCCATGCAAGGCACGGGATCCAGGGATCAAACCAGAAAGCTCTGATGCATTGTCCTTTGTCTCGGTGAAGATAATGGTTCGGCCTCCACTGATCCAATAAATGTTTAGCAAAGTTGATGAAAATAAATAGCAATGGAAGGAAGACCATGTTTGGGGAGTACATACTGGCTATAGCATCGGATAATGTCAGGAATAACTTGAGCCCTCGCTGCCTTGTTACAAGGAAGAGCAAGATGCTTGACAGATGCACTAGCCTTCAGTTTCTCATTGCCGACAAGATCAACGGTCTTCCTGTCACCTTTCAGGAATCTCATGGAGAGCTACAGTGATTCCAGAATAATTTGTCAGTTCACATAAACACTGAGACGCCATAAAAACAGACAGGTCCTATAAAGTGAGATTACCTTATTAACCCAATCCGGCAGAGTGGCACTAAACAGAAGTGTTTGTACTTTGGTAACATCTTCAACCTTACCTGTTCATATATTAAAGGGTCTGATTACATTACAAGTTACATCAAATAGAAAATCAAGAATCGCTGTGAATTGTTCCACTTGGAAATTCAGAAAGAAAGTCAAAAGCATCAAGAACCAGTTCAACTGAAAGAACCTATATGAGACCAAAAAACTAATGAATGAATATACCGAGAATGAGCTCAACGTCATCAACGAATCCCATGTTGAGCATCTCATCAGCTTCATCGAGGACACGGAATTTCAAACACTTCAAATTGAGAGTTCCTTTTACAACGAAATCCTGAGCAAGGCAGTAATGCAGCACACATAAGAAAAGGAGAAACAGAGCTCACATTAAACTGGGCTGGAAATATCAACAAAGACAAATCAATTACCTTGACACGACCAGGAGTTCCAACAACGATGTCCACCCCCTTTCTCAATGCCATTTCTTGAGGACGATAAGGAGAACCCCCATACACAGAACACGCCGAAAGCCCATATGTGGCACCATAAAACTCAAAGTCCGCATGCACCTGAAATTCATCGTGATGAAGTCAAAACCGCATAAAAGCTTTGCTCTATTGACAATCAGATACTTGTACAATTTTTACCTGATTGGCCAGCTCTCTTGTTGGTAGCAGGACCAAAACACTTGGAGACCTGCCATAGTCAGTTTTTCGGTTTGCCTTGTGTGTCCCGTTAACCAACGACTCCAATATGGGCAGTACAAAAGCCAAAGTTTTGCCCTATAGTAAATAACACAATCAGTCATACAAGTTTTTAGGAAAAAATAGTGTAGAAAAACAGTGTTATTACTCGTTTCCACTTATCCAGTTCTCTAATGAGAAATTAAGGGATTTCCAGTTTTCCACAAACACCCCAGTTCAGTACTATAAATAATCATAATCCTAAACTGTAAGAGAAGGTAACTGACTATCAGAAACAGCCATTCCCATCCGGTACTGCATAATCATAATCCTACACTGAAGAGAAGTGTTAACTGCCTTCAGAAAGAGACACTTCCCTCCAAGCGTATATGCCCGATAATGGACTATGACCCTATTCATGCTCAAGAAGCACAAAGCAATGAACTAATCCGTAGTCCAAATTTGAGAGGTACCATGATTTTACCGAAATAGGCCAGAACAGTTCCCATAGCCCTCCGCAGGTATTCTCATCAATCGTACAGGCACAGCGCAGTCTAGCAATTCAAAGAGCTACAGATGGTCCAAAATAACAACTGCACCCTGCAACTCTACCAGATGAATCACAGTTTGGTAAGATCTCTCACCTGGCCCGTGCGCGCGCGGCCGACCAAGTCGCTGCCGTCGAGGACGAGGTCGAATGTGGTGGCCTGGATGGGGAATAGCGCATTGATCCCTTTGGACTTGAGCCTCTGCCTCAGCGGCTCCGATATCCGGAAGTTGGTCAGCGCGTTCGGGTCCGCGGGGTCCTCGTCGCTGCTGGCCGTGACCTCGCCGTCGTCCTCCGAGGCCGAAGGCGAGGCCTCTACAGTCTTCTTCGCCTTCTCCTTCTTCACCTTCTTCGCGGCGGGGGCCGTCTCCTCGGAGCTGGTACTGCCCTTCTCCTCGTCCGAGGACGGGGACGGCTCCTTCGCCTTCCGCTTCTTCTCCTTCTTCTCCTTCTTCTTCGCCGAAGCGGCCTCCGCCTCGGCCTCGGCCGCGGCGGCGGCGGCGGCGGCAGCCTTGAGCTGCTTGCGCTTGGCTTTCTTGGAGGCGGAGTCGTCGACGGCCATCGGCTCTGCGGCGGCGAGCGCGGGAGACATCGCGGGGATAAGTGTGGGAGCTGGCGGCGGCGAGCGCGGGCGGGCGGTTGAGGGCTGGCGGCTGCGAGGGGAAGGCGCAGCCGGAAAAGAGGGGGAGAGCGGTCGGGGTTTCGAGTACTTGTAGGTATGCTGCGAAAACCCTAGCGCGTGAGGGGCCACGTGACCCGGGCGGGGCGGTTCGCTTGCTGAGGTGGCCGTTGATATTTTGGGCGGCCGCGGGCTCACGGCAGGGCCCGGGCCCACAGGCTCAGGGAGCTGTTTCGTAGCGGCAACGTTTGGGTCCACCCAGTAAGCTGTAAGCACGGGTACGTGAAGTCTTCCGCTACCATGCTTCAAGACGGGGATACCGGAAAAACTCCCGCACCGACATACGCTACACGGTCCGCTAGCGTAGCGAACGGACGTTCCCACGCCAAATCCAGAGGAGGAAGCGGACGTCCGCTACTGCGGACGTGGCGCGGGCAAACCGGCCGGCGAGCACCCTGCGTGCCGGGGAGGGAGGACGGGACCGTCGGGCGCCGCGCTGACCCAAGCCGCCGCCGTCGTGGAGGAAGCCGGGAGGAGGCCGGCGGAGGAAGGGGTCGAGGCCCGCGCCGCCGCCACACCCCTGGTCATCCAGCCGCGGATCCGGCCAGCGGGGCTCCACATCCGGCCGCGCGCCTGCCCGCCGCTGCCGCCGCTACCGGAGCTGGTGTTGCCACTCCTTAGTCTTTACGAACTAATCCGCAAGTGCACGGATACTGATGTAGCTTTCATCGGAAAGTTTAATTGGGATATCGAATCCAAGATACGACAGACGCAATCAGCAATCAATCCAAGAACTATTCAACCGGACCCACCTAGAAAGAGAAGGTAAGAGAATAAAGGGCTTAACTTCAGTTAGCCAACTCGTTACCTAGATAACTAGAAGCTATACTAACTTGATCTCCTTCAGCGGCTGGGGCGGAAGGACCATAGATTGAGAGAGAAATGGAGGGTCCAACTCGGCCAACGATCTACTGCTATAAAAACACCCGAACGTGAGGGCTGTCACCACCTACCGCCTACCACATCAGTTCCATGGGGTGGAACACAACCCAAGATAACTATCAAGCATAAGCACCACGCTTCAACTATCCATTTAATGACTTCCGCCTCACATTAAGGCAAAAAGAAACCCCAAATAGCCAGGCTTGCTGAACCACGCAGATAAGGGATCCCGCGGATCAAAGAAAGTAAACTAACTAGATAATGAAAGTAAAGAGAAGAACCAGAAAGACACTGAAGATAAGCGAGGAACTTACTTTGATAATATTCTCCGTAGGTGGATACAGAGTGGAGAAGGACCAAGAGAAAATTCCGGCTCATTTCCTAGCTCGACTCTTGCACAAGATCTCACCTCACACTCTCTCTATTCTACACTAGAACTAAAGCTACTAAGAATCTCACTTCTCTCTTGGATGGTGTGCCTTACAAATGAGAAGTGAAGCTCTATTTATACCAGCTAGAGATCGGTACCCGGTGAAAGGCGTCAAGACCACACGACATTGGTAGTTATCGTAGCTTCCACGCAAAGTTGAGCATCAAAGGCTAACAAGTGGGGCCTGCCGGCCTCCCCTAGGCCGGCCGGCTTGGGGATGGTGCCACTTGGCACCGCCTTTCACGTGGATGTCCCTGATCGCTTCTTGAGGTCGGTAACTGTTGCTTTTTAGTTAAGCAACGGTTTTGGACATGCATGTGGGCCTTTTGATCCATATGTGAAACCTTTCGGGTCCTCGAATCAAACCGACTTCAAATGCACGATGCACGATCCTCCTGGGTGTGTTTCTTGACTCCTGGATCGATGACGTGGCCAGAGGGGGGAGAGCCAGGCCGGCCAGCCTTGGGTAGGCCGGCCGACCTGGGATTTCTCTCATTTCAGCCCAAATTTCGACACTAAATTTCTAAAATAATAAATGTAACAAAACTTATGGAACTTGTTAGTGTGATTAGTTTTAACTCAGATTTGACTTAAACCATGAAAACCAGAGAAATATTGGCTGTAAAAATCATCGAAATCGACCGCCAACGGCTACCTCGCCTGGCCTCCTGCTGGTGGCGGCCCCAGGCCTGCGCACCCGCCTCGCCTGCTCGCGGCCGCCGCCGGGCTCGCCCCGCTCGCGGCCACTCGGCGCGAGGAGCAGGCCGCCCGGGGAGGGGACCCTGCTCGCCGCACCGCCGCGAGGGATGGAGGGCGCCGTGGCCCCTGAGCTGCTCGCCGCGAGAGAGGGAGGGCGCCGCGCCGCGCTGGCCGCCGGATCCGGCAGTGGAGGCGCCGCAGTGGAGGCGGCCGGGCGCGTGGGGTGGAAAGGGAGGGAGGGAGGGGGCAGCGCGCGGATCCCGCCGGCCTCCGGTCATGGCCTCGACGCGGCGAAGCGGGCATCTCGCGCGGTGGCGGGAGTGAGGAGGGAGGGAGGAGGGAGGGAGAGAGAGAGGGGGGAGGGGGAGGCCAGCGGGGTGTGGTGTGGGGGGAGGCCGGTAGAGGGAGAGAGTGAAGAGAGCGGCGGGGTAAAAAAAAGAAAAAAATTGTCAAGTGGGCTCCACGCGCAGGTAGTTGGGATAGAGAATGCATATAGAATATGAACGAGTGCGAGAATACTGGGTATAGAGAAAAGAATCTTGATGACCAGGATAGAATATTACTTCTAGAGAATGTATTTAGAGTATGATAAGTGCGGACAGCCTAAAGTGTGTCCACGCTGGAGCATGGACTGTGACCCCCTCTCTGCTTGCGTGGCCGCCCAGCTGGATGCAAAAGAGAGGTAGTTCTCCGCTATGGCTCCAGAGTCCGGTAGCATATTTGCACTATGTTTTGCACAGCAAGTGAGCATATATGGATGCAAGATTCTTGGGAGGTCTTGGCCACCGCTACTCCTTGTGTTCCATTTGACATTTGTCGATCATACGGATGTCTCTCTATACTAATTCAGTCTTGACCATAGATTTTGTACCACATAATTTCATCTTGCAATCCATTAAGAAATTTTAGGAAGTGAATACATTGAGCAGTTTGCGTAAATCAATTCAATTAGTTTGATGCCTGATCCAAAAATGACACATCAAATTTCTCCGACCTAGAACATAACTGAACAGTGCTGCTTATATACATCTGATTTGTTCAAAATTTACATGGGCATTGACGCTTGGAAAATCAGTCAGCAACAAACAGTCTTCTACTCTTCTCTTCTCTTCTCTTCTCTTCTCTTCTCTTCTCTTCTCTAAGCAGTAAGCGCGCACGTACACACGCAGCGGCTGGCCAGTTTTTTTTCGAAATTGGGGGTGGGGCAAGCAGGTCGCCCTGGGCATTGGGTTCGGTTCTTCGGTTCCCAGAGAAGTTCGGTTTCTAGAAAATGAGGACCGATCGGTTCTTTTCATGATCAAGAACCGAGCAAACTTCAGTTTCGGTTAGTTTGGTTCGGTTCCGGTTCTGACCGAGGGAAAAAAAGAAGAAAGAAGGAAAAAAAGTTGTCACTCCGCACTCCGCGAGAGGGGGCCCGGAACGGGCGCGGAGCGGGAGCACCGGCGCTGGCCGGATCTCTCGCGGCCGCACATCGTCGATCCGGTGAAGCCGCACCCTCCCGTGGCCGCGTGCGGTCGACCCGCCGCCGTCGCGCCCTCCCGTTGCCACCGCCGCCCTGCCGGGAGGAATGGAGGGAGACGTCGCCGCGCCGGGAGGAACGGAGGGAGACGTCGCCGCGCCGGGAGGGAGGCGCGGGGCGGGCGCTGCGCAGCGGCGCGTGCAGCAGGGCCGAGGTGAGGGTATGGTTCTAGGGTTTGTGCGTGCGGGCCTGTTGGGCCAAATTTGGGCTTAATGAGTTAATGGGTTGAATGCTCAGTTCTCTCGGTTAACCGAGAACCGAACCGAACTAACCGAGTAAATTCGGTTCCTACGAAACAGAAACCGAACAGGGAAACGAACTCGGTTCCGTTTTTTCGGTTCCGGTTCTCGGTTATTTTGGTTCGGTTCTCGGTTCTTGGTTCGGTTAAATTTGCCCAGCCCGACAAGCAGGTAGGTAGGCACCCAGGCATTAGGTACAAAAGCGCGCTGCTGGGGCCATAGCAAGCGAAGGCAACTTGGAGATCAAACCCCAACGCGTCTTCATCTTCTGGATTCAGATCGTTTGACGTCGGCAGCAGCGACGTATGGCTGCTGTCGACGAATCAACGCCGTTGGCTGGCATCCAACGAACCATGATATTCCAGGTGCTCCACCATGCGCTGGCCCATGGGCAATGGGTACGGCCTATTATGCACCTGACGACCAGCGACGCCCAGGTGTATATTGGAGCGGCCGCTCGGTCTTTTGGCGGCACCGGTTGTTTTGGCGCGAGGATTGGAGCTGCGAGGGACGGATGCGTCGGCGATCGCTTGCTTCTCAACTGCCCGTACTTAATCCGAGAAACAGGTGGGATACTCTGTACTTCTGGACCTTCCTCTGTACTCAAATTTATTGGTGTTCTAATTTAGTTGGCTTTGCCCTTCCTAGATGTGTTGAACTTGATTGAATGATTGAAGGAATCTGCATGAAAATAAAATCTACATATTTGAGATGGACGAAAATGGGTATGTAATATAATGATTGATTTATTTTTCTTCATGAAGAGAGAGACTCTATTTACTAATGGAAAGGTTAGATCATGCAGATATGTTTGTGCAAATGAAGGTCATAGAGTAAAAGATAAAAGGGATTATCTGATAAAGTGCCCAAGAGCTGAAACTAGAATTGATTGTCAAGTTCGCATGAGTATTGTATTGGACCAAGAGAAAGAAAATTATAAAGTATCTGATCTAGTGTTGGAACATAATCACACCCTTCAGTTGCCACAAACCTCGCATTTGTTGGTGTCTCAAAGGAAACTTTTGGAGTTACAAGGTTTTGAAATTGAAACGGCTGATGATGCAGGGATCCGGCCCAAAGCAGCACATGAGTTGGCTACTATCCAAGTTGGTCGCTCACTTAATCTCAGTTACACACTCTGTGATCACAAGAACTATTTACGTGGCAAGCGACAACGGGAGATGGCGTATGGTCAAGCAGGAAGCATGCTTATGTACTTTCAAGATAAAATTGTTGAGAACCCATCATTCCAATATGCATTGCAAATGGACAGGGAAGAACAAATAGCAAATATTTTCTGGGTTGATGCGAAAATGCTCACTGACTATGCCAATTTTGGCGATGCTGTTAGTTTTGACACTACTTTTGGAAAAAATAGGGAGAGTATGCCCTTTGGTATATTTGTTGGGTTCAATCATTTTAGGGAAACAGTGATTTTTGGTGTTACTCTAATTTATGATGAAACATTTGAGTCATTCAAGTGGTTGTTTCAGACCTTCCTAGAAGCACATAATGGAAAGCAACCAAAAAGAATCTATACTGATCAAGATTCTGCAATGGAAAAAGCAGTTAAGGAGGTGTTTTGAGAAGCATGGCATGGTTTGTGTACTTTCCACATTATGCGGAATGCTATCAAACATCTAGCTGAACCTGACAATGAAGAATCAAGTGCTTCTCCTAAAAATGTAGTTGAGGGCAGCAAGAAAAAAACAAGATCCTCTCCTAAAATGTAGATGAAGGCAACAAGGAAGAACCTAGTATTCTCTCAGATTTTAGTGCATGTATGTATGAGTACGAAGATGAGGCAACATTTGAACATGAATTTAACATGATGAGGAAAAAGATGAGCAAGCAATCCTGGTTAGATAGTATATATAAGTTGAAAGAAAAATAGGCTGAATGTTTTATGAAGGATGTGTTCACATTAGGCATGAGAAGCACACAATTGAGTGAGAGTCTGAATAGCGACCTGAAGAGACATTTCAAAACTGATTTTGATATCATTCGGTTTCTTAAGCATTTTGAAAGGTTGGTGCAAGATAAAAGAAATAATGAGTTGGATTCTGAATTTGAATCAAGGAAAAAATTACCTAGAATCAAAATGAGGACACCTATGCTAATCCAAGCTAGCAAGTTGTACACACCAGTTATATTTGAAGCTTTTCAAGGTGAATATGAAAGGTCCATGGCAGCATGCACCACAACATTAGAAGGCAACAATGAATATCTTGTGTCCATTGGAAGTCTTGATGGAACTTTTACATTGGAGAAGGAGTATAAAGTTATTGGTGATCCTTTAGAACAAACCAGTACATGCAGTTGTGGACAGTTTATTAGAATTGGAATATTGTGTGCACATGCTCTAAAGGTCCTTGATATGATGAATATCAAATCACTACCCACACAATATGTACTAAAGCGATGGAACGTGAAGCACGTAGTGGCATAATACAGGACAGCCAAGGCCGAGACACAATAGAGAATCCAAGATTAGACGAAATGCTTCGTTACAAAGATATGAACCGAAAATTTTTGAATTTAGCACATAGAGCTGCTAGCCATCCAAGGTGCACATTGTTGGTACACAATACACTTGACATTCTTAGCAAGCAAGTTGAAGAAGAAATCACTGGTTGCACTAATAATGTGGAGCCAGTCACAGTCCCCATGAATGTTACTCCCTCAAGTTATTTGGTGAGTACAGCACCTGAAGAAAAAGGAGGTGCAAACAAAAACCTCAAAACGCAAAAGGACCTGGCTTGATAAGAAGCGCAAATTTGCAAAGAAAGGCAGCAAGAAAAAGGATAAGGGTTCAGCGGTATGTACCAGCACAAAAAAATATTCATTCTTTTTAATTGTCTATAAATGCAAAAAAGTTCAAATGTATGTAAATTTTTTATTCTCTTTTATTGGAAGGCACAAGAAACTACAGAATTGGCACAAGAAACTATAGCAGTACATGATATTCCTCCTAGCACTTCATGGCCCAACGAAGGGATGACTGAACTATACCTGACTATCAATTCTTTCTCTCAACTATTGATGGTAATATTTCTAAGTGACGATTTTTCAAGTCCAGAAATGCGTAAAGAGTTTAATACTCTGTTCTTTTATTCTGCAGAGAGCAAGCACTGGTGATCTTAATGCTGATTTCTAGTAAGTGGTAGTGTTTTTTGGAGCTTGTGATCTGGTGGTGATGCTTTGCAGTTGATGGCCTTTTAGATATGTGCAGCATGGACAAGAAAGACCATGTGATAATATTTCAGAATCTGTAAAACTTGGCTTGATTTCTAGTAATAGGGCTTGTTTTAGAGCATAGCTTTTGGTTTTATGGGTGAATTGTAAAGTTCAACCAGTTCATATTTTGTGCAGCGTCATATAACTGCATGTTTATATTTATCTATGAAAGTCAAGTGTAGACTTCAACAATTATGTCATATGCAACTGATACTAGAAGCAAGGGTACAAGGATATTTTTTATGAAGCCTTCGAACTTTCAAAAATCAGCAATGCTTTTTCTATATTCCAGTATCATGATAACATTCAAGCACAATTACAGTTTGCACAAATTGCTATGACCTGTGCTTCCTATCTAATGCCCTGTACAGTTGCTACACAATGCAAACACAATTACAAAACACAAATCTTCAACAATCCAGGCACGACCACCTCATGCACGTCATCTTGTTGGTCCCAGTTCAAACACTTGTGCTGAAAATTGCTCATTGCAACCTGCTGAAAATTGCTCTGATTGCAACCTGAAAATTGCTCTGACTGTGGGGCTTCAAAGTGAAGCTGAAGCTCGCAAAATCAGGGGCTCCACCTCGATGGCGCTTCAGGCGCGCGTAGGAAAAGCGATGCGGCTTGAGCACAACGTCGGCTGCAGCCGAACGGCCGGCGACCGCGCTGGCGACGAGCAAGGCAGGAAACTCCCCCAAAACCACCTGCCTGGGGACCGGCTCACCGGCAGCACCTGGCACGCCGCCGCCTGAGTGCCGAGATGGGGAGGAGGCGAGGAAGGCAGATGCACGACCTCGCATGTACCGGCACCTCAGGGTCGATCGACGACCAAGGCGGCGGCGGAGGAAAAGGACGAGGCGCCGGCGGGGTAGTCTCCGCGTGTGTGCTCTGTTTGTTTTTCTTGTGCTTTGGTGGTGGACTGGTAGGCTTCGATGGGCTGGACTAGCCACATGGCCTGCTATTTGAAAGTGCGGAGCGTCTTGCCGTTGGATACGAATGGACGGTCTGATGCGTGCGACTGCAGCCATACGTCGCTGCGGCCGACGTCAGACGATCTGAATCCCATCTTCCACCTCCAAACCCTACGATCCCCCTCTTCCGATCCACGAGCCCTAGCTAGCCGCGAGCTCGGTTTGGAGTAGCGTAGTGCCTGATGGACGAGTTTCCTTCAAGTACGAGGCCCACCCCTACCGCCGCGCCATCAGGGTCACCTGCCCGCTCAGCCTCTCGCCGTCCACCGCGACGGCGCCGGCCGCGTTCGCGAGGGTCAAGTGCGCGCATGCGCCGTGCCGCGCGCATGCGCGTCGACGACGACGCCACGAACAAAGCAACCACGGCGAGCGATCAGCGAGGGCGTCTACTAATTACTAGCGAGTAGATAGGAGAACAAGTATGAACTGCTTCGCTCCCATAGACTACTTGTGATTTTTACCGTCCTCTGTGGGGAGTGTTCATCATCGATCAGGGACTAGTGATCCGCTTTGTTTCCTTCGAGTGCTCGTTTATTTGCAGCGTGTGGTAGTTGTTTCTGCCTTGTAGCCAGCGCTCTTCACCATATTATTGGTGTTTGTCGATTTGCTGGATTGTTCCTTTTTACCATCTGTTAATACAAAGATGAGATTTGAAGAAGTTTAAAGAAGAGCTTAGTCGCTTTGCTACATTTGATGAAATGATTAGCGTGTAGGACATTGAGTAACAATCCATGCATGGATTTTTAGAAATCAGAAGCGCGTTGATTAGATTAGTTCACACTTGCAGTGCTTGTTCCCTTTATTTCTGTTCTTTCTCATGGTCATGCCATGATGAGACAGTAGCAGAGCAGACATGATGCATGGCAGCAGAGGGAGGGAGCCATCAGCCAATGTGTGTCCGCGCAGCCCGGTCACTTGGACTAGTCGGTGCAGCTAAGCTAGCGGCAGTGCGCGGCCATGCATCAAGCTCGCCCGTCTGACCGTCTCCTCTCGCCGAATGCGATCGCGAAACGGGGAAAGCACGCGCACACCCTCCGTGCTGCCATCGATCATGCGGCAGAACCGTCAAATTAAAACTCTAATTAAGTGTAATAGCCATCATTTAAACATATCAGGCGTATTAACTTAATGGTTTAATTGATAGCCCGCCCCCAACCAACGTATTGATCGAAACAAATAAACAAATAATGGTAGTCTCACACGAAGGTGAGCGCAGTAGTACAAATATAACAGCATTTGATAAAATAAGATAACAAACCAGAGTACGATACATTTAGTTTTACAAACCAAATTCGAATACATAAATAATTTACAAGTGCAACTGAAGTTTAAATAAAAATTCGATAATAAGAAATGCCGATAACTAAGATACGAGAGGCACGAATGGCGGATCGCACACACAGCCCACACATGTGCAACCCAAGAACGTCAAGAAACTAAGCATCAGGCCCGATAACTTCCCAACCATCCGCACCAAGACGAATGAACTTAGTGCAACATGGATAGAAATCTACATCATGGGAACCTAAAATAATTTGAGCAACAAACCCTGAGCAACTAATACTCAGCAAAACATACCCGACTAATGGTATATACTTAGCCGACTCCTAGTATGCAAGACTTTTGGCTCTGGAATTTATTTTTGCTAGAAATTTATTAATAGTGGATCCTTACTTTCAATATTTTAGTTCAAATTTAATGTAACAAAAACCAACTAGGTTTGCATGAAAATCTATAGCAAGCAGGGTATACCAGATTAATTCTCCAAGAACATCATATTCATATCTCATACCATCATCATTCCATTCTCATTCCAACTCTTTACTACGATGTGACTCGGAGATCAAGGTTCTCTTAACCGAGAGAGACGGTGAATCGATTCGATTTAACCTTGCAAGATGGATCTAGCACACATGTCATGTATATGCCTTGTCGGACTACACGTGGCAACCCTTCCTGTCTCCGTCCTTGAACTTCGGATCTGCCCGTCAAGCACTAGTCAGCCGGGCCCTACGAGAGACCCCAGGTGCCACCCCAGGTGCCCTGTGCTCCGCGGCCACCCAACCGCCCCAGAGGGCGGGTAGGAGTTCCGAACTTTCAAAGCGAATAGGTACGCAGGCTTACCGGTTTCGACTACCTCCTACTCCCAGCATGTGGTTAGTATTGTTCAAACTCGATCATCAGAGCCAACAACGGACGGGCCTTAAGCGACACAGACGAGGCTAAGACACCAGGAACCCTATCCTGTTGCCGTATCCTACACCCCAATATCATTCCCCATCTGGTCTCCACTTTTATACATCATCTCATTATTTCTACTTATTTTCCATAAATATTCATAAAGCCTACATCTCGCGAGTGACATGAAATCACTCGACTTCTACCGAGTTCTATTAAGCATGACGGTACTACGACCTATGCATACTAAGTATAAGACCAAGGGAACCTAGGGTTCATGCACCAATAATTTCATTCAACTCGTAAAAACTTAATGCATAAATATATAATTAAGAACATTGTATAATTTTAAATTAAAGGTTATGCTCCGAGGTTTGCCTTCCGACTCTGCTCCGCACTAATCAACCAGGCCTTGGGCCGGGTCTTGCTGCTCTGGCGCCACCTGCTGCCCCTGGATCGGCTCAGCCACAAGCTTGTACACTGTGTCGTTAGCTTCGGTTTCTACGTGGATGCAGACGTACGATGCAACGTGTAAATACGATTTTCAAGATTTGTAACGGCAGCCATACATAAAGAACACAGTAATGATTCTAATGATGATGATCAGACTATTTTACTTATTTTGCTTGGAGTATTTTCTTTATTTAGTAGATGATTGAGCTACAAAAAATACCTACAGTTCCCTAAAGAGATAATTTGCTCTAGGCACCCTTTTTCACGTGTGCAAGCATGGAATACAATATAAAAGTTGCATACATAATTCTCCGATCCTAAACTGAGCTACCAGGTTAGTATTTGGGAAACAGCCTTTCAAGAAACTAGCATACATCAAAGCTATTAATATATTTTTAATGCCATCTAGCTAGATTTGTCAGGAACAAAAATAAATTCACTAAAGTAGATTATGAATGCTTTCATAGGAAGAACAATAGCTAACCTGACAGATCTAACGACCAGGAACTTTTCATGATTTTACAACAATTATCAACCACAAAAACTATTTATTTTAGCCTTAGCAAGATAAAGTGAACAATTAATGGTCTACAAAGCTAGACATAGCTTCTGGTCATGAAAGTTTTACAGTGATCTAAATATGCAAAAATAAAGCTACTGCATGAATTTCAGGATTTTTGGACTAACAGATCAGCGGACATTAATTAAACAATATTAAGCACAAAATAAATTCTAGCAGGGGTAAAAAGAACATTGCACAAGAATGAATATTTTTCCTCCGTAGATCTAGATCTAACCAATCAAACAGAACTGATTTTGCATTTTTAGCATTTTTGTTGATTTGTTATGCATTAATTTCAGCCAAAATCAAACAAATAAAGAAAAATACACCCATAACCACGTGGGGCCCACTGGTCAGAGGGTTCTGGCCGTTTCCAGGCCACGCACGAACGCCATGGCTAGCCAGGGCCATGGCCGGCGGCGTGGCGCGCGGCTCTTGCCGGCGGCGAGTTCGACCGGCGGTGGGCAGGGAGGGCCCTGGGCCGCGTGGCGAGCAGCGAACGACAGCATGCCAGCGGCGGTGACGTCAAAGACGAGCGTGGAAACTCGCGGAACGCGATGGAACGAGGGAGGCACGAGCATCAGTGAATCACCTAGGTTCGATTTGAGCCGCTGGACGAAGAAAACGGCGACCGGAGCTAGGAGTTCGACGGCGAGGTGGGGTGGGGTGGGGCGGTACTGTAGGCCGGCGGCTGGGAAATCGACGATTCCCAGTGAGGAGGTGGTCAGAGCTCGTGAAGGAGGGGTTGGGGAGGGAGCTAGGGAGGCGAGTGAGCTTTGGGTGCGGGGGATTTGAAATCCATGGAGGAAACCGGATGGATTTGGCCGGCGAGGGTGGGCTGCCCGAGCTCGGTCAGTGGTGTCCGGAGGAAGAAGAAGACTGCAGTGAGGGAGAAGGAAGGGGAGGAAGTGTGCTGGGGAAGGAGATAAGGTCGCGGCGACGCTGGTGGCCGCGCTCGGGCGTGCAGTGCACGAGGACGGCGAGCAGTGCCGTCAGGACGGCCAGCCGGCGTCATCGCACGGCGATGCAGTGAGACGCGCGGACGTCGGCGGCATGGGCGCGGCGGCAAGTGGGCGGGGAGGTCGTGGCGCGATTGCCGCGAACCCCGTGCGTGGCGCGGCACAGTACGCCGGCGAGCAGAGGCTCGCCGCGCGTCGAGCTGCCATGGTGTCGTACGGGAGCAGGTGAAGCGACTCGTTTTCGACAGAAATTTGAATGTTTAAAAATATGTTTAAACGCATAATCGAGTTCCTAAGAGCATCTCCAATATTTTCTTATTTTTCCTTTCCAAAATTTGTTGTTTACCAACTCTCTAAATAGATATGGGAAGGAAAAAAAATTCTTCTCCAAAAATTTTCTATTTTCTCTCCCCAACAATTAAAATTATTATGAACCCACAAAATTTATGCTCCCAGCAATCCGTTTTGTCCTTGCCAACCCTGGGGGGGGAGGGGGGGGGGGGGGGGGGGCGCGGGTCATATGGCCTCCAGTCCCCAGGAGCATGCCAGGATCGCCACTGCACCACCCCGCGGCGCACGGAGGCGGCGACGCCACGAGCACCACGCCCGCGGAAAAAAACGGCGCAGGAAGGGAAAATCGGGAGGAGCCATGGCGTGCGTATTTTACGCATATGAGAGAGGGATTTGCCAATTGTTAGGAGATGGTAACTAGGATATCTAGGATATGGAACTATTAGAGAGTATTTTTTTTCCATTTTCTCAAAAAATAAGGAAGAGAAAGTGAGATTGGAAACTGTTGGAGATGTTCTAACATGGGAGGTGTTACAGATCACATGCTCGATATAGGTAGCCGCCGGGACATCGCGTGGCACACGGCCAGCCCAACATTTTTATTTTACCTTTTCACCTTAACTAGGTATATGCCCGTGCGTTGCTACGGGCAAAATAATTATTGTTGAAAATCAAAAATTTTGCAGATGTATTGGAAATTTAGCTAGTAAATTCAGATCCAAACTTGATGAGTTGTGTGGAAATTCAGTTCAGTCCAACCACATATTTGTTTCCTACGAATGAGTCAATACCTGTTCATAACAAACAAAACAAATTCTCTATGTGAGTATCAATTTTTATCATATGAAATATTTGTAAATTACATACATCTGCATAGACATACACTTGCGGTGAGCAATATTCATGCTCAACGTCGTATTCCAAAGTATGCAAACAAATAATTAGACACAAATAGAACAAAGTACAAAACAGCACAACTTCATTGCTTTCTTCTCGCTCTATACTTTCGTCTCCCTGTGCATCACCTCCGTTGTCAGCCTGCTTCCGCTTCCGATGCCCCATCGCTCTATACTTTCATTTCCCTGTGCACCACCTCTGTTGCCAGTCTGCTTCCGATGCCCCATCGCTGGTGAGGAGCTCCACATTGCGTGCTATCAACGGCAACCTCCTTGCCTCGCCAGAGCTCCGCGTTGGCGTGGTGACAGTGGTGCACTCAATGAAGAAAGCTTGCAATCACACACAAACAAAGTTCAAAAGGGTGCTTTGATGTTCTCCTTAAAAAAAAAGTCACAAATGTTAAAGCAGATTGAGGGCTTGTGGATAAACACATGATACAACTATATATTTTTATATTCTTTCTTGAACTGGAAAACTCAACTGTGAACGATTTTGAATATATCCCCTACATTGGGAGATCATGATAGTTTAACCACAACAATCTGCATATATCCAATAATCAGCAATATCAAGCTTATTTGCAACCTAAGCTACAATTTATTTGTCATGGAAGGAATATTTGGTACAACCAAGACAGGATGTGTGCATTTATATCCAAAAAAGAGCCAAATTGCTTAAAGAAACTTTCAATATGAAGTGTTTCACCTTAGGCCATGCATGCCATGTTCCTCTTGCCTTACAAAAAGGTCCTGGGCACCTTTCTGGTATCATCATATATAGCAAAATCACAGCCTTCAAATTCAAGGCTTCCCAGTTCTCCTCTTCACCAAGCATGCACCTTAAAACTGTAGAAAATACAGAAGAAGGTACATATTAACTTGAACCAAACATGAGGCAGTAAGTTTTTTTTCTAAACTATGGTCGACTCAATATATGGTTCAGATGACCTCTGGATGGTACCACCGTACTCTAGATTATTAATGCATTTGCGCTCTTGTGTTTCTGAAAAGCCAAAAGCATGCGGAGTTGCCAAGCAGGCTCACAGCCTCCTATCTCTGGTCATAAAAGTAGCTAGGACCTCTGACATTTGTACTCTAATATCTATATTTAGCTTGACACTAAATTAGCAGGAAAGGGGAAAGAAAAGGTGCAGATCGATGGTCACTCTCCTGCTAACATATTTCTTCTCTATTCCAAATCTCTACAGAACAAATATGAGCAAATGAAATGTCCCCAAAATACTACTTCTCAGCGCAGGTAGGGAGTAGCTCATGAACAATTGTGATGTACTCCTGCACAGCTTCTTGTTTAGGCATAACAATTCCTAGCAGATTGTGATCACAAATGGATTCATGAGACCTTGGTTGTCAAATTCAGAAGAACGAAATGGTGCAATTTTCTTGTTGGATATAGATATGTTTGTGCCGCGTCAGAACAGAAACATATGGAACATAATAATAGGAATGTGACCATTCATATTGCCCAGTATACAGACCATTACAAAATGCCTATACCATAAGTTCAAAGAATCTCAGGACCAAAAAAAACAGAGGATTAAACTGATTGTTCATACCTAGTTGGTTTCTTGATTTTTTTTTTACCACAGTGTAGGACTTGCCTTTGGTAGTACATCATTTTTCTGAAAAACTATAGTGGAGGTGCAATGTACAGCTTCGTTGTTTCCTTTCAAGAGAAAAGAATAAATGTTCAGAGTATATAATGAGTATCTGAATCATATCACATGATCTCCGTAGATATTATAATTCAAGGTGACAAATAAGCAAACTTATCAACAGTTACCAGATGGCAAAACTGAGTGGAAGTTGATTGTACTGAGACAATTAGTTACAATTTAGAACCACATGCCAATTGCAGCAGTAACTGTTACTGAATATCCATGTGCAAATTTACTAAAATGTGTGTGCCCTTGATTACTGCCCTTGGTTGTTGTATACAACCCATTTTTTCTGTGAAAGCTATCAAGTTGCTTCTACATTGTTTGAAAACAATTAGTTATTGCAAGGTGTGTTCTACTATATTAGAAAGAATGTTTGTTTTTCTGGCTAATCACATGCAAAATGAAGGTGGTGATGTAGCACTGGATATAATAACATTAATAGTAGTCAGGGAGCCTGGCTCATCATCAACATAGGCAAAAAGCAGTGTGTATAAATTGTGTGTGCATGCTCCTTGCACAGATGAACAATCAGTCAGGTATACTTGGATTTTCACACTGAAGAAAACTGGAATCTCACTCTTAATGACACTCTTAAGAAACAGCATCAATTCTTTATAATGCATAATTGTTTATATGTGACGCTTCACGTGACATGTACCACCCCAGTTTTGCCATCCAAGCTGTTTGATATAATGACTTCTGAGTATAAATTATAATTCACAGAACCATATAATGCTTAATGTTTGATATGGGAGAGTAATACTTAGAAAGGGACACCTCTCAGTGTACCAAGTTTTCAAATTCTTCTAGCTAACCTGAATATTCTAAACTCTAAAGATAAACCGTAAACTCTCTACAAGATTACTCAGTCTTGCAATTCAAAAACTTAAGTAAAGACCAGAAAACTTGCAGATTGCCGGTCGTGACGTCGGTTCGGGGATCGATGACTCTGGCTCGGGAGAGGCGACGACGTCGAGGGTTGCAGTGCCGATGGCCACGAACTCGACGGCTCCATGGGGACGATGATATATGGCTGTTTCAAGGAGGAGGCCGACTCGGCGATGGAGTGATCGCGGGACTTATGGATCAACCACCAGAAATATGCATTCCTATTTGAACAAAACAAAATGCGGATGTGTCAAAAGAATTATTCGCCGGCACTTGTATGTGCATCCCATGGCTGTGCAGTACATAGATGCAAATTCTAGACACTGGACAATAAACTTGTTGCAACCACACACATACTTTAAATCATGACATGCACATCTACATGTATAGGAATTGTTTGGTTCCTGTGAGTACCTGAACTGAACCCCGCAGAACGACAGGAAGATAGTGCCTCGGCGTCTTGATGGCGTTGATGCAGTGACCCTAAGCAGAATAGCAATGCTAACTTACCTAGAACAGAGCACACCACTTTTAACTCCCAGATTCCATATCGAGCGTCTACCACATATCATGAGTTCTAGCCGGGTTAGATATATCATGTATCATGTAAGCAGTACACAGAAGGTTACAGTAATGTGGTCAAAATGTTTTGTCATGCGAAAAGAACCATCACACAACTATTAGGATTTGCTACCAGATAGATTGGACAGAAACATCACCAATGCTTTACCAAACGGAAAGACAAGTATAAAGATGACAGTTGACATAACAGGGAAAAAGATGTCAAAATTAGATTCATCGAAATCCAAAATTATGCCAAGGATTGGTTTCATGAGACCACATCATCATAAGTCCTCCACCATCAACAGAACTATACACTTCAAGACTCACGTTGTTTACAAAGCCATACCAGCAAAGAGACCGAGTCCGCACGCGAGGTCGGCGAGACCGATGGAGACCTATCACGCGGGGCCCGGCGTCGGCGATCACGGGACCGTTGACGACGGCGACGGATCGGTGGAGGACGCGATGGTGGCGACGAATGCGACGACTCGGTGGAGGCAGCTCGCACGCGATGGATCTGTGCAAAACAAAAATTTAATGTAACAAAAAGCTAATCCGCCAATCCCTGGTATGCATGGCCGCGAACCCATCGAGCGCCCTGGTGGGACAACAGCGCAGCGGTGAAGGAGGAGGGGACCGGCGGCTCGCGCACGACGGCGGCGGAGGAGGCGGCCGTCCGATCCCGCGCGCGGCAGCGGAGGAGGAGGGGGCCGGCGGCTCACGCGCGGCAGCGGTGGAGGAGGGGGCCGCGTCTCGCGCGCGCCGCTGCGGCGGAGGGGCCCGGCGTCCCACACGCGGCGGTGGAGGACGGAACCGTGCTCGCGAGGTGGGACGCTGAGGGACTGCGGGACGCGCGGATCGGGGTTAGGCGGAGCGAACTGCAGCAAGCGGAGAGGATGGACGCGATTGAAGAGTTTCGATTGGAGGGTCCATATCGCATGACAGAGCGACCAAGGGGAAGGGTGCTAGGGTCGCACCAAAATTTTTTCTTTTTCATTCTTTTTTATATATATATAAATATAATATATATATATACACAAACACTAGTAAATACATTCGTGCGTTGCAACGGTTAAAGATCCTACACGGATCGCAACTAAATTTTTTTATAGATTTTCTTCAACATAGATTTTTTATATTTTCATGTTATTATTATGTTCGAGTCTGTTTAGATTACATGGTATTCGAGTCCATTTAGAATATAATATAGTGTTAGTGTTCGATTCTCGTTATATACACTTCGATCCACACGTCAGTGACATATGTTGGACAAAACTAAAATTTCACGTGAAAACCAAAATTTCGGAAATCAAAGTTTCTGAATGCACGACAGAGGTGGTCTCGCCGAGGATGCCCATGAAATTGGAGAGCATGATGGCGCCAGGCCCTTGGAGGCACGCCGTATGAAGCCCGGGATTAGGATCTCGCGCCAGGGCAGCTTGCATGTGGTCGCACACCGGGTGCCCACATTGGTGCGCGCAGCGATCTCGACCAGGAGATGCGAGAAGATGCGATGGAAGCTCCGGATTCGGCGGCACGCCCGACGGCGATGCGCTTGTCCGGCAGTATTTGCGCGGCGGCATCACTTACGGACACGGATAGCTGTTTGTTCGAATCTTATGTGTGAATATATATGATCAATAATGCAGCACACACATGCAACTCCGAGCAGGACATATTTTCATATCTCGAAAAGAAATGCGAGAAGAGGATATAGATTCATGGCAAATTCAAACGCATATGGTCCGCTCTTTAGAAATGGGTAAATATCAGAAAGGTGGTGAAAAACGGCGAACTCAACTCAAGTCCGCAAACTCTGATATATTTTTTTGTTTTTTTACAAATTCTGAATGAGTTGGGAAGTCATGTCTGAACCATAAGGTTCAGAGTTCAATTTCTTTTTAATCTAATAGGATCTTGGCAAAAACTCCATATAAAAGTTGAAGCCTATATGTTGGTTTAGATGATTATCTGAGGTTCAAAGTTTAATGCTTTGAAAAATCGGATTCAAAATTGGCGAATCTCACTAAAACACTGCAACTCTGAACTTTACTGGAAGCATGAGTTTGAGCCATCTTGGACCCCATCGGTCTCCAGATCCGTAGCTCTTTTCACCAAAGTTTCAATACAAGAAATGTAGTCCCTTGATCCATCTACAAGTTGTAGTTCATTATTTAGATGCTTTGCCGAACAAAATATGGAGAAAGTTAAAATTCGTGTTCAGGCTGAGCGTGAGCACGGAACCGAGCTCCCACGGCTCGTTCCTGACCGGATGGCGGAGGCACGCGGCCGCCGTCACCCGGCCACCGCCCCGCCCCACCACTGCCGCGCCTGCAGCACCTGCGAAAGGAGATCCCAAGTGCCTGGACGATTCCCCGGCCAGTTTGAGCCCTGCCCTTCCCTTCAGCTCGAGCGCTAGGCTCTGCTCGCTCACCCGCTAGCGCTACTCTGCTTACGTCACAGCAAGCTGCCGACCACCGATTCCGCTCGAGCGCGGCACCAACACCTCACCAGCAACGCCTTCGACCACTCCTCATTGACCCTCGTCCACTCCACCGCCGAGAATCGTCGGTTTCCCGGCCGCTCGAGGGCACCGACGCGCCGCTTCGCCTCCTGCTCATCTCCACGTGCAGCGCCGCCTCCCCGGCCTCCTGCTCGCCTCGACGCGCAGTGTTGCCAGTTCTCCTGCTCGCCTCCACGCGGAGCGCCTCCTGCTCGGCTGCGACGGGCGGCGCCGCGTCCTCGCGCTCCTGCTCGACTGCGACGGGCGCCTCCGCCTGCTCGGCGCCCTCCTGGTCGACTGCTCGACTGCAACGGGCGCTGCCGCATCCTCGCCGCCCTCCTGTTCGGTCCGTAACAGTGTACGACTCGAGAGGAAGAGGATGCCGAGAGGCTCGCGTGGCTCCAGCTGTCATCCACTGTGAACGGATCAAAATTAATGTACCGCAGAAATGGTCCGTATTTTAGAAATAGGTAAAGATAATATATATATATAATTTCGTTCTTTTTAGTTGTAATAATAATAAGATTTTTTTTCTCCCGCGATGCAAGGAGAAAAAGGACCTCCCATGTGAAGCGCAGTGACTTTACGGTGTCCGTTTGCCGAACTGACGTGTCATCTCTTATTCTCAGAGTATCTCCAACAGATTGATCATCTCCCACTACCAAAATATCTTCTCTCTCCATCTCCTATAGTTACTTTTGCATTTTTGATGATCACCTCCACAGCATATTACCAAAAGCTAATATGCAATACCCGCAAAACCACGTGGGTCCCACACATCAGAGGCTTTACTTATTTTTTCTTTTTTTCTCTTCCCCTCATCTTATCCTCTTCCTCCCGTCGCCCTCCTGCCTCCAGCCTCCCGCCGTCCTTTTGCCTCCGGTCTCCGGCTCCCCGGATCCAGCGTCCGCTGCCCTCCAACCTCGAGGACTCCCGTCCCTTCTCTCTTCCGCCGCTCTCCCGGCCTCCCCGCGTGTGTCGCGCTCCCTTGCCTCCTCCTGCCATCTTCTTCCCCGCAACGACGCCGGTAGGAGGTCCTCTCATCTTCTTCTCCTCCGGTGCCCGTCCCAATGGCAGATCTCGCCCGGCCAGCCCCGCGCCCGTGTTGCCACACTCGACGGTGGGAGCTCGCCCGGTCGGCCCCGCGCGAGGCGAGGCAGGGACGTGCCGACGCGAGGTGAGGCGGGGTGCGGCTAGAGGTAGGGGCAGCCCGCACTTGGTCGCCGACGTGGGGTGGAGCCGGGGCGCCGTCGGGCCCTTGGCGCAATGGAGGCTGGGTCGTGGCGCGGGTTGGAGTCGGGACGCCGGGCGCAGCCGCCACCGAGCTGGGGTGGAGCAGCGGCGCCGGACGAGCGGAGAAGTCAAGCGCGCCAAGCCAACCGTCGACAGGGGAGAGCGCTTCAACGGCTTGCTTCTCCCCTACATTAAGGGGAGAAGAGATGAGGTTTTAGCAATTGCTTAAAAAAATTTGGGGAATCTATTGGTAGTGTCCTGGAGCTTTTTCTTATCTCCAAAATTTCTCAAATAGTAGTTTTTTTTATTAGGGATGAATATGAGCAGTCTGCTGGAGATGCTCTTAGCACGCCCACGATAATGAACGCCAAAATCGTTATATCAACTCACGCACTGGTTGGTCGCCTTTTTAAGTTTCGGGAGCAGTTCCTCTGACTTTGGTCCCACAGCGGTTGGGTTAGTGATGCGTGGGGCCGGCTTCACGTGTTAGTGACCGAGGCCAAAGTCAGGAAAGACTCGTCATAAGTTTCACCAAGGCTGGGGTTGAAGCCTGGCAAGTTTCAACCCGCTTTGAATTAAAACACGAATGAGGAACAAACACGGAAACTTCTTTTCAGAAAACAAAAGGAACAAACATGGAAATGGGCTACACCACTGAAACCAATACGATTTTTCATCTTGGAAGCGAATGAGGCCCGAGGCCTCTTTCAGGGAGACGAAAGCCATGCGCAGAAGAAAGGCCCATTCAAGTTCGTTGTGGAGTCCAAAGGCCCAACCAACTTAAGAAAATATCGGCCCAACAGAGGTGGGTGTGGCCTATTTGATGTTTCTCGATTCTCACCCCTCTGCTTCGGTTACATTACAAGGTACGGTTATACCCTCCCATTAGCGGTCCAAGAACACGCTGATTCTGAAGGTAAAATGAATATATTTATCCCTATTTATTACCTATATTTGGAACTAATTGATTTTTGCATGCACATACACTTTAGAGTAAAATGACTTATCTTTTAGATAAATTTTGAATTCTAGAATAACTTATTTTTTGTTTTTTGAGGACGGAGGGAGTAGGGGGCAAATCCATTATTAAATTTGTTGCAAATATACTTACACGGCTACACCATCCTTTGTACTCCATGCACGAAAGAATAAATTTCTTTTCGTTAACGCATGATTCACGCGAGAGGAAAAACGCATTGCCAGGTCCCTTTTAAGGCTGCACGGACAGAATTTATATTGGCCCATCCGGAAAGGACACTATAAATGACACACGGAAAGAATTTGTTGGAAATATCAACTGAACATCGACACGGCCATTAATGTGCTCCGTTGCCCAAATCGACTTTCATATGAAAATGGTGAGCAAAAGTACAAGACTACTATACTACTACTATGTTGAAGAAAAAAAAATCATGACCGATCCAGCGGTCCATTTCCAGGCAGCCAACAAAACATTTTCTCCAAATCAGTGTTGATCTTTCAGATGTGTTTGATTGCTCGCTTTCTGAAACGTCCTGCATTTACAAAGGAGAGAAGAGAGACATTGACGAGATTTCTGTTTTCCTGAATACCTTTTTTCTAACCTTTGAACATCTTCATTGACTGATTCCAAGGAGCACAGTAGAAAAACTACGGATATTCATTTCCGTTTCTCTTGCATGATTGATCATGTTGGAGATCGCACACGCAAATTAGTTTTGTATTCCAACTTTGATCTTCACGGCTTCAACACGACAATGGACGCCGCCGGGTAGAATGGTCCTAGAGGGTTGCTAAACAATTTTTTTTCATTCCGTGCCAGATGACACCAAATCAGAAGGTGCTAACCCCGTTGTATAGTATAGTCTCCCTACCAACTTTTTCCATGCCGTCCCTGTCCAAACTCCAAAGCTCCCAACCAATTTTTTTCGTTCCGTCCTTGTCCAAATTCCAAAGCTCCCAACAAATCCCTCTTTACACCACGTCACCCGAAGAACTCACAAATCACAAGCAGACGCTACCACCCCAAACTCCCGTCTCCTTTCTCTCAGGTGCTGCTCCAGTGCCCCACTCACTCGCGGTCCAATGGCCCCCGCCGGCGCCGCCGGCGCAGCCGTCCTGAGGCGGGCCCATCTCGCCGGCGTCCACTCGTTGGCCGGCCGCCGGCAGGCTTGGGTGGATCGCGTCTCGATGCTTCCTCCAGCGACCCCGCCGCCGCCGCCGCTCGTCTCATGGCGTAGGTGCTCGACTCTGATCTGAAAGCTCCCCGAACTGTGTCAGTACTTACCTTGTGAATCGGTGGCACCTTGAGTTCTTTTCCTAATATAGATTGTCGATATCTGAAGTTGTCTCAAGAGAAAAGAGCTTGGTTTTGGGGGGTCAATAATCAATATCTAATCTTTCGATCATAAGCTTAGCTATGCCTCAATAGAAAATATGTGATGTAGTCTTTCTGTTTCTTCTGAAAAAGCAGAGCAGGGATCTGGAGTGGTTGCTAGGAGGCGCCTCTGGGCGAGTGCGAGTGGTTCCTTCGAGCATAATAACGCTTGGGAGGACGCGGTATTGCCTTCACAGATGCCGTTCTGATGCAATTTCTTTATGCCACAGCTAGTGGGCTCTTGTACTCAATCAGTATTGGTTACTGGATGGTCACTAAGTATTTGCTTCGCACATTGGATTAAATTTTCCAGGTAGTGGAGGAGAGTAAAGTAGATTTCCTGAAGATCCTGAAGAGTGCCAACACCGTTATTCCCCATATAGTGCTGGGTAGCACGATTCTGGCTCTGGTATACCCGCCTTCCTTTACATGGTTCACAACCAGGTCAGTCTTGCAATGTTTTTGCTGTTTAGTTCAAATTCAGTTATTCAACTGGGTAGCATGTCATATATGTTGTTGGATATTTCAGCTACTCTTTCAGCAGTATACGAAATGGTACACATCCCTGTTTGGCTGCCTTTAGGCACGTAGCCTCTAACTAAGACCATTCAGTTACTGAAGTTTTCTGAGTTCTAAACTGTTTTTTCACTCCCATAAGCTCAGAAGTATGCTTATAATTGATCCCCCAAAAGCCATTAAAATCTAGTGTTGAATCCATACTAGTCACCATCTTTCCATTCCCAATATGGTGAATGTTTGCTGATTAGGCCTTTGGACTATAGGAATCCTAATGGTTCATATTCTCTGATAAGTTTCCCTTTTCCTTTAATGATTAATCATGAAGGGTCTACCTCTATAGGCAGGCTTGCATGCAATTAGATAGTTTAATTTTTGTGTCAGTAGCACAGTGTTCTAAATTTCCACTGGATATTCACATTTCCAGTGTGTCTGTGTCAATGTTTTTGCAGGTATTATGCACCAGCTTTGGGATTCTTGATGTTCGCTGTTGGTGTGAACTCAAGTGCCGAGGATTTTATCGAAGCAATAAAAAGGCCAGATGCTATTGCGGCTGGTTATATCGGACAGTTCATCATCAAGCCTTTGTTTGGATTCCTTTTTGGCACACTTGCAGTTACAGTTCTTAATCTTCCAACTGCTCTAGGTAAGAAATTGAGACCTTTCATTTCATATGCTTTATAAGGAATATTGAAGAGTATTAGCGAGTTCTGACATGAACTTGTATCTAGGTGCTGGTATCATGTTAGTTTCTTGTGTGAGCGGAGCACAGCTTTCAAACTATGCAACTTTCCTGACAGATCCACATATGGCCCCTCTCAGCATTGTTATGACATCATTGTCAACAGCTACTGCAGTTTTTGTCACCCCAACATTATCTTACTTCCTTATTGGCCAGAAATTACCTGTAGACGTCAAAGGGATGATGTCCAGCATTGTTCAAATAGTTGTTGCTCCAATTGCAGCTGGATTACTCCTGAATAGGTATTACCTTCATTGCTCTGAAGTACAGGGGACAGCCGTGCTAGATTGGATAGTTGTCTTGCTATATTTCTGATTTTTGGCTCCCACTCTGACTTATTTCTATTTTCAGTGTCTTAAATTCATGCTTCTTGATATTGTGCAGATTCCTTCCAAAGCTCTGTGCAGCTATTCAGCCATTTCTCCCTCCGTTTTCAGTATTTGTCACTGCTTTGTGTGTTGGTTCACCATTGGCTATAAATATTAGGGCTGTTTTGTCTCCGTTTGGATTATCCATCGTGCTGCTCCTTTTTGCGTTCCATACCTCATCTTTTGTAGCTGGCTATCATCTTGCTGGTACTTGGTTTCACAAGTCAGCCGATGTGAAGGCACTACAAAGAACAATATCTTTTGAGACAGGTGATGTGCTCTCCTGTTACATGAGGATAAGTTCTTTCTAATTTGTTTTGCTGTCTCACCAGTATCTCTTGCAGGAATGCAAAGTAGCCTTCTTGCTCTTGCTTTAGCAAACAAGTTCTTCCCAGATCCACTAGTGGGTGTGCCTCCAGCCATATCGGTATGTGAACTTTTCCTCATCCACTAGTGGACGTGCCTCTTGCAGATTTATCTCTTCCAAATGGCACTTTTCCAGACATTAACCCAGAGGATAGCTATGAACTCATCATATACAGTTCCACGGAATTAACATCTGTACAACAAATAAAAAACTTGTTACTTTGACCTGGACAATTCAGATGATACCTTGCCTTTGGACCTCTAATTCAACAAAAAATATGTAAATATATTACCATAATAGCATTGTTGACTTGATTCATGTCTGCAGGTTGTGCTGATGTCCTTAATAGGCTTTGCTCTCGTGATGGTATGGTCCAAGAAAACGAAAACGTAGCAAGCCATGAACTGAATCAACTCAGCCTTGTATTGAGACATCGCCATAGCCCTTGTTGAAAACTTTAGCTAGGCTAACTTGAGCCAGGAAGACACTGTGGGCCACTGTTCATCGGAGGTCAGGACTGCTGCCAAATGATCATCATGGCACAGGATCCAGCTCACCCTTTTTTCTTCTCTTTTCCATATTCATACCTGATATTGGTTCTGTCGAACCAAAGATTTCAAGTGTCCCGAACTCTTCCATGATTGCAAAAAACTGAATAGTATTCTGTGAGAGAAAATAAGCCTCAAAAAATTTGAAAAAAACCGAAAGCAGACAAGACGAACAAAACGTTGTGTGAAAGATTCTCTGTAACTCTTTGTGGGATGGGATGGGATGGGATGCCTCTTCGAGAAGAAACAAATGACCTGCTCTTGACTCTCTGGTGGTTGACTAGTTTTCCTGAATTCATCAACTGCTGCCGTTTCTGTTTTTATTTATCTGGGGTTGTCATGGTTGAAATTTGAAAATCATGTAGCGCTTCTTACTTCTCGCCATCCGACCTCGCTAGCAGGTAAGTTGATTCCTCTCTAAATTATCGTCGAATTTTACATGTTTTTTTTAACCTGCGCCCAAATGCCCACTAGAGATGAAGTTCAAATTTTCACCATGTCATTCGGCGGATTGGCCGGTTGGCCCCAACATGGCCACTTGTTTTTTTTCTTAAAGTTACACATGGTCGGTTGTATTATACTCGGCGAGTGACCGTACGCATACGGATACGGACGTAGACAGACAAGCGGGCCCGCCCGGCGAGTAATCCTCAACGACTCGCGGGGCTCGGGTTCTGTGAACGCCAACCTCCCTTAGCCCCCGCCGCGTCCCGTCCCATGGCGTCCCTCCGGCTCGTGGCGGCGCTAGCGCCCTCTCCTCCCCGTCGTCCTCCGCCGCCACCTCGACGTGACCCGCGGAGGCCGCCGCCGTCCGCGGCCCGCCTGACGGGCGGCGTGGCCCTGGCGGCGGCGGCCGCCGCCGCCTCGCCACCGGCGCTCGCCGCACTGTCCGAGCCGGCGAACGCGCTCTCGCTGCCCACCTGGGCCGTCCACGTCTCAAGCGTCGCTGAGTGGTACCGCCTCTGCCTCTGCCATTCGCGCTAGGACGCTATGGCGCTACGCCCAAGCGATTGCTTCCGCAGCTCTGCGAGGACTGAATCTCGGAGGGGGGATTTGCGTTGCAGGGTGACGGCGATGTGGCTGGTTTGGGACTACGGGGAGAGGACGGGGATCAAGGGCTGGAAGGGGCTCTCTTGGGGGATGGTGAGTGTTCAATTTCGATCAAGACCCCATCCTCGCTAAGATGTCGTTATCTGAAGAAATTTGTGGCGGTTTCAGTATCTATTTGTGTGTAGCACAAGAGGATTCATATGCATTACGATTCTGGGTCTCGAATGGTTCGCTTCAGACTTTTTATTTTTATTCAGCAGAAGAAACATGAGTTTGTTCTGTTTGTAAACAGTCCTGCTCAGAGCTTCCCAGTGTTTGTTGACTAACAAATTTGCGTTTCTGTCCATCAGGTACCACTTCTTGGTGGAGCGATGTGCGCCTGCACATGGCATTTCTTCTACAATTCAGAATCTCTTGAAGTAAGATATTTCGCTGAAGCTGAAAATAATGTTTCATTATGTTGTTTGCTGATATGATTAGCACTTATTGGTCCCAATTTTTGTAACTGTTCTCCATTGTGCAATGTCATTGTGCACCTGGCCTACCCTGACATGAAACTTAGATTATTAGGTGCCAGGAACTATTTTCAGATTTTCTTTTTTCTGAAATCCGTATGCCTTGTTAGTTTTCCTAACAGAATTATAAGATCTGGAGCCCTTTATTGTTGTCATGAAATTACACAAAAGCATAATCCAGTCCAAGTATTATTCCAAACAGTTCTTCTGCTCCTATTGTTTGCCTTTTCTGATTGTGACAATTCAATGTTTTTCTTTCTTGATCCATAGGTTCTTGTAGCTCTCCAAGGTGCTCTGACGGTGCTTGGTAACTTCACAATGTGTATTGCTGCATACCGCATCTTCAAAGCATCCCAGGAAGGCTCTAAAACTTCATAGGCTGCAAGATTGTATGTTATAACTGGTTTCACAAGGTAAATGAGTCATATGCTCGTGCTTTTTGCTGACACACATGAGCATGGAGGATTATTTGGTCTCATCTGAAAATGATTATGGCCAAGTTGAATAACATGGAAGTGGACCTATCCTGTAAATGCCTATGAAAATTACCCCAAAATTCGGTTTTGGTTACCTGACTTAGATAACATCACTTGATAAAAAGCATTGTCACTCAGTATGCAACATTTTCGAGCACTGAATGTTAGCATCATCTCCTCCAGTGCATGCTTCATCCCCTCTCATGACCATCAACCAATCCGGCCAAAAAAGCATCAAAGTTCCTGTCCTTCATCTCGAGGTGCCACTCCACCAGTGCAAGTTTTGTTGTTGCAAGCTTCATCTTTTTCCGCAACAGTTTCGACACCGAATGTTAGTACCATGGCCATGAACCAACCCTGCCAAGAAAGCATCAAAGTACCTGTCCTTCATCTCGAGGTGCCCTTGGCATGTGGACTCATAATGCTAACCCTGGACCAAGATGACCGTCGCTGTTGCGGGACGAGGATCGCATGTGTATGTATATGTTCACGGATCATGGCACATCTACCTAATATAATCCATGATTCACATGCACATTGGTGAACCAGGTTTACGCGGGGGCCAGCGTCAATGGTGAAAGTTGCAGCAATGATGGACGGTGCCTCTGTCAATGTGTGCAGGAGGAGGTCAAGCGTCGGAATGAAACCTCCACTCAGCGAAGATATGGATCGAATGAGTGGACGCAGGACCCGGAAGCGGGGACACGCGGCGCGCATCGGGAGCGTCTGGGACGGCATGGGACGGCGCGGATCAGGAGCACAGGTGCCGCTGATCTTGAGGCGTCGAGTGCAAATTCCTGTGTACCTTGTGTGGGTAATGAGTGCAACTTTTGGCCAAAGCTGGAGGCAGTGGCCCAAAGTGTCTTCCCGGCTCCAAGTTTTTTCTCGAGAGATTCTCGCTCCCATGATGGTCCGTGACGGGGATGAATGGCTGCTGCTCGGTAACTTGTTGGCGTCCTGTGGTTTCTGTGAGCGAAAATGGCGTGCAGTGAAGGGCGTCTCTCGTGGAGACTTGGCCTCCCAAGTTGGCAGAAACTGTGGTGAACGACCGATCACTCTCAGGCCTGCAGCGGCAGATCACAGCGATTCCAATGGAATTCCCAGTTGGTCGTGTTGTGTTGGAACAGTGCGGCGAGAGTTCTGAATGCAGACGGCTGGCAGGTAGCATGTTTTCAGAGAGGGGATGAGGTAAATTTAAAAAAGGCGTCGAGACATCATTCTGGCGAAGGGACTGCACGAGCAAAAAGATTGAGATGCTCGAAAGCGAATTTGACCTGCTCGTGCCTTGCTCCTGCACCATCGAGTACCGAGAAAACTCTAAAGCTTCATCGTGCAACGCGAGCGCCGGGGCCAAGTAACCAATAATGCATGCAGCCATTGGCCTCAACGTACACGAAGGTGTTTTTACCGGTGGCCTCAACGTACACGAAGGTGTTTTTACCGACAAGAGTTCTTACAGAGTCAGCACAAGGTGGTGTTCTCCAGCCAGTTTTAAACTTGGGGTCTTCGTACTGATCCCAAATGATTCCCTTTATTTGTAATCTTATGCTCTCAAGCCTCCTCCTGTCAAAAAGATCGTGCTGTCTCATCGGCGATCGATGATACTCCCCCATGAATTTCTCCACGCCCTTCTCCTTTTTCTGAAGAAATTTGCCGCTAAATGATTAGCGATCGGAAGATCCATTGGCCCATGCCGTGGCGTAAGTCCATGCTCCATGATGGAGGAGCTGCCTCCATCTCTCTCGGCTCACATGCGTCATGTCAATGCGAGCATGCGCCACCAAACAAAAACCTAAAGCCACCACCACCAAAGCCTTGAGACGAGGTGAGGTGAGGGGAGATGAGATGGGATCCATCTTTATATATAGCCTTTAAAGCTCTCGGAACACTTCATCTGCAAGTCACTGAGCTCCACGGAATCTATCCATCTAGGAGCAAGCACACAGCATCCGGCAACATGTGCTCCGGGTCCTGGAGCACCAAGAGATGCCCATCCCTTGTCGTCTTCAACCTCAAGCGGCGGCAGCAGCAGAAGGCGAAGCCCCATGTCTTGGTTGCTATCAGGAGGAGGAGGAGGAGGTAATTAATGTGTTCTGTTCAAGCTTCCTCTGTTCAATACTTCAATCTGTAGCAGCAGTGCAAGTAGCAGGGTGGTTTTGTTCAGCTACTAGTCTTTTGTGATGCGTTCTTAGAGCACTGCACGCATGTTGTTGCTGGCACACGTGCACAGGTTGAGGCTGAGGAGGTCGAGAGCCGGATCAGAGGCCATGGAGATGGTGAACCTGAAGCTCTACCTGGAGAACCGGTGCATCATCGCCGAGAACGAGAGGCTCAGGGAGAAGGCCAGCGCGCTCCGCCGCGAGAACCTCGCCCTGCGCCAGAACCTGTCCAAGACGGCGGCCGACGCCGAGCTGCCGGCGGCAGGAGCTGGAGCTGGAGCTGCGTGAGGCTGCTTCCTCTGGCTGCTGAGCTTGGACTAGCTAGCTTGCGCTCCCCCTGCGTTGGTGCTCGTCCTCCTAGTTTGTGTAGAATCCTAGGTGTCTATCCGGGCGCCATGTCTGCTCATAAATCACCAGGTTTTTGGAGCTCTCTTGGGTGCTTTGTGCCTCGATGTTTGTACATTACAAGTGCAGGGATTAACTAGATTTTGTTTGCAACTGGCTCTTTTGGATGAACAGAGCAAGGAAATAAAAGGCAGCTTCCATCAGGAGAAAAAAGGTCAAGTTAATCTTTTTTTTTGCTGGAGTGGAAACTGAGATCCAAAGATAAGTTAATCAGCTTTGATTTGCTAAGAATGAACTCAGCCGTAACATAGAGTTGGATCGGGAACAAAGCCTTTTCACTCTGATGAAAAGCTTAAAGCAGGACCACAAACTGGAGATCCTTTCTTTACCTAGCTATATCTCCCCTTTTTCTTTGACAAAAAGTTTAGGCAATGCAGGATACGTGCTACTGTTTTGAAGTATTTGTGACAATATATATGCAACAAGCACGCACTTTTGTCCAGAACTTGCAACAAACTTTCTCATTTGCATAGAAATTGTGAAGCAGAAACTGAAGCCTCAACTCATCTCAACCCTGAATCACACAGCATAAACTGGCCCCAGGTTGCAACGCTGGGCAACAAGATCCATAACAAGGTCCACAAAAACATAAAAACCATTATGAATCTGTAGCCTGCTAATCGAATGAATAAGGATATAAGCTACAGGAATTAACACGACTACAGAGTATGTCGTCCTAAATATTGCTCCCAAATTAACCCATTTAACGCGCAGCACAAATGTACCTAAAAAGAATCTTAAAATTCTAGCACAAAGTTACAGAGATTGACAGTTTGTACAACACAATCCACCCAGACCCAGGCATTACCATTTACCAACATCCAACCAAATAAGTTTGCAAGAAACCACAAAAGATGGAATGTCCAACCACTGTTGTCCTAGAACCTAAGGAAAATAATATCAGGGAACATATGGTACCCCTTCATGAATCTGCAGTCTGAATTTTACCTTCAAGAATGTCTTTTCTGCGAAATCGTCCTAATGGTTCCACTGCTTTTGCTGAGCCTTGAACTGCTCTGATTCCTGTGGCTGCTGCTGCTGAGCCTGCTGGGCCTCTGATGGCTGCTTCTGTAGATGCAGCAGCTGCTGTTCAAGAATCTGGCGATGCATATGATGGTGTGACCCGTTCGGCGCATGAGCATCAGTCGCCTCGCCAGCAGCATGTTTCAGGCGCTGCACTTCAGCACTCAGTGCTTGAATCAGAGCTGGATACAGAACAATGGTGAAACCAAAACAACTGAGTACTTCAGTAGCTGAATAAGCCAAAGAAACAAAATTGAAATGGATGATGGCAAAATAAGGTCCATCAAGCCCCAGTAAAAGAAAATGTTAACAGAGCGAACCTAGCATATGAATCCTGACAATAGGTAATCCAAGTTGCAGCACAAAACATCAGTGTTATAAATTATTCCGTTAGAACTTTGATACTATGCATTTAATTATTCAATTTAATAAATCATACATAAGTCACAAAAACTGCAATAGATCAATTTTAAACTCCCACGCCATGTAAATGAGCTATAGAATCAACAAGAGAACGATATGATGAGGTAAGGAACTACAGTGAGATGCCAGCTTTAGTTTAATGTCACTGGGAAAGAAGTTCCATCAAATGAGATGAAGATGAGCCAAGTTGGCAAGAAATGCATTCAGAGTTATTTCCAATCATGAACAGCTCATAACAATTACAAATTGATTCCTATTTCTTTTACTCCTCTGCATTCATCCTCTGTCAACTAGCTAATATATATTCTTCCCCAATGAGCACTTCAGAAATTAGAAATTGTCAGAGTTGAAAAAAAAAAGAACACCATAGCTCAAGCCATCAACAAAAAAGTTCGTTAATATCACACAAAATGATATATTTTTCTTGAGAAAAAAGAGGAATTAAAATCCAATGGTGGAAACAAGACTATTTCTGAAGGCTATAGAAAAATGATTCAGAGAAATGGTATAGGAACTGAAATCAGATACATTGGTGAACTTATCAAATACGCATTATCATTTTGTAAAATAAAATGTATGCATCATCTAATCATCTAGCAAGTATGGTTGCAATTTTAGATTTGACACAAAGGCAAGTAGGCAAGATACATATAAATACGGGAAAATGTAGAAGAATGCTTCTGAGTTTTCTAATGTACCAAGTTGCACATGCAAGTCCAAAATTAAAGAACATGCTGTGATCAGTTGAAAATAAAATCTAATGCACGATTGATCTCTGCACACATAAATTTCGTCAAGTCATATCCCTAGAAAAAAATACATCTCTATTGACACAGAGGAATCAGTTAAAGATAAAAAGAAGAAAAAAAAAACACACTCTTTATGACAAAGACAGGGAATCAATGAACAATGGAACAAGGGAATGCTTATTCTCGAAAATAAAAATGAACAATAACTGGAATGCTGAAAAACAATGGAACAAACGTACCATCTTTCAGATGTGCTTGCTGCTCCAACGCTTGCAACCTGATCCTCATCTCATTGTTCTGAACTTTAAGTGCTTCGCATTCCCTCTGCAAAGAGATATTACAATTACAACAGTAACTAGGATGTCCAATCTTAGACCAAGATAAAAATGTTCACCACATTCAGAGAACAAACCTGCGATAACGTTGCTTTCGAAGATAACGTACTGGTCTCCATCTGCAGAACATGAACTCTACGCTCAAGCTCACCCATGTACTTCACCTTGCGCTCCTTCGACTTTGCAGCAGAGATCCGATTAGCTAGAATCCTGCAAAATTTCAAGAATTTTTCTCAATTTCAGCAACCAAAATCACTCTGGAGGCAGGACAGACCCTCTCACATGAACTTCAAAAATTCAAACCTCTTGACCCTCTTAGGATCGGCCAGCGCGAGCTCAGCGAGGCGATCGTTGGCCATGATCTTTTTCATCTCAGACTCGGTGAATTCTGCAGTAGCAAGTTCAGAAGTAGCGACTGCAGCGGCACTCCCAGAGGGCCCACTTCCAGTGTGCGGGACGCAGCCGCCGGCGCCTGACGCCCGAGACGGCGGCGGCAGTGCCGGCGATACCTGCACCAGGGCTCCAAAATTGAGGTTCCCCATGATGCTGTCCACCGACAAGCTGCGACAATGCCGAGGATGGCTAGTACCGGTGCCTCCGCCACCACCAGTAGCCCAGCTCTCGGCTTCGTTGTCACTGCTGTCAGCAGGACTCCACGCGCGCTGGCTGCCCATTTGGTTGCCCAGGTGGCTGTTCCTCTCACTGGGGCCATCCCCGGAGGAGCCGAGCCCACTCAAGCTCTTGGGATCCCTGTACGAGCGGAAGAGTTCCTCGAGGGCGGCGGCGTCCGCCGACTTGCTGAACCCCTCGGCCGCAGGCAGCACCGGCAGGGGCAGCTGGTTCTGGAGCGAGAACCCGACGAGGAAATCGCTACGGGACCTCCGGTGCCCCGCCCCACGCGGCGGCAGGCCGGACGCGGACGGTCCCTGCTGCTCGGAGCCCAGCGACGGCGGGGAACGCGGGACCGCCGCGCCCGCGCCCGCACCCGCACCCGCGGCCGGATCGGCGGAGTACGGGAGCGGATCCAGCGAGTCCGTGGAGAAAAACGGCGCCTTTGGGAGCGAGCGGGCGAGATGCGATCCTCCGGCCGCCGGGGGAGCGAGCGCCGGCGGGCCCTGGTAGTTGCTGAAGGCCGAGAAGCCGGAGCCGGGCACTAGGCGGGGCGCCATCGGCGGCAGGAAGAGCGACGGCGCGAAGCGGCGCTGGTACTGGGATGAGAGGTCCATGGGGAGCGCGGGGGCGCGCGGGGCCTGGTGCTGCCCGCTCGGCGGCGAGAGGAGGCGGGCGCGGCGCGCGGGATCGGCGCCCCGGTCCTCGTCCATGGCGGCGGCGCGAGGGGGGGACGGGACGGACGGAGCCGGCGCTAGGGTTTCGTAGGAGTGTGTCGCGAGGGGAGGGGGGGGGGGGACTGGGGGTTGCCGGCGGCGAGGTTTTGAGACGGCGACAGCGAATGAGAACGCGAAGGCAGCGAGCAAAACGTGAGCAAATCGTCGGGCGGGGGACGGCGCGGGGCGCAGAAAAGGAAAGGCGGGGCGAACGAGAACGGCAAGTTTGCCTTCTGTTTTTTCTCCACTGGACTCATTGGGCTCGTGGGCTTTGCGTACGCGGGCCGAAGTAGATGGTCTTCGGCGCCCTCACATGGTGCGAAGAAGAAGAAAAATAAGCAAGTGTCTAGGTCCAGTAAATTTTGATATGAAGGATGCTGCTACTACAACACAATTTATTTTCCTGTAAGTATGAGCACTCGGCAAACAATGATCACGCGGTAAAGAAACATTGTAACGGCTCCGTGCCGTGCACTAAAGCGGTGTGTATCCCGTGTACTAAAGAAACATCCCGGATTCTTCTTTTAATTTGCATGTGCTACTGCTCGCATGTGTTGAGTTTGTTTTATTTATTTTCCGTTTTGCACTCGAGTGCTCCTAAAATGGTCTCCCGAATTTTTAGCACAGTTTTTCTTCAAAAAAAAAACATAGCACAGACAAGATCCGTTAAACATTTGTTTTCATAAAATGCATTTAACAATCATTTGGAAGGGAAACAATTGACAATCAAAAAAACATATCAGGATACAGTACAGATTAATTATACTCCATTTCCAACAGGCAAATTAACCCACATGTTCTACACGTTCACAAGTCACAAATAGCCATATATACACCCCATATCCACAATGTTTTAGACTCCACAAAAAGGAACGATATGTTCAGACCTGCAAAAGTCACCAACAAATAACAAAACATGCTTAGGAATAAAAAGTCCAAATGGCAACAATCTAAGATATCCATGATTGCCCATGATCGGCAAAGATATCCATAGGCTGCGCCGTGCATCCACTTCATTGTAGCCGAGCACTCTTCCTTTGTAAGTAGGACCAAAAGTGGATTGAGTGCGTTGATCTGCATGGATGAATGTAGCCTTATTTTCTATATTTTTTTTCTCATTTCTACATATCCAAATAAACCAACAATTTACACTCGCCCCATCCAAATTTAATGGGTAATAATTTCTCGTATTCCTTGTAACCAATTCTCAAATAAATCAGCTGGCCGCTGTAATCCAAAAGCAACATGAATTGTTTATTTGTTCTCCAAACAAATCTCGAGACGTGCGATTGAGAAATAAATATTGTTTGGGGTCAGATTGTCACAAAAGCAACAATTTTCACTACCTCTCCAATTCTGTTTGATTAGGTTGTCCCTGGTTAAAATTACGCATCCGGTTAGCAAACTACGTCATTCTCCTCTACACTTCTTCGCACGCCTGGGTTGGGAGTTCTCATCTTCCCGCTTGACCCACGCCAGCACGCTCGGCGGGCAGCGTTCCCAGCGCCCGGCCGCCATGGGGAAGCGCCCCGGGATATCGGCAGCGATCTCGTCAGCAACGGACGCCGCGGCGTCGTCACGGAACGTGAGAGACACCCTCTCCAGCGATCGCGCCGCGCTCCCAAGCAGGACATCCAGGACCCTGCACTCCTCAGGGTCTTCCCCCTTGAGCCCGACCACGGCGACCTCTCGAAGGCCGTCGAGACGAAGAGGCACCCCGCCGCCGCCTGCGCGGACGCCGCTCGTCCACCGCTGCCATCCTCGCGGCGGCGGCGGCGGCGGGACGTCGCCCTCCTGTGTTCGATCGGTGCAGGTGGAATGGCGTCACATGATGAGCGGTTTCTCACAATGCATATCGCGCTCGTCGATGCATAAGAAGGTGGAGGAAGTGGAAGCAACGTACAAAGACAGCGAAGCAGTAGGGGCTCGCCTCCACGCGAAGCCTCGTCAGGCTCGGCGTTCTGGAGAGGAGGGTGGCCAGGCTCGGCGCGATGCCGCCGCCGAACCCCCACCTGATCTTCAGCGAGAGGGCGCTGACATTTGGCAGCTGCGGAACGCGCCGGATCAGGTCCTCGCACGCGCCCTGCTACAGAAGCTCACAGATTCAGACGTGCATATGAATCCGGAGGACTGGGCACGGGCGCGCATTTGCATACCTGTGCTGGTCCTAGCCAGTTGAGGAGAGTCGTCTCGTCCGGCATCACGAGCTCCAGGTCGAGGTGGTGGGCGAGGGAGCAGGCGTGCAGGAGCTGCAGGGTGTAAGGGGCGTCGAACTGGTCGCGTCGCCCGAGCGCCGGCAGCTTGAGGGGCCCGCCGATGCGACGAGCGCTTGCCAGGTCGGAGCGGAAGATGAGCTGCTCCGGGTAGCTACGGTGCCAGCGGACCGCCTCGATCCTCGGCGCTGAGACCGCCACCTCGCCACCGCCGCCGGTTGGGGACCGAAAGCAGGAGCGCACGCTTAGGCACCGGAGGTTGGTGGCCGCCACGTCCAGGCTTGTCAGGTCGTCGACGTTGCTGACGTCGAGCACCTCGAGGGCGTCCGTGCGGAGGGCCAGCCGGCGCAGGGCCGGCCCCCTGACGGAGCACAGGCGCAGCATCCGCAGGCGCGGGCAGCACGACGCCAGGAACTCGCCCAGGGGCCGCGCGCCGCCCAGCTGCACCAGCGAGAGGTTCAGCTCGGCCAGCCTGCCGAACGACGGCAGGTCCGGCGCCGGATCGGGGAGCGTCAGGACGGTGCGCGGCGAGCGCACGGCCAGGGCCTCCGCCCGCGCGCAGGGAGGGAGCTCCAGCTCGTTGAGCGCCCGCGGCGACGCGACGCGCACGGAGCCGACCGCGCGCTCCATCGCCTGGCGGTACCATTCGTCGGCGGTGTAGACGCTGCGGTTGATCTCGACGGAGACCGAGGGGATGCCGGGCGTCGGGAACCGGAGAAGGGCCTCCCTGGCGAGGGCGCGGAACCGGGGGGGCCTGCCGCGCCGTGCGCAGTCCCGGACGGACAGATTCAGGGCGGTGACGTGTGCCCACACCCGCCTCCACCGCCGCGACAGCTGGGACGTGAGCACGGCTTGCCGGGTCGGCAGCAAGGAGAGGATGCGCCCGATCAGGTCGTCGGGGAGGCTGCCGAGCCGATCGCGGCCGGCCGCCAAGCACGGTCCTGGGCTTCCGTCCGCCTTGCGCTTCTTCATCGCCTGCGTGGCGCAACTGCCTCGGACTCTGGATCGGTTAATTGAGTTTTAATTTGTTGGACCATCAGGAGATCAACCTACTGTGTGTGTTCATATAACAAGAAGGTAAACGTACAATTCCTTACCGTGTCCGTACACAACAGGGGCTGCCTGGCTGACGCCATTGTTGTTCCTCCACCGTACCGGTGGGAAGGGCCGGGCCGGCCGATCGAGGTGAAGAGATGGGCAGAGAAGGACGCGTAGGAAGATACGCAGGAAGAAAAAGAAGACGACGACGACGGCCCGAGCGACAACCACCACCACACACAAGCTCGTCGGGAAGAAGGATCCTGCGCCGCAACTTAAAGGTATCTACCCCGGCCTGCCTTGTTCGATGACGAAAAACCACATGATGAATTGCATCCTGATCATTGCTTTGCTCACTTCCCGAACATGCATATGAATCTGATCGCAGATAAAGCCGTGGGTACGGGAAGCAGCAGAGACAAACCACCACCACCACCGGCCGCCGGCCGGCAGGGAATAGGCATGAACATGGCCGTCCACCAGCAGGCGCCTGCTCAGACCAAACGCGCTGGCATCGACGACCCCTCCTGCTGCAGCATCTGCGGAGCGAGGTCTCACACCGATTACTTCTGCGCCTACAACTACATGGACGGGGGCTTCAGCACTCACACCTGCAGCGAGCAGTGCAGCCCGGGGCGGCACGCGGCGGCTCCCGAGAGCTCCCTGCGGCGCTTCGTGCGCGTGACCAACGTGCCGTCGAGCCTGGGCGAGCGGGAGCTCCGCTGGCTCTTCCAACGGTTCGGGCCGCTGAGGGAGTGCGTCATCTCGAGGGAAGGGCCCGAGGGCGGCGCGGGCTTTGGCTTCGTCACGTTCGAGAACCGTGGAGACGCGGAGGCGGCTGTCGACGGGCTCAACGGCCATCGCGTCGGCGACCGTAGGCTGCGAGTCGACTGGGCGTACCCTCGCGCTCTTATCATGGATCAAACAAAACTTGCAATTCCTTCCATGACCTTAATTTAGGCCTTAGTCAAATCTTTGTCTCTGACAAATCTTTTACTCTTAACATCGTAAGAATTTCTCGAGACCCATGTGGCATTTGTTCTTGTTCTTGTCAAATTTCTACTTTCAAATGATGGCGAACAACATGGGTATGTAACTGTTGCTCAGTCAAGCGCTGGGGTAAGCCCAGTCTACCCGCAAGCTACGCCCCCCTAAGCTATGGCAATTGAGCCTATCGACAGCTTCCTCCGATGCTCCCTGCGCTCGAAGACGAGGCAGGCGAACCCCTTGCACGCTCCGGGGGCGTCCATGGCGACGTGCCACATCCGCAGCGGCCCGAACTCGGCGAACAGCCCGGCGAGTTCCGCCGGGCGGCAGCTCCCCGGCAGGTTGTTCACGCGCACGAAGCGCCGCAGGTACCAGCGGTGCTCGGACAGCGCGCTCCTCGACTCCCTCCAGGCGGCAGCTCTCGCCCGGCAGGGAGCGTACGAGGCAGGGGCGAAATAGTTGTAGGGGCACGTCAGCTCCGTGCGCTCCGCCGCCGCCGCCTCCTCCTCCCCGCCGCAGATGCAGCAGGACTCGGCGTTCGGGTCCTTCCAGAAGTTGATGGCAGGGCTCGCGTCCAGATTCATTGCTGCCCTTGTCCCTGAAGCTGTGGTCGTTTTGAAGTTTTGCCCAATTTCTTTCAACCCAGGCCCAGCAGCAGCAGGACTCTATCGTGTACAAGGTGATGACGGGGCAATCCGTGAGTCAGGCGAACTTCTTTGCCGGGGACCGTAGACGGAAACAAGTGAAGTCCTTTTTTGGAATAATAACAACAATCTCGATGATGACCTCTATGATGACTGCACAACACAATGCGTGATGTTTCTCATCTCCCCATCTAATAGGCGAAGAACATCGCATCCAAAACCTGCATGATCAGGATCTTGCGCACCTGATACAAATACCCTAACAGCACCTTTCACCTCGATCCAGCTGCAGCCAGGGGACTTCCTGACGCCGTGCTCAGCCATTGCTCTTCTCACCCTCTCGGCCTCGCTCCATTGCCCACTGGCGCAGAACAAGTTGGACAGCATGACATAGCCTGCATCTCTTGCAGGCTCGGTCCTCACCATGTCTTTCACAACCTTCGTGGCAACACTGGCATTCAGGTGCTCCGATGAGCATGCGCTGAGCAGAGCTTCGTGTATGTCGCTGCTATGAGTCTGAACCGTTTCAGAACAATGATTGAGCATCTCAATAGCCTTTGTGATGTTTCCTGATCTCGCATACATGTCAAGAATGCAAGACAGATGCTCTGGCTTTGGCTGAATTCCATGAACAGACACCATCGACTCGAAGAACATTTTTCCTTGATCCAGAAGGCCAGAGTGGCTACAGGCTGTGAGCAAGCCAGCAAACGTGACCTCATCGGGGCAGACTTTGTAGGATTTCATGGTGTCGTACACCACCAGTGCTTCATTGGCCCATCCATTTATCGCAAATCCTAACAACATTGTGTTCCATGAGACCAGGTCCTTGCCAAAGATACCATTGAACACATTGCTTGCACTCTCCACATCCCCGCACTTGGCATACATGTCCATTAAGCTGTTGGCTACATACATGTAGGATGCAAACCCAGTTTGGAACACTCTACCATGGACCGTCCTTCCACTTGCAAGAGATACAGAAGTAGCACAAGCATGAAGCACAGCCCCAAATGTGAAGTCGTCTGGATGAATATGCTCCTGTGCCAACATCTTGACAAATAGCATGATGGCTTCATCAGCACAGCCGTTCCTTGCAAGTCCTCCAATCATTGCAGTCCATGATATGACATTTGTCTCAGGTACACTTCGAAAGAGAGAAGCAGCTTGCTCCATGTAGCCAAGCTTCATGTAAGCATCAATCAGTGAATTCCATGACACAATTGTCCGCACCTCCATGGACTCAAAGATTCGCACGGCGTCATCGAGCAAGCTGAACTTACTGTACAAGGAAATCAGGGAGTTACTGACCTCGGCCATTGCATTCCAGCCACTCTGCACTACAATCTTATGAACTGCAAAGCCGGTAGATGGGTGGGCTAGCTCGGTGCAAGCATCAACAAGAATGCAGAGTGTTGCATCATCACAGGTAAGCCCCTCCATCCGCATCTTGTTGAAGAGAATCAGGCACTGTCTGGCATTGCCACCGCGTGAATACCCCATAAGCAACGTGTTCCAGGCGACGTTGTTTCTGTTAGGCATTTCATCAAACAGCTCCTGCGCGAGCCTCAAGTGGCCTGAAGCGACATAGGCGTGCAGGAGCGAGCACCAGGACAGCGCATTGCGCTCGTGCATCTCCCGGAAGGCGCGCGCGGCGTCGTCGGCGCGGGCGCACTTGGCGTACATGGCGACGAGCGCGTTGCCCACGGGGAGCGGCGCCCGCAGGCCGAGGCGGAGGAGCCGGGCGTGGAACTGCGCGCCGGCGTCGTGGCACCGGAGCGCCGCGGCCGCGGCGAGCGCGGCAGTGAGCGAGAACGCGTCGGGCTCGGGCGCGCGGGCGAAGAGCGCGAGCGCGTCGCGGGGCCGGCCGGCGCGCGCGTAGGCGGTGAGCATAGCGTTCCAGGCCACCGCGTCGCGCCGCGGCATCGAGTCGAACACGGCGCGCGCTGCGGCCGCGTCGCCCGCGCGCCCGAGGGAGGCGATCCGGGAGGTGGCGGCGGCGAGGCCGGCGAAGGGCCTGCCGCCGCCGCCATGCTCTGCTACCCGTGCAGCGGCACGACCAGCTGCCTGCGGGCTCAGGCTCATCAAAGGAAGTCTGAGTGGGCCGCCGAGAGAGCGAGAGAGGTTGCCTGGTTTGCTTTAAGCGGCCACGACGATGAGTCGACGATTGACGCGCAAAGCTACTTAAAATCTGCATAATTCAGTAGTTTCTCGAATTTTTTGTAGAAAACAGTTCGATTCATGCAACATTAAACAAAATCATTTGAACGCAGGAACATAGGATGTCCAAATAGCAGCTTAATTAAACTGCCTGGTGCAATGCAACTGGAGTCCGGAGGTGCTTTCTGCGTAAGAATTTGTTTTTTGCAGGGACATGATTTGCATAGTGTAAGTTTGGGTATTGAAAATCAAATAAAGAATTGTACATTACATAACTTTACGTTTCTCACAATTGTTACCGAATATGTACACGGAAAATATCTCCACAATTCGTAAATAAACAATCTGGTGGAGATGGGCACAACTATTTCCAGCATCGTATAGCTCCGCTTTATCATGTAGACTACTATTGTTGGGCAAGAGATTGTTGAGGATGCGATCTCATGCGGATATTAAGCCGTGAGGAAGAGTGATGCCCTCCCCTCCATCTCCTGATAAAATATCACGACACGCATACAACACAGCCGAATGGAACCCTGAAGGGTTGTCGATAAACACGAAATGACCCCCCTGCAGAATGTAACCACTAAGATTTAGTCCTTGAACCAGTATTATAAAACTGTGATTTGTGACTGTGTGGTGTTGCCAGCTGGCAAGATTTACCTGTGGGACTCTGATTATTTCACAAGGAACTTTCATGTCCTTCCGCGCTTGCTGCGCCCCTTGGTAGTTCATCCAATCTTGCTGCCCGTATATGAATGTAGTCGGCACTTTCCAATCGGATGCGCTGTTGCAAGGAAAGTTAAACATCATTAAACATCACGGGGACTCTAATTACTCCAAACGAAATGATGATTTCATTGGCATTCAGAATGTTTTGGTTTTGGACAACTTGTTGAATCTAGAATTAACTGTCCCAGTTGAAGTGATATCTAATTTCCATATGAAAACCATGACAAGACAGATATCATGCAGGGTCACATCTCTGCTCTTGGATATGATTTGCAAAATGAGCTAATTCCATGACTTTGAGAAATCAATTACTATATGGTGCATGGCCAGTATCAGAGAACAGTTAACCATAAGTAGAAAAGTATAAGAAGCTAACCACTGCAGAAGAGGTTTCCTTGCAAATGCCCCAAAGGAAAATATGTATTTCAAGCACAGCTCTCCACTAGCTTTGGCGGCTAAGGTATGGTAAGTATAATCTTCAAACATGAGGAAACAATAATAAGTCTCAGCTGCAAGTATTATAAGAAAAAAATGCATGTACTGGATTAGTTAGCTGAACAGAATACCTGTCAGCAATGCAGATTCTTGATCTGTTAGCAATTCACCAGTTGAACTTGTACCAAAACGGGCACTGGTATATCTTTGTACTAGACCTGGACCCCAAGGACCCAGTCCTCTGTTTGAGGAGAACAGATAAAAATGAGAACAAAATGCAGTAGCACCTACCAAAAATATGAGAAGAGTACTATTTGTTGTTTTGCAGCAAAATTGCAACAAAGCCTCCTATTCTTTGCCATTGCCTCTAGTTTGATTTGAATGTTGCAGACCCCTCTACACTACTCTGTTCAACCCATGCAACATGGCCACTATTTGCAGCAGCCAGCAGGTTCAAGTGATTGCCATGTCAGGACATATGATGTCTATGTACGTGGACTTATAATGAATAAAAATAAAATAAAATAAAATGCCAACCTATGCTTTCCTTATTTTAAATTATAAAGAGGTCGCAATAATTGGTAGCAGCTCCAAGTTGTAACTCGGCACAGCAAGGATTTATCATCACTTAGTCTTTATTGAGGACCAATTCCTCCATTACCTCCAAGCTCAGAACTTGGATGCAAAACAGTAGTGGTATGCTCCAGGGGCTTGTGATGTGTGTAGTAATGCAGATGGAAATGTTATTTTGTATGGAGGTTTTAGATCATTTGAGTGAAAGTCTAATTGGTGTTGGTGTCACTTTGGATTGCTGTCACACATTTGGATGCGATTTTTGTTAATTTGGAGTTGAGGACTCAATTTGAACTTGGTAGGTGTTTCCAACTTGAAGGCAACTTACAGATTATTCTTCAAACTTTCAATCTTTCTTTGATGTTTTCCTAGTGATTCCATCTGTAACTTTTGTCTGATGTAGTCACGAGTGGGTTAATAATGGACACTACACTTCTATCAGTTGAAAAGAACTCTGAACTTGAAGGTCCTATCTTATTGGTACTATCTTATTTAAATCTACTAACTAGCAGGGATAGTTCCAACATTTTAATTCGAGTAGAAGGTTTCTGTTGCAATGCTGGCCTATTTCTATTCCAAAACTAAAAAGCAACAAATAGAGTTACATGAAAATTTAAATTGTAATGTGTAATGTTTAGAAAAAAATTTGAAAATGTGCAATAAGATTAGATTACCTAACAATTCTTTGAGGAGTAAAATTGGACTCCCAAAGATGATTGATTAGCATGCCTTTCCATGTTGCTCGAAACTTTGTTAACCACTCAGAGCTGTGCTCTGTTTCTGACGAGAAGCCAGCAGGACCAACCAAAATCAAGTGCTGCACATGTTCAGGGTGCTGAAATACAATTGAAGTTGTTAGTAATGTTTGGCTTAAATGGAGACACTTCACTCGGTTAATGTTTACGAAGATACCTTTAGGGCATACTTTGCCGCAACATATCCTCCAAAAGAATGACCAAGCAATACAAAATTACTGAGGTTCTTGGCCTTGCGCCACTCCTCAAAAGAATCAATGAACCATGCCTCAGTTTCTGTTTACAAACACATATAAGAAAGGCAAATTATAACTCTACACCAGTCATAACAAGCACATGTTAAGAACTGAATCAATATATGAGTTTGACAGAACAAATCTATCTAGTCTTCTTACAAATGGTTAAAACACTAAGATTTAACAGAAAGGAGCATATTAGAATACCGTCATAAAATTAGAGGACATGGCATGCTAAACAATGGACAAAGTTAAAAGCTAATGGTAGTTGTGGGTAACCAGGAACATAATAAAAAGACAACATCATATTTAAAGTTGTGCAGGTAAAGTAGAAGTATCAACCTTCGGTACTTTTACAGGTGAAGTCAGGTCTGCTTGAACCACCCCAGCTGCAAAAGGAATGAGAAAAGTCAATGCTATAGTGCCATGAATAAGGATGGAAACGGATCGGATTCGCATGGAATCGGATCCGAATAGCACTATTTACCACATTTTAATTCAAATACAGATACGAATTCGGATATTCTCGGATACGAATGCAAAACGGATACCTCGGATACGGATTCGCATTCGGACATTTACTCACCGTATAAGATAACGTTTATCTATTTTTTTATCGGTAGTTTTAGAATATAAAATCGTTACATGTAGAAACTAAAGTTTAATAACATAACAAAGATAACTAGTTAAGAATAATACATTTATCAACAATATTTAATAAATAAATATATAAAAATAAAACTAGAAATAAAAATATATTTAAATAAATATATAGACAATTTTTATTAATATATAGATAAAAATTATAAAACTAGTTTCACATATAAATAGATAAAGCAATAAAATATTTAAAAGTAAAATTAATCTTCTTATATTTTTATTATAAAAGTTAATATAACATTGGTTATAGGAAATGGAGATGACTTTTAAATAGTTTCAGGCAATACGGATACGGATAGTGTCGGATATTGTCGAATACGGATGTGGAATCGGATAGAGAAAATCAATGGAAATCGGATTCGGATGTATCCACTTTGCTACCACATTAAATTTGAATACGAATACGGATATCCATTTTGATGTTTAAACGGATACGGATATCGGATAATTCGGATATTTGCTATCCATTTCCCATCCATAGCCATGAAATGCATCAGAGGAAGGTTACTTGAGAATTCTTTCCTCCAAACCATATTACACGACATCATAAAAATTTAAGGGCCAGATCAATTAAATGGGAACAAAGTCATCTTTATTCATGCTGATAATTTACTACTGAATAAAGACCTATAGTGGTCAATAAGAAAAAAAAATAGTCCATATCACTTTTGTCAAAACTTACCCAAGCTGATCAATGGCAATCACCCTAAAACGGTTTGCAAGGGCATCAAAGTTTCGAAAGAAGAACCCCTGAGAAGCCCCATAGCCATGGACCATAACAAGGGTGGGGGCGTTCTCCTTGCAATCAAATGTTACAGTATTGATGAACCTTGGTTCATCACTTGCAGATCTAAACCATCTTACTTTTGACCCAGGTGGAGCTGAGCCAATGTTGACTTGTTCCTGGACATATCCAGTTCTGCAAAAACAAAGAAAAAGGTGTATAATGTACCAGCGAAATATATAAAAGATAAATAAATATCTAGAAAGAAATGATAAAGAATTGAATCATTTATCAACAAGATAGCAGCCTTAGTACCCCCAAAAAATAAAGCCCCATCTCATCAATAATCAGAAATCACAAAATATCCTCGCGGGTTATATCTCAAAATTAATATGCGTGATGGGGACAGTATGCTAATTTATAACTTTTTACATAAATCGAAGAAGAACCAATACGTTATACTAAGCGAAATGTGTATCTCCTACCTCATTCTTTCAGACACCTTGCAACGTTTCAGTATAATCAGAAGCAATTATATGCTTATAATCACTAGGTCAAGATGAAGTTCTTTCATACGCTGAAAAATGCAGTTCATGAGTATGATGACACAGTGTAAAAGGACCCTGGATAAAATCCAAGCATGGGTGAGAGAGTTCCATTCGTAGACAGTACAAGGTCAAACCATCCATTGGTAAATAAAACCTCCTCCAATACGCTACAGAATCACTACAGCACTTGATAATTTAATTGGATCTGCTCATTTGTCCTGAAACAAAGGCTAACATCATGCGACTAAATGATCTCAAACCACTGAGTAAAATTGCATACTCAATACAGGACAAAACCATCAAAGTCGACTTAAAATGACTAAAAGTTTAGACCCTAGTGATTCCAAAGCGACAAAGTTGTGATTTTTTTAGAACACTCGCAGGTACAAATTCGAGTACCCAACATTCAGTTAGTAGAATTCATAGACTGTTAGCTCAATAACCCTTTTTTTTATAAGAAGCTCAATAACCTTTGCAATTAGCTAGGAGTTAACTACAGCAGTACAGCACTAACATTTGATTACTGTGAAACTGCAGCAATAGGCAATCAGTCCTCATGAAAGGGAATGCAATTTCCCTACAGTTTCACAATCTAAGCTTCGTGCTCAACATTCAAAATGAACTTAATCTTAGCCGAGCTAGATTGCAGATGAACCAACAACCAGTCGCACGATTCGCACCAGCCCAATTGCAATGTAAATAAACACTAAGTGACCAGCTGTTCCGGCCAAAAGACTGAGGTTTGTACCAATTGACACGTAATTTGATAGATTGGAAGGCACAAGTGAGTAGCTGTCCCGGTCCAGCCGTCCAGGAGAAAGTAACTAGTTTTACTGTACCAGTCTGCCTGAAGTACCAATTCGCATGTAATTTGCTAAATTGGAGGGGGGAACCAAAGCTGGGGGCGAGGCCGTACTTGACTATGGAGAGGAGCCGCTTCTCGGCCGCGATGATGCGGTCGGTGGAGGTGGGGATCCACCGGAGCGCGGGCGGCCACACCCGCGCCCACCTCGACCCCGCTTGCGCCGGCGCCGCCTCCGCCGTGGCGGCCGCCGCCGCCGCGGAGGCCGAGGCCCGTCTCATCTCCTCGGCAGCCATCCTGGTCGTCGTCGCGACGGCAGCGCGGCGCATACGACGCGGGCACACGTCACGCGCGTCTTCCCTTCCCCCCACGCTTCCTCCGCGGCTGCTCTGGAAGTCCGGACCGGAGTCTTGGAGGCGTCTGCTCGGTTAGGTTCCGGTGCGGCCGCCCGTGCCGTTCGTTAGCGTAATCGGGGAGGTTTGGGACTCGTGCTTTTAAGGGAGCGCACGGGCGCGTTCTCAAGCCGATCCGGAGCCGGCGACCGCCGCGTCGGCAGCGGCAGGCTACGACGTCACGGCGTGCGTGGTGCGCGACACGCCACGCGTGGTTCGGGATTGGAGCGCAAGCAAGGGAGCCGGCGGGTCAGCGAGCCTTTCAGGCTTTGACCTGGGTAAGCAGGTTGGTTTTGGGGTCGGACTCCCACCACGGTTCGTGGGGTCCGGGATCAGATGGCTGCACCGGCGGCGCGTTGGTGGGGTCCGGGATCAGCAGGCGATGCTGGAATGAAAAAAGCAAGCACCGGTGACTCTGCTTGCCTTGATGCTCAATCACTAGAATATAATTTTCGTTGTCCGGCAAGCTACTTTTCACTCGCTTGCATGTTGGCAGTGAGAAGGAAAGAAATCGCTTCTGCCTCCTCAAAATTGCTAGCGGGCCCTACTGGATTCATGGGAACACTTCAGCGAGAGAAGAAAATGAGGCATTGGTGATGATGTGATATATATGATGTTTTCATGAATCGGTATGGTGCTGCACGCTGCGGGTGCCCTGAGTCCGCATCTTTTTGGTTTTTAGCTCCTTTTCGAAAGAATTTCACATTTAAATTTCTGGAAAAGTAATTTGCGTCTTTGGATCTTGATGGTCAACGTCATGGCTCATGGCGCCAAGGTTCCTACCACTTGTTTAACAGCTGTTGAGGTGGCGTCGAGGTTCCTACCACTTGTTTAACAGCTGTTGAGGTGGCGCTGACGTGTCAGCCATATCGGCGCCATACCTTGCGGCGCCGAGCTAGCTGCCCCAACACTGCAGCCTGCGCACTTCGCTGTGCATGCTGCTACGCCTACTCTAGCAAAGATTTCGTTTAGACCACCTCGTCCTCGAGGCTGCATGCGTTGCTGCCCTACCCCTGCTAAAAAGTGCCATCACCCACCACTTACATTTAAAACCTGTCATCACTGTCCCACCAACACCTCCACATCTCTTTAAAAATCCACTCACCTACCTGCCTGTATGAATTATTTGCTTGGGATTTGCTGGTGGTGAAAATTCATGAAATTTTTCAAAAACCTTTTCCAATTGGACGGTTGACAAGCTTCATGTTTCTTGTTTTACCATCAATGGAGTACATAACAGAAAAGTACTAGCAATTTAGTTCATAAGGAGAGAAAAAGTACATTGCAAGTAGTGATACTAGAATATGATCATCTGATTACATGGTGCATGCACTAAGAGCAATTTAGTTTATAAGGAGAGAAAAAATCTGGTCAAGAGCAGTAACAGCCTCTGTCATTGAAAAACAGCTTGGGTAATCCAAATTGTCAATTCCATCAAAGAACTTTATCTCTGTGCTTTTTGGTTCCTAAATTTATGACAGAACCACCCAGAGGCTGCATCAACAAGCAGACCAAGTTAGCGCATTACAAAGAGATGGAAGTAGCTAGTAAATAAAAGCGGTAAATAACTGGAGCAGATTCTGCTAATATTCTGAAAAGACTACCAAACTATATAGCGGCAACAAAATATATCTACAGGGTATTTGGAGTGAATTCAGTTATATTAAGATCTGCCCAGAAAAATCATGTTAAGAATTACAAGGGCATGGTACCGAACAAACCATCCTATTCATGAATCACGAGTAATCAATGATCTCTTTATGGGTAAGATCGGTCATGTTATGATGAACTGCCTACTTGAATTTACAGCTTTCTTGTCTGTAATTATCATCAGCTAGCAAAAACTAATTATCTGCGTCTCTGCTTAACTAACAACTAGCACCAATGGATATCTGTCTAACTCCATCATCAAACCATACGAAACATGCAGATTGTTGAAGCATCGCCATCCAGTTATGGCTAGCATATCTGTGGCATACTTAATTTGAACTGACCATATATCAGCACAGGGCAAACATCACAATTATGGTACTACATCAGGTCGATGAACAAAAATGAGGAGTTTTAAGTGCAATGAACACCTAAAAAGTAACTGCAAGCTTCTAGTTCTGGCACCAAGAAACTTCTTGTGACAGGCAATGATTTACCCCAACACGTTCCAATTAAGTAGGTCAACAATTCAGCATCACGAATGCGGATAAGAATTTCACCTTGGTGTAGTGAGTGGGGAACCGCCATCCTCCAGCGCGATGCAAATCCTCTGGTGAGCAGCCCGATAATTATTTGGAGTGCCACCGTCCTCCAGCGCGATGCAAATCCAGCACCGCGGGAATGCGTCCACGGCTCAGGTTCACGTAGTGCCGCTCCTCGGTGAGCACTGAGCAGGTGCTCGTTGACGCCGTCGAGCAGCACGCCGCCACCCTCGAACGAGACAGACGGGCACCGCAGCAGCACGCACCGGTTGAACGGGGTCGGGCTGGTGAAGAGGATCCACTCGCCCGCGACGTCCCCGCACGCGTTGCCGTAGTCCTCCGGGTCGGGTGACGGCGGCGGCAGGGTGGTCCGGGGCGAGGAGGAAGGCGACCGGGGCTGCGGCGAGCGCGGGGGAGGAAGGGAGGCTCGCGAGAAGAGGGAGGCGCGGGGAGCGAGGCCGTACGCGCGGTGGTGGTGGTGGTGGCGCCGCCTCCGCTGCCGGCGCCGGAGCAGCACCCCGGCGTCCCGCACCAGCGCGCGCAGCTGGCGGCGCACCGGGAGGAGGCGGAGGGGGCAGTGGCCGTTGGCGGACGCCGCCGCGACGAGGGCGCCGCACCGGCCGGGCGGAGGTGGAGGCGCACCGTGCGCGCGGAGCCGGAGGCACGACCGGCGAACGGGGGCGCGCGGCCGGCGAGCGGCGACCGGAGCTGCTAGAGAGAGAGACCGCAAAGAGAGGGCGCGTGGAGAGAGGGTGCAGGGTCGGAGAGCTCGTGCCACGTCAGTGCCACGCCAGGATAGGGGTAGGAGGTGATGGCGTCGACGGGTCCAAAAACGCGAATCGTTTCTCCAGAAACGTAAACGTGAAATTCTTTCGTGGAAAGGGCTAAAAATCAAAAAATGTGGGCCTTGAGGAGGCTAAAAAGCAAAAATATATGGACCCTAAGGAGGGTGGGATATGACTTACTAGCTGTGTAAAATTACAATCCTACCCCTATTTTTGTTACTTTTGATTGGCTCCCTACTCCTTTAAGAAGGGTATTATCATCATTTGATATTTATTTTCTTCTCCAAACCTATCACACCAATCAAGGGAACGAGATAAAAACTTATCCCTATCCCATAACCACCTATTCTTATTCCTTATTTTCCTATCCTAAACCCATTAGTCATCCAGACACCACTTAAAAACTATTACTGCACGGGAGGATAACCCGTTTCTAATCTTATTCACCATCACCACTTGTTCATCGTCATTCTTTGGATACCTGAACTCTGTCGAAGATTTACCGATTGCGGCGCACTTCTGGCAATACTGCTCTTTCAAAATAACTGACTGCAAGTCAGAAGCTCGCCCCATGATGGTTCCTACAAACGCTACATGTTCTTCTGTCGCATTGAAACCTTCAAGCAGCATCTCTTTCAACGGAAAACGTGTAGCGGACCCGGACACTTCCCACGGCCCGTTGGTTCTCTCTCCGAACGTCTCCAGCCTCTGCTTCTCATCACGGCACATGTGGTCATACACCTCGACGTGAAGTACCTCAAGAACCGGAGCAGCTTCGAGCAGGGCCACTATCCACAGCAGACCGAATCCAACAAAGATACCGGCCAGTGACAGTTCCCACAAACTGCTTGAACGCTGAGCGGAGCTGGTACTTTTCCGGCTGCAACCAAACCTTCTGTCCGAGGAAATCCAGTGTCAACGTGTTTATCCGCGTGTGACCCAGAAGCTCAATCAGCATGAATGGCCCCTGGTAAGACTCGGCTGAGCAGTAGATCTCTACCTCCCTGAGGCACGGGACATCTCCCAAAGTCAGGGGCAGATACGGAGACGACCAGTAGCCGGATATGAGCAGCTCCAGCTTCGGAAGACAAGCTATCTCAACCTGCTTAGAGTGACAGCTGAAAAATTCTAGTTTTCTGAGTGCCGAGTTGGGCGCATCTATCCTGAACGACTTGCCAAGCCCGGTATCGCACTGGAACAGGAAAAGATAGCGCAGCTGCGTGCATGCGTTTCCAATGAGATTACGCATGTCCGTCTCGGTAAAGGTCGCGTTGTAAAGTCGCAGGGTTGTCAGGTGACACGGTATGTTAGGTACTTAGCGAAGAAACCGTTATTGCTTTCCGCATGCCTTGCCATCTCCTCGTTGCTAACGTCGAAGGGAAGCCTTGCCATCTTCGCTGGAGTGGCTGCTGGTCGCGAAGAACGAGATGCGGAGCCTCGAGATGGCGTACCTCCTGCTGCCAGGAGCTAGCATGCTCCTAGCCGCGTCCCGTAGAGACAGCATCGCCCTGTCAATGTGGTCGTCCACTGTAAGGTCGGCGTACGGCTCGCGGAGGAAGTCCTTGATGTCTAGGCTGAGCTGCGTGAGCAGCCAGGGGAGGCGCCTCCACCGCGTGGATAGGACACTGACCCTCACCAGTACAGAATTGTCACAACCCTGCCGCCGGCGGTGAGAACAGGCTCTCACCGGATAAATAATCCCGTGGCCGCCGACGAGGTTGCCTGTCACGGACATGGGCCGCGGAGCTGGGATTCTGGGCTGGGCAGATGGGCTGGCTTCGGGCCGGAGCAAGAGAGCATAAAGTAAGGAGTCAGAAGGAGAACAGGACAGCATCGAACAGAACACACGACGAACTCGTCTTCCTCCTCTGGACTCTGTCTCATTGTATCTCTTGCTGTTCTTAAACCCTAACCCCAGTTCTTGCTATTTTCTCCCCAAATCTCTCTGATTCCTCTCCAGAATTGTATCCATACACTCAAATACTCTTGCTATATTGATCTGGAGGTCTAGGACCATAACATTGCCGTGACATGACTACGTGAGATGCAATCACCACCGCCGCCGAGGACGAACAAGCAAGGGGGTGAGCAACACGGTAGTTTCCTTTCCCTCTCGCGCTAGTCACCTGACGGCCTGACGCCATGCCATGGCTTCAACGAACCCATCAACGTGCGCGGCTGCCTCCACGGTGGCCGGCGGGGAGGCAGTGAGAGCCTGCTCTGCTAATTTGGTTTGGATTGGGTTGTACCAGCGAGGGGCTAGAACAGATATTGGAAGGCAAGAGTAACTTCAAGAGTAACTCCAAGAGACTCTTTAAATTCTTTCTAATTACTAATTTTAGACTCTTTAAATTCTTTCTAATTACTAATTTTAGAGATTTTAATTAAAAAGGTACCTTCTAACAATTTCTCTTTTTTATTTAAATATAGCCACACTCTATTTCGGATTTCTCGCTAGCCAAATATAGAAAAGAGAATAGTTTTTTTGTCACACCTGATTCTAGAAAGAACCAGATGCATCTCATGTGTGTGCCAGGATCATATTCACACACACATGATAGACGGATAAGTGTAATATATCAAAGACAATGCTCGAAAAGTAAACAAAATAAAGTAAATATTATTATTACACTCTGAATAAAAGGGACACAAAGGTCTTTAAACGTTCCACCGATATACCGTAAATGAAGTCTGCAATAACTTCGTCTTCCACAGGCGATGACTGGTGAACGCAAGCCTAGAACTCCTCGAAGTCGTCGAAGACCTCCTCTTCAAAGTTCTCTTCTGAATAGCGGTTGGGCAAGGGTGAGTACTCTTATGGTTGGTACTCAGCAAATGGGGAAGAATATGCAAGACCATCAAGGATAGGCTAACGTTTACAGCAGTGAGCACTTTTAGTTGGTCAAGTTTTATTAGCCAATACCTAATAACTGGATTTAAATTTATACCAATCCCACTTAAACGATAACATAAAGGTACCAACAACATAAACATAAACCAAGAACCACAAGTTAATTAATCTTCAAGTTTCATTATCATGTGAGGGTCCAAGCCACTCTTAACCGTGAGCACGACTGTTATAACAGTTTTACACTCTGCAGAGGTTGTACACTTTCCCTACAAATCGTGTTTCCCTGAGTCGCCCGGGTTTGTAAGGCCCTTAAACACTTCCGAGGTGAGTGGCGAGGGTACTCTACGAAGCCTTTACAAAGACATGTCGAGAGCTAGGCAGCCCGCTAGAGTTTCAGTAGCCGTGTGGTCCATAAACCTCCCTAATGGTCACCTCCTTAGCAAAGGCCGCTACCCCAAGAGGCCCGGGCTATGATCTCTATCACTGACCCCTCCTTGCCCTTTCGGTAAGGCCACCAGCTAACTACACATCTAATTAATTGGCTAAGGTCAGAGCCATGTGACTTTGTGGTTGCAATGTTCACTTGGGTGGTTCTCCATGCTCCCATTAAACAAAGTTGATCTTGAATTAACGAGGTATAACAACATTATGAAACGTGATCATCATTATCATAAGAGTAAACCAACACCATTCCCAAAATTTGCAACTAAGCATGACTACCCAACATGAATAGTAAACCCCGGTGATTCAAGGCTTTGGGTAAATGACTAGGTATGTCCTTAGCATAGGTGACCCATCAAGTTTATGCAAAGCAATATTAAAGTAAAGTGAATTATCATACTATGGTGGGATAAAATAGAACATGCAGGGGAGGGAAGTCCAATTGCCTTCCTCAAACAGCTGCTGGTTCTCTTCCTCGTAAGCTTGCTCTTGGTCTTGCTCGAACGTCATGTCATCTACACGATCACACAAATAAGCATACACAAATAATTAAGAAACAATACAATAAACAGTACAAACAGAGAATAAAAAGATGATAAAGTTGTAGTTCATGATACAAGGATCGTGTGAGCGCATGAATCGCTGAAATTGGGGTTGAAACGATGAAGATATGGCTAAAACAGTGATACAGGGACCTATCTGTGAGAGTTTTGAACTTCCAGGGGCTAGATCTGGAGAAACCAGGGGCTAAAACATAATTAAACCTTAAATAGAGGGCCCTGGGTGCAAAACTGAAGGTTCTAGACGGCGGGTTCTAATTCTAGAAAGGTCAGGAGCCTAAACAGAAAAGAAATGACCTGATTCTAGTTACTTTTAAACAGGACTGGACCGCAGGTTGATTTCTGGATAAACTAGGGCCTTTTCTGCAAAAGGGCTGACGACGGCTAGGGTTTGGCTTGGGTTAGGTGGATCTGATCCGCTAGATCTAGATCGGACGGCGTATGGTTCTACGGCTCGGCTCAGGCTTGGTTTGGCGGCTTGACTCGGCTCCTACCTGATCTAGGCCTTTGGATCTGGATCGGATGGCAGGGTGATGGTTGGGGCGGCTCGGGTCGGCTTGGCAGGCGGCGCTGGGCGCCGGCGACGAGCGGGGGCAGCGGCGGACCGCCGGAGCTCACCGTATTCGGTGCTCCGGGGTTTGGTTTGGGATGGGGCTGTGCCGGGGAGGTAGAGGGCGGCACGACGAATCCGATGGGGGTCACAGGACGGTCGTGCGGCGGCCGGAAACCGGCGGACCACGGTGGCGGGCGGAGATAGAGCTCCGGCGAGCAATTGGGGTCGCGACAGTGCAAGAAAAAGAGGGGAAGAGAGGGCGGCGCGGTGCTTACTTCCTCGCGAAGGTCTTGCGAGGGTTGAAGACGGCAGAGTCGAGGCGGAACGGCGGGTTGACGGCTCGGGTGCGGTACGGGCGGTAGCATTCCTTCGGTGAGGATTTCCGGCGAAATGCGACGGTGCGGAGGGGAAGGAGTGGACGACGACGGCGCTGGGTCCAAGGCGGGGCTCCGGCGACGGTCGCAGTCGACGGAGAGGCGGTGAGACGGCGGGTCGACGACGCGGCGGCGGCGACGGGCTCGGGCTCCAGAAATTGCGGCGCAGAGCAGCGGGGTTCGGGCGTGCGGTGAAACAGGAGTGGAAGGGGAGCGCTGGCGCTCGGGCTCGAGCTTTATAGGGCGAGGGAGCGGGGCGGAGCGACTGAGGAAGGGAAGCGGCGGCTCTCGCAGCGGCCGGGATGGCGACCGTGATTGGAGCGGCCACCCGCGAAGGAAAGGGGGCGGGTCGTCCGGGGGCGCGTGCCGCGGCCATTATGGCAGGCGGGTGTCGCGGAAAGGAAGGGGGCGGAGACGCGGGCGACGAGCGCGTGCGCGAGCAGGATTCGCGGCGAGGAAGAAAAGGAAAGGGGAGGTGCGGGAGGTAGGCGACGGCGCCGACACGCGGGCCCGGCATGTCAGTGAGAGAGAGAGGGGTGAGGGGGAACAGAAGAGAGGGGCGCTGCGGGTTGGGCCGGCTGGGGTTTTGGGCCGCGGGGAGAGAAAAAGAAAAGGAGAAGAGAGAGGGGTTTGAGCCGGGCTGAAAAGAAAAGAGGAGAGATTCTGGGCTGGGCTGAAAGAGAGTGGGAGAAGAGAAAAAGAGAGATGCATGCATAATTTTATTTTGTGACTTTTATAAAATATTTTTAGAATTTTATTTTCTATATTTTTGGGTGTTACATTTTCAGAGTGCACACAAGATATAGAAAAGCTGTTGGAAAATAGAAAGATATAGGAACAATTTTTATACAATGATCTAGAGAGTGAGATTTAGAGAGACACTTGAAGAGCTCCAAGCAGAGACATTTTGGTCTAATAAGGGTGTGGCCATCAGGGACGCGTGTCCGCAATCGGCTTCCACTGGCCCCGGATTCGTCCACGCACGCACGCACGCATCCAACCCGAGGCCCCCCCCCCCCCCCCCCCCCCCACCCCACCCCCCAACCGCAGCCGAGCACGCCGCCGCCCCCTACCCGACGCGCGCTCCCCCGCTCCCTGTTGCCACAGCTCCGCTCGTCCCTCATCCCTCGATCGACCGTACTGGAGATCCATCCGGACGCGGATTCGTCTGCTCTGTTTCTCGGTACGTATCTAGCTCGTTATTTCCCCCCAATCAAGCCAAAATCGTCCCAGCCCCCCACCCCCCGGTCCATTTACTTCTAGATTCACTGTGCTGATCCAATCAAGATATTCATTGTGCGATTAGGTTCGTCGTCTTCGTCTTTCCAGCGCGTTAGATAGACATTCGTGATTTGTGGGCACCATTGGGCTTCTTGGAATCTTGGTTCCCAGATAAGGTGCGGTTGCAGTTTGATTTTCAAGTGATTTATTCAAGCGAACACCCATTCAGCGCGCTGGAAGCGAATTTCCCGATTGGCGGCCAAGGAACATTTCTGCTATTGTCTTCCAGGACATGTGCATAACAAGACTGACATTCTGCAAGATGATTGTGCTTTCTTGTTTCCTGCCTTGTGTTGTTCCAGAGCTTCAAATCTACTGTAGCATTGAGGTAGCATATGCTTGCAGCGAGCTTAGAACAGCAGTGCTTAGCCATGCCTTTTTCTGTTTTCTTGCAGCGAGCTTAGAGCAGCGAGCATTGAGAAAGCACTAGTGAAGAACTTTAACTTAACCGAAATGCACTACACTATGCCAGTTGCATATCCATGTGACAGTGGTCGATAGCGATATATGATGCTTTCTGCAAAGATAGTAGTGCTTTATTGTTTTTTGTCTTGTATTTCCAGAGCCTCAAATCTACTGTCTAGCATTGAGGTATGTATGCTTGCAGGAAGATCAGATCGACAATGTTTCAATTCAGTTTGCAGATTATGTCACTAGATAATAGATTAACTCTCTGAATGTTATCCTCTCATTCCAGTTGCATATCCATGTGACCAAGTTTGATTCTATATGATGCTTTGATTGGATGACTGCTAACTTGGCCGTGACTGTACGCAAATTGACTATACTGCAATCATGCTAGCTGCTTCCTGAACAATGACCTAGAACTCTGAACTTAGAGCTACAGGCATATGCTAATGTAGATTATGTACAGCATACCCTACCTAGTGGTCAGGAGTCAGAACTTGAACTCTGAACTTATGGGTTTCTGATAGTTCTCTATCTTCACAGTTATAGCATACTTTTTGAACCAAGATGAAATGAAAAACAAATCCTAAGTCCATAGTAGGAAGTAATTTTAAATTTCTGTTGGAAGGAATTGACAAGAAAACTCTGGCAGGACTGAAGCATTGGCAAACATGGCATCTAGTGGCATGAAAGATTTCTACCGGCAGAAAAAGAAAGGAGGTGTGACCAAGGCGGCATCATCTTCCAGTAAGAAAACAAAGCAGTACACTGGAGGGGCCTCTGTCGGGGCCCCAGATGCTGCTCAGACATCAGCACTAGTTTCTCATGGCTCCTGGGATCTCAAAGGTACTGGCCACTTGCCGAGGGATCATAAGAGTAATATGCCTTTATTAAGCGTAGAAGCACTTCTCGTAGTATAGCCATAATTTAGAGACCACTCTAGCTGTTTCCCTTTTGATACCGTAAGCTGTTGATCATGATAATGCTGCTGCAGATGATTTTGGTGATCAAGAGGAGCAGCTGCGACAATTCGACATGGACATGAAGTTTGGCCCATGTATTGGTGTCACCCGGCTGCAGCGCTGGGAGCGCGCTTCTGCCATGGGCCTCCAGCCACCAGCCCATCTCCGGGATCTCTTGCTGCGCATTCCATCAACAAAGAATCGCAGCGACCCCTGTGTCGAGTGCCTCTGGGAGGGTAAAGTCTAGAAAAGCATCTTCTATAACAAGCACCGCCTTGTTACGTAGTAACCTATTAGTGTGACTTTTCCGCTGCTTCCGCTTCGTAGTTGGGGGTCCAGTAGTTGACTCTGCAACCTCCTGTAATCCTGCTGATGTACGATGGCACCGTATTGTTTCTCTTTGAGTATCTTCAGCTTGGCTGAATGTACTACACAAAAGTTGTAGACCTCGCCTGCTTATATGTATCTGAGGGCTCCATATATACTTGCACATGAAACAACAGGCAACACGGCAACCCTCTAAATAAACCTCTATCTTAAATTTGGAGGGTGGAATAAAAAAATTACAACAGAGAGTTTGTTGAAGTCCCCATTTTGGAGAGGTCTTCAAATCTCTTCCTCCACCCTCTATTTCTGGGGAGGATGTCTAGGGAGCCCTCTATCCACTGATAAATGGCGCCTTTAGATTAAAAGAAGATGGTGAGATTTAAAGGCCACTGCTGGAGTTGATGTTAAAAACTGGTCCTCAAAAAATAGAGCGAGCCCTTATTTAACAGAGGGTCTGATTTGAGAGTTATTGCTGGAGATACTCTTAGGTGATCTGCATTGTTGTGATTTTGCTGAGCTGATTTAGATGAAAACACAGACGACGAACCGCCTCAACTTGTCGCGGCATGGAAAAAATGGGCCATTTGGCAATGTACTAAGCTGGGGCCATAATGGCCCCAAGTGACATGGAAGTTGGCACGTACCCCGGCGGGCGAGCCGCCCGTACGTCGCTCCATCGCCGTACCGATGAAAGCTCCTCCACGACGGCACGAAGCTTCTGCCACGACTACCCACAAACGTGTGTTCGTTCCGTCCAATCTGTGATGACACGGCTTTGTTTCTTCAGCTTGAGCGGTGCCTAGTCGGCTAATCGACGCCGCCCGCCATGGCAACAGCCCGACGCCGACGCGGAGGACCTGCCGCCGGCGTGGTCGTCGGCACTCGGCATGAGCCACGCACGCGCTGTGCGTGCAGTGCTAGCGCCGCCGCCATTGTGCATTTGTGCAGCGATCAGGGACGGCACCCAGCGGCCCAGTCAAGCTAATTAACTGCCAAACTGTATCCTCCTCTCCAGCCTCCTGTACTGCAAACCAAACCAAGCCGATTAGCCGAGCCGTGCTCGTACACCGTAGAGGCTACGGTTCGTAGGAGAACGACTGCTAGCGTCTCATATACTCTGTCTCCGACTCTCCGTGTCGGTTGGGATGACGGCGGAGCATGCGTCGTTGCGCCTCATGCAAGTGATCCTTTTTTTTTTATAATGGATGCAAGTGATCTTTGAGGTACTTATGCCGGTCTAACCTCCTCAACCCATCACAATAAGCATTCAACCGGTGAGAACGAGCCACACTGTCAAACTGATGAGCGAGCGTTGAACTCGACTACCTACCTGTGCTCTCTCCAATTAAAAAGTGAGATCTTGGATGCACTGACACGATTTTATTCTGATATGTTTATCAAAGACAGAAAAATATACTTTTATGCTGATAGGAAGTATAATTTTAAACTATTTCTCGAGGCAAATATACTCATATCGTTTCAAATATCAGAACTCAACTAAAAAAAGCTAATATGTGGCTGGAGAGGGTAGCATATGTCTGGTAAATCACGTTGCAAAAGAAGGGAGATATCATCATGTAAACCCCAAAACCAAGAAAGTTCTGTCCATCCTAGCCGTCCATTATTACCCTTCCCCTATGAAAATAGAAGCGTCTAATTTTCATACTACTCAAAGAAATATGTCACCTCCAAGAGACCGAGTCAACATATCTTGAGATTGATGAGTAACCATAGGTGCTTTGCTATCGGGAGACGTCACCGGCCTACTAATAAAAGAATCACCCCGGATAAATTACAGAATAAATTCAGAAAAATATGAGCATCGGGTGGGTAGCTTCCACCACAAAAGGACATTACTAGCTGAGCTACGCTTAGTTCACTTGACTGAGATAATTTTAGTCAAAAGAAATTTGGGATGGCAGTCCAAAATAACTTCTTTTCTTCTGAAGAGCCAAACTAACCATCTTTTAGTAGTGGTGATGCAATCCAACATCGATTTCCTGAATGTCAAATTGCTAAAGTGTTTAGTGTGGTGATTATAGGGGCTAGAGGCTAGAGTAGCCCCTGCGTCACCTTAATTTAATCAGGCCGGATACTAGGCACAGGGATTTAAACCCCAGCCGACCCACCCTCCACTCTAGCGAGGATGCGGCCAATGGAAATCGAACCCGGGCTGGCTAGCTCCCACTCAAGCTGACCCCGCTCCCTTAGTGTGGTGATTGGAGGAGTGATAAGACTATAAGAGCCATTATGAGCCATCTATCTTGTAACTGCAACTTTTTCGCTAATCTAGATACATAGTACTACCTTCATACTAAAACATAACAACTTTAGGCTTGATCTGAGTCAAATATTTTTATTTTTGACCAATAATATCTTCAAAAATAATTAATTTTAAATGAAAAAATTATATACTATGATAGTTGGTTTCATTATGAAGCAACTAATATCATTTCTTGTTATCAATCTTTATAATTTTTTTATTATCCATTGTCAAAGTTTAAAAGGTTTGATTTGAAAAAAACCTAAAAATTATATATTCTAGGAGATAGGGAGTATTTTTTATGTGTCTAAACATAGCGTATGTCTAGATGTATAGAAAATATCATATATCTAAAAAGTTAAAATCATCTATAATTTAAAATGGAGGAAGTACTTCGTAAATTACATGTGATCTGTCCTTTGAGGAGGTAGTACTTGTGAACCCATATCTTAAGCATTCGGCCAATGAGGCCCGGTTTCAACGGTTTCATCTTGGACTGCGACGGGCTCTTGCCAATGCGGCAATTCCAAGAGAGGAATCTCTCCCGTGTGTTCAATGGGCCTTGTTGTGGTACCGAGAACGGCGATCGATCGAGGCGCGATCGATGGTGACGCTCTGCCGCCGCCGCCGCCGCCGCTTTCGATCACGCAATAACAGGCGCCGTTGTTGTCTTCCCATTTGGAAAGAGAATCCTTGCCGTTGTTGACATTACTTCGGTTATTGGACTTGAAAACGAAGCGGGCCGGGAGCGCGCCCGCCGGGCCGTACGGGCTCCCGTGGCCGGCCTGTGTGGGGACGGCGGCTCAGCCAGCCTTCCTCTCGAACAACAACGCTGCGCGCGCGGCGGCCTATCGAGCGAGCGGCGTACGTGCAACTACTGTGCTGTGCTGCTGTGTTGTGCAGTGCAGGCACACTGCACGCGCATCGTACGGGCGCCTCTGTCTCTCTAACCACCGCGCACAGCTGCCCGTCGTCCTGCGCCACGCGACGCGCAGGCCATGCTCATACACCGTACCCTAGGGCGCACGTACCGTTTGTCGTAAGAGATGAGAAGGAAGTGGCGTGATTGCTCTTTAATTTGCTGCTAGTTGCCGGCCACCGCTAGCTGCGTTCCCATTGACAAGCTAGCAGCGTCGCCGTCGTCGTCGTCGTTGGAGTGAGCCGGTCGGCCGGCCTGATTCATGTGGCCGGCGATGCACCGTACCTGGTGCTCGTCGGTCCGCGCGACGACTGTGTGTGTACATGCATGGCTACTTGTCACACCGACTGTAGTACTAGTACGTGATGATGGTAGCTAGCAGGTCACACAAACGGCCAAACGGGAGACCATGACCATGTACAGACCGTGCAGACCGACCGTGCGTGTACGTGTGTGGTGTCCACGGACCACGAGTCCACTGCCCTGGCCGGCGCGCGGTGACGTGGAACGTGTGGCACGTTTTCTGACTGTGCCGGCGCGACGCGACGGGGAGCGATCGATCGTCGTCCGTCGAGCACGTCCTGCCAACGTCCGGCCCGGCCGGGACCCCATCGATGGAGGCGGCGGCGCGTGTAGGCTAGCCCGCGTCGCGGCGTGCGTGGGATGGGATCCCACCCGCACGGGGTGGTCCGCCGTCAGCTGGCCGCGCCCTCGGATGCGGTCACGGCCGTGGCCGGGGGTGTGCCGGCGGGAGGTGGCTGGCCGATCGAGGAGCCTGGACAGGCGGTGCCGGCCGCGAGCACCGCGCACGACCCCCGATGCGCGCCTGCCACCGGTTTAAATTCGGCCGGCAGAGGGGCTAGCCGGTGCCTCCCGGCGCGCCTGCAAACGCGGCAGGAAAACGGCAGATCAGAACCAGATCGCCCGGCCCCCAGTCCTTGAGATCCTTGGATCAAGGCGGGCCATGGCCAGGCGGCACCCTGTCCGGTGTGCGCCTGCGCACGGTGGCGCGCAGACCTGCTCGCGTCAAAAGGTGTCGCCCCGGCCGGGCCAGCGTTGACGCAGAGCTAGGGCTCGCTGGTCGCTGCTGCCCCCGTTGCAGGAGCAACTCCAGTTCGCAGACTCGCAGCGTGGTCGGTCGGTGATTGGCCAACCGCCGTGGATACAGTGTACACTGCTAGTACGCGCTTGTCCATTGATTGCTCCTAGCAGGCTGGGGTACGGTTCGTACACGGCGTGTATTGTATTTCCCCATCATGTTTCCATCTCTCTCCTCCCGTATATATTTTTTAATTAAAGAAATATCCGGTCTCAAATATTTATAAGTGAATATTTACGAGTAGACGATACACGAGTCCTTAAACTCCAAGTCTCACACAGATAAACTCCAAACAAAGAGAAAGAAAACTAAAGACTAAACGAGAAAACAAAGACTTTGATCTTCTTCCATGTCCTTGCTTCAAACTTGAAAAGTCCTCGTGCAGCACCAATCCTTCACCTCTCTTATTTACTTAGAAACAGCTTGATGCTCGTGTCACATAGTAACAGCACTGAGTCGCAACCTCAAGCTTGAACAACGTCACACTAGCACAATAAAAGTGATCTCGACCACGGCACCGCAGGGCTCAACAACTCCATGGCCGGCGACGCCCCAAGGGGGAAGCGACATCAAGATGTCGTAGCCGCCATCTGGAGAAGAAGTCGGCAAGATCCTTCGAATGACGCCTTTAGGAAGGGGAGTGATGCACAACCGCCGCCGCCGCCGTCGACCGATACAGAAAGATCGCGTGGAGCTTTCACCCAAGAGACCTGCCATGAGCCAAACCGCCCCTCGCCGGATGTCAGAACCGGCCGAACGGAGCTGCATCCGCCACAGTACCGTCCGACGGTTGACCGCCCTCCGTCGCCACCCTGGAAAAGGGGGATTTGGGCAAAGTCAAAAGGTCCCGCCGGGCACACATCTTGCAGCGGCGACCGCCCGCCACCTCCGCCATGAGTTGAGCGTGGCCTGCTATGAGCTGCCAAGGCCTGCGGTGGGCAAATCCGCTCATAGGATGCCCGCTAGGAGCCGCAACCGCCGTAGCACGGCCGGTGGCCGCCCGCCGTTGCCACGGTGGGGCATCGGAGAAGGTAGATCCGGCGAAGCCGAAAGGCCCCACCGGGCCTACATCCTGCAGCGGCGGGCGAACACGCGCATAATCTGCCGTCCCAGCTCGCACAACGACCCCCTCCCTTAGCCCGTGCAGATCCGGCAAGCGTCGTCCACGAGGAGGAAGGAGGCCCGGCCGGCGGCGTGCATCCCCGCCCAGGTGAGGAAAACAAAGAGGTCCCCGCCGCCGCCTTGCTCACGCCCGCGCGAGCTTCTGGTGGCACATTCGGGCGGCGGCGAGGGCACAGGGAGTGAGAGGGGGAGCAACTGGCGGCGGCGGCTAGGGTTTCGCCTGAGCCAATCCGAGAGGGCGACGCGGGCGGCTTAGGGGCTGATTGGTTTCCTGGTTTTCCTCCGACCAGGCTCGTCAGATACAACCTCCGCTTGATTGGTTGCTTGAAGCAGTAACTGAACTTGGCCCGCTGCATGCAAAAAGTGCTTCCTAGCCTGGCTCCCGGGATACCGAAATTTTCGTCGTTTTCCCGGAGCTTGGCTCGGGTGGTGCAAGCGTGAGCGAGCTATGGAGAAAAAAGGGGGCTTCTATTTATCGCTCCGTGGAGCCATCGTAGAAGGTTCCTCGTCTTTCGCCCCCGCCTTCTTCCACCTCCCCGGGCTCCGGCGCCGTCCTCAACCGCTGCCGCCCCTAACCACTCCCGCCGCCGTGCCGCCCAGCAACCGCCGCTGCCTTCTCCTCACCCCTGCCGCCGCCCATCGCCCACTGCAGATCCTGCCCTCCCCGGCCGGCGGCTCTCCCGCGTCGCCTCACCCTCCGCCACCCGAACCGCCACCGCCACCGCCGCCGCCGGCCCCCTCCTCTAGGGCCGGTGGTCATGGAGCCGCCCCCACCCCTGGCAACCCAAAACCCTAAAGCCCCGCCGCCTCAACCACCACCTCGTTCGCCGGCCACCTTTAATAATAATAGAAATAGTAATTTAAAATTTTATATTAAAATATTTTAATATTTTATTATAATTATATAATTTAGATTCAGATTTATGGGTTACTTTAACTTTTAATAATGACATAATTTGACATATATGCAAATTTAGAGGGTTATTTGTATTATTTTTATAATAGCATAGGTCGGTAATTTACATGAAAATTAGAGGATTACTTTAGATTATTTTTTATAGTGGTAGATGTAGGTAGTTTAGATACATATTTAGGGGATTACATTAGATTATATTTTATAATAGCAGAGGTGGGTAATTAAGATACATGTTTAGGGGTTACTTTAGCATCTTTCATAATGGTAGAGGTGAGTAATTTAGTGGAAAAGATAACAAATTCTATGACTACTATAATTAGATTTGTCGAATTGATGGTAAAATATTTTTGATTTTTGTGAGAATTTCTAGGATTTCTCTAAATTTTTAGAGTGTCCAACTAGAATTCTAGGTGGCTTCACGTGGAGGCTTCAAAGGAGCCTCCAATTAGTAATAGTAAGATATTAGGGTTGCAAGCCGTCACACACTGAGTGGCGACTAACACATTCAGGTTCATTATTTGTCCTATATATCAAAGCAGAAACAAAAAAATCATGCATGAAATAGCAATTTGGTGGTAGTGCATCTCATCAGGAAGTAGACGTGAACTAGGCCGGTTTTTGTGTCGTCTGAAGGGAAAAAAAAGAACTTGCTGGATCTTCTACCTATAGCTAGTCATATTTAAATATTCACCCTGCAACACGTCTGATCCGAGAACGTACAGGTACTTGTACTTGGCAGTTGGGACCAGGTTTCACTGTGCCTCCTGCATGCATATCTTTACTTCGTTCTCATTTGGGTTGCGATCGATCTGCCACTACTCACTTTAGAATGTTTTTCACAGGCAAAGTTGATGTTTGCAATTTAGGGGCGCGCGAGAGCGGCGCCCCATCATTTCCCGGCCGGAACTTAATTCGTCGATGGGGAGATCACGAGTTAACTGCTGCACGTACGGCATCGGGTTTTATCTATTTGTTTCTTGCTACACCGGCCAACGAACTTTTCAAGTCGACCGTCTCGTTCGAAATCTGCCAATCGCCAGTACAGATCGATTGTCAGAGATTCGATCCGTCGCCTCAACGGTGAACCATTAGGAGGAGGTGACGACAACCATATCGAGCTAATTAAGCAGCGCATGCACGAGACTACCTGCTGCTGTGTAGCATATACGGTACGAGCACACGTGACTTGCGTTGGGATCGAAATCGATCTCTGAATCTCTTCGGAAATGGAACGTCGTCGTCGGCATTTGGTATGTGTTGGAATTTTTCGGTTATCAAAAAGGCTGAAAATAAAAGGAGAGGAAATGGATAAGTAAAAGTCTGTTACGCGCCTTGATCGGAGGTCCAAGCCCACTAGTGGTTGTGGTCCCAGGTCGTTCAGCGCTATATTAAATAGTGGGACCCGACGTTTTGTGATTAACCTAATCAGATTAAGAAACCCTAGCCGCCCACTACAGCCGTCCCGACGGCGCTGGAGCCACCTGAAGGCCACCGCCTCCGCCTGTCGTCCAACACCGGATAGTATCGGTATAGGCCGGAAGGACGACGGTACCCGGTGAGATCGACTACTTCGTCTACGTCGGGAACGACTACGGAAGCGCCGTTTTCGTCCCCAACACAAGCCACCGTCGAGATGTCGTCCTCAGCGGCTCCTACGATGACTAGCGGTCGAGATCTAAACATCTTCTTATTATTCATATCGTTCTATAGGTCGTGCTCATGTTTTAGTTGTTAGATCCTATTAAGATTGAGTTTTAAGCCGTGTTTTATCTAACATTTGGTATCTTTCGCCTATGCACCTAACTGTGAGCCTTAAGAGCCTATAGATCTAGTCCACTTTTAGATCTAGGTTGGTTGTTTCACGTTTAGTTCTCGGTTTTATTCATGTTGAGTTTAGATCTGTTAGTTCTAAGTTTGATCTCGCATGAATAAAGTCAGATCCCAGAGAAAGAAAGCATAAGAACGTATTAGATCGAAAGAAATCCCATCCGAAAACCCCTCCAAACCCTCGGAATAAGCATAAGAAACCCCACGGCGGTGCCCGGTTTTCCGCTAGATTTCAACATACTTCTCGGGCGCTCGTGTGGCGCCTTTCGCATGAGGCCGCGCAGGGCATGTTGCACCCGCGGCGATGAGATAAAAAAAAGCGCGGCGGTGGCGGACCGCAGAAGTGAGCCGCCTCCATGGCCGCCGTGAAGGCGCCGGAGACGGCATGCCGCCGCGGCCCCCCAAGGCGGCGCTCCGACAGAGCCTTGGCGGCCCCAGGGGCCGGCGGCCGCCACTGGTCCGCGATGCGGCCCTGGGCAGCCCCAAGGCGCGGCGGCCCTAAGGCGAGGCGGCCCCAGGGCGCGGCAGCCACGTCGAGGCGGCGGTGCCATCCGGCCCCGCGGCAGCGCCACCGGCCGGCACGAGGCGGCGGCGCCATGCGCCCCCCCACCGCCGGCGGCCGCCACTAGCCGGCGCCTGACGCCCGGCGCAGCCCGAGCCGCCACTGGCGCCCTAGGCGCGGCGGCGCCCTGAGGGGCGGCAGCGCAAGCCCGGGCCGGCGGCGCGAGCCCAAGCCGACGGCGCCATGAGGGGGCGGCGGGCGGCCTGAGCCGGCGGCGCCATGAGAAGGAGGCCGGCGGCTTGAGGAAAGAAGGGGAGGGAGAAAATGAATTAGGGTTGGGTTTTCAGGAGAAGCCGGCCCTTTTATACCTCCGAAATCAACTCTCAGCCGTCGGATCTAGGCCTATCGAAATCGACGGCCGAGATGAGCCGCGCGGTGGGGGGGGGGGGAGCCTTGGCGGGCTGAGTTGGGCCGCTTTGGTGGCCTGGCTCGTCCGCTGCTGGCCCCACGGCCCAGGCGAGGGGGGGGGGGGGGGCAGGCCGGCGCGGGTGGGTTGGTTTGGCGCCCCGCCCGTCGGTTTGTGGGCCTAGAGCCCAATAAGGTTTAAGCCCATTTTTTCTTTTCAGTTTTATTTCGAGTTTATTAATTTCTAAGTTGATTTTTACTATATTTTTCTCTTTAGCATTAAGAAATTTTAATTTGGGGATTATTACAGTGAAAATTATAAGAAAATTATGAGTTGCTATTCTGAGTAAATGAAACCAACGTGAATTTTATTCAGAATTGTTTAGTTTATTTTAAGCATTTAATTAATTTCTGACCAACGTTGATTTAATTATTTGCTATTAAGATGCTTAGTTTAATTTATATTATTTTGCTTCTGCCCAACGGTGATGCAAAATTAAGTTTTTCCGCTGCGTTAATTACGCTAAGTCATTAAGTTTATTTTGTTTCTGCCCAACGGTGATGCAAAATTAATTCATGAGATGCTAAGTTTATTTGCTTCTGCCCAACGGTGATGCAAATTGTTTATTCAAAATTATTTAATATTTTAATCTGGCCAACGCTGATTACATTCATTATTTTGTTGCCGTTACTGATTAAACTTTATTTTATGAACAGAAGCAACCCCCTCCAGCATCATGACATATAAATGGTGTTTCTCAGTTGGGAGGGGACAACTTCGTCAAGTGGAAGACTGAGATTGGTTTCATTCTGCTGACGATGGATAAGGATCATTCCCTGAGGATGCCCGCGCGTGTTGCACCAGTGTCACAAGGGACTGAGGATACTACCCTTGCTGCACGCACTGCTGCTTATGAGAAAGAAAAAGAGCGCTGGGAGCATTCCGACAGAGTGGCCCTAAGGCTTATGAACATGACCATTAACCCTTCTATCGGATCCAACGGCCAGGAGCATCCGGCTGCTGGCCGGGCCAGATTTGGCCCAGGCGGGAAGGTGAAATCCCGGCCCAGGCCCAAGTTGTGGCCTGGGACGCGGGAGCGCGACGCACGCAAATGGGCCTCGGGCCAATTTGTTCCTGCCGGGCCAAAACCACAATAGAATAGTTTCAGTTTTATATTGTTCAGATGCATTTTATCCTTTTGTTATGATTAGTTTTATCTCTAATCTTTTGCACCAACGTGATAAAACTTTAGAGAGTAGATGAGTATGTTTAAATGCTTCTGAAAAAGTAGTTTAATTACGTTTCCGCTTCTAGAATATTGAATGTTTATCTTCTAATTAAATTGGAACCAACGGGACATTTAATTGGAAGAGTAGTTATTATTTTTAAATTAATTATGATATTGTTATTTTCTGACCAAAGTTGATGATAGCAGTATTATAATTTTATTTCATGAGTTTTTCATGCATTATTTCTATTTCTGCCAAACGATGATGTAGAATTAATGTAGTAGTATCTTGTATGTTTTAATTTTCACTAACGCTAAATTAAAGCATGCAAGTGTTATTATTAAATGTTCTCAACCTTTTCTGATTTTTTATTTCAGACTACAACCAATGGCATTTATCTCGTCCATTGAGCCCCTCAATGGAGAAAACTATGGCTCATGGAGGGAGAAACTTGAGATGACACTTGCGTTGGCAGAGGTTGATCTAGCATTAACTTTACCATGTTCCACTAAACCTGTGGACTTGGTGAGGGGAGATACTGAGGTCGAGGCTGCATGGGCCACGCGACACCGTGAGCATGCATTGTTGGTGATGACATATGATCTTGAAAAAGCAAAGTGGGATAAGTCCAACTGTAAGTGCTTGATGGTGATCAAGAGCTCCATTGTGGAGGCCATAAGGGGAGCAATCTCAGATAGTACCACTGCCACTGTCTCAGGAAGGTGGAGAGTCAGTTCACTGGCTCTTCAAAAGCTTATGCAAGTACTCATATAAAGAGGTTAGTCAGTGAGAAATACAATGGCGGGGGGATAAGAGAACACATACTGAGAATGAGCAACGTGGCATCCACGCTTAGGTCTATGAACATGGAGCTCCCAATGGAGTTCTTAGTTCATTTGGTTTTTACTTCTTTGCCTAAAGTGTATGATTCGTTTGAGGGCTCACATGGTGATTCTGTTCACTATGTGAAGCAAAGCAAGAAGAGGAGCTACAATGACAACAATGCTAAACCACAAGGGAAACCTAAGTGGGATAGAAGGTTCTCTTCTAAGTCACAAGGAACGGCCCCACAACAAGTTCACCATCCCAAACAGGTCAATGAAGAGCCAGTGGCCAAGGACCAGTGCAAGTGGTGCAAGAAGAAAGGACACTGGCAGCTTGACTGTTTGGAGTTTATGAAACGTATGAATAGAAAGGGTGAGGACTTTATTACATTTATAGATGAATCCTTATATTTATGCTATGATAAATCTACATGGTGCATTGACTTAGGTGCAACTGTTAATGTTGCAAATTCTTTACAGGGATTCGGTACGAGAAGGACCCTGCAAAGAGGAGAAAGAACGCTTAGAGTCGCCAACGGCGTCGAAGCTGAAGCTGAAGCTGAAGCGATTGGAGAACTCCCATTAGAATTGAATAATAGCTTCATACTTCATTTACAGAATGTTCTCTATGTACCCTCTTTGAGTAGAAATTTGATTTCAACAATGTTTGATTAAGTTTAATGATAAGTGTGTTGGTCTTGCGCTCCTGCAAGACAAGCTTTATATGTTATCTATGTATGAAAATGTGAATGTTGTATGCAATGAAGAAAAGAATGAGTCTTCCTTGACTATGAACGTACAAAACAAGCGCAAACTATGCGATAATGAAATATCAGTGAAATTACGGCACCGTCGTTTAGGCCATATTTCGAGGGGGGGAATTAAACGATTAATCAAAGAGGAAATTCTGCATCCTCTAGATTTTATAGACATAGAGTATTGCATCGATTGCATTAAAGGAAAGTATGTTAAAGAGATTAAGAACGGAGCCAAACGAAGTGCAGGGGTTCTGGAAATCATACACACAGATATTTGTGGTCCATTCCCCATAAAGGCTGTGGATGGTTATGATTCATTCATAATATTTACAGATGATTATTCGCGTTATGGCTACATTTATCCAATTAAAGATCGATCAGAAGCGTTGGATAAATTCAAGATATTCAAGGCTGAAGTAGAAAATCAGCATATGGACATGTTCCTGGACCTTTTGCTAGGTTTTTACAGGAAAATGGCATAGTCGCCCAGTATTCTACACCAGGCGAGCCTTAGTAGAATGGAGTAGCTGAAAGATGTAACTGTACCTTAATGGATATGGTGAGAAGTATGATGAGTTATTCCACGTTACCGATTAATTTGTGGATGGAGGCGTTAAAAACCGCCATTCATATTCTTAATCGTGTACCAAGTAAGTCGGTGCCCAAAACACCGTATGAGTTATGGAGAGGCAGAAAATCCACATTGAATTATTTACATGTGTGGGGTTGTCCAGCTTAGGCAAAAGTGTTTAACCCAAATATACGGAAACTAGATTCCAAGACAGTAAGTTGCCACTTTATTGGCTATCCAGATAAGTTAAAAGGGTATCACTTCTATTATCCTGACAGACATACGAAGTTCGTAGAAACAAGACACGCCGTCTTCATGGAGGATGAGATGATCAGGGGGAGCATGGTAGCACAGAAAATTGATCTTGAGGAGAAGCGGGTCTTTGTGCTCACTCCGATGATTCAGGAACCGTTCTTCGTGTTGCCTGTTGTCACTGCACCAACATTGCAGAACACTGTAGTGCCAGCGCCTGTTGTTAGTTTCCCAGTTGTGGCAACAAGTAAGAATGAGGAACTTGTCCCTCAGGATCCTATTGAACCAATTGCCGCACATGAGGGGGAGCAACAGCAGCCTCAAGTAGAAGAAGTGTCAGCTAATGAAGGCCTTGCGAAGTCTATATTAGTGAAGAAATTCAAATGGAAGGTGATCCTACTACATTTCAAGAAGCCATGAGAAGCCCTCAATCATCGGAGTGGCTTGAAGCTATGCAGATGAGCTGAAATCAATGAGTACCAATAAAGTTTGGGACTTAAAAAAAACTCCTAAAGGAGCCAAAACATTAGACTGCAAATGGGTCTACAAGACGAAATGTGACTCCAAAGAGAATGTAGAGAGATACAAAGCGCGACTTGTAGCTAAAGGCTTCACACAAAGAGAAAGAATAAATTACAACGAGACATTTTCTCCAGTCTCGTGCAAAGATTCTTTTAGAATTATAATGGCATTAGTGGCACACTATGATTTAGAGTTACATCAGATGGATGTAAAGACGACACTCCTTAATGGGGATCTGTATGAAAATGTATACATGGCTCAACCCAAAGGTTTTGTCGTGGAAGGAAAAGAACATATGGGATGCCGCCTGAAGAAATCCATTTATGGATTAAAACAAGCCTCTAGACAGTGGTACTTAAAATTCGATGAGACAGTAAGAAAGTTTGGGTTTAAAGAAAATGAGGAAGACAATTGCATTTATACAAAGTTTAAGAATGAGAAATTTATTTTCCTTATCCTGTATGTGGATGATATTCTGCTTGCTAGCAGTGATATTAATCTGCTGCTGGAGATGAAGAAATTCTTGTTCTCAAAATTCGATATGAAAGACCTTGGTGAAGCCTCATTCGTTCTGGGAATTGAGATTCACCGAGATAGAAGAAAGGGGGTTTTACGATTATCGCAAGAGACGTACTTGGAAAAGGTACTAAAGAAGTACGGTATGCATGCGAGTAAGCCAACACCTACTCCTATAGTCAAGGGCGATAGTTTTGGAAAATTTCAGTGTCCCAAGAACAAGTATGTGATAGATCAAATGAAAGCGGTACCATACGCTTCAGCTGTTGGAAGCTTACAATATGCTCAAGTATGTACACGCCCTGACTTAGCATTTGTTACCGGGGTACTTGGCAGATTTCAGAGTAATCCAGGCATATAACACTGGAAAATGGTTAAGAAAACCTTGCGGTACGTGCAGGGTACGAAAGGCCTCATGTTAACGTACAGGAGATCTGATTTCCTAGAGATAGAGAGTTATTCAGACTCAGACTTTGCGGGAGATATAGATGATAGAAAAATGATGTTAGGTTATGTATTCACTCTTGCAGGTGGAGCTATGTCGTGGAAAAGCTCCTAATAGTCAGTTACTGCGTCATCTACGATGTATGCAGAGTTTGTAGCATGTTATGAGGCCTCGGGGCAGGTTAAATGGCTAAAGAAATTTGTACCCGGGTTGAGAGTGGTCGACAGCATAGAGAAACCACTCAAGATGTACTGCGATAATGAACCCGCAGTGTTTTATGCTCACAACAACAAGTCAAGTGGTGCTGTCAAACACATTGACATCAAGTTTTATGCTGTGAAAGAGCAAATCCAGGATCATACCATTAGTCTTGAGTCTATGAGCACAAAGAAAATGATAGCGGATCCGTTCACGAAAGACTTACCACCCAATGTGTTCAGAGAACACTTAGCCGGAATGGGTTTAAGGGAAAGCCTATGATTCCTGGATAGTGAGGGTCCAAAAGTGAGAAGCTGTTTCAGAACAGAAAGGTGTGTCATGGCTGATAATCCAATGGTACTAACCGTTGTGACGAGGCATGTCCTATACACTGATCTGCGATGAAATAGAATAGAGAAGGAAGTAAGGAAGGTGGGATCAAGAGGGAGAATGTTAGTTTGATCCCCACCCGGATTGGTCCAACGACCGAGCGGGACTTGATCTCGCGCCCTCATCGGGGGCGCACAACCAACTTATGGTTGGTGGGCCCCCGTCACGTAGCGCCAAAATAAAAGGAGGTGGGGGCCGGGGGCGCCAGGTACGAGGTTCACCGATGCCCAGTTCACCCCACCAACAAACTCTAGTCCCGATCCGATCTTCGGGAGACGTTGAAGTGACGGGAAGCGCCACCGCTGCCGCCACCTCATCGCCCTGCACCTCACCGACGCCCCCGTGCCACGCCGCCGCCACTACTGCTACTCTGGTCGCCGCTTCTACACCGAGCAGGCGCCCCTGCACCGCGACACCTTCGCCCACGACTCCGGCTACGTCGTCCTCGACTTCGCCAACCCCATGGCTAACAACGCTGAGGCCGGATCTTCCAGCGGCGGTCTGTACACTCCCCTCTATCTCTCTCTTCCCTTTGCCTCTCTCGGTTGTAATCAAGAATCACTTGTTACTTTATATTTAGACATGTGTACACCCACTGTTTCTACACCTAGAGATCCGTAGTATCTAACATAGATCCCTTCCAACTAAAGTTTAGCTTGTTAAAATTTGAAGTTTTTTTTAGCAAACTAAATGTTAAGTTGCTATACTTTAGCAGGGGTTGTTTGGATCCTTTGCTAAACTCTTCTAAGTGACCATGCTACCCTTGGTTAAATTCTCTACTCCACTCTCACATGTGCTTTGTTTCCCCTAAGATCATTAATTGCGAAGCTAATTTGGATTTTCATCACTTTTAGCAAGTTTTAGCAACCTTTGACTTGCTAAAGGCTACTTTTGTGGCTTCAACTAAAGTTTAGCAAAATTTTAGTTGGACATATTTGAATCCAAAATTGCCAAACTTTAGCAACTAAACTTTAGAAAGGGATCAAACAGACCCTTAGTCGAGCAAGTGCACTACTCCTACCTCCGATCGATCAGGAAAATAAATCACATAGAATCTTTTTTATAATAACAAAAAGGAAACAACGCTGTTCGATTCACAAATCACAATGGTAAAAATACTTCTAGAATACTTATATTTACAGCTCTTTATTTCTTACAAAAAAATGTATTTAACACGGGTAGCTCGTAACATGAGAGCGACTACTGCAGGTTGCGCGCGGCATCCCCTCTCGATGTCACCTGATCTCGACACAAATTAAGGCGCCTGTCCTTTTTCCAGTCATCCAGTGAATGAAAGCGACGCTTTAACACGGGTAAAACAGCGTAATCTCCATGGAGGTTCATTCAATTCAGCCACAGATCCATAGCAGATTCACCGGTGGTGATAGCTATGCATGCGATCTTGACCTGCAGCTACTAGCTTAGCGTTTGTTTGAGCGTGCTGGATATGGCCTGGCTACCAGCTCTCTGATGATGCCGCGCAGGCGGTTAGAGATGAGACTTGGGGACGCGCGCGCTGGCCGGTGAGAAATCCCCATCTCGTACGTTCGCCACTTCGCCTTGTCTTCGTCGATCGTCGGAGCTGATCAGATGGCTCCAGGAAAACCAATAACCGAAGGCAGCCACGTCACGGTCGCGTCGCTCTGCTAAAATAAAGCCACTGCTAAAATAAGTGAAAGCATCTAGGTAATATATATAATGCCTAGTACAATGTCGTATATATCTTGGCACATGAAATGTTTTAGTCTTTTTTCGTCTGAACAATACACCTGTAAGAATATCCGTGTGTGGCCACCTGCTGTAAAGCTAACTTATTTTGCGACATGGACACGGCCGTACTGTGACTCGGACGACAAGCGATAGATAATAATGCAACTATGCATGCATGCATGGACTATAGTAATAGAAAGTGTAGAGGAAATTCTTTCAAGGGAGATGAATGAAAAGAAAAAACAGCGAATTAAACCTTTTTTTCGAGTAAAGAGAGATTTGTATTAATTGCTCAAAGACGTATTACAATCCAGAGCAATTAAAAAATGCTTGACACATACAGGGAACCTCTCCACACTGCACTATGGTTCAACCTTTTTGCCATTTGCGCAAGCTCATTTGCGACAACATTACTTTCTCTCTTTACATGGCTATACACAAGCCTAGGAATACGATTTGCAGCAAGTCTAGTCTCCTGGATGATGAAGTGGCAAGCTGGCCTCATCATGTGTGCCTTCTTGAGATATTGAATCACATGTGCATAATCAGATTCCAAGATTGTTGGGTCTCCTGCCATTCTGCCGCAAGTAGCACGTCTTCTTTACAAGCTAGAGCTTCTACCTCCTCTACGCTTGATGCATCGAAGATAACCCGCCATGCTGCCAACAGGACCTTACCAAGATGATCCCTGATCACCACTCCAACCCCTGCTTCGCCTGTCTGTTCAGAAAAAGTTCCATCCACATTAATTTTAACCCATCCTGGGTCTGCTGGCTTCGATGTTGCCTTCCCTGCCACCTTCATGTCATTCACTTCCTTTGGTTTCTGAACCCATATAGATTTCTTCCCTTTGCTATCAGTTGTGTCATGTTGTTTGGTTGTGCATAGTTCCTCCCAATAGTTGCCGAGGAATGCAGCTGATCCAACAATAGATACCTCCTTACTCCTGTGCACAATTTCGTTCTGATTGAACCAGGCTCTCCAGAGAATTAATAACAAGCGACCGGCTGATATCTGGTCCAAGGTACCAACAAGTTGTAGCAGCCAATCTGGCCATGAAAATCGAAGAAAGTCCTCGCTGGGGAGATCCCAGATATCTCGCATCGTTTCTCTCAAGTTGGCAGCTTGATCACAACGAACTACAGCATGGAATTCATCTTCCACTTCCTGACCACAAACATCACAGGTTCCTGATAGCTCAAGGTGTCGCTCCATTTTATTTTTCTTTGTGGCCAGCCCTTTGTGGATGAGACGCCATGCAAACACTTTCACCTTTTGAGGAACAGGCAGCGACCAAAGCTTCTTCAAAATAGGGCGGAAGCTATCAGGTCTATTGCTTGACCCTGTCTGACCATTGCTAAGCTCCTTCATGTCGATTCTCAGCCTATATGCGCTTCGGATTGTGAAGCATCCAGATTTTTCATAGTGCCATGCTATCGTATCCTCCATCTGTCTCCATAGTAATTTGATTTTCAGGATCTCTTCGACGTTATATGCGTGGAAGAAGCGTTCAGCAGTTCTGTGTTCCACTCCTTTGACTCTTCATTAATGAGTTGAGAAACCCATTTGAATCTGCATCGACTCCTTCTACCCGCTGGTTTCAAGTAGTGACCACGTGGGATCCAATTATGCCGCCAAATCTTAACGCAACTGCCATTCCTGATATGCCAGATTGCCCCTTTCTTTAGCAATTCAAGACCGAACATGATGGACCTCCATGTCGGAGATACCTGTGCAGGAAAGGCCGTGTCCAACAGATCGCCATTTGGAAAATAGATAGCTTTCAGAAGTCGAGCGCACAAACTCTTCGGATATTCAACAAGTCTTCATGCCTGTCTTGCCAATAATGCCTGATTGAAGACCTGCAAGTCCCTGAATCCCAAACCACCATGCATCTTGCTTCTTGTGTCCCAAACCACCATGCATCTTGCTTCTTGTGAATTTCCCCAGGCAATCCAATGTGTTTTGCGAACACTCTCCAATGCTCCCCACCAATAGTTTCTGATGCATTTCTCCAGCTCCTCACAAAATCCCTTAGTTGGAACACACTCATTACATATATTGAAATAGCTTGGGCAACAGCTTTTATCAGCACTTCTTTAGCTGCTGAGGACAATAATTTTTCGCCAACGGAATAGCGAATTAAGCCTTGGAATTAACACCACGTACGTGTAGCTCGTCGTCGCATCGACGTTGGCTCAATCCAAAATTAACTCCTGTTTATTGAAATGAACTAATCCCCAGGCATTTGAAGAAATATATTTATATATGACGCGTAGCCTATATTCATTTGAATTGATGCGCAATCTGGAGGGGCACTTCCTAATGAAACTAGTAACAAAGGTGTAGTTAGTTACCCCTGCTTCCACAGGAATTGAAGATGATCGATCCCAGTGCCATCGCTATCCATTATCCAACATCCTCTCCGCACCGTCCGATCGAAGCAAGCCAAACGCCAAACGCTGGCCCCGGCCGGATCGAGCTAACGAAACCACACGAACTCCTTCTCATTGCTCGTTCTTTCTTCGCGTCCGATCCCAAGCATGCTTCGCACTACTCTATGTACTACCCTATGGCTATCTCTAGCTATCATCTCTTGCTAGGACGAACCATGGCGACAGCTAGCGACAAGCTCTTGGAATGGCGCGAGGCAGGTGACCCCCCAAGCAATCCCTGCCTGCACGTATGGCTAGGGGCTCGGGCCTGGAGCTGTTCGTTGGGACCAGGAAAGATGAGACGGACGATGCCTGTGTGCTGATTCGATCCCTGCCGGGAATCCTCATTCTGGCTAGGCGGATTTATTGGTTTCTGTCTCGACCGGCCGGCGTCTGTTCGCAGCGCTGCTGACTCGCTGGTAGCGGGCGCAGAGAGCGGCACGTACGTTGCCACCGGGAATTTACTGCGATTTTTTTTAAAACTTGCGGGCAGAAATTTGAACCGCTTCTATTAACGGTATCAATTAATCGAGATGATCATTTCTTATTAACCGAGGCGGTTAAAAAAATCATCTCGCAAAATCGATTAACCGAGACGGTCACCATTAAAATAACCGTCTCGGTAAATAGTCTTATTTTCGAAGGTGGACCTCTTATAAAGATCCGTCTCGGTTAATAGACCAAGCCCAGACGAGGCCCATATGAGCCCAGTTGCTAGGAGTATATAAAGAAGAAAAACCCTAACTCTCCCAGCCGCACCCAGAGCCGTGGACCAGCGACCCGGAGCGGCGGGCGCGGCGGCAGCAGCTGCACCCGTCGATGGGCTTGGCAGGTCCGTGATGGGCTCAGCGGGGTCGTCGACAGGCTTTTTATTTTTATTTTTTTAGTTAATTAACTGAGGCGGACAACATAGCAAACCGTCTCGAAAATAGGTCATTTACCATAATCTTTGATCTGAGATGGTTGCGAAAGATATCTCAGTTAATAGTTTTTGTCCGTCTTGATTAATAGTTATTGTAGCAGTGGTCGTTGCAGCTGGCGCTGGCGTAGGCGGGCCGCGCACGAACCAATCAACCGCTGTCGGGCACGCGGTACCAATAAGCTGCTGCAGCCTGCAGCGCCGCACGGACGCGCGCCGTGTCGTTCGCTCGGTGGTCACAAGGAGGAGCACGCAGCAGCGGCACGCGGCATCGAGAGGCACTACGGGTGCGTTTGGATGCTAACCCTGGCTAGCCGAACCAAAATTTGGCCGTTGACTGACTCCAATCTGAATGTTTGGATTGTTGCCAAATTTTGGCATGCCAAGGTACGGCTGTTGGCACATGACGCGAAAACCACGCCCACGCGCGGCCAAATCTCGGGCGCCCAAATCGTCCGCCAATATTTGGCCGGCCAACGCCTTGGCGCAGGGCTACCCGGCGGCAGCATCCAAACAGGCACCGCCGCGCGAGCGCACGCACACATGCACGCCGGCCGGGGCCGTCCTGTGGACGCGCGCGCGGCGCGGCCTTGCCGGCGTGTGCCGCCAACCGCCTGCTGCGTGCCCTGGCGCCTCCGCGTCTCCCAATGCCCCGGCCCTCTCACGCAGGGCGCAGGGTAGCTCCTGCAGGGCCGCGTCTGAGACTCTTACCGGAGCTCTGACGCCTTGCGTGTGGCGCGCGGCGCGCCTCCGATGCGTGCGGTTACAGAGGAAGTTCTCGTCGAGTTTCCTTTAAAATTTTTACACAATAAACACATGCACAATATATTAAATATAGTTGAAAAATAAATTGCATTATATAAATAGACTGTAAATCGTGAGACGGGTCTAGTGAACCTAACTAGATCGTGATTAGATAATAAACTGCTACAGTATTGCTATAATAAACATATGCTAATGACGAACTAGACTTATTATATTCGTTTTGCGATTTACAAATAATCTGCAATTAATTTTTTAATTAGTCTATATTTAATACTTCAAATGTGGAAAGATTTTATTTTAAAAATTTTACACGACGATCTAAAACAAAGCCGAAGTAGAGGACTTCACCAACGCTGACAACACATACGCACACACGCACTGAGTCAGTGACACAGACACGCTGCGTTACGTTCTACTTACATTCTATTCAACTGCGCACACGCACAGTGAGTAAGTAACAGTGAGTCAGTGACACAGACACGCTGCGTTACGTTCTACTTACATTCTATTCAACTGCGCGCACACACAGTGAGTAAGTAACAGTGGCTGTATGAGAAAAGTCTTCGTCGGCTCATACGGTGCCGATGTGACCGGTGGCCACGCACAGGGCGACAGGACCGAAAGTAGGCCCATTTGGTTTCCGGACCAAAGTATTTGGACCAATTAGAAGTATAATATAGACTAATTATAAAATTAATTATATAAATAAAGATTAATTCGAGATGAATCTATTAAGCCATCATTAATGTATATTTACTGTGCTACTAATTAGATTCAATAGATTTGTCGCGTCAATTAGTATTCACTTATGCAATTGATTTTATAATTAGTTTATTTTAATACACGTAATTGGTGTTCAAATATCCGATATGACGGAGGGGATCCAAACAGCTCCTTAAGCATGTGATGACCTGAGCCGTTAGAGTTGCTCATCGATATATCGCCGGCCGTCTAATCGGCCAATCGTACGCGGATCAAGGTGTGTATTTATTCATTCCTCGCACACAGGAGGCCAGTCGATCTTGTCCTGAGCAGGGCGAATTTTTCACGAACTGCTCGAGTGAATTTGAATCTCCTGTCCAGAAACACGCACGGCCCGCTTGTATTTTCAACACGAAAATACGGTCCACCCATCTTCTTCGGGCTTCTCATTTCTGCAACACGCATGTCTGGTCATGAATGTCAGCGTGCGTACGTGTACATCCACTCGCTCGTTCCTTTCACTCGTACAACATACAATGTCCCAAGCGCGTGCGATAACAGAGGCGCTGGAGGCCTTGATGTTCAGTTCTTGACTGACTTCAGGCTTCAACTCAGATAGTATACAAACACACAGGTCAAGTAAAGAAAATAGCTGGCAAGAAAAAGACCTGCTGCCTCCAAAACAAACAAGGAAACAATTCAGATCGAAATCAGAATGCATATGCAAACTGACCTCAGTTTTGTTTTTTGTTATGTTATTTGGCATTGACCAACTATTTGGTGATGTATTTCTAGTATGCTATTTGAACAACTCGTGTCACTTTTCTCACTGCTGCGTCTCCCGTATCTACACCTTTAGTTCCGATTGGACAAAAGCAAGCGTTCCAATCCAACTCCCAACGTCCCAGGCCAAAACTAAAGGATGGGCCCCCCTGTTCGCAGCGAAACCTTTGTCACCGACGCAGGGCCCTAAACGCAAATGTGCATCGCCGGCCGGCGCTATAAAAGCAGAACCCACCACAGATGCTACTACAGGCCAACCGCCAGCGCCACATCACATTGCATGACCAAACGTCCAGTCCAGAGCGCCTCCGTCCGTTTCCCACTGCACTTCAGGAGTTCATCAGGTAGGCCGTGACCACCAGCCCGACCACCACCACAGTGGGTGACTGGGTGCAATGGACGACCTCCTCTCCCCGTGCTCCTCCTTCTCCCCGCCCTCGCCGCCGTCCTTCTTCTCCCACGCCGGCCACCCGATCATCGAGTTCACCTCATGCGAGGTCCCCGAGCAATGGCTGCTCGGCGACGTCGTCGTGGCCAAGAACGAGGCGGGCTACGACGACGGGGACGAACTGTGGCCCGTGGGGAGCTCCCTCTCGCCGGACACCGAGCTCTCCGTGCAGCCGCCTCAGCCGGCGCCGCCGCCGCAGCTGGAGCAGGAGCCGAGCGCCACGGTCCCGGCGGCGCAGCGCCCGGGGAAGCGGCGGGGCCGGAAGCCCGGCCCCCGCTCGGAGGGCCCCACCGTGAGCCACGTCGAGGCCGAGCGGCAGCGCCGGGAGAAGCTGAACCGCCGGTTCTGCGACCTCCGGGCCGCCGTGCCCACCGTGTCGCGCATGGACAAGGCCTCCCTCCTTGCCGACGCCGCCGCCTACATCGCGGAGCTCCGCGCCCGCGTCGCGCGGCTCGAGGCCGAGTCCAGGTCCAGGCGGGCCGCCGCCGCGAGGTGGGAGCCCGTCGTCGCGGCCTCCTGCGGCCCCGGGGGAGCGCCCGGCGGGCACGGCGACGAGGCGGTGGAGGTGCGGATGCTCGGGCCCGACGCGGCGTCGGTGCGCGCCACGAGCGCGGCCCCGCACGCGGCCGCGCGGCTGATGGGCGCGCTCCGCTCCCTGGAGCTGCACGTCCAGCACGCCTGCGTCACCCGCGTGCACGGCTTGACCGTGCAGGACGTCGTCGTCGACGTGCCCGCCCAGCTTCAGGACGACGACGGCCTCCGCGCCGCGCTGGTCCAGGTGCTGCTGGAGCAGGACAGCAGCTAGGCACAGCTCGACCGCGGATCGAGCCTATCGACCTCCTTCCCGTCCGTACCGTCACATCGTCAGTTCTCGCGAGTCGCGTACGAGCAGCGCTAAAATGGATCGGAGCGGATCAAGGTAGGCAATGCTAATGTTGATTAAGAGGGTGAAACACGATGGAAAATCATGGCTAATCGGGATTGCGTGGATGTCGTCGTCTCTGCCTGTTCGATGGAATAAAAAGTGTTTGCTGATCAAGGGCTTGGATCCATCCAAATGGTGGTGCCGAATAACGATTAGCCAAGGTGTACGTACGTGTTCAACCGTGTGTAGTACTCTACTTGTAGTGTGTATGTGTTGCTAAGTTATTATGGATTTGCATTGTTATATGAATGAGAAACCTGAGTTATTTGTTGGCTTGAGCTATCCACACCTTTTCCCCCCTCTTCACTCAAATCATCTCACCCTCCTCTTCAGCTCCGGTGAGATTGCACTCCCCCTCTTCCAGTTCCACTTATGGCGAGATCATCAAGCCTCTCTGATGGATGGATTAGAGGATTCGGTGTTTCAGGGCTATGTTTGAGGATTGGGACTTCGAAGCTTTAGAGCAAAGACTATTGTGAAATATTGGGAATTTGGACCATACTAGATCTCCACCAAATATTTCACTCTAAGGGGCTGTTTGGGAGGGCTCTCCCGGCTTCAATGGTGAAGCCGAAGCTGAAGCCGGTGAAGTAAAAATAAAATGGCTTCACCCGGCTTCTAGTTCATTTTTACCCCGGCTTACAAAACGACATCACGCTGCACCGTCTCGATTTGCGTAAAACAGGTGAAGCCGAAGCCAGTCGAGTCCTAAGAGAGCTCTCATATATTTCTTCTACCTGCAGTCTTCTCCTTACCCCAACCACCTTCTCTTTCCTCCAGCCATGGCCATGGGCCATGGCACCTGTTCGAACAAGACACGCTCCATCTCCTCAGCTCCCCTCCAGGGACTTTGTTATGCCGCCCAATTCAGATTTGTTGTACTTGTTTAGGTGGCATTTAGGCCTAGCAACAAGCAACCACAGTACTCCCTCCAATCCAAATTATAATTCGTTTAACTTTTTTAACATCAATTTTGACCACTCGTCTTATTCAAAAGTTTCCGGAAACATAGTCAAATTTAAGTCATTATTCTTGAAGAACTTTTATTAATAAAGCAAGCCACAACAAAATAAGTGATATTTTGCACAGATTTTTGAATAAAATGAGTGGTCAAATTTGGGGTAAAAAAGTCAAACAGATTATAGTTTGGAACGGAGGGACACTACCGGAAACTGATAGTTTACCGTGTGCTCGATAAAATACACAGCAAAGGTGTTTGCCGTATATCCGATAAAAGATTCACGGCAAAGTCGGCTTTGCCGTCGGGGCCGTGTGTCATCGGGGCTTTGCCGTCGGCGCGCACGGCAAAGCCTTTGCTGTGTGTTTTGGGCTCTTTGCCTTGTGCCCGGGGCACACGGCAAACTCCCAGATTCCTGTAGTGGGAGTAATTTACTATCTTCAGCCAGCTTACTAATAATTGCCTAATTTCTTCGGAGGCAGCTTTACTGCATTTCTTCGGCCGGGACTTTGCTTTGTATTTTCTTTTTTTGGCGAAAGAAATGACTAATGAATATTCATTAATTATGATATACTTTCTAGTCTTTGTAGAACTAATAAGTGAGTCTATGACCTTAATTAGCTTTTGATCTCCATATTCACGTACTTAGTTTACCGAACAAATAGATAAGTCTGGTATTCCTAGGCTACGGTTAGTGGCTACCGAGCCAAACCGGCGCGCTTCTTTGTCATGAATAAGCAGCTAAAAATGAGTTACATCTAAAGATTGTTTTTCCATGGTAGGTAACCTCCTTAGTCCTTAGGGAATATAAGTTTTTCATGAGGCTAATTCCTGAAGCTGCTATCCACGGAGACATACCTTCATTTAAGAAAATATTTGGTGTAGTAGACCGTATAATGTGTCAAGTACAGGATCATCTGCTGGACGGATTTTCTAGGAAACGAAGTCATATAGTAGGCACGTAGGTCTCTAAAGCCATTCCAGCTTTTGTGTGCTTCAATAGGATAGATGAATCTGTTATAATTTGAAAAATTTTACAAAGAGTTTTGCAAACAATTAAATTAGTCCAGAGCGATGGTAACGCGGCATCAGCATTTGAGGATGTTGGACAAATACTTTCAATTGGAGGTGACCAGATCGATGAATATGTTCACAGTAGGAGACTCGGTTACCATTTTTATGAAGAGGTTTAGTGGTATTGTTTGTCATATGGAAGATGCTGATCTAGCAGGCACTATCAGAAACTGAACCGTACGTTCAAAACCCCTAATGCAAGTTTTCCTATTGGCCAACCATCAAGCAAGCACACGCTTTTCTTGCTTTTTTGAGTTTTCACGCCGTTTTCTTGGCTGTTTACAGGTAACGACAGTGACATCGCTATATATATGTCCTTTGTAGAGGAGAGAATGCATTTTGCGTACTGTTATAAAATTGTCCACACCGTTGCGACGACAATCATGGAGAGTGGTAGTGAGGAAACGTCTGGTTGCAACGTTAGAGTTGAAAGTATATATGAATCGTTGTATGAAAGTATACACCATTATTCAGGATGCATGATTGAGACTGAACATCGTCCGGAAGAAAACTAAAGCGATCTGTATGCATGGTGGGTTTAGCTTGTTTCTCATGGCATGCAGCACGACCTGCAAAAAAAGATGTTAATTTGGGCCATGCATCTAACACAGGGCAGTAGAGCCTTACAGGAATATATATATGGGATGTGTTTCCCATTGATCTATCGCCATTAAACAACAAGTGACAAGTTAAGTTACCGGCCTAGTACGAGTACGTGCAGATCTGATCTGGGTGATTTCATTCACGAGTAAATGATAGGCGGCCCGGCAAAGTCTTTCAGGTGCTGATTGCGGCAATATAATGCCTTTACCTCTGCTGCTTTGGCTATCTTGCCTCTTATTCCAAAGAGGTTGCATTGGGGGGTACGGTGCCTGCGGCCGGACCCCCAAAGCCTCTAAAGGACCTGTATGTGGTCGGGTGTTCGTTTGATCAAACTGAAGTTCTTCAGCACCGATCCCCCAATCGATGGTTTGGTTTCCAGCTATACACACACGGTGTTTGGCGCACAGATTTCGGCAGGTTCAATAGTATTCTGCGAGAGATAATAAACCGAAAAAAGCTAAAGGTAGGCAAGCCGAATAGAGTGACATTCATTTTGGCTAACAAGACGGCCGGCGTACTGCACGAGTGACAACTGACAATCAAGAGGAATGCATGCAGAAAGCATGCATACAGTGGTTGGAGGACGGCCGTTGCCCGTTGGCATATGCATACTATATCATGTCTGTAAACCTCATCCACTAGCTGGATCAAGAATAATATATATAATCGATCAAATAAAGTTGCAATGTGGATCTGCATCCGCGCAACGCATGCAGCTAGCGATGGTATGTGCGAGCTAGTACGGAGTAGCTAGGCAGGACGGCTGTCGATCGACGAGCAGAGGGACCAGAGAGGGATGGACGTGGTGCGTGGTACTGAATAAAATCGCCATTTATTTGGCAGAAGATCGTCGCTGTCCTGCTGCGCACGTAATTAACCAGCAAGCAGGGATTAGACCATTGTACATACGATGTGTCGAGCGCACACATACCGTACGTAGATGATCGAAGGTGATTGGGTTCGCACAGATGATTCAGACGATGAACATCAGCTGGCGGCTGGCACCCAGGACACGCATGCAACACAGGGACGGAAGCTGGAGAGAGTAGTATGATCGATCGATCCATCCATCTTGAGCGTGTGGCCGGCTCCACCAATCGACGACGACGACGCCTAACACAGCTAATAGCCCCCGTACTCGATTGGCGAAGAAAAAGCTACATACGCCTGGCTGATCATCAGGAGAGAAAAAAGAATAATCACAGCCCACGGAAGGAGCGAGCCCACCGGATCGGAAGCCCATTTGTTTTGTCCGCCAACGATACTGGAGTCAACCCATGGGTGTCTTTTTTTTTCCCTTCCCCTCTTACTTATAGTTCACTAATTATTTGCCTTGTTATGGAGTTAGGGTTTTACACATATTATTCATTTCGAAAGATTTGATTGAACATTTGATAGAACCTAGTTCAACAACTACTTTAACACCTACACAAAAATGATGAATATTTACAAATATCGTCCGAGACCAATAGAAAATAGATTTATATATTTTTAGTTAAATCGTTTGGAAACCTCCCTTCAAAATTGTTGAAATATAGTATAATCAACATTTTGGAAGACTCGCATCAACATCTATTGGCGACCCATTTATTCATCGTGACATGCATGTACGTACGCACAGATCCTTGCATGCATCTCTCCTATATATAAACTTGATACTCAAATGTATTTAGTCTTATAACTAAAACTGATAAGCCTGCGAGTATGTACACAAACCCCATACCGTGTGATAACGGAATGTAATTAAGGAGTGGGGTGAATAATTTACACAAAGAATTAATTTAGGTTGGATTGGGTTAGAGGTGAACCCACTCCAACCCGCCCCACTCTGCACTTGTGTAAACCAAATCCACCCAGACTCACTAAATATTATAACTTTTTTTAACCCATCTAAACACACTCTACAACACAATCCCACCCCGTAAAACACATTTTAACCTGATCCATTAGAGCAAGGTTAATAATAAAATCAAGCGTTTGGCTATTAGCCAAGCCACATCAGCAATTTAGGAGTAAATCCATATAACAATAGTCTGTACCGTGTCTACATAGCGATTAGTCTAATTTTTTTTAATTTCTTGTTGGGTCCACAGTCCACTAATGCAACATTATTGATGCAGCATCGGGACTGGTCGCAGCAGGCTAGCAGCGAGTCGCGGTGCTGCTGGGGGGCCCATGGGTGCATTTTATACCGTGTAGTGCTGATCGAACGAAACTTGCGACAAACCTCCTTCTCTCTCGTGCTCTCTTTCCTCCGGATCACCCGGAAAGCTGACGTGTTAGGCTATTCGACGAGTTAGATCAGTCTCGATGAAGTTTTATGGAGAGTTTTGTGGCATTAAATTTTATATCATATCATCAATTTTGCTGACACGACGAGGATAGAAAATGATGGAGTTTCATAGAATGTGGAAGTACTTTCATCATCATGAAACTCATGTAGCACAATTACTTAGTTCACAGTCTTAATAACCGTACTATAAAACTGTGCATTGAGATTGACTTTATTGTACTTGGTCTTAACCGGCCTAAGTGTACTGGCTAGTTGAGCTAGTAGTACAATGCTAGCTATACTAGCTCGGATTAACTGTTTCTATCTGCATTACTCCGCAGTGACCGCGTCATCAAACTGAGAAGACCGCTACCAACACAAGTCCCTTGAAATGATAGGTTCAAACTTATCTGACAGTGCGATAGCCTCGCTTACTGCCTTACTGGCTACACAGGCATGTAATCGGTGTTTAAATAGCCGGGTAATATAGCCTTCGATATCTTCCGCCATAGCTGATTGAGTAGGATACCGCTATTTGCTCGCATCTGTAATTTTTTTTTCACTTAACCAGCTATTAGCTGCTTTATAAGGCCGAACGCATGCTAAATGTCTTAGCCTAGGATTTAAAACATTTTATTCAATAAGCCGAGATCCATCTTGCAGCATCCATAGAGAGACCGGCAGTATTGGAGACCGGACAGCAGAACGCTGGATCCGCTACCGGTTCGTAAGATGGGCGATCATCGCAAGTTGCGATCAGAGATCATAATTTTAACCAATTTTCGTGAAATATGCTATTTATTTTTCTAAAAAGAAGCACAATCCGATTGCTAGCTAGCTATTCCCTCTGTTCCAAAATTCATTGATTTTGCTACAACATATCTAAGATACATAGCGAATACTACGAATCTAAAAATATCAAAACGACATACATTGTTTTTAAAATGAGGGAGTAGATAGGTGCATATATATATATATATATATGCTTTACTGCAAGCATGCTACTAGTTAATTCTCTATACTTATCCTCATCTATCATGGCTTCATATATACTCGATCATCTCGTCCGCCTTGTCCTGCATCGTCGGACTGCTTGTAATCAGATGATGCGCTTGGACTCGGACAATAACGGAGGTAGCTAGGCGCTGCACGGTCACGTCGCACCTTCACGTATAGCGGTATAGGTGATGAAAACTACTAGCTAGTAGTGATTTGCTTCCCCACAAACCCATGACGGAAGTAGTACCGAATAGGCAATACTAGCCTGGTACCAAGCTAGGTAACAGTATCTTGGCACATGGAATGTTTCATGGTTGGTTCTTCGTCTGAACAGCAAGTTAGATGTAGCTCTCGTTAAAAGATTTTCGCCCACATGTAATGTAACATGTACATTTTGCGGCCTCCGACATGTGTTTACTTCGAAAGAACCGGGGGAATGGATATAAAGTTTTAGAATGCGAAACTGATCGAGCATTAGAAATGAAGAAAACTAGCCCGTCAGTCCGTGTACACTGCAAGCGCTCGTAACATACTCCCTCTATTTTAAAATGTAGATAGTTTTGATATTTTTAGATTTATATATTTTACTATGTACGTAGACATCTAAGTGCATGACAAACACTATATAAATCTAGAAAAGCTAAAATAATCTACATTAATGATCTATATTTTGAAACGGAGGGAGTATGCAAGTATTTTAGAGAGACATCCCTATCATAAATTCATAGATATAAATTATAAATAATAAATGTATGTTCGCAGCTTATTAAAATTACTTGAATCTGCACTCTAGCTCTTTCATATACATTTGTTCATTTTCTAACATATTCCTGATGGCGTTCATATAGGTACTACTCTACAATAATCTGTATCCCGATGATGTGATAGACTTCATCTATTGATTACTCTATGTGCTTTTTCATCATTATTAATCGTGTTTTTTTTCGTTTTTGCTTTGCATCTATGTGTGTGTTTAATATTATATTCGTTGAGTTCTTTAAAAAAAAGAATGAGTTCTTCTAGTGAAGCTATCAATTCAGACATGCATACTTTTCAGTCAAAATATATTATATTTATCCAAAGTAGCAACTTACATATTACTTTGTTTTTTTAAACATATCATATTACTTTGCATTGAGCGTGCGCGCGCGCGCGCTTTTATTCAGATAAGAGTCCTCTTTGTTATTTGTAATTTAACTCTATATGAACTGCTTGCTTGCTCTTCTCCTTGAATGACAATTGACAAGGCAGTGCTCCCGCCAGTTTTTTTTTTTAAAAAAACTGGGCACGCCCCCCAGAAAATGCTAACACAGTTGCATTGGATCAACAAAAACTGACATAACAAAAGCATAATAATACTAATAGTACCAACATGTCTTGCTTAGAACGAAAGAACATGCTGTCCGTTTTGAGACCGCAGAGTTTGAACGAATTTAGCCGCTGTCCTGCAGCCTCTGGAGCAGCGCCGCGCGTAGGTCGTCATCGTCCTGCAGCGCCGTGGCGCCGGCGGGCACATCCACGAGCACGTCCTGCGTGGTCACGCCGCGCGCGCGGCTCACGCAGGCGTGTTGCACCTGCAGCTCCAGCGACCGGAGCGCGCCCATCAGCCACGCTGGCGCGTGGCGCGCGCCGCTGGTCACGCGCACCACGGCCGCGTCCCGCCCCACCTTCCGCACGTACAGCTCCCCGCCGTCTCCGCCGGCGCTGGCCGGCTCCCACCTCGCCACGGCGGCGTGGTGCCTCGCGTCGGCCTCGAGCTGCGCCACGCGGGAGCGGAGCTCGGCGATGTACCGCGCCGCGTCGGCGAGGAGGGAGGCCTTGTCCATGCGCGACACGGTGGGAACGGCGGCGCGGAGGTCGCAGAACCGGCGGTTCAGCTTCTCGCGGCGCAGCCGCTCGGACTCGACGTGGCTGGCGGCCGCGGGCCCCGCGCTGGGCCGCGGCCCTGGCTTCCGGCCCCGCCGCTTCGCCGGCGCCGGCGCCGGTGCCAAGGGGCTCGGGAGCTGCAGCTTGGAAAGCTCCGAGTCTGCTGGGGAGAGCACGCCGCCCGCCGCCGGCGGCGTCTCCCACAGGCAGGCGCCAACGTCATTGTTCTCGTTCTTGCCCGCCGCTACGACATCTGCCAGCAGCCACTGCTCCGGGATTTCGAAGGACGGTAGCTCAAGGATCGTGCATGACGCCTCGGAGAAGGAAAGAGGCGCGAGTCTGGAGGAGGAGGATGGGGAGAGATGCTCATCCATGGCGTCGCGCGTTCCGCCGCGACACTGAAGGTGGCAAATGGTGATCATGAGGTTTTATATGGTGATCGCTGATCAGCTTTCGTCTAGAAGACGCCTATGCCAATGCCGATTCCATGCACCCAACACGTCCAATCATCTACCGGCTTTGACACTCTCGTAGTCTCAAAAAAAAAAAAACGTAGCACTTGCACGATCCACTTGCCACCTACTAGAAAGGAGAAGACGATGTCCGGCGAATGGATACAGTATATCAACCGAAATAAATTGGGGGACATATATGGCCGGAGACCAATACCATACGTGCGTCCTGTAGCTTTCTCTGGTACTTCAGGCATCCGGTACAAGCTGTGCAGCTGAACGGTCGAATCACGCCAACGTGTCCGAATGGAACTGGGGGACAGCTGACGTGGCAGCCGTGTGTCTCGAGTTTCATGGGTACCCTCCAGATTACCGTCACACTAAGGTCACAAGGTGTGTTTGTGGGGAGGAAAGTGAAATCTAGGGCAAAGCCAAAAACGAGAAAATAAAAGTAAAAATGACAAAACATATGGTTTTCTTCACCGCACACCTGATGCATTTCCATCCCTAGCCCCAGCAGCAGCGCCTACAGCAGTCAGGCGCTGCCCTACCGCAGCACTATAAAGATGGTTAGATGGGCGGCCCGGCATGACCTGGCATGAGCACGGATCGGGCACGACATGGTTGGGCATAGTTAGCCAATCACAGCACGTTGTGCACTCACAAAGGCCCAGGCACAGCATGAGGCGCGCCGAGTCATGCCGTGCCGGCACGATTAACACGGCGGTCCTACGTTCCCGTGCTAGCCTGAGAACGACGACCGGCGGTGGCGCTTGCGACACTGCTTGAAAAAATGAGCATCATCCTTTTAGTTAGTACCAGTCAACTTTTGGTCCGATACTAAAGTTGGCTCGAAGCCATTTTAGTATCGGGTCCAAATTTAAAAACTTCCAGAGCCATTTTAGTACCAGACCAAGACACCGACCGATACTAAATGTCGTATTTTAGTACCGGCTAGTGTTTTGGTCCGGTACTAAAATGGTGCAGCCATTTAGTATCGGTCAATAACACCAGCCGGTACTAAAATGCGACATTTAGTACCGGCCGGTGTCTTGACCTGGTACTAAATGGTCCTCCATGGGTTACTTCAAAAGAAAAATATCCCCCACCCAATCGCATGTGATGCGTAGGTAGGATGGTAAGGAAGGTTCACGCGAGACTTGAGATCGTGAGTTGGAATCCCACGGACCGCGCACGCGTATTTAGGCGTGAAATTCACGTGACTTGCAACGATGTGCGTGTGCAGCGGCCTCCCGGGGGTTCGTTGTATTTTTTTATTTTTTCTGCGTGGCGCGTTTAGTATCGGTCGCAGCGACTGGTACTAAACGGCCACCCACTTAGTGTCGGCCAGATTGTACCGTCCGGACCTTTTGACCGGTACTAAAGCTAGTTATTCTGACAGTGCGATGTGGCGAGTCCGGCCGTGGCGTCAGCGTCAGCGCGCCATGCCGGGAGGCGTGTGGCGTGATGTAGGGAGGCCACCGGCGCGGGCACGTGATGCAGGGAGGCGACCGGCGCCGGCGACGACGCAAGATTTGGAGAAGGGGAGGCGGTGGTGAGAAAGAGTGGGGGAAGGTAGGGGAGGCTGAGAGCCGTCGGACCGGCTCCGGCCGCTAGCTAAGAAGGCGAGCGTGCTCGTCGGGAGGCGGCGGCCAAGGAGACGGGGCGTGTGTGTGAGAGAGTGGCGGCTGCCGGTAAGGAGAGTGGGGATTAGAGTTTGACAGAGGATTTGGAGAGTTTATATACATAGGTTATAGGCTTTGCATGTGGCTGAATCATGCCTAGCCTTCCAGACATGATGCATGGAGTTGGGCCAGCACGGCACTATTCCTAATGAGCCATGTCGGGTTAGGGTTGTGTGTCTGGATCTAGTGCCGCCCACTGGGTCCGGACCATTTGGCCATCGATGCGCTCATTGTCGATCGGGGAGAGATAGCTAGCTAGATGCGATTCGTGTCGACCATCTTCTACTCCTACCAGGCTACCAGAGTAGCCGTAGCCGGCCGGTGAACGGCGTCGTCACCTTAACAACACATTGCTTGTGTAATGGTACGTGATCGATATGTATCCCGGCAAGGACACCGGCCGTACGTGTCGATCGATGCACGCTAGCACGCACGGTCTCGTACAGTCGCACTGGTTCATGGCGTATGTGTGACGCACGATCTCAAAAACAAAGCCTGGCATCGATCGTCATGAGCGGCAGCTGCAGGAGGAGCGACCCATTTGTCGGCGGCGTCTGCACGGTTACCCTTTTCAAAATTTCAAAAACTGGATGGGGGGTTTTGTAAGATAGGTTAACTATTAGTATTAAAAATGTAGTGTTGCTAGCTTCGTGCCCAACCTTCAAGACCTATTCTGGAAAGCAAAATGGTGGTGCTCAGGATGCTAGATGCTACCTTGCTTGAGGTTCTTCTCTTCTTCACAAAATGTCAGACTAGTTTTCTGCTTGTTCACAAAGTTTAGTCTTGCTTGTTTTGGTTCGAGTCGCAAAAGTTAGCGAGGACATGACCTGAACAAATCCGGCCCGGCCCGTCGCTACATTTAAAGACTGTTTTTCGTTTTTTTTTTAAAAAAAAACATTGACCCCTGCGCCATGGCCTGCCCGCAAGATAGCAAGTGGGTTCGGAGGCCCAGCACCCAGCACCAAGGCCCATACGGGAAGACATGATGCAGGGCCCAATAGCTGCGCCATTCTGCTTTTCGCGAAAGAGCTTGGGAATTCTCCCGTAAATCATCGGCCCGTCGGCCGTCGCTGCCTCTCCCCTATTCTTCCGCCACCGCTAACCAGCGATCGCGCCATGGATCGCCGCCCATCGGTCGGTCAGGCGATCACCCCCTCCGTCGCAACCATCCAGCGTTCCCAACCAACCGGCGAGCGCGCATGCAGTGGCCATGGCCATCATCATCCTCGACCTCGCCGATGCCAGCCCCGGCCCTGTCCTCACCTCGCCCACCTAATGACTTGTCAAACACCCGCAACGAATTCTTCCCCTCTCGATCGCAGCTGAGAGCGAGAGGTTTGACCCGCTTGGCCGCGCGCGGGCCGGCCGCACTAAAGGTTGTGGGCTTGCGGCGTCACGGTTGTTGAAAATTTAAGGAAGGTTGAGCACTAGAGCTCCAGAAGCAGTTGGGAGTGTAGCGAGTGGTCTGTGCAGTTGTGCGGCTTACGGCCACAGTGTTTAGTGGGCAGCTCCAGGCTGAGAAGACTCAGGCCTGCCAGGGACTCGGGGTGAGGCAGGCAGAGACTCAGCCTTGTTTAGATGTATTTTGTAAAAAATTTAAAATGAAATTTTTTCACATTTAAAATATTAAACATAGACTAATTTAAAAATTTTAATTGCAAATTTCGTCCGTAAATCGCGAGACGAACCTAATGAGTTAATTAATTCGTCATTAGCCCATGTTTACCGTAGCAGTACTATAGCAATTTATTATCCAATCACGGTCTGATTAGGCTCATTAGATTTATCTCGCAATTTACGGACCATCTATGTAATGCGATTTTTTCCACTACATTTAATACACCATATATGTGTACAAATATTTATTTAAAATTTAAAATTTTACATCTAAATAAGATCTCGGTCGAAAACGTGCTGTGGTTGAGCTGCTCAATTTCAACAGCGAAATCTGGGTACTCCCCCATGAGACGTTCAGTTCCATCGTCCTGCTCAAACTTAGCCGATCATTTCAGGTACCGTCGTGCGTCTACTCCACTCTCATCTTGTGTGCGAACCAAGGAATACTCCTAAATTTTTAGACCTGCAGCTGCCCTACCTCCCCCTGAGGCCCTGACTCCCAGCTTCACTTGACAGAACTTGGAGCTCCCAGAACCCGTGTCTCAGCTCGCAGTATCCGTGTCGCCTGATCGAGGAGCATGCTCCATGGCAGGGAGACCACAAACAGGCACCCTGCACTGAAGATCCTGCCTGCAGAACACACATCTCACTTTTCATATGCACGCGTGGAAAATCTTCAGAGCTTCCTGAAACCTGAACCGAGCTGCAGCTGCTGCTCCTAATCGCCATCAGATTCTCCACCCAAAACCCACCAACCGGAGCAATCACCCCTCACCAGCATTTCATTTTTTTTTCTCTTTTCCAATCTCAACGAGAAAAAAAGTTTCACCTTTTCTAGTAATTTTACCAAAAAATATCATCTTTTTATATGATGGCTTGTTTTTATATCTTCCCTCCAACCAACGAGCAGGAATATAAAACTGAACTAGCTAGCGACCGCTTCTACCTGCAGCTCTCCCCATCTCATCTATAAATATACAGAATCCCAAACCTAATCCTCTGAAAAAAAATCCAAACTGACGAATAAAGGAGAGATAAGTTGTCCGTCAAGGCTCCAGAAGAGCCGCAAAAGAGGCTCCCTTGTGGCGTGACCATGAAGCCACGCCCGCCGGCGGGGGCGTCGTCCGCTTCCGCCGTAACCGCCAGGCTCCGGCCGCACCTCGCGCGGATCACCTCCTTCCTGATCGTCTTCGCCGTCGGCTACTCCGTCGGCCTCCTGTCCTCATCCACGCGGCCGTCCCAGACGACGATCGTGCGGCCGCACGCCGCGCACCTCACCGACGCCTCCACCAACGTGCCGGCGCCGAACGCCACGGCCGCGGCCGTGGCGGCGGCGACGACGAGCTACCCGCGGTCGCCGCCGCACGACCTGTTCCGGTTCAGGGAGGAGTGCGGGGAGCCGGTGCCGAGCGAGGCCGTCGTGCCGAAGCTGCTCGAGAAGCTGTTCGACGGCGAGAGCCCCTACGCGGGCTTCCCCACGCCGCAGACCGCGGCGCTGCTGCACCCCGCGAAGGCGCGCCCGCGCGGGTGGGGCTCGACAGGGGCCGTGTTCGCGGAGCTCATCGAGGCGGTGCGCCCGGAGGTGATCGTCGAGCTGGGCGCCTTCCTGGGCGCGTCGGCGCTGCACATGGCGGCCGTGTCCCGGAACCTCTCGCTGTCCCCGGCCATCCTCTGCATCGACGACTTCCGCGGGTGGCCGGCGTTCCGCGAGCGGTTCCGGCGCGACGTCCCGCCGCCGCGGCACGGGGACGCGCTGCTGCTGCCGCAGTTCATGGCCAACGTGGCCGCGGCGGGCGCGGAGGCCGCGGCGCGCGTGCTGCCTCTGCCCTTCTCCACGGCGTCCGCGCTGTCCGCGCTGTGCGGGTGGGGCGTGTACGCGGACCTCATCGAGGTGGACGCCGGGCACGACTTCCACTCGGCGTGGGCGGACATCAACCTGGCCTGGGCCGTGCTCCGGCCCGGCGGCGTCATGTTCGGCCACGACTACTTCACCTCCGCCGACGACCGCGGCGTGCGCCGCGCGGTGACGCTCTTAGCCAAGGTCAAGGGGCTCACCATCCGCCCCCACGGCCAGCGCTGGGTGCTCTCCCCGAAGCCGCGCGGCCACGGCAGCGCCCGGTGAGCGGTGAGTACGCGCTCGTCGCTGTCGCCATCGATCGCGACCCGGGCCACGCACTGGCCATCATCCATTGGGTGCAGAACCTGACGTGTCCCGTTGCACCAGCGCCCTGCTTACTTACCCGTGTTCGTACTAGCAGGTTTAGCACCCACCATCTCGACCAAAAGCCGACGAAAAAAGGTTTCGGCGTTGCCACTACTATTCTCTGAATTGTTCCTCTCAACCACCATCAATCTTTTTCCCCGCCTTATTCTTCTCTAATTGCATTGGACGATGGAAATTTGTGTACAGGCATGAACACGACGGCTGCAAGTGTATTATGGAGTAAATTAAGCTAGATACATGGAATGTTGCTGTTGATGGCCTGTTTCTTAATTTCTTGCTTGTTTTATTTTCAATCGGAGAGAAGCGGATGTATATATACATCTTTCATGGATGCGAAAAAAGTAGCTAGGGTTCCTTTTCATCTTTGCTACGGGACAGTGTGTGGGCTATAGACACGAGATGCGCCGGTGCGCACGGCGATCCGGCGATGATGGTGAAGGTGACGGCCCGTAGTGGAGGGTGACGCGGGGTATGCGTGCCGGCCGGAGGAGGAAGATGGTGTCAGCCGAACTCTGAATTCCATGGAGTGGGTGGATGGATGGATGGATGGATGGATGGATGGATGGATGGGCGTGGTAGAATAATCATGGCCGAAAGATGCGTCGTCTGGTCACCATGCATCATTATAGAGTGATTTACAAGGCGATCAAGACGATCAGGCCGCTGATGGAGTATGGATTAAGTTACTACGATTGTTGGACGGCCAGTGGTTCGTTCAGTGTACAGCCATGAACACTGGGTTTCTGACGTAACAGAACCAATCGGTAGCGGCTGTTTGACTTTGATCACACCCGCGCGCAGCGCTTGATAGCAACAGATCAACCGCACCACATCGTGAACGTGAATGAAGACGAAGAAAGCAGAGCAGCCCATAGGATGTTAGAAACACCGATGCCATGGACTGTTGATTTCTCATTTCCGATAATCTGATCCAAAACTAGCGGATTTCATCTCACAGGCCTGCGAAGTCAAACAAAACAAGTAAACACATCCAAAACTAGCAGCAGCCCAGCTTGTATGATTGTGTCTGAAGGGAAACCACACGAATTATTTCCAAAAAAAAAAGAATTATTGCCTGAGGATCAGAAGTTCAAGTTGGTGAGTCAATCCAGAGCTGCCGATGAATCATAATTGTGCAGTGATCCAGTAACCTGCAGGTGGATGGCTGCAAAGCCGCGGAAGGCTCCAGCCTCCAGGGCCTCGCACTTATCCGAGTCAGGAACATTGTTTAGCCTTTTTGGTCAGCATCTCAAGTCGACTAGTTCAGATTGTGATATGTGAGAATCATCATTTTTTCTAGGGGAGAATATTTTGAGAAACAAACGTTACATCAAACGTTCAGAAACTTGCTCTACAAAAAAAGGTTAAGAACTTAACTGTAATACTCCATCCATGTAATTATCTATCAAAGTACTGATGAGAATATTGGACAATGGACAGGAAAGGACCATAGACGATAACACAAAAGCTCCTTTCGTGGACAGCGGTCTGTATGGAATCTTGAATTTTGTGATAACCAGGGTCGCTGGAGCAGGAACGGCGATGGTTATCAGACGAGACGTCGCCGGTCGCTTGCGCCGGTGAAGTCCGGCTCCACTTTGCGGCACCCGGACGCCTGGCGCCGGCGCGAAAAGCATCGAAGCCGCTTTACTGGGATCGCTGCCGTCGGATCGGGTCTTCAGTTTAAGCTTCAATTCAATCGAGGATTTATTTCAAAAAAAATCAATCGAGGAGACGAGTGGAGTACTAGTAGCAATTTTCTGGCACGCCATCACATCGTTCAGCGTACAGCGGAAATAGAGGGAAATATCTGGTGGTGATGTTCATAACTGGTAGTGTCTGCTTGCCTATAAACCCGGCTTTGAAATGTAACGAGGACTTTACTATTTTTTCTATTGATTTATTTATATTATTAAACTCATGATATGCATTGAATAGTATAGGGATAAAAAAGTTGTAACACGTGAAGGAAAGATAGCTGTAAAATAATTTCGGACCAAAACATGGCAAGACATGCAGTGAATTCTCGGCCGAAATGCAGGCTCAGAAAATTATCTATTTATCCACTGAAACACAAAACGCGCACAGCCGATGCGAAATCTTTATTCCAAGAAGCTGTCAAGCCTGTCCCCAAAATCAAGCTCGCTGAACGGGTCCAGAGGTTCAGTTCATTGTACAGAGGGAACAAGACAGCAAACAGGTCACACCACCTGAACATATGGGGTATGATGGAACAACCTCTCCGGAAAGACAAAACGTTGCACATCAGCAACTGGATCCACCCATCAAGTGGAACAACTCGTGTGATTTGATTTGAGTTCCTGCCTTCTATAACAAATAAAATGGGGCCCTACTACATTATGGCACGAAATAACCTTTTTTTCTAAAGGATGTGTTAAGGTCAACATTGGGATGCGCCTCTCATCAATTGAACCTACCCTTGCTCCGAGTTACTCTCCTATCAATATAAGAACGCAGACAGACTACAGTGTGATCATTACACCTCAAATCACAAGAATGGCTGGAAACCAAAACTGGATCAGGACATTGCAGGCACACAGCTAGTATCCCTTGTTCCCACGTATCCGCGCTCGCATGTCAACCTGTTGGATGATTAAAAAAGTTAGAAATTTGCAATTTCACTTAAAAGCATGTGCAATTCAGTAGAAACTGGCAAAATGATGGTAGGAAGTGCAGAAGCCGCATAATGAAATCATGGAAGAACATGAAAAGTATATGCAAGCATGATACTGGAAGATATGATGGATACAACAACGACTGTAACACCAGATGCAATAATACTGGGCCAATGCAATCCACAATATTCCTAAGCTAGGTTATGTGTCACTTTCAGAAACTGTACTTGTGGCTTTCACAGATGAGGTGTATGATTATATTTCCACTGAAAGATACAAAATGAGCTGTCCATCGGAAGTAATATGATTACATAATACATACAGGAGTTGCACATATCTTTGTAACTTTATATATCAAGAAAGGATTACCAGGGTTTCAGCCAATCCAAGAGATAAATTGTGTATCGTTATTGAAGGTATGTATCCATAAGACACAATGACACAAGAAATGGAGATGATATTGGCCATTGGTTCTCACTTTACAACTCTAAACCCTTTCCCAGCTCGATGTACTTCCTATAGGTAGGATTAATTGGATGTTTAGCACACAAGGGAAGTTACAGAAAGATGCTAATTCTGACCACACTCCAATATTTAGCTTTTTTTCAGGTCGTTGAATCAAGGTCAAAGGGAAAGATTAGCATATCTGCACTATACAGTCAGTACTCATTTTCACTAGATTGAAATATTTTTCTAGCACCATCTGTTGTACATACGCCATTCCTCAGATTCTTATAAGCTCCACTACCCAAAGAAATTAAGAAACCAATAAGATTCATCTAGAAAGAGCAACACTTTGAAGTAACTAAAATAAACAAAACTAGTGAACTCCATATTCAGAATAGAAACAAGAACTGAGCGCCCAACCTTGTCTAAATGGAAACACAACTTTTATGTTTTCCTCATTTTCAAGTCGCTAAACAAACTATTACTGAGAATGCAGACTGCACACATATTGACATGTAACATTCACTATAAATCTATGAACAGTTTTAACATTTAACAATCTAACAGTTACTATCATATGCAAACTGAACTTATCACCGGTCACATAATTCTGTATTAGCTTGTATCATCATAGACTATGTGACTGAGACCGTAGAAATGGACTGATGAACATAGTGCCATAAGCAACCAGTTTATTTGCGCTGAGGCACAGGTATTCATGTCATGTCCAAAGAATGTCAGAATGCTAATTATTCGGATCTAATTGCTAAATATCTAATTGCTAACTATTCAGCACCTCTGTGAAACCTAACACTGTGGACAATTCAGGGAACAACAGTCCAGCGGCACTGACTTGGAATACGGGAGAACCCCAACATATGGAAAATGAATGGCTCTAATGAACCAATAAGAAACTTATGTGCACGGCATACTATCTGACGCTACAAATCGCAAATACAACCTATCAACAGGAAGCTGGCGATTACTAGTAGTATTTTGCAGCGAGATCGGATATACCTGTCCCCTCTTGCAGTTGAAGTAGGTCTCCCGCAGTCCGACGCACTCACTTGTGATGTTGGGCACCTTCTCCCCGGCACACTCCTTGTACGGCCTCTTCTGCACCTGCACACAACCGCATCAGGAGACCAGAAATAGGCCGGGCCAAATCATCTCAACTTCTTAAGCAAGATCGAAAACTCCGACGCCTATTCAGCATCACCCCTTCCTGATTCTCTCCCCCCGCACTAGCTTGCACCTAATCGGATTACGCTGGCACCCAATCGGATCGAAACAGGCAGCGGCAAGCCGCGGCGTGGGTGGACGGGGAGAAGGGGAGAAAGGAGCCGACCAACCTTGACGCAGTCAGTCTCGCTGAGGCACTTGACGAGCTCCATGGCCAAACCCTTGCACGACTTCGCCATCTCTCTTCCGCCTCTCCCCGTCGCGTTCCCCCCACGACGGCGGCGGCTTGCTGGAGGGGAAAGGCGGAAGCGAGCCGAGTGGCCGTCTTGACGGGCTGGGCCCGATCCGTTCGTTGACCAATAGCTGGGCTTGTCCTGCGTATATAAAAGTAAACCAAGAAACTCGGACGGCCCACCACCGATCCCTTCAACTTCAAGTTTCCGCACGGTCCAACCCAACAACCTTTTCCTATTACCCCTCAAAAACAAAACAACCTTTTCCTATTGAGCTTAATTGAAATTCCTCAGGAACCGGATAGTTGAACTGAATTCCTCTTTAAAAATGTGCTGCAGAATTGAACTGAACTAATAGTATTCTTTCCGGTACAAATTGTAAAGAAGAACTGAAGATATTTTACTAAAACTCGGAAATGGGGGACGAAACTACCTGCTGGTAATAATGTATGGTTGGGATTCAGAACATCTGCTGATGCAAGCATTATCTATTTGTCTCCATATTAGATTGTGCCTGATTTGCTTCAAATAGAAATGTACCTGCTGATAATGTATGGTTCAGATTCAGAACTTGTGCTAACGACATGTACTAACTGCTGCCTGCTGGCGGCTAGCTCTGCATCATTTGATCAAGGTGCATCCAGGAACGGTTGTGGCGTTTGCAGACTCGTCAAAGGTGCAGCTGTAAAGCCATGTTGACCACCACCCAATACCGATCTTTGCGAAGTGCATGTGTCAAACGCCTTTGTTTCTGAGGGCAGTTTATTCGTTTTAAAAGTCTCGGTTGATTGTCATGGACGGAGCTGCAAAGCGCACGAACTGCTGACAGCCTGACATGCCGCGACGATCCAGTTGCAGATAGATGCGGGCATATATATCCATGGCAGCCAGGATACAAAATTCTCAAAGCCGCCTGACGGCCGGACATGCTCAATCAGTGTGGCTAACTGGAAAGCTTCAAAGTCTCCAGCATCCGTTCTGGCCCTGCATTTGTTATAAGAAGCCCTTTTGCTGGGGCAGCTCGATCATTCCTCGCAGTGAGAACTAGCAGCAAGCCGGTCGACCAAGTGCTTCGAGTCTTCCGCCGAGGGCAGCAAAATCTCCTCCTCGATCTGTCGCTTGTGGATCGGCGGTGCGGAGATCGTTGCGAGATGAGGATGGAGGGGCTCATCCCTTTCGTCTACGGCGCGATCAAGAAGCGGAGGGCGACGAGAAGGACGACGCACTACGACCTCGTCTCCTCCCCCGGCGCCTCCCCTCCTCCTCCTCAAACAACGCGGGGGCGGCCGGCGGAGCGGCTCAACGGAGGCGCCAACTATCAGAGCCAGAGCTGCCGCTTCGTCGTCCCGCGTTCGCTGGCCGACGAGCTCCATCTCCTGCGCGACGACGAAGGATGGGACCGGGCGGAGGGTCTCCCGCCGGCCGGCGAAGGGCGCGGGTTGTCCAGGTCTCGGAGGTTCAGTAGCATGAGGGTGTTTGGACGCGTCAGTGGCGTGCCGGAAACTGTAATTCTCTAGTTGTGCAGGAAGCAAGCACTGCACTGCTATTTTTCTGTTGGGTTTTTTCTTATTATTATTGTGAGGAATATATACCATTTTGCTAATACCGGCCCAAAGAGTGCCTAGTTGGTAAATAGGCCTACGCGGCCCAGAACAGGGGCCAGGCGACCGAGGCGGTCGGTTGGTGGGCCGGATCTAGAATCAATTGGGCTTCTATATAAGCTCGAAAAGAGGGGGAAGGAACAAAATAGTCCGGCCCGCGTCCGACGATTAATACATGGAGCCGAAAGTTCAGAGTTCAGAATTCATAAGTTTGCAGATACAAAATTCAAACGAGAATACACTGTTAAAAAACAAAAAGAAACAGAGATAGAAAATGTAAACCGGGACATGTTGCTACTGGGTTATATCTTTGTTCAGATGGCGATGATGTTTGACAGATCACAGATGAACCTACCTACTCCGGATGAGGTGGTCAGCTACTCTTGACGCAATTAAGCATCCATCACAATTCACAAACCAAACTGGAGAAATTGTTTATTGTTCAAACAAGCCTATCCCATCAAAGAAAGGATAAAAAAATGCATGCATGATCCAGCACAATATCCATGGTAAAGTCCCACAATGCAACCTGGACGTTGCAATCAAAGCTAGTTGTACTTGTATGATGGATGTATCGATGCTACTGTGCTGCCCTAAAAGGCCGGCGAGCGCGGGGGTGATGGAGTGGCGTGTTCCGCCGCCGCCGCCGCCGTCCCGGCCTCCTGGCAGCAGCAATCTTCCAGCGGCGTCGAACAGCCGTAGCAATACTCGGGCGACGCCGGGGGTTGAGGTGTGCGCTCCCGCTCGCAGTATCTGCCCGGGCAATAACACGGCGAGGTGGGGGCACCGCCCGGCGAGCTGGGGCTGTAAACCGCCGGGCTTGGTCGGAAGAAGGAAACTGGCGAGGGGGTATCGTCGTAACCCGGCGAGGTCGGAGACGGCGTCCGCGGCGCGTCCAGCGTCGAGTCGGGCGAGAAGCTCGGCCACAGCCACCACACGCCTCCCGGCGAGGTGTGGGGATAATAATCCGGTGAGGGGGGGTAGTAATTTTGAACCTACTTACAACTTTTACTCATAACTTTTTTCAACCTACTTACCAAACCATAATTTTGAACATAACTTCCATGTGAATGTTATGAGAAAAATTTCTCACACAACTTTGATGCATAAGTTCGGTATACAAGTGTAAAAATATAACTTCTCGAGATAACTTTTTACTATACTTTGTATAAAAATATTCATAAAAAATCTTGGAAACACAACATAAAAGAAGGTAAACAAAAAGACTGAAAAAAGAAAAAGAAAGAGAATACTAGATATCACAGAGTGTAAAGGAAAAGATTTAGAAATGAAAAAAGAAAAAGTAATTGATACCAGGCACATCACATTGGTGTGTGCTGATATTAACTAACCGTATTTTAGTTGATTATAGAGTTCGAATACATATAAGTTTGTGGCTTAGGCCCTCGCATATGCAACTGGTATAGGCATATGAACTCCAACTAGACAACGAGGCTCTTATATAATCAGTATCCTATACATGCACGACAAGCAACGCGCAAGGGTAATTGGATTTGAGGGAAGTGACGCTCGCCCGGAAAAGAAAAACGGCAGGAAAAAAAGGGAGTTGTAGGGCCCACGCAAGTGGAAGGGGAGTAGTGATTGCACGCGGCCGGATCGATCACTGGGAAGCTCGCTAACGCTCGGTTGCGGAATTGGATTTGCGGACAAACAGACTACTCCAATCAAGGAAGCAAACTTGAGAAAGGATTGAACAGGGTCGTCCCGTTCGTTGGGTGAGGGTCCTCCATAAAAAGGTTGAGAAAACTCAAAGTCAATCGGCTAACTTCCGGTTGAGAAAACCTCCGAACTCTGGTCCATGCCAGAGAGGGCCAAGCCTCGCGGCGAGCACAGTAAGAAGATTTTTTTACCCAACAGACGAATTCATCGCACATGTGTTTCGAACCCCGGACCTGCTGGGGAGAAACGCTACTGAGCCGGGCTAACCACTCGGGCGCCCGACCGTTTGCCCATAAAAAGGTTGAGCATTTAGCCTGACTCCTGAAAACATTTATCTGTATGTAGGAACGGTACGGTGGCGGTGGGTGCTCAGCTAGTTTCAGAGATGTTACTTACATACATGTTGCCCGAACCGGATAAGCTTAGATATATAGTACTCCCTCCTGCAAAAATACATGACGCTTTTTCCATCAAATCCGGCCAAACTTTAACACTCTGGCCATCACTAGTTTTCAAAATAACAGATTTAGAGACATAAAAATCATGTATGGTTAACTTGTCTCAAAAAGTATTTTAATTCATGATTTCATACAGATTATAAATTAGAATTATGTTCTAATAAGAAAAATATAGCAGTCAAAAGTCAAAACTCGAATATCACGAGAAGTCGGCGGCCTCAAGTGTTTCTGACCGTATGGAGTGATGTATGGTTTGAGTCTTGAGGTTACATATATACATAACATAATTGACTCTTGAACATTTTTTCCATCTGCACCTGATGACGAAAGTAACATGGACTTATGAGCAGATAAATAGTAGCACAAAGGAATTGCAGCTGCTTGTCGCAAGCTTTTGTACTTCACGACGAACTAGAACATTTGGTGTGCTTTTCGCGCCCTATATCATGACCATAATAAATAAAACGATGGAATGTGCAGGATGCAAGATATAGCTATGTTAAAGCATTAAATAAAGCAGCAGTTAAATTGCATCGCACAATCTATTTGCTTTCCATTCAGTACACAGGCAATCTATAGACACCATCTTTGGAAAACAGGAGCGTGAATATGTTCCGCCCAAAAAAGTGAAAACACAGATGCTTGCTGGTGATATAACAGAGAAAGAGAGGATATTAAACCATAAGGTTTATCTTGATATCAAAATATTTGGCACTTGCAAGTATCAAAATATTAATCAGGGGCAGCCGGACAGGTATTCGATATATTTTCCAGAACAGCTACCAAAGCCTGAAAGGTGGTGTAAAAAATGAAATCAGTTATTATGCAATCAATAGTTTTGTGCATGGATGACATGAACGTGCAGTTTACAATATAATTTGGTAGTTCCAAAGTGACAATCTGGAGTCAAGTATATCATTTCTCCAATCACATTACGCGAGCAGAATAGCAATATTTATTATTATTAATAAATGCATGACCCGATGTGTGTCATTGTTTTAGAAAATTGTAAATACAAAGTTAGAAGAGTATTTAGGCAGCACAAATAATCACCACTGCTGTTATTAGCATATTATGCTTTTGATTTTATGAAATATTTCCATGTTTCCTTTCTTACTTAAGAAGCATGTAGATATGTGAGAAAAGCTTTGAAATGCGTGAATTTTCAAGAAAATAATAGGTATCCTTAATTTGCACAAAAAGATCAAGGATACAAAATATTATACAAAAGCCTTTTGCATTCAGATCCATCTATAATCAAATTGTTCCCTTTTATGCCATTCAAGTCAATAAGCATAAAAACTATAGTGATACAAGTATGTATATTGACAAATAATATGTTCGCACATAGAAAACTTAATATAAGAACATTGTAGCTGATACGTAGAAAACAAGTAAATTTTTAGAGGCTCATATGGCAGGTAAAGATGATGCAAGACCTTCCTTAAAAGGACCAATGTCAAGAGCTTTAGAGAAGCAATGATAGTTAAACAACAGTGATGAAGGTAAATATTCAGAACTGAGACATCAATAAGCAGTTCCACTACTTCTGAATCACAGCTGCTAGATGATAGCTCAGAAAGGGGAAATAAGCAATGTTCACTAATTGCAAGGTTAAGGTCCAGTAACTCTGTTAGTAAAGTACACTGGTTAAAAAATGAATAATTAAATCTGCAAGGGAGTTGATGAACTGTCAAAAAAAAGGGGGGTTAGAAGCAGCCGATTTCAGGAACACACGAGACAGAGCATCTCGAAATTTTGTCAATATCATGGGCAAAAGATATACTGAACAATGAAGCATTCATGTGTCACTAAACATTGAGCAAGAATAAATGCGAATAAAGCTGAACCGAATCCTAACACAGGAACACGTTGGTTAGCTTCTCCTATAATAATCATTTTAAGGATGGCTTAATAGAAATCAGACTGAAAGGTCTTTGGTCTAATAATCAATGTAAGGCCTAAAACAGTGGCCAACATGTAAACTATGAAAGTGGCTACACATGTAGTGATATGCAGTTTGCATTGCCAACCTATACTGGAAAATGAATCTGGCTGATTTACCTAATTCCCTGGGGCGCTTTACACCAAAGAAAGGCTGGGGGCATATAAATAGATAGGAGCAGCAATTGGTTCAATCTCCAAATTGTAAGTATGTTCCGCCTTTCACCTACTGCGGACTCATCCCGGCCAAAACCTACCAAACAACATTAAATCTGTGAATCAGATACAAACATAAAAAGAAGAATATAGATCAAGACTATCATCAATGATGTGGCTCAGCAGTCAACCGGCCTGTAAGTTGCGGCATTGGGAGTATTTCCATCGTACATGATTTAGATCAATTATATACCCCAGTTATCGCACACATATACCTGAAAACATTGAATAATTTAATTAGCAATATACAATAGGCAACAAAAATATGGATATGTTAGAGCAAACCAATGTAAACTGATTGCTCAATAACTTGAATGGAGTCACTGTATGACTGTACCTTAATTTCTGATTCCTCAGTCTCGAACATCATCCAGAATTGAATTCTTAAAGATATCTGGTTACCATTCGTCGCCTTATGGTATTTGGCAAACGGGATAACACCCAGGTAAATCAGTCTGAAGGCTACTCAAATACATGAAAAGGCTGTTTAGAGTTATCATGTTGGGAAACACACAGTGTAGAGATATCAATCTATATGCAACTGACAATTTAGCTATACTTGATCCTACAAATCAATTCCATCATCATATAAAGTTAAGTAAGATCATATTTCTCTCTAATGCGAAGGTCAGTGCTGAAATCTACTAAAGTACATTATCACACAACTCCTACCGGAGTCAGGCGTCCACCACCCTTTGGTGATGCCTTTTTTTGGTAAATTATTCAAACCTTACACGTGTATTGAATAAAGGTACTGATTTCATGCTTATGGAAGATGTTACCAAAATTGCAACAACCTATTAATTGGGAAAAGATTTATAGAATTGCATGATCGTAAGCTAAAATCAAAGACAGTAAACTGCTACTAAAAATGCAAAAGTTCCTAAAGTTTGGGATCCAAATTTTTAGATTTTTTGTGTCATTTTTAATGATGAAAACTCCCAACCATTTAACCGCATTAACAGAAAAAATGACAATACACAAAATTCTATAAGCATCCAATTTCACATCATATTTGCAGCACTTGGGCCCAAAGAGGCATGGAAATCGACACTCCAGGTACTGTACCTTATTATTACCTTGCAGGAGCAAAAACCAGCTTAATTAGAAACTAATAGTAGGTGATTGTGTTTGGCAGCCCAACCCCCAACCCACTCATACACACATTGTGGCAACACTTTCACCTAAAAAACAATGCTACTTTTACCGTGTACATACTTTGATATTGAAGCAAGTTAGAGCCCTTTGAATAGAACGAAAGAGGGTGTGTGCACACTGTACCGTACAGCATGTTCAATGGTGAGGCATCAGGCCTTGCTTGCCCGTGTTAGGTCGTCATGGAGTGTGTTGATCTGCCACTGCAGCGGACCGGCCACCACTGCGAGCAGGAATTGCGGTTGCTAGGGCAGGCGAGGAGCATCCTACTCCTTTTCCCTCCCTACCCGCAGCGTGTTAGGTCGTCATGGAGTGTGTTGCCGCTTCCTCCCCTTCCCCAGGGGCGGGCATCCTCTATCTAGCTCTTGCTGCTCACAGGCGGCCACCTTGGGCTTTGGTGGTTGTAGGAGCTACTGCTGATTGCCGCCGTCTGTTGGCGCCGCCTGGTGAGGGAGAGGGGCACTTCGCACAGCCGGAAGGCTTGGCGTTAGGGTTGAAGTCCTCCATTGCGAGCAAACTTCTCCCTCCACCCCTTCCTTCGCCAGGCAATGCCATCACCGCCGCTTTCATGGATGAGAGAGAGAGAGAGAGAGAGAGAGAGTTAGAGGGGGGCATAAAGTTGTGAGGGGCCCAAGCACGTGGTGGAGAGGATGAGGCACTGCACCCGCAAGCAGCTAGGTTACATGAGCCCTTGTGCCACGTGTCCCCACGCGATGGGCACAACGAGGCCACCAAAAATGGAGAGGCGGGAAAGGAGAGTTGGATCTATCCACATGCATGCAGAGTCGTTAAAAAGAAAATTACATGCTCAATCAGTGGCTCCTGCATATATAACGTCAAGAAAAGCGGCTCTAGCTAATAGGAAATTAGCACGCTTTAATAACACACTAACATATATGCTCTTCTCCTATAAGATCTTCATTGTTAATTCTCACAGTAAACTATACCAAATAGACACGCACCAGATAGAATCTCAAATCAGCCTTCAAGCAGCTTGCGAAATGGTTTGACCAACAATAGTTAACCTTTCATTACTCACCAAAACATTAATATTGTCTCCACCCCCTAATTCCAACAAAGAAAACATATGAATATAATGCTAGTTAGCTACTTCTGCTGCATAAAGAAATTCATATAAATACATGATGTAGCACACGACAATTCACAAACCAAAGAGGTAAACTAGCATTTGGAGTCCAGAGATAAAACATATCGGTTTAAGGTTCAGATACAAGCTTATTGAGTTACTTGGTTATCACATATCACGGGAAGAATATAAAACGGCATCATCCAGCACGAGTTGCACGGCAAAAATCCCAGAATACAAGATCAACTGGAAACCTACTTGTAATTGAGACAAAGCCTTGCTCGGCAACGGCATAGAGTGAACCTGCGGCGCCAGCGGGATCATAGACCAGAGCTTCTGACGCCGGCCGGATCGGAACGGCAGCGGTGAGGTAGCATGACCGAATGATGCATCGGCTCACTGGGAAGGGGCGTCATCGCCGCCGGCCTGGCAGCAGCAATCTTCCAGTGGCACCGAACAATAGTAGCAGTACTCGGGCGTCGCGAAGTATCCAGGGCCATAACCTGGCGCGGTGGGGGAGTAGGCCTCTGAGCAGTTGCCATGGATCGGCGAGGTGAGGCGATAGCCCGGTGACCCCCACGCCGGAGATGTATGATTCCAGCTGTTGAAGTATTCAGGGCCATAACCTGGCCGGGTGGGGGAGTAGGCCGCTGAGCAGTTGCCATGGATCTGCGATAATTCGTACGGGGATGTACGGTCCCGGTCGTTGAATCCTTCCGGGCAATAATTCGGCGAGGTGGGGGGAGGACAGGCCGTCGGGCAGTCGCAGTGATCCGGCGAGTAGCAGGGTGGGGAAGGGGAATAACTCGGCGAATCGATGCCATCATCGTTGTAGGTCGGTGAGGTCGGCGTGAATGGCGTTTCGAGCGTCGAGATGGGAGAGTAGGTCCCCGGCACCAGGGCGACTCCGAGCGGGAGGAGCCGGGAGGAGAGGTCGGGCTGGCTGGGCGGCGCGTGGGGCTGCTGGCGGCGACGGCGCGGCCGCTCGGCGAGAGCGGGCGGTGGGGCAGGGACGACGGGGAGTGGCGTAGCGACGCCATGGACGACGACGGGACACGCGCGGCCAGGCACGCGCCGATCTCGGCCGCGAGCAGGCGGCGGGGGAGGAGACTGGGACGACAGCGCGGTGGTGTGTGACCGTGTCTTTCTACTGTCTCTTGCCCTAGCAAGCGGTGTGGACTGTGGAGTGGCATGGTCGTCGGGTTCTTGTACTAGGCTGATAGGTGCTTCATGGACCTTGTATTTTCTTTGAGCTTGGGCGGCGGGTCAATGGGTATTCGCGGCCCGTCTTGCGGACAAGCCGCGTGCAAGGAGAAGACGACTGGGCTGTCGGATATTTGTTCTGTCCCGCCCAACAACCTTTTCATGCTATGGGCCCTCAAAATGTTTCGAAAATTTGGCTACCGAAGGACTGTACTGGATTTTTTTGAAATACCGGACCTAAAATTTGACAATTGGTAATACTATATGAATCCACCGCCCAACGATTTTGATTGATCATCTATCTATTCTATACTTCAAAACAACGGTTGCTTTGTTACCTAAGCAAAACCGCGTATATCTTTCACCCCACTTGCTAGGTAAGGATGGTAAAAGTTTCTGTGAGAAACTCCTATCCTAAGATGTTTCTGCCACTTTTTAATTTTTTCGCATCGCCGCATGTCACCCCTTACCCTCCCGCTCATAGCCCCCCCCCCCCCCACCCACCCACATATATATATATATGTTGTGAAGAGTCTAAAATTTTACTTCGAATAAATTAAGGACTAGACTCATATTTTATATAATTTTATGCTAAGAATAATTAAGAAATGAACTGGATTGTGAAGGAAATATTGGAATCATGATCCATTATTACCCTACATATACATGCCCGATCAACCCTCCTTCCTTTATTTGCATTTAATTTATGTGCTCGCAATTCCTTTCTGATCGAGATATGGGGCTGGAATTATGTGATCGTTCCTTTCTTTTATCTCGCCTTCTATTTCTCTCCTTACCGAGATCCCACATGGCTCTCAATACCTCACATGCAAACTTGTGAGGTTTGGCTCGGCAGCCCACCCGCATTCGAGCGCTGGCCAATGCGGGTGCCTCGTTATTTGCCCGAGTTAATTTTTTTAGGTTTCCTTCTTCTATCCTATCTCTTTTTTCCCTTTCATTCTTTTTATACATCTGAATGTTTTCACTTGCCTGTCGCGGTTCGATGGGACTGGACTATATTGCTGCTTCTGTGCTGCTTCAGCAATGATTATTTTTTTTCGCGACCGTGTCTAAGCACGTTTTTCATTAAGAAGAAAAAAAATTATTGTTACAAAGAGGTTGGTTTCAGAGACGCAAAACGAACCCTTGTAAACTTACAAGACTATTACAACGCAATGCTTTCGCGACCCGACAATCTACCTAGAGCAGTCACTACCAAATCCAGGTGCTTCAGCCCAGCTTGGAACCATGCAACAGCCTCGTCGCCCACCCGGTAAAGTCAGCCAGCAATCGTAGAGGCCCCGCTTATCAAAAATTCTAGCATTAAGTTCCTTCCAAAACAGCCAACATATCAGAATTACCAAAGAATCAAAACACTTTCGACCATCCTTACTAATTGTCTTTCTCGCATGAACCCAACAGTCGGCAAATAAATTAGTCAGAATTACCAAAGAAATTAGCAATGATTAATCTTTAGAATAGGAGGAGCAGTATGCTGGCTGGTGTACGTTACATCCCACTACAAACATGGAATGCTGGATGTGTGTGATCTGCTCTCACTGCAAGCTGTTGCGTTGCGTAGTGCAACCATTTCTGTTCTGTTCAAACACTGTAATTTCGTTACTATCAGTAATGAAATTCGGGCCTTGCCCATGATGGAAAAAATTTCTGTTCTGTTCCGTTACTTTTATACGCCTGCAGAACAGCAGAAGATGCCTCTGCAGTTTGATCAGATACCAGAGAACAGCATCGATGGCCGACGACTTCGGTGACGACGGTGGCCGGTGGGCATCAGAGGTTGCGCCTTCTCATCTTTTTTCGAGGAAGGTGGGCCTGTCTGTAACTTGCTCGATGTCGGCCTCGTTGATAACGTAGCTCGATCAGCGATTCAGCGGTCAATTCAATCAGTGCACGCGCCCGTTAGCTTCACCCGCCACGGCTTGAACTGCAGGAGCAGGTGATGCCTCCGAGGAAAGAGAGGCCCCTGCTTCGGTGTCCGAAGCGCGTGGTCGTTGCGCTTCCCTGCCGTGGCGCAGGCGGATGCACGCGCGGCGCGTCGATTCGCGGGACGCCGTCCGTGCGAGGGGCACACCGGCCGGCAGCAGCTGCTCCAGGCACGTCTTCTACAGGAACCGTCTCGTCCGCGCAGCGGAGCAACCGTGCCCTCTGACCTGCGGCGCTCCAACACCCGGTGAAAGACGATGAGGGTGGCAGTGACCGCGGTGAGAGGACGGTCGTTTTTTCTGTTCCCCGACTAGGGGTGGACGGTATTTCATCTACCGTCCACCCCTTAGCGGCGCGATCGGAGCCTCGCGGTCCCTATCCACGATTCGCAGCTCCCGGAATTGCTCAGACCAGGTTGTTGTCCATGGCTGAGAGAACCATCCCGAAATCGCTTCGACGGGGTTCCGCTCCCCGTCTCCCCCTCTCTGAATTGAAACTCCGGCGACAGCTCGCACCAGCTCTTCTTCCCCGTCGCTGGTCTCGACATCCTGGTCCAGCTGCCGCACGACCCATTAGGCGCTCCATGCTGACGCGTCATGATTACAGCTCGCTGTTCTCAGCCGTCAGCCTGCATGGCTGCATGCTGTTTCGCATCCATTCCAGTGCATCCGTTCGTGTACACGTTGGCTTCTGCTGTTTCGCATCCCGTGCATGCATCGACGCCTGAAGGATTTGCGGTCCAAACATGAGGTGCATAGGGAGATTGTAATCTTTCGTTTTTCCTTTGTGCGCGTGGACAGTTGATTGCTTTCCACACTGCCAGCAAAGTAATATCAGTAGATGATTTGTGGAGAGAAGTGTCACTGCACTCGCACTCGCACCTGAACACCCTGTAGCATATCATCAACCAGCACGCAGAGGATGTTTCTCCAAAATCAAAAATATTTTTTGACCAGAAAAGTACCAATGGATCTGAAGACTGTTTGTCATTCACCATGCCTTCTCTGCATGCCCTATAATCTGGGGATCTTGGTTCATGGTTTGCACCCTTTAACCGTTTTGAATTTTGAGAACCGTGAATGAATTGGCCGCCCGAAGAGAACTTTTGTTTGTAGCCTTTTTAATCTAATTTAGTAAAAATAACCTCTTTCAAACTAAATTTGTAAGAATTAATCCTTTTGGTCGCATCAAACCTCCTGGCGCGAATAATACTTAGACTGACGTGCCACCTGACCGCGAGCGTGGGGCGCTTGAGCTTTGCCCCTACTTAGTGCTTACCCCTTGCACTGATAGGGGGCGTTTGGTTCCCCGCCACAATCCGCATAGCTACATTTGTGTTGTGGCGCCGTCAAAAGGTAATCATTGCTTGGTTCGTGAATAGCATTTAGCACGCCACACTGTTTCCAAGTGATTTTGCTGCAGATATCTTGCCACAAGTATGGCGTGGAAAATCTGCGCCACAAACTATGACGCCGCCTCACCTTGGCATGGCAACTGGTGGCCGACTACCAAACAGCCCCTTACTACCGTATTTTCCATTTCCCGTTGAGGTTTATGAGACTGAAGTATTCATGCCTCTGCGGCTCAGCGAATCACTTATAGTAGTGTCCTTTTCATTTGTATATATCATATCATGTCTCGTCGACCCACCGGTCAGTGTAACTATGTAGGATGGAAGCCCTCTAATTTAGCTATAGGGGGGGTTGAATGGTAGCACAAACTGCAGCGGAAAACTTTTCACCTTAAAAAAGAAATTCTGGAAGCTCCACTAAAATGTGTGTCGTTCCTAGTCAATAAATCCTATTGACGTGAAACTTTACCAGAAAATAGCTGATGAAATTATAAAGCTAACCCAACTTGAATCACGTCAAACGTATATCTACAACTCGAGATATAAAATAAATAAGTAGACCCTGCCAGATGGTGATGAGAATTGGTCAAGCCCTAATTTCGTGAGAAAGCAAAATATATGAGAGGCTAATCAATCAAACTTCTCAAATTAAGAACTTGAACCCATATCACGGTTTTGGGTGGATCAAAACAAATCTAATCACCTTGATCAATAAATCAATCTAAAACCAAAACCGTAGATAACAACAAGCAAGCAAGCAAAGCAAAGATTGAAATGGAGGAGGGAGATTACCAACACATCAACTTACGAAATCTTAATCTTTATTGTATAAAAAAAATGCTTACATAAGCATCCATATAAAGATCTCCACAAGATCCTAAAATCTTAGATTCGAAGCGCCGCCGCCTTGCATCGCCGTTCTGCCGTCTTGGTCTGTTCCGCACGCACAAAAAACCAATCTGCATCTGCTGCTTTTATCCCCCAAAGCCTACGCCAACCCAGGCCACCGGACCGAGTCCAGGTCAGGTTCGAACACAGCCAACTAGTCATGCACGAGCCAGCCTCCTGCATGCATGCAGGCCTTTTCTTTTTCCTATTCGGCTGAACAACGGCCCAGTAGCATCCCGTATCCATGTTTTGGACGCGTACATGACCTCCTCGACCAGTACAAAGACTAATTAATTAGGCAAAAAGCTAAATAATTAGCTAAGCACACGTACATGTATTACATATACACGCAGATGCACACGTCCGTGAACCACGCCGTCTGCGTGCCACAGCACGGTAACAAATCTTTCCACGTCACGCTTCATCGTGACGCTATCCCGTCCAAACCACTGGCAGTCGCGGTTAGACAAACACTTCCGTCGACGTCGAGTCTCGTAACTGCACATCGACAAGTCTTCACGTACATTGTTCTCTGGCCAGAACGTCTCGCGTGACATCCTAGCTCAATTCCTCCTTGAACTTAATCCCGAAACATTAGTTCTTTCTGAACCTAGTTCCAATCCATCACCTACCATATTCTGCCTCAAGCAACACCTGCACATGAATAAACACACAACGGTGTACGAACACAAATCCACGACTTGACTCAGGATCAATCCATGTCCATGCAACACCACTCCCATGAGTGTGTCACATCCATCTCAAAATCAACTACACTACCACGAGTGTACCAAACCGACATACTTTCACGAGCGCATCCAAACACGCTACCACGAGCGCAACATATTAAAATACAAACATATTACCCTATGCCATTATGCTAAACCACTTTGCAATGCCAATTTTAATATAAATCAATTTTTCATCACACATGATCTCACAAACTAAATGTTTGCATCTGTGCATAGTGTGAGAGGAGTAATAAGATGGATGGTGTTAGATCATCGTCCCGATCCATGTAACGTTGTGTGTGCTCCACTCTGACTGCAAGATGTTGCCAGTCGTTTCTAGCCATTTTGTTCTTTTTGTGCACCTACAAAAGGATCTAGAATCTCTTTCTGTGGAGATGGCAAGATGCCTGTGCAGTTTGATCCAGATAGATACCCGAGAACGGCATTGATGCCCGACGATTTCCGTACGTGACGACGGTGGGCATCAGAGTGCTGATTCTGCTAATAAACGTAATTTGCAGCTAAACAGGATCTTTAGCGTAAATATGATATCAATCTCGTAATGCAGAATTTGGTTGGTAAATCATTATACCAGCGTTAGCAGTAGTAGTCATTGGAGCTCCCTGTATTGATGACGCCTGAGCCGTAGAGGAAGTAGGCGTTCTTGTTGATGTAGATGTACGAGCAGGGTAGCGACGGCCTTACGGACGTCAACGACACTGCCCTGGAACGCTTGGTCTTCCAAACCCCTCCAACGCCTTCAACGATCAGACTTATGCGGCTAGAGTTTAGAAAATGTGGAAAACGTTTTTCTGGAGTGTTTTGATTGGTAGCCACGACCTTATATTTATAGCGCTGTGGCTGGGGGCCAGCCTCTGAAAACAAACCCTAATGGGCCCGCTGATCACAGCCCAATAGGCTTTTATCATTAGGTTTCCCTGTAATCACGTTTAGGTGGTTAAACGTGATTAACTGTGAAGATCACAAATAAAATATTTCCAACATTCTCCCACTTGATCGAACGGTTAATGGTTAATGTTCGCATCACACTAATGTTCGGTTAATGTTCGCATCACACTAATGTTCACCCTCAGTATCACAGTAACTACCGGACCAATGCGTCGTAAGTAGCTTGATGCATTACTGGGACCCCATTACCCACAATCTCACTGAAACATCTCAGTAAAACGCTTATTCATTAATTGGGAGTTAGTAACGGCCCTAATCAGGACCTAAAGACTATCCACCAAACCCATATTTGTAACGTGCTCCTTAAACACATTCGGTGGTAAGCCCTTAGTGAGCGGATCCGCTAACATAGCGTTAGTTCTTATATGTTCAATCTTAATGGTTCAATCCTGGCATCTTTCTTTCACAACACGATACTTGAGATCATTGTGTTTGGAAGTACCACTTGACTTGTTGTTACTCGAAAATAACACTGCTGATTGATTATCGCAGTATAACGTTATTGGTTCCGTAATGCTGTCAATTACCTTAAGGCCCGGAATAAAATTCTTGAGCTACACAGCCTGTCCAGTTGCTTCATAGCATGCCACAAACTCTACCTGCACCGTCAACGCTGCAAATAAACTTTGTTTGGAGCTTTTCCATGATATTGCCCCTCCAGCTAATGTGTAGGCTAATGTGTAGATATATCCTGATGTAGATTTCCTACTATCCACACAACCAACAAAGTTAGCATTAGTATAACCCACGACCTCAAGGTTATCTCACCTTCTATATGTGAGCATGAAGTCTTTGGTGCCTTGGCAGTAACGTAATGCCTTCTTGATACCTACCCAGTGGACCTTTCCGGGATTTTTCTGATATCTTCCAAATATTCCGTTAGCAAATGCTAAGTCTGGACGCGTACAGACCTGTGCATACATCAAGCTGCCGACAGCTGAAGCATAAGGTATATCCTTCATTTCATCTGATTCCAATTGGCTCTTAGGACTTTGGGCTTCACTAAACTTATCGCCCTTCGCTAATGGAACAGGTGTGGCCTTACTCTTATCCATGTTAAATCTTTTAAGCATTTTCTCAATATATGCCCTTTGAGACAATTCTAGCACTCCTTTGGTCCTGTCTCGGTGGATTTTAATGCCAAGAACATAAGAGGCCTCACCAAGATCCTTCATATCAAAATTGGACGAAAGAAAACCCTTTGTCTCATACAACATTCGCTTATCGCTGCTCGCTAATAGGATATCGTCCACATAAAGCACTAGAATTATAAATTTACCACCCTTTATTTTAGTGTAGATACAGTTATCCACATCATTCTCCTTGAATCCGAATTTCTTAATTACATGATCGAATTTAAGGTTCCATTGTCTTGATGCTTGCTTAAGTCCGTAGATAGACTTCTTTAATCTGCATCCCATTTGTTCCTTGCCCTTCACAACAAAATCTTCCGGCTGTGCCATGAAGATGGTCTCATCCAAGTCACCATTAAGGAATGCTCTATTGCAGCTCTAAGTCATAATGCCACTAGCGCCATGACGATACTAAAAGAATCTTTCTTAGACATAGGGGAGAAAGTTTCATTATAATCAACCTCTTCCTTTTGTTTAAATCCTTCTACAAGTCTTGCTTTGAATCGTTCGACATTCCCTTTGGAGTCATGTTTAGTCTTGTAGACCCACTTACAGCCTACTGGTTTAACCCCATCATGAATATCTACTAAATCTCATACATCATTTGAACTCATGGACCTAAGCTCTTCTTCCATACCCTCAACCCATTTAGCAGAATTTTCACATGATATTGCTTCTTTAAACGAGTTCGGATCATCAACCTTCCCAATATCATACATGTCCTCGCTTAAGTATGTCACAAAACCTGGAAAGGAAGCTGGTTTCCTACCCCGCTGGGATCTTCGTAACGTTACATCAAGCTGAGGTACTTCAACTGAGTTTTCAGCTTCAACATTAGGCTCTACTTCAACATTAGACGCAATTTTAACATTAGGCGCCACAAGCTCAACTTGTGGTTCGCTCACAGGCTCAGGAGCTACTTCAACAGGAGTAGCAACGCTAGTACTCTGAACAGGCGGCGTAATCTGAACAGAAGGTGTACTCTGAGCAGAGGGTATGAAGTAAACCAGAAAACCATCAGAGATAGCCATATCCAGTGCCCTCAGCTTATTTGCCATGTCGCGCATATTCATAATGTGCTCCCTGATTCGACTTTGCCCATCATAATGTGAAGTCAGCATCTTCATGATGAGGGTGCTAGGATAAGTCTTGAACGAGCTCTTAAAATTTTCTTCCACCTTGGCAAGATAAGCCTTGGCGGTTAGCTCATTACCATCCTGGTCCTTATCAGAAATAGCACCGAGGAAAGCCGGCGAGATCGTTTGCTTAATGATTATGTTGGTCATCCTATCACATCTCTCCCACTTTTCAATAGAAGTGTGCTTAGCATTTTCTCCAGTAGGCTCTGCTGGCTTGTCTTCACGTAACGCGAGATCATACTCGCACATAGCAATAGCCACTTGCACCTGCTTCTGCCACTTGGGGTAGTTGGTGCCATTCAAGAACTCAATGGAACTCAGATAGTTCATCATGTTGTTCACTGAAAAATTATGAAAATAATAACTCAATTAAATTCACAACTAAGATGCTCATAAAAGGTATGAAATTAGATGCTCTGATTAAAGTCACACATAAATTTTAATTTGCATCACCGATGGGGAACACAAGCATAATTTATCATACAACTCATAATTAAAACAACGATGGTCAGAATTAGTTACAAGTAAACTCTAAATAAACTTTCTGATAGTTACATTTAAATAGAGCGCATCTCAATTGCATATGGTGGATAAACATAATTTTCAGTGAATAAATGCAATTAAACATAGATAAATATTTAAAATAACTCATGAAAAAATTATAAACGTAATACTGGAATTTATAAGTGCAACAGAAATAAATTAAGACTAAAAACATTAAACAGTAAAAAAATAAGGCTTGAAACATTAAACAGTAAAGGAAAGGACTTAAAACATTAAACTGGCTAAATCAAACGTGAAATCGGCCTGAAAACCTTTAGTGCGCGGCCTCCCACGGCCCAAAACGCGCACACAGCCCAGTTAACGGCCGCTCGGCCTGTCCAGCACCGAAACCCTAATTCGGGAGGATCTGGACCGTCCGCACTAATCGGATGGCCAGCAACTCTTGTTGCCCCGCATAAATAGGGAGAGAGCTGTCTGTGGAAAGCTTTGTCCCTCACTCCGGGCAGCCGCCGCCGCCGGCCTCCTCATGGCGCAGCGCGTCGCAGCTCTAGGCCCGGGCGCCGCCCGCGGTGCTCGCAGGCGCCAGCCTCCTCATGGCGCAGCGCCGCCGGTGGGGGCCCCACGCGCCGCCGCCCCTGATGCGGCTTGTGCGCCCGCGCACGCCCCGTGATGCCATGCGCCCCGCATCCTGGCGCGTGCCGCTTGGGCCGCTGGCGCAGCAGCCGCGTGCCCGCGGGCCGCAGGACCCTGCGCCGCGTGGGGCTGCAGTTCGCCGCGTGCCGCGCGCGCCTGATGCGCCCGGCCGTTGGCCGCCAGCCGCTTGGCCGCTGCGCGCCGTGGCCTGCCGCGTGCGGCTCGGGCCGCTGCAGCGTGGCCGCGTGGGCAGCTGTGCCGCCGCCGTGGGCGCCCGGGCGGTGCAGCTGACACGGGTGAAGGGTCCGTCTCGTAATGCGCCGACCCACCGCCCTTCTTGCGCCTCTGTGGTCCCTCCCGCCGGCGCCGCGTGCGACCGAGTCGCGCGCGGTTCCGTCGGGGGCCTCCACTGAGGTGCTCCTTATGGCAGCGAGGTGAGATTTCTTCAACTTTAGGGTTAGGGTTAGGGTTCGTGTGGGGATTTCGTGATTGGATCTAAGATTTGACTTTTTCCCTTCTACGTGCTTACTGATGCATCAATTTCATAGATTTGGCTTTAATTTGCGAGATAAAATTAACAGGGACTTAATTTGGGAGTAACAGTGACATGCATAAACCCTAGAACCCTAATTACTTAACTTAATCATCGATTAACTATTAATCACCTCGGTTTTAACATGAATTAGCATTAACCCTAATTATTTAGATCTAATCCAAGGTGCTTAACTTATCCAGATTAAAACTTTGCTCATAAAAATATTACTGCATATGTAAAATTTGAACCTTTAGTTGTGCAATAAAATCTAGATCTGCACAACCTTATAAAATCAATCTACTTATAAAATCAAATTAATCCGGCAAAAATAGGGAACTTTAGGCTTTAGATTAACATATTGAATCAAGTTAGGCATAAGCATGGCTCTGGTACCAAAATGTTGATTCTGCTAATAAACGTAATTAGCACCTAAACAGGATTCTTAGTCTAAATATGATATCAATCTTGTAATGCGGAATTTGGTGGGTAAATCATTATACCAACGTTAGCAGTAGTAGCCATTGGAGCTCCCTGTGTTGATGACGCCTCAGCCGTAGAGGAAGTAGGCGTTCTTGTCGATGTAGATGTACGAGTAGGGTAGCGACAGTATTCCGGACACCAACAACACTGCCCTGGAACGCTTGATCTTCCAAACCCCTCTAGCACCTTCAGCGATCAGACTTATGCAGGGTTTTGATTGGTAGCCACGGGTAGGGGGCCATCCTCCGGAAACAACTTCTGATGGGCCTGCTGATCACAGTCCAATAGACTTTTATTATTAGATTTTCCTTTAATTATATTTAGGTGGTTAAACGTGATTAATCACAAATAAAATATTTCCAACACAGAGGTTTCGTGTCCTCATCTCGTTTTCGAGGAAGATGGCCCGGTCTTTAACCTGCTCGACGTCGGCCTTGTTGACGCAGCTCGATCAGCAATTGAGCCGTCGGTCACCCAGTCCACGTGTCGGCTTCAATTACCCGCCACGGCCAGAGCTGCCGGAGCAGGAGATGCATCCGTGGAAGTAGAAGCTTTTCTGGTTTGCTTCGGAGAGCGCGTCTGTTGCGCTTCGCCGCCGTCACCAGACCGACGCGCGGCGCGTCCATCCGGCCGCCGTCAGTGCGATGGCGGGTGGCGCCCGGGCAGCCGGCAGGAACCGGTTCCATGCGCGTCTTCCGGAAGGACCGTCCGCGCAGCGAAGCAACCGCGTCCTTGGACCTGCCGGCGCGCTCCAACGGCCGGCGGCCGGCGGCGGGAGCGGCGGTGACCGCGGCGATGGTGTGGTTGTTGTCTCGTCCGCCGACAAGGGGTGGACGGTATTTCATTTACCGTCCACCCCTGGGGTCGCGGGAGCCGTCGGATCGGCACCGAGCGGCAGGATCCGAGCGGAGGAAAGCGGGCTGGAATGTTGTATGGGCTTGAAAGCCTAGGAAGCAGCCCATTTACCGTGGGCCGTTGCGCTGTGAGCTACTGAAGGAACTGATGGCTGATGTCTTGACATGTCTGTGCATCCAGGGAAGAAGAAATTAAACCAGGGACATAATTCTTGCAGTTGTTGCATGGATGTTCGTTTTGGACCAGTAGTGAAAGCCGGAAAGGGGATTACCCCATTCATGGCTCCGTGTTAGATGCAGTTGGTCCAGGTAAATTCAGCTGGCTAGATACCTGCACGAATTACAGTATTAGCGTCTGAATAAAATTCTATACACGTATGCCGACTAACTCACCATCTGAACATCTGAGGAAGGTTCAGCTGTTATCAGTTGGAATTGGCCGTTGGGCAAAGACATGTTCATCACTACCGAGATGATTGCAGGTGCATGTGAATCCTCTGTTTCAGTTTACCGTTTCTTTTTTCCTCAATTAGTTGTCGTAGACGAAACATGCAAACTGGATCAGTGGACTCTTCACATGCATGCAGATCCAACTGCAGATGCAGTCATATGACCATATCTCAATGGTACACAGCAAAGCAATATAAAATCCCAGAGATGCCACAGTTTACATGCTCAATCAGTGGCTAACGGGAAGTCAATGCAAGATCTGACATCATGCGTGATCTGGTGCCGGTTTCATATAAGAATCCATGCAATGCCATCTCATTTCAACCCCACTTCAAGCCAGCAAGAATCGAGCCATCTACTGAATCTCATGTTCCTTCTGCTTCTTTAAGAAGAACAGAGTAAGATCTCTTAGCTTGCTGGCTCTGCTTCTCCGGAAAAATCTCCAGCAACATCGATCTCTGCTGCTCCGGGTCGGTGCAGATCGTTCCAGCATGAGCATGGGGGGGATTATCCCGTTCGTATGCGGCGCGATCAAGAGGCAGAGGCGGGCGAAGAAGGCGGCGGACTACGAGCGCATCTCCTCCGCCGGCGCTCCTCCGACGTGGGGGCAGGAGGAGCGCGTCACCAGCGGCGCCTACCGTTTTCGGAGTCAGAGCTGCCGGTTCGCCGCGGATTCGCCGGGCGGCGAGCTCCGGTTTCTCCCGCGACGAGGGTGACCGGGCACTGCCTGAGGGCATCCGGCACGAGCCGCTCCCGCCGGCGGCCGACGACGGGTGGCGCGGCCTGTCCAGGTCCCGGAGGTTCAGCAGCATGCGCCTGTTTGCGTGCGTCAGCGGCGCGTAGGAATCCGCAGGGGCATGGTGCTGGGTTTGCGACGCGAGCACATCCTGTGCAGAGAAGATCGATCGGCCGAGTAAAAATGGCGAGTGAGATGCAGTAGTTGCTGCGAAGCACGATGCAGGAAGTGATCATAGCTTTTCACTGTCTCACTGATGGCCAGATGAAAAACTGTACTAACATGGCTGACTGCATTTTGAGTTTTTGACACATCACTGAACCTGTTGCATTACCACGGCACAAACCAGTGAAACTTTTCCATAGGCGCAGAACAGTTTCTGCATTGAAGAGACCAAATTTTGTTTTCCTAAAGACGACGAATCTGATTCCCTGCCAGTTGAAATTCAGACGTCGTTTAGATGCAAAATTCTAAATTCTAAATAAATATTTGTTCACACATGAATGAATGACGTAGTAAATGTAGTTGAAAAAAATCGCATTACACAGATGGTACGTAAATCGCGAGACAAATCTAATGAGCCTAATTAGACTGTAATTAGACAATAAATTGCTACAGTTATAGTAAACGTGTGCTAATGACGGATTAATTATGCTCATTAGATTCGTCTCGCGATTTACGGATGGATTCTGCAATTAGTTTTTTAATTAGTCTATATTTAATATTTTAAATATGAAAAGATTCTATTTCAAAATTTTTACAGAATATATTTAAATAAATAAGGTCCTAGCCTGATTTCCTTTTAGTATGCTGCAAAGAAAAGGAGAATAATAACAGGTGTGTTGTGACTTCTGGCCGGCTGCTGCGCCGCACCATCTGTTCTCCTTCCTCCCGCCAGGTGCCATCCATGCGCTTGTGGGCCCACCCGTGGCACCGACACCTGGGCCCGCTGCTCAGGAGCTTTCCCTTTCCCATGCCCCGCGCCCGCGGCTCAAGTTCCAGTCCCCCCAAGCGCCAACGCCGAGCACAAACCGAGCCCAGCCGTTGGCATCTCCCTCCCCGAAGCCATGGCCATGGGGCGGCCCGTACGGCTTGTGCTGGATGCCTCCCTCCTCCTCGAGCCCTCCGCCACCGGGGAGGCGGCGGCGGCGCTGCGGCCCGGGGCGGAGGCGCTTCTGCGGCGATTGCGCTACTCCAACCTGACAGTGGTATGACCAGATGAGTGACTTGATTCATGATCTGCCGTACTGTTCGAGGAAATGCTATCGCTGATAGATTGTCCCAGGAAGTTGGCTAAAGGCGCAATCTTTTCCATTTTTTTTCCTGTTCACTGATGTCATATGCTTGTATTTTCCTAGAATCTACTAGTATTAGTTTCCCTTGATATCTGGGTTCCATTTAGTGGAGCACAGCTTCTTGTGATTGATGGAATGGTTGGTTACTGTGTTCAAGTTTAGACCAACTGTTCAAATACTTTCTGTTGGTGGATCATTGCAGTTAAGAGTTCATAAACCGATCAAGCGATGGGCAATAGGGCAGACTAGTTTTACATCTAAACGTGGTACTTTTAACACTATCCCTTGAGATATTCATATAATGAGCACACATTCCTTGCACATTAGTATGGCTTTTTTTTTGTTTATATCATTGTAATGTGATTGCAGTGCGCTATCAACATGTGGAATGAATATACAGCTGATAGTATCCTCCTTATCTTTTTTCAGGCAATCTGCTATGTGGAGAGCATGTCGACTCATGAGGTGCTCTATTACATCCCTTTGAAGTTGTCTCCTCACAAGTTCATATCAATACCTCTTACAACATCTAAGGGGCACTTTAGTTTGCTGTGCTTCAAAGAATGGCACTAATAAGAATGAGAAAGCAATCACTTCTTCTGGAAAGACAGTTTATTACTGGTGATCTAGAGCCTAGGGGCAAATTCCTGTTAGATTTCTCATAACTGACACATACTTCAATAAGCTTTACACATGGTCCCATGTCTCTAGCATATGTCCTATAAAAGCGCATGACAAATCATGTCAAGTTCTTCATCAAATACCCAAATAGAATTCAATCTTCAACTGATCATTTACGATTATCATTATTGATGTTGGAAGCAATGGGTATTCTTTGGCATTGCTTTTGAATTTTTGGCAGTTATGACATGCATCGGCTAGTTGCTTCAGTAGAAAGATTTCTGAACTGTCAAAATGTCCATACCAACTAGAAGATTCAATACCAGTGCTCTAATATTTAGCAAATGCGATTTTCTGAAAATGACATGACAGATCAAAAGAAAATTATGCTTACACATTCCCCCTATTTCCTTCTATTAGTCAGGCTTTCTTGAAAAGGTCGCAAGTTCACACTCCTTTGGATGTATGCCACTTCTTGCAAAAAGTGGGAATCGTTCTCCAAACGAATCAATGCTGGAATGGAGTCGAACTAGTTCTTGTTTTTATGTCACTTCAAGAGCTGACAAAGGTTTAATTTCTGAGCTTCAGATTCACAACTGGAGAGTTGTTTCTGTAGGTAAGCATATGCTGGAACTGAAAAGCCAGGTTTTATTTTCATGCTGTTTGAGTAGCATGTTGTATTAGGATTTTGCTCAGGATATGTATGCAGTGATGTGTTGTATTATATATTGAACGATTTGTCCTAGTGAGGGTTGATGGGAACTGATATTCTTCTCTGGTCCAGGTAACGAATACAACATAGAGGTTCCTGGGGTTTTAAATGTTGGAATGCTTCAGGAGTTGCTTCTCACTTTGGCTACTTTAATAAAAAGGGTAAATTTGTCTTTGCCATCTACTTATACGCATTTTATGAAACCATAGAGTGCTTGTAATTTGAAACATGTCCATTTCTTTGAATTAGGAAATAGGTGGCTCATCTGTTCTGGTGATTGGATATGTAATGAAACAATCCCGCGAGGAGGACTTTGCAAGGGCAAGTGTCTACAGTTTGTTATTGGATATTAACAACTAAGTGTTGTATATCATCTAGAACATCATGGTCTTTTCATCTTGCTTACAGAGAGGAGCATTTCCCATATATCCTAGTAAGGATGGTCTTATCTTTGTTCCTCTCTCATTCGATCTTCCTTTAAGTTCACAACTGCAAGAAGTTGATATGGTCCTCCACAAAATAACTGATGAGGTTGTCAAGATTGATCCAAACTGCTCCATTGATTTTCCGAAAGGCATTTCATTTTCTGCAGGAATGTCTGAAATTATAAGGTAAATCACTAGGACCTACCTAGATTTGAAGGAAGTATTCGTGGGTGTGCATGTGAATAATTTCTAATGCTTACCCTAGTAATTATGCTATGGCAACGGTTGTTTGAAATAATGTATAATTGCCGTTACCCTATTACTTCTACATAATTTCTGGCGAGCCACCTTTAGCCTACCAACTTTCTGAATCAACAGATTGATCTGACTATCAGAGGTAGTCAGCTTTCTGAAATTGTTTTCCAGAACACTGTTAAATCCCAACCCATCAGAGTACTGCAAAGAAGCTTGAACTCCATAGCACAACTGTTTGTGTACTGACCAATCTGGAGCGGTTTTTGCCTTTGCCTTGGTATATAACTTGTTGTTTTCAAACATACGAGGAGAAACATATGAGGCAAAATGGAGTTTAACTGTGAACAATCCTTTATGATGTTAGTTCTGTACATGAGCCTAGAAAAGTGAAGATTTGTGCATTAATATTTCCTGCTATGAAAAACTTCATTATTCTGTCTCATTATATCCCTCTGTGTTGAGCAGGTTTGTGGAAGAGTGCCCTGATTTTTGCACCATCGATCCATTTAAAAATATTTACCCGTTGCTTGATCGTCTTCAAATCCAAAATATCCTAGTCCGATTAAAAGAACTTGGCACTGAAGGAAAGCCAAAACTTCGAGCACCATATTCTTTGAAGGTCATTTTAATATGGTTACTGTTTTAAGTTATTGGCCCCTAAATGTTTGGTGCTATCATTTGCCTGACTAGCCATTTTTTTGAAACAGGTTGATAACTTTCATGATGGTGAATTAGATAAGCATCTAACAGAAGCTAATTTGTCCTTCCCACTCATTGTGAAACCACAAGTAGCTTGCGGAGTTGCTGATGCCCACAATATGGTTTGCTTTTTGTCCTTGTATTTATATTCTTTTACATTTTGGACCATATATGAAGTCAGTTTTCTGAATCATCACCTCTTATCACCAGTTCCATGAAGAAAATTAAGCATTCACATGTGCCACCACATTAATTCCAACCTTCTAAATTCAGAGTTTGCCTTTACTTCTCGCGCTGCTGAATCACAGTTTTTGCTGTGTGCAGGCATTAGTTTTTCAAATTGAAGAACTTAGCAACCTTGCTGTGCCTCTTCCTGCGGTGCTACAGGTACAAGTGTAACATTGCTCCTTTTCTTGAATTTCCTTCCTTCTGTTTAAGGCTTTCTTTGGCGATGCAGCTTTCAGTAAGTGATCCACTCAAGAACATTTTCAGGAATATGTCGATCATGGATCCAAGATTTTTAAATTTTATGTAATTGGAGACAAAGTTTTCCACACGGTTAGGAATTCAATGCCTAATGCAAGTTTTCTGAAGTCATCATCAGGAGCAGAACCTCTTACATTTAATAGGTACCCTTTAAACATTACACATATAATTGGTGGATTGCTTCATTATCAGTCACTGTTCCGAGCCTGACACTGAACTATGCTTTGATTTGGCTTCTGCCAGTTTGAAGACTCTTCCGGTGGCTACTAAGGAGCAGCAACTGCAAACGAGGGTGCAAGACAGCAAATCAGTGGATGCTGATTTAGTAGAAGAGTCTGCAAAATTTCTGAAGGGATTGCTTGGACTAACTATTTTTGGATTCGATGTCGTTGTAAGTATCCTCTGGTCCTTTGTTGTACAGTACAGCTACAAACCATTATGGTTCCTGGTACTCTAATTAGAATCTGTAAAATTGGATATCTGAAAGTTGCATTGTATCAAGATACCGGTTAAGTGAGTGTTCTTTGGCTGTGAAGGTTCAGGAGGGCACTGGAGACCATGTCATAGTGGACCTAAACTATCTCCCATCCTTCAAAGAAGTTCCTGATTCTGAGGCGGTGCCTGCGTTCTGGGATGCAATCAGGCAGACATACGAGTTGAAGAGAGCGAAGGCGCAAACTTAGTTCAAGGCCTCCCGTTGATTGAATCTGCTAAGAGGTTGCAGTCTTGCAGGAGAGTTTGTGAATTGCACTGTCGCGGGCAGAGGTGTTCACTGAATGTAATGATTCTAGAGCAAACACGAAGTAGTAATGTTCAGCTCCACTTGTGGGCAAGTGGGAATAAGTGAAGATGGATAGTGTAATAATGAACAAAGCAAACTATGTTATGCTAATCTCATCCTTTCTGTGCACTTCGTGTCATCTGGATGTCACTTGGAGCGACCTTGTTGACACTGCTGCAATTAGAAATGGGAACTGTGATACGCGTATCGCTGCTGGGCGTGTGGTGTCGTTCTCTCTGCATCTTGAATCCTTGATGTGGTTCGACCATCTGATTTGGTAGCGAGTTCAGCAGAAGTCTGTGCAGATATTTTCAGATCTGGAGCGGCTGAATTGATTGGTCCTCCAAGGTCTGAGCAAATCCAAGAAATTTACGAGTGTGACGGCTATAGTTCTCTCTTCCATTGTTCATGTCAGTCCTGCAGAACCCCTTCACCGGCGAGGTGATAAGTCCACCGTCGCCAGCAGAGAAGAGGTCAGCTCGTCACAAATGGTGGCCGGCTGGTATCACCGGCACCGCAGGGAGCAACGGAACTTCCCTCCGGAAGACGAGATACCTACCTGACTCTTTCGTCGCCCGTGTTCCGTCGGAGAGCTCGGCTGCATTGATGATCTCCATGCCCTGCGGACCCATCAGGCATCTCGGAGATGGAGATCAAGTGAGGCCGCGATTTTAAATTGATGGCCTGACTTCTCCTCCGCTGTCGTATCTTCTCGCCGGACGAGGGGCTGCCCACCGGCAACCTTGCGCTTCCGCCGCCGCTGGCCGGAGGGCTCGGTCGCCTCCCGAACTAGGGACGTTGGCTGTAAAGGGATACAAAAGTACAGGGTCATTTCGTAAAATTCCCTCGACCGCTTCTTTGACGTCCTAGATCTTGGCCGCAGGAGTTTGATCGGACGGTCAAACAGGGACCGATTAAAACCAGGGGTGAAAATAACATAAAACATGTTTGAAGACTTTTTTTATAAAATCCCTCGGCCGCCTGGGTACTAGCTGCGTGTATGGACCGCACATTTGAGATCCAACGGTCAAACCAGACCCAGAATTGGATCGCGATTAATAATCGCGATCCAAATCAGGGATGTAATTGAAGGAAAGTTTACCATCTACGGGCTATTATGAAAAAATGCCCCGGAGTCAATTCTGGCCACAGCTACGGTTGACCGTACCGGCTCCCGTGACCCTTCGTGGCCGCCCTCCCCCTTCCCCCTTTCCCGGCGCGTGCCCGCCATGGCCGCCGCCGCGCGTCCCCTAGCTGACGCCGGAAGGCTGCCGGAGAAGGCGATTCCCCTGTGGGAGAAGGAAGAGCTGGGTCCCTGAGCGTGTGTGGAAAGAGGAAGCACAGTGGCATCAGGGCTTCCGGCATCAGGCTTCCTGACGGCTTTGTAGTGCTGAAGAATAGGCGCAAGCGCAATCCGGGACATCGACGGGTCATTCATGGAGGAGGTAATGGAGAAGGTCAAATCTATTGTCTTTGAGATGCAGCTGCAAGCTCTCGTGGTCGGCAACGTCGACAACTGTTAGCCACCGACCGAGATGAAGGCTCGAGTGGAGCGGGACTGGGGAAGCTGCACGGCCACCGTCTGTTCGTCTCGGTCAGAGTTGAAGGTCAACCCTACCTCGAAGGGAAGGCGTCAATGAGAGAAGAGAATCAGAGGTGACGAACCTTCCGGCTCCTGTTCAATTCATGCGATGGTTTCTTATTTCTGAATCTGACGCAACACGCGCTCTACCAAAACGCCATATGGAAAAAGGTAAGAGATGGATGGCCTTCAGGCTCTAGGCCGAAACTGAAGAAAAACCCGTTCGCGACATATGGAGGCCAAGGAGAAAGGACGCACCATATGAATCATCGACGCTGACAATGTCGGTCGCATGTGCCTGTCCCTTTCACCAACACATCTCTTACATTTGTAATTTGTTCACATCGTGTGGAGCTCCAAGGATGGTTTCAGCATTGCCGGCACGAATTTGGTCCTTAGAGTATTCCGGCAGCCTCATTCCAAGATGGTGATATATGCAACCTGCTCTCCCAGCGTCTCAGAGCCTTTGTGGATAGTTGTTCAGGCCTTGTGATTAACGATCTGTGCCCCTGAAGATGGATCGCGTGAAGAGATTCACTGGCATGGCAAAGAGCGCGTCTGCGATCCCAGTTCGGAGAGATGAAGATGAGAGCTTGGTTCTGTTTGGGGAGCTGTACAAGCATGAGAAAGAGAGGGATGTGAACCTCCTTGAACCAATGTTCTCAGTGGAGTTTGAAGCTGTTCAAGGTGAGGGTTTACTTTTTCTAGTCGTTCACTGATTCACCTGTTCATGCTGGTACTAAACGACAGCCATTTTTCCTGTATTGTCACTTAAGAGGCTAAAGCATCAGAAGATGGATGCATAATCATGTCATTTACTAAGCAAAAATTTTGATTGAGTGCTTTGGAACATTCTTAGAAGTGTCAAGAAAATATGCAACTAATTAGCTTTACAGAACAGACCCTCTGATGAGGGTGCGTTGCTTCTTTGACTGAATATAGGAGATGGTCGCATGTTTAAGCTTCCTTCAGGAAAGAGTGATTACCTCCTGCCAGATGGTGAAAAGCACGACTACGATTGGTAAATACATAGAGATCCCTATTTTTTAATGATATCCAAATGCATCCATCTTTTTGTTTCCGTTGTCAAACATAGCAGTTCATTGCAGGCTCAAGACTCCTCCAGCGACACCATTATTTCCATCCCTTGAGATGGAAGCCAACTCCTCCCAGATGATTTTTCAGAAGGAGCTGCCTATCCTTCAGCCAGTCAGAACTTCAAGGGTATGATGAAAATGTTTTCCATTTGTACCTTTCCCTTTACATGTAAATGACGAAGTAGTTCAACTGTCACCAAGCTGAACTACTCAATCAAACATTCCACTAATAATCACCTATCTTTTGAGAAGCTCATGCATTAACATGTTCAGCAAATATCTGTTCTAATACCGTGTTTTCTCCAATCATATCCAAGCCAAAAGGGAAACATTTGATATTTTCAGTACAATTTCTTTTTTTGTAAAAGAAGACAAGAAAAATGCTGGGTTCTTTTTTCCCTGATCTTACTGTGATATTATGAAACCTGTACAGTTCTCAAGCAATCCTGATGCTACAAGTGCATCAACATCGTCTGGATCGCCTACTTCCACCTCCACCAAGTCTGTAACTCCAACAGCAAGGCCCAGCTCTTCATCATCAAAGAAAAACCTCAACAGAGGAGCTGCTGCACCATCTAAAGAGCAGGATTCAGCTTACAGAATAGATAAGAGGTCCAGCTATACACCTTTGACGAATAGGCAGCACAATTCAATTCCTGCAGCTCCAACTACTACTGCTGCTACTACAGCCACCAAAGCATCCAAGAAAACTTCAGGCAGCAAATCTCAACCATCAAAAGCAGTCAAGAATGATGCCAGACCGGACAAGGCATCGAAGAACGTTACAGCAACCACGACAATACCTCGGTTGAATGATTCTTCAGTTGCCGCAAAGGATAAAAAGGTTAATGCTGGCACCGCCAGGAGACTATCAGGTCCACCTGCTGCAAACCCAGACAATGTGCAGGCTACAGCAGCACTGAAAGGGAGGAGCAGAGCTGCCACTGGCTCTGTGCCTGCTACCCGTAAGGATGCCGGTGCCACCGATGCGGTACTGAAGGGAAGGAGGAGAGCAGGAGAGAAGGAACAGAGGCCAAAGCTTGGAAGCCTTGCAAAGAAGTGAGGGCAGTGGCTTCAGCTGATAATAGTAGAATGGTCATTCTTGTTTCAAGATGAGATGCAGAGAGGGTAATATCCATTTCCACCCAATATATGCAAATACACTTGTTGGAATGAACTTGCAGTTATTTACATGATTTCGTTATTTATGAAAATACATGTAACACGAAAGTTCTTCACTATTCATGTTCTTGTGATTGTGATATAGAGTTCACAATTGCTTAATAAATCCCTGAGTTTTTTTTAAAAAAATCACCATGTGTTAAATGCATAAATGCAAGTTGAGAACCATATATACTGTCACACAAAATGTTTCGGCACCCAAGAAGTTAATTCGTTCGCGCATTAGTAAATACAACTCCTAATCTACAAGGAGTTGAAATATTAGAAGCAGTTGGTTTAGAGTCCATGGAATAGACCCTTGAACCTTTAGTGAAAAAGAAGATAGCAACTTGTGCACCACTCTCCTCTTACCCTACGCAAATTCTTCCAGTTGTCAACCCATGGTTTCGTCTGCATCTTAATCGGGACTTTCACTTTCCATAGAAGTTTCTGAATTTCGTCCTTGTCAGTATCTCATGTAACAGAAGCACGAAGATTGACTGCCAACACCTGGTGGTGGTGGAACACCGGAGACACTTACACGAGTCAGCAACGTTGAACCATGGAACCGTTTAGTTTCTCCTATCCACAAGATGTTCTCCCTCTGTTCATCGTGACCATCACGCTGGCGCCTGTTTTGCAGTAAGCGGAATCGTCTGCCGACGTCTGGCTGAATGATTGCTGGGACTGAAGTGATCAGGTCCAACTGCCAATCCGACAAGTCATCCTGTGCGGGCGCAGTGTTCAGTCGCTCGACGTAACTACGGCGGATCAAACAACGGGGTGAGCTTCAGGCATCTGGACTTGCGGTTAACAGGCTGGAAACGCAACAGCAAGCTTCAGAGATGAAGATGCTGGAGAGCCGACAAAGTTCTAAAATATCTGCTTTTTTCCATGGAAAGAGCGGTAATTTCAACAGTTTTTCGGTCATATCTTAACCCAGAAATAACAGCTCCATAGGAATGTCCATTTGATTTGACAGAACGGCTGCAAATGTCGCATAATCATGATGATCAACAAAGTTAAAAACAATCAACATATGGCTATCCCAGTTTTCTCCAGTCCAGTCCAAAAGGTCATTTGTGATCATTGGTTTTGGCCTCAGTTTACTCCAGTCTCATGCTGCATCATATATATGCATCTATGGCCGCATAACATTTGACACAAGGGCAACTTATTTCATACTATTCTACTATACAGAATAACAGATACAATGTCATGGTTTTAATTTCCATTCACAATAATAATAAGCATATAAGATAAACATCTTGCTTGGCAAATAGTCATATTTTGCCTAAAAAAAGTGGCTACTCCTATCACCTGGAATTCACCCCTCTGCTCATGGAAGGAGGCTACAGGCTGCAGTTACATACAGGTGCCCTGTTCTAGGCCTAAATATAGTTCTAGTCAATCCCACTTAGTGCCATGGAGTAGTCTCTGGCAAATGGGTACATATATACAGGACTCGACGACAAGCAAGGACGACACCCTAAATGGCGTACATCTTCTTATATTCACTGTTCATCAGCTCCGTTTCTGAGTCAATTGATACGGACCACGACTGGCTTGTGGAGGTCCTCCTGATCTTCCTCATGTTCTTCTCTTCCATCCTGTGAGAAACAATGCAATAACACATGGAACCGAGAGTGGCCACCATGATGACAGTGCCAATCGCCATGGTACACCAAGCCAACCACTCGTCATCTCGGCCCACGACAACGTAGGTCAGTGCTATGAAGGCTACCGAGATGCATAGGCATGCGAGCCACATCAACTTGTTTATCACAAAAACCATCTTCTTCTTTGCCTTTTGTTCGACGACAATTAGAGATGTCTGGACAACGACAACAGCAAGGGAGATGAAGAGAGCCAAGGCGTCAAAGACCAAGAAGAGTATAAAGGCTGGATTGCTGGCTATCAAGGCTTGACCCAAGGTCATGTCCGGATCTGGTGCGTCTTTCATATCCTCCAGAAAATTACCAGGGAGTTGGAATATGGCTGCAAAGGCAACGGTGGCAATAAGCACTGCAACTACGGTATTGGAGTTGATGGCGTTGTTTAGTCCACCAATGTGGAGCTTTTGAATTCTCTTCTTGATTTTTTGGAATTGCATCTTGGTCTGGCGTGTTTGCTTGATCTGTGATTGAACATCATGCCTGATATCGCTCACAGTTTGCTTGAGCTGCTTTGCTGGATTAGGAGGATTCACTTGCTCTTTTGAAGTTACTCCACCAACCTCTCTAAGGATGTTAATAAGCTCTTCATTACCTTGTTTCTCTGCAATAGCAAAAGCAGTCTCTCCAGCTCTATTAACTGCATTGATTTCAATCCCTTCAACTGATATTAGGGTCTGGACCATCTGTAAGGAACAAACAAATTTCAGTTACAGTACAAGTTAGTAGTTTGTTGTTTGAAATGCTAATTGCATGCTATTATTAAGATCGAGCAATATTCAATCCAAAACTGCTTAGAAATTCTTGCATTTTTTAAGTTCCAAGGAAGAAAGCATTCCCTTTTTTTAGTAGACCCTGAACTTAACTTTGCTTTCATTCCTGGAAAAGATGCAAATTCTCTTAGAATTATTTTAGAAAACATTGGATACTATAAGTATTAAGCAAACAATATCTCACGAATGCAAGTAACTTCATTTTACTACTTGTCCTGAGCAACATAACTTCGACAATAAATAACAGGGGCACAAATCATAAGATTTTCTGAGATAAGATACTTACAATGGTGTTCCCCTTCCGAGTTGCAACATGCAATGGTCTGTTCCCCTTGCTGTCTTCCACATGGATAACTGAGACATCAGGCTTCAACAACTCGAGCAGAATTTCGGCATTTTGGCCTTTTGAAGCCATGTGTAACGCTGTCTGTCCCTTCTTATCTGTTCTGAAACTAATCCCTGGATCCTTATTCAACAGTGCAGTGACCACCTCCACATGGCCCATTCTTGCTGCTGAATGCAAAATTGTTTTGCCATTATTTCTTGCAATCCTAGCAAGGCTTGCATCTGTTTCTAGCAAAAGATTAACAATATCAATGTGACCCTGTGTTGCAGCAGTGTCCAAAGCAGTGGCATTTACGGAATTTGTTGTCATAGCTAATGAGGGAAAGGCTTGCAGCAGTTCCTTCAAGACATCTGCAAGACCGATAAATTGAACTGATATAAATATGTTTTTTTCTCAAAGATGAAATGAATAGAGAAACGTTTTGGAAAAGTAAGATTAAATAAAACACTCTGAGTAAAACGGCAACTTGCTCTTCACGACAGCATACCAACTCAAATATTTGAAACTACACAGCCTCATTGATTTTGTTAAGGTTTGTAGCCGAGCAAACAGGTAGTAGGAAGCGCTATCTCATCGCTAGATCTAAGTCCAGGTAAATTATATTTCATGCTGAAAAGGAATGCTGCTCCATTGCTCTAGACATACAAAGTTATAAACAATTCTTTAAGCAAGACACATACAGTTATCAGCCATGGTAGGTTGGAACCTAGAATAAATCAGCCAAGTAAATTTATCAGCCATTTTGTTGCAGAAGGCAGTTAGCATGAAAATGATTTAGTACTCCATGTTGTTGAGAAATAAATTAGGGAAAACGTCCCTTCATGAGCGATTTGCAGAAGTCAATGAGATACAGGTCAATTTTTATAACATACCAACTGCAAGCACTAATGAACCAATTTATGAAAGATCAGATAGAACTGCCTGTATAAGCCAGTGAATCCAGATATTAAAGAATTTCAATTCAGACTAGCCAAATCCTCAACTAATTGACTTTCAGGTAGTATTCGTTGGGACCAAATTCAATGATGGAGGAAAGAGAACTAACCCAGATGGCCCTGCTTTGCTGCGATATGGAATGCATCAAAGCTGTTGCTGGCCTTGAGCCCTGCTGATTGCACATCACAAGCCTTCAAAATCTCACACACAACCTCGACATGCCCCTTTTCACAGGACACATACAGTGCAGTCTCACCGTCCTGATTCTGGCGGGCAGCTAACTCCACCACAAGCTCTGGATCGCACTCCGCAAGGATCTTCTGGACATGGGCAACACTGCCAGCCCTCGCCGCAAGGTGGAGTGCAGTGTCACCCCGCTTCCCAGGGCTGTCCCTGTTCCTTTTGAAGCTCTGCTGCTTCTCCATGGACAAGAACTTAAAGCTTCTCTGCTTCTCTATCCCCCGGAAGCTCTTCAGTTTTTCTAGCGGGCCATGTCGCGTGCTCGATTGCTTCTCCATGTCCCAGGATCAAATGGCTCCTTACTTGCTCTCTCTGATGGTATTGTGACGAATCCCAAAATTGGGAGGCCTTGTTATTACTTCATCCAATAAACCCCTCTATCTGTGCACTTAGGCAAATACGGCTCAGTTGATGGAAAACTATCAGGCCTCTAGATCACAAGAAGAAGGACAAAAGCTTAGCAAGTCCTTGCAGAATCCAACAAGCCCCTCTACTGTACCCTCATCAACTCCTGTATCTCCCTTAGCTTCGGCTCACACGAACACCACTTTGGCTGCTTGACAGATAGACTAGGGATATTCGTCCATACAGGTCTCCTACAGGGCGGCTACCAGGCCCATACGCAGAAGACGCTTGCAGATTTTGGAATCGAGACCTCTCGCCCACCCTTCAAAGGCACCGAAGGATGAGCCAAATATCACCTCAAACTGCAGAAAGGATCGGCAGAATTAGCGCATATTAACGTCTTCCACACATGTGATCCTAACGAAGAACAGCAAATCGAACGAACATTAAACAAATTCCTAAGGAAAATGGGGGAAGCACACCTATCCCCAAGAAGGAAGACAGAGAGTTCCTCACCACGAGAAAACAGACACCAGACGAGAAGCCAAGGGGGTGCCCGCAGCGTGAGAATCAGAAGAACAAGTGGCCCCAGAGCCAAAAAAATCGCATCTTTCTAGCACCCAGCCAAGGGGGTAAAGAACGCGGCGGGAGGCAGGGAAATAGTGGGTATCTTGGAAGTTGGGCGCCTCCGATGTTTTCCTCCGGCCGTCCCTCTCCTCGACCCGGCAGCTCACTTATTAGGTTGGAGTGCTCCACCACCCCCTGCTTATCATCGAGGACGACGACTGCTAGAGGAGAGGAAGTGAGAACATAGTCTTCTCCGGCTCTTAGATTTTTCTATTTTCACCCGTGGGGAAATAATTCTGCGACTTTGCTGCCGTCTTTTTTCGCTAAAAAAAATCATCCTTATGCGGCATATTTTAATCGTTTGCCTTCAAAACCATGAGGCTCATTTACAGTAAAGAAAACTGAACTAATTTATATGGCCAAAATCCCTCCGCTAAATAGACAGTATTGGGTTTTTACCTGTCTTCAATATGTGACTTTAACTACTATATTTCATACAAATATATCATAAAGTCAAAAAAATTATATAGTTACGTAAGTAACATTTATATAATCTTATAAATTTTAGGAGATACTAGAAAAGCCCGTGACAAATAAAAAACGCAGCATTCTTTTTTCATCAGTGAGCATGTGGGTTTATTGCTTGAAGAGCTGAGATTATTACCCTGATTTCTTGTGCCGTTATCAGCTCCATGCTAGGTTATGTATATAAAAAATTAATGCAATGGCTAAAACGCATGCTCCAATCAACGCAGGTTATCTATTCATCTGGGACTTCAATCCAACTTGATCTAAATATATCATCCTTGAAGTTACCTACTAGTATGCAACTACAGGGGTCGTCGCTACAAGTGTGGGGCACAGCATATTTGTCCATGTCCTCCCATGTCAGAGAATTTTGGACTGGCTGACCCAAACAATTATTCTCCAGTTTTGCATGATTTTTTTTATTTGTATACTCGTCTGGTGGCGACATAACATATGCATGAGACGCAGTCGCACATGCGAGTGGGTTTCCTCTCTCTCCCCCCTCCTTTTGTCTTCTGGGCAGCAGGGCAGGGCATGAAGACGGTTGGCGGCCGTGGCTCTCAACGTCACCGGTGTGAGCGAGCGCAAAAAGGCGAAGGCGATGCACATCACGAACCCCACACGCTAAATTCTGACGCCGATGTTTTGGTTCTAAAATTTATTGCGGCAACCACGACTAACGGTGGACTCGGAGTGCTGCGTTAATTAGTGGCCTCGTGCAACGCAAGTTACGGCTGCAAACACGTATCATGATAGTTCAGCTGACGGCTCGAATCTATTAGCACTGTACCTTTGTGTCCAACCCTGCATCCTGTGGTAGACTTTTGTTCTGGGGGGAAGGATGATTCCTCTGCAATAATCCAAGTTCGTTTGGTGGACTGGGTGAGCAAGTGCAAAGCAGCAGCAAAAAGGCGGAGAGTGCCACGATGATGCTTCCAAAAGTTACAGCCAGCCATAGATTAGATTTTTTAGATTAAGGAGCCATAGATTAGATAGAGCATGTCGAGCTTAAAGCTGCTTTGGGATCCATCACACCTCGCAAAAAAAAGGTAGCTTTTTCACACGCCAATCGCCAAGGCACAGAGTAGACTGCCTATGCATCTTTTACTCTGTCTATGATTTCCTGCAGAATCTTCATCGATCCGCCGATCCCTGTGCTCCTCCACGTCCACCAGACCACCAGCAGCAGCGCTGCAACTGCAAAGGGAAGCGCAGAAAGGAGCTTGGACTCGGGCAGTTGTGCACTTGTGCTGTGCGCCTCAGCAGCGCGCCAGCGCCTGTGCCTTTTCTGTGTTCTCGTCACCGCGTCCACACTGACTGGCTGACACAAAAAGGCATCCTACAGCAGACGACCCCCGCACGCGGGTCAATTCAGCAACGGTCAAAAGGTGACTTGCACGCACGCGTTCGCTCGGTGCTTTGCTTTTGCTCCCGTCCCGTTAATCTGATCGGTTGTGGGTGAAGTACGCTGCTGGCTCTGCGTGAGCGTGACAGGGTGCTCTGGTGCTGCTGAGACTGCTGGTCCCTGATGCTTGCATCCAAGGCAGCAGAGCAGTGAAGTTCACTGGTTCAGGTCCCCGTCGCCAACCTACCGGCACGAGCCTCCAGCCAACCCAACACAAGATATCTCTGCAGCCCGAAACATTCACCAATCACCATGCTTGTTTAGTTTTTGCTACGGAGCCGCCCGTTCTAACCTCCTCCTGTAATTCCTCCAGGCTTTAGTTAACCGCGCAGTTCTCGGTCAAGGCTCGGCTGCGAGGTACTACTCCATGCCTCCATACGCATGCGCCTCTCCGCCGATCGATTTCATTGCTGGGGTTGCGCAACGCATGCTGCACAAAATATCCGGCAGTGATCTTTTGTTTCTTTTTTGAAGTGCAAGTACATTGAAACCGTCTAATAAGCGGTCTTATACATTGACACGGCATTTTAAGATGACTAAACAGACAACCTCTACAATAGATTGTTGTCTTCGTTGTCTCCTAGTAATACTATATCCCTTTATTTGTAGAATTAAAAAGGAAATATTGTGAGTAATTAGACAATAACAACTCGTACAATGTTGAGTAAGCGGTCTCATAGTCATTAATTTTAGCCCATGAGGCGGTTGCTTCGCGAAACAACCGTCTCGTTCTCTCTCCTCCCCCTCCCTCCTCCACATTATAAAAATCCTATGTGGATCTGCATGAAACAACTTGTAATGATGGAGTCGGATCTCAATCGAGGTGGCACGCACCATCGGTGTAAGTGAGAGAGTCCCAGTGCAGTCGTCGCACCCGAGCATTTTAAGCTTATCTACCACTCAAATTTTGATCCGCACATCCACCAGATCAACGGCCCCTGTTCAGCCTCCCATCAACCCTAACAGCCAAACGTTCTTCTCTCTCCCGAACAGAAGCGCGCCGCCGCCGAACTGGTCCGTCGGTCTGCCCTTCGTCCGCTTGGAAGCACTGTCTCCGGCGCCGGTGAGCAGCCCGGGCAAGCTCGTGTTGCCGCCCGTGCCTTCTCCGCTCAATTTTTGCTACCCAGTGAGTGTCTCCACCACGCCCTCGCCCCCGCCTCGTCCTTCTTCCCCGTCTCCGGCGGCTCCCCGCCGCCGAATCCACCGCCACGCTAACCCGGCTCCGCGCGAGCTATCACCGTGACGCCTCTGCCCTGACCTGGCCCAACCGCCTTCCTCCACTGCCTGGCCGGCGGTGCCACCGCCGCCCCCGCGCCCGCTACCACCACCGGTCCAGCCTGCCGCCGCCGGACCTCTACTCTAAGCCCGCCGGAAACAAATGAATCCTCAGTCCCAAACCCAACCTCTAGCCCCCTAACCCTAACTAAGCTCGCCGGAGACAAGGAAGACGCTGGTCTCAGAGGGCAGCAAGGCTAGAAGGGAGAAAATCGAGTGCTCAGCCTCCCTAAAACACTCGAGTGCAGTTTAGATTTCACGAAAAGAAGAAATGTATGGCTAACCCCTGCCGATTTGGGCCCAAATCTACACACGCGGCATCTCGCGCGAAGAGGGTTTTTTTTTTACGCGCAGAGCGGCCCGCACCGGCGAGGCCCGGCCCACCGACAGATTCGAGCACACTTGCGTCGTTGCGCGTGCCTGCACCGGCCTGCTGCCTCGTAGCCGGAGAATGTCGCGCTCCGTGCCCGTGCGGTGCTGTGTCTTCGCGCATCCCAAATCCACACCGATCCGCGTCCGCCAGGCGCCAGCTCATCTCTCACTTTCTTTCTGCTCGTCCGATCGGCGGCTCCTCCGGTTTTGCGTCCCTCGCCCACCTCGGGGTTTCTCGCGCGCGGCCGCATCCCCACCACCACCAGCCACCACCACTGCCGCGCTCCACCTGCTCCCCGCTCCGCAGCAACCAGGCGGCGGCCGCGTCCAGATCTCCGCGGAGCAGCTCCGCCGGGATCCGCCTCGCGCGCAGGTACCCCGGCCCGCCTCGTCTCTCACTCTCTCCATCCAGATCCAGCGCTGCCCCCGGTCGCTCATTGGAGGCGCGCGCTGGCCACTGGCGCTGCCCTGTAGTCTGTAGTGGCGGGCGCGAGCGCGGCCGGGTGGAGGTGCCGCGGGTTTGGACAGCGGTGGGCTCGCTGCTTCCGCGTCCGTCGCTTAACCTCGGCGCGTGCGTGCGTGCGTGCCTGCGTGGGTCTGGAATGGAGCGCTGACTGGTGTGTGAATTGGGCAGTGGGGGCTTATCTGCTTGTTGGAGTCGGTGAGGATGCGGATTAGTTTGGCATTGTGTGTTTCCTCCGTTTTGGCTACGAAAGTTGCATGGTGGGCACTGTCGCACTGCTTTGCCGCCAAATTTGGCTGGATCGATTGTGTCCTGAGAGCTGTGATTGGTTTCTGAGTCGTGAATCGTGATGTTGAATGTCCGACGTGTTTGAGGATTTGCACTTGTTTGTGCTGTGTTTGGCAGGCTGAGATTCCATATGGGTTAACTCAGTTTCCATCTACCTTATGGCAAAAAAGTAAATATGAACCCACAAAATCAATTCATGGATCATTCTATGTCTCTATGAGATTTGCAGTTCACTGACCATCTTTCTTTACACAAACACAACACTTAATCAACAGCGCGACTTATTTTTGTAATTGCTTGTTGCAATCTCCTCTTACCAAGTTGTATGTGGTTGTTTGTTTGATGCAATTGTAGAGTTAATGTTGTGTTTCCCCCAGTGCAGCTATGCTGGTTACAAGCAATTGGTAGCACTTCGATCAGGGTTTTGTAACGCAGATTGCTGTGTCCCCTGCATACAATATGGATGAGTAAGGGTTTGCTACAGAATAAGCCTCTTCCATTTAAAAATGTTACATCCAGTTGTGAAATGTCTGTTTTATGTTTCAACTTAACCAGAGTAAATGTTATTGAGCTGCTGCAACGTTATCGCCGTGACCGCCAAGTATTACTCAACTACATTCTTTCTAGCAATTTGATCAAGAAAGTTGTAATGCCACCTGGTGCAATCTCTTTGGATGATGTAGATATAGATCAAGTCAGTGTTGATTATGTCCTCAGTTGTGCTAAGAAAGGTGAAATATAGCTTCATCAGAATTCCTCCCTTTTGTTTTGTTCTTTTATCTGGTCTGACAATGCTTTGATAGTGTAGGTGAACCTCTTGATCTTGGAGATGCCATTCGCCTTTTTCATGATAGCCTTGACTATCCATATGTGGTGAGTTGATTTATATCTTCTTTCCTTAGAAATATTTTGGTCTTGCTGAAAATTTTTGTTGCGTTTTGTCAATAGATTTTCCATTTGAGTTACTTCCACTATAATTCATCTCGTCTGAACATTTGGATATTTCTGTCTCCCAATTTTGATGTAAAAAAAAATCTCATGCATAAATGCTGTCCATTATGGCATCCATATGCCTAAATATCTATTTTTTTGGCCAGAATAACACTGGAGCTGCAGAAGAGTTTTATTTGCTTACAAAACCAGAATATTCAGGACCTGCGCCAACAAGGGAACCACCCCCTGTCCCTGCCACCGCACCATCCCCAGTTGTGATACCACCACCAGTAGTGGAATCAGAGCCAGTTACTGTGTCGTCCCCGGTCGCAGCTACTAACTTAACAAAGTCACAATCATTTGATTCTCCAAGCGAGAAGGAATTAACCATAGATGACATTGAAGACTTTGAGGATGATGAGGATGAATTTGATAGCCGAAGGGCTTCTAGAAGACATCAAACTGATGCTAGTGATTTATCACTGCGTTTACCACTATTTGAAACAGGTAACAACTATTTGATGATATTACTTGTTCAATAACAGATACAGATACAGTGCTGTCTTTTGTTCCTTTAGAATTTAGATAATCTTTATGCTGGTGGAATTACACAGTGTGATGATCATCCATCTACTCTACTTGCATTCGGGTATTTTGTTGGTGATTTTCTAATAGCATGCTAGTCATGTGCTATTTCTTAGTTTAGTTTCCTTTTTGTATTACCTAATCAAGTTCACTTCAGTGATTAGGATAGCTAGGCCATTATTTGTCAGTTACTTCTTATCCTTGTCCAACTTTGAGCTAGAATGTTATTGGAAGCTACGCTACCTTTTCAGGTATCACGGATGATGATCTTCGCGAGACAGCATATGAGATTCTTGTTGCTGCTGCTGGCGCTTCAGGGTACGTCTGTGCATCTCTCTGCACCCACATAGTTTTTTTTTTCGTTCACACGCCTTCCTGATAGAACCTGCCTATTCGTGGTCCATGTGACCATGTAGGGGGCTTATTGTTCCTCAGAAAGAAAAGAAGAAAGAGAAGAGGCACAGATTAATGAGGAAACTAGGTCGTAGTAAGAGTGAAAGTGTTGATACCCACACTCAGCGGCAACCTGGTTTGGTTGGTTTACTCGAAACCATGCGAGCCCAACTGGAGGTATGATGTCCTAACTTTCTGTTCCTAATGACTAGATTAGCAGGCCACATTTCATTGTAACCTTTGTGTCCTCTGATATTCTAAATTCTAAACTATTTAAGCCACTCATTTCAAATCATATTACTACATTTGAATACCTGTAACTTCAAAACTTATTTTTAGCGTTGCACAAGATTTATGAAGAGATTCGTAGTCTGACCAATGTTTTTCGAAGTGTAAATTGGTCAAAGCATGTTTGTTCATTTTTTTCTTTTACTTTGTCCATAAATAATGATGAAGAAAATATTTGGCTCTTTTGTCAAACAAGATAATCACCTGCTTTTTGAGTAGGTTACCAGAACACTTTTTGAGGAAAATTGCTGAATATATTGGAACTGCTAAATTTGTCTAATCCAATCTAGTACTTGATTTTCTATTCAAAGTTTTAAGAGAATAGATAACTTCTGGTAGTTGGCATCTGGCACTTAAAAGTTTATAAAGGATAACTTGTTAAGTTTTAGGCTACACCTCCCAATGTTGTATCCAGGTGAGTCCAAGTTTCTTAAAGCTTTTGAACATGCTAAAACATCTGTTGACTCCCTTCTCCCCCTATTTATTTTGGATAGATAACAGAGTCCATGGATATTCGAACTAGACAAGGATTACTTAATGCTATGGTTGGCAAAGTTGGAAAACGGATGGACAATATTTTGATTCCGTTGGAACTACTGTGCTGCATATCCAGAGCTGAATTTTCTGACATGAAAGCATACCTTCGTTGGCAGAAGAGACAGGTTAACCATTCTGTTGCGCAGTTGTTTCTGATGACCTTGAGCTATAGCTGCATTTCATAACATTATATGCTTCGTTTGATTTTTTTCCTTAGTTAAACATGCTGGAGGAAGGCCTTATAAATCATCCAGTTGTTGGATTTGGGGAGTTAGGTCGAAAAGTCAATGAGCTAAGGAACCTTTTTAGAAAGATTGAAGAATCTGAGGTTTTAATCCTACTTGATGAAAGTTTTATGTATGACATTTTATAACCCTCGCATGGAACTCCGTTAAATGAGATTATCCTGATTTATTTTTGCTAGTCCTTGCCACCATCTGCTGCGGATGTTCAACGTACAGAATGCCTAAGATCACTGAGAGAAGTCGCCACTTCCCTATCTGAAAGGCCTGCTCGGGGTGATCTTACTGGTGAGGTTTGTCACTGGGCTGATGGATACCATCTGAATGTAGCACTATATGAGAAGATGCTTGGCAGTGTTTTTGACATCTTGGATGAGGGAAAACTTACAGAGGTCACTACTTCATATCCATACTTGCATTTTTTGATAAATAATTTCACCATTAGCCATGATAGTTCTCATTCGTTTTTTGCTTTAATCCACCAGGAGGTGGAAGAAATCCTTGAGCTCTTGAAGTCAACGTGGCGGATTCTAGGAATCACAGAGACAGTTCATGATACATGCTACGCATGGGTATTATTTCGACAGGTGAATTACGATGAAGATGTCTCAATTAAGGCTACATTTGTGGAAATTGTGTTTCCCCCCCTGTGTTTTGGGCCTAAATATCTTTACAAGGGAAATCAATTATTTCTTTTCTGCTGATTAATGCCCATTAACTGCTCGATGAATCCAGCCTATATTAGCATCTTGTGCCTTTTCTTTCTTTCTTTCTTTTTTACTTGAATATGCCAGAGAGCTGCATATCATTTCATTAAAGAAGAAGAAAACAATTATAAAAGTATAAAACTTGTTCAAACACACATTCACACATTCCTTACAGTAGACGTGCCGCCAACAAATCAGATGCGACCAAGGAGACACTACTGAATTAACCCGTGACTAGCAGCTTGTTCATTAACTCTGGCTGTACACCACAGAACAGCCTCATCTGCTATCAACCTTAGAACCAACCACACTAACACTGGGTGTGTCTCCATTGAACACACAACCATTGTGCTGTTTCCAAACTTCCGTAGCAGCAAGGATTATGAGAGAGTTGAGGCCCTGTTTGCGCTGTTTGTCGACCATTTTCAGTGCATGGTACCACAACTAGAAAAATAAGGCAGTTTCAGGCTGTGGGGTCGCCTCTTGTAGCCCAGCTTTTTGAAGGACAGTAAATTATACTTGCCACATGAAAAACATTAGATCAAAAGATGCTGAATGGCTTCATCTGCTTTATCAGTTAGGCCAAAACGCTGGGTGCGGAAGTCCTCTCTTGGCCAATCTATCCGCTGTCCAGCACCGGTTCAGAATAGCTAACCACATGAATAATTTGCAGTGCAGCTGTGCCAATGTTTTCTAGAACCTCTTGCTCTTTTTCTTAAAAGCACCACATCAGCCTGATGCAGGGAGGAAGTTGTTCAGGATAGGAGTCTGATTCTTCTTTGTTCATATGTCTGGCAAAATTATCTGATAACCATCCTTTCGTACAAAATCCCATTGGTCTTTGCCAGTTGAGCCTGTCATGAATTAGGATAAGCCTTTAGCATACAACCAAATATAAAACAGTTAGGCCTTGTTCGGTTTGATGTGGATTATCATGGAATAAGAGGGATTGGCAGAGAATGGATTCCATGCCAATCTCTGCCAACCCCTGCGCAACCGAACAAGGCCTAACCATTAGGTTGTTCACTTATCTTTCATAGACAATATTGTTTACTGGAGACTAGATTTCCTTCAAAGTCCTGTTCTATATTGTGCTACTGGTTTAATTCTTCAAATAGATTGACTCCATAAGAGTATGATAATGAAATGTACATTTTGCAATACAGTTTGCTTTTACAGGTGAGCAAGGACTTCTGAAAGTTGTGATTGACCATTTGAGGAAGATACCTTTGAAAGAACAACGTGGCCCGCAAGAAAGACTACACTTGAAAAGCCTGCGTAGTTCTGTTGATGCTGAGGGTAGCTATCAAGAGTTTACATTTTTCCAGTCTTTCCTGTCTCCAGTTCAGAAATGGGTAGACAAGAAACTAAATGATTATCATCAACACTTCTCAGAGGTTTGTTTTCCAACCTCTTGGTTTGACCTTGTGCTACACTGCTTGCATGGGCAGTTATGCTATGGAAAATATATCTTTACTATTTGGAAGCTATCTTCAAGATAATTTTTTTGTAACATGTCCCACATGCTGTAGTCTTCTGTCCTTTAGTTAGTTGCTACTGAATGTGCAATGCACAGGTGCATTAAGTTGGCCATCGTCATTGCTGATAGCTAAGTTAAATATGATTGCATTGATATCAAATATGTTGATTTCAGTCTATTAGTAAATTTCATATCAAATATGTTATTGAACTTGTCATCTTCATCTCTTTTCATCTTGGCCTCTTATTTTTCATTGTTTTCGCCTCGTATGCATAAGTTTTACCGCATGCTTTTCTCTTAACTCTCCATTTTGTCCATGTATGTTGCTAATCTTTATTCAGACGCCAGCATTTGCATATACTAATCTGCTTGCAACGAGAGGTCATTATTTTCCCCACATTAAGACTGTCTTTACATTTACAGGGTCCCAGCTTGATGGCCGATGTTTTGACAGTGGCAATGCTTACGAGGCGGATCCTTGGTGAAGAAAATGACAAGGTGCTTATACCCTACCTTTGTTTCTAACCGCAGTTATTGCTTTCTAATTTTGGCAATATATGGTAACAATTTCATGTAAATACATTCACTGAAGAGTATGGAGAGCAGAACTGTCTTCAGTATTTGTACATGTAGAATTCATATTTCGTGAACCCATTTGCTTTTGTGCATCAGGCACTGGAGTCTCCCGACAGAGATCAGATCGACCGTTACATCACTTCTTCAATCAAAAGTGCTTTCTTGAAGGTGACCTTTGTTTGCATCTGCCATTATTACATCAGTAGTGTACTTATAGTTTCTATCCCCTTTCCTACCTAAGATGATTATAGATCATTTGAACACTTATGTTCTCTAATATGTGAAACCTCGAATTTTATCAATGACCACCCACACCTTTACATTTCTTTTGATATTTCATTGCTATCTGTTTGACCACATTGACTTTAAGGTAGCCATAATACTATATTATTGCCAATGTGGGCATCATTGTTCGCAGCTGGAGATGTTAGATTGATCAATGAAACATTCTACTATTTCATTTTTCTGTAAGAGAAACTGTTACAAGTACATTGGTCAATGAAACATTCTGCTATTTTCCTCAGATGGCACATTCTGTAGAGTTCAAAGCGGACACAACACATGAACCTGTTTTGGCGTCTCTAGCAGAGGAGACAAAGAAACTTCTGAAGAAAGATACAAGCATTTTTACACCTGTTTTGTCAAAATGGCATCCACAGGCAGCAGTTGTTTCTGCTTCACTCATCCATAAACTTTATGGAAATAAATTGGTAGGTTATATCTGGCATATCTTATAAATGACCGAGGGTTTTTTAACTTTGCGATTCTGCATACTTACATAGAATTGTTTTGCCAGAAACCATTCCTTGAACATGCTGAGCATCTTACGGAGGACGTGGTTTCTGTATTTCCCGCGGCTGATGCTTTAGAGCAATACATAATGTCCGTGATGGCTTCTGTTGCTGGAGATGATGGTTTGGACAGCATATGCAGACAAAAGATAGCTCCATATCAGGTCAGCTCAACCTTCCTCGAGTACTAAAACTTAGAAAAGTGCAAACCAAGCATGTGTTTGCCTTGACATTTGACACTGTTCTTCTTTTTCATTTTGTCAACCACTGTGTGCTGTGTAGTAAAGTAGAGAAAATTTCTTATGTCTTGAAGTCCATTGTTGTTATGGTGTTGTTTATCCTAATTTCCCACCTTTGTTTCAATAGATTGAAAATAAATCTGGAACATTAGTTTTGCGCTGGGTGAATGGGCAACTTGAGAGAATTGAAACTTGGGTTAAAAGGGCTGCCGACCAAGAGGTAACACATTTTTTATATAAAGTTTTCTTGTAACTGTCTTCTTGCTAGTCCAACCATTCACCATGTGATTTGAAATACTTGAGTTATTCCTTATTAGAAGTATCTTTCAGCATATTGGTTAGTTCTAGATGTAGTTCTACAAAGTAAAAACATATCTGCTTAGTGGCAGCTTTATGCTTTAAATAGGGACTATATAATATCATTTGTGGTAGTGAAGCTGCTAAGACTCTAAGGTGTATATTGAAATATACTAAACACTCAAGTGCTTCTGCACATGTAGTTTTTCAGTTGAACTGCATGTGTTTTGTGTCTGGGTTCTGTATTCCGCTAGAAGACATGGCCAATCCAATTTTGAATAGGTCCAGAGTCCAGAATTGAAGTAGGGATTTCTGGAACCTGTAGAAATGGTGACTTGGTCTAGTTCTATTTGCTAACATATATGATTGCACTTTTCTGTCTATTAGTTTGTTTAAGGATCTGGTACTTGCATTTACTTCTCATTCGTCTCTACTGCGTTATCTTCACTTCCAAGCATTATTTAGTACTTGTAAACTACAATTGTTGTTTTCTGTGTTCCTATCTATTCTAAATTTTACCGTACAGGTTTGGGACCCTATATCACCTCAACAACGCCATGACAGTTCTATTGTAGAAGTTTATAGAATCATAGAAGAGGTGCTTCTTTTGTTCCTATTTCTCAGAAATTTCTTTCAACAGTTTCTTCTGACATGCTAAAGGTTGTTTTTGATTCAAATGGAGCTTCTCTTTTATGCCATAATCTGATAATTATTTCATTTGCGCTTTGTAGTTTTTTTAATGATATTTAGGTTGCAATGCTGCGCTGTAAATAATGTTGATTCATATGAAAGAGTATGTTTGTTGAATTATAACTTAACTATTAATGTATTAAAAAAAACTCGACTACGGTGGGAGACTTCCTCTGGGCTTTGTTCTAAGAAGGTGCCGTGCTTTGAACCTGAATCGGGGATAGGAGTTTCAATGATTCCCGGAGTTCAATGTTCTAACCAGTCCACCACAAGAAGCTTTGAAACTATTAATGTATTAACAAAAAGCTGTCTGGATATATTCCCATGCCACGTTGCACCATGCACAACAAGTTAGTACTAATGTTCTTTGTCATTACTTGCTTTGTGCTTGCATGGCTCTGTAGCTTGGGCCATTACTACAGCAACAGCGGCTGGTCCCCTATTTATAGAGCCGGTCGTACCATATCAAGAGAATATAACAAATCTGATCTATATGACTACATGTATCTTTTTTAGTTTTTACTACTTTCTGCTGATTTTACATGTGGCCATTTCACATGTCCTATGTAAATCAAGATAGTGCCCCCAAGTTTATCGGTGCAGGGTGCTCCAACCAAATTTTTAGGTGTTAACAGTAGTTTTACTTTCCATGATTTTTTTTTTGGTAAAAACATGACTACCGGTAACTATCATAGGAAACTTACTGTACCTAGACTCGATGAATATTTCTCCATGTTCTTTCCTTCTTAGCAAACTCAACTGCTGTATCAATTTTCTCTTGTTGATTGAGCTGTTTATAAACTGTTTTGAACCCTTCTCTAAGGAGCAAAAGACTGATTCCTCACAAACTATTGCAGACTACAGATCAGTTTTTCGCATTTAAAGTGCCCATGCGAGATGGAGAATTAAATAGTCTCTGGCGTGGTCTTGACAAGGCATTCCAAGTTTATACACAGCTTGTTACTGCCCCCCTAGGTTTGAACAACCATGTTCTTTTCTCTAGATAAATTCTGTTTGTATATATGTTCATACTGCTATCAGTAATTTCTTTTCTTCTGCCATGGTTTTTCTTGTTGTCTAAGGTAGATATTGTCCTGTGTATGTCTGCTCAATAATATTTACTGTACAAGTGTAGATAGACATGTACTTTTCAGTATGATTAGAGAAATATTGTTTATAGTTTAACCCTTTTCTGATTTCAAACCTCTTCATTTCTCTAGGCACTGAGTGACAATGGCTTTGCCTGCTTGCAGTTGATAAAGAAGATTTAGTTCCACCGGTTCCTGTTCTTACTCGACATAAGAAGGAGCTTGGAATCAAGGCTTTTGTAAAGAAGGAGGTCCAAGAAGTTAAAACAGTTGATGAGAGAAAAGCAGCTGAAATTACTCAGCTTACAATTCCAAAGCTTTGTGTACGGCTTAACAGTCTATATGTGAGTTTCTTATTTACCATAGCTCAGTTCCTTATCAACCTTAGCTCACGATTATTAAGAACAGTTTATATGTGAGTTCCTTGTTTACCATAGTTCAGTTTCTTATTTACCATAGAACTGGAGAAGCATCTCTGTAATGCAGTCAATAATTATGCTGTATTGTACTCACATTAAATATGCATTTATAACCAGTCATATATTTTATGGTTCCTACTCTGGTATTATTTCCCTTTTAAATTTAGCTGCGATTAATACGTTGCATTATCACTAATATCCTGTTTTAATATCAGTAACTTATACAGTGCTGCCTGCAACTGAGCGAGCATTCTAATACCATGCAGTCCATCATGGTGTCAGCAGTGTTTATGCTTTTGCCAAGATTTACATCCATAGACCATTCATCATTTTTTTTAATTATTCAAACACTTCCCCTGTTTATTGTATTAAGCTCTATCTTCCTCAGAGTTTTCTAACCAGAAGTACTTTTTTTATGCAGTATGGTATCAGCCAGTTGAGTAAGTTGGAGGACAGCATTAATGAGAGGTGGGCTCGGAAGAAAACTGAAAAAATTAATATCAGTAAGTTCTCTCTTTTCTTTATAATAGTTTCATGCAATTTATCTCTTGAGTCTTGATAATTGTACCAATTTCCTGAATCGCTTGATCTTCCAGTCCAGTCCTTGTAGATTAAAGCTAATCATATATGCTTGTAATATATATGCCAGGACGATCAACAAGTGAAAAATCAAAGAGTGCTGTCCCCAATCAGAAAAATCAATTTGATGGCAGTAGAAGAGAAATCAATAGGGCTATTGATCGCTTATGTGAATTTACCGGTAAGGAAATATGTAAAGCAATGTTTTTGTGGAAGCTTATTGCTATTTGGTATTTAATACGTGCATCTTTTCTTTTCTTCGTAGGGATGAAGGTTATATTCTGGGACCTGCAGCAGCCATTTATTGACAATTTATACAGAAACAGTGTTCCCCAAGCTCGATTGGAAACCATAACAGAAGTGCTTGATATGGTATGTTGACAAACTTTCATATACATAAAATTGAAAAACAATTAAGAGCTGGAATGTGTCTCACTTTTATCTGTTTCAATTATTTTGATCAGCTGACTAGATTTTCATGGAATTCACTTTCCCTGGTATTTTTGTATGTTCCTGTCAAACTTGAAACCTGTAAACATGCAAAAAATCATGTTTAACTATTGACATTATAGTTTAACTAGAACAATTTGTAGGTGTTTGACATGTGAGTGCACCCCAAGCATGCTAAATGCCATGTTTGACTGAACATGCAATGATGTCTCCATATTTGTCTGTTGCTTATTCTGTCGCTAAACAAGAAAAAAGAAGAATGACTTTGTTACTCTGCGAGTTATATCTAACATTCTGGCCAAAGTGTGAAGCATAAGCTCTTACCTCAAAAACCTGGACTAATACATTTGTTACATGTGGTTAACAGTAGAACAAAATTTATATCTGCTTCTTAGTAGGTTTCTGCTTCTTCTTTTTGCTATGACTCAATTTCAGGTCCTTAATCAACTTTGCGATGTCATTGTGGAGCAACTGAGGGATCGTGTGGTTACAGGGCTTTTGCAAGCATCCCTGGTAATCACTTCAGCTACTAATTTGAGGATGGGGTTTCATAACTAGTTAGGGATTACGTTTCTTAAAGTTCTCTTGATTGGCAGGATGGCCTACTTCGTGTGATACTGGATGGAGGTTCTACACGTGTGTTCTCTCCAAATGATGCACCTCTTTTAGAGGATGATCTTGAAACCCTGAAGGTTATATCACTTGCAAACTTTATATTTGCTTTGCTTTGTTGTGATTTATTTTCTCAAGGGATTTCAGAACAGTGGCACCATTTTATGCCTGGTGGTCTTTTAATTTTGCCTGGACATGATTGAATACTGTTTTTGCTGTCTTTGTTGGCCAAACAATAAACTGTACCTAAATAGTCATCTGCTTGCTGTAGGAATTTTTCATAGCTGGTGGAGATGGACTACCTCGGGGAACTGTTGAGAACTTGGTCTCGCGTGTACGGCCTGTAATAAACTTGATCAAGCAAGAGGTAAAGTTTGGATTATGTTCTCATGATACTTATAGAGAAATAGCGAACGGAGTGTAGGCTTGGTGCTAGAACCTGGTGTTTAGCCATGACTTCAGTCCCTACCACTAGTTGGCCCTATCCTTTGGGGCCAGTATGCTCATTCGAGTTTTTTTTTTGGTGGGTGGGTTGGGGGTGGGGGGGGGGGGGGGGGGGGGGGGGGTTTCCAAAACAACGTTAAGTTTGATTGCATTTTCATAGAAAATTGGCAGTAATCCTATAAAACAGGGCTACGTGATTAAGGCAAGCTATACCTTTATATTTGAATATTATTTATATGGCAATACTTATGTTCTTGTTCCACATATTTTTGCAGACACGTGTGCTCATCGATGACCTACGAGAAGTTACTCAAGGGGGCAAAAGCAAATTCGGAACCGACTCTAAAACTCTGCTTAGGGTTCTGTGTCATAGAAATGATTCAGAGGCCTCTCATTATGTAAAGAAGCAATTCAAGATTCCAAGTTCAGCTCCAAGCACCTGACTGCAAACCAAAACGAAAATCCTGGATGTTTCACCAGAGGTACATATCCAACAGGACAGTGTAGCCTTGCTTGCAACCTGGAAACATTGTTCCGCTACCCGCTTGTTGTAAGTTCTTGTAACAGTTGTGCATTAGTAACACTAGGATTTAGGGTGGACACTAATTGCGGTAGTGAACAAGTACAATAGTTCTAATACATTTGCCTTGTATTGATTGGTAGTTTTGGCCTGTTGGAGCTTTAGTTCAACATTTAGGTTCTTTGATGGAAGGCCATCCTGATCGGAATGTCATGGAGAAATGTATGTTTCATGATTGTGTAGCATGTTTGTGACACGAACAGGAATCTGATGGCTTGTTTGCACCATGCGCCATTTGATGCAAAATTGATGTTGGTGAACTTTGCTATACTATTTTACATCTCGTTTCTCCAAAATTAGCAGAACCTTTATAGATGTGGCAATGGAACATTTTATTAAGGTGATCTCACAAGAAAAAGCAGTTTAAGCAGATCGATGGAGTGATAAATTAAGGATTTATTGCATGGCACTATGTGCAAGTGTAACTGGCCATCAGACGTCACAGCTATGGTGATCTTCTATTTCTCCATATGTTCATGTACTGCAGCCATAATCACTTGAATCGGATCTTGCTGAGGAACTCCACGATGTTACTGTCCGAGCTGCCACCTTCACTCATGGCTCTTTTCGCCTTCTCGCTCAACCCTGCAGCATTCTTCCTGTATTCCTCGCTCCTTTCTCCTTCCATCACCTGCCTCACACATCTCTCCACCTCCTCCCTCACAACACCTTCCGCGTCAGGTTGCAGTTTCACTCCCACTTGCCAAACATGCTCAATGTACTTGGCGTTTGTTGGCTGATCCGACCATCGTGGCATTGCCACCATCGGCACACCAATGCCTAGCGCTTCCATTGTCGAGTTCCACCCGCAGTGCGTCACGAAGCATCCAACCGCAGGGTGCGCTAGGACCTCCAACTGCGGGCTCCATGTCACTAGGAGGCCCCTCCCCTTCACCTTGTTAACGAAACCTCCAGGTATCTTGGAAGTCTCCGAGGCCCTGACAACCCACAGGAAATCCTTGCCACTGTTGTCGAGCCCCTCCGCCACCTCGGTCATCTGGCCTGCGCTGGGCGCGGCGAGGCTGCCGAAGGAGACGTACACGACGGAGCGCGGCGACCTCGCGTCGAGCCAGGCCTTGCTTTCCTCCGTCATCGGAGTGTGGAGGTGGAACCCGTAGGACACGTCGTCCGTGAGGCGGTTGTCCAGGTACGCCGACGGCACGGTTGGCCCGACCGTCTTGGCACCCCATCGCGACGCCATGTACTCAGATTCCTGTCAAATTTCAGCACCTCATGCATCCGATCGAGCTGCAAATCGAACAATGGCACAGATGGAAGGAGGGATAACTGGCATGGACTCGCATGGTTACCTTGATCTCCAGCTCGTAGAACGAGTTGACGAGGACGTGGTCTGCCACCTCAAACCCCTGGCACTGCTGCAGCATCTGGTCAAGGTAGGCGAGGCAGCCGCCGTCGGGCTCCGTGAGGTACGTCGGGAAGTCGGCCGGCCCGAGCCCCGCCGGCAGGCCGGGCAGCTCCGGCAGCGCCTTGCCCGGCGCCACCGGCAGGTCCATCCGGCCGGCCCACGCGTGGGCGTACGCCACGTTCACCACGCACGCCTGCGTGAAGAAGGCCGCGCACGCCGCGCCGTGCCGGCGCGCCACGCGCGGCGCCCGCATCAGGAACGAGTCGTACACCACGACGCGCACGGGCCGGTCTGCAGCGGACTCGGCGCGGAGGAGCTCGTCCAGCGACGCCGAGCCCGCAGACTTGAGCTGCAAGAGGTGCGCCTCGGGTACGAAAGGAGGAGCACGTGGATGCTGCTGTTGTCTGAGCTCGCCATTTTCCACTGACCGTCGGTAGCTCGAGATACGATCTTGCTTACTGCGCGCGGGTATCAGGGCTGCCTTTGCCTCTATTTATAGCTGGCTGTCAGTAGTAGTGGGGCGGTTAGCTCTCGCCCTAGCTGAAAACGTTACGAAATTTTTGCTTCCCTTATGCAATTTTTGAGAGCCCCTCCATCTTTGGGTACTTGACACATGCTTAGTATGCAGCATTTTGGGTACTTGCTTGCATTCATTTAGCTAAAGGTTAATGTCCTTGATTAGAGCTGTTTGTGGGAAATTCTCGGTTGGTTTGCTGTATAGATCATTGAGAACCTAGATTCTCTACTTCTCATTGCAGTGACTTAGTAGTATGTCGTCGATGTCACAAAATGATTGAAGAGTGAATAGTTCATTAATTGTCAGTAATGATAAGATTGTGACAGGTGGGCTCTCTGTAAGCAACGATGGGGAAACTGATTGTGTGTCAACTAAAATGATGGCATCCTTTTGTTATGGATAGAAGATGGTAGATCTACCTCAATTTTTTATGATAGTTTTTATGATTATTTCCAGTTGCTTGATTGTGGATGTGTTTGCTTGCTCTTTATACTTTGATGGTGATCGATCGACGATAGATGTTGCTCCATGTTTTATATTATCACCATTGTAAGATCAGTGGTAGTTTGATCAAATCCAATTAATGTAAGCTTGCATAGGAGGGTGGTCCTTTGTAATTCTAGAAGAAACATCTTGTAAGCCTAGCAGACTGAAAGGATAATGCCGCCTGATTTTGAATTTTTTTTTGAAGGAGTAAAACTCGGCTTTATATTGAAAACGATAAAACAGTTCTAAGTCGGGAACACTAGAGTACCATGAAGTGTGAAAGAACCGAAAAGACAGCCAGCCTATTACAAAAGGAGAGCTAGATCTCCACGATACCAGGGACGGCCGCGTCGCTCGGTCTGAATGAGTGCGCCCAGCATCTCAAGTGCCAAATTAGCTCCTGCATCTTGTCTTGGTCAACATCCTTCAGCAACTTGCGCCATTTCTGCATAAAAGAGATTGCGAAGTATAAAACTTGTACAGGTAAGTTAGGTAAGACATGTTCTACCGCCGCTTTATTACGGACGTTCCATAGCGCTCACGCCACCCCGGCAAAAAGGAACATACTGAGGGGGGGGGGGGGGGGGGCATGTTACACTCCTTGTGCATCCACCTCCCACGCCAGTCTTCCCATGAAAGCGGGACTCCCTGCCAGCCAAGTGCATCACGAATCCCACACCAAACAAAATGAGAAAAAGAGTATCCAAAGAAGATATGGTCTGAATTCTCTAATGTTCTACACAGGTAGCAGGAAGGCCCCCCTTCCAACCCCTCTGGGTCAAGGTGAGAGCTGTAGCGAGCCTTTCATTATCAATTTAGCATAAGAACATCTTGATCTTGAGTGGCACTTTGATTTTCCAAACACTGACAGAGTTTCTGATCTGCACGCCCCGGTTAGTGAGGCAGCAGTATAAGGATCTGGTCATAAAGGATTTGTTGTTAGTTATAGCCCAAACTATATCATCATTGTCACTCGTCAGTTGGACAGAATCAAGCAGAATCAGCATCGCCGAGAGTTCCCTCCCCTCGGCGGCCGTCGAACTCCTCCAAAAATCTATTTGCCACTCTCCCTCCTCACTCCAATTTTCTGCAACCAGGGAGTCGGGAGATTGGCTCATACAGAAAAGAGACGAGAATTGAGTTTTCAAAGGTGTTTCACCAACCCAAATGTCATTCCAAAAGAAGGTGTTCCATCCATTCCGCCTAATTTTGAATGATATTTTATTTCGCAATAAGAAACACTATCTTTCTTTTTACAATTTCGTAGGAGTGGCCCACAATTTTAGTGGTTTTTATTATTTTTGTCTTGAGTGGCCAACAACATTTTAAGTATAATTTGCATAGTTTGCAACAGTTTTATCAAATCCACGACATAACTCATAACAAACTCATTATCCAAAAATATTATACTCCCTCCGATCCAAAAAGAAAATGCAATTCTCGCTTCTCGAGAAATTAAACAATTTCAAATCTGATCAAATTTATAAAAAATTAGTAATATTTATATATCCACCGTATAGATATACCTTCGTCTAAAAAAATCGGTGTCCCGAAACCCAAATGTAATGAACATGTTAAGCATTGCATTATGAGCATTCTTGTTTGCATTTATAAAAATTTTGTGCTTGATTTAAATGCATTTGAATTTGATTTTTAATTATTGATGCAATTGGAAGTCATGCTGTGAAGCAACATGCTTTCAAATATAGAACTTATGTTGGGAGTTATTTTGGTAAAATACTACTTTGCAAAAAATGAATTTAGGTAATTTTTCCCAGATTTTAGGAAACCATCTTGAAGCCAAACAGCTCAGCCAAAAATCCAAAAATAGTATTTCGGGAAGAATTTTCTTTTCAAATCTACAATAGCTTTTCTACCAAATCTAAGCAAAATGGGTTGCTCTTGATTTCCTGTATCAACAGAAAAATTGGTGGAATTTCTAGAGACGTGAAAGATCAGTTTTGGAGGATGGAGCAAATCAAGAAGATTATGTACAAAACCACGTGATTTTCTTCCTCGGAGTGTTCCCTCCTCTACTGCGGACTGTCCGCGAGGAGCATGTGTGTGCGTGTCGTCTACGTGGAGAAGCTTTGCCACGTGCCCCACTAGACCCTGCCCGACTTCTACCTCACCCGGCGCCTCGTCTCCTTCCTACTGCTGCCCCCTCACACAAAAGCCTTTCTCTCTCCCCTTGCTCTCTCCCCAACCAAACCATGGAGGAAGAACTTGCATCTACTCACCAAACCTACCACATCCTCGCCGAAATTCGCCGGAGGACAAGCAAGGGAGGACGTAGATGAGTTTCTCCACCACCTCAACCACTTCTTCCTCGCCGGAGACCAAGAAGAAGGCCATCCCCAAGCCTTTTCTTCATCTTCCTCAAACTCTCAAGGAAGAACTCAGCCCGATCTACATCGACGCCGCTCTAATCCAACAAGTGGCCCCTTGCTCGTGCTCTACTCGTCGCCTGTGAGCTCCCCTCGCCGTTCCCTTTCCTTCTTTTACTCCCATTCAAGGTCCCTAGCCCATCCATGGCTTTCCACCATTGATGACTTAGAGCTTTAGAAACTCCGTGCATGTCAAATCTATTAGCTAAAGTGAGTTCCCCATGTCCTTAGAAACCTATAGGAACAAACTGCACATGAAACCGTCACCGAATGTGCCGTCGCCGACCTTGCCGGTGAACCTCGACCGACGAGTGGACGGTCCGCTACCCATGGTCGGACAGTCCGCGAGTCACGACCTCCACCACCGAGATTCTGTCAAAAAACATGCCCCAGAATTTTGTAGAGCGGACGGTCCGCCTCTTACCACCGGACGGTCCGCGGTTCACTTCCAAAATTCCACACAGAATCGAGTCGTTTCTCAAACTCATCCCGACCTGGTACGGCGGACGGTCTGCTGTACTGTAGCAGCACAGTACGTAAACTGGTTTACTTATGTGCATAAAAATGCATTATCTTGCATAGTTCATATAAAACTAAATATAGCTCCGATTGATGTGAAACAAATTTGGTTGGTTTTGTCTTGATGTTATCTACCTGTTAAAATTATGTTTGCTCCAAAAATAATTATATTATTTTCCAGTTTATTAAATATGTTTTTTTATGTTAATTGCATAATTAATTCTCTGTTAGTCCAAAAATTATGAAACCAATTTTGCTAGCTTCCTTATGGAATGTACTATCCATTAGACATGTTATTTTGTATGAATTATTTGTAGATTGGTACAGTTTAATCTATTTTTATTTTATTTAAACCTAGTTAACTTGTAAATTGCACAATAAATGCATATTTGCCTCTAAAATTGTGGATCCAATTTTATTAACTTTGTTTAGCCTTTGTCTAATTCCTTAAATTAATAACACCAATGTAATAGCTATATATTCATATGCTTTGTAATTTATTAATTAAAAGTTTGCTACCTAGTTGAATGCATGGTCAACTATTTTATGATGCTCTTCTAGTTTACCTATGGCCATGATATATGTTCTTAAATGTTATCTTTCATGATATGGCCGTAGAAAGATATAAACTTATATATGTTTGCTCTAGAACTAGTTTACTTGCAAAATGCCTAGTGACTAAATTGTGTTCATGTGAGCTATCATCTTCCCTTTGTTAATTAAAATAAATGTGATAAGCTTGTATGGTTAGGAACTTCCATGAAGTAACCTATAATGATGATGCTTGTCTTAGTTAAGTATAATAAGATTTTCTAGCTTCTCTTTTATATAATGATGGTATTACCTTCACTAAGATGTGATGTTGCTAGCATCTACCCATTAATTCTTGATTTGTCTAAAGTGAACTTTAATAATGCTATCAACTTGTATGAGCATGCTCTATTCTCTAGTACTCTATGGTTGATAATAATCATGAACTAACTTCCATGGTTGATGCTTAATTGTGATGAATTACTCATTCTTAATTTATATGACAAATAATAATAGCACAACTAAGTTTGATGATATTCTCATGATTACAACTTGTCTTTTAAAGTGTGTGCAAATGTATGAATAATTGTTTTGGCATCTTCACCCTATGTAATGTTTGTATATCCTAATTTTCCCTTCTTTTGTTTGTTCACTTGATGATCTTTAATCATGTTAGCCTTACCTCTCATGAGTCATTGCATCTCATAAGCATATGCATTCATAGCATCTTTTCTAATTCATGCATTTGTCTACTTTTTTAGAGAATGATATTCTGGAGTGTCGCGGTTGCGGAGTACCAAGGCAAGCACCTATGTATCTCAAACCTTACTTTTGAATTCTTAATTTGCTATTATAAAGTATTGCTTGTGCATGGGCTTAACCCTACCTAGTTCATGCGATTTGTGCAGAACCCACTTGGCATGTTTTCCCTTCTAGCTCTAGAACAACTCATACTAGGTAAAGTATGTATGTTTAGACTTCTCGGATTAATTTGCTTAGCCACGCTTAGCTTACTCTAGAAGTCGAGATATGGCGAGGTCATCATCACTCGCGAGCTATAGGGTGTTTGCCTAAAAATATACTTGAGTAGATGAGAAAGATTAAAACATGAGCAAGGTATGAATGATGGATCGGTACTTGAGCAAGTATGGTAGAGCCATGTTGGGAGTGGAATCCAAGTGGATTAGACTTGCTTGAGTTGGTTAAGGACTGTCTCTTTGGTCGCCGGTCTCTTGAGCACTTTTTCGTACAAATCACATGCTTAATAATGGGATGGTAAGCCAATTAGCATAAGTCACATCTTGCCTTGATCGGATTCGGTGTGGGTTGCGATGGAGTATGATCATCGGTTCCGGTGCACTTGTCCGTCCTGACCGTTCGCTCATAGCTGGGTGTGTTTGTGTAAAAGGTTGAGGCATGAATCAACACTTATCCTTGGCTGTGGGTATGGTCGTTGGTCTTGTTCTCGTGTGGAAAAAGTTGTACACCCCTTCAGGGTTCTTAATCTATTGCAATAGCCGCGCTCTCGGTCATCGAGCACGCTCTCTGAGGTTCGCTCCAATGTAGAGTTTCGTGAAGGGCTTATGGAATATTGAGCTCATGATTACATGATCACTTTATTCATGCAATTGTGCCATGTTTTTTTGCTTATTCACTTGATAAATTGTGCTCATATTTTTATAAAATGAATGTTAAAATTTGACTAGCCCAATGCATCCACAAAATGTATAGTATTATGGATAAGTCCTGCAAGTACGAAATGTACTTACGGTGTTGCCGTTAAGTTGTTTTGCAAGTTTTCTTCTAGGGAGTGGCGACCACGTTCATCCCACCGGTGCCGGCAAAGTGGATGGATGATGGAAGTTGCTCAAAGCTTATGCAAATGGTGTCTTGTGGGCAATGATATCATTATTGCTCCTTAATACTCTCTAACTTTCCGCTGCGTTTTAGCTCTGAAACTAAGAAAAACATGAAAGGATAGCCACCTAGACATGCTACATCTTAGTTTATAAAGAACCTGACTTTAATTGGTGAGAAGATTCATGTTTAGTTGCTTATGTTATAATTATAATTTATGAATTTTTGTAAGATGATCTAGACTTGTAATCAAAAGTTTAAAATTTTGCTCTCATATGTATCCTTGTGATGGTTGCTATGATATACAAACGGTATACGAGTTGTTTCTGGGCGTTGCTCAAGGCACGTACCGGGGACTATTGGGATTATTTCGCTTAAACTAGGTTGATCAATGGATGATAACCCAGTTTAGTCGAGATAATTTGGACGGTTACTTACACGAACTGTTGCGATCGAGAAACTGTCATGAACTGATGAGCATATCTGGATGGAAGCGGCGTCAGTGAGAGCATAGCTGCGCGCGCCTACGCGGATCGTGGATCCCTCGACCTCCAAGTCCTATCCGGGCGAGGGGCGGCCATGGCGGGTAGTGCTGCACCGCGCGCGTGGGAAGCCTCGCGGGCCACACGTGTGGACGTGCGGTGCGACACCGTCAGGTGCTCTATAGTTTCTGCATTTAATTCGGCAACCAAAACTCGATTCCTCTCGTTGATGCCGGATCGCTGGGGAAATTTCCGGTTGGTTGGATGTGTCGATCACTGATAAGTCGTCCTTGTAGGCTGTGCATGTCGGCTCGTGAAGTCACGATAGAGATAGACCAACGCAATGAATTATGATAGCTCCATCAAAATTAGGGATGCAAGTTATATATATTTTATATCATTAGATCGACCTAAAAAGTTGATAAAATAAATTAGAATGATATTCTACGTAAATAATTTAGAAAAAGAAATTAACTAGAGTAGCATGCCATCGTAATTAATTAGCTGATTAAAAAATATTATTAAGTACCCACTTGTATCCTTAGTCAAGATCATTGCTGGGTTGATTAATTAGAACAATGCGACAGTGAACAAAATCCTGCAATGGTAAAGCACAGAGGAGCAAGGGTTCGAGGCTTTGAGCTTGCTGACCGCCACCGCCGAGGGTGGCCGGGCACCTGAGAACTTGCTGGAGATCAAGATCGAGGGGCTCGGTGCACATGTCACTCGGTGTATTTTATTTCCCGACCACCCTATGCTGAAATTACTCATGATTGTTGTGTGGTGCTTCTTGCCTTTTTCACTCAATAACACCTACTATTTCAGTGCTGAGAGCCCCTCGCGTGCTAGCGACCCACCATGACCACCACCGCGAAATTGTCAACCTTAGGCCGCACTGCCCTCAACGTCAGGACTGCCCTCACGGGATCTGTTGCGATCCTCACCAAGAGACGGGGCCGCTCGACAAGGAGATGAGAGGGAGGTGCGGAGGAGAGATGGCGGCGCCCGTGCTAGAGTGGAGGTGGTGAGCTGGGAGGCGTCCGGAGCAGCGAGGTGCGACGGTGGCAGTCGGGCAGTGGCAGCTGCGAGGAAAGAAGAATGAGGGAGGACGTTGCGTTAGGTCTACAGTTAGGATTGTGGGTTAATTTGAGGCAGATCGAAGGGCATTTTTGCAAAGTAGCTAGAAGACACCTGGCAGATGAGAGGTGCGGATGAGTGGCGAGCGCTCTCGTGCGAGGAGGAGGGACCTCTCTTTTAAGTAACCCGACGCAAAGCAATCAGTTCTTTGATAAATTGATAGTACTGGTTTTTTTAGCACTTCTTATATACTACTTTAGTATTTTTTTTTCACTATAACATGAGTCCAACTTACATATATACTAGACAGGACTGTCAAATACTTTCTAGATAAACAAGTTAACAATAGCACTACGTCTGTTAGGTATTACTAGCTGGATGAGCAGAACAAGGAAAGCTAGAAACTCCAACAGCATGAGGCGTCTAATGGAGTTGCCTTCCAGGAAGCTCAAGTACATGATACCTATCTGCATCAAGGCCACCATGGTGCCAATATAGCTCGGGAACAGGCCACTTGTCATCCAGTATAATTTTTTTTCCAGTGTAAGCTGGTTATTGAAGAAAATAGTCTAAGCCCACAGAAACAAGTGGAAATGAGGAGAGAGTAAATACATGTTTCCCTTGTCCCCCACCAACATCTAGTGGTATAGGATGGTCATATTCTTCACTGTCATTCAACATATTTTTTTATGTAAGTTCTCTGAGTAAAAACTATGCCTACAACTTAGCATCGAGATATACGGATATTTTTTTCATTGAAAGTGTGCAGAATACATATTGTTATCTATCAGTTAGCATTGATATATATATATATATATATACCAACATTTTTTTCAATAAAAATTTATAGAGTAAGTATTGTTATGCCAGCCCAGTTAGCATCGAGCTGAGGCATAAAAGGAAAAAAGATTGTACCTATGGTAGCGGGAAATTAATTACTCGTCTTAAAACTCGGGCAATCTTTTGCTTTGGCAAGAAAGGAGTTACTTCACTGCCATCATAAAAGTTCATACCAACAAAACTCCCATCGAAATTAATAAGAGGGCCTCCAATCCCAGCCTAGTACAAAAGAAAAGAGCCAATTAAGGTATTGTGATTAAAGAGATAACTCATATTGCAATGCAACTCACCATGCAGGCTACCATATAACAAAACAGTAAAAAAAGTTCACCACAGTACCTTATTGATTTTACAAGTGGACACCAGGAAACCTTTGCAATCAAGTTTTCTGCCCTTGTTACTACGCTTCGCTTCACCGATTGTGGCCATCAATAGTCCATACATAGTGTCACGCCCTAGATATTACTTTTTTAGATGGCTTTTGCACTATTTTACTGACAATGTCTTCTGTACGAACAGCATTGAAAGTCTTACTGATACTGACAATAGCTTTAAATTATAGAATTCCAATGTCCCACTGCCACGTTGGTTCGGTGGGAGAAACATCTCAATCTGCAATGACAAAGTGAGCTCAGTTAACCATAACATATAACTTAAAAAAAAGAAACATAAATAATTTGGAGCACCAATCTTCAAGTTTTTATCAACGTCATCTTCATTACAACGACTTCTAACCAAACTGACTGAAGTCAAGATGACAGTGCGTGTAGCTTTGCTTCCATGCCACTTTATGAGCAAGCCTGTGCATGCAAAAGACCTCACGTACCGTACACATTACAACTTAGTTAGGGATGATGATGAATACTAGCACAGGAAAGTAATAAGCATATTGCTGCTGTAAAAAAACAAACCATTGAATGAAGCAAGTGAGACAACACGATGAGATATATCTGTCACAACTTTTTTCGGAAGTCGCTTCCAGACACACTCTGAAGAGACACTAGTTACATGGCCATAAGGATACCCTTTCAAATCGATCAAGCAATCGCCCATTGACTGGTTACAAAAAACGAGATCAGAAATGAACTATAAATAAGTATGCACAAGGGAGACAACAACAATATTAAGAGAAACAACGGCTTACATTCGAGCACAAGTGGTGGTGGCATGGGATAGCCATAGTGTCTTATCCGGCTAATAGTTTTCATAAACATTGGCGCAATAAAGAGATTATTATTACTATTCAGATGATATGTATTATCACACAATACTTTGCGCACAATGGTCAAATAGGTAACATTAATAAGAATGATGGCTTGAATAATTGTTCACACGACTACACTTGATACACCTTCAGGCAACGTATATCCACGGAAGTCCTGTTGTCTAGGACTGTGATAGTAGACTTGTTATGGAAAATAAATGAACACACATGAACTAGTCCAATAGCAAAAAACAGTCATACCAACACATCAACAGAAGATATGAGAAGACTGAGCAAATTCAGACAAATACATTAATAACAGAAGACGAGGTACTGATGCTGGTAACCACAAGGTAGGCGTAGCAACAAGAACCAAAATTTGTTTTCAATCTAAGATTACTGTGTGAAAACTCTGTAGGCTGTTGTGCTTCTAGTATAAAAACATTATTATGTGATATCTCCTAAGGCCCCAATGCTGCTAGTTAAAAAAATATCTTTCCTTAAATAGGGAAATAGAATAGGAGAGCAAGTTTGGAGCATATATAAATAAGCTAACTGGGGAAGAAAACCCACAAATGCTGGAAGTGTATAACACATACTTGAGTATCTCAAAAGGGTCCAAGCGTTCACAAAGTAATTCAAGTGATAGGAAGTTGTATCTCACAATAGCATCACCATTATCATAATGATCATAAATTATCCCATGAAATCTTGCATCCTTTCCTAGAAGTGGCCCTCCAAGTATAGTCTGTAGCAGCAAAAGCAAAGTGGTAGGATAGGAAAATTGCAATTTTTTTTTATTATGGTGCAAATGACGGTACCTAGGTTAAAACTACCAATACGATATCATAATTCGGTTACTTCTTTCAAGTTTTCCATCATGCCAAAAAGTAACAATAATCAGATCAACATCATACCTTAAAGATATCTTGACTATCATGAACCCATGTGTTGACGCATACTCTACAATGAGCCCCACGCATAGCCATCAAACTGCCCGACACGATATGAAGGCACGCCCAGAAGCTAGTAGACTGCTATCATCAGGCAGGCGTTGCCGGTGTTCCCTTAGATATCAGATCTATAGGACGAACATCTAGGAGGTTCAAGCACGTGACAATAGCAATGTCATCATCGTATAGTACCAAGAACCCATCAGTAGTTCTATTATAAGGCGCACTGCAACCTATAAGTACAAATAAAAGTAGTACAACAACACAATGGCCACAGTAATTAGTCTGAATAAACAAGCAAAAATGGGGGACACAATGAAGCCTACATAAATAAAGCAAAATGGAGGACACGGTGATTAGCAGCACCAATCCTCAACATATCATCTCTGTTTCTATAACCATGGAATGCTGTAACCAAATGCTCTGAGGTCACAAATCTTGTTATGTGTAGTCTAGTTCTCCCGCGTGGTAGAGCTATGCCTGAGCATGCAAATAACATCTCTCCTGGACAAGATCATGAACCAAATAATGAACCAAGTGATGATAACAAAATAAAGATTAGGAAAATTTGTAAGCTTCAGCACAATTACCATCAAACAAAGCAAGGGAGACGACAAAGCAAGACAAATCTCTATCAACATTAGAACTAGTTCGACAAGTTACTTGACCAGGTTCCACAAGATGACCAAATGATTTCTCTTCAAAAGCAACGACTTCTCCATCACAAAGAACTTGATCGAATCGCTCCTCCTCAATAGCACATAGATTCTTCTCCAAATTAACCACCACCGCAACAGCCCCTTCATCTGCTCAACGAATATGACACGCTACAATTTGTGGGTGTGTTTTATTATTGGAGCAATGCAATATATATATGCCTCAAAAGGAAGAAACGGAAAATTCAAAATCAACGAGACATATTTTCTAATCTTTTTCTCTAGGCGTCTGAAGCGTTTCTTTCCATCCCTCGAACGTTTCGGACCATCACCCCCTCCTGAAAGCAATGGGGACTCAAGTTTGTTCCTCCTGTTGATGGCTCTCTGTTCCCAGCTCACACCTCTTGTGTAATCAACCCGCCCATTGCTTCTCAGGGTCTTTGCAGTCTTGAAGTAGAAAGAAGGTGCATATTCTTGTTAGTGGAGCAATAATTTAGCCTTTTTTTATAAGGTTTGATCATAATAATGCCCCAAAAAAATCAGTTGGAACACAAAAACACTAGAGTACCTTGCTTGCACCTCTCATTTTTCTGAGGTTCACCGACAATGTCATCAATAATAATACTATGAAGCAGCATGTGCTCAAATTAATCCATACCAAACCCCAAACAAAATCATTTTTTTTCTGAAGCAGCATTTGCATAGAAGAGTTCAGTTAAACTGTAATATCGTGAAAGACGGATCAACTGGGAAACACCAAACAAAATTGTATGGTTGGCGTCTTGCAAGCACACACTGTTAGAAAGAAGAGAGGTTGAAACGGAACAAGGAAACAAAAGCATGCCCCAATATGTGTGTGGATGTTAGCTTGATATGATTGAACGTTTTCTGAAGTTGAAATAGAGAGCTAGCCCCATCCAGAATCGGTGAGTGGAGCAACATGACGCACATGGATTTCATTACTTACAACACAGACAGATATTGCTCGGAGGGGTTACTGGCTCGGATGCATCATGGAAACTCTACTTGAACTATACTGCTGCTCCGCGAGCAATTTGCCGCTATAGCTTTTAGCAGTAATAAGCAAATGAGTAAAATACTAAATAGACAGACACTACTACTTAAGTATCATAAAAATAACCCAAAAACTAGGAGAATCATACCCTGCGGCAGAGCTGGATGCACTAGTCGACAGAGTGTCTGTTGGTGTAGTCGTCCCGCTTGATGCAGTGCAGAAGGGAAGCAGCGCCGATCACCAGAAACGCTGGGAAGGAGATGATCACCGCACCACCAGGAAGGAGAGGATGAAGCGAGTAGTCGTGCCGCTTGCGGACACTCCCCAAAAACGTGATTGTCGGCCTTCACCCGAGCAGGTGAACTCACGGACAGCAGCGTTTCAGAGGCCTACTCTTCCGGTACTCGTGCGCGCAAGAACCGGAATGGAGAAGCCTTGGATGCAGCAGAAGTGTGGAAACCAGTGCGCGTATTAGAGCAAACAAGACTGTAAGCACATCTTGCTATTTATCTCATAGCTCAGAAAATAGAAGGTCCAGCCGGGAGCGGAAGAGTCTCAACGCTAGGGAGTTAAAACAATTCCCGTAACCTTCCTCATAAGTTTCCATGCAGAAACTTCTGAAACTCCTGTTAATTGCCTCATTAACCAGCCTCGTTGGGGGCAAAACCCCCGTACGTTACTTCTGGCCATAACTAGCTAGTGGCAAAACCAATACATGCATGCACCACGTCATGTTAGGCTCGGCAAAACCAATTCACATCGCACGAAATATTTAATACGGACCTTAGAATTTATTTAATTTAATTAAATAAAATATGGGCCAAGCCCACATTAAATCTAACAATTTCTTCCGCGCGCCGAGAAATGGAGAGTGGAGCAGATGGAGAATATGGAGAATAGGCACGAAGGGGCATGCAGGACGGGATGATTGCAGGGCACCGTATGCCGGCGAGATGAGACAGGCGGCGAGTAGGATCAGATGGATTTGGGGCGGGACCTAGGGTTAATTTTCTCTCTCTTTTTGAAAAACCAAAACGGGAGTCGCTTATTTATGCTTACTAGTAAGGTGACCCGTGCGTGCCTGCTTTTACAGTAATATATATGATAATAATTAAAAGATTTAATATAATAAGCCGTGGTGACCTCTTTAAGTGAACCAGTCAAAAACATTTTCAAGTTAATGATTATTTCAAGTTCTTCATGTAAAATTTAAATAGTTTCTACTTTGATGGTTTCCGCTTTGAAGAAAAATAGATCTAATTACCGTCACATAAACAATGTGTCACTACCAGTCTCGCTCTTTCTTTCACACGTCTTCTGCAGCTAATTACTACTCTGTCATCACTCAGCTCTTTCTAGCACATGCACGCGGAACCAGATCATCTCCCGTTCTTCTCTTCTACGTAAGAGGGATGCGGAGCTGCAGCGCCCTTCATCGTGTATTCGACGACGAGTTCGGTGAAACACGCCTCAAAGGCGAAAAAAACATACCAAGCCTGCTTGTTTCAGCCCAATTTCACAACAGCCTCCTGCTTGGCTGCTTGTGAAACCCCAAGTCTGCTTGTTTCGCTAATGCTTGTTTCTCAAAAAAAAAAACATACCAAGCCTGCTTGTTTCGCTAATGCTTGCTGCCTCCCCTAGTCCCCTAGCGCTGGCGTGGGAACAGGCGAGCTGGCAGCTCAGTTGCGAGCATGTCGAATGCCACCGTGCTCCTCCTCCTCATCCCTCGCTATTGTGTTCTCCTCCGTGCAAGAGTTTTGTAGCTGCCGGCGCGGATGCCGTTGTCTGAGTCGGCGACAACGGCTTCTGCATTGCTCGAGGATGATTGAGAGTTCCAAAGTTTGAAGAAAACAACAATTCAACAAAGGAATTCTAAAAAACAGAGAAAATGGCAAACTTTGGACAAAAATAAAATAATATTTTATGTAGAACATTTGCATGACCAGTGCCAAAATGGAAACTTGGATGTTTAGGCTTTACAGAGGTTCCACTTGTTCTCATGGAAAAAAAGCCAGTAAGGTGTTCACGTTCAAATTCAAAAATAGGCGGTTTGAATTGGAAGTCTGAAACTCTGAAAATTGCCTCAAATATAATGTTCAGAGCAGTCTTTGGATATGATAGAGGCTGAATTTGAACCTATGACTGAAAACAAAAATGTAGCCAATTGTCAGGGCCACAACTTTTATGTTGACCGATTTTGAAGATTAGTAGTGGGGTTTGGAGAAACAGTCTCAAAGTTGGAGGTTTGCACTGAAATACACTATTCACCGCTACAGTAACACAACGAGCTTTATGCCTTCCAGTGCGCCGTGGAGGTGATTTAACGATAAATTCAAGGGAACCATGTGTCGATCATGAGCAAGATCGACATGGAAAACAAGCAGGCAGGTGTTGGCAATGGATAACGGTGAAAATTTTGAATAAATACCCCTCCTGGCCCGATCCATCCCCATTCCTGTCAGTTTGTGTTCTTGGCGTCGAGTTCATGTTCATCGTCAAATTCGTCGTCTTCGCCTAATCCATGTCCAATCCCTTGCACACACACCACCAGTAGCCATCCCTCGACCCATTTGAAGGCCGGGGTTCTGGCCATTGTAATCGGCCACAGCCCGCGGCCTCCTCCTCCGCGGCGCGGGCTCTCCTATCATCAAGCGTGCGTGGCGCTCGCCACCTCCCCGGATAGGCTCCGCTGGAGCGTTCCGTCTCCCCCGTCCCGCTGCTGTCCTCCGAAGATTGGTGGGCGTTCAACACCGCCGCCGTCCACCCCTCCGACGTTCTCCTCATCTTCGGCCCCGCCGCATCCTCACCCCGCTTCCTGTTCTCCGCCGTGTACTGGCTCTACTACGTGGGCTCCACCGACGGGCGGTTCGGCTCCGCGTTCCCCGCCGCGGACGTCCCCGCGCTACCCGGGCTCGCCATGAGCATCAGCCAGGACGGCCGCAACTGAGCGCACATCAAGGGGGACCACCACACCGGTGTGTTGCTCGGCGTCGGGGAGGAGCTCCGTGGGTGGGAGGCGCGTTGCATTGCCGCGGCCATGGTGGTGATGCACGCGGACGGAGACACGTGGATGTGCTTTTTGGTAGGGCTCGGGGTCTCAAAAATACGTTCGATTGTGGTTTGTCTGGTGGAGTAGTCTTTTTCTCCCGCTTGTATGGTTGGAAATTATTTGGCAAAACGATTTCTCTGTGTGTTAAATGTCCATAATATCCTTTTCTATTCTAAAAGTTTTCTATTTATTTTTCTTTCCTCTTTCTCCCTCATCTTTTTTTTGAACGAAGTACACCAGATTAGTGTCGTTTCTATTAATAAAGAAGGAATACAAGTATAAAATCACAGCGGATCAAATACAAGGAGGACAAACAAAAAAAGTTGTACAATATCGTAATCTGTACACTCTACCCTGCGCGTCCGACAGAAAAAAATATGCTCCTTCACATAGGGAGCGCAGGTGTTTGGCTCCTGCAATCCCCCACGGTCTAATCTCTGCCTTGATGTGCGCAAGAGAACTGTTGCTGATCTTTCCTTCCTCTGGAAGGTTCTGGCATTTCTTCCCAACCAGACTTCCCACGACACAAGCAGGATTAGGGAGCACGCAAGCAGGATTAGGGAGCGGAAGTCTTTTGTAACATCCCAGCTTTCCACTGGAATGTTAGAAGTGCAAAATTATGAAATCTTTAAAACTTTTTGTGTGCATGTGTAATTAGGCTAGCAAACCCTAAGGTTGACTCTCGTTCTCTCTTTATTCTTAGGAAATAAAAGAAATGAAATTTAAGTCACCTAATGCTAGTGTGAAAATTATTGGATCTTACTAGAATCGATTGGAACTCCTTGTTTAATGTTGTTGGAATTTAATTTGGAAATTTTGCATGTGTGAATTATGTGGAATTCAAATCATTTGGGTAAAATGATTTGAATTCAAAAATCTAACTAAACTAACCTACCCGTAACCAGGCCTAAACCCACCTAACACCTAATCCAACCCACCTAGCCTAAACGGGCCCAAACTAGCTAACCCAGCACCCCAACCCGCCTAGCCTCACCCCGCCGGCCTGCTAACCCGCACGCCCGCGAGGCCCGTTACCGGCCCACCCAGCACCCCAGCACGCCCAACACTGTGCCACCGGCGCATCCCCTACCCATTTCTCACTCGGGGTCGCTGACATGTGGACCCCACATGTCAGCTTTATCCCCTTCCTCCCAACCACTCCTCTCTCCCTCTCTGCCGCTCGCGCTGCACCAAGTCACCCGCCTCCCCGCTACGCGACAGCGGTCAGCAACGGCCGCCGCGCACCCCGCCCCGAGCCGCGCTACCTTGTCCTGACCCCCACGCGCCCTGCCGCGCCTCGCCAAGCCCTAGATGACCGCCACGTGCACGCCCCATGCTCGGACCGAACCCCGCCGCCGTCGATCCTCAGCGTCCGCGCCCCCAAACCCTAACTACCGCCCGTATAAGAAGCCCTAGCCACCGCAACGAAACCCTAGAGCATGGTTTATGGACTGATCGAACATCTCCTTGAACTTGGCCGAGACCTGAGTGACAGAGATGCCCCCCGGCCCTGGTAGCGGCTGCTTCTGTATTGTCTGCCCTCTTTTGGTCAAAGTGAATGACCTGAGGCAAGCGTCTTGAAACTGCTTCACAGCTTCCTCGACTAGCCGCTTCTATTCTTCATTGAGATCCTCCATAGTAGGATGGGAGATCCCATCATCATTGGCTCCTGTTGGCGCTAAAATCGGCCAGACAGGAATCGGCCGATGGTCTTCAGCGTCGGACACATGACCCGGGAGAATCTGCTTAGCTCCTGTTCGGGTTATCGCCCTGGTACGGTTCGCGCGGCGTGCCAGTCAATCTGACCTGTTGATTGGCAAGGAAATAAGAGTATTAAATTCCAGGCGCTCCGATCGGCTGGAGTTCCGATCTGTCCTGAAGAGCGCGTCGGCGAATCGGCCGATTTGCTGTAAAGATGATCGGCTATGGATCAGCCGATAATCGCGTAATAATTGTAAAGAAGACTGCTGGAGCGATCTAAACAATTATTACGGATGCAACACTTGAAATAGATCTAATCGGCTGTAAGATGATAAATCGAAGAAGAACGATAACGAAGCCGATTACTCTGATCTCAAGCTGGATAACTGGTGATAATACTAGAACAACAGGTAAAACTTGCAATTCTAGTAAATATCGATAGCTGGTGAATAAATCCAAACGAAACCACAGCGATGCGTCCGTAGTTAAAGCTCGGATATTACTCGATAAGCGGAACCTACCAATTGGCTGGAGATCAAGTTGATGCAGCCCTGCCAATCCGTACGAACCCGTGAAAGAAGAAAAGATATTGGCGAAGTCGCCGACTTGAAAGTAAATTGCTGGAAAAAGTAGAAGTATTGTTGTTGATTGATGTGTTTTTTTCTTGCCAAGCCCTGACGACTCCTATTTATACCCTAAAAACTAGGACTCCTGGTCGATCACGACTTGTTACAAACTTATTTAAAAATAGGAAAACTACTATATCTATAACATCTTTTAAAAAGGAAACGGACTCCCGCAGAATCTTCCGCCGCCGTCTCCTAATCCAATCAGGACGTTTTCAATTGCTTCCTGACCGACTTAGCATAGCACTGTTGACCAACTTTTGACCGGGACCCTCCGAAGTAGTCCCATCCTGTTGGCGCAAGCTGCATCACCAATCGGCCGATTTCCAACTATTACCTCAATCGGCCGATTCCTCACTGTAACCCTCAGATCTGCCGCATGGGCCAATCTTCTCCTCCTGACGCCGATTCAACACGTGTCAAAATCTGGCGTCAACAGCTCCGTTGTTGTTGGTCATCATGGTGTTGTTGTCGTGTCCCACCGGACATGCCAAAAGCGTGTTGACGCAAAAAGCCGTAGGTCGGCCTTCAGCGCCGGCACACGTGAGGACCCGGGAGCCTCTTGCTTCGCTCCTGCGCGGCGTCCAAAACGGGCTGCGTGGCGGTGCAGGGCGTGCCAGTCAATTTGACCTACAATTGACAAGGAACAGATAAAACGGTTAAATTACCGGAACATATCGGCTGTTGTCCGAATCGCTCCGTCGCGCACGTCGGCCAAAGCGTTCGACGCGTCAGTAGATCAATCGGCCCAAGCCTTGGCCGATTGTGCGGGTAAGGCAACGCTAAACGGGTTAGCGAAGCCTCGGTAGACAACACCTAGATCCGAACCCGATCGGCCTGACGAGGAGCAACAGACAAGCTACACGTCAGCCGATGGTATTTAGATCTAGGTTGGATAAATTGTGATAAAACTAAATAAAAATAAGATCAAACGAATCTAATCCTGCCAAATCTAGCAAATACCGATAACTTGTGATAATAGCAGTAAACAAGTTAGACTAAATAAGTTAATCTAACAGGAACAAGCTGATATCGATAAATTGGTGAACAGACCAGACCTAGATCCAATTTGCTCGATAACTTGAACTAATACAGGATAGAGGAAGAAGCGATGCGCCATCAACCTTGAGCCTATCTGCCTCGTTCGACGCGGAACTTACCAGCAAGTCGGAGATCGAAGTCGATGCAGCCCCACGTGCAGGAAAGAACTCGTAAAAGGAAAATCTACTGCAATTAAGGCGAAGCCGCCGAAAAGAGAAAAAAGGGAAAATGGGTTTGTGTATTGATTATTGGATGGTCTGGTATATGCCCGAGGGCGGCTATTTATAGCCTGAGCTATAAACCCTAGTCGATCACGACATACATTACTTGACAACAAAGAAAACAAATTTTCCTAAACTCTAACAGATAACTTGCTGACGTAGCTTCGTCAGCTCCTCTGATGTAGCTGAAGCCATTTTGAAAAATATTTGGAAAAACGGCTTCACCTGTTGGATTGAGGCTTTAACCCTTTCCTATATTTTCTTTTTATCTTCTTCTTCTTTTTTCTTTCTTATTTTCTCCTCTCCTTTTCTTTTTCTCTCCTTTTTTTCCGTCCTCTCCTCCTTATCCATCCACTCCGCCTAACCCGACCTCCTCGCATCTCCCTCCCCGCGGGCCGCCTCCTGCCCCACCGGCCTGCTCCCCAGCGCGCGCCGCCGGCCTCCCTCCTCCCCCACGGCGCCGCGTGCTCCCTCCTCCCCAGCGCGCGCGCCGGCCCATGCCCCCGCCGACCTCCCTCCTTCCCAGCGCGCGTGCGCCGGCCCATGCCCCCGCCGGACGCCTCGGACCCCGCCGCCGCCGCGAGCTCCCTCCAGCGCCCCTCCTCCACTGTCTGCGCCCCTTCTCCCCACGACTGCACCCCTCCGTCCGCCGTCGGTCGCATGCCCGCCCGGGAGCAGGGATGGCAAAGATGCTCTGGAGCCGCTCGGATCCGAATGGAGCTACGTTTTCCTAGCTCCGCCAAGGCCAAAGTGCTCCACTGAGCGCGATTTGCGGGGCTCCGGAGCCGGAGCCGAGGGTGAAGCACCTGTTTGGCAGGGCTCCGGCTGGTGCCGCTCGTGGAGCCCTGCCAAACAGGGCCAAAAGCGGCAGACGGCGGAAGGAGCCGCGGCGAGCCAGTTTTGTTGGCTCCCGCGCTCCCGAATGGCTCCAGAGGACGGGATTCGCGGGGCTTCGGTGGTGGAGCTGTTTGCTGCGGATGCGTTTGGCACGACTTCATGAGAAGTCAGTGAAGAAGCCGGTTAACGGGCCCTGCCAAAGAGGACCGTACTACCACTCGTAACTCGGACGGGTACAATTAAGGGCGGTGAGAAAAAAAATAACTTTTTTGCAGAAACACGCTCTAACTCTTGATTTTTATGGGTCTAGTCTTCTTTCACCTCCCTCAATTCCGACAGATGGATCCAACACGAGGAGTATGGCGGATCTGATTTGAGTAATAAATTTTTTCAATTGTTCTCGATCTTTACAGTATATATAGATAGATAGGGGTGCGTAATTTATCCAGGGTGAAGAGGGTGAGACTCCATTGACTCGACGCCATCGTACCTCTCAACTCTTCCTCATGCTAATTGAATATGCGATCCTGCCGCCGGCAGCTCCATCGCCGCCGCCGCCCCCGCAAGATTAACGCCGCCGCGTCAATCGACTTGCAGCCCGGCATGCATACGCCGGCAGGACGTCGTAGTCGGCCGTGTCCAGGCCGTTCAAGTACTGGTTCTGGCGACTGGTGGAGGAACTAGCAGGAAGCCTGGTGTGAGCCCGGCCGGCATCCCGGGGAAGCTCGATCGAGTAGCTGCAGCACATGAGAACGCGCACGAGCGCACAACCGGCCCGGATCGCAGGACACAGGAACGCGCACGGGCAGCCCACCCACTGTTCCGAGAGAGAGCCTTGTTGCTTGAGCTAGCTGTGCTGCCGGCGATGCAGCTACCACAGCAAGCCACCAGGTCTTTCTGGCATTCGGTTTAGGAAGCTCACTGTGATGTTAAAGGAAACGTTCATGGGACACTGGCACACTGCTAATATAGTTATAGATATAAGTAGTACGCAAGGCTAGCTTCCTGACATTTTCTTCCATTTATTTAGTATCGCATTAAAATGTTACACATTAGTACTTCATCAACAGAGAATTTCACGACCACACATAGCTAGGGAAAGATGATAGATGGAAAATCAGATGATTGAAAATTTAAAATTTGGGCCCGGTTCATTCGTTCAGACTTCTAATCCTAGCTTGCCAAGAAACTCAACGATGTTGTTATCTGAGCTGCCACCTTCGCTCACAGCTCTTTTGGCCTTCTCCTTCCATCTAGCAGCATTTCGCCGGTACTCCGTGCTCCTCTCTCCGTCCATCACCTCCCTGACGCACCTCTCAACCTCCTCCTTCCTGACCACGCCCTCCTCGTCGGGCCGCACCCGCACGCCCACCCGCCACACATCCTCGATGTACTTTGCGTTCATGGGCTGGTCCGACCACTGCGGCATCGCCACCATCGGCACGCCGGCACTCAGCGCCTCTGTCGTCGAGTTCCATCCGCAGTGCGTCACGAAGCACCCCACGGCCGGATGCGCCAGCACCTCCAGCTGGGGGCTCCACGTCACGATGAGGCCCCGCTCCTTCGCCATGCCGGCGAAGTCCTCGGGGATCTTCGCGGTCTCGGAGGCCCTAACCACCCACAGGAATGGCTTGCCGCAGCTGTACAGGCCCTCCGCCACCTCGGCCATCTGGAGCGCGGCGGGCGCCGAAACGCTGCCGAAGGAGGTGTAGACGACGGAGCGCGGGGGCCTGCCGTCCAGCCAAGCCTTCGTCGTCGCCGTCAGTGGGGTGTAGAGGTGGAAGCCGTAGGACGTGTCGTCCGGCAAGCGGTTGTCGAGGTAGGCCGACGGCACGGTCGGACCCACCGTCTTGGCTCTCCACGTCGACGCCATGTAATCCGATTCCTTGCAAAGATGACGACGATCTTGATCAGGATACTACTATATATTAGCGAGTGACTGATAGGGATAGCTAGCTATGGTGACGTATACCTGTGGCTGCAACTCGTGGAAGGAGTTGACGAGGACGTGGTCGGCCGTGTCCAGGCCGTCGAACTGGTTCACCAGCAGGTCCAGGTACGCGGGGCAGTCGCTGGGCTCGGCCAGAAAAGACGGCAGATCTGCCGGCCTGAGCCCGGCCGGCAGCCCGGGCAGCTCATCTGCTGTCTCCCCGTCGGCGAGCGGCGGCCGGATCCGCCCGGCGAAAGCGTGCGCGTACGCCACGTCCACCGCGCACGGCTGCGTGAAGAACGCCGCGGCCGCGGCGCCGCGCCGCCGCGCGACGCGCGGCGCCCACGGGAGGAATGCGTCGTACACCAGCACGCGCACGGGGCGGCCCCGCTCCGCCTCGGACCGGAGGAGCGCGTCCAGCGTCTCGGACCCGGCCGACTCCAGCCGGGGCAGGTACGCGTCCACCCCGCCGGCCTCGCTGAAGCCGCCGCGGTCGCAGCCGTCCGAGATGGCGGCGACGCGCACGGCGTCGCCGGTGGCGGGCTGGCCCTGGCTGAGCGCGAACCGGGTCGCGGCGAGCGTGCACCGGACGCCGCGGCGCGCGGCGAGGCGCTTGCCGAACTGGAGGACCGGGTTGATGTGGCCCTGGCTCGGGTACGGGAGCAGGAGGACGTGGACGCTCTGTTCCGATCCGTCGGCCATGTCAGCTGTATGCGTGCAGCTAGTAGTGCTGCCACAGCCCTGTCAGCTAGATTTTGTTGAGCGATCGAGTGACTGTGAGCTGAGTGAGATAGATGGAGTGCGCAATCCTTTATACCACGAGCACGTGATTTTGTGGACTAATGTGGCTTGCCCGTCACGTAAATAGCTGCTCGATCAGGCTGAGTGTTCAGCAGCGATAACATTATTTGAACTTTCAGGTCGGCATTGTCAAAAGGTGCAGCTCCCAAATGTGAGTTGGCAACACCAACGCCTGTGGCAGAACCTGACAAGCTGCGTGGTTGGTTGGTTTCTAAAGTTCAGGTACAGCGTCGACATGACGATGAAGGGTATTTTTGAAACGGAAAGATGAGGTAAGGTATGACGTCACACGCAATTCGTAATGCGTGGCGGTCAAGGAAGCGGCTTGCCAGACGCAGGACGGCTCTCACCGGCTTCTATCGGCCGACCCGTCGTCCTCGTCAGCGATGATATCTGAAGCCTGTCCTCGTATGCTGGAGAAGGGAGGGATAATGAATGATGCGGTGATACTATACTGGCTAGCCATCCAGTACAAAGGAGGGGCGGCCGCGGCCGCCGCCTCCGCAAATGTTAGGGGCTGCGCGCGCGGTCCACGGCCCTCCGGCGGTCCGCGCGGCCCACGTGGTTCGCGGTCCAATTACTTTTTTTTCTTTTCTTTTCTCACGGAAGTTCCAACAAAATATTTTTTTATTTTTTTTAATAGAATATTTGTTCTTGTGGAATATTTTATTTTTTTTAACGGAATATTTTTTTCCGACGGAAAATTTTGTAGAAATAATTTATTTTAACGGAACAATTTTCTTCTAGTTATGAAAGGATTGCAGGCCATTCAAATCCTTATTGGGCCGCCTCCGCCACCGCCTGCGATTTTTTATTCGATGTCATAGTGGCCTAGTAATGCCGGCCCACCCAGGGCCCATCAGGTAGCCGCGGCCCGAAACTGCCCATAAAAAAGCCCCCGCCGCTGCACACAAGCCCTATGCCCCTAATAAACCCTGTGCGGAGGCGCCACCGACGGTTGTTGACGGCGACTCCGGCCTGTATACGAACCCGCGGTGGCGACGCGTCTCGGTGTTCCGCGATCGGAGGCGCATCTCAGCGCTAGCGATTCCCCTCAGGCCTAGCTCCAATCCATCCCCGGTCGAGATTCACCCTGCTTCATCGGGGACAAGCTAGCTGCGCGATGTAAGTATCTGTGTTCACGAGTAGGTTGCTTGCTGTTCTTGTTGTAGTTGCCCACGGAGCAGTTCCTCTAAGCTAACACGCACGCATACATTAGGGCTTTTCCTCCTTGCTTCGTTAGGACTTCCCTGCTCTCTCTAGCAAGCATGTATGTATGCGGTCGTGTGGCCAGTCAAATTGTTCCGTTTGGGCTTATACTGTCTAGTTTTCTTAAGTCTCAATTAACCAGCTGCTAGGAAGTGGCTGCTGATATTTTCACCGCTTGCTGATAATTTTCCATTTGAGTAAACTGGAGGTCCTTTTACATTCATGCAAAGATCGAAATCAGTTCTCTGATACTGGTTTTGAGCACTTCTTAATCAGTTCTTATATATCTTTGGCCAAATTGGTATCAGGGTTTACATTATCGATAAATAAAAAATATCTGAGGTCGGTGATAAACGGGGATATCGGATGTATCGGAATTCTATCAGCGATAGAAAAAAAAAATTCGGATAAATTTTAGAGAAAAATATCTCATTTTATACAGAAATAAACATATATTCTCTCCGAATCATATCACATAAAAATCTATATCTAATAATGTTGAAAAATGTGAAGACATGGCTGGTAGCGAGGCATGACGTTTGCAACGTCTATAGCTAGGATATGAAGGTTGAATGGATGGGACGAAAGTAAATGAATGGATTAGGGTTATAGGATGTCTACATTATGATCGGGGGGGCATTATGATCAATCTTGCAAGGAGGGCTAAGTTGCTCCACTAAGCTTTTGCATTTACTCTTTGCTTCAGGACTGCAAAGGACCTTAAAGAACAAAGGGGTGGCTGAGAGAGGCGTGACTAGGCAACGAAGAACTACAAACACAAGGAGATCACTCCAGCCTTCAGGTGGGAGTGATGGCCCAAAACGCTCATTTCCAAAAGGCACGAGCCGCAGCATAAGAAAAATGTGGAAATGTGAGTAACTGCTTTTGAACTTGCTGCTTCTTCCTTTTCTGCGCACATGTTGCTCTAATGGAACACTAACGATTGTGGTGTACCATATCTATTAACTAGTTCAAGCGAGTCTGGCAGCGTTAGCTGATTTTCATAAGAAACGATGTGCTATTGAGGAGGAACGATTTGGTGGTGGATTTTCCGATCGGGAAGTCCCAAAATTTTCCTTTAAAGAGAAACCATTTGGTGATGAAGTTGCACATGGCCAAGAACTTTGTCGATCCAGTGTCGTTTCGCTTGCTTTGTTTGATGGTGATTGTGCTGGTATGCTAGCTATGAATTTCCCTAATTTGTATTTTGCTGTCACTTGTTAATGATTTAAATCATGACCATGTGCAGAAGAAAACAAGTTATTTGCATGCTCTGGCATAGCTCTACCACATGGGACAGCTATACTAGACCTAACAAGATTTGTCACTTCAGCACGTTTAGTTAGAGAATTCAATGACAAAAGAAACAGAGATGATAAATTGAGGGTTGGCGTTGCTGATCATTGTATCCTCTATTTTGATTTGTTTATTCAAGCTAACCGTAGCCATTCTGTGCTGATCTACTGCTTTTATCACTAGGTTAAAGTGCGGCTTCCTGATAACACAACTACTGATGGGCTCTTGGGACTATATGATAAAGATATTGCTATTGTTACATCCATTAACCGCCTAAATGTCCGTCCTGTACATCTCGATCTTCAGGCATCACCTGACTGCCCTGATGGTCATGTATTAGCTGCTGGGCGTGCCTTCGATTCAGGCAGTTTTATGGCCATGCATGGATCTCTGTCTAATGAATCTCCTGACATCTTCCTTTCTGATAGTGAAGATTTCACAGAGGTTTGTTGTTAACTTATTTTTACCTTTTGGCATAATGGAAAGCTTTAAACTAATATTTGCATTGCGAATGATACCTTTGGACTAATTTGTCATCCATACACAAGTAAAATGCATTTTCTCTTCATAAACCATGCCACTTTGCTTTTGTTCTAGGCTGCACTTGGAGGGCCACTTGTAGGAAAAGACGACAGGTTTCATGGGATGATCGTTGATCTTTGTCATGATGGTTTTGAGAATAGGAAATGTGCCAAGTTCCTATCGCTGAAATCACTTTATGGACGCTTGGAGTTGTTTCAGATACTCAAGTATGTCTTGGCAGTTCCAGTATCTGTGAGCTATATCTTCCCCACTTAATTATATTTGTTACCCTTTTTCTGGTGTTGCATCGGAGCCTTGTGGGTTTTCACTCTGTATTTTGTGAGCTGGAAACAAATTGGTTCCTTTTACCGACCTGTTGCAGATCTGCATCAGTGCTGTCTCCTATTGTTAAATTAGCACTCGTGCTTAATTTGAAGCTAGTGTGTCCAAATTAGAAAGAGCAAAAACAATTCACTCAGATGATATTGGCAATATGCGAACGGGGCTAGAACCACTTGGTCACCAGAAGCCTTAGTAGCACCAGGCCTCAGTAGGAGGTCCCAGGTTCGAACCCCTTTGAAAGTGGATTTTGGGTGGATTTTTCAGAAATTTTCCTGGACTATTGCAGCCTCAACACGTGCTGGGAATTGGTGTCTGGGACCATCTCTTCAAGGCATGCATGTGAGTATGAGTATAGGGGTAGGATTTAGCTTGCGCATAGATGTGTGAGTGTGGTGTTAGGTGTGTTGTGTGGGGTGTGTGTTTATATGTAAGTTCAGATACTACAACTTGTACTCTCAGCGAGGCTATCTAAAAAAAGATGATATGGGCAATACTTATATTTGTCGCTTATGAATCTGCTTACTCCTGTCATGTTTTTCGCTGGATACGTATAAGTCTGATTGCCTATTTTGTTCCCCGTAGCTTGATTGCTTTGGTACGAGTTGTTTCATGTGTGGGTATACTTTCATTTTTGCTGTTTGGTTAGTTTCACTGTTATATTTATGAGAACGACACTAACATTTTCTATCGCAGTCCTAAAGAAATCCGCCTCCGTGATTTTTCGTTGCCTGAAGGTGTATCAAGTGTGGTCCCTTCAGGTGTGAATAATCTTGCAAGCCATCATTGTAAATGTTACCTATTGACCATTGTCTGCAGAATATTATGTGTTGCCATTCGGAGTACTCATATTAATCACCTTGTTGCATCAGGATTCCTGAAAACTAGTTACCGGTTAAGATCCTTAGGCTATCCAATGCCACCACCACTTGTGCTTGAATGTAAGTTCTTTGGTTTTTTATATTTCTGATGTCCCTTGTTCTCTTCTTTATAATTAACTTCTGATCTTGGTTTTTAACCAGTCAATGGTCGGTTGCATAATCGATTTGAAGACACTTCTGGTGAATTACGTGCTTGGAAAGGGTATCCTTTTGGTGCTCCACCCAAAGATTATTTCAAGTGTGTCTGGAAGCAACTTCAAAAGGAAGTTGTGACAAATATATCCCGTAGGGTTGTCTCACTTGCTTCTTTCAACAATGATTATTCGAGGTCCTTTGCTTGCACAGGGTTGCTTATAAAGTGGCATGGAAGCAGAACCACACGCACTGTTGTCTTGACTTCTGCCAATTTAGTTAGAAGTTGGGGTAATGAAGATGAAATCGATAACTTGAGGGTTGGTGCTCCTATCACTCTTGGTCTTTTAAGTTATATATTGTGGTTAGCTGATATCTCGAGGTTTTCTCCCACCGAATCAACGACATTGGAATTGTATAATTTACACTATAATATTGCTATTGTCAGTGTCAAGAAAGGTTTCAATGCTATTCGACCAAAGATATTTTTAATGGAAAGAAAGTGTCAGCTAAAAAGGTAGTAGCTATAGGGCATGACCCTATATATGGACTCTTGATGGCCATAATGGGTGAAGTCAAAAGTAGTAAGAAGGGCGTACTCAATTGCAAAGAGCTTCGCTGTTCCACTAGTAAAATTAAGAAGGTAGTGTGTTGAATACTGTTTTTGTACATGGTAACCTGTATTAAATAATTGCATTAGAATCTGAGTTATCTCTTTAGTCACAATTCATCCACTGAACTATATATATCAGGAATTAGAAGTTATCCAATAACATTTGCCTTTTTTTGTACTAGGCTGGGATTGGTGGCCCTCATATTGATTTTGATGGGAGTTTTGTTGGCATGAACTTTTATGATGGAAGTGATGTAACTCCTTTCCTTCCGAGGCACAAGGTTGTCAATGCTTTAAAAGGAGTGAAAAATTCCAGATTACCATCGGAAAGGTATTTTTTTTCTTGTTATTTCTCAGTTATAACTTGTTATAGTAGGTGTTATAGCCTGTGAACTTGTGATTAAAAAATATGTTGGATGACAGCGGAGTTAATCCTGTGAGACTTGATGTCATTAGAGGGGAGGAGAAAAACAGGTAATATTTGTTCTATTTTCCCGTTGCCACTTGTTTGTGACTTGAAACCTTTTATTCAACAACCAAACTACGTTGGATAAAATAAAATATTTGGATGACAGGTGGCCGGTGCCTAAAGCATATTGGTATCATGGTGGGCTTGACGAGGATGTGTACAAAGTCCCTGTGCGTCGTGGAAGGACTCTCCTGTAGACAGTGGTGGGCTATTAACACATCGAGCTGTATCAGTATTAAGGATGGGAACGTGAATGTTGATATCCGAATTATCCGACGTCCGTATCCGTTTAAACATCAATATGGATATCCGTATTCGTATTCGAAATTAACGTGGTAGTAAAATGGATACATCCGAATCCAATTTTCATTGATTTTCTCTATCCGATTCCACATTCGTATTCAACAATATTCGACACTATCCGTATCCGTTTTCACTGAAACTATTTAAAAAATTATATTCATTTCCCATAACCAATTTTATTAATTTTTATAATAAATATATAAGAAGATTAAGTTTACTCTTCGATATTCTTATTTATATATTTATTTTTAAAATTACTTTTATATTTTTATTTATATATTAATAAAAAATTTATGTATTATTTATTAAAAATGTTGATAAATAAGTTAGTTTTCACTAGCTATCTTTGTTACATTATTATACTTTAGTTTGTACATGTATAATGATTTTGTGTTCTAAAACTATCAATAAAGAAAATAGCTAAATGTTGCCTTGTATATCGAGTAAATATACGAATTCAAATCCGAATCCGAGGTATCCGTTTTGCATTCGTATTCAAGAACATCCGAATCCGTATCCGTATTCGAGTTAAAATGTCGTAAAAAGTGCTATCTGAATCTAATACCATGCGTATCCGATCCGTTTCCATCCTTAATCAGTATTATGGTTCTGCTCATCTCGCTAGTACCAAGATTTTGTCCCACTCTGTTCTTTTTAGTAGTAGAATATCACTACATACATGTAGTTATGAAAAGAGATTCCAAATTGAGCACCGTTAGAGCATCTCCAACAGATTACTCATACGTCATACCCAAAATACGCTCCCTCTCCATTACCAATAACTATTTTTGTATTTTTATAATGGTTACAACGGCAGATTACCAAAATCCAATCACCAAGAATAGGGTAGAGAGATAAATTCCCTTCATTTAGGTAGGAGGGAGGTGTGTTTTAGTGATTAAAAAAAATTTGATATTGGGGATTTGATTGGTAATCTGCTGGAGCACTCCAATCAGCAAAATATTAATTTTTTGGTATTAGGGAGAGTGATGAGTAATTTATTGAAGATGCTCTTAGTTGAAAGTGAAGTTTGCCTGACAAACTTGCTAGTAGGTCAACGCGGTCGCACCTTGAACGTGTGCATGCATGCGAGACGGTTTGTCGAAGTTAGGCGAAGCAATCTCCTGAACGCTCAAACCTTGGAGCGGAAGGCCGAATGCCTGCCTCTGTAACCGTAGTCTTGGAAGGAATAGCAGAGTCGTTGCTGCGCAGCGGAGAAGAGAGGGGTTGGAAACTGGCACCGCCGTGACCGTTGTTTTCGACTGCATATAAGCATTCACAAATGTCACCTTGTTTTTCAGATAAGCATTCATCTTGTTTTGACATGGCAAATTTCAGTGGAGTGGCGTCCAACATGGTAAAAAAATGCAGTAAGCAATAATCTAAATTATCTTTATTACTCCATCTATTTCAAAATATAGGCGACTTTTGTAGTTTCATAGATTTTAGGGGTATTTTGTGTTCTTGCCACTACTTTACAGTGTAATTGTGATTTTACCCTCATTTTGCCCCTAGTCAATGTGAATTTGCCTATAGTCAACAGTCAAAATAGGGGCAAAATCGCGTTGAATAGTGAATAGTAAGAATAAAATCACAAAGATAAGGGAAACGAGGGTATAATCAAGATTGCACTGCAAAGTAGGAGTAAGTAGGAGTAAGAATACCAATTTCTTTAGATTGTACTGTACACTAAGATATATATTATATTTAAATGCATAGTAAATACTATTAAAAAAACAAAAGACGTGCATCTTAAAACGAAGAGAATATATAAGTCGCATGACGCCGGATGCCTGGCGCTAGAGTTGGTACTCGAACTGAAACAATCGAACGGGTTTTTTCTGAAGAAATATTTGAGGAGTAAAACAATTGAATAGTAATTCTGAAAAGTATATGGAGCTACCTAGTTCTCCCAATTTTTAATATATAATCGCTCCAAAAAAGATGCCCACGTCATAATTTGCATGTCACTGCTGACAGCAAACTCAGGCATCCGACGAAGCTTAAGAGTCATTGATGACGTATGATCCAAAGGAAACTACCGAGTGAAGTGACGACTTGCACACCCTGTGTTGGCTGTGTACAGGTAATTGAGAAATCGACGAACAAGTAGTGCGTCCTGTGATCCTGTCCTTTTCTCCAACCGCACCTGCAGATCCTTCTTCGCCGATTTCAATAGAAACACTTGGGCACTTGGGCTTTGCTTCCCATCTGATTATGTCGCGGAAGCTCCAGGACGCCTATATATGGAGAGGAACCTGCACTCACGTACTTCCCAACAACATCGATCGCCATTGCATTTCACGATTCCAAGCTATCACGCACATTACTATAGCCATGGCGCCAGCGGCGAGCTCGGACCAAACAAGCATCAACGTCCTCCTCGTCCCGTTCCCGGTCCAGGGCCACATCAACCCGCTGCTCCAGTTCGGCAAGCGGCTCGCTAGTCACGGCGGCGTCCGGTGCACCCTCGCGGCGACCCGCTTCGTCGCCAACTCCACACAGGCCGACCCCGAGCTCGGTGCACGTCGCCGTCTTCTCCGACGGCTGCGACGCCGGCGGGCCCGACGAGGTGGGCGGGATGGGCGCGCCCTACTACGAGCGGCTCGAGTCGGCCGGGTCCGAGACGCTGGACGCGCTCCTCGCGTCGGAGTCGGAGCGGGGCCGGCCGGTGCACGTGGTGGTGTACGACGCGTTCTTGCCGTGGGCGCGGCGCGCGGCGAGGCGGCGCGGCGCGGCGGCCGCGGCGTTTCTCACGCAGACGTGCGCCGTGGACATCCTGTACGCGCACGCGTGGGCCGGCCGCGTGCCGCCGCCGCCGCTGCTGCGGCCGGAGGACGTGCGGGGCTGCCTGGACGGGCTGTCGTGCCGGCTCGAGGTGGGCGACCTGCCGACGTTCATGACCGACGCGAGCTACCCCACGTCGTTCAGGGAGCTGCTGGTGAACCAGTTCCTGGGGCTGGACGACGCCGAACACGTGCTCGTCAACTCGTTCCGGGACCTGGAACCACAGGAAGCAGACTACATGGCGTCCGCGTGGAGAGCCAAGATGGTGGGCCCGACCGTCCCGTCGGCGTTCCTCGACAACCGCCTCCTGGACGACGTGGCCTACGGCATCCACCTCCACACCCCGATGACGGCGGAATGCAAGGCGTGGCTCGACGCCCAGCTGGCGGAGTCCGTTCTGTACGTCGCCTTCGGTAGCATGGCCTCCCTGGGTCCTGACCAGATGAGCGAGGTGGCCGAGGGCCTCTACGGCAGCGGCAAGCCCTTCCTGTGGGTGGTCCGGGCCACCGAGACCGCCAAGCTGCCCGAGGGCTTCGCCAACAAGGCCCAGGCCAGGGGGCTCATAGTGCCGTGGTGCCCGCAGCTGGAGGTCCTGGCGCACCCGTCCGTCGGCTGCTTCATGACGCACTGCGGCTGGAACTCGACGGTGGAGGCGCTCAGCGCGGGCGTGCCCATGGTGGCGATGCCGAACTGGTCGGACCAGACGACGAACGCCAAGTACATCCAGGACGTGTGGCGCGTCGGCGTGCGGGTGCGGCCGGATGCCGAGGGAGTGGTGAGGAGGGAGGAGGTGGAGCGGCGCGTGCGCGAGGTGATGGAAGGGGAAATGCGCGACGAGTTTCGGATGAGAGCTCTGGAGTGGAGTAAAAAGGCGAAGAAGTCCATGAGCGAAGGCGGGACCTCGGACGTCAACATCTCGGATTTCCTTTCGAGTTTTGGGCACAACACTACTCATGCAACTCAAGCGAATTGATGGGTGATGGACCGAAGCGCAGTCATCATATGTTACTTGTATCATTTCCCTTTAATTTCGCGTTGGGATAGCGCTCCCGTGTATTCTCTTCTACAAATAGAAAAGGAGGTATTATTGCACTATTGTGTACTCCAAATAATGATCAATACGTAGATCCTTGGGTTTTGTGGCTATAAGATTGCATCCAAGTTTTGTGGATGAATGAAGAGTATAAGTTGTTGTTTGTGCATTATATACAGTTATATACACCAACCTGCTCTCAAGTGATGGAAACTGTCAATAAGTAACTTCAGAAAAGCTATCGGAAATGCTAGAATTTGTTTTTTCCTGAACTTTATGCTATCAAAATTAAGAACGAGAGACGAAGTTCAACTATCACCCTGGCCCCTGGCCTCTAGTCCCAACGAGCCCCTCCCAGTACCTACCGAAGCGGACACCCGCACTCAACTGCGCCACACATGTACAAGCAGACCTCCCGATCACCATCCTTGCTCGGCGATCGTGGCTTCGCCTGCTTTCCCGGTGCACACATGCATGCGGGTAACAAACGGATAAGCACGTTCGGTTGTCTTCCGTGCGCCGGTTGACGACACGGCCGGGAGCGCCGCGGATCGTCGTCGTCACCGGTGACATGGCGAGCGTGCCGGCTTGCCCTGGCTGGCTGGCTGGGAGAGGGTAGAACTAGCTAGTGGGGCTAGGCGCTAGTACCGCGCGTCGTGGTCAGCTTTTTGAGCCAGCTTTAATTTTTGGCCGCGCAGGCGGCGCGGCGCCCGTCGCCGTCGACGCGACCAGCGCTCTTGTCGTGTGACCTAGCCGCCAGAACGGTGAAAGAAAAGAAACGCTGGCCGCCGTGTCTCTGCAAAGCCACAGCAAGGCCGGTCGGGCACGGCGCCCCCGCCAGCGGCGCAGGCTTTGCGTGTGGTGCAGACAGCAGAGTGGCACAGCATGACACGGCGCGCAGCCCGGCTGACTGATCGCCGCCGCATGCCATCGATCATTTGATTGCAACGGGTCCCTTCAATTCTCCACTACCGCCACGCCACCGCCCGTTACCACGGCGCTGCTGGTGGCCAGAGTACCGGCGCGAATGCGCGCGTGCCGATAGGATCGCGTACTGCGACCGGCGCGAACGGGTCCAAGGTAAGGTCGCACCACTGCGCCCGTCGGATCGTCAGCGGAGGGTGTTCGACGTTTTGCCTCCCCCTGCCCGGAGGGGTGCTCTCTCTAGGACCGATGGTTTTGGCCGGCGGACCATGGCGTGTCCGATGTCTGCATCCGTGCAGACCGCAGGTCCGCAGCGCATGTTCTTCCCGCGCCGGTATGGGTGGTTGATCCTGAGTTTGGTCGGCTCCGGCCTTAACGAGCCGGGCTATCTCGTTAACCACCTCTCTATGCGATCTAGCAATTGAGTTTATTTTCCCTCTCACTGACCTAGCTAGCTGCTCTTCATTTCTCGTCGCGCTACCCCTGCCATCATCTTCTCCAACAACAACAGGCCTCCCGCACTCGATTTTTGAGCCGTCTGATATCTTCTGCTGTCCGATCTTTGCATGTATTTTTTCTTTACTTTTTTTCTGGAACGTGGGCCCTAGCTGACATATCGATCTGCTCTCTGCAGCTCTTTCTTTTTTTTTGCGGGTACTGCTCTCTGCAACTCTGCATCTCCTTCCTTGACCATTTCATTTTCTCCGTCGTGGGGAATGGCTTCCAGGTGGGGCAACATACAACTGATTCTTTTTGTTTGAATTGATGTTGCAAGACACTAATTTATCTGCACCATTTTCTCTTATGTTTGTTGGGGATTGCGTTCATTAGATGGGCATTTCTTTTTGCTAATTTCATTCCGCAGTTTCTATCTTGCTTTATTGGCTTATCTAGTCCTCGTATGTAATGATGTCGTGCTTTTTTTAGATCTGCTAGATTACTTGTGGTATTAGGGTTTTGATTCGAATCATATGTGATTTTGTTGCTCTGTAATTGTCACAGCACAGAAATTTGTAATCCCAAAGGGGAACCTAATGTATTTCGGTGTCTAGGATTCACTTGATTCAATATAATGCTCACTGCTATGTTGTCTTATTTCTGGTCATCAAATTTGTTACATGATATAATTTGATATATGGCAGCAACTTCTGTTGTCAGGCTGTGTTGGTATGGTCGGGCACAAGATCCCTGCTGCAGGACTCAGGAAGCATGTATGTAAAGATTGGGCATAGGTTGTGTTGTATGGTAATGTGATGGTTTGGTACCGTTCTCTCTCTTCTAGTTGCGACATGTATTCCAGTATTATTTATATTAATTTTGCTACTTATGTTTGGTGCCATTTAAGCCTAATAAATATCCATCTAGTGCATAACCTATATGTGAACTTTTTTGTTGGAATTACAGTCTAGGTACTTATAAGTTCCAGTTTGTGTTGTGGTGTAAATTATGAAGAAGTGTCATGTAAGTAGACTGATAGTCAATATATTATTTCAAGTTCTATGCATGTTTCATATTTTTCCTATGTATTCAGTACCTCTTGTATTGAAATATTATTTTGCCAATTAGAATAGAGTATATTAAGTGCTGGCATTATACAAAAGAGGTGATTTTTGAAGTATTGTGTATCTTCTGGGTTTGTGTTAGGACACAAACTATTTGTACTTTGCCATTTGCAATTTTTAGGATTCACTTAGGACCCGTATTATATTTTCTGAATACCATAGGAAAACAATAATCAAATATTTGCAATTTGCATCTGTGGGGTTTCACTCACTATCTAAACTATTTGTCATTTGACTGACTATAGAAATAATTTGAACGTTTGATTTTTTATTATTTGCATATTCAGCTTTCAATTAAGACCAATGTCACAGAAATAATATGAAACTTGTTCTTTGCATCTTTCTGGAATCACTTAGGACCCAAGTTCAATGTTACTTCTGACTATCATATTAGAAAACAAAATCTGAATATTTCATTTGCATCTGTGGGATTTCACTCATTACCTAAAGTATCTACAATTTTAATGACCATAAAAATAATATGAAAATTAGATATAGTTAATTCAATATTTGCATTTTTCTTGTGTCGTATTTTCTGCAACATTTTTCATCTATCTTTTCTGCTGTATCATTAAGCGGCTTGTTAATACAACAGTCCTTATTTTCCTTCAAGATATTTTCGGTACCTTTAATTTTGTCAATGCTTACAGTCTCATCTTGATTTTGTTCCACTGATAATTGTACCATCTTTTCTAATGCTAATAAACTATATACTGTTGAATTCAGTTCGAATTTTAAAATTCCTAGAGAACTTACAGTTTCTTGATTTTAAAATTCCAGTACACATTCTACTGTAATTCCTATGGTATCAAGGTGTAAACCCTGTATGATTTGGTATTTTCAGATTAATAAGTTGTGCCCTTATAGGTTACTTGTAGAGATGATATTAGATACAAATTGATCCTCGTGAAGTTGCATCGTTTAGCATGTGTGTGTGTGTGTGTGTGTAAATATGAACATATTATTTCAGTATTTTATATCAGTTCATTGCTTCAGCAATAGCTAATTTGTTGTTATATTTTTTTAAGCAATGACTTCAAAATTGATTGAAGGTTTTAAATGAAACTTACTAAATATTCATATGATATTATTTCTCTATAGATGTTCCTCTGTCACTCAAGTTCTTTCGGAAGAAACTCTGTTGTCTTGAGCAGGGCAATCCACACCTACCTTAGCATGCAGGAGGGCCCTCAACATCGCCATTTGATCCCATGGTCAACAACTCATGTCCAGCCAAAATGTTTCATTCTGACAGTTTGCGCGCTTGTTCTGAAGTTATTCATTCTTTTCGTATTGTCTCTGATTCAGCACATTGCTACTTGTTCATTCTCCCATGCCATTTTGCTGAATCTGATGTCTGCTAATGCCTATATTGTGCAAAGCTAGTTTGTAATCTAAAGTGTTGCACAATATGAACTCTTAGGGCTACCTGGTCATGTTGGTAAAATAAGAAGCAGCTCCTGTATTGGCTTTTATGTCAATGTGATATTTAGTAATCTCTTAATATTCTTGCACTGAATGTTTGGGATAGGAGATCTGAATATATTAGATTAGCTTTCCAGATTGTCAGATCATATTTGCAGTCTGCGAGATCAGCTTTGTAGCATTGGAATGTTGTATTATGAAGTTTTACTTTGTACTGTTAGATCTTTAATCTGATGGTTTTAAAATCAGGTGCTAGCTTCCTAAGGAACACTCGATTCTTTATCTGATTGGATTCATGCGCCCAGGCAAACCAAAACACTCGAGTATCCTGTACTTCCAAAACAACCGAGTTACCGAGTTACCAATAGACAGAAAAATGGTACAAATCCAATTTTTCCAACGACGAATTATTTTTTACATGTCACACTTGCCTTCTGTTTTTCTGAAGGAGATAAATTCCCAGTTGGCAGTTGAGAAGAGAGAGAGAGAGCTGCCGAGTGCCAAATTGAATCCGGTTGAATGCAAAGGCTCGTGTGCGTACGAACGAGAGCTATCACGAGCGCCTCTAGGGCTCCGCGCTCGCCTATACCACTTTGCCGAAAATGGCAACCCTAACCACTCAACCTCACCGCTTTCGCTTTTCTCTTTAGCGCCGCCCTCCCCTCACCCTCCTCGCTCGGCTCCTCTCCACTTTCCCCTTTCCCCTTCGCTTCAATTCGATTGTCTCCATCGCTGGAGTAGCTAGCTTGCAGCTCCGGCCGAACGTGGTAGGGAGAGGTGCAAGGATATAGAAGATAGTTGGGCCGTAGCTAACTAAGGTGACTGCTGCCGGCGCGCGCGCGCCATGGGGAGGGACGGGTGGAGCTGAAACCGGTCGAGAACAAGATCTACGGCCGGCAGGTGACGGCCCTGGGCAAGCGCCGCAGCAGCCTGCTCAAGAAGGCGTACGAGCTCTCCGTGCTTCGCGACGCCGAGGTCGCGCTTGTCCTCATCGTCATCGGCTTCTCCAACAACGGGCAACCACCGCAAGCTCTACGAGCTCTGCATCGGCTACAGAGGTACACGACTATTTGCACGCGTGCACGCACAGCACATGCTTGTGTTCGAGCTAGTAGTGGCACTGGCAGTCTGGCAGGATCATTCTTTGGTCGAGATCTTCCCGGATCCGGCCTCGGGGAAACGCGGGTTGCAGTGAGACATAGCTTTCGCGTCTTTTAGCTTGTTTAGGGGCGCGGCTTCCCGGGGATTTTGTTGATCCGGATGGGTCTATCAGAGGAGAAGCTCGCGCTTTTGATCTGGTCATGTTTGATGCGTTTCTGATGGTTTCAGAGTAAAAAGGTGGTGGCATGTTGGGGTCAGATAGATCTGGTGAATTCCTTGCGGGGTTCGTTATGGTTTTACAATTTTCTTGCTTTACAGTCTTTGCCATGTACGTTTTTGAACCTGAAAAGAGCATTAGGTCACTGGTCACCGGCCGGTTTCCACCTTGTTCAAATGGTCCCAACAAAGGATCGGAAAGGACCAACTAGCATTATATAGTTGAGCTCTTTCACGAAGCGAGTCATCGCACAAATGAACTTCAGTTAGGATCCAGTTTGAGACAACATTTCGCTGACCTTCTCTGTTATTGACTCCAACATGTACACTTTCCTTTATCCGAATCAGTTCTTTGTTCTTTTTCTTTCTTTTCCCTGCTGGTATCTGAATCAGTTTCTGATAGGTACCTTCTGTTCTAACCTTGTCAGACGATACTAGTAGCAGCGCTCTTCGATTTGGAACATTTATATTGATATTTAATAAATTAGCTTAATGAATAATCATTATGGTTTTTTAGATTTCAATCATATCTTTTTTTTCTGTTTTTCAAAAAAAAAATCTTTGTTTTCATCAAAAATATCTTTGTTTTGTCATAGTAAACATCTAATAATATTATTGTAGCTACTCCCGAATCATTTTACCTGCATAGTATGTCAATGTTGTTTGATTATTTCTCTGCTCATATGTACATGTGAGTTAAATCCTTGAGATAATGATGCAAACAAAGTAAGTGTCCGTTCAGTTGTCGTCAAAGATTACAAGTAGTGGATCATGTCTTTTTTAATTAGTTGTTTAGTCTCCAAATACAATAATTGCATGCCAAGTCATATTTATTTTCGTGCAGAATATGTATTACATCTCTGTTGCCCACTTCTGCAATTTGGTGGATCAAAAGCCACTTATTTGTGCATGTTTTCTTGGTGATCTTTATATCTGACTACATCTTATTTTTCACTTAACGCAAAGCAGTGGCAGTGACTACCTAAAACTGAAAGCTAGCTAGGGTGGAAAATCTGCACCAGCTCCAAGGCAAGCATAGTTCTAAACTTGAATTATTTTCGTGATAAAGCGTGACCTCTATATATCAAACTGCTATGCATAATGGAGAATTTTGTGAAAAGTGCCATAACCTGATTGTTTTAGAATGCATACCCCCGAAGATAGACATCAACTTAGAAAGTCTAAGTTAATTATTCCAGAAGTTTTTTAGTAAGTTATAAAGAAGTGAAAAGAAGGTAGTTTAATTGATATACAATAACTGGTCGAGCATATAGAACTGCTTACTGAAATTTCATTTTCAATAGCACAAATTTGCTCGGCGAAGATCACCGTCAATTGGCATCAAGAAGAGGAAAGGAGAGGAACTGAAAGCTTGGAAGCTTATTTCCAAGGGGAAGCTGGTCGCATGGAAGGAGAAGCTGCCACCGGTTCTTTTTCTTCTTATTCGTCTTCTTCACGTGGTACATACATCTCTATTCGCGCCTCATGCGACAAGACTGTTTCGGTTGGTTTACATGCAACCAGACACCCATATTGTTTCGTCCAACCATATTGTTTTGGCTCAACTGAGGTGGCTTATTAGATATATAGCTTATCATTGTTATACTGAAGTGATATTTTGTTCCTTCGTCTGTAGGTGAGTTTACAGTAGACGGCTTGACACAAAAGGAACACAAACAACTGGTCGAATCAACATTTCCGTTCCGTGGAAGTGTAGTGAGGATCATCCGAGTGTCTAAGAAGAAGGATGTTGTTGAAACCGGGACAGCCTTCCTAGTGTTTAGAGGTGAAAAGAGAAGCTTGTTTCTCACCTGTGACCACAAATTTATGGAAAGAAAATGAGTGAGGTCATTAGGTTCTATAATGGGGATAGGGATTGCCCAGTTGAGGAGATCCATTACCGAGATGGTGCACGTGATCTTCTGTTGTTTTCAGTTAAGGGTGATGTGCCCGAATACCCATGTGTGGAGTTCTCTACTGATGAAATAAAGCAACATGACAAGGTCGCACTACTTAGATATAGCACCCCAATCCTACCTGACAAGAATGGAATATTGGTCCAGCTACTGGTCAAGGAGCCGGGAATTTACACAGGAAGAATTAAGTAAGTATATACATATGAAAAACAGTAGCCGTTTAGTTGCCATTTTAATATTTTATACTTACTCCACGTATGGTTCTTGCATGAAAACATCTCTGTTTCTTTTGTTTTTGTCATGCACAGTACCGACGCATATATAAGGGAAGACATCCAAGAGTACTATGAGAAGATCACCTATACCTTTGCTATCTCCGGAGGTTTAGTGGGGGGGGGGGGGGGGGGGGGGGGGGGGGGGGCTCCTTTGTTTAGAGATGGTAAAGTTATTGGACTCCATCTTGCAACTTATGGTCTGAATATGAAGGATGGTGTTTCTGCTAGGACAATGTTGCAAGTGCTGAGAGAATGGCTTGGAGTTGGAGAAGTAAGTTAACATATTCATTTTTTTTCTAATTGTAGATCTAAGTGCCAATGCTGCAATACATTATTGAAAACACATTATTGGTATTGCAAAATGCGAAAAGATACACGCCAAAACGTGACCCTTTGTGCTTTCTGGGCAAATGTGTACATGGTCAAATGTTCAGATATTTTTGGTGTGTGAAATGTTAGGAGTGCTTTTTAAGGTGCCCAGTTTTTTCTTCCAATTATCTAATACAATATTTTTTATATTTTAGTTAAACTTTCCTGTTTTCAACTTTTCAGGATAACCAGGCTACCATAAAGGAGTTGCTTCAAATGGTCTATGATAAAATAGAGTCATCCTATGTGCCTACTGGTACGTTAACCTTTCATCGATCATATCATGTATCCTCCTATATTTATTGTCGCTGCGCCCAATATCCGATCATGCATTTTTTTTCACAGTTGAGCCATCAAAAAAGAAGGTAAGAAAGAAGTGAAAGCAAACAAGAGGGCTCAAATCAAGACAAAGGAACTTGATTGAAGGAAGCTTACTTGTCATTCCGTCGTAATGATCGAGCTAGCGGGAAGATGATTAGGGCATATCATGGTGTTGAAATTTTTAGAAGACATGATGTTGAATTTTAAGTTATTTCCTGTGCCATTGTCGCACTTAAACCTTTTACCATCCTCTATGCTAAGTTGAAATGTTAAACTTCTCATTTAGGGTCATGTGCATGGTCGATTATTCCATGCAACTCTTGTGGTACCATGGGATTGGAAATGAGAAATTAAGTTGGACTTGACCTCGAGCGTGAAAATCAACTCATATTAGAGATAATTGTGGAATAGACAGACATGATAGAATGTCTTGTCCTCTCTTGTTCAGTACGGGCAGGGGTAGATCAAGGAGCTCAAAAAATCGGCTGACTTTTAGAGCCGCTACTTGGCCCATGGGGTTTACTTCTTGAACTGATCCAACGTCAGGAAATGAGGAAGAACGTTTACTTCTTGAACTTGCACTCACGTACTTCCCAAGAACATCGCCATAGAAATTCTGTTTGCCAGTGCGTGATAGTATGAACTGCCAGAAAAAAAATTAAACATTGCCATGGTATATATGGACTCCGTTTGCTAGTTTATTTTTAGATGCAATGTCTGTCACTCGGTTTGTATGTTCTGAGATGCAATTGTATAGACCATTTGTAGCTACAATACTATGCCAATATGTAAGGAGTTCATGTGATGCAAATTTGCTACAAGACTGTATGAGCCGAGTGATGTTTTATCATTTCCATACTACCCCATATATATGCAGTGAGCAGTGATATTATCTAAGAAAATGAAATTCAGTATTCGGTGTGAAACGAGCGCTGTCAGTGTCAGGCGCCGCGATCTATCGGGCGTCATTGTCAGTAATGACATCTAAATTGTCTGCAGGAGCTTCTACAGCCTAGTCCGGTCGTCTACTAGCTAGGCTCAACCTCGTCACGGCACAAAGAGACGTTTGCTACCTCGAGAATTCATTCATGGTCGATGTCATATTCACCATACCAAATATACAGATTTGCTACGGCATCGCAAACCATCACATCAGTTGGTGCGAAACAATTCTGTGCGTGCACACTTGCTGCTCATCTCATCACTTGGAGTTGGAGGAGTACTTGGCCACGAACTCGGCGATGTTCCTGTCGGAGCTGCCGCCCTCCCTGCTCGCCGCCCGGGCCTTCTTCATCCACGCGGCGGCGTTGCGCCTATACTCGCCGCTCCTCTCGCCGCCCATCACCTCCTGGATGCCCCCGGCCACCTCGCCCCTCCGCACGAGCCCGTCGGCCGCCGCCGGCCGCACCCGCACGCCGACGCGCCACGCGGCCTCCACGTACCTGGCGTTCATGGGCTGGTCCGTCCACTGCGACACGGCCACCATCGGCACGCCGGCCACCAGCGCCTCCACCGTCGAGTTCCACCCGCAGTGGGTCAGGAAGCACCCCACGGCGCGGTGCGCCAGCACCTCCAGCTGCGGGCACCACGACACCACCAGCCCGCCGCGGCCGTGGGCCTCCTCCTCGTAGCCGGCCGGCAGCTTGTGGACCTCCGACGCGCGGACCACCCAGAGGAACGGCCGCCCGGCGTGGAGGAGGCCGCGCGCGACCTCCCGCATCTCCGACGGGTCGAGGTCCGACAGGCTGCCGAAGGAGGCGTACACCGCGGAGCGCGGCGGGTGCGCGTCCAGCCAGGCGACGCACGGCGCGGTGGTCAGCTCGAAGAGGTGGAGGCCGTACTTGGTGTCGGACGGGAGGCGGCCGTCGCCGAGGTAGGACGCCGGCACCGTCGGCCCGATCGTCTTGGTAGGTCGACTTGACAGTTGATACGTCTATGAATGATGTCCGAGAACTCGGGATTCGCAACGATATGGCTGTATGATACCAACCAATTGAAAGTTGATTCATATTGTTCTGACAATGAGATGCAATTGCGTAGTGTGCAAGTTGAGTGGAAAGAAAAAGATATAAGATCATGACAGATTTGATCGAAACGGTGTACTGAAAGATCGAGATGACGACTACCACACTACCAGCCTACCACTGAAAGATGCATCTGAGAACGATGCGTGTTTGGAATCTGGAAGCATCTACGACGGCAGCATATACGATGTGTGGCTGCGATGGGGACGAACAAAGCATGCAGCTCACCTCGGGCTCCAGCTCGTGGAACGAATTGACGAGCACGTCGTCGGCTTCCTCCAGGCCCTGGAACTGGCGCATCACCAGCTCGAAGTAGGCCGGGTACGGGCCGGGCCCGACCCTGAGGAACCACGGCAGGCCCTCCGGCTCGAGCGCCGGCAGCCCGGGCAGGCGGACCAACCCCTTATCCGCCGGCACGCCCACCCGGCGGCGCCACACGTGCCCGTAGGTGACGTTGACGGCGCACGGCTGCGTGAAGAAGGCGGCGGCGCCGCCGCCGTGGCGCCGGGCCACGGCCCGCGCCCACGGCAGGAACGCGTCGTGGACCACCGCGCGGACGGGGCGGCCGCGGCGGCCTCGTCCCGGAGGAGATCCGCCAGCGTGGGGCGCAGGCCGTGGAGCGCCAGGCGCTTGCCGAACTGGAGCATCGGGTGGACGTGGCCCTGGCTCGGGTACGGCAGGAGGAGCACGTGGCTGCCGCCGCCGGCGGCTGTCTCGCCGTCGCCGCCGGTGTGGGAACCCATGTAGCGACCAACGGCGAAGTCGAAGGAGAACACGCCAAGCGTGTCCACGCAGGAGCAGGACAGCAGGGCGCTCGAGGGCTCGGCTCTCCTGGTGCGGGCAGCGGGCACGATGGAGCCGGCGGATTCGAGAAACCGTCCCAAAATCAAATTTGTTTGGAAGCCGAGATGAGCAACGTGTAGCACGGGTCGCGCGCTGCTTCCTTTTGCGGCGTCCGTCCGTCCGCTCGCCCGCAACAAACAACGTGCACGCATTGGCCACGGCACGCCGGCGACGACGCATGTGCACGGCCGCCGATTGGTTGGCGGCGGCCGGCGGGCGTGGCACCTGCACCATCCGGTGGCGCCAAGAGAGGCGAGGCGGTCGGCGTCGGACGATTCCCAGGCGATTCGGTTCTTCCTCCGGTTGTTTTCCCCGGGCGAGCAGCCCTGTTGTCGCACGATGGCAGCGCGCTAGTGGGACGAGTGCTCAGTGTGATGGTGATAAATGCTAAAAAAAATCGGCTTGAGTGCTCAGCGTCCGTCCGCTTTGATTGGAACTTTGGAAGTGGACAATGTCCTTGATGAAATGAGGCTTCATTCCTTGACTTCGACAAGCTTGTCACATATGTAACTGCGTTTTCGAGAGGAAAAAAAAAAAGAAAAAAAGTGTTTGAGCGCTTCTTCTTGGCCGGCCCAACTGCCTCGTTCGGCTGGCAACCCGGATGGGCCGTGTGTTAGGCCCTTTCAATCTCGTGGACCGATTGGGCCGATCTTCTTTGGCGCGGTAAACTGCGGGATTCCTATCTTTCGGAAGATTTTTTCTTCCCAATCTTCCAGTGTTTGAGATTCGTGCAATTAATCTCATCCGTTGGATTCCCATCCTCCCTTCCTCAACTCTAACCCTGCTACCCCCGCTGCCTCCTCCTCCTTCCCCGTGCGCCGCCGCCGGCGGCCGCGCGCCCCTGCGCCGCCGCTCCTCGCGCCCGCCCTAGTCCCCCCGCGCGCCGTCGGCCGCCATGGCCTTCCGACGCCGCCGTCGCGCCGCGGCCCGGCCACGCTAGCTTGCCCGCGCGGGAGCGCCGCCGCCGGCTGGCCCGCCAGAGCTCTGCCGCCGCCGGCCGATGCGGTCCATGCCACGGGCCTGCCGGAGCTTCGCCGGCCGCCGCCGGCGCCGGCGCCGGAGAAGAAGGGCCCCGGCGATTTTTTCAAAAAATGTTGACAGTAGGTTTGATAAATGTTGAATCTATTATATTAAAATGTTGAAACGAGTTGTAAAAAATGTTGAATCTATTATGTTAAAATGTTGAACTATTTTTCAGAAAATGTTGAATCTAATTTGGCCTTAATGGGCTTTATAGATACATAGTTTATTCATCTTCTGGAAGTTATATAGGGTGTGTTTGGTTGTGTTGGCTAGTCTAGCCAGGCTTAAAATCTAGAAAAAATTGGATCTATACCAAAATCCAGTCTTTAGATATATACCATTAAAAAAAAATTCTCGGTTTCCTTCCCTCTCCACTCTGCTCGATCTCTTCCCTGGAGCAACCCCTAACGAGGTAAGCAGCTTCCAAGCCATCCTTGACTGTACCAGGCCTGGCCATGAGTTTCTGTGCTGCAAGCTTGCCTGAGATGTGTGTTGAGAGATGGAAGATGGCTGCCGCTGTTGGGGAGTGCGCTGCCGGGGAGCATGCCACCGGTCACGTGCTCGGCTGCCGGGGAAACGCGTTGCCGGTGGTTTCTACAGGATGCAGGATAGGGTTGACCGGTGGAATAGTTTTTGGCACAAGGTTAAGATTGCAATTCTGGAACGGTGAAAAAAAAAGAACTGGCTATCACACTAACGGATGCCAACGGGTAAATATCTAAAGTTGAATCTTTTAATGGTATAGATCCAATTTTCCCAAAAATCTAAGCCAGGATAATGCAATGCAACTGGTCCGTGTTTGGTTGTTGTACTAAGCAAGGTCTGGCTTGCGAAGCTCGTGTTTGGTTCAAGGACTTGTGCTGTGTATGGTTACCTCTTCTGCACTCCGGTCAGTTTAATTTCACCACCACCGTCCCCTCACCTCGTTTGCCGCCGTCCATAGCCATTGGTCAGCTACTCTTGGCTTTTGGCGCCGTCAAGCTCGGTGAGCCTGCCGACGAGCGCTCGCCGCTCCTGCAGTGCCTGGGATAGCTTCAGCCCCGCATTCAAGCTTCCCCACCTCACAACAAACTTGCCGCGCAGGAAGGTCGTCATTTGCACGTGTTGAATCCGGCAGTGATCAAAGAGGTGATATCCTCAAATCTACGGCCAGCCATATGAAATCCCTCACAATGCATTCTAAATCTGCACTGCAATTTTCTTCAACAAAAAAAATCTGCATTGCAATTTCCAAATCCACGACGCATGTCTGTACATGGAAGACGAGCAGGACAGTGAGAATTTTTCTCCCTGAATAAGCTGAATGGAGCCCCAGCTCACCCAATTGAAGTTCCACTACTTCGATTTGAGCCCCAAAACGACCAAATCTAACTCCATCGCCTGCGAATCCCCTTCTTCAGCTAGGACAGCCGCGCTGCGCAACGCCGTCGCGGTCCGTCAGTACGGGTCGCCGGGAAGGCGAGTTCTCCTCGGACACGCTGGTTTAGGACCCGCCGCACCGGCGCTCCTCTAGATCTGGGGCCGGAGGTAGCAGAGAAGGGGCCGGGGAAGGAAACGGCACGCGCTGCTGTGGATGGAGGCGGGCGGTTGAGCGGATGGGAGGTGACGGGCTGCATCACCGCGGGCTTGTACAAGCCTGGCTTAGCTAGTACGCTCGATTCCCACGCCAAGCGATCTCTGCTTCTGACCGCGGTCAAAGACGACGATGCAGCGAGGAAGCCGTGGCCCACCTGCCCCTCTTCTACCCCGACCCACCCCTCCCACATGGCCGGAGGGAGCCCCGCATCCGCCAAGTACCCACCCCTCCCACGACGACGCGCCTGACAGCGACGTCGCTGCTCTCCAGAACCCTCGGCCTCGAACCGTCCGCGGGAACCCCCCGTTCCCAGTCGGGGCCGTCCTACTCGACCGCCTCGGGAGATCCGGGCCAGGAACCACCGCCGGGCATGGACTCCCCGATCAAGGTGGTCTCCCACCTGGGGAACGGCGGAGGGGGATCGGGGGAGGGAGGAGGGGCGGCGATCGACGCGGGGAAGTCGGCGCGGAGGCCGCTCAGCCTGTGGCCCGGGATGTACCACTCGCCCGTGACCAACGCGCTGTGGGAGGCGCGCTCCAGCATCTTCGAGCGGATGATGGACGCGGGGAACGCCGCCGACGACGCCGACGCGGGGGAGCAGCGCGCGCCGACGGAGCTGCTCGTCAAGACGCCCGCGCAGAGCCGGACCAGCATCTTGTACAAGTTCGCCACCGACGACATCCTCCGGGAGCAGTACCGGGACCCCTGGAACGAGGTGCGCATCGGAAAGCTGCTCGAGGACCTCGACGCCCTCGCCGGCACCATCGCCGTCAAGGTAATGCGATTTCCATTTCGATCCTTTTTTTCCATCTATTACAGGTGTGGAGATCGGTGAGAGAGTAACATCCTGCCGCTGCAAATATCCTGAGATTTACTTGTTTTCCAATTTTCCATGGTGCACTTAAATGAAAATTTCATTGTCTTTACTTCAACATTAGATGAATCGGATCCTACTCCCTGGCTCAAAATCTTGAAAATTTATATGGATATGGTGCGATTTGCTGATTCCACAATTTCCCAGTAATTGCTATAATTTCTTTCTGAGATTGGTTGCGTCGACACGGAAATAGTAGAATTATCTATCTTAACTATAAAACTGAAGCTCGTTACAATTTATGGACTGAACAAGAGGACTGGCACCATGTTATAACTTATAACCTCGGTGAGCTGCAGCCATAATTTTTGGAGTATATGATGTCTTGGTGCTGGAATCTTGGTTCGATGGATATGATTCTGGTGAACCTTGCAAACTGTTTTGTTACTAGCTAATGGCTCCAAAATTGTGAAATATGACTCCTGTGAATACGGTCTTTACACTTTAGTGCCAGCAAAATATTTTTATAGGAAGTTGTGGTAGTGAATCGATGTTGCCAGTATGGTAGTGGAAGCAGCAGATGATGCATTGTTCACACGTTCCATTTCCATAGCTAGCTCACTGATGCCGATTAGTCAAGTGGTTGTGTTCCCTACTGCCATTTGTTTCAGACTTCTAGTTGATTGAATATGCTACATACTGATAACTATGGGTGGAAGATGTACAATTTTTTATTCCTTTCACTTTGCGTTGTTCATGCTTTTTGTAGCCTTTTTTGACAAAACTTGATTGATGTGCAGCATTGTTCTGACAAAGATAGCACGACAAGACCCCTTTTGGTTGTGACTGCTTCTGTTGATAAAATGGAGCTTAAAAAGCCTATTCGTGTGAATACTGATTTAAAGATAGCTGGAGCTGTTACTTATGTTGGCCGCTCATCAATTGATATACAGATTGAAGTGACTCAGGTTGATCAAGGTATTATTGATTGAAAATTATGACTCAGTAGATGGCCGATCTAGATGTTTATTGATTGGGTTGAACAATGATGTTTGATTGATTCTTATTTTCAATTTTTCTTTAACTGACTTATCACAAACGCTAATATCGTGCAACAGATGGTGATAATCAGTGTGATCCAATTGCATTGACTGCTAACTTCACATTTGTTGCACGCGATTCTAAGACTGGAAAATCTGCTCCAGTGAACCGCCTTTCACCAGAAACTGAAAGAGAGAAGCAACTATTTAGTGAGAGAGAAGCACGTGATAAGATGAGAAATAGGAAGAGAGAAGAACAGAAAGGAGGGCTTGAGAATGGGATACATAAGCTTCGTGCTGAGGCTGAGAGGCTGGATGCATTACTTGCAGAGGGTCGAGTTTTCTCTGATCTGCCTGCTTTAGCTGATAGAGATAGCATCTTGCTGAAAGATACCCGCCTGGAGAACTCTCTCGTCTGCCAGCCTCAGCAGAGAAATTTGCATTGAAGGATATTTGGAGGTTTCTTGATGCACTGAGCTTTTGAGCTTGCCTTCTCAACTGCATATGCCTTTGTTGGACAGAGACCTTGTTTTCTTGAAGTTGATCATGTTGACTTCTTAAAACCAGTAAGTCTTATTCTCTTTGGCTAGTTCTCAGTTATTCAAATCTATCTGGTATCAACTGGGCCATCAGTTCTGTAGTTAATGAACTACTTTTCCTTTTGTCATTTTGACTGGTATTAACCTCAAACTACATTCTATGTTGTCCTGCAAGAAAAAAATATTGATGCTTCGCGTTGTCATATACGTAATCTAGTCCATTTGAAAATTGACAATACATTTCAATGAATGATAGGTTTAATCATTTTGTTCTTACACAGGTGGATGTAGGAGACTTTCTTCGATTCAAATCATGCGTCTTGTACACCCAGCTTGACAATCCAGAGCAGCCCCTGGTCAATGTTGAAGTTGTTGCTCATGTAACAAGGCCTGAGCTGCGGAAAAGTGAGGTAATCCCAGAATTCCACTCAACTTGCATTGAGTGATGCCAGACTATTTGGCTTTATCAGCTACAGCTATACCACAAATCCTTTTTTTTTCTTGCTTGGTTGCTGACAATGTTGTCCAACGAACAGGTCTCCAACACATTTCACTTCACCTTCACGGTCTGTAGCGACTTGTTAAAAAAAGGATTGAAGATTCGTAATGTTGTTCCCTCGACCGAAGAAGAGGCGCGTCGCATACTAGAGCGCATGGAGGCAGAGGGTTTATGTAACTAGTCCTTCTGCAGAGCCAAATGTCTCAGACGTTTGTTAGTTGTTACTTGATAAGTTGATATCTCACTTGTCGTACCAGCTAACGGGGGATTTGGTGACGATTTGAGCAGCAGCAATCGGCAGATAAGTCGCATGCCGACAATAGAATGGCATAGCTGCAGTCTGTAGCTCCATGGCACCATTTGTTTTTTTTTTCTTTTTATAAACATTTGTGATTTTTTTAAAAGAGACCATACGTAGTGTATAATAACATACTCCTCGAGACTCAAAATGTTCGTTTGAGAAAGCACTTCATGTTATTTATTATTTGCCCTCGAAACGGTACTGATGGCCGTTCCCATGCGTTTCTTTTTCCAACTGCCTTTTTGCATCATCGCTTTGTCAAACGTTCTTGTCGGTATAGCACTTTGTGATGATCAATTGATTTTATGCATCTTTTGTGGTCAATTCAGCAAAGTGTGTTCATTTCAGCATGCGGTAAAGCTTAGTTGCTCAGAAAGTATGAAGAGAAAATTAAACAATGTGAAACGACGGGAGAAGGGTTGAGGACTAATCATGTCAGAAGTGGGACCCTCAAAAGCAGATAAAACTTGTCCAAATGCTTTTCAGCCAACTGTACCAAGAGCTAGCTAGACAGTAAAATTGATCATCAGTTCGTCAAAAGCTCTCACTCAACAGTAAAATTATCAGCATGCAGAATCATGTACAATGCCACTTTCACCTTTGGTAGGCCATTGGCAGGGATGATGTTCATCATGCTGAATAGGCTTCACTCTACATTTATCTTCTCCAGGTAGTACAAAATATTTAGTATGGTCCTACGTCTGAGCCTGCACTGATGTTCTTCTAGACAACAAGGTGCAGATTCTTGCTCATGCTGCTGGTGCTATCACTGCTGCATCCCAACGGCTAGGGCGATGAGCTCGAGCTCTCCTCCTCTGAGCTCGTGGATTGCACCGTGTTAAACCTCGGAGGAACAGGCGCGTTCTCCACCCGCCGCGACGAGCCACCGGTCGCTGCCCGCTCCCGCTCGTTCATCTTCACGACGTCCTTGCAGACGTGATCGAGGGCAGCGAGGAAGTCGCGCACCACCATGAAGATCCTCAGAGGGTGGCCTTCCTCCTTGGCCGAGTCGCCGTGGAAGAACTCGGTCGTCTCCCTGACGAGGGCGAGGGCGCGGCCCTCCTGAGCCTGCACCGCGGTGATTTCAGCCTCGGCTTTCTGCAGGAACTCGCCGATGGAAGCGCGGAACCGCCTGCAGCTGTCTTGGGAGCCAAGGTGCTGGCTTAGATGCAGGACCTCGCTGATCTTGCTGACCCCGGAGAAGAGCTTGGTGACGCAGCTGGCCAGCGCGTCAGAGTCCATTGCCGCTGCCTTCTTGACGCTGTTGAGCTCACCGCCGAGGCTGGCCACGATTTTCAGGCCTACTTTCTTGCATTGCAGATCATCCGCAAGGGCACTCGCCTGGTCGGTTGGTTGGCCAGTGGCTAGAATGTTGGCTCCTTCAGACTTGATGATTTCTTCGACCACAAAGTGGAGCAGCGTCGTCTTGCCATCAGCGCCCTTTACATCAGCTAGCTTGAGGAGGGCATCGAGTTTGAAGGCGTGTGCGTTCCCACGGTTCGTGCCTGTGTTCATGCGGTTACCAGTCTTCAGGACCGCGTCTAATATCTTGTGGAACAATCTGCTGCCCCTTAGCTCTTCACAAGCTGCCTGAAATGGCATTGAATATTAGTAATTTGTTCATACTTATTTATTTCAAAATGAAACTGGGTAACGGGCTGAGTTCTCATCAGGCATATCTTGTCATATGCGAATGAGATCTTGATTTTGGCAAGAAATCTCGTCATCAGGCATCAAGATGTTCATTTATCCATCAGTATAAACCATACTACCATGGCTACATGGTGTATGAAGCAGATGATCAGAAAGAGAGCCTTACATAAATGAAGAGCGGTACTGAAATTAGATTCAGAACCATTGTTATGGATTTGTACTATTATTTCATTCAAAGCTGTAACTGGAACTTTGCAAGAAAAGATAGGACATTATCCGTATCAGTACCTCAAGAGTCTTGAAGGAGGTCTTGAGGTAGTCAACCTCTGAATCGAAGTTAGTGATGTAGAGCATTGCTTCCACTCTCTTGAAAGCGAATGGTATTGCGAGCACTGCCTTGAGGAAGCTCTCAGCAGAGCCAAGCTTACACAGAGCATCCTCCCTAAATTCTTTCAGCTTGATCTCCTCCTCTCTGGTAGGCGCCATCTTCAGCAGCATCTCCAAGAGCTCAGTTCCAAGGCTCTCTGCCTGCCCTGCTTCCAACAATGGCACAGCAAATGCTCATGAAGCTGAATGATCAGAAAGAGTTATATTGACACTTAGTGAGAGGTTTATGAGAACTCTCTCATGTCAGTGTACTCACCATCCAAGAGAGCCTTGCACACTTCTTCCTTTGTCGCATTCAGCGCCCTTAGCATTATCGCGATGTTCTGCAATTTCTTCTGGTCGAGGACCTTGTTCTCTTGGCTGCACAAACTGGAATTTGGCCCCTTGACCCCATTCTTGGACGATCTCCTTGTTGAATTTGAGACGAACAATGTCTCGATCATCTCTTCGTTCACTCTATTTTCATACAAGGAGTTAAACATATTAACGAGTTACAGAGGTGAGTTGCCATGGAAGCAACGGTGTGCAAGCAATGCCACTATGCAAGGACGACAGGGCCTCACCGGAAAGAGCTCGCCTTCAGCTGGTCCCACACCGTCGGCCGGCCAGAGCTCGCGCGCACCTTGTCCCAATGCAACGGCTTCAGCTTCGGCAAAGTAGCTGCGTCCGAGTCAGCGTCTTTCTCTGACGGCGCGCGCCCCGGAGACTCCTCCGGGTGAACTGCGCCCGCTGAGGCCCTGATCACCGTGGTCACAGGGCGCTCGGAGAGCCGCCGGGGCAGCCAGCCGCTGCCGTTGCCGGCCCGCGGCAGTGGCGGGGGCGGTGCCGGAGGAGCAGCTGCCGCTTGGGCGCCGCCGTTATCTTTCACCGGTGGCATTGGCGGCGGTGGCGGGGGAGGAGGAGGCGGCGGTGGCGGGGGAGCACCCTCTGGCGCCCGCTTGCCCCCCATTGCCGAGTCAAGAACGGCTTTTGAACTTGACGGCAAGTTCATCCGTGTCTGCTGGAACTGCCTCGGCAGAGGCGGCATCGGCCTGAGCTCCGGCGAGCTGGTGCTGGAGACGGTGGCCGTCGAGCCCCGGCCATGCTGGTCGGTGCCATCGTAGAGCACGGGGTTGGCGGGTGGGAGCGAGGAGGGCTTTGCGTACACCGCAGGCTCCTCCTTGGGAGAGGGACGGCGCCGGCGGCGGGCGAGGATGTACATGAGCGCGGCCGCGAGCACCGCCGCGGCGACGGCGGCGACGGCGACGACGATGGTGAGGAGGCGGTGGGAGGAGAGGAAGGACCGGAGCGGCGCGGAGTGGGAGACGGGCAGCGCGGCCAGGGACGAGATGTTGGCCGGCGCCGTCGGGTGCGGCGACGACGACGACGACTCGTCGCCCGCGCCGGCGTCGGCCGGGGTGGAGGCGGAGCCGACCTCCGGCGTCAGCGCCGGCGCCGGGGGTGCCGCGGCGCCCGGCAGGAACGGGAAGAAGGGCGCGGGCGGCGGCGGCGGCAGCGCGGGCGTGCTCTCCAGAGGGAAGAGCGGCTCGTGCAGCGCCCTCCTGCTCCGGTAGTGGCGGTGGCGGTGGTCGACCGCGGACGCGGCGGGGAGGAAGAGGAGGAGGAGGTGCACGAGCAGCACCCGCGCCAGCATTGCCGTTGGCGTGCCCGGGAACGGCAACCGCCTGCCTCGCTGATAATCGTTACTCGCTGAGCTCCCCACGCGCGCGCTAGTACTACGAGCGAGTGTACTAGCTTGTGAGGTCTGGGGTGGGAGAGGGAAGGAGGGCAGGTGAACGCGCTTGTGAGCGCAGGGTGAGGCCAGTTTCAATGTAGTTTCACGGAGTTTTACAGTATTAAATATTATTAATTTTGTTGACATAAGAGAGAAGAAAGAATGAAAGAATTTTATAATATGCAAGAAAAATTTTATCACCATAAAATTTATGGTTACTTAATTCCTTTTAATTGTCCCATGAAACTGGTCTAAGGCGACTCAACTGACAGCTGTGACTGTGACCGCAGCGAGGGAAAGGGGGAGGGGGCGAGGCATGGCATGGGAAGTGGTGCACGCCTGCCATGGAGTGGTGTGTACTGGTGGTGTGATGGGAATGTGTGCTTTGGATTCTTGCTTTCTTTTTCTTGCGCGAAGGGGAGAAATGATGGGCTGCACACACTGCATTGGCTCGGCTCCGTGCTGCTAGCCGGTGCCGCCCTTTCGACCGGACGGACCTCGCCTGCAGTAGGCCAGTACCGCCCTTTTCGAGCTGGCTCCCATGGAAGGGTGCCCGATGTAGGAGTAGCCAGTGCTGTATAAGACACTTTTTTTTGTTGGACTCATCAGTTACGGTGATCAACAGGTTAGTGTTTTGATCACTGAACAAGCTAACGGTGTTCAAAAATCGCTGTCTCCGTCGTTTTTTTTAAAAAAAACTAGATTTGATTATTTTCTCCTCACAAATGTCATTTTATGTGGGGAATAAATATGATGTGAGAGGTGAAAGGACCTAGGAGTCTAGTGGCTACAAGAGTCATAGTAGCATCTGAGATCCTGAGTTCAAATTCCTGTAGGAACGAATTTTTAGAATTTAACGGTGTTATATTTTCAGTACTAGACAATGTCGATAGCGAGATTTACCGGCTCAGTCTCTCGGAGGGAGGGTTGCGTACGTATATTCAAAGGGTGAGTGTGCATGCGTATTATGAGTATTTTGTATTGTGTTTAAAAGAACAAATATGACGTGAAAACATTTTCGAAATGAGATTTTCATAGTATAAACATACTGTTACAAGCTGCACAAGTGCTATATATCAAAAAAAAAGAGAGCCAATGCCAGGGACAGCGTTGCTTAAAGGTCACTTAACCGCTAAACGACATCTCAGAAAAGAAAGCTATACTTATAAACACCGACCAAAAAAATCAACCAACCTAACCTAGGAGCCAGGCAGCCTAAACGCGGTTAGTCCGGCGAGATTAGACAGCAGACGTACCGACACTTGTCTAAGTAATGTCTGCAGAACCGCAGAGCCGCATGTCTGCAAGCGCAAGCGTCCCTCACCCGTCAGCGTCACCCTCTTCAGATTCCTCGTGCTCGATGCACGCTGCTCTGCCCTCTGCGGCGCCGCTGCGGCTGCACGCGCGCGTACACACGAGGACGGCGGTGATGGCACAAGAAACCGCTGATGGATTGATCAGTGCAAAATGGGGATGTGATGGGAGAGAGGACGAGCAGGAACAGATTACTGCTGCCCTGGGACTGGGAGCGGCAGCTGGAGAGAGAGAGAGGATACGCCCTCTTTGACCAACGTTCGGTTGCAGCACAGTGTGATGATTTCAGTGAGGGGCCCGGCTCTCTGCTGCGCAAGCCCAACGGGCTTTGGCTCTTCCGCTTGTTTAATCCGCGGCAGCGGGCTCAGCTTTATTGAGGGGCGGCAGCCAGGAAACACGCGGACATGCCGTGCCGCGTGACACGGCCCGTTGTGCGCTGGGGCCCGTTTCCAAGCGCATGAGAGCAAGGAGCTTCTTCAACCTCTCGTATTTTCTCCGGTTATTTTATAAAAAAAAACTAGCAGGAGCGATTTTCCCTGCTTCTGAAAATTTTTGGACGGCTTGCTGGGAGTGAGTTTTCCTCATGCTTAATAAGGCATATTTAATTTTAGTGTCATAAATCCATAATGAAACAATTCATGTGGTATATCCATCTTAACATATGCACACTCGCATTTCTAGCCAATGATATTATAGTTCCAAAACTGTCCAGGTTGTTAGGTGCGTTTCAGTCAATGGATGATAAGCTTGTGCTTTTTTTTGGAAACAAAAGATACGTGCTGAGCATCTGTCTCCAAAATACCCGAGATCGTCTGATTGGAACTTAACCAATTATTGGAACAGATGTAAGCTGTCCAAACTAACTCAGGCACCTTCCAGAGCTCGTCCCGCTCACCTTACTACCACCTTCCAGTGGAACTTTCTTCAATGCCCATGATCCCAGCAGCATTCCAGTGCCGTAACAAACGTAGCATCACGCTACTGGGGAATTAAACATCCTCAGCGACTGCCAAGTGCTGGACGCATTTGCGTGCCGGCGCCTGAAGGGTGAGCGAATGGCGGTGCTCCTCCTGCTCTGGTTGGCGGCTCTGCCCGCCGCCTCGTCTGCCTCATGCCATCGTGGCCGACGTGTTGATCCATCCACCTGTTGCTTGCCGTGACAGATGGGCTCTGGCCAAGTTATGCCCATGGGAACGGACCAACTTGCTGCAACAACCCAGATTTCGACATGGCAAAGGTCTGCTTGTGCTAGACTGAACCAACGCCTGTAACTCTGCTGACCTGTTGTGTCTCCGCCAGATCTCAAACTTGACGACGGAGCTTCAGAAGTACTGGCCCTCACTGTGCTGCAGCTCGCCATCTCTCTGCTCCGGTGGCCATGGATCTCTGTGGGCGCATGAGGTAACCGACTGGCCGGAAACCGGTCCTGTACTCCAGTTCTCGTAGCGTTTCAGGCTTGCAGCTAGTAGATTCATGAGATCTTTTTTTTAAAAAGATTATTCATGAGATCTCATCATCATCCTGTGGTGCATGTCATGGCCGCGTGGGTGTGCACGGCCGTCTACTTTGTTTCGGCAGTGGGGTAATATGCATCCAGATTCTCAAAGAATCCACTTCGTTTCCTCGTGTCATTCCGTATCGATACAATATAACTGAAATTTCACACCAATAAAATTCTATTTTTCTCATGTCAGAAAAGCACGGGACATGCTCGCACCCTGTGATCCAGGACGAGTACAGCTACTTCTCTACAACCCTGCACCTGTACTCCAGCTACAATGTCACAGTAAGCAGCACAGTACCATCTTCATGGAGACACTCGTGGCACTCTGCCTTGACTGATATGCAGAGCTTTGCTTGTTCACACCCTGATTGGCACCTTTAGCTGATGAATAACGATGATGGCGTTTGCTGACTCTGCATTGTGCCACAGGCTATGCTGGCAAGCAAGATTAGCATAGGCGCAGATGATGGCGGCAGGTATCTGGTGGCAGACCTGGCCGCCACCGTCAGAAGCTCCTTTGGAGCGTCCCCTCTATTGCTGTGTGAGGGGGGGTCGTTGCAGAGGACATGAAGGTTATTCATTCTCTGGTAAGCCATGTATCTTAACTTATTTTTTTCTTGCAATAATTTTTCACTAGCTGATTTCTTTCAGCCTCTGGACTGCATAAATAACGAAATATTTGGATACATGCGTGGCACATGCATATTAAATGTAGACGAAAAAATAACTAATTACACAGATAGACTGTATTTCGCAAGAGGAATCTAATGAGTCTAATTAGTCCATAATTAGATAATAAAATACTGCAATAAACATGTGCTAATGACAAATTAATTAGTCTTAATAAATTTATCTCGCGGTTTACGGACGGAATCTGTAATTAGTTTTATAGTTAGTATATATTTAATACTTTAAATGTGAAAAGATTCTATTTTAAAAAATTTACCCAAATGAACTAAACACCCCTTACCTTTTTTTTCCTCGCAATAATTTTCACTAGCTGATTTCTTTCAGCCTCTGGACTGCATAAATAATGGAGGAGACGGCAATGAGTATGATATAATAGAACATGGCCGGTCTTGTCCGAGGTACATCAGCCTGCCTTCTTATAAACCTCATGGTAAGTGTAAAGTGTTCCTTGTGAAAGTTGAGAACCATGTCTCTTCAACACATTGTCTTCCTAAAAGCATAATAACTTTGCAATTTTTGCTCAGGCAGTGACACCAGTGGAGCCACGAGAAGGTTTTCCTCAAACATATTGCTGGCCTTCTTTGATGCATTCTAGTGTGAAGAAATCAGATAGAAATGGCTGGGTACCACGCGCCTTGCAATCGCTGATCTTGGTGTACGGTTTTAGCATCACGTGTAAAGCATGGGGGTGATATATACAAAGTCGAGTTAAATACACCAGCGGCACTTGAACTTGTCCCGAGATACCATTTAGGTCCACGAACTTGCAAAATCGAAATCTGGCACTCTGAACTTGTTAAGTTGTGCCATTTAGGTCCATATCTCTTGACGTGGCACCACATGGTATGAATATATGCAAAAAAGGCTCTTGAGTTTTATCATCTTCTATATCTACATCCTCCTCGTCTCTTTCACCTCTCTCTCAATCCGCTGGCTATGCACCTTGCTCCCATCGCCGGCGGCCACTTTGGCCCCGGCATCCACAGCCGTCGTCCCGGAGGTCGCCGACGTGCACCTCCACCGCGCTCCAGGAACGGCCGGAGGTGAGCGACGCGCGGCGTCGGGCGAGGCGGGGGGCGGCCGGAGGCGAGCGGTGTGCACAGGGGGGGGGAGGCGGGGAGCGCGAGGCGTGCGGAGGGGCTCTCGCGGCAGCGCGGCGGCGGCAGCGTGCAGGCTCGGTCCCGCGGTGGCGCGCGTGCGGGCCAGGGCGGCGAGCGCACGTCGGGCTGAAGCGCTGCTCTCTCGCCCAGCGGTTTGCAGCGTGCGGCGCGGGCCAAGGGCGTTGGCAGCAGCACTGCTCTCTCGCCCAGCGGGGTCCGGTGGTGGCGCATAAGGTAGGCGTCCAGCGGCAGCACTCTCTCCCTCGTGTGGCCCTAGAGCTCGACATCGACACAGGCGGCATTGCCTCCTCTCTCTATCTCTCCCTGACTCCCTCAAAAATGGAGGATGTGAAGGTAGAAGATGGCAAATTTGGAGGTCTTTTTTTATATATTCATGCCATGTGACGCCACGTTAAGGGATATGGATCTAAGTGGCGCAACTTAACAAGTTCAGGGTGCCGAATTTTGAATTTACGAGTTCATGGATCTAAGTGGTATCTCGGGACAAGTTTAAGGGCCGCTGGTGTATTTGACTCTACAAAGTCTATGGTGCATCATTCAGCTACCATCGAAGCACGATTTTCAACATGAAACTTTAAAATATCATTTGTTTTCCCTTCAAGTCTCAAAACCAGTGAAAACAACCCGTCAACAAGGACATATCATGATTTTGGATTGCATGGGGTAGCTTATTTCACTGGCATCCCATAGCTCCATGCTTCATTTTTTATACTTTCTAGGAGTTTGTTGCATGGTTGTAGCTTTTGGGATTTTGACTTTTAGGCAAGGTCTAAAAGAGTGCACAAATGGATCTATAAAATTTCACTCGAGTTTTCTTCGAAGTTCAATAGTCATGCCTCCCATCATATCGCCTGGCCGGTTATACCTAGTTAACGTACTTAATCACTCAAACGTGCAAGTGGCCGCCAAAGTTATGTAAGCAAAAGCCACCTCCCACTTTGTTCATTGGTGCAAATAAACCATTGTCAACTAAAAGTCTTGGATCCATGCTGTCGAAAATGGGAATCTGATGATTGTGCAACCTTGTTCGTCCTCTCTCGAAATCGGAGCAAGAATCCAAATTGAGCACATTTAGAAGCGTAATTTGGAAGCCAAACTTACCTAGGTCAACTTGTTTGCTCTTTGCTGCTCCGGTAACATGCATGTACCCATCGAAATCTTCTCTCTGAAATGGAGAAGAAATCCACATCGATCGCCATTGGAGGCTTAATTCAAATCTGCAAGACGATAGCTAGGTTAACGCAACTACTCCGGTGCGAGAGATCAAGTTGAGATGAGCCTTGATCTAATATGTGATGAGTGATTGACTAGCTGATTTGGAGCTTTACCGATTTAGTCGATATTTCATATATGCTTAATTGTGCTAGTGGCTAACCGGAAGTGTTGTGTTGTGTGTGTGTTGTGTTGTGTGTGTTGAGTTGTGGTGTGTGTAAAATATATCTTGCGTGGATGTATATCTTGGCTCATGATGTGCAGGCGTAGGATGTGACATGGCGGTCGGTGGCATGAGGTGAAGGTCAAGCGAAAGGTTCATGCCGAAGGACCGAGGGTGGTGAAGGATGAACGCGAGTAGGCTTGGATCGAGGGACCCGAGGAGTCCGGGTGGAGTCATGGGCGATCCACGTGGTGCACGGAAGAGCAAGAGTACATGGCGTGATGGAGACGGCGTCGGCCGAGTCAGGGAGGATGGCGATGACAAGTTCGAGTAGGCTGCCCCTGCGGCGGGAGTGCGAAAGACTTGAAGACGTCGTGGCACTTGGCGGTAGTTCGAACACGCGTCAACATCGAGGATTTGACCAGTTTGGCCTCAAAACTGGGGGCGCGTCCGGTGCGGCTAAATGGCGGTGATGGAGGGCACATGGCGCCATCGTGAAGCTTGCGTCGAGGCGAAACAGAGTTGTGAAGGTGGGTCCGGTGGTATGATAAAAAGTTAGACGGCTTTACCCCTAGAGGGTATATGGGTTGTGTGCTTCATGTAAGAGTATTTTGATCATTCGCCAAGTACTTGTATATATGTGGTGAGGTTGTGGGGGCAACCCATCTCTTTTGCATCTCTCATTTGAAGGTCCTCTCATTTGTCCTGTGGGATCTAGGGTTAGAGAAAGATTAGTGGATCTTTGATTTGATTTTTTTGCCATCTTAGCTTTATTTATGTTCAAGATTAGCTTGTAACCGGACCTCGTAATGTAATTCAAAGATCAAGCTTGTGTTCATCCTGTCCATCCCGAGTGTTTTTCTTTTTTTCTAGTGATCTTTGGATGAATTTTTTTGTTCCTCGATTTGGCCGCGATTTGAGCCGGATTTCTTAAGGGGTTTTGTTGCTAGGATCGTTGTGAGCACTATTGGTTTAATACCCACTCAAATTCCCCGCAGATTTGGCTCAAATTCGTGTTTCCCCCCAGTTGTTCTTCATGGTAAGGTTTCGGTTTTCTCCAAAATTCGTGAGATATTCTTGAGTTTTTATGAATCCTCTTCATAAGTCTGTTAGGGCTTGAGAAAGTGCTTCTATAGCCAAAATTTCATCTTGATTCGTTGAGTATGGAGGGAGTAATTTCGAGTGGAATTTTCGGATGTTTTGTTCTTCCTCCCGTTTTCTTCTCTGTCAGTGAGCACATGTTGATACTTGCATTGTCAGAAAGGAGGAGAATATCATACAAATTCAGGCTTGTACATGTTTTGTATTGTGGCATGCTTTCAAGGGAAGTTTGCGAGGCTTTGTATGTCTCTTTTGCTATTGTGTTGGTTGTGTTGAACTTTTACCTCTTCTTGAGGAACCAGCATTTTGATATGAGTTTTGTTTTGCATATGATCGGTGTTGAGCCCTTTTCTGCCTCTTCTTGAGGGAATATGTATTTTGTCTCGGTCGTGTCGAGCTAATTTCAAGTGCTTTTAAGTTTCTTCAATTGGTATGTGTTGAGATGTTTCTTTGAATTGGTGCTGTTTTAAGATTATTTTTCATTTGGTATTCTTCATAGGTATCATCCTTTTGAGCTTTCTTGATGATTATATTGTCGACAAGGGGAGGCCTTATGGCGCTCACGCAGAGGGCCAGCTGCAGCTCGGGCAGCTGGGATGCAACGGGGGAGGCTGTCCAGCAGCCTGCTGCGTCACGCAGCCCAAGGCCCGAAAGCAGCTGCTTGCAGCCCGTGCACAAGCAGGCCGGCGAGGGACACAGCACAGCCCAAGCAGGAGCAGAACGACAGTGGTAGCTGAGCCATTTCGGTTTGCAATTTTCCTTTGCTTCTGTAATTCAATTCCTGCTCTTTTGCTTAGTTAGTTAATCAGTACCTGTGATCACTAATGCTGGTTAGCATTTGCATATTTAATTGACTTGCGTTGATCAGTTTTTATTCTTGGTACTCTTTATTAATTTTTGCATGCTTAGTTAAAAGATCTCTTATAGTGAATAGTTCTAATCTTTTTGAGACTCTTAATTGGCTTTTTAGTTAAGCTTTGCTTCCACTTGGTTTGAGCTTTGTAATCATTGTTGAATCATCACATGCTTGATTAAGTGAAGTTTTATCAATAGCTTTACTTGAGTGAATCGCTTTACATTAGCTTCCGCTTTTGTCATGCTTTCGGGGTTTTGATTAATCGTCGCTTCCGCTTTACGTCGATCTTTACGAACCGTTCACTAAGGTGAGCTTGTCATTAGTTGACTTGTGTCATCCTGACGGTGTGTTGTGGAGTGACAATTGAGATATAGGCATTGGTTCTCGAATTGGCGATAATTTTTAATGGCTTCCATTCACTCCCCTCATTTGGTCGTCCATTTCGGTCCTTCAATTGGTATCAGAGCCTGTTAAGGTTCTTCATACCCTTATCGGTTTCGAGATCCACAAGGTGACAACAGATATGATATTTTTGCTTGCAGATTCGATTTTTACGATTTGAGCTCGATTTTCAACTACTTTTTGACCGGTGCTTTGAGCTATGACACCAAACTCTAGTTCTATTGGTTCTTTGTCCTTAGGTGGTGCGGTCGCATCCGAGGATGACCACAAGTGGAGAAAAAAACGTGATAAACTGAACAAGAATGATGATGCAACTTTTGATGGAAGATATGCCTCAAGAAAATGAACTTCGACACAAGCTTCACAAGATGAGTGAAGGTAAATTCTTCCAAGGTATAATCAGTTTGTTCACTCATCTTTGTGCTCATGGCGAGACGATTGCTGATCTTAAGAAGAATTTGGATATGTCTAGATTTGATAACGTGAGTGCCTCAACCTATTGCAAGTCTAGTTCACCTTTGCCTTGTAGATCTTGTGATGCCTTGCTTATTGAAAATGAGAAACTGAAAAGAGATATCTTTCTTGGTGACAAACAATTTGAGTGCCGTAAAAGATTACTTGATGAGCTTTTTATTGATTATGATGCTTTAAAATCTGAAAATGAAATGTTGAAATCCAATGCCTCTATGCCTTACTCTTCTTGTGTTAGTTTGCATAATGATCTTGATAAGGCTAAAGATAGCTTTGTAGAAGTTAAATGTTTTTTTACCGTATCTTCTTGTGAGTCTTTGCTCGTTGAAATTAATGAACTAAAATTAACTCACTTCGTATGTGTAGAATAACTTGAGTATATTAGGGCTCAAATTTGTGAAATGAAGTCAAATGCTACGACCCGCCGGCGCGCTACGCGTGGTGTCGGTGTGGGGATGGGCGGCATGGGTAAGTCGTCGCTGGTGTGGGCGGTGCACAACGACCCGGTGCTCTTGGACGAGTTCGACTGCGGCGCGTGGGTCACCGTGCCGCACCCGCTGGATAACCCCGAGGTGTTCCGGCGGCGGCTGAGGAAGGAGCTCGGCGTGGCGCGCAACCAGGACCTCGGCCAGCACCTGCGGGAGAAGCGGTATCGGGTCATAGTGGACGACGTGCACACCAGCGAGGAGTGGGACGCTATTCGCCAGGTTTTCCAGTTCAGCAACAGGGGAAGCCGGATCATCGTGACGACGCGGCGGGAGGACGTCGCCCGGCACTGCGCCGAGCACGTGGCAGAGTGGCAAAAGCATGTCTACGAGCTGAAGCCACCGGGGGATGCGGAGTCCATGGATCTCCTCTGCCAGAAGGTGCACCTTCTTTCTTTTTCAAAGACTGAACTCTACTCGGTGTGTCTATATTTTTCAATTTCGAAATTCGGGTGTAGACGCTCACAAGCACACTTACCGCTACGAATACCACACGGAAACCGTATCTCTATAACATCCTACAAGATATTGAACCGTAGTGTTTGTATCAAATTTAGGAGAAACGAAGCTTTTGAGAAAAACAGAGAAGCTTTTGCAAATAACACAAGAGTGTTGGGGAAATTTTGGAGACAAATGGATGGAAAAATTGGGGAATTTTTTTTGCACAAAAATTTTGGAAAATCTTGAAAAATATATTTGTGAAAAAGATTTAAGATTTGGAAGTTTTTAGTGGTGAGGAGGCGTTTTTCTATTAAAAGAACGGTGAAATGACAGCGGCACAGGCGCATCTATCGGAGACCAAGGATTGCTGGGAGACCAAGGATTGCTGGCGCCAGAGCGGCAGAGCCCCCTGTCTGGCTAGTTTCCTTCCTCCCTTCTACGCCAAATCTCCATTTTTTTCTCATGCCCCGACTACGACGTCCGCGCTCGTGGCCGATCGAAGCCTACGAGCGGCGTTGGAAGGCAGAAGGGGAGGGCGGGGGGCCAAATGGGAGCGGCCTTGGAAGGCGCGTGCCTTTGCATAACACTCCCACCAACTTCCCCGATCTTCACTCCCATGCGCGCGTAGTGTTCGACGGAAGGTGTCACATTGAAATGGACGCCACCACCATCCTATTCCTCGATAAAGCAGTAATGTAAGTCCTTCGAGGCTTTCCTTTTTGGATAGCGTCTACCTACATGTATGGCATGCTTGTGCTGCTGGGCAAAGGCAAATGCAGATAGGTGGAAGATACTACAAAAAATGGGATGAATTTTCATGATGGTTTGCCACATAGCGTGTGCCTTTAGCTTTAAGTCCTGCAGTTTAATGAACAAATTACTAGAAACACGCCAGTATGTGCTCGCAACAAAAGTGATTGATTTTTCAGCTACTCTTTTGTTCATAAAGTATGCTGTATGACCTTTTCTTTTCTTAAGCACTAGTAGAAAGCTGCAGAAATCTTCACATTGTGCTTGTGGTGTCAAATTATGGTTGGTTGCCAAGAATGGGACATAAAGTAGGTCGTTGTTCTTTTTTTTTTTTTTGCTGGGGCTTATAGTATTCAAGAATCAATTACCACTGCTTGCTCTTTTTGTCAGTAATATCGATTCTATTTTCCCAGGATACTCATTTATATGTTATATTTCCACCATTTGTAGGTCTACAAAACAACCGAGTACACTTTACCAGAGGACATGGCAGAGCACGCCAAACATATCTTGAGGAGATGTCGTGGGCTTCTACTTGCCATATCTACAATAGGTGGTCTCCTTGCCAACAGGCCTAAAACAAGCATAAAATGGAGGAATCTGCACGAACACCTTGGAGCAGAGCTGGAGTCTGACCTCCGCAACATCCCCAAGGTGATTGTCTCAAGTTATGATGGCTTGCCGTATGACCTGAAGTCCATCTTCTTGTACCTCAGTATCTTTCCTGAGAACCATGAGATCAAACGCACCCGCTTGCTCAGGCGGTGGATGGCAGAAGGCTACATAGCAAAGAAACGTGACATGCCTGTGGAGGATGTAGCAGCGCGTTCCTATACCAAGCTCATTAACAGAAGCATGATTCAACCTTCTAAGGTTAGCCCTGGAGAAACCGATTACTGCCGAACTCACAGCATGGTGTTGCAGATCATCCTGTCCAGGTTCATTGAGGAGAACCAACTATTCCTCATCGAGGAGCACTCCAATGAGGCTTGACAAATTAAGATACGTCACCTGGTAGTATCCAGATGGAAGAGTAGGGATGAGAAGCTGCAGAACATAAACATGTCATATATCCGATCATTGACAATCTTTGGGAAGTACCCTTCATCTCTCATCTCTCAAAAAGTGCGGCTGTTGCAAGTGCTGGACCTGGAGGACACTGTCAATCTGATGAATGATGACCTCAAGCACATAGGGGAATTACAGCACCTAAGGTATCTAAGCCTGAGAGGAACAGATATTTCTAAACTTCCTTCTTCCTTGCGGAACCTTCGGTACCTAGAGACATTAGACATCCAAGACACAAGGGTGAGAACTCCCCGGTGGCATTGTTAAACTTGAGAAGCTTCGATATCTTGTTGCTGGCGTCAACTTCACAAAAGATTTGCTGCAGAAGATGAGGGATTCAAGGGGAGAAAATCATGAAGCCCGCCTTTTTTGAGATATAGAAGCTTATCTAGGCTGCAACTACGGTGAATGCTGTGACGTTTCCAATGTGGACCATCTCTGTGTAAGAGTTCCTGAAGGAATTGAGAAATTAAAGAACATGCACATGTTGGGGGTGGTTGTTGGGGCATGAATCCTCCCAGACAGCCGAAATAAGTATGAAGGGTAAGAGAACACAAACGCTGGAGCAAGTGAGGAGTGCTAAAGGAAGAGTCCCCTCCTAATGACCTCTTGGGCCCTTTATATAGAGAGGATGGGGGGTGGCAATTTGCCTCCAGGCCCCTGGCGAATACAAAATTTACATTTAGGCCCATTTACTTAGGTGGGCTGGGCTATTCCCCCAACAGTGGTCAATGTTGCCAGGGGAAATGGTTTGACAGGAAAGTTCAAGAAGCTGATGAATTTGACAAATCTGCGACAATTTGGGGTCATGGGGCTCACTGAGGAAGAAGGCCAGGATCTGTGCAAGTCAATAGGAGGGCTTAGTCAATTGCAACGGCTTGAATTGCGCTGTGTCACAATTAAATTTCCTGCCAGAATGGATGAACCAGAAATACCAAGATATCTAACATCACTGAGGCTTTGTGGTAAACTCATTGGGATGCCTGAATGGATCGGTTGACATCATGCGCCTTCAGAATTTGTGCAACCTAGCTTTCCTAGGCCTGTGGGAAGACTCCTACATAGAGGAGTCGTTGCGTTTCTCTGCTAGTACTTTCCCAAATCTCAAAGTCCTTGACATTGATGGGCTAGAGAACATTAGAACAATGACAATCCGGGAAGGAGCGATGCCTCAGCTTGAGCTACTTTGGCTGAACAAGTGTCATTCACTTCATGACAACAGTTTTGGCGTGTCTGGAGTGCAATACCTGCAGAGCCTAAAGGAGCTTCTTCTTAAGAATTGCGGCGAGAAACAGAATCTGATTGACATATTGCAAGAACAAGTCAATATGCATACCAGACGTCCTAAATTCCTCATTGGCAAGTCGAGGGTTGTCTTATGAATGCATACCTGCAATAATATGTATTTTCTGTTCATTAGCGTATTAACACATTTGACTGTATCCATACAGCATTATCTTTCACTCACCGTCAGTTATTGAATGGGATTGTACTTCAGAGTTCAGACAACTAATAACACCATAATAATAGTTGCAGATACTTTTTTTGGGGGGGGAACTTAGCTTCTTCATTGATTAAGCAGCATCATTACAATCAATTAGCAGGCAAGGCTGCAAGAAGCTAGGGGTTGAAGATACTGAAGCGGTTCATGTAGTTGCGTTCGCATGGAAACTGTCACTTGGCACAAACAAAACTGATTCCTGGTGTCCTACATACGGAACATTGCAGCAGCATCTCATAAAGTGAAGACTCTGTCAGATTGTCAGTTAGCAAGTTACAGTAATCCAGCCAAAACGAAGCTATTGGAGTATGGTTCCATTCTTCACTTATCACCAAGCTTCCGACCCCTTTCTTCCCTCATCTTGGCCACAGCTTCATTCATGGCCGCTTCAATTTCATCTTCCTGCTGACAATCATTTTAGCGTGGACACCGCTAACATCTGGACCCTCTTCCTGGTGGAGGATCTACAACTACCATACCATGTTTCTTGGAGCAGTAATTTCGCTGCAAATGTGGAAACAACCTCTGCCTGACTGCCTTTGCTGGTCCCAAATGTGGTGATGTAGAAGCAGCAAATCAGATAGGACCGTCATTTCGCAAAGAAAAAAAAACGAAAAAAAGAGAGTACGGTCATCTTCTGTCCTCATCAGTCAGTCATCTCTCCTCGGCAGGAGGAGACGACGCTTGTCGCCGCCGACCGTCCTGCGCGCCCATGCCGGCGTCAACGAAGGGGCCTGCGCACGTCGTCCGCCCGCGTCTCGAACGCCTCCACCACCCTGACACCCATCCGCGCGCGCGACACCCTGCACCGGACGGCCGCGACCGTCGCTCCGATGGCGGCCTCATCGAAGAGGGCACCCAGCCCGTACTTCCAAGCTCCGTCGCGGTCATCGTCGCAGAGCTCGAGCGTCCGGCGCCATGCAACTGCGTGCGCCGGTGGCGCCTGATGCATCGCGACGCCCGCTGCCAGCGCCGCCGCCTCGCCGGCCGCTGTCTCGCCTGCCCACAGAAACTCCAAATCCGGGGGGGTCTGTGGAAATTACCATATCAATATTTTGCATTGATACCCCTGATTTAGATCGCGATCCTTAATCGCGATCCGAAACAGGGTGTTTTGTGTAAAATAACGGACCGATATTTTACATAAAGACCCCTAATTTGGATCGCAATTAAGAATTGCGATCCAATGTTTTATACAAAGACCCCTGGTTATTTACAAATAAGCTCATTCCTTCCTCCAGATGGGCAGCAGCTCCTTTCTTCCTCCCCTCTCCTCGGCGATCCGCCGCCGCCCTGTCTCCCTGAAAGTGCAAGGCCCGATCAATTCATCCCCTTCCCATCCTCAAGCCCTATCTTCAGCTCTTCACTCACCCGGCCCCGCGCCGAAGGGCTCGCGCTGTCACGGCGTCACGCACTCACCTCATCCGAGCCGAGGTACGCGTACGCCTCGCCGCGCCGGCCCGCCGTGCTGGGACGGGACGAGGGCTCCGGTCACGTCCTGTTGGTGACTTCCGGCGGCGGCGGGTCGTGTGTTGGCGATTTTGGTTCGCTACGATGTGTAGGCCAAACGGGCAACTACGTGCTGGTGCTGCTGCCTGCCGCGTGCGTCGCGCGTGAGGAGCCACGCGAGGAAACGAAACGCCGGCCGCGCAGCCGCTGGCAGCTCGCTCGCACAAACGCAAGAGCTATCGCGCAGGCCCCAAGATTGCAGAGTGGCGAATGCTAGGGAGGCGGCGCTCGCGTCATCGCCGGTCGCCGCGGCACGCCTCACCTGAATCACTGCCCGCGGCCCGTCCCGCGGCCTCGAGCTCTCTATGCCAGTTCCATTTTTTTTTCTCTCCGCTACTGCAAATCGTTTTGGCCTCCCCTTTTGCTCCACTCATTGCAATGGTACCTAATGTCCTCACAAATATTTTGGCGACAATCAAAATTTGAGGAACACTAAATTAGTCATAGATACATAAGCTAGTTTGCATTTATCTGAATTGTTGATTTTCTGAACCGAACCCCCAATTCTCAGTTGTGGGGGGCACCATTCACCAAAGACTTTGTTGACTTGTGGCTGTTTCTTCTCTCAACTTTCGATGAAAAAGGATGAACAATATGTCTTATAAAGAGGACTGACTGATTGATCGTGTATACTTTTTCATGAAAAGGTTGGGTAATATGTATTGCTATGACTATTTGATTTGATCATGTATACAGCTTGTCAAAGAAAAAGATACACGAAACATTTGTAGGTTAGTTTAGATACCTGATGGCAAAACTATCATGAATCTTTTGTCAGTTAAGTTGAAGACTCAGAGAGCGAATGGAGAAAGCATTATCATTGACATCTCTCATACTCTTACGAACAGCACGGCACATACAACGAGAAGTTGAGACGGCAATTAAGGTTAAGCAGGGCATGCGTGGCGCTGTCAATATACTTTTGGCAGCCAGTCCTCAAGCAAAGTGTTCTCAAGGGTTACAGTGGCTATACAAGTGGTATACATGCCTTGACAGTAGTACAGGAAGAGTTTATATTTTCAGAGATGTCACTTTTGCTGAGAATCTTTTGTCCTCTTTTCCACAATATCTTCTTCTGGATTTCTACTCATTCAGAAGAGCAGATCCTTCTACGTACGAACAATCATGCTAGGGGTGGCCAATCGGTTCATGAGCTTTTGTCTGTTTAGACTTCAGACTGTTCGTGTTTTGCAGCCTGAATAAAACACATCCTGAACCTGAACCTGAAGCAAACCCTTCAGCTGTACAACCACAGCATACAGCGCGCAAGAGGCTGAGAAGTAACTTCAATGCACTAAGAGAATAATGCGAATAGGCTGCGTTCTGAACATGTGTGTTTTTAACATGGCAAAATTTGCTGTCTCCTGCTTAAGATCGAAGTCGAGGATGCGAGCCAGCGCTTCCCGCCGCCATGGTTCCGTGTCCGAGCCCCTGGTCGGTCCGTAGAAACTCATCAGCTAGTACTCGGCACTCGTCGTCCTGGCAGATCCACGGCTCGCAATTAGACTACGAGTTCTGGTCATCCAATTAGAGGATATGATTCTTGTGGAGGGCTTCAAAATGCAGAAAACAAATGATGGCCAGCATCCAAGATCCAAGATGTAAAAGCTAGCAGCAAATCAGAGAGGACTGTCGTCTGTCCTCACCAGTCAGTCATCTCCTCCGCAGAAGGGGGCGACGCTCGCCGCCGTCGACCATCCTGCGCGCCAATGCCGGCAGCCGGCATCAACGCAGCGGGGCTGCGCACGTCCACCCGCGTCTGGAACACCTCCACCACCACCTCCGCTGACACCCATCCGCGCGCGCGACGGCCTGCAACGGACGGCCGCGACCGTCGCTCCGTCGGCGCTCTCATCGAAGAGCGCATCTAGCCCCTACTTTCAAGCCGTCGTCGTCGCAGAGCTTGAGGGCCCGACGCCACGCAAATGCGTGCGCCGGTGGCGCCTGGTGCATCGCGGGTCGCGGCCCCCTCGCCGGCCGTCGTCTCGCGGTCTCGCCTGCCCATAGAAATTCCAAATCAGGGGGGTTTATAAAAATTACCGTATCAGAATTTTACAATAACACCCCTAACGATCCGAACTAGGGTGTTTTGTGTAAAATACTGGACCGATATTTTACATAAAAACCCCTAGTTTGGATCTGTTTGTATACAACCCCCTACTTGTTTACAAATAAGGCCATGCTCTCCTCTTTGAGATGGGCTGCAGCCTGCAGCTCCTTTCTTCCTCGGCGATCCGCCGCCGCCCTCTCTCCCAGCAAGCGCAAGGCCCGACCAATTCAACCCGTCCTCATCCTCAAAACCCTAGCTTGATCTCTTCACTCGATCACCTGGCCTCGCCCCAAGGACTGAAGCTCGTGCCGTCGCGCTTTCACCACATCCGAGCCGAGTCGTCCGCGTACGCCTCGCCGGCCCGCCGTGCAGTAACGAGACGAGCGCTCCGGCGGCATCGTGCTGGCGACTTCCGACGGCGGCGGCGGGTGGATACTTCAGTTGGTTCATTCTTTGTCCAAATCAGTACAGAGGCGACCTTTGTCGAGGCGCCCCGGCGCTGGCTTGCCTGCCTGCATGCTCGCCCAAGGCCCAATCATCCAACAGCCCAAGAGAGGAGGGAGAGGGTTGGTGAGCAGAGCTCTGCGGTTCACGGACAGCTTCACTGATGGGGCATTGGCAGTAAAGAAGATGTACTGATCACAGGTTCTTTGGGAACTTTCCTGCCTCGATCTGCCTTCAAGTCGAAATTCTTAGGTTAAGAACCTTACTACTCCACCACTTGACATCGACGGCTTCCGTTTCCCCGACAAATTCAAGCCTGTATTTAGACCTTTTCTTGCATGCGACAGGAGCGTGTATTTGGTCTGCATATGGCACATCACTTTCTTCTCCCTGACCCTAGGAGCGTGCTCCTCCGAGCTTATCTTCGCGGAAGCAAATAAATCCCATAAAAGAGCACGCGAATGGCCTCTGAAATTCCACCTCATTTTTCTTGGAAAGTTTAGAGTAGTCATACTCATACCTACCGGCCGGGCCCCCGCCGCACGTCGTTACAGCGCCATGTGCGCATTGCACCGATCGCCAATCACCGAGAATTGCGAAGAAGTTTCTGTGATGCTTCTCTTTCTCTGAGAAAGATCCGAATTGCCATGACCGTAAAACCTTGTGTCATTGTCTTCTTTCTAAGATGATGAAGCAGCAAACTCGAATTCGAGCACCGCGGGAGGCGCCAATTCGAAAGACGAAAACTAGCTGCTAGGTCGATGCGGTTTGGTCCGTCTTTTAACCAACGTGTGCTGTACGGCGGTGTGCCCATATATATGCAAAGCAAACACCCGCGCACTTCATTCATTGTGCCAGACCATCGGGGGGCGAGAGAGAGAGAGAGAGAGAGAGAGAGAGAGAGAGAGAGAGAGAGAGAGAGAGAGAGAGAGAGAGAGAGAGAGAGAGAGAGAGCCGAAAGAGCCGAAAACGGCGGAAGAGAGATGGAGGTGACGGCCGTGAGCTTGGCGAGGTCCGTGCTGGACGGCGTCCTTAGCAGCGCCCGTACCGCCGTTGCCGACGAGGTCGCACGCCTGCTCGGCGTGCCGCAGGAGGTGGAGTTCATCCGCAGCGAGCTGGAGATGATGCGGGCCTTCCTCAAGATGGCCTCCGCCCACCCCGAGGCCGCCGGGCGCAGCGACACGGTCAGGACGTGGGTGAAGCAGGTGCGTGACCTCGCCTACGACGTCGAGGACTGCCTCCTCGACTTCGCGCTCTACGCGGCCAGGACGTCGTCGTCGCGGGCCGGCTCCTGGATGCCCAGTGCCATCGCCGAGCGCCACCGCATCGCCGCGCGGATCCGGTACCTCAAGGCCAGCGTCGAGGCGCTCAACCAGCGCAACCAGAGGTACCACATCGCCGTCGGCCCCGCCGCCGCTGCCGGAGTGCAGGAAGCAGGGCCGTCCTCGCTCCCCGAACATGACGACGAGCTCGCGTTCAAGGCGTCGGCGGGCGTCATCGGCCGGGGCAACGAGAAGGACACGGTGATCAGGCTGCTCTCGGGCATCAACGGCGCGCCGCGCGTGGTGTCGGTGTGGGGGATGGGCGGCATGGGGAAGTCGTCGCTGTTGCGGATGGTGCACAACGACCCGGACCTCCTCGCCCAGTTCGACTGCGGCGCGTGGATCACCGTGCCGCACCCGCTCGACAGCACCGAGGTGTTCCGGCGGCGGCTGAGGAAGGAGCTCGGGATGACACCGGAGCAGAAGAAGATCGAGGACCACCTGCGGGAGAAGCGATACCTGGTCATCGTGGATGACCTGCTCAGCCAGGAGGAGTGGGAAAGTATATGGCCGGTCTTTCAGTTCCCCAACGACAAGGACAGCCGTATCGTCGTGACGACGCGGCGGGTGGACGTCGCCCGGCACTGCGCGGCGTCGGGGCAGGTGACAGACGGACAGGAGCTTATCTACGAGCTGAAGCCACTGAATGACGAGGAGGCCAAGAGCCTCCTCTGTCAGAAGGTGCGTCCTCTCCTCCTCACTCCTTATCAGACTTCTCTTAGATTTGCGCGCAAAAAAAAGACTTCTCTTGGATTCAAAAAAAAAAGACTTCTCTTACATTTGTACTAACCAAAAAACAAGTTTCTTAGGGACGCCAAGATCTGAATTTTCAGTTAACACACAAGAAGTGAATTTAACCGAAAATTGCAGGTCACAAAGTAATATTGTAATTTGTAAACAAAAAGGGGTACGATTTTTTTGAGAGAAACATGAGGGGCACGTTTCTACTGAGATTTTATTAAAAGGTAAAAGAAATTAAGTACAGCACAGCCAAAAAAGAGAAAAGACGAGAAAAGGAGAAATAAACAAAAGAGACCTCCAACTGGAGAGAAAATTAAAGTAACTGGGGATCAGCTTCCATCGTATGTACTAGATCCGATTTGGCCCGGTGTGAGAGCAAAGAAAGTTCAGAAATGAATTTTGATTTCTAAAATTTCTTTACACAAGCCTATCAAAATTCCTAGCTAGCACATGCTAGTTAGAATTAATATAAAAGTAAGATTTATAGCTAATAATTATAATTATCTATATTACACTCTCTTTCATGTATTAAATATTCTAACACAATATTTTATAAAATACATACATATTAATCATTATATGGTTGCAATAGGTTTATTTAGTAACAATTTTTTTTTTACTTTACATCACACCTTCATATGCGTTTAATATGTATTTTATTGAACCTTTTGTTTAAACTATACGAACAATATAGAAATTGGTATTCTTATCTCTTTCCTCATGCATGAATATATGGTGACACACATCATGAGTAGTATTTTTATATAAACAATAACATAAATAATATATTAATAATGATAGAAATAGTAATTTAGAATTTTATATTGGTGCACTTTAATATATTGTTATAATTATATAATTCAGATTTAGATTTATAGGTTACTTTAACTTTTAATAATAATATAATTGGACTTATATGCAAATTTAGGGGGTTATTTTGCATTATTCTTATAAAGGCATAGGTGGGTAATTTATATGAAGATTAGGGGGTTACTTTAGGTTAATTTTTATAATGGTGGAGGTGGGTAATTTAGATACATATTTAGGGGGTTACTTTAGATTATATTTTACAATGGCAGAGGTGGGTAATTTAGATACAAGTTTAGATTATATTTTATAATGGTAGAGGTGGGTAATTTAGATACATGTTTAGGGGGTTACTTTAGACTATTTTCATAATGGAAGAGGTGGGTAATTTAATAGAAAAGATAACAAATTAAATGGTTATTATGATTAGATTTGTCGGATTGATGGCTAAATATTTTCAATTTTTGTAAGAATTTCTTTCTCTAATTTTTTAGAGTGTCCACTTAGGATCCTAGGTGGCTTCACGTGGAGGCTTCAAAGGAGCCGATGAAAAATACACTTTTTCCTCCCTTAAGTATTGCAAAAGTGTGACATTCATCATTTATATTTTATTTGATGCAAATCAATCCCTTAACTAACTAAACTGGTGCATTTATCATCCCCACCTTAATTTAATAATGGTTTAGTGTTATATAATATTGGTTTAGGTCATGTAATTATTCTTCCTAATCATTGTCTAACCATGTCTAATGTTAAGTCAATCTCTATTATAGTTCGTGTGAATTGGTTTCGTTAATTTTTTGGATAAATTTTTTATGGGGTATCAATTTAGAATTTTTTTAGCTTTATATCTTCAACTCGGCATATAACATTGTTAAGCAGGGATTAGTCAAATGATTGTGTGGCATAAATCGCTATCTGATAACATTAAGCCATTGCTAAACTAAGATGGGGATGATAAATGTACCGGTTTAGTTAGTTAAGGGGTTGATTTGCACTAAACAAAACATGAGGGATGAATGCCATACTTTTGTAATACTTTAGGGATGAAATATACATGATCATAATTATTGAGCATGAATGGTGACACGCATCTAGATTCTAGAAATCAAAATTTTAGGGTCGAAATTTCTTACACAGTATAATTATTGAGAACGAACGGTGGCACACGTTTGGACATCAAAATTGGAGGGTCGAAACGCCAAAAAGGAAAACCTACGGATGTTTGAGTTTGATTGTGAACCAAATATCCTTTTTTTTACGGAACCAAATATCCGTTTTGAGTGTGTGACAATGTGCTTTTCCTGGTAATTGCATTCCCTTTCACTTCCGGTCCGCACTCCCTAAGAGCAACTCCAGCAATAGCCCTTAAATTAAACCCTCTATTTCTTGTAGGGGCTCTCCCTACTTTACAGGGGCTTATTTTCTACATCCAACTCCAGCAAGGGTCTCTAAACTAGAGCCCCTACTCTTTTTTTCTCCCATATATATATCACACACAACGTATTGCTCCATCTAACACCACAATAATTCAAACTAAAATATTAATAATGCATAAAGTTTAACTCTATCAAATTTACATTTTCAAATAGGACATTTCGAATTCAAATTCAAATTTAAAATATTGCATAGTTCAAGACACCACATAGTTCAAGAAATTAAGATTTACCAAACATAAACCAAATGTATCCTCCACCGACATCACCTCCACTACCACTACTAGCACCAAACCCACCACTGAAGGCAGCCATCTTCTGTGCTATAATTTGTGCCCTCATAGTTAACACATAATTCTTTTGATCCGGATCCAAGGAGTTCACATCACAGAACATGATCTTCTGTTCTTGCTCCCACATAAATTTGCGCTCATCCAACGATAGCTTGCGCTCTTGAATCGCCTTCGTCTCCTTCCACCTCTCCTCCCTCATTTTTTTATCCTCCTCCCACCTCGCCTCCCTCAGTTTCTTCTCCTCCTTCTTATCCAAGATAAACTCTTGAATGGCTTCTTTGTATGGTCCCGCATCTCCTTCGGTCTTCAACCTCTCCTTTGCTCCCTTCCTTCCAGTTGGCCTATTATTTTGGTTTGCCTGTGTTGGATCGAGACTTTGATTCTTACCACTCTCATCTCCCACTTCTTCAGCACCTCCTCCAGATGGCATGGAAGACTTGCTCGACTTTGGCCTCTTGTGTGATTGTTCTATTGCTTGGAACTTGGGACAATTCCTCACCTTGAGCCAACAATGAAGAAATTGAAAAGCCTTGTTCTTTGGATACTTCGCGGAGAAGAAGGTCTGGGCTTCAAGAAGCTGAAAACAAAAATCAAGTGTTAGTGACATTCAAAAGGAATCTACAACAACAAAAAAAAGGATCAGTAGAAAGTGCACTTACATGCTCCTTATATGGTATGCCGCTCGGATGTCGGCGCTCAACTTGTTCATAGAAAGCTTAAAACTTGTTGCATTCCCTCTTAATGGTATCCCAACGATGCTCAAGAGAGTTTGCACTCCTATCAGATTCGAAAGTGCGGTTGGCATGGAAATGCTCAGCAATCCTTTTCCAATATGCCATACCCGGCTGCTCATTTCCAACAATAGGATCTGTGCTGATATTCTCCCATGACATGCATAACTGGATGTCTTCCTTCTGAGTGTAGTTGCTTGATCGTTTCACACTTCCTTTTCCACCAGTAGCTTGAGTAGCAATGTCTTCAAGTGGCGTTGATAAGTTCAATGTATTGACATCGGTCTCATCGGACAACATGGTGGTCCAAGTACCACATCTTTCTTACACAGGAAGAAAATATATGGGTATTAGAGTGAGTCAGAAAACTAATAATGCAATATTTCTTGTCAAACTTATTTGACCCAAAATCTATGGACAAGAGGCCTGTACTAATGTTGCATGAAAAAGAGGAGCTGCTGTAGCAAGCAATAGTCCCATCCTCTACTACATCAAGTAATATGTACAAAAAAAACACTACCAGGTAGGCAATAAAAAAACTCCATACAAATTTCATAGTGGTGAAGACATATAAATGCACCAGGTATAACAGGTATAGACCAAAGGAACTACTTGCGCCAAAGCATTAGTTAATACGCAAGCAAATAGCTTATTTTAAACTGATATCTAGAATTGATGAGGCCAATTGGAATACAACGGGTCAATCCTCATCGTTACTTGTCAAAATGACTACACATAACTCTATATGGCAATGACTAAAATTGCTGGCCTAGAGTAAAAACAATAATCACGTTCATGGTAGTACAACAACGAAATTTTTGTATTTAAGTATTGCACTACTACAGTACTGTTTGTGTGCAACTTCAAGATCTATTCCAACCATGAGATGTGCATTTCGTTTAAAAAAGCTAACAGATCGAACAATAATAAGTTCCTAATGATAGACAACCGGAGTACACTAGCCATGATCTTGGAGCATGTGCAAAACGAGATGACAAGCAAAAGCCAATCATGATCTATCTACCATGAACACAAAACAAAACGGGATTCCCACCGTTCGTGGCCTTTCAATTGAACAAAGGATCACCAGCGCACGAGGACCAAAGCCATCCAAACCAGAGAGGAGCAAGAGCCGGATCGGATGCTCACCTTGGGGTTGGGGACGTCACCGAGGCAGGGAACCGGCGCATGGCCGCGGAGCAGATTTGGAGGACGTGAGCCGTCGACTTGTGGGTAGGAGGCGGCGGCAGCGTGGGAAAAGCACGATGGCAGACGAGCGCGCGGGAGAATGACGCGTGGAGTTTTATCTTCCCGCCAAAAAAAAGATAGATGCTGGCTGCAGGGAGAGCCCCCGGCCTCGGGGCGTGGGGTGAATTTGGAGGCCTCCCTAAAGTAGGGGCCGTAGTAGGGACTCTGCTGAAATTTGTTTTTTAACCTCAGCTCTCAAATTTAGAACAGGGGTTCCGTTTAGGGTCTCTGCTGGAGTTGATCTAATTCCCAATCTCGTGCTGCTTACCTCACGGCAGCACATCACATTCGCCGCGGGCGCGCAGAGGGAGAGCGACAGAAAGCAGGAAGTGAGGATGGCTGGATGGGGGCGTAGATTGTGGAGAGAGTGGTGGTTGCGGTATCTAAGGAAGTGTGCCTTTGGAATAACAGAAGGGAAGGCACGCCTCAGTTGTGGGGAGGCTGGACCGGAGCGGCGTGCACCTCGCTCTCAGTAATTACCAATCTCCATGAGCTCTGCGCGCGACTGCACATGTCAGCGTCCTCAACCTGTTCGACGAAATGTATAACCTGGAAATGTGAAATGTCCCCGGTATTATTGGGTCTGCCAAGCACCGATGTCGTATGACTATGACCTTTTGAAGCTTTCTTTTGTGCCTAGGATCTAACTATTTTGTTTTCAATGGGGTACAGTGTCGAAACATATACTCATCAGAGTCTCCATGACATTGCGTGCTATATCTCATTGATCCATTATAATTTTAAAGCTGTCCATTTACCTGTTCCATTCCATCATTCGTAGGTCTGTAAAAATTTTGATTATACTTTTTGTCAGTAATATCGATTCTATTTTCCCAGGATACTGATTTATATGTTGTACTAGCTAATATATCTGTATGTTGCTACGATCGAAGCCATATAAATATATTAATTAGCATACTATAATGCTAAATGTGATTTTATAAAAAGTGTCGATATTTTCCTAGGATACTCATTTATATGTTTATATTTCCACCATCTGTAGGTCTACAAAACAACTAAGTACAATTTACCAGAGGACATGGCAGAGCAAGCCAAACATATCTTGAGGAGATGTCGTGGGCTTCCACTTGCCATATCTACAATAGGTGGTCTCCTCGCCAACAGGCCTAAAACAAGCATAGAATGGAGGAATCTGCACGAGCACCTTGGAGCAGAGCTGGAGTCTGACCTCCGCAACATCCCCAAGGTGATTGTCTCAAGTTATGATGGCTTACCGTATCACCTGAAATCGATCTTCTTGTACCTCAGTATCTTCCCTGAGAACCATGAGATCAGACGCACCCGCTTGCTCAGGCGGTGGATGGCAGAAGGCTACATAGCAAACAAACGTGACATGCCTGTGGAGGATGTAGCAGCGCGTTTCTACAATGACCTCATTAACAGAAGCATGATTCAAGGATCCAAGGCCAGCTGTGGAGTTGGAGTTGATCGCTGCCAGGTTCATAGCATGGTGCGCGAGATCATCCTGTCCAAGTTCACTGAGGAGAACCAACTATTCCTCATCGAGAAGCACTCAAATGACATTCCACAAAGTAAGATACGCCACCTGGTAGTATCTAGATGGAAGAGCAGGGATGAGAAGCTGCAAAACATAAACTTGTCATTTATCCGATCGTTGACGGTCTTTGGGGAGTACCCTGCATCTCTCATCTCTCCAAAATTGCTATTGTTGCGAGTGCTTGACCTGGAGGACACGATCAAATTGAAGAATGGTGACCTCAAGCACATAGGGGAGCTACGGCACCTAAGGTATCTGTCCCTGCGAGGAACGGATATTTCTGAACTTCCATCTTCCTTGCAGAACCTTCGATATCTGGAGACATTAGACATCCAGGGCACACAGGTGACGCAACTACCCAGCGGCGTTGCCAAACTTGAGAAGCTCTGTTATCTTCTAGCTGGCATCAACTTTTCCAAAGATTTGTTGCGAAAGATGGAGTCAGAGAAGGACAACGATAAAGACAGCCTTTTAGCCTGCCTATGCTGCAACCCTGGTGAGTGCTGCAAGGTTCTCAACTTGAGTGTAAGAGCTCCCGAAGGAATCGAGAAGTTACAGAACTTGCACATGTTGGGGGTGGTCAATGTTGGCAACGGCAATGGTGAGGAAGGGAGGCTCAACAAGCTGACGAACTTGACGAATTTAAGAAGGCTAGGGGTCGCAGGGCTTACCGAGAAAGAAGGGCAGAATCTGTGCCAATCAATAGGTGAGCTCAAGCGATTGCGACGGCTTGAAGTGCGATCTGATTCACTTACATTTCTGGCCCAAACCCCACCAAGCATACCGAAATATCTTGTTTCGTTGAGGCTGTGTGGTAATCTCAGCAGTCTTCCCAAATGGATCAGTTCACTCAATGATCTAGCTAAGGTGAAGCTGTTGGGGACGCAACTGAAGGAGGAAGATATTCATCAACTTCAGAACTTGCGCAACCTGACTTTGCTAGGCCTGTGGGAGAAGTCCTACATAGGGGACTCCTTGTCTTTCTGCGCAGGTACATTCCTGAAGCTCAAGTTCCTTGACATTGATGGGCTAGATGAAATTAAAACAGTGACAATCGAGAAAGGCGCGATGCCTGAGCTTAAGCAACTTTGGGTAAACACGTGCCCATCACTGAATGACAACAATTCTGGCTTGTCTGGAGTGCCAGACCTGCTGAACCTGAATGAGCTTGTTCTTAAGAAATGTGGTCAGAAAGAGAACTTGGTAAAGATACTGCAAAGGCAGATCAGTGATCACAAAAATCGCCCCAAGTTACTCGTTGGCAAGTCAATCGTACTACGAGCCCATCCACGCATGCCGACAGCTGATCAATGAAGATGACGCCATAGCAAATTATTTCATATACATGTATGCATTTGCTATAATTTGTGTATGCTTATGTTTATATTTAAATGTAAACAAATGTGATGGCACTAATACGACACTGGCTTTCTTTGCACTGAATTGCTGAATAAAGGTGTACTGGATTAAGATGCTATATTAATAGCATAAGCGTTTTTGTTCCATGCGTGCTGGTGGGGGATTTGACGTCCACATTAGGTGCAGGTTTTTGATCGAACAGGATGTCTGGATCCTTACAGTTGAGTTCACATGAAACATAGCATGAGCCACAGCAACTAAGTTGATTCTTACATACATTGCATCTGCGTGTTTCATTGTCAACTGTACTCAAAAGGTGAAGAATTCTGTACCTTTGTGAGTAGCAATGCTCCAGCTAAAATGAGGTTGCTGGTTCTAGTCTTCAGTTATCCACCGGCTTTCCTTTCTCTTTCAGCTTGGCCACAATTTCCTCATGGCCTCCTTACACTGACAGACGGGCCACCACTCCGTTTCCGGTTTTGCAGTAGACATATGCATTGTTCAGTGAAGTTATAAATGCCCGTGTACTCATTTTCTAGGCCCTTGACAGCGACAGCAATACATCCATGACTCTGAGCTATAACTGAAAAAAGAAAACCTTCAGAAGGGAAAAAAGGACTTGAATGTGTGGATTGTATATTGCTTTGTTTCTTCTAAGAGCGCGTTTTCTCAATCTTCCAGAAGCAGAATCGCATTAAAGGAGTACTGAAATGGACCTAAGAAATTTGACCTCATTTTAATTCCAAGTTCAGTAGTCGTACCTACCAGTTACACCTGCTGTCCGTTACAACACCATCTTGCATCAATCATCAATCTACATGTAGTTAAGAACTATATAAGAACTTTCCTCGATCCTAAGATGAGCTCCGAGTCATGATGACCGTACAACCTTGTAAGTCTTCTTTCTTAAATGAAGGACAATTCCAAATTGAGCACCGTTGAAAGCGAAGTTTGCAAGAGAAACTTGCAATGTCAACGCGGTTACAACTGGAACGTGCATGCATGCGAGACAATTCGTCGAAGTTACATAGGCGAAGCAACCTCGTGAACGCTTATAATCCATTGAAGCAAACCATTGGCAACTTGAGAGAGAGAAAGACACACACACACACACACACACACACAGAGAGAGAGAGAGAGAGAGAGAGAGCGGTGGAAGAGAGATGGAGGCGACGGCCGTGAGCCTGGCGAGGTCCGTGCTGGACGGCGTCCTGAGCAGCGCCGGCACCGCTGTCGCCGACGAGGTGGCGCGCCTGGCCGGCGTGCCCATGGAGGTGGACTTCATCCGCAACGAGCTGGAGATGATGCGGTCCTTCCTCAAGGTGGCCTCGGCCCATCCGGAGGCCGCCGTGCGCAACGACACCGTGAGGACGTGGGTGAAGCAGGTGCGCGACCTCGCGTACGACGTCGAGGACTGCCTCCTCGACTTCGCGCTCTACGCGGACAGGGCCTCCTCGTCGCGGGCCGGCTCCTGGTCCTGGCTCGCCCCGGGCGCCGTCGCCGCGCGCCACCGCATCGCGGCGCGGATCCGGGACCTCAAGGCCCGCGTCGAGGAGCTGAACCAGCGCAGCCTGCGGTACCACGTCGTGGTGGGCAGCGGCGGCCCCACGGCGCCCCGCGGCGGCGAAGAGCAGCCGCCCGTGCTCCCGGACCACGACGCGCAGTCGGCCGAGCTCGCGTTATTCCAGGCGTCGGCGGACGTCGTCGGCCGGGGCGGCGAGAAGGCGCAGCTGACCGAGCTAATCTCCGGCAGCAACGGCGCGGTGGGCGTAGTGTCGGTGTGGGGGATGGGCGGCATGGGGAAGTCGTCGCTGGTGCGCATGGTGCTCAACGACCCGGTGCTCCTGGACGAGTTCGACTGCGGCGCGTGGATCACCGTGCCGCACCCGCTCGACGGCGCCGAGGTGTTCCGGCGGCGGCTGAGGAAGGAGCTCGGCCTGGCGCGCGACCAGAGCGTCCCGGAGAACCTCCAGGAGAAGCGGTACCTGGTCATCGTCGACGACCTGCATAGCCAGGAGGAATGGGAAAGTATCTGCCAGGTCTTTCACCATCAGTCGGAAAACCGCAAGGGCAGCCGCATCATCGTGACAACGCGGAGGGAGGACGTCGCCCGGCACTGCGCGGGGCATGTGTCGGGGTGGGATGGGCATGTCTACGAGCTCAAGCCATTGGGGGATGACGAGTCCATGGATCTCCTCTGCCAGAAGGTGCGTCCACCACTCAACCTTCTCTTCCGATCCTCTTGTAGTTTTTTTTTTTGAAATTAAAATCCTCTTGTAGTCAAATTAGGCTTGTTGCAGCAGAATGCCTGTACAAGCCATTTGTGATAGTGATAGATTAATTAATTCTTGAGTTTCTCGCCAAGAATGGATTATGCGACAAGAATTTAACGATGATTAAAGAAAGACAAACAACAAAAACAACTTATCAGCCAACATGAAAATTTTAAACTTGCCTTGTGTGTAGAAGTTTCGCTATGAACAAGACAATGTCTTGGTAGCTTTGTGTAGCCATGGAATGAAAGTACATTTGCGTACAAAGGGTTTGATCAAATATGGATACATACCCTTTTACACACCTTCTTGTGAAAAACACGTCCATGATGCTAGATACTCCATTCAGGTAAAATTACTTATAATTTGACCAAAGATTTTATCAAACACTTTAATCTTTGATTGCGAGAAGTCATATTTATGAATTCAAGTCGTTTAAAAAAAAGTTATGAATTTGAGTTGAAAAGTATATATTTTCTTGATCTCATAAATTTATTAAATATTGAATATTGTGAATTTGTGATTATATTTATCCCAACAAAAAAATACTACTAGTAATCAACAGCATCAATGTCTAGCACAAGGAAATGTTTGACTGTGAATGAAATGTCCGGTTTGACCATGTTCTTTCATAGTTTCGTGCTGGCTGCATCGTCGCATCCCCTTCGCCCGCCCCTCGCCTCCCTCCGCAGTCCCCCACCTCCACCATCCGCGTGTGCTGCGATGATCGCATATATCATAATGGACGGAAAAAATTCCGTTTCCGTTCGTCCGTTTTTCTATATTTATCCTATATTATTAACTATACGGAAATGGTACGGAAACGGGACGTAAAAATATGGAAACAGGATAGGCGTAACCAGGAGCGGGACGGGAAACGGGTGTGGATGTATCCCACCCGTATTTACGGGATCCCGTTTTTCATCCGAGATACACCCGTATTCATCCCGTTTTTAGTTAATACGGGATGGGCCAAGTACCACCAACCTGTAAGACCTCTCAACCAACAGGCCCAAGAGTAATTTGCTTCATCCTCACCGTCTCCCCTGCCCGCAAATCATCGCGTTGTCGCCAACGGCAGCGCAGAACTGCAAGCAGTCAGCATCGCTCGGCCTCCTTGACGCACCGAGGGTGCCTCGAATTGGAGGTGGACTTGTGAGCAGCCCTCCACTCACTGCCTGACGCAGCATACTACTGGCTTGCTTGCTTGCTATTGGCTGCAATGCCCTGTGGACAATACAGGCGTGCTACTTGTGTGCACTTTGTGCTTGAGGCATTGCATGCGGCTAGCCTGTGCAAGAACGTGCAGCAGCTATAATGCAGTAGTGTGTTTATGAATGTGTAATGTATTATAATCATAAGTGAAACGTGTCATCCCGGTGTAATTTTCGGTTCCCACCCGTTTCCGTCATATTTCCGCTCATATTTATCCGTTTTCAGATACCCATATATCCCGGTTCCCGTCCCACTCCCGGCTATTCGGTTTCCGCTCCCGCTCCCGATAAAAAAATACGGCAACGGAAATGGGTAAGAGATTTTCGCACCCGTTTTCATCCATTTTCATCCCTATCATATATGGCCTGTGGAGAAAGAGTGGGAGGAGGACAGCGAGAAGGGATCGAGAATGCGTAGAAAACATATAGGCGGCTGCGACGCCGTGATGTTCACATGCATGTCCTGAGATGAGAGAGAAGACGGCGGCGGCGGCGCTGGTGGTCAAGTGAAGGCGGGCCGAGAAGCTTTGGAAGGGCTGAAGGGAGGGCGTGAATCGTTGGAAGCAGTATGCTATCGCTTGCAAAAACCTCCTTGAGCAGTCGAGCTCCGCTACCTTTCCCGTGACTGCACGTCTCAACGCCCTCACCATGTTCGACGAAATGGGTGACTTGGAAATTCCAGATGTCACTAGCGTCCCACATGAAGCATTGAAGCATCAATTTCATATGACCTTTGAAACTTTCTTTTGCTGATAGCATGTAGCTGCGCACACTTGTGCTGCCAGGTAAGGGCAACACAGATAAATGGAACAGTACTAGAAAACTGAGATGAATTTGTATCAGTTTGCCACATAGATTGCGCCTTTGACAACTCTAGTTTAAATGTTTAAGTAAGGAATGATCAGGTCCTTACGACCTTATAATCCCAGTTTTTAGTTGGGGTATGCATCAAACTATCCATTTATCAGAGTCACCACCATGATGCTATGTTTCTCATTAACCATTCAATTTTTTGAGGACAATCATTGACCTGTTCAATCATTTGTAGGTCTACAAGACAACTGATTATGTTTGTCCGACGGACATGGAGGATCAAGCCAGGCGTATCTTGAGGAGATGTCGTGGGCTTCCACTTGCCATATCTACAATCGGAGGTCTCCTAGCCAACAGGCCAAAAACAAGCATAGAATGGAGGAACCTGCATGAACACCTTGGAGCAGAGCTGGAATCTGACCTCCGCGATATCACCAAAGTGATCGTTTCAAGTTACGATGGCTTGCCTTACCACTTGAAATCGATCTTCTTGTACCTCAGTATCTTCCCTGAGAACCATGAGATCAGACGCACTCGCTTGCTTAGGCGGTGGATGGCAGAAGGCCACATATCAAAGAAAAGTGACATGCCCGTGGAGGATGTAGGACTAGCGTTTCTACAGTGAGCTCATTAACAGAAGCATGATTCAACCTTCCAAGGCCAACCATGGAATTAAAGTTGATCGCTGCCGGGTTCATAGCATTTTGCTGCAGATCATACTATCCAAATCCATTGAGGAGAACCAACTACTCCTTATCGAGAAGCAATCCAATGGCTTTTCACAAAGTAAGATACGCCACCTGGTGGTATCCAGATGGAAGAGGAGAGATGAGAAGCTGCAAAACATAAACCCATCATACATTCGATCTTTGACAATCTTTGGGGAATGCCCTGCATCTTTCATCTCTCCAAAAATGCGGCTGTTGCGAGTGTTGGACCTGGAGGACACAAGCAATCTCAAAAATGATGACCTCGCACACATAGGGGAGCTACGTCACCTAAGGTATCTCTGCCTTCGAGGAACGAACATTTCCAAACTTCCGTCTTCCTTGCAGAACCTTCGATATCTGGAGACATTAGACATCGAGGATACACATGTGAGAGAACTTCCTAGTGGTGTTGCCAAACTTGAGAAGCTGCATTATCTTCTTTCTGGCGTCAGCTTCACGAAAGATTTGTTGCAGAAGATGGGGGAGTCAGGCAAGGTCAGCTATAAAACAAGCCTTTTTGGGAACTTAGGAGCCTGTCTATGCTGCAACAGAAGTGAGTGCTGCAAGGTTTTCAACGTGGACCAATTCAGTGTAAGAGCTCCTGAAGGTATCGAGAAGTTAAAGAACTTGCACATGTTGGGGTTGATAATTTTTGGTGAAGGCAATGGTGCGGTAGGGAGGCTCAAGAATTTGACGAACTTGACGAATTTACGAAGGTTAGAGGTCACAAGGCTTTCCGAGGAAGAAGGGCAGGAGCTGTGTGAATCAATAGGTGAGCTCAAACGATTGCAACGCCTTGAAGTGCGCTCTGATTCACTCACATTTCTTACCAGAATGGATCAAGAAGCACCAAATCCTCCCAGAATGCCAAGACGTTTAGTTTCACTGAGGCTGTGTGGTGATCTCAGAAATATGCCTAGGTGGATCAGTTCACTTAATGATCTAGCTAAGGTGAAGCTGCTGGGGACACGACTGAAGCAGGAAGACATTGAACACCTTCAGAACTTGCGTAATCTGGCTTTGCTAGGTCTGTGGGAGTGTTAGGTCGATTCGCGGATCGCTAGGTGCGGGATCGACTCGGGGTTCTATCTCTGTGTCTAGTTCTAGCATCAAAACAGTCGTGCACGTGTGCGTGCGCGTGTGCGAGATCAAACCGAGAGGGATAGGGTAGATTACCTTGCTCTGAGGAAGACGATGCCATCACGTTCGTTGGTGGCGTCTGCGCTCGGGCAACGTCGCGCAGTGGTGAGAGTCGGTGCAGATCCGCTCTGTGGTGGCGGTGGTCGGTGCAGTGCAGCCGGTGGAGCTTCCCGCCGCCGCAGCGCCACCCCTCGGGATCGGATTAGGGTTTAGGTGTAGGTGGGGAGTTAGGGCACGACGATCCTTGGCGTGCGTGGCCCCCGGCCCCCACCTTCTATTTATGTGGCGCTGGCGACGGGGGCCACCAACGCGAGTTGGGTTGGGCGCCCCCGATCAGGGCGCGGATCAAGGCTAAGGCCTTTGGGCCTTAGGTTAGAGATCAATCCAACAATCTCCCCCTTGATCTCACATTATCTTTCTCTTTCACTTTTCTATTTTCCTTATCTCATCACAGATTTATGTATAGGGCATATCTCATCGTCACGCGCAACTGCCGATAGAATCAATAGACACAATACACGCCTCTGTTCAGAAATAGATTCTGTATTCCTTTTGGACCTCTATTATCCAGAGATCATAGGCTGTACCTCATCCCCATGCCGGCTACGTGTTCCGTGAACACGCTGGGTGGTAAGCCTTTCGTTAGCGGATCCGCAAGCATATCTTTTGTTCTTATATGCTCGAGACTTATGGTGTGATCCTGGATTCTATCTTTTATCGAATAAAATCTTATCTGTATCGACTTGGTAGCCGTGCTCTTCTTGTTATTATGAGCATAAAACACTGCTGGCTGGTTATCGCAGTACATCTTTAGTGGTCTTTCTATACTGTCCACCACTCTTAAGCCAGGTATAAACTTCTTTAACCATTCTACCTGCCCGGAGGCCTTGTAGCATGCTATAAACTCAGCATACATCGTCGATGTTGCTGTGACCGATTGTTTAGAGCTTTTCCATGAAATAGCTCCCCCTGCGAGAGTGAAGATGTAACCCGTCGTGGATTTTCTATCATCTTCATCTCCCGCAAAGTCTGAATCTGTGTATCCTTTAATCTCTAAAGAATCGCTTCTTCTGTATGTTAGCATGAGGCCTATTGTGCCTTTCACATATCGCAAGACTTTCTTTACAAGTTTCCAGTGTTCTAGACCTGGATCTTTCTGAAATCTGCCAAGCACATTAGTGACAAAAGCTAAGTCAGGGCGTGTGCACACTTGAGCATACTGTAAACTTCCGACTGCCGAGGCATACGGAACAGTTTTCATCTGTTCTTTTTCATATTTATTTCTGGGACTCTAAAAGTCTTCATATCTGTCACCCTTGACTATCGGAGCAGGAGTAGGTTTACTCGCATGCATACTGTATTTTTCTAAAATCTTTTGTAGGTATGTCTCTTGTGACAGACCTAGCACCCCATTTCTTCTATCTCGGTGAATCTCAATCCCTAGCACAAAAGAGGCTTCACCAAGATCTTTTATGTCAAAATTCGATGACAAGAATTCTTTTATTTCTAATAATAGACTGACATCACTACTCGCTAGTAGAATATCATCCACATACAGTACCAGGAAAATGTATTTCCCTTTCTTGAACTTTGCATAAATGCAATTATCTTCAACATTCTCTGTAAACCCAAACTTCTTTATATTCTCGTTAAACTTCAAGTACCACTGTCTTGAAGCTTGCTTTAATCCATAAATGGATTTTTTTTAAATGACATCCCATATTTTCTTTTCCTTTTACGACAAAACCTTTAGGTTGTGCCATGTAAACTTTTTCTTCGAGATCCCCATTTAGGAATGCCGTCTTTACATCCATTTGGTGCAATTCCAGATCGAAATGTGCAACCAAGGCCATAATTATTCTGAAAGAATCTTTACATGAGACTGGAGAAAAGGTCTCATTATAATCTATTCCTTCCTTCTGTGTAAATCCTTTTACCACAAGACGAGCCTTGTATCTTTCTATATTCCCTTTGGAGTCACATTTTGTCTTGTAGACCCATTTACAGCCTACTGTTTTGGCTCCTTCTGAAATTTCTTCTAAGTCCCAAACTCGGTTGGTCCTCATCAATTTCATTTCATCTTCCATAGCTTCAAACCATTTAGATGAATGTCTGCTTCTCATGGCTTCTTCGAATGAGATGGGATCATCTTCCATTCGAAACTCTTCTGTGTTATACACTTCATAATCAGCAGGAATAGCTGATCTTGTTTCTCTTTGAGATCTCCTAGGAGCCTCTTCTGTTCGAATGTTATCTGCTGGAACCTGTGACGGCTCCCCCTGATCTGTGGCAACGTTATTATCTATAGGATCCTGAAGGACAGATTCCACATTTTCATTTTGCGTCGCCACAGAAGGGATCAATTCGGGAACTGGCATCGCAGTAACTCGTACCGCCGGTGCAGTCTCAGCAGGCAGCGAGAAAAACGGTTCCTGAATCATTGGAGTGGGTGCGCAAACCCGCTTCTCCTCAAGAACAATCCTTCGAACTGCTGTGTTTCCCCGAATCATCTCTTCTTCTAGGAAGGTAGCATGTCTCGTTTCTACGAACTTTGTAAATCTGTCTGGACAGTAGAAACGATATCCTTTTGATCTATCTGGATAACCAATAAAATGACAACTCACTATCTTGGGATCCAATTTCCCAATGTTCGGGTTGAATATCTTTGCCTCAGCAGGACTCCCCCACACCCGTAGGTGATTCAGTGAGGGTATCTTTCCTGTCCACAGTTCATACGGTGTTTTAGGCACCGCTTTACTGGGTACTCTGTTGAGAATATAGACAACGGTTTTCAACGCCTCCATCCATAAACTCACTGGCAGTGTAGAATAGCCGATCATGCTTCGTACCATGTCCATCAAGGTACGATTCCGTCTTTCAGCCACTCCATTTTGCTGAGGATCGCCCGGCATAGAGTACTGGGCTACTATTCCTTGTTCTGTTAGGAACCTCGCAAAAGGTCCTGGAACCTGTCCGTATGGGGTATGCCGACCGTAGTATTCCCCTCCATGGTCAGAACGGACAACTTTTATCTTTAAATTGTGCTGATTTTCAACTTCAGCCTTGAATTCTTTAAATTTATCTAACGCCTCTGATTTCTCTTTTATTGGATAAATATATCCATAACGGGAATAATCATCTGTGAACGTTATGAAAGAGTCATAACCGTCTATGCTTTTAACTGAGAACGGTCCGCAGATATCTGTGTGAATTAATTCTAAAATACCTGCGCAGTGCTCAGCATTTTTCTTGGTTATCTTTACATATTTTCCTTTAATGCAATCAATGCATTTGTCTGAGTCTGAGAACTCAAGAGGAGGTAGAATTTCATTCTTAACCAGCCTTTCTATTCTCCCCCTCGAAATACGGCCTAAACGACAGTGTCATAATTTCGATGACATGTCTTGAGTTCTCTTTCGTTTTCTGTTGTTATCTGTGGTTTCACACACAATCGCATTCACATCACATACGGAATTCACACTTTCACGTAGCGATAATAAATAAAGATCATTTCTTCTAAATGCAATCGAAGCAACTGTATCATCAAATTCTATTACACACATGCCGTCTCCAAAACGACATGCAAATCCATCATCATCAAGACGAGATACACTAATCAAGTTTCTCCGAATTACGGGAACATAAAATGCATCTTTAAGCAATAAATTAAAGCCTGTGTTGAGCTCTAAGAGGAGATCTCCAACCGCCTCAACATCTGCCTCGACTCCATTTGCGACTTTAATTCTGTTTTCTCCTCTTCCCATAGTTCTCGTTGAACGGAATCCCTGTAAGGAGTTTGCAACATGAATTGTTGCTCCTGAATCAATCCACCAAGTAGATTTCGAATAATCTTTATACAAGGATTCATTTACAAATGAGATAATGTTCTCACCTCGTTTCTCCATGATCATCTTTAGATAGTCGGGACAGTTTGTCTTGTAGTGTCCCTTCTGTTTACAGTGAAGGCACTGGTCCTTGTCCACTAGAGGTTGCCCAAACTTGGGCCTGTGCTGCGGCTGAGCCATCTGGGGTCCCTTTCCTTTGGATGAAGAGGGAATATCTTTATTGTATCTTTTCTTGTTCACATAGTTTATAGATCCACCATGTGCATTCTTTATTCTCTCTTCTTCTTGAACACACATCGCTATGGTCTTTTCAATATCCCATTTTTCAGGGTTCATGTTGTAATTGACAACAAAGTTGTCAAACTCTTTTGGCAACGAAGCAAAAACCAAATGAACTATGTGTTCTAGTTTGAACTCCATATCCATTGCCTTAAACTTGTTGTTAATGTTCACCAAGCGATGGATGTGCTCTCTTATCCCACCTCCCAGGTACCTCTCTGTAACCAGTTGTTTGATCAACTGGGTAGCATAAGTCTTTGAGGAGCCAGTGTACTGACTCCTTATCTTGTCGAGGTACTCAACGACAGTAGGAAGATCTGTGATTGCCCCCAGAATGGCGGGCTCTATGGTGTTCTTGACCACTGCCAAACATTTCTTATTGGCAGGTAGCCACTTGGCATGATCAGCGTCATACCTCTGTTTGCTCGCCTTGTAGGCGAGCTCTGTTTGCTTCCAAGAAGCATCTGTAACATCTTCCCCTCTGACCGGTCTCTCAGGTTCAACTGGAACCGTTGCAGTAAGGACCCAATCTAGCTCAGCCATGGTAAAGAAGAGATCTAACTTCTTGTACCATTCATTATCCTTGATGGAAACCATCATAGGAAAACCAGCTGAAACAGGTTAGCTCAAGTGAGAACAATATAACAATAATTACGAATGCATGGAAATCATAATGTTGTCATTATCAACTTTGTTCAGAAAATAACAACATTACAATTTAATCTGGAAAATAATCTGTAAAATTATAATATTGTTATCATCAACTTTGGTCAGAAAATAACAATACTACAATTTAATCTGAAAATATCTGTGACTCAAAATTTAAATTATCCCATTGGTTCAAATTTAAAATTCAAGTCTAAACAATTATTTGTGCAGCGGAAACATGAATAAAATAATTCTATTTCGAAGCAAGATCTGTGAAATTCTGTATATCTATTCTCTAAACATTTATCCCTTTGGTTCAAAATGAAAAGAGATCAAATTCTGTGCAAAAAATATTCAAATTTGCTTCAAAACAGAATGAAAAATATCAAATGTTACTCTTCATCTGTGAAAACGGGCCGGAAAACTATTACTGTGCAGCCCGTTACTGTTCAGCTCGTTACTGTGCAGCCCAAAAACCACGTCCGCGGCCCGGCGCACTCGCAAAAACGGCCTGCTACTGTGCGGCCCGCGGCTAACGGGCCGCAACCTGGGCCTGCGCCGCGAAAGCGGCCCACTCGCGCGCGCGCCGGCCGCCGTCCCCCCGCGTCGATCTCAGCCGTCCATCCAGATCGGACGGCTGAGCGCGCGTTTCGGGACGTATAAAAGCCCCGCGGCCGGCGTCGCGATCGGAAACCCTAGCTCATTTCATTTCGTTCTCTCGCCCGCTCGCCTGCTCTCGCCCTCTTCCTCCTCGCCTCTGGCCGCCGCCTCCGCCGCCGGCTTGAACTCCGGCGCGGCGGACGGCATGGCCGCCAGCCAACTGCCGGCGTGCTAGATCTGGCCTGCTTCCTCTCCTTCTCCCTCTCTCTCTCTAGTTCCCTCTCCCTCTCCCTCATAACTCTGTTCCGGCCAGGGGCTGCGCCGCCGCGTTCGTCCTCGACGCCGGTGGCCGTGCCATGGCCGGATCTACTTCTCCAGTACCCATACTCTTGTTTTTCTTGGCTCGGTGTGCGTCCACACGAAGCAATATTGTGCCCTATGGGCCTCCTCGCCGGAGTCGCGTGCGTCTCGCGCGCGGCTCCGTCGAGGGGATCTCTGGGGTACGGGAAAAGAGGGAGAAAGCGGAGGGAAGAGAAGGAAAAGTGAAGAACAGCCAGAAGGAGCAGAGGAGAAGGGCCAGGTAAGTCGGGTGTTTCAGATCTAGGGTTAGGGTTAGGGTTTTTCGAGCTCTGTTCGATTTCTTCGTTCGATTTGCATCTTCTTGATCTATTTGCTCGATCCCTTCCCCTTTTCCTTCTTCAACCGAGTCAAAAAAAACAACCTAGATGTGCTCTGGTACCATTGTTAGGTCGATTCGCGGATCGCTAGGTGCGGGATCGACTCGGGGTTCTATCTCTGTGTCTAGTTCTAGCATCAAAACAGTCGTGCGCGTGTGCGAGATCAAATCGAGAGGGATAGGGTAGATTACCTTGCTCTGAGGAAGACGATGCCATCACGTTCGTTGGTGGCGTCTGCGCTCGGGCAGCGTCGCGCAGTGGTGAGAGTCGGTGCAGATCCGCTCTGTGGCGGCGGTGGTCGGTGCAGTGCAGCCGGTGGAGCTTCCCGCCGCCGCAGCGCCACCCCTCGGGATCGGATTAGGGTTTAGGTGCAGGTGGGGAGTCAGGGCACGACGATCCTTGACGTGCGTGCCCCCCGGCCCTCACCTTCTATTTATGTGGCGCTGGCGACGGGGGCCCACCAACGCGAGTTGGGTTGGACGCCCCCGATCAGGGCGCGGATCAAGGCTAAGGCCTTTGGGCCTTAGGCTAGAGATCAATCCAACAGGGAGAACTCCTTCATGGACAAGTCGTTGCATTTCTGCTCCGGTACATTCCCAAAACTCAAGTTCCTTGACATTGACGGGCTAAAGGAGATTGAAACGGTGACAATTGTGAAAGGTGCAATGCCTGAGCTTGAACAACTCTGGGTTAACAAGTGCCCATCACTTCATGACGACAGCTCTGGCTTGTCCGGAGTGCCACTCCTTCTGAAGCTGAATGAACTTCTTCTGAAGAATTGTGGTGAGAAAGAGAAGCTGATTAACATATTGCAAGCACAAGTCAATAGGCACATCAGACGTCCGAAATTCCTCATTGGCAAGCCGATTGCACCAACCAGTCCGACGAAGGGTACAATCACAACAATAGAGCAGTGAAGATGAAGGTGGCCTTGGAGGATTGTTTTATGAAATAGGTGTATTAATTCGCATAATATGTCCAATGCAGGGTACGGTAGCTTCCTTCTCCGGTACGGTTGAATTTGTCAAATGTAGCTGTATCCATACAATATTGTCAATCCTTGCATCTAATCATTGAATAGGACTGTACTTGAGATGATATTTCAGTAGCAGCACACTATACAAGAATCAATTATTGAACTGCATCCATACAGTTGAGCTTACATGAAAAAAAAAAGCATGAAGAGCAGCAGTGAAGCTGGAACTCACATAGTTACACTGCAGCAGCAATTTTTTTTTCTTTTTTGGTCAACTGTACACATATACTGAAGAATTGCATTATTCAGTAAGTTACAACTCTCCAACCAAAGGGCTACTTGTAATTCTCTTCACTTATCAACAGGCTTCCCTTTCTCCCTCAACTTGGCCACAGCTTCCTTCATGGCCTCCTTCCTCTTCTTGCTGGCAAGCACTTTAGCCTGCACGCCGCTAACGTTCGGGTCTTTCTTCTCATCCGTTGGCGCCGGCGGCGGAGGCCGTCTCTTTGAAGCAGCAAAAGCACTGTCAGGTTCCAGCATTGCACCAGCACCAGCAGCAATCAAGCCACATAGAAGTGCCCTGTAACAGCAATACATCGAAGTTGTAAGAAGAGGGGGGAAAAAAGAACACATTCAGAAGAGAAAACGAACTGAATATACTTCACTGACCTCCTGGTGTCGCATTTGGCTCCCAAAGAAAGATTGCTGCTGTTCTTCAGAACAGGGGATTTTGGAGCAACCTTCAGGATGGAGGTTGTGCTTTGTGCTGTTGAGAGGGGAGGCATGGTATGCGCCATTGCTGCCTTGGCGCCGAACAGCATGTGCTGTGTGTTTTGGCCATGAGCATTGGCGTTGCAAATGCAACCGAGAGAGGAGATAGAGAAGGCCCCCACACCATGTGCCATGTCAAGTTCCGATTGGCTGCAAAGCTTGAGACTGGATAAGGCGCTACGAACATATACCCTCAGGCCTCAGCATATGCCAAGGAGCTGTATCTTTCTCCGTTTTAGGCTTTTAGCTGAAGAATCCCAATATTTTTGGTCGACTCGTACACGTGGGCACTAATAACGAATGTTCCATTTTGGCTGTGGACCCTTTTCTCTCAACCTAGGCCCATTAGGCCCAACTAAAACTCCAGTCGCACGTGCCGACGTGCCCACCTCACAACTCCCTCGTCCCTCCCGTGAATCGTGATCGAGAAGTCCCGCCGCCGGTAATCTCCTCCCGCTGGTACGTGAATTCCTGCATCTCCCTGAGATTTGGGTTTTGCCTCAAGCTTTCGATTCACATGATCGTTTTCTGTTCCTCGAGACGGCCGAGGGCGCCGTAGATTTGGAAGGGTGCGGTACGGTGCAGCCGTGCAAGATCGGATATGGCCGCCGCCTGGAGAGACAGGAAGAAACGCATGAAGAAGCCAACCAAGATTCAGAAGAATCGGCCTAATCGAGGTGCACTTTTTTCCTTGGTGAAAACCATATTGTTGTTCTGCAATGGTGCATGGCACCACCTTGATTCTGAAGAAACCTAAAAGAGTGGAAATCGAGGTGGCTCTAATCCCACTAAGATGAGGATCTACACTTAAACACACCAATTCACTCTAGAGTCGGTCAACCTCTTTAATTTCTAGTTACTTAGTGTATCGGGTCTTTTTGACGGCAGAGCCGCCTTTTCACTTCCGGGTGGCAGAGCCTACCAACAGATGAAGCTGGCTTCCGGATAACAGAGCCAACCTACGATGAAGCTCAGACCCTTTGTGATCCCGGGTGACAGAGCCAACCTTCGATGGATCACAACTTATACACTAAGCACTTAAGCTTAACCGGGAGACTAACACTTATAAGAACAACACTTTATTACAACACAACAAGAGTACACACGAGTATACACCACTCTCTTCTTTAGTGGCTAGCCTAGCACTCACCCTTCTCCTCTACCTAGCACTACCACCTCTCATCTACCATGCTCATGGATGGATATCATGGCAAGGGAGGGGGTCTCTATTTATAGGCTAAGGGGGACCATGGTATTAAGCCAAGTGTCCCCTTCTAGAATTATAAAATATTCTAACATTTTCTAAATTTATTTATTACCAATTTAGAGTTCTCTATAGAAAATATCACATCCTTGCATGATGGAGAATACTTTAGAAGGTTGCCTTACATTTCTTTCAACATCTCTCTTTACCCTGTCTTTTTTCCCTAACGCGGAGCCTAGATTTGGCGCGATTAGATCCCGTTTCAGGGCGCACCCGATGTCCTTAGATCTGTTCGACTGCTACATCTGTGGAGTGCAAGACCATCCCGAGCACTTGTGCCCTTAGAACTACATCTTCGGGCAATTCGTCAGCGATTCTTGCAGAGGAGAATGCCCTCCTGGTCCCGGCCGCCATGACATCACCTCCCGTGCTCATCTCAAGTTCCTGAGGCGCCTGGTGCGCGTGAGCAACCTGCCGCCGGGCTTCCGGGAGAGGGACCTCCAGGAGCTCTTCAGGCCGTTTGGCCCGCTGCTGCTGTGGGACGTGCCGAGGTTCATGAATGGCATGTGTGGCTGCCGCAGTTATGATCAGATCCTCATGAGGTTCGGCGTTGTGGTGTTCGAGAAGCGAGCAGATGGGGAGAGGGCGATCGACGAGCTTAATGGACATGAGGCCGGCGGTTGTAAGCTTCGGGTTGACTGGGCTTATCCCTCTTGCGTGTAGCCGGAGATCAAACTTCGTGTACTGGGAAAGTTGAATAATCACCAGGCCATGAAGATATAACTTGAGCACGAAATTATCCAGCTTTTCGAAATCGCACGATATATAGCCGGCCGTATGATGACATAAGGCTGATAGGTATCTTGTTCCTAGAAGTACACATATTATTATTACTAGCATGCTAGGGGAAACTATATAAATATATTGATTAGCATATAAAAATAAATATTATATACCATATATACTTTATAATAATATAGTACAAGTCGGCGGAGGATTTCATTTTTTTCTATTTTACTCGCCAAGAACTAATTCTAAATGGTTTTAGATTTTAAACTCTTGACACAACATACGGTCATCCGGATTCTAATTAGGACTCCAATTGACAGATCAAGAAATCATTGTTTGCTTTAATAATAAGTAGAGATTATTATTATTATTATTATTATTATTATTATTATTATTATTATTATTATTATTATTATTGTCAGCGTTCACTATTGAATTAAATGACCAAGAGAACTGATATACAATGAGAAAACGTCCGGTAGAGAACCTTGGAAGAAAAATCAGCTCCTCCGTTCGAAACCTAAGAATAGACAAGCTATATATTTTCCAGAAAAAAAGTGCAAGTACCCCCAGAAGCAACCGCAAATACATACCCAAAAATAGACCTAGTTACCAGCCACAAGATAGTTCCACACATTATTTTTTGTTGGCTTTCTTGCTTTCCTGTATTGATTTTAATCATACTGATCGTTGACGAATACTCCCTCCGTCCCAAATTGTTAGCCGTTTTGACTTTTCCAGATACATCGGTTTTGCTATGCATCTAAACATGAGATATATTTATATATATATATATGCATAGTAAAAATTATGCACCTAGAAAAGCTAAAACGTCTAATAATTTGAAACGGAGGGAGTACTAGACATGCATAGCTCCAAGTTTGTAGCCATGTGCCACCCAGAGTAAGGACAACACATGAGCTGCAGCGTGCAGAGATGCTACAAAGACTGAGATTCACAAAGACTATAGTACAAGGATTTGTTCCCGGCATTCTCCCCCTAAGTCTTGTACGTCGTCTTGTGGAAGAGTTGGACCATCCCAGTCCTGGAGCAAAGCTCAAGGAACTTGATCCTCCCTAGAGGCTTGGTGAGCAGATCCGCAAGCTGGTCCTTGGTGTTGATGTAGTTTGACTTGATGCTCCCTTGCTCCAAACAGCCTCGGATGAAGTGGTACCTCACCCGGATGTGCTTGCTCCGTTCGTGGAAAACAGGGTTCTTTGCCAGGGCTAGAGGGGACTTGCTATCCACCCTGAGTTTCACCGCTTCAATGTTCTTCCGACAAGATCACCGAGCAGTCGAAGCGGTGGAGGCTGTTATGTACTCAGCCTCGCAGCTAGACAGGGCCACCACCTGCTGCTTGACCGACTGCCAGCTAACGAGGCACTTGCTGAGGAAGAATAGGATCCCGCTCGTGCTCTTGCTAGTGTCGATGTCGCCGGCGTGGTCGTTGTCGCTGTACCCGACGAAGTGTGCCGCCCCAGGGCACCGCGGGTAGTGGAGACCGTGGTCGAGGGTCCCCGCGATGTAGCAGATGATCCTCTTCACGGCCTGCTAGTGCTATGTCATCGGTCGCTACATGAACCGACTAACGTAGCCGATGGAGAACGCCAAGTCCGGTCGTGTGTGGGCGAGGTAGCGAAGGCTTCCCACAAGACGCCGGTACTGCGTAGAGTCCACCTCCTCCGTCGTGCTGTCGCGGCTCAGCTTCAGTCTCTCCTCCATCGGAGTGAGAGCTGGGTTGCAGTCGGTGAGCCCGGCTAGCTCGACGACGCGCTTGGCGTAGGCGGTCTGTCGAAGCGTGATCCCAGAGTCGTCCTGGTGCACCTCGATCCCCAGCTAGAAGGAGAGAGGCCCCAGGTCACTCATCTGGAAGGTGGCCTTCATCTCTTCCTTGAACGCCGCCACCTTCGCATCCTTGGTGCCAGTGATCACCAAGTCGTCGACGTAGATACCCACCAGCAGGGCATTTCCTCCATTGCCCCGCTGGCTGGTGCACGTAGACCTCCTCCTTCAAATCGCCATTAAGAAACACCGACTTAATGTCCATGTGATGAATGCGCCAGCCCTCCTGGGCGGCCAGCGCAAGGAGGAGTCGCACGGACTCCATTCGTGCCACGGGGGCGAAGGCATCGTCGAAGTCGACCCCCTCCTGCTGCACGAAACCTCGTGCCACCAAGCGGGCCTTGTGCTTGACGATGGCGTTGGCTTCGTCCCTCTTCAGCTTGAACACCCACTTAAGGGTGATCGCGCGGTGACCGCGAGGAAGGTCAGCAAGCTCCCAAGTGCGGTTCTTCTCAACCGCGTCCATCTCAACTGCATCACGGTGCGCCATGCCGCATGTCTCTCGGCTTCTGCGAAGGACCGAGGCTCGCCGTCGTCGCACGCAAGGTGCAACTGCGCCTCCAGGTTGTGAGGCACCAGTCCCGGCACCGGCTGGTCGCCGAGAAGGTGTTCCATTGTGCGGTACCGCAGCGGCTCGCCGTCGTGGTACGTGTCGATGCACTCCTCATCGTGGGAGAGCGGAGTAGCGAACTCCACCGGGCTGTGGTGGTGTTGGCGAAAAACTCGTCGCAGTCGAAATTGTGGCTCGAGAGCGTGCCGCTGCCGGGGTAGCGGGCGTCGGAGTCGGTGGAGGCATGAGGACTGGGGTAGGAACGCTCGGTGAAGAGGAGCTGCCTACTTCCCCAGCTCCCTCGAAGTGGACGTACTCGATAGTGAAGTCGTCGTACGTCGACGTCGAGCCGTCGTCCACCGTCTTGTCCAATGCCCATCCTCGCCCATCGTCGAACACCATGTCGCGCGCCGTGCGCACACGCCGTGTCACTGGTTCGAGAATGCGGTAGGCCTTCGACCCCTCCGCGTAGCCGATGAACACCCCTGGAGTGCTCCTGTCGTCGAGCTTGCCGATGTGGCCAAGCTCCTTGGCGAACGCGAGGCAGCCGAAGACCCGCAGGTGGGAGACCGTCGGCTTGCGCCCATGCCAAGCCTCATACGGCGTCCTACCGTTGAGTGCCTTGGTAGGCGAGCGGTTGAGGATGTAGACAGTCGTCACCATCGCCTCTCCCCAGAAGACAGTCAGCATCCCCCTCTGCTTGAGGAGGGACCGAGCCATCCCCACAACCGTCTGGTTGCGCCGCTCGACGACGCCGTTTTGCTGCGGACTGTACGGTGCAGAGTAGTGGCGCTAAATGCCCTCATCAGCGCAGTACGACGCGAATTAAGCCGCCGTGAATTCGCCGCCGTTGTCGATGCGCAGCACGTGTAGCTTGCGGCCGCACCCGACTCCGCAGCAGCCTGCACGCGCCTGATGGCGTCCTCAACATCTCCCTTGCTGCCGAGGACCATCACCCACATTAGCGGGAGAGGTCGTCGACAAGCAGCAGGAAGTAGCATCGTCCTCCTGGTGTGGCCGGTGTAACCGGGCCACACAAGTCACCGTGCACGAGCTCGAGCCGCTCCTTGGCTCGGAAGCTTGCCTGTTGGGGAAAGGGGAGCCGCTTCTGCTTTGTCAACACACAGACATCGTAGAACTGCTCCGCATGGTCAAGGCACGGCAGGCCTCGCACCATCTCCTTGGCACTGACGCCTCAGGGCCTCGAAGTGAAGGTGCCCGAAGCGCTCGTGCCACTGCCACGCCTCATCATACCGACGAGCAGCGATGCAGAGGGGTTGTGTCACCTGCACATCAAGGACGTAGAGTCAACTTGCGCCTCTGGTTACCTTGGCAAGAAGGTGACGATGGCGATCCTAAATCCTCATGACTCCGTCCTCGATCTCTATGCGCGAGCAGTTCTCTTCCAGCTGTCCCAGGTTGATGATGGAGTTCCCCAGCGCGGAGATGTAGTAAACTCCGGTGAGCAGTCTGTGCTCACCAGACTCGGCGGTGAAGATGACGGAGCCAACGCCCTTGATCTCCATGCCGGAGGCATCCCCAAAATTGACGGAGCCTCGGACGCTGGGGTCGAGCTCGGTGAAGAACTCCCGTCGACCGGTCATGTGATGGGTGGCGCCGGTGTCGAGGACCCACCCGTCAGTCTTGTCGTTGCTGGAGCCGTCGCCGAGGGAGGCGTGCGCCCTCAGGTCATCGAGGTGGAGGAGAGCCGCTGCGGCCGGTGCCGCTGGAGGTAGCTCGATGCTTGTGTGTGCCACGAGCAGAGCTGACTCCTCCTCATCCGCCTGTGCGACGTGAGCTTGGCCGCGTCTCGTCTGCGGACAGTCCTTGGCCCAATGACCAAGCTTGCCACAGTGGTGGCATGCATCGTCTCGTGCCGGCTTGCGCCTGCCGGCTGCACTGCCCTGGGCGCCTCCGCGGGCGTCACCCTCGGCACGTCCTCGTGTTCTGGCCTGGGCGCCTCCGCGCGCCATGCGCGGCTTGCCGCGCTTGCGGCCGCCTGTCGTGGAAGAAGGCTCCCCCTTCTTTCCGTCACCTTGGCAAGCATCCCACTGTTCCCAAGTAAGATGGAGCTTTCCGCCTATGGTGATAGACCCTGGGGGCTGTGGCTCATCGTCGTCGACGACCTTGAGGCGACCAATCGCCTCCTCGATCGACATGGTGGAGAGGTCCAGCAGAGACTCGATCGAGCGAGCGATCTGCTTTTACTTCTCGAGGACGCAGCGAAAGAGCTTCTTGACAGCTCTCTCCTCGTCGTAGGTGTCATCGCCGAACTGCACTATCTTCTGCAGCAGAGTGTTGAGACGGAGGGCAAAGTCATTAACGTCCTCACTTGGCTTGAAGGCCAGGTTCTCCCACTCCTTGCGAAGTGCCTGCAGTGTGGTCTTGCGGGTGCGGTCACTGCCGATGCGAGCTGCAGCGATGGCGTCCCAGGCCTCCTTGGCGGTCCGCTTCTTGGAAAGCGTGAACTGCATCTTGGCCGGGACTGCAGCGATGAGAGCATCCAGCGCCCGTCGATCCTCATCGAAGTCGACGTCGCCGTACCGGACTGCCTCCCACATGTGCCGCACCTGGAGCCTCACCCTCATGACCGCAGCCCACTCGATGTAGTTGGTCGTGGTGAGGGCAGGCCACCCACCACCGGGACCAAAGTCCCTGACCACCGCCTGGACGCCATGATAGCCATGGCGCCGGTCTGGGGAGGGAGAGCCGCGCCGCCTGTGAGGGCCGCGCTCTCCGTCAACCCAGCCACCGTCGCCGGGAGCGCCGCCGCGCGCGCGCGCTCTGGGCTGCCGCCGGCACGCCCGTCTGCGCCGCCGTGGCCACGCGCACGCCCGTCTGAGCTGCCGCCGCCGCGAGCAGAGGGTTTCGCGACCGCGCACTGCGTCGTCTGCTCCCGCGTCGCCTCCCTTGCCATCCTGAGCTCCGCATCGGTGCTGCCGCCGGCAGAGACGGAGCTGCTGACACTACTGCCGCGCAGGGCCGCAGCGTCTGCTGCCGCCGCACGCGCTGCATTCGCCGCCGCCGCTGCTTCCACTTCCGCCCTCGCTGCCGCCAGTTCCGCCGCCGCCAGCCTTGCCGACCTTGCGGCTGTCGCAGCAGTCACCGCTGCCGCCCGCTCGCGTTCCTCTGCCGCGGTGAGCTCGGCTTCCTGCCGGTGCTGCGCGCTCAAGGCGACCGAGCGCTGAGACGGTTCTGCGGACATGGTGCACAGCTGGAGGGCTGCTGCGTGGGGAAGAGGCCGCCTCTGACGAGCTGCTGCTCGTCGGCGCAGGGGAGGGAAGATGGGCAGGGACAACAAGTGCTGCTGCTCACTGGGGGCTAAGGGATGTTTGGGAAGGGATTGAGCAGGAGATGTTTAGACTACAGGACGGCTTTGATACCAGTTGTTAGAAGCTGAATTGTTACTCTCATCGAGAGGATGGCACTAGGAGTTGGGGCAATTTTCAATTTTCTGGTTTACTTCTCACACACACTCACACAATGTCATACCAACCTGAGGGGTTGGGGATACATATTTATAGCTGACTAGATAGCGAAGCTTATGCAAAGAGGCTGGTCTAAGATGCCTAGATGCTGTCTTAACAGCTAAAATTAAGATGTTGTCCTCTAGATGCTGTCCTCTAATATGCTATCCTCTAAATGTTGTCCTAGGGGCCGCAAGACCACAGCACATGAGCTGCAGCGTGCAGAGATGCTACAAAGACTGAGACCCACAAAAAATATAGTACAAGGACTTATTCCCAGTAGCCAAAACCTATATGTGGCTCTCTTCGACAACCACACGATATGTGATTTTGAAGTCTAATTTATTTGAATCGATGTTTTCTTCCCAGTGCACACACATTGGATTTGTGTCAGGCTGTTGGGATGGTTATATATAAGTACTGAAAACAAAGCAGTTTATGCAGACAACTGTACAGTACTGACTCAACAGCAGAATCTGTATCTTAACTAGCTCATACCCGATGGCCTCTGATGCAACTTATTTTCACTAAATCCTGTCATTGCTTCCTTCTCGACCTTCCCTAAAAGTTCCTTAAACAATCACCTCAATCGGAGAAGCGATTAATCAAGGCTGCTAGCTGCTGATATAGAAGCAGGATGAAACAGCTTCAAAGTTCATTGCATTATGCACGGAGGCATCCAGGGACCGATGCAAAGAGGTCTCAGCACGATCATGGCAATGATCATGGTGCACATGCCATATGCAGCGCCTGACCATCGACCTTACCGGACCAACCCATGGATGGACTCATAGAGCACGTTTGGCAGCTTAGATGTACATTCATTGTATTCCAATCCTAATTGACAGAAAGATGTCCTGAATTAAGTTGGAATCCACGGAATAAATAGTAAGTTAAGCCCGACTAAGTAAGAGATAGACCATTAAGTTGACAACTAGGTAGTTTTTTGTGCTTGTATAGTATCCTTTTATCTTACTTAGTGCTCCCTCATCATCCCACAAATTATCTGTAATAGTAACTTTTCATGCGTGGTGTACAAAGATGCGACTTTAACTATTAGTAAGTAACACAATAATTTGAATGAAGAACAATAATGGAAAGTATTTGTGTCCCATGTTATTTTCATGTGACAGTCAAGACAATTATATTGGTCAGAGATTACTATTGTGTCTTTCCCTCGGTGATAAGTTTGTGGCTGGAGAGAGCAATAGATAGTTGTTTTATACCTCTTTTTGAACAATGAATAATATGGGCATGTCTTGCAACCATCGCAAATTTTCCACCGCTTGTGAAATGGGAGTGCTCCTCCTGTCCTCCATCCCACAATGCCTGGTGTACAAGATTCAGCTTTAACTATAATAGGTAACACAATAGTTTGAATGAGTGAGTATTTCTGTGCTATGCTACTTTATATTTTCATATGACAGGTTTCCTCAGTGGTAAATTTGTGACTGGAGAGAGAGCAATAAATAGTTGTTTGGTAGTCCTTTTTTGCCTAGTACTTTTTTTCACCATGAATGATACGTGCATTATCTTACAACCATCGTGATTTTTCTACTGCCTTTGAAATATGGGACACTGATGACTATGTATGCAGTTGCCAGTACATACATTTGGAGGGATCCAGATGCTGAATTTTGCATCATCTGCGGAGACGACAAGGAAAAGCATTTGGAGATGATGTGCCCCTACAACTATCTTTGCCCTGCTGCATATGTCCCCTGCAGATCGCGGCTTGCTCTTTGGGGCAATTACACAACCACACTCCGGCACAAGTGTCCGCGGCACAAAGAGAAAGAGCAAAGGGATCCCCCCATACACGACGAAGAGAACATTAGGCGCCTCAGCTTCCTGAAGGGCCTTGTGCGCGTGAACAACCTGCCAGATTGGTACCTCACGGAGCAGCTCGTCGAGCTGTTCAGCCGGTTTGGGCCACTGCGGATGTGGTATGTTGCAACACGCAGCACAGGGGCCTGCAAGGGATATGGCTGCGTCGTCTTCCAGCACCATGAGCATGCGGAGGAGGCCGTCGAGGCGCTCAACTGCTGGGACTTTCGTGACCACAAGCTGCGAGTCGATTGGGCGTATCCTTGTCTAAACTGTTGAATTTGGGTTCTTTTTTTCCCCAGAGTTGAAAGTTCTAACTGGTGATGGTTTTCTTCTATATATAGAAGTTCAATGTAGGGTATTCACAAATTGGTGCAGCGAGTTGAATTTGAAATTTGAATGCATGATGCAGTTTCACCGTGCTTTTCGTTTGTAACTACGTTGGAGAGGTTCCCGCTTTCCTTCACTTGATATTATAACGTCTGTCCTGACTCCTGACTCTCCCAATGGTGCAGTCCAACTTTTCTTTTTCTTTCTTTTTAGCAGAACAGGAAGCTCCATTACTCGTGGGCTGAACTGCTACTGTGTTACAAGACCGAGGGCGGTGTACTACAACCTGACTACCTGAGTCAGTTGCTTCAAAACTTATTGAATGCAAGCAAAAACTTATTGGATGCAAAACAATTATTTGCCGCTTGGAGTGCACCACTTGCAACTTGTAATTGGCCAGTACAGGAGCTCTGAACTTCTCATGTTTGATCTCGAATGACGAACCCCCAGCCAGCCGTGTGTTTCAAGAAATAAAAGGCCCATCCATATTTATTTTCAGCACATCACTTTCAGATTTTCCCCAAGAGCTCGCTCTTTGGTTAATCGTCTCTTCTTTTGCTCAGATTAGTGATGAACTCTGCATACTCCTGCTACTGATTACGAGTTTGCCTCCATTGAGTCCATTCACTGAATTCCGTTCATTTCAAAGACACCATAGAAAGGTCACCACTTTAGATAGGGCACAAATCTTGGCCAAGAAATCCTTCACATTTGGTTCAACTGGAAATTTTTCCTGGTGTCTTCCTATTCGTGAAACTCCAGCATGACTTTGCATACCTTGCATTTGAGAAATAATGGATATCTTATGTTTACCTCTATCTCTCTTCGACTGATGTTTCTTGTCTCGTTTCATCGTTTGTACACTTGTATGGTGTTGTCAGATGAGGAACAGTTCTGCTCATAGAAAAATGCTAGGCTTAAAAAAGTTTCGTATACCTTCTTGATTATATGCATTTTGAACCAACTTTGTTGTGTGCATTCTGGTCCTTTAACAGGCTCCGATTTGCAAGCAATAAACAAGGGATAGCAAGGAAATAACTCAACTTATGGTTTCTTTTAACAAGAAAATAATAATAATAATAATAATAACTAACAATCTCTAAAGAACAAACTCAGAAGCTGCTCCCATCTGACAGCATTATGAGACACCAACATGTTCACAGGGCAAACACCAGTGGCTTTACATCAGGGATACTTAATATGACTCGTGCTAACTACTTCCTGCAAAATTTTCACTGGGTGAACAGACAATGTCAAATGTCTTGCTACTCAGTCATTAGCATGAAACTGTTTGATCTTCAGTTACACACATGAAGGGTAAACCCAGTCAACTCTCAGTTTGTGTCCCAGAGCCTCATAGCCATTGAGCTCGTTGATGGCCCTCTTCCCATCCTCACGTTTCTTGAACACCACATAGCCGAAGCTCATGCGGATCTCAGTCGTGCAGCCACAGATTTCGTTGTCGAACGTGGGGACATCCCACATCAGCAGCGGTCCGAACGGGCTGAAGAGGCTCTCGAGGTCCCATTCCCTGAAGCCTGGCGGCAGGTTGCTCACACGTATGAAATACCGCAGGAACTTGCGAGGACCCCTGGAGATTCTATGTTCTCCAAGAGCGCATTCTGCATGTATCGCTGAAGTATCGCCCATAGATGTGGTGGTAAGGGCAGGAATGCTCCATGTGGTCGTCGTCTCGGCAGATGTAGCATATGTCTCGCTCTTGGGACTTTGGGAAGGGTATTATACTGCCCTGTTTAGTTCCAAAAAAATTTCGGCACTACAGTAAATCCGAACATTTGGCCACTAATTAGTAATATTAAATATGGATAACTGACAAAACTCATTCCATAACCCCGGGTGAAATTGCGAGACGAATCTTTTAAGCCTATTTGGACCATGATTAGACAAGGTCGTCCTACAGTAAATAACCTCTAATAACGGATTAATTATGCTTAATAGATTTATCTCGCGATTTTCCGTCTATCCGTGTAATTAGTTTTATAATTAGATCATATTTATTCCTTCTGATCTTCGATTAAAAATTCCTACAGTGAATTTTGTCTAAAAATTTTCGCAATCTAAACACACCCTAAACCGAATCATGCCAAACTTCCGTACTGGCTCTGTTATCAGCAAGAACACCAACCGATATATGTGTCAGATTTCGTCTCAATTAAGGTGGTTACATGTTAAAAGAAAAATAACTAACATGTGCATAGTCCAAATTACAAAGTGAAGGGAAACATCAGAACAATCGAAGGATTTTGCAACTATATGCATCGAGTAATCTTCTGGTTTTTTTCTCATCTTTCAAATTTTGTTCACTGGAATTGTTAGGTTTTGCACACCAGCAGCTAACTTCTTCTGTTCTGCTCATAAAAATGCAGGGCTTAAAAGTTTCCGATATCCTCTGGATTATATGCATTTTGGACCAACTTCTTTGTTTTATGCATTCTGGTCCTTTAACAGACTCCGGTAGTCCAATTTGGAAGCAATAAACAAGGGATAGCAAGGAAATGACACTACTTACTGTTTCTTTTAACAAAAAAAATAAGCAACAATCTCTAAAGAATAAACTCAGAAGTTGAAACCAATTGACAGCATTATGAAACACCAATATGTTCACTGGGCAGACACCCGTCGCTTTACATCAGGGACACTAACATGACTCGTGCTAACTACTTGCTGCAAAAAATTTCACTGAGGGAACAGACAATGTCAAATGTCTTGCTACTCATTAGCATGAAAAATATTTGATCTTGAGTTACACACAAGAAGGGTAAACCCAGTCAACTCTCAGTTTGTGTCCCCGAGACTCACAGCCATTGAGCTCGTCGATGGCCCTCTTCCCGTCCTCGCGTTTCTTGAACACCGCATAGCCGAAGCTCATGCGGTTTTCAGTTCTGCAGCAGCACATGTCGCCGGGGAACCTGGGAACGTCCCACATCAGCAGCGGCCCGAACGGGCCGAAGAGACCCTCGAGCTCCCACACCCTAAAGCCCGGCGGCAGGTTGCTCACGCGCACGAAACGCCGCAGGAACTTGCGAGGACCCCTGGGGGTGATCCTGTGCTCTCCAGGAGGGCATTCTTCTCCTCTGCAGGTGTAGCTGAAGTATCGCCCGAAGATGTGGTTGTAAGGGCAGAAGTGCTCCATGTTCTGGTCGTCTCCGCAGATGTAGCAAATATTTTGCTCCGGGGACTTTGGGCAGGCCATGATCCTAAACCGACTCATGCCTCTCCATACCACCTCTGTTGTCACTTGTCAGCAAGAACAACCAGCCGAACTATGTGTTAGATGTCCTCCCAATTAAGGTGGCCATGTGAAAAAGAGATTAACTACCATGTGCGGAGTCCAGTTACTAGGCAAAAATAAAACGGAAATGCTAAGACACAGACGTCCAGAGACGGGGAGAAAAATCAAACACTCCGATGTATGTTTCAATAGTTGATTTTCGATGTTGCAACTATTATTTCCGCATATTTCATGATGAATGTTACATGAAACATTGTGTTCATGTTGCGGCGGGAATTTTCGCATCCGAAAGTTAAACAACTTAAATAGTTTTTTTGCATATTTTTCAATGTTGCACCTATATATGTTTTATGTTGCAAATATCTTATTTCAATATTGCAACGGAGCGTCCTATACTCCGATGCGAAAGTTATTGTCGGACGTCAGCCAGCCCGAAAATAAAATGCTAATATGGAATTGTTAGGGTTTGCACACTCAGCATCTAGCTCTTTTCTGGTGTTGTGTTTGCTTATCTATCAAATCTCTCTCCGCTGGAATTAATTGAGTTCTGCAGGGATCATAACACAAAAAGGTGCACTGACAATTATTCCAGGCCTCACAAAAATAATTTATATGGTTTGGGTTTACTCCAAATACGCATATCATATGTAAACTAAACCAAAAGTAAGAATAAACTAGGTTAAAAAAATTAAACATGCAGATGCTAGCTTGCAAAAATTAGTGGCATGCATATGCTGTTGACAGAATGCATACCAGCATATGTTAGTTGCAATGTTCAGTACTGCACGTCCCTTCGATAAATACTGAGTGCTGGAGATTGATACGCAGAAAGCCAAAATCTGTGTTGAAGATAGTCGATGAAAAATCAAGCAAACCGTTCGTCAAGCTCGTACGCACCTTTTGCCGCAGGGCGCTTCTTCGAACCATTGTTTCTCGTTCCCCTCGCTTTCTTAGACTTCCACTTGCCCAAGAAGCCTCTTGCCTTCCGTCTCCCGACCAGGGCCATAGGCACAAGAGGAGGTTTTCGGCGGTGAGAAGCGCACGAAGGAAGATCGGAGATGAAGGGGCGGTGGCACCTAGGAATATTTCTTGGCGGCGGCCGTGGCGGGGACGTTGACGGGAACGGGAGAGACCTCGGCGATCTCCTCTTTCATGAAGCGTTGCGATATATATGACCGGCATGTCATGGGCTTTTTACTCTGGGTCTAGCCCGAGCGACACACAAAACTCGCTGAAGTCACAGTAATAATAATAATAATAAAGTGCGGAAGTGAATTTATCAGGAATCTGCAGGTGCTCGCCCGAAGTTAAAACTGAAAATTCAAGGAAGGTTCTAAGAAAAACACAACAGCTTTGACTTTGACGGGCCCGTCGCTGTAGTACCACCGGCACGGTCAATCCCCAAGCCAACCGGCGCCCGGCGTCGACGCGGGCCCATCCGACCAGCGTCACAGCCCGTCCTCCCCACGCGCGTCACGATCCGCGCGCGCCTCAAAGTCAAGCAGTACCAGCCGTCCGATCCCACTATACCCTCCTGTACACGGGCCCCACTCCGGCGAGACCGACCAGACCGCCCCCACCTTCTCCGCCTCGTCGTCTCGTCCCCCCTCGATAACCACCACCTCCTCCCATTCCTTCCTCGCCCGCCCCCACCATGGCCCTCGCGCGCGGCCCCCTCCCTCTCCCCAAACCCTAGGGCGCGGCACGCACCCTCTCCTTGCCGGCGCGGGCGGCATGGCGCCGCAGGCCGCGGGGTCGGCCCCGGCGGTGGCGGCGCTCGGGTTCCTCCTCCCGACCTGCTGGGAGATCGAGGTCACCTGCGCCGCCGCGATGATCCTCGTCGCGCTCTACGCCGCCTACGAGCTCCTCAGCCCGCGCCCCTCGCAGGCGGGGGACGACGCCGCCGCCGGGCTCCTCGCGGGGGAGCTCGACGCCACCGACAAGGTAGCGGCTCTGCTTCTGTTCGGGTTTTCGGGGGATTTGGCCGACGTGGTGCTGGTGATCACGGGTACTGATGTTGTGATCGTTTGATTGGCTGCGTGCGGATTGGATTGGGGGCAGTTCAAGGGAGGCTCGAGCGGCCCCTCTGCGTACGTGGTGAAGGTAATCAGTGATCAGCACTCTGTCTCGATTTTTTTTTTGAGTTGTGCTGCTGGCAGTTTCGTCTGGATGGTTTCCTGACTTGGATTGGATGTGCCTGTTCAGCTCGAGCTGCTGGCCGCGAAGAATTTGATGGCGGCCAACTTAAATGGGACGTCTGACCCGTATGCATTGATCACTTGTGGCGCAGAGAAGCGTTTCAGGTGGTCACATTGATTCAGTGATTCCAACAATTTGGTGTATACCCTTACTTGTATGCTTTCGATTTTAGAACCCGTTTACAGGGTAGTTTGATCCGTTTCAAGTTCTCGTCAACTGAATATAGCTTTAGACGGATTTCTCATTTCTAGCATAATTCTCAAACTACAAAAGTGTGGCAAGCTGTAGTTCGTTTACCTTAAGCCACATTATATCTTCCCTTTGAGAAGGCATGAAGTGCAATTTGGACCTTTGCTTGAGAAAACTGTGTGTTGGGCAAAAGTGTTAAACTGGCTGTGATGGTTTTCTTTGTTGAATTTAAGCTTGGAACAGTGTGGGGAAACTCATTGCCTTTGTAAGGCCGTACACTAGTGCATCCGATTATAAGCTAGGTTCAAGGGAAACATTATGTACGAAATGTTCTTCCCTAATTTTTGTATGAGATCATGGGTGGGGTGAGACGGTTTCCACAAATTGGCACATGTGGGGTTCATTAGAGATTGTAAAATGCTAAAGCAATCTAAATTTGAATCTAGGAGTGCCAAGCGTAGGCAGTAAAATAGAGGAAACAAGGGCTTACTTCTCCCAGGATTGTGTTAACTGCTAAAATTGATGACAGCTGTGGAGAATTAGACGATAGTGGTAGGCTAATGTGTTAATAGTTGACACGCATGCTATCCTGAAATGGTGCTACAGGAAAAGAAATGTTGGAAGGTAGACCAGATCACCAGAAACACAATTTCAGACGACCATCGTTTGAATAACATAAACTTAGTCTATTTGACAAACTCACAGATGTATGTGATGCAGCTCATGCTCAAGTAGTCTAATTGTCTTTTTTCACACCTTACAGCTCCATGGTTCCTGGTTCAAGAAACCCAATGTGGGGAGAGGAATTCAACTTTTTTGTTGATAGCCTTCCTGTAAAGGTTGTTCCCAGCTCCTTCTCTCCTTATTAGTTTGGTCTCTATTAAAAGATGTTGTGTTTGTTTTTGGCACAGGAAAATGTGGCAAATTAGCTAGTCATATTACTATTGTACCATTCTTATGTTAAAAGAATCTGTGGCTGCAATGTTCTACAGCAATACTGTCACATATCTCTTATGCATTTTAACTTTCCATTTTGCTTCTCACCCTGACACAAATTGTTGCAATTCACAAGTTATATAGTGTAATCCCAGGATGATTTTCCATTGTCTTGATGCATTTGATACCCTTGCTAAATTGATCATTGGATGCAGGAAGATCCGTACATTTCATTTTTCCTTGTTCTGATGTATTTGTTCTCCACAATTCCATAGATAAATGTCATAATATATGACTGGGACATTGTATGGAAAAGCACTATCCTTGGTTCTGTTACTGTTCCAGTTGAGTCTGAGGGACCGAGTGGACCAGTTTGGTACACACTTGACAGCACATCAGGCCAGGTGAATGATGTCTGCAGAAACGCTTGGTTTCTAAGGTTAAATTTAATTTTCAGTTATCTTACTGTACTATTTTTTGTATTGTCAGGTGTGTCTTCATATTAAGGCAATCAAGGTTCATGAGAGTTCCTCCAGGTTAAAATCTCACTCTCTTTCTTTAACCATTAAAGCATTGGCTTTCCTGCATCCTTGCCTTATTATCTGTTCACACAGAAAGCATGCATTTTTATTTTGTTCTTTGTTAAAGTACCAGGTTTGAACAGCTTTGGCATATGTTTTGGCCTTGCTTCATTATTTTGCTTTTGCTTTCTGGACAACATAAGTGAAACTATAATAGGACATTATGTTCAGTTCAACATGCTAAATATGCTTCCTGCACTGCTGTACCTTATGTGGCTCAAATTCATTTGTTTTTTCCTAGTCTTAGGATAAAATAAATATGAGGCATCAATTTCTCTGATGATTCAAGCAGTTTTCCACTTTAGGGCTCTAAATAACTCAGCTGAGGCTGGTGCTCGTAGAAGGATATCCTTGGATAAGCAGGGTCCCACTGTAGTTCATCAAAAGCCAGGCCCTTTGCAGACAATTTTTGAACTACCTCCAGATGAGGTTGGTAACTGCTACAACTTTTTGCTCAAATTCATTTGTGGATCTAATACAATGGTTCCAACATGCAACAGTTGTTTCCCTGTCTTATTCCTTTTAGGATGTTGACCACAGTTATTCATGTGCACTTGAAAGGTCATTCCTGTATCACGGCCGCATGTATGTCTCTTCATGGCATATTTGCTTTCATTCAAACGTCTTCTCTAAGCAGATTAAGGTTAGCTCACATGGAAGTTCTCAATTCCCAAACTTTGATTAATTCCTTTTACTATTAATTCTTTTTACTATAGATTCTTTGTGTAGACCTCACTTTACTTCTTTTTGTTGTTTTTGCCAGAAATTATTCAAGTTCTTAATGCTCCATTGATTTCAATAGCATATTCCATCTAAACAGTCACTGTGGCAATCATACGATCATGACAAATTAACTTTCTACTGAAGATCAGAGTGTCGCTAGAACCTACATTTTTTTTGGTCAGATTAAATCTAAAACTTGTGTGCCAGCTCTCAGTCAACAGCATATAGTAGCAGAGTAAATAGGGTAACACTAACTTGGTCAGTTTTGTTGATGTATATTCAAGTGATATCCCTTTACACTTTTGTTGATGTAGTTAAAGATTATGTGACCCTGTCCCTCTTGATTGAGCTATGTGTTCCAAGTGATATCCTAAATGGTTATTTCTCTTCTAATGTTTCCGTCATTCATGAACTAAATGGATTTTACTGTATGCGTTAGCGATTTTTTGAGAAACTAATGCTTGCGACTTAGAAATATCTTCTGCTGAATTCCAGCTTTCTGGCAAATACTCTCTAATTTTCCATACAAGCTACCATGCACAAGTTCTCTTCCTAATTTTGATTAACAAAACTGGTCGAAGACAGTATCTTTTTCTGTTTATACTCTTAAGGCATGTGGATTGATGTTTTTCCCATTGGATAGTGCTTGCAACAAGGTCATTTCTCATGGCTAGTAACGTGTCTGAAATTTGCTAGAAATTTGCACAAACAAACTCTGCTGAATTTCAGCTTATACTTTCCATACAAGCTATCATGCACCAGTTCTCTTCCTGATTTTGATCATTGAAACAACAAATCCTGGTTGATAGCAGTACTCTTCTGTGTATACTCTTAAGTCATGCGGATTGATGTTTTTGCCATCGGATTGATTCTGTGAGCTTAGGGAAGTTGCGGTTTTCTTTTTCCTTCGTAACAAAGTCAATTCATATCTAACCATTTGTTTGTGCATACATTTGTTTGATTTATTTGTGTGACTAAAAACATCTTTTTCCCATATATGAAGGTTGTGATTCCTTTGAGAGATATCGATGAGGTAATTCTTATTTGCTGTTCTGTTATGTGTACATAATTTCCGTTCTACGCACTTAAGCATCTGTTTCTTTTATTGCAAATGCTGCAGATTAGGAGAAGTCAGCATGCCGTTATTAATCCAGCTATCACAATATTTCTTCGAATGGGTGCTGGAGGATTTGGTGTTCCTCCATTAGGATGTCCAGATGGTAATATCTTCTTAACACTTGTGTTATTTTTAAATCGATGGAACCCTGCATGTCAATTTTTTGTGCGGACTCAAAACCCATTCACTCTCTTCACGGAAAACAGCAGGAGAGGACCCTAATAAAACAATAATACAAGTGCCAAAGGTCAACAACACTATAAAAAGAGCAAACATTTACTCTACAGGACCAACTAAAGTCTCAAAACAATCAAGGGAAACAGAATTGCTCTAATCCGGTTGGGAAGGAACGACTGGAATTTTTATGGAAGGCCTTCTTTTAGCAGACACGGTTCAAAACCCTTTCTCTTATTATAGAATACTGAGTAAGCTGACGTGGCACTATCAAATCATGATTGATCACTAAAGCATAAAAATCATACAGTTTATTTAGTCTGCCAAAAGGACTGCTAACGGTAATCCAATAAGACAGGGTTGTGGTTGTTACATAGCATGTCTTCTTATATAAATTTTTTGTAGGAAGAGTCAGGTACAAATTTGCATCATTTTGGAACAGAAACCATACATTTAGAGCATTACAGCGAGCTGTGAAGAACTTCAAAATGATGATAGAGGCTGAGAAACAGGTACTCTGTGTGCAATACACTCTAGACCTTTGCTTGTACATTATAGGGTGTATTTGCATATCTGCAGCCTTACTGTCAGTGCACTAGTTTTGAAGGGATACTTTTTTCATGTTGCTGTTCTTGATAGTTAGGAGATTACATAAATTTGATATCCATAATCATTCTTCAGATTTGATAACCTTTTTTTACTTTTGGGTTCTAGGAACGTGCTCAGTCTGCCCTACGGGCACACAGTAGCTCAAGAAAAAACAGCAAGAAGGATATCAATGTTCCAGAAGATTGTGCGGCATTAACAGGGCAATTACAACCTTTTGTCAAAGAAGAAGTTCTAGTCCCTGTATTCAATGTAATAATGGCTAAGGGTATCTTAGCTTCATGATTCTTTTTTGGACAATTTTGCATTATGGTAACCAATACGTGGCTGTTTATGATTTCAGGGAACTTTTCCATGTACTGCAGAGCAGTTTTTTAGTATTCTTCTAAGTGATGACTCGAGTTACATAACAGAATACCGGACAGATCGGAAGGATAAAGATATAAATGTAAGTATCCAGCACAATGCCAGCATTTTGCACATTCAGTACATTCTGTGTGACCAACTTATTCCCAGTTCATTGTTTGTTGTGCATAAGACAAATTTGACAAAGTTGTTGGATAGAAATGGGTAGATGGTCAAAGTACACCCGATGGAGTAGATAGCCATACTAAATTTTCAAACTAATATCGTAGGTGCATGTTCGTTGCTATGGATCTAATTTGAGTAACGTCTAAGTTTCAAAACTCGAAATATGCAAGTTTTCATGTATGTAGTGCACTCCATCATAACGAGTTTCATAATTTTCTTTTGCGTGATAAATTTACCTTTTAGTGCACATTTTTTCGCATACTGAAGTTCCTTCCCAATTTGTCATAACTAGATGTGGACTTGTGATTCTCTCAACCTTTGATGTGCCCTTACAGATAAAAATAACAAATTGGAACAGAACATTGTCCACCTTGTCAGCCAAACTATTGCACGTGCTTTGGCAGTGCTTCCCATCTTTCCCTGTTGCACCACCAGTCTCTATCCCTGATTTACGCCCATCGTTTATTGGGCCTGCTCCATGCGCAGGCAGCCTCCCTCCTGCAGACAACCCCATCCACCTAAAATTGACAGCGGGAAGCCATCGGAGTCTTGATCCAGTTATCACCAACCAGACCTGGCCACATCCTTCCGCTCTGCCAGCCTCTACCATCACCACATATGTACTGTTCATCCTCCACACATATTTTTATTATGGGTAACCTTCCACCTAATGAATTTTAAATCCATTAAGCTTGCCAATGCCATATGGTAATGCAAATTGGTCCATCCAAAGCAGCATATGTACTGTTTATCCTCCACGCAGATTTTTATTGTGGGTAATCTTCAACCTCTTGTGCTAATATATGGTAAACATGCGGTAGAATTGAAGACTTGAATCTACTAGCTGGATAGCAGAGAACCAGTTATGTTGTTATCAGCAAGCTGAATGGTTTTTGTTTTCTTTTACTCAATATTCTACCTTAAAACGTTGCCTTTTGCAGTTGGGGCAATGGCACATTGCAGATGAGTATGATGGTCAGGTGAGAGAACTTAATTGTAAATCAATATGCCATAGTCCAATGTGCCCTCCTTATTCAGCGATGACAGAGTGGCAGCATATGATTCTTTCAGCTGACAAAATGGATCTGGTATGTTTCTAAACAACTGAAAATTTCCAATATGGCAATATATGTCGCATTACTGTAACTCCAAGTATTTCTCGCTGTTATTTGTAGGTGTTTGAAACTGTACAGCAAGTACATGATGTTCCATTTGGTTCATTCTTTGAGGTATTAATGGAAAATATTGTATACAGTACTTCCTGCCCTCTTTTTAATTCTTATAAATCTGAGAATATTTCACAGCGCAACAATAGCTGTCATGCTAGAATTTAAGTAACTGCTGTTCTACCTTTCAGGTACACTGTAGGTGGTCTGTGAAAACTATCAGTTCTGACTCATGCAGCCTTAACATAAGTGCTGGTTGGTGATCTCTTCATATCCCTTTGTGTGTTCTTTTAGTTCTTTATACTGTGATGGCTATGCTCTTCTCTACTTAAGCTGCAGATTAATTTAGTGATTTATTAATGCAAGTCATGCTTCATTTTTAGGTGCACATTTCAAGAAATGGTGCATAATGCAATCTAAAATAAAGAGTGGTGCTGTGGATGAGGTATTCACTTAACATTTTTTTTCTTTTCTGATCTGTTGGTGGGATTTAAATCAAATTGGCTGCAACCTTTATATACTCGTGAATGTTGGTGGCCAAACTACATTTTGTTAACAATCTAAGACTAATTCCTGGATTCAAATACATTCCACTTAGACATGATCACATACAGATATGATTGTCTAGAAAAGATTGATCTATCTTCTTATAAAAGCTCCAGTGCACTTGTTCACTTGAAATTCATGAACAGCTTCGTTGGTGACTGGGATTGTCTACCAGGACAGCATTTTTTTTTCTCGAACACGCAGGAGAGCTGCGTATCATTGTATTGATAGAAGAAGAAAGAGTCATACATAGACCCGAGCACACCCCACACACCCCCTTGTTTCCTTGCTACTAATCACCTGTTAAAGACATACATTACGACCGACACAGCCAAAACACCCCTTAGACCTCTCCCTGGATAGAGAGCAGGGAAAGGCCCCTAGCTCCTGCCAAGCTCCACAACTGCGCTTCCTCAAAGGCCAGCGCAATGGCAGCGGCGACACTTGGGCTGGACCCATTAAAAACACAATCGTTTCGGTGCCTCCAGATGCTCCAGGCTCCAAGAATGACTAGGGAGTTCAGACCCTTCCTTAAGTCCCCCGCGACCGAAGCTTCCACTTTCTCCCACCAGTCGTCAAAGGAAATGTCCTGAGGCTGAGGGGCAAGTGGGATGAGGCCAAACCGCCGGAGGAGGGAGAACCAGAATTGCCTCGAAAACACGGACCCGACAAGCAAGTGTTGGATATTCTCTTCCTCTTGATCACACAACAAACATCTGGCTGGATGAGGGAGGCCTCGTCGAGCTAGTCTGTCGGCTGTCCAGCAGCGATTGTGGGCAGCCAGCCACATGAAAAAACGACACTTGGGAGGAGCATGAGACTTCCAGATTCTCTGAGCAGGTCTGAAGTAAATACCTCCCTGAAATAGGACCTCATAGGCTGATTTTGCAGAATAATCCCCTGAGTTAGATAATCTCCAAATGTGTTTATCAGGAGTCCCATCTTGCAGTTCAACCAGACTGAGGAGGTCCCAAACCTCAAGGAATTCCAATAATCCCTCCACTGAAATTGCTCCCTGGATATCTTCTAACCATTTTTCATTGGTGAGAGCCTCACACACCGTCCGCTTACCAGCCCTTCTAGTGGAAACTAAAGCATACACCCGGGGTGCAATGTCTCATATGCTATGGCCATCCAACCACTTGTCCCTCCAGAACAAAGTATTTGTCCCATCTCCCACTTCAGAAATGACAGCCATGGATATGAGACACTCCACATCTTTGCTGACCTGGAGAGGCAGACTGGCCCAAGGCTTGTTTGGCTCCGTTTTTCTGAGCCATGGCCAACGTGCTCTTAAAGCACAACTCAGTCTTTTCAGATCCGAAATACCCAGCCCCCCAAGCTCAAGATGCCTGCAGACTTTTGGCCAGGCAATTAAGCAATGGCCACCCTTTGCATCTTTCCTTCCTCGCCAGAGAAACGCCCAGGTCGGCAACTCCGTCGCCATAGCCACATAAACCAGCATTGCTGTCAGGACAAACTGAACCTGTACCACTCTCCCTGCCCGGGTCATGAGGTCAGCCTTCCACCCCGGCAATTGGTCTGCTATGCGGTCAATAATTGGCTGAAACTGCTCCTTAGTCAACTTCTTTATTGTAAGTGGCAGCCCTGAATATTTGCACGGGAAATTCAGTACCTCACAAGGCAGCAGGTTCTGTATGGTGGCCATGTCCTCTTCAGCACACTGTATTGGCAGCACATTACTCTTCTGCACATTAGTTTTCAACCCAGAAGCATCCCCAAACAGCTGAAGCAAATGTAGAGTTAGATTAATATCAGCTGCTGCCGGCCGGAGAAAAATAGCCACATCATCTGCATAAAGAGAGATTCGATGCTGAATTGGTCGTGAAGAAAGTGGCTACCAGGACAGCATGAGCAAGCATGTTTATCCTGGAAATATACCAGGCTACGGAAAATCACACATCATGTCACCCAAATTATTTTTCACATGTAATATGAAACCTCAATGAATTATGCAGCCCTTGTTGAGCATAGCATAGGTGATTGGCTGCCAAATTATGTAGCTTCTGCTGGCTTAAATTGTAGCACATGAGTATACGATATAATGCTGCCGCTGCTGAAGTGTTGTAGGTAAGAATGCAGAATATGAGTTTCCGGAATACACTTCTTTAGTTTCTGCATGCTATAACCTCCAGAAAGTACATAATGCTTAATTCTCGGAGTTGTTCATTTTGTTTTGAAATCTTGCAGTTGAAGAAGGAAGTCAAGGAAATGTTAGAGTTCGCACAAGCTTATATGCTCAAAGTTCAGTCTCCTAACCAAGAGAGCAGTGATCTTACCCAACAAGACAACATGGTGCCGGACGTAGTGCCTGGTAACCAATAATTATTTCAGCTTGTGTCTCCTGATGGTAGGAGCAGTGAATCATAACCGCCGTCGCATGACACAATGAATTATGATGTTATACACAGAAGGGAAGGTGGACTTGTAACTGGTGCACATCTAACATGACAAGCTGCCTTTCGGAAGAATGTGTAGATCGTGTAAAGTTCTTTTCCTGTCATTTCTCCATGCATTCTGGCATTTTGGCTGATGTATATGGGTAAACGTGAAATATAGTGCTGGCTGGGGGCATGCCAGTTTGTGTTGTTGAAGATAAACAAAGAAAGAAACAATAGAGAAATATGTGCCCGAAAATCATCAGGAGCTTGTGCAGTGTACATTTCTGTAGTTACAAAAGGCTTATGTTGTGCAATAAAAGTTCCATTCCCCCAAAATAACTTTCAGACCATTTCATATGAATTTGTTGTAAGAAACATCCGATTTCAGATGACAATTTCTGTCTAGTTTTATCAATGTGCAAGTTTCTGAAGATATGTGAGTGCTGCATGTATTCCACTTTATAGATGCCTTGGCGTCAAGCCGTCAACTAGCATGCACGTTTTTTTTTTTAAAAAAAGTCCATCCATATTTCCCCCTTTTTTCTCTCCTCTCCTATATGTAAAATGCAGTCTAGCTTTGTGGTAAGTCAAATATTTCTATCTTTAATCATCAATCTTAAAAAATCCGTATAGTTTAACAACATGCAAATTATATTTTGTGATAGATTTTATTATGTTGAACTATACAACTTTTCAAAAAATAATGGTTAAAAATATAAATGGCTTAGGATAAAACTAGAAGAAATATTGTGGAACGGGATGAAAATGATACAGACCGGCGCACTCGCGGCTTGGAAATGGATCGAAATGCTTACCTGGTATAACAGGGCCCACTTGCAGTGGCCCACGCCAACACTCCCACCTCGCCGGGCATTTTCGGAAACCCCAATACCCACAGCTAGGATTTCTCCCTACCCGTATAAACAGGCTCTCCCTCTCCACGCGCTGCCGCCACAGCACCCCCCGACGCTCCGCCGCCACGACCACCAGTCCTCGAGGAAAGGTGAGCTTGCTACCTTCGTTCCCGTTTCGATTCAGCTAGGCGGTCAACTAGCTTTTCATCGCCTTGTCCGATGTGATAAGGATCCGTGCTTTCTGACGTAGGAGTGGCTCAAATCCTGCCTCTTTCGATTGATCAGTTACTTGTATGTGAGGGATTTGTTTCTGGGGATTGTATCGTTAGGTAATTCTGCGTTGGGGGAAGAAATTTGGAATGTGGGCGGGTTATACTATGGTGGATTCAATTGGGCGCGTGTGGTGTGGTGTCGACCTGTTTGTCTCGGTCAGCAAGAGAGATGCTAAATTATCATAGGGTAGTTGTGTGCCATTTCCACGCAACCAAACATAGTTTCTCAGGAACTACGCTAAGGTTGTTGAGACTGGATATCTTTTCATGTTGGATAGATGTAGTTTCAGTTTCAAGTTAGCTTTTGGTAGATGGCTTGTCATGGTTGTATGATAACTGCTAGTTAGGACGCCGATACTGGAGCAATGCAGTATACAATTATACATGGAGTAGAATAACTAAAAACTTGAACCAAAATTGTTTAATCTTACTTTGTGCCACATAGACGCAGTACTACTTGAACACATTGAGTTATCCAACACTTACTGGTTCAGATGTAATTTGATTATGTTTATGATTTGAATAAACTGTGATGAGCATGAATAGAATCACATGCAGCGAGAAATGAAAACAACTAAGCAAGCTCGGTCTGATCTGCACAGCTTCAATTGATAACTTAAGGGCAATCAGGGAACTTTAAATGGAGAAATAAGTGAAAATTGATTTAATGAATTGGAAAAGAGAGAAAAGGCATTGAAGGGTATTGTTCTAGTTTTATAATGGTATTTCAGCGAAACTCATTTGCGGATGGCATTCCAACAAAATTCGCTTTTAACAATGGTAAAATTATAAATTTCTATTGTTTAACAGGGGAGGAATAAAAAGGCCGCGGCTTTCTTCTTCTGGGCTCTCTCGTCGGCATTTCATGCCATTCGGTCCTGACAGGTAGGTCCCTCGTTATCCATGTGGGGCCTAGGGTTCAGTGAGAGTTAACTCTGAGTTCAACGAAGTGGGAAATTTTTCAAGATTTTAGTGGGGGTAAAGTGAAAAGTAATCATGGCGGCGGTGGCGGCGATCGCTGGCGACCGCCGCAGGAGGAGCTGCGCTCCAGCAGGTGCCGCCGCCGCCGGAAACGATGATGGCGAGGAGCAGCATCTCAACCCCTTCCTGGATGCAGCTCCATCCGCCTCCTCGAGGGTCCAGTTCAGGTGAGTGCTTTGCTGCGGTTGCTGTGCATGAGCAGTTTGTATTGGCTCCCTGCAAGTGTGACCCGCCCGCTCAATGTGTTCTGCGGCGGCGGGCGCAGGAATGTGGCCTCACGCGCGCGGTGGGTGGAAGAGGCCGGTGCCGCAGAGGTGGTGGAGAGCAAGGGCAAGCTGTGGCTGACCACCGGCGTCACCCGGGGCGGCAAGCTGTGCTACAACGTCGAGGAGATCGGGTACGCCACCTGTTCGATGAAATGCCGCAGCTGTGCAGCATAATCAGATTTCTCGTGGTATTTGATTGTACTGGCCCTTTAGTCATGGTGTGCTTTGCATGCAGCACGCCAAGCTTATCCTTCGCTGCTTGAACGTCTGAGCCATTTGTTAATAGATTATGCATGCATTTCCATGTCATTGTTTTTCCTTTTCGAGTATTTGAGTTTCTGACGAAACTATGCAGGTTCTTGGTTGAAAGGGGTGCCTTGATTCTTCTCAATGGCAAGGATGAAACGATAGGAATAGAAGCCATTTATGAAAAGATTGCTGAAGGAAAATATGGGTGTTCCTGGGATGCCTTCCAAGCTTATAAACACTTGAAATCACTTGGTTATATTGTTGGACGATACGGTGTTCCCTGGACGATGAAGAATAGTGGTGCTTGTGACACTACTGTTCCTCCCAGTGCAGTGCACACTGATCAGAGCTTCAATAGAGTCGATGGCACCTGCAGTGACATAACCAAGTTGCTGAAGGAAATGCACATTGATGGGATATCTCCATCCTTTGAAGTGTATTTACCTAACAGCAAGTTCAAAAAATCATCCCCAGGAGCCCCTAGTTTCCTCTTATGTTTGTTAAGGTAATGTTCCTTTTATCCAGTCAATTGCAGTTACATCTTCAAATAGTTCATCTTCTGATGGTCTTCCAGTATTTTCGTGTAGATATAGGGTCCATCCTCGTTTAGGCTATAGTTGAATTACTGAACTATTCTTCTGTAAATGTGAAAGGTTTTTTTTTCTTCCCGTGGCGCTTTCTATATGACTTTAATAATACCTTCTTGTTTGAAATGCATTTGAGTGCCCCTGGCACACATGGACCAGGTTTCATGGAGACCAAGGGAGGCTCTGGCATGCACATTAATTGATTTATTGCTCTAGTATATTTAGTCCCAATTGTTACCCATTTGTTAGCTATATGAACCGAATAAATGAATAGCTCAGTCTCAAAGCTGATTGAATATTTTGTAATGTCTAAGTGGACTCTCACTTAATCCTCATTGTGACTGTTTTATTGCAAGTTATCACATTTTCGTTCTGTTGTCACCAACTTTTATCCTTAAGATAGGAAAATAGCTGATTCTGAGCATGCAGTAGGCTAAGAGTGTGCAAATTTGTAAAGTGCAGATATACTGTTATGAAAGTAAAGGAAACAAAAAGGGTCAAGATGACTTTTGGTGACAGCATATGAATAAAATTTACAACATAACAGGGTTGCTCTCATATACTCTGTTGATCCATGTTTGTATCTATCACAACTTTGACATAAAGTCCTAAAACAAAGACATTGACATTGTTTTTCAATTTGGTGCAGGAATAAGCCCCCCTCAAGGGTTGAAGTGGAAACGGTGGAAAACAATTTTGGGGCTATTCCTCTGAAATATTGCCTTGTGGATAATGGGCGGGTCAGCTTTCTTTCTTTTGACAAGGTTGCGCTTCCAAGCTTGCCCTGATGGATTGCACATAGCAGGCACTTTGTTAGCGCTCCTTGTTTCCACCGATCTCGTAACGTACATAGAAGTAGCGAGATCTTCATTCTATGAGATCTTTGCCTCAGCAACTATTCTTCGTTTGAAGCATGGTTAGTTTTTTTCTTATATTACTGGCTGCCTGATAGTACATGAGATGTTCCATGTTGAGCTGAATGGGTCTTGTTCAAACAGTGATTTATATATTCTATGGACTATGTAAACCAGAATTTCCTTGCACAGGTCATCACAAATAGGATTGCTTTTGTAAGTGTTTTGATTAGCACTTGCACAACTCCAGTCATGTGCTTTTTTGTAGGGTATCTCCCTAATACACAAACCCTACAAAAATAATCTTGCAACTCACATGGTTAAGAAACAATAGAAAGGACCTGCTTCAGAAGCTCTAAGATAATAGTGACAAATTGTTATCTGTATCTTGAAGCGCAATAGCACTTTCTTAGCTGTTGCTCTCCCCCTTGACGAAGAAGAGGGAATTTCCAAAGATATTAAAGTATGGACTTTCCTGCGTTCTCAGAATCCAGCAATTTGCTGTGGAGTCCAGATTCTACAGAGGTGTGTGAAATCATGTCTAGTCTTTGCTTCTTGTTTACTTCTGATGATTTTGTTTCTGAGGCTGCACTAGGAACCTTTGGATTTCCAACAGCAACAAATGCTACTCTCTTCCTAGTCTCATGCTTGAGGTTCAGGTGTCTGATTTCTGAGGATAGGATCAGAGCTTGTGCAGTGTACATTTCTGTAGTTACAAAAGGCTTATGTTGTGAAATAAAAGTTCCATCTCCTAAAAATAACTTCAGAGCATCTCATGAATTTGTTGTAAGAAGCATCGAATTTCAGAAAAAAATTTCTCTGTTGTTTGATCAATGTGCAAGTTTCTGAAGATATGCGAGTGATGCATGTATTCCACTTTATAATGCCTAGGCGTCAACTAGCATGCACGTTTTTTTTTAAAAAAAAAATATCCTTCCATATTTCCCCTATTTTCTCTCTCTCATACATGCCAAATGCAAATTTAGGACCACAGGTGGGTTACCATATGTGCAAAGCTGCACACGCTCAACAGTCACAACCGGCTGAACTGTGCACCTACTCAACTGTCTGGCTTTGTCATAAGTCAAATGTTTCTATCTTTGATTTGATCATCAATCTTAAAAAATATGTATATTTTAACAGCATGCAAATTATATATTGTGATAAATTTTATTATGTTGAACTATACCACTTTTCAAAAATTAATGGTTTAAAATAAAAATGGCTTGAAATAAAACTAAAAGAACTATTGTGAAACGGAACGAAAATGATACAGTTGGCTGCACTCCGTGGCCCCGGCTTGGAAATGGACCGAAATGCTTACGTGGTATAATTGGTACAATATCCTCACCTATTAATTAATCCTGTCAACGAATCCTTTCCTCGGTACATTTGAGGAGTTTAATCAGCGATGGATGACTCTATATATGAAACCTAAGGGATATGATTATACACCTTGAATACAAAGTTTAATTCCCATTCCGTGGTGTGAGTATTCCTTTTTTTTCCTGTCTGGACGCAACGATTCTCCCTCTAGTTTGATGTGTCTTGTTGAATGCATGCTCCATGCGTAAGCAATACATGGATATCTGAAGGAACCCGAAATTGCATCGTGTATCAGAATGCTCGCCTCGCTTTCGCCATTCGCATTACACGCAGGAGATGCATTGCACCGCAACAAGAGCTAGCTTCTTCGTGAACCAGACCAGGAATGCCAGCCAGGTGAACCAATCCGCTGCGGGAAACATGAGAGACAGACACGTCTCAGCCTGGATCGCTGCCCGTTGGCGTGCCCAGCAGCCGGTCCGGAGGTGCGGTGCGCTGCTCCCGGTCGCGCGCGCCGACGCCGGCAGCCGGCCAGCACAGCACTGATCACTCCATGTGCTCGAAGCTGACGGCTCGACGCGCACGGGACGCGGGTGGCCCAGAGCACTCGGCCATTCCGGCCAGGTTCAGACTTTCAGTTCAGTCGTCGGCTGTCCATGTTCAGACAAGGAGGAGAGGAAAGGCGCGAGATCCTTGCTTCGAGTTGCTTCTTTCGGTAGCTGAACCAGTGAGCATTGAGCGTCACCGTACCGTGTGCTTTTTGCCCCACTGGTCACTGGCCGTTAGCAGTACGGAGCCATAACTTCCAGGCCATGACCTGCCACAGTAGCACGACGTGTATATCTGGCCAGAAGCTTGGACCACGCAGCGATGCTGATACTCTGGGCCCCAATAGTTCCTGCCGAAACCAAACCAGGAACAGGTCGAGGGAAAAAAAGTTCACGCCCCGCATCGGAGAAACGGGAATTGGAATGCGACTGTTTTGACCATCCGGTGTGCCAGCACAAGGAAATTCAGAAGCATACCCGAGTCCAAGCATAGTTACCCGTTCACCCTTAATCAGGTAGTGCTACTCATCTCGAGTCGTAGAAACGGGTTCGTCTAGCTGAGCATGCAGGGCATTGCTAGACATTAGTAGTGGGATACCCATTTTCGTTAGTCGCTGGTGGCATCTCATCTCGAGCAAGCAGGAAGAATCTGCCGCCTTGCCTAGAGTGCAAGCGAGTGCGGGCGAACACCACGCTGCTGCGAGTGGTGGCGGCGGCGGGCATGGGCGGAGCAGAAAGGCGACCGTTTTCTATCCAACCGCCCGACCACCTCACTCGGTCGCTGGCTGCAGTCGCCCGCCGTCCCTTCCGGCATGTCCCTGCAAGTGGGCCACGGTCCGGGGCAGCAGCTCGGGCGCGTGCAGGGGTTCCTTCCTCTCCCCCGGCTCGAACAGTTCACGCCGAGCCAGCGAGCTCGAGACATGAGCACATGCCTATGACGACTTTGGTGCCAGACACATTGATCGTTCTGCAAATCGTATGGAACGGAAGTTCCGCGTGACATCCGCGTGGACGGAAGTTCTGCAAACATTGTCTCCGCGGGCTCTCAACGCTCTTCTTTGCCCCCCTCCTCCGGCATGGTAGCGGGCACGGGAAGAGAACAAGTGGCGATGGACCATGCGGGTACGAGTACCGCGCGCTGCCACTTGGCTGCCCGGGAGCAGCCTAACGAACTCACTCCCCCGGAGGCTGGAGCACATGGCGCCACCGTTGCGGCAGCAGCGGTTGGTAAAGAAAAATGGCAGGCCGGGCCGGCTCCAGCGCACGATGACGGCAGGTGGACACGCAGGATAGTGGTAGTAGAATACTGTCGCGTGTCGACGACTACTACCAGTAGCCGCACCGACTGATCACTACGTATAATCCACCGGCCGGCGCGACATTACGCGGGGGGTGGTGGTGGTGGTTACGGGGTGCCAATCACTCGCCGGCTCCGCTCCCTTATCATTATCGCCGCCGCTAATCATTCCAACCGGCCGTGGCAGCGCCGGCCACCGCTAATGCCTCCGGGGCGGATTTGGATTCGGCTGCCCCGGTCGAAATTCGGCGGAGCGAGCGCGAGTTTGGTGTGAAACTCGCGCGAGATTCGTGCAAAGACCGCAAGGCAGGCTCGCTCTCTCTTTTGTTCATTTCTTTCTCGAGCGGATGGCAGAAGGTGTTGGGTGAATTTAAAAAGAATGGGGGCTCTCGCCGTCTCCCCCCAGCTTGTCTGTCCGTGAAAGCAACGGCTCACCGCAACAGTTACCAATACCCACCCGCCCCACCCCCGTCGTCACCCACTACCGCCTCTCCCTCCAGTCCTGCACACCACGCAAGGCAGGCAGGCCGCCCACGACGGGTGACTGCCCTGCTGTTCCGCGCCGCAGCCGCAGCACAGTGGACGACGCGCCCGCTGGTTGGGTTGCGTGTGTCAGCTCGCTACGGTTACTACTGAGCTGAGCTGCTACCTGCTAGCTGCCCCCAACCCCCCACTCCCTCCTCGCCGCTCTCTCTCTCTCTGAGATCTCTCCACTCCATCCCAGGCAAGGAGGGGAAAGGGAGAGATTCGTCTCGCTCTGGTTCTCTCGAGCGAGCGAGCGGGCAGGCGCGGCCAACGCAGCGGTCCAGGGCCGGAGCAAGCCAAAGGGAGGGAGTGGAGACCTGAGGTCCGGAGCGGGAGGAGAATCCTTGACTTGTTGTTCTCTCGGATGTGACGCGGGGGCAGCCGCGCCCCCTCCCTCCCTCCCTCCCTCTGACCCGGCCTGCGGCGTCGCGCCCTGCCCGCGCCCCAGCTCGTACAAGGCCACAAGCCCACAAGTGCTGCTGCGCTTTCCGGGTTCCCTTGGCCTCTCCTCCTTCCATCCGCCCAAAGCAAGCCGGAGGAAGAGTGCGCGGAGGAGTGACCGCTAGGCGCCCGGAGTTCCGCCGAGAGGTTCGCTTTCTCCGATTCCTCGTGCTGCTAATCAGTGGTTTCCGTCTCCTCCCCCCCGTGTTCCGAGATTTCTCCCTCCCCTTTCCTGTTCGAGCGCTTGCCGCGCCAGGGACTGAATTCCTGGGGACGATTTCGCTATGCTTTTGCCTTTGCATTTGCACCCAAGCAACTCCTTCCCCCCACATTTTTCTCCGGATATTTCCTATTGCTTGCCGCTTCCTCCGACCATGGGGGCTGGTATGGTTGGAGGGCTGAAGCCTCAAGCGGACGGTTGATTGCGAAGTGTCTGCTCCTTGTTAACCCCCTCTGCTAGTCGCTTTGCTTCGAATTTGTCGGTTGTTTAAGGTTGCTGGAATTGATAGGCCAACCAGCAGTGGTAGTACTTTGTGCAAGATTTGGTTGGTGATGCTCTTCCACTTTCTCACTGCTGTCTCTCTCTTCTTCAAGATTTCCTTGTCGTGAGAAAAGCTGGCTTGGAAACGACAGGACCACCGCCGCCCACATTGAATTGGATGCCATGATTGTTAAGTAGTATCTCTTGGTGTTTGTTGAGTATGTTTCGGTTCGGACCCAATTCAATTCAATTCCTTACAAGCAAAGACACATATTCCCCAGACTGTACTCCCTCCATAACTTGCATTCCTAGCTGCGTCATTTCTTGCATTTTCACCTACGCGCGCGTTTCAGGACGATTCTGGGAACTTCGGTCATTTTTGGTTTGCTCAATTTTCTTCCTAGTGTGCTTTCTGAAACTAATGTTTGCCGCCGTGCACTTTTCGCTCGATTTTCTTCTTCGTACCCTTTTTGAAATTTTTGGTTGCCGCTGTGCATTCTTAAGATTCCATTACCCGTACTTGCATTGCCCTGTGATTCTTGGTATGAGTAAATGCAATCCTCAGTGCCTTGTGAGCCAGGTTTCTGCACATTACACCCACGAAAAAGTTGCAACCTTTATTGCATTCAGGGGTGTTGGGTTTCACTTTCGTTAGGAAAATAGCCAGACTGCCTGCCAGATTTAGTTCCAATTTTCCATGGCTTTATTTTGATAATTCCTTTGTGGGATTGTGCAGAGTAATGCGCTTAAGGAGTTACGACAATGGCTTCATTGGTGCCTGGTGTCCTTGTGAAGCTCCTGCAGCATATGAACACCGATGTTAAAGTTGCCGGCGAGCATCGATCCTCGCTCCTTCAGGTTGTCAGCATTGTTCCAGCACTCGCCGGGAGCGATCTTTTTACCAACCGAGGGTTCTACCTCAAGGTGTCGGATTCATCCCATGCGACCTATGTTTCCCTTCCAGAGGAGCAGCATGATCTCATCTTGAGTGACAAGATTCAGCTGGGCCAGTTCATCCATGTGGACCGCCTAGAGGCAGCCACTCCAGTTCCCATCCTTAGAGGAGTCCGGCCAGTTCCTGGTCGCCATGCTTGTGTTGGCACACCCGAGGATCTTGTGCTAACCAGCTCCTCGAATTTTCATGGCAGCAAGAAGATGCAACCAACAAATGGATTGAAGGATGCCAGCAGCTTGTCTCTAGAAAAGGAAACGAGCAAATTGGAGAAAATAAATGCTTCACGCAAGCCTACTGGGCCGGAAAATAAGAAGCCGATGTTCACCAAATCAAACTCTTCACTGTCAAAACAAGCTTTGAATGGGATTGGTGGTAAGAAGGAACCAGTTAAATCAAAGGTGAAACCAACTATTACTAGGTCAACACCTTCATCTCCAACCAGTGTCTATTCTCTACCTGCATCATTCGACAGATTCTCTAATGATCTGAAACAGAGAAACAAAGTAAAAGGAGCTGAAAAAGCATCATCTTCTAGGCTTTCCTTGTTAGAAAAGGCTGCTTCTGTTTTGAAGGTTACTACTGCCGGGAGGAAGTCCTCTGCCGGTAATCCTATCAGTAGCTCTGTGTTGAGTATTGGATCAGGGCCAAAGGCCTTAAGAAGAAGCTGGGAAGGAAACGTGGATATTAAAGGAAAAGGCAATTCAGAATCAAAGACAGTGAAACCTGACAGGAAGTCTGATAACAAGATCCCTGTGGTATGTAATATATTGACTCTCCCTCGGTTATATGGATAACTGCACCCTATGCATTTAACTTATGTTATTAGTGATCAGTGATATCCACTACTTTCTCTTGAGGCTGGTACAACTTTTGGAATTTCCAGTGTCAATAAATAATAGAACCTGTATCTCATCATATCTGTTTATTAGTGTCTCATCTGTAACATCGCGCGTAGCAAGGAAATGTGACGTCATTCTTCTTTTTCCCCCATTTGCATGAACCACTTATTTTCCTCAAAAAGCTAAAAAGATAATATGTGTGTTTTTAATACGCAGACTCCTAGACGAAAATCACCAGTGGATGAGAAGGTGTCACACAAAGATGACAGTGTGATTCAGAAAGCGGGTAGGAAGAGCACCGCAAGTGCTCCTTCAGATGATGCCGACAAAACAGTTAAGAAGCATACTCCTACTGTAAAGAGAACTACTGGGGTTTTGGGCAGCTCAAATGTTACAAATTTAGTCAAGATTCCTCCCAACAGTAAAAAGCTAACAGATGCAAGCACTTCGTGGACATCACTCCCTCCATCTCTTGCCAAACTAGGGAAGGTATGGCAAAAGTTCATTTACACAATTGGTTTGGTTTTAAACTTTTGCTTGCACAATAGTTTGAAAGATCAAGCATTGCTGGGCGTTTTAATTTTAAATTGGCATACCATGTCGTATGTGACAGGAGCTTCTGAGGTACAGGGAATCAGCACAAATGGCTGCTGTTGAGGCCATGCAAGAAGCTTCAGCTGCGGAGAGCTTGCTCAGATGTTTGAGGTACTTTTTTCTTCTGGACACAAGCCCTGACATCATGACAAATTTTATATGTTTTCTAACTAGTTCTAGGTACATTTTTTTATTGGTAGACTGGGACATACCTTTTGATGTATTCCCCATGACTCTGCTACTCAATCCGTTCCTTTATCCCTAATGCTTGCGTTCTTTTCAAACTGCTTTATTCTGTACTTAATTTGGGCACAACATTCCTAGAGTATTATAGAGGCATGCTTTTTTTTTGACACTTACTCCCTCCATACAAAAAAGAATGCTACTCTCGCTTCCCAAGAAGTCAAACAATTTCAAGTTTGATCAAATTTATACATAAAGTTACTAACATTTATGTCTTCAAATAGATTTAGTATGAAAATATATTACATGATTAATCTAACGATACTTATTTTGTAACATAAATATTAATACTATTTTGTATAAATTTGCTCAAACTTGAAATTGTTCAACTCCTCGGAAAACGAGAGTTGCATTCTTTTTGGGATGGAGGGAGCAGATGGCATTACATGGTTGATGATCTGTCTATTAAAATATAATAGTAGAGAATCTTGTGATTTTATTGGGAAATCTTGCATATTTTGCTAGCTCCTATCCAATTATGCAAAGATATGGCACCTAATGGTGTCAGCGTACTGTGCCTCCAGTTAAATTCAAGCTAGAAAATTTCTGTTTGAATCATCTTTTACTGAATTTCCAAGTTGGACTTGCACTTCTGTGCTCTCCAGCTACATTATTGTAGTTCAAATGCTGCATCTTCTGCTATTCTAGAATTCTGGAAATCCTTTCATAGGAATGAGTCAACTATGCATCAAGAGCAAGGTCTTACGAAGCCTTCAAGGGCTTCACATGCATCTGACCGTAGACAGCCTTGATTGCCTGTTCCCGTGCTGACGAACATGCTAGATACAGGACAGGTGATCGGGCGCCAGGACAGGTGGTATCAGCTGTGCTTTTAGCAAAGCCTGCTGTTCATGGTCACATGGTTGGTTTCTGCTTGCACCTCACTGAGGCAAGATCATGAATAGCCCGTTGGTCTCATGGTCCAAATGTCTCAGTTCAAGCTGTCCAGCATGTTGCAATAATGCTATCAACCAGCTCGGTTGCTCCCTTTTGGAGCTTGAGACCCATGCTGATGTGGTCCCTGCTTCCCATCTTCCTTTTCTGATTCGAGGAATCGAGGGTAGGTGTTAGCTGTGAATGTTTTTACAGATGGAAGATTAACTGAACTTACATAAGTTAATCCCATTCTGAGTTACTAGTGTCTGCCAATCTGGGCTTGCTAGAAAGTACAAGTTGCAGAAGGTACAACATCAGAGAACAAAAAAAAAAAACTTGTATTATAGTATACAGGTTTGCATACAGATGGAGTTAGTTTTGCTTGTTGGCTTCTACATGGTCCAGGACATGGATCCACATGTTATTGAACTGTCTCCGTGAACCATGCCATTGCACTGTATAATGATGCTTACAGATGTTGCACTGAACAAACAGGAAGTTTCTCCTGCTGTACTTGGAGGAGCTCCGTGCTGTTGTCTTCTACTGAAAGCACCTTGTTTAAATTGCTAGCTCCGTGTTGAATTCTCTGTAAAATGTCTAGATTTCAACTTGATGCTGAACTCGTTTTACGGAAATGTGTCGGGAAGTTTACACCAAGAGCTGTAGCACTGTGCCATTATTAGCTGTATTTTTTTCTTGTAGTTTTGGTTCTAGTTACTGACCTTGTCTGCCTTGTGTTCGCTGGAGCAGCTCGTACGCCGAGGTGAGCTCCACGGCTGAGGAACAGAACCCGCAGCCGGCCGTGGAGCAGTTTCTCACCCTCCACGCCGCGCTTTCGCGGGCAACAGTGATCACCGACACACTCACGAAGCCTACCACCTCTGCTGCCTCGCCGGACCGCTCGGCGGCCAGTGACGCAGAAACGGTGGCCTCCGCCACCGACGAGGAGGCCGCGGCAGTCGCGGCCGAGCGCCGGAGACGAGCAACATCATGGGTGAGCGCCGCTCTTGCCACTGACATGTCCGCCTTCGGCCTGTACAACCTCAAACCGGTCCCCGCCACGGTCTCCTTGCCGCTGGCCGTGGTGGTCGTCGACGAGTCATCGGAGCCGGCTGCGGCCGCGGCCACGCCAACGAAGTCGTCGCCGTCGCCGAAGTCGCGGATGTCCCCAGCGAAGGGGAAGGCAAGGACGGGCCCTGGCGCTACGGCGGCCGCAGCGGCGCCGACGACGACGCCCGCGCCGCCGGAGTGGGAGAGGGGAGGAGGCGCGGAGGAGAGGGGCGAGCTGGCGAGGCGGCTCGGGGAGGAGTCGAGGGGCTGGTTCCTCGGCTTCGTGGAGCGGTTCCTGGACGCGGACGTGGCGGCGGCCGCGCCATGGGACCGCGAGCGCGCGGCCAGGATGCTCCCGCAGCTGAAGCGCGTCAACGACTGGCTCGGCGAGATCGGGAAGCGCAGCGAGGCTCCTACCCCGCCGCAGCCGGAAGCGGACGGTGAGGCGACAGCCGCAAGCACCGCCCCCGTCGCAGCGAACGGCGGCTGCGGCGTTCCCGAGGAGACTATCGAGCGGCTGAGGAAGAAGATCTACGAGTATCTCCTCACCAACGTCGACTCCGCGGCCGCAATGCTCGGCGGCGGCGGCGGGCCGACCGCGCCGGCGAACGGGAAGAAGGGCTGACGCGTGGATGGGAGGCCCTAATTGGGCCGTTAGTAGTGTGAAATTTGATTGGGCCAAAAAATGGTCTTGGCTACTAATGTAGGCTTCCTTTTGTTTTTTACTGGGCTTTTGTGATTTTCTCTAGTTTCCGTTTCTTCTTTCTTCGAGGGGTTTACAGAGAAAAGAAAAGGGTGATGAAAAATTGACTTGTATTTATCACTGATGTCGACTGGGTGACTAAATTAATTATATATTGCTCGATTGGATGGGTTTCTTCTGATCTTTCGAGGCCGGAAAGTGATTCTTTGCCTGAAGAATATGGACTGTTCCCGATTTGCCCACCACCTAAACCACCTTTTGGAGAATATAAATAAAACCTCTTTGACCTTCGGAGTAACTGAGGAAAATCTCGTAGTTCTGTCACGTGGTGGTCTGTGCACGCAAGTGTCAACCACAAGTATTAAACGAGGTCAAGCTTCACACCTGTATAACGGTAGTCACCGTGGCAGGGCATTTGTAATTTTTCATTACCAAAAAAAGCACGAATAAATCTGTGTGTACGGTGTGGGGCCATATGGGAGCACGGAGCATCCTGAAAGATAAAGACCCAGTCCACCAGAGTTTGCGCATAGAAAATTCGAAGCGAATCGCCACAAATTCGTGTGGAAATCCTTGGCTTGGTTGCGAGCGCGAGGCGGCACTGGCCACTAGGCGCACAGAATTCCCCGTCTAAAAGGTTGTGGCACGCGCCGGCCCGTGCACCGCGCCCTTGGAGAACACGCGGCTCCGTCCAACTGTCCCAACCGAAGAACGATCACGGGCGCCTGACGTCGGCCCACGCCACGCACCGCTTCACGCCCCATCGGGCGCCGTCGATGAGCCAACGGACCGTCCGGATCGAAGCGAGCACGGGTGGCCGTGTGGGCCCGACGCGGGCGGGCCAGCGCCATCACAGCCGGCCAACCCCTTCTGCCTCCTTTCCCACTCCTCCCCTCCCCTCGCCGTGCCGTCCCACCCCGCCCCTCTCCCCTGTCTCTCTCCTCGCTCCCCACGCCACGCATCGCCTCGTCTCCTCGGAGGCCGGCACGCCCCGCGAGCACGGGAAGGGAGGGAGGAAGCGGAGGGAGCGGGATGAGGATGCTGTCGAAGGCGTGCTCGATCGTGGCCTCCTCCCTCCCGCGCTGCTCCTCCTCCGCCGCCGCCCCCACGGTCGCCCCTCTCTCTCTCTCTCTCTATCCCTCTTCCTTTTTCGCGGTGGTCATCGGCGGGGGGGGGGGGGGGGGGGGGGGGGGGAGGACGGGGTTGGATCTGGGTTCGGAGATTTCCGTGGGCGCGCGTTGCCGCGGACTGCAACTGCCTCCGTTCCAGCCAACGGAACTCGGCTGTTTCGCACGCCGGCCCCTGGCTTCCCGCGTAATCGCGGAATGCCCAGTCGTTCATCGTTTCTGTAGTTGTTCCATTTGAGGCTTTCGCTCTAGCTAATTTTTGTGTGAATTTGCGCGGTATGGAGGTGGATTAGTGTTTATTCGCCGTAACTTTGCTGCGTCTGTAGTTCTCCGCGAGTTTTTAGTTGTGAGAAATTTTGGTCTGATTCTGCTGTTTTGCAGATGAGGGGACAGCCGTCCTTGTTGCCGAGCGTGCGGAAGCAATGGCTCGGGAAGCCGCTGCTGTACGGAATCGGCTCCCTGTTGGTCATGCCGCTGAGGACGCTGCACGGAGTAGGGCGTGTGTTTGGCGCAGGGCGGTTCCTCTGCAACATGACCAGCGTCTCATCATCCCTTCAAATTGAGCTTGTAAGTGCTCCTACGCGTACCCAACAAATGAGCTGTTATTTCAGACTTAATGTTGCTGATGTTTGCATAACACTTATCAATGTAAGTGCCTCGTTGCTGTATTGAAATAGGAGTGCTCTGCAGTAGAGAAATCAGCAGTCAAAACAGTCATTTCGATGACTTTCGAAAATAGTTTTTTATGTTTTAGGATTGGATGGCATTGCTTTGTAGAAAGAAACACAATGTAATAATGCCATTTTTATCAGGAAAGAGCTCTTATTCATGAAAATAAGTCTCTCTTATTCTTTTTCCATTCCATCATTTATTCCTTTACTCATGCTTGGCTTTTCATCTATCCTCTACCTAACCACGATGATATGGACTAGGCACCTTAGACTGTATATTTATTACCGACATTGTCAAGCATACATTGGTGGGCCACATAGTGTGCAAATCATTTGGTCATAGCTTCTTCCACACAGACTGGCCACCCTTCATAAAATGGAAGCATAAAGAAATTGCAGGCATTGTTACAAATAGGAAAAACTATAAAAGAACGAGAAATAATTCATTTTCCAAAAGACTTTAGTTATCAGTTTTTAGCACAAGCTTGTTTCTCTTTACATATTACTCTTCCTGCTACCTGTAGATTTCTTGTGATTCAATCATATTACTGAGCGTCCCTAAGTATTCATCAGCAACTATTGTTGTTTCTGTGCAGGTACCATGCCTTCGAGATAACTATGCATATATCCTGCATGACGTTGATACTGGAACAGTTGGAGTGGTGGATCCTTCTGAGGCTACGCCTATTATAAATGCATTGGAAAAGAGAAATCAGAACTTGACCTATATACTGAATACCCATCATCATTATGACCATACTGGTGGGAACTTGGAACTGAAGGCAAAATATGGTGCAAAGGTATAGATTTGGGCTCTTTCATTTCTTCTTTTCTTTTCTTTTCTTCCATTTTTTAGCAACTCTGAGACAGTGCATGACACAATAAAAATGTATTGTTCTGAGCTGAACTAAATTCTATAGGTCTATACTCAAGGATGAGCATACAATGAACGTTTTTATATTGCCATCCATTATACTTATCAGTAATGTATCTATAAAATTCAAGCTGATTATTTGAGAAAAAAAATTCAAGCTGTTTAAGAATTTTCGAGGTAGCTGAAGTTTAAAATCCAGCAGATAATAATGGTTGTTCCTCAAGTAGTCAAACACGTAATGTGAAGTGTTGATAGATATGTCATCTGCTTTCATCTTCTAACAATCATAAACATTTTTGAATTAGGTTATTGGTTCTGAAAAGGACAAGGATAGAATTCCTGGCATTGACATCAGTCTTAAGGAGGGTGACACATGGATGTTTGCTGGTCATCAAGTTCTTGTACTGGAAACTCCTGGGCATACATCAGGTTTTTAATTAGACATTTCTTCTAACTCATCTATGTTCACTCTTTTGTTCATTTTGAATGTTTTAAGTGTAACTCCTGCAATGTACACAAATCTTCTCATTACACATCAACAACAAAGCCTTTTAGTCCCAAGCAATTTAGGGAAAGCTAAAGGAGAAACTCATATAACACACTAGCAAAAAGGGAAAAAATAATGAAATATTAAAAGTAAAAAATGAAACATGAGAGGCTTCATATGACATGGGAGATATATTTTTCATTAACATTAGGAGAACAATGTGGTTCAGTTCATGGAAGCTGAGGGATCACCCCCCCCCCCCCCCCCCCCCCCACCCACCCACCCAAAAAAAACAGCGCTTCTTTATAAGTTGTTGCATACAGGCAGTGCTTATTACAAAACATGTTCATAGCAATCGAGGCTCGTAGTATTTCTTAGAAAAAAGCAAATAGAGAATATACATCTTATTTTTCTTTTGGCAAAAGAAGTTACTAATGCAATTTCTTTCACTCCGTTGACTATTCCTGTATTTCTATCAGGTCATGTGTGCTATTATTTTGCTGGTTCTGGAGCCATATTTACAGGTGACACTTTGTTCAGTCTATCATGTGGAAAGCTTTTTGAAGGGACTCCACAGCAGGTTTGTTTTTACTGGCTTGCAAATGCTTCCATATTCATGTATATTGTAGTAAGATACTTAAATTCTGGTATGTGTGGTTCATGTTTTCTACTGGACTTTGTAACAAGCTAGTTCTGTTGTAATTGTGACCAATACGCATATTGTTGGAGCTTCTGATTTTTTCAGTATGATTTCAATTATATCTTAACTGCAACTATTAGAACCTGTAAACAATGAGCAAGTAAAATACATTATAGAACCTGAAGGGTTAAAAAAGGTCTATGAACTTGAATCACCGAGTCCTTCGCATGTTATGTTCAGTACTGTACTTACATTTATTTGAACATCAAATGGGGATGGTTGTGATCAAATCTAACTACTGAGATGTCAGACTTCAATCATTTAATATGAATTTATAAGGTTGTGAACTCTTGGTAGTTTTGTTGATCATCAATGGCTCAGTGCATTTTCCTTTTGCATAGATTTATGTGACCATTTTATCCTTATCTTACTGCAGATGTATTCCTCACTTCAGAAAATTATAGCTCTGCCTGATGAGACGAAAGTATACTGTGGACATGAATATACTTTGGTCAGTAATTTTTCATTTCAGGTAAAGAAATTCCTGCATTGACCTGCTATTTAATCCTTAATATTCCTCTCTGCAGAGTAATTCAAAATTTGCCCTGAGTGTAGAACCAGGAAATAAAGAATTACAGGACTACGCTGCAAATGTAGCTGAGTTGCGCAATAAGAATATACCCACGGTAATATGGCTTATTCCCAGTCTTCGTTTGATAAGCTAATGCTTCTTAAACATGATATTATACATTTATTGCCTCGGTTACTTAAGAAGTCCTTTATTCCATCTTTTTTGTGTATATTTCTGAAAGCATGATGCGTACAATATTACATTGATGGGATTAGAGAACGATACTTAAGTGGACCATATTTCCACCTCTTCCCTGACTTAAGTCCAAGTTTCATGTTTACCAGGTGCCAACAACAATTGGGAGAGAGAAGCAGTGCAATCCTTTCCTGCGGACCTCCAATCCAGAAATTAAGAGAACTCTGTCCATTCCAGATCATTTCGACGAAGACCGTGTGCTTGAAGTTGTCCGTCGAGCAAAAGATAACTTCTGAGTTCTGACTAACAAAAGGAAATTCCCGTGACATGACCAACTATCTTGTTAAAGTTTGGACAAAGAAACCCCTGAGACACAAGAAATGTAGGAAAGAAGGTATATAAGTTTGGGCTTAGATTTTGAAATGCTTCGGCAAAATTGTGTCTGAGTGTATGTAGCTTGGGCAGTGCTTGTCTATAGCAGCCAATGATTTTTTTGTCTACTACAAATAAACATGTTCTGCTATCATCTACGCAATGTGAGTTAGCTGTTCCATAGTTAATTTCGGTTCTTGCAGTTCAATACATTATTAACTTTGCTGTGTTTGTGTTGTCTTGATGGTCTGTTTGGCAATGGTGATTACTCGCAGAATGTACTGATGATGTGACATTGCATGAATCCAATGTATCTTTGAAGCCACATGAATCTGGGTTCCCATTGCAATGCTTGGTTCTGAACTTCTTGGCTGTTTTATAGGAAAGGTACATGCAATGTGTCCTTTTGCTTGATGGTATGAATGCCAAGCTTGGATTTTACGTCACATTTTGATAAAAAGTGGTGATCAATCATCAACCGTTCTCGATGTGATGCATCGCCAAAAGAGAAGCATTCCACGAAGTGTCATGATCCTGGCAATCTGAACGGCTTTTAGGTGTTTCCGTCACGCTAAACTATTGGCCCGTAGTATGAAAGCTTTTCGCTGACGACTAAATTGTCTAATTGACAGTTCATCCCCGAACCAGCCAAAAGCTGCATCAGTTTAGCTATTGTTTTCGCTGAAAGCATGAGGTCAGGCAGATTACTCTTTGTTTGTCGAAAGAAAGCTTGATTCCATGAGCTGTTCGGTGAAGCACAAGTCCAGGCTCCAGACGCACAATGCCAAATCTACGTGGCAATTAAAATTAATTTCAGGAAAAAACAAAATCAGCTGAAAAGGTTATGAACGAAAACCCCTTGTGCCCCTTCCCATTTCGCTTTGTCCCCCACCTCCGCCCCACTCCCACCCCACCCGCGATGCCGACCGCCGAGGCCGGCCCGACCCCGGGCAAGCCCGCCTGCGCCGTCACCTTCGGCCGCTCCACCCTCCTCGGCTGCCACCTCGCCGCCGCGCTAGCCGCCTCGGGCCGCTGGTCGGCCGTCGCCGTCCTCGACCCCTCCCCTTCCCCGGCCCCACCGCCGGCCTCCCCCCTCGTCCGCCACCACGCCGTCGACCTCTCCGACCCCGCGCGTCTCGCCTCCGCGCTCTCCGGCGCCGCGGCCGTCTTCCATGTGGACGCGACGACGGCAGCCTCCCCCGGGAGCGATGGGTCCTTTCTCTCCCTCCACCGCCTCGCCGCCGAGGGCACGAGGCGGCTCCTCGCGGCCTGCCGCGCGGCCGGCGTGGGGAGGGTGGTGTACACCGGCTCGGCCGACGTGGTGGCCGCCGGCGCCCGGGACGTGGTCAATGCCGACGAGGACTCCGTGTCCTACCCTGACAAGGTGTGCTGACTCGCGACATTGCATTTCCTCGGCGTGATCCAATCGGTTTTGGGATCCTTGGTTTTGGAGGAGGTGTCGTGGAGTGATGGTGCTTGGTTTTTTGCTTGTGACCGCAGTTTGGGAACGCGGTGAGCGAGCTGAGGGCGCAGGTGGAGATGATGGTGCTGGGTGCGGACGGGTTGGACGGGATGCGGACGTGCGTGCTGCGCCCAAGCAATCTGTTCGGGCCTGGCGATTCGAGCCTGGTGAGGTTTGTTGCTGGATATGCAAGGTCTCCCTTGGGTAAGGTATTCCAAACCGAAAACTACTGGTTTATGTTCTACCTGTCTCCACAGTTCAGATTTTGGCACCTCTATTTCGTTGTGGAAGAACTACATATAATTGAAATCGATTAAGATTCTGTTTTGCGTGTTACCATGGTTAGTGAACTGAGTGGAGCTAAACTACATGGATGCAGTACGTGTTATTTATAGCATGGAGTTTGATGTGCCATAAATTGTAATTTGTTGAATATACATAGAGCTTTGCTGTAGAAACCTATAAATTTTCCATCCCAACATGTGATCAAGAATTATGTTACAATTCATATTGCATTTCTTCGGTTACAAGAGTATGCTAGAAATCATGTACAGAGTTGGTACTGGTTGGTGGTAATTCTTCTAGAATTTCTCTGTTTTGTTGATCAGTTGTGATTCCAGATCATGAATTCTTGGTTGCCATTTGAATTAATGGATCTGCTAGACTTAACATTACTCTCCCAGTTGGTTCTGGCTAACATCTCTTCGTAAATGGGTCACATAAGCAGATGATATCGGTAGCTGTAATCTTTCACAATTGTACTGGACCTAGAGCAGTCTTGGTTTCTGTTTGGGATATGCAATGTGGATTTCTATTTATTTTTTCTTCTCAACTATTAGGATCCTTTTAGCTGATGCAGTTGCTTCCACTGCATCTTCTGGAGAGAAAATTGCATATTTGCTGCTTTTTTTGAGGAAACAGGAGGGGTGAATCCCCTACTGATTATATATATTTAAGAAATAAAAAGAGTACACAAGTGCAAAAACAAAACTCACGAAACAAAGAAAGAAACGAAAAAAATAAGTGAAATTACAAGGTTGTCTACCCATTCCTTCATAGGTTTTTCTTGTGATTTGCCCTTAGGAGAACTAGGGAAACTCTTTTTTGAAGATGCTTAAACTGGGATTTGCTATTATAAAAACATAAACTGCAAACTTTCCCCAGGCCTCATTGATCTATGAAATACTGGCTTTCTTATGCAGTTCCTTTCAGTTTGTAATAGGTGGTGGTGGTAACATGTCTGACTTTACCTATGTGGAAAATGTGGTCCATGCCAATATTTGTGCTGAGCAAGCCTTGTGTTCAAATGCAGCTTCTGTTGCTGGGAAGGTACATTTTTACAGATAAAGGGCTATGTTTCCGCAATATTACTTTCACAGCTAATTCTGTGCACCGATCTTTTACAGCCCTTTTTTGTTACCAATGATGAACCTATGGAAACATGGGAGTTTATGAACTGTGTAATGGAAGCTATGGGTTTTCAGAGGTATTTCTCCCTCCCTCTTGGCCTCCCCACTCTACCCTTTGAAGTCATGTCGTGAAGTTAACATGTGCTATGGTTTCTCATCCATTTAGGCCCAGGATTAATCTTCCTGCCAAGATGTTATTGTTTGCGGCCTTGTTCTCCAATATGATTCATCACAGGCTTGGTTTTCAAATGTTTTCAACTCCTCTTCTGCATCCAGATACAATATACTTCTTGTCACGCACAAGAATTTTTAACACTTCAAAAGCTAGAAAATTACTTGGGTACTATCCAACTGTATCGTTGGAGGTGAGCCTGTTTTCTTACCATGCTGTATTGCAATTACATACGTTCCCTTTGATCATTTGTGGTACTCCCCATCTGAATTGCTTGATATATTTCTCATAAAAGGCACATGAGACCTCTACAAAGACTTTGTTTCTTGCAATGCAGATGTTGATAGCTAATACATTCTAATGTTTAACATGTATCAGGAAGGAATTATGAGAACTGTGGGGTCATTTTCAGAATTATCAGATAATTTGGGCTTCTCAAGGAAGCAACACTCCTGTGGATCATCAAAGGCAGATAAGCTGCTAGGAAGTGGAACAGGTGACACAATCCCTCTTCTTTAGAGAAAAAAAATATCTGCCATATTTTTCTGCTTTCCACCAAATTGAATGAACAAGAGCCTTGGATACCATTTTTTTTATGCAGTTGTATAGAACTCTTTTCATTGTTCGTTACATAGCGATCACTCCATTGTAATTTATAGATATCTTATTTCCCTGTTCACATGTAACTTTTCTACTGCAGCTGCTGATATTCTTCTTTGGAGGGATGAAAAGAGAACCTTTTCATTTGTGACAGTATTGTTCCTGCTTTTCTACTGGTTCCTGCTTTCAGACAGAACTTTTGTCTCGTCGGCTGCCAAATTTCTTCTAGTGACGTCCCTTGCTCTTTTCATCCATGGTGCGCTGCCTTCACAAGTGTACGTATTTTGGTTGTTCAGCTATCTTTTGAGTAGACTAATCTGATGTGGGTGTATTATGGTTGAGTACTGAAGTTGAGCTCCTATTGCAGCTTTGGTTTTACAGTTGAGAAGGTTACCTCTGATCATTTTGAATTATCACACTCAGCATTGAGGAATTCACTTATGTGCCTGGCTTATGCATGGAATGGGAGCATCCATAAACTGAGGGTTCTAGCAGAAGGCGAAGACTGGAGTACCCTTTTACAGGTTGGTGTTCAGCTTTATTGAGAATTGTCTCCTGGAAGCTTTATTTCATCAGAATACCCAATTTGATGTGTCATTTTACATTAGGTACTACTTATTAAGTTTGGGCTCCTTGAACCCACATTTGGCGTTTGAATTTGATCTACTTCGGTGTTTGCTATCAGTGGTCTATGTCAAGCATATTCATAAACCGTCTTTTATTTTTCTGATAGTTATGGGATTGGGTTCAGTTGTTTTAAACAAATTTTAATATATGCGTACTTTTACATTGCAGATGTCAAATAGCACCCCCCGAAGGGGCCCTTGCCAGTGTTTCTGCAGTTTTTTTTTTGTCTAAAATAGATGTATGTGCAGTCATGTTAAGTGATCTAAGGCCTTGGTTAGATGGATATATTTTTGGCTTCTGTTGAACTAGAAGTGATATATCATCTGGGGTAAACTGCCTTCATGTATCTAAAATACACTGTTTCTTTCATCATTTTTGATTAATGTTTGTAAGCTACTCAGCCTAGTTATTGTTAGAAGCAATCATTTATTCCATCTGTCAGTTAATAACTCACCCTTTTAAATAATCCTTCTTTACTAGTGGTGTTTAGAAGGATCCACAAAATAGCGACAGGTTTCCTCGACCAAAGGATAGGCTTTATTGAAGAAATTCACTGCAAATCAATAACAAATCCATAAATGCCAGGGAAAATGTAGCTATTGGTGTAAGAATGGTACAGTTGTGACAAAAAAAATGTTTTATAGATGATTAACCCACAGTTTCTTCTGTGTTGCAGGTATTTGCATTTTTGTACAGTGTCAAGCTATTGTTGAACTTTCAATTCAGAGTGCTGATGGGTCTGGGTAAGGGATTATATTTTGCCACTTACTAAGTTGTGCTCAGCTGTACATTTACTGTCGTAGGACAAATTTATCATCTGACTATCTTCTCCTGTATGCAGTATTGGCATCCTTGTTCATTGTCTTCATTGTCTACGAACAATGCGAGGAAGAAATTGACAGCTTGGTGTCAAATACTTCTGTCAAAATCAAGTGGCTAATGGACAGAGTAGTCGATCGTTTGCCGGCTTCTTTGAAGGCATATATATCCTAGAGGAGACATCCATGACCATGACCTAGTTATGCTTTGTTGCTAGAACACATTTCACATACTCTTTGAAGGTGTTGTTGCCATTGCGTTTGTCTGTAAAAAGGCCTTCGTTCTTTTATGCTAACATGTTCTGTACAATTTACCCGAATTTGCTTACTGCTGTGTTAGAACTTGTGAGTTGACATGCGGCAAGATGCTATGCAAAGTTTATGGGTGGTGCAAACGTCGCTCCATTTGTTATGAGATTTCACAATGTTGACTAGCTGCTGTGTTTTTCAAAAAAGGCTAGCTGCTGTGTTTTTCAAAAAAGGCTAGCTGCTGTGTTTTATGCTCACGCATGGTGTACTCGTACCAAACGATCAGACATTTATGTATTCCCTACTGAACAAGTTTGGGCTTTCAGGTGGGGTGGGATCGTGTTGCAAAGATCGGGCGTGTGTAGATAGTGCAACCAAGTCTTGGTCTATCTTCCTGTCACATCGCCTGTATCGTTCACCTTCCTTCCTCTCCCAATAGCGTTGCCACGTTGAGCCTTGTTCCATAACGTGCCACAGAGATGTTGGCAATCAAAAAGTAATGGTTGAGAATTGCCATAGTAAAGCAAAATAGGAACCGTGTGTACCACACACAAATTTGAATATTATAAAATGATATAATCTATCATCATTCTCTAACAACACGCACTAAAGTGGTGTATAAATAACCAACAATCACAACTCAGGGTTGTATGAACCGTACAAATGTATGCTGATTAAGGTTGCCATCATTTTGAAGTCTTATGAATGAATGTATGAACTCTAGAAGATATACCAAAATATTGTACCATTTTCAGCGTGCTAGAAAGGTATCAAATAGATGTGCATCACATCCAAATTAACAGATACCCGACAGAATATACATGTAGCCATAAGTTGCAATAAGGAGGACATTGATGGTTTGAAATATTATCGTCCAAAAACGACTTATCATAAGTATCGATCCAACTAGACCTATAACCCAACCATGCGAGGCAAACCCTCCTTATTCCATGAGAAATTATTACCAAATTTTATACTCTAATGCAATGGCGTCGAGTATCACCCATTTCTTTATAAGCTATATGGTCCATGACAGATGCTAGTGTTAGGAATAGAATATGCAAACACGAGTCGCACTAAATAAATCCCGCATAGACGAGTCATATATGATATATGCATATAAATAACTAGTTACGCAACATAGATCAAGAAGACAGCGCGTCACGCGGAATAGACACATGCAAATATACAATTAATGTGATAAATAGATGTAGATACGGAGTCATACGAGATAGATACATCGGATACATATCCTACGGTATAGAATACATGCTAATATATCTCTAAAAGGATATGTATATATGCGGATATCACGAGATAGATATACGCAGACATTGGATCCGATCTTACAGAAATAATCATATGCTCCCTCCGTCCTAAAATAAATGCACTTCTAGTGTTTGGATGCGAAGATCAATGCTACCAAAAAAATTACACGTTATACCCTTATAAAAGATGTAATCATTACACCCTGGGAGGGAAAAAAGTATAAAAAGACAACTAGAATAATATTATCCTATTCACAGATGTAAATTTATTTTGGGATAAATTTTAAACTCTAGAAGTGCACGGAGGAAATATATAGATATATAAATAAATAGGACAAACACAATACTCATGTGGTTATATATACACAAGGTGCCCTGAGACATTCACAAATACGGAAATACCTGTACCAGGGTCCTAGGTGTGGCGCGCGGGAAAGTTGACGAACCTGGTCCGACTGGAACACAGACGCGACCCCATCCATAAGTACGACCCACTCGCCCGACCCGCCGTCCATAGCCCAGGCCTGGAGGCCGCTCTCGCTCGCCCGAAAACTGAACCCAAAATTCCCCATCCTCTCCTAGGGTTCACGCGATCTCCTTCCCCTCCCTCCCCGCCGCGCCTGCGATGTCGTCGGAGCCGCCGCCCGCGGAGTCCCCGGAGGCGCCCGCCTCCGCATCCCCTCCGAAGGACGCCGTCGCCAGCGGGAGCTCCGCCGCCTCTGGAGTCCCGGAGACGAACACGCTCTGGGTGGGCAACCTGCCCTCCCATGTGAGCGAGGGCGACTTGATGGCGCTGTTCGCGCCGCACGGCGCGCTCGATTGCGCCCTCGCCCGAGCCGGCTCCCGCAGCTACGCGTTCGTCCTCTTCCGCACCCCCGCCGAGGCTCGCGCAGCCGTCGAGGCCACCCGGGGCGAAAAGGTCAAGGGCGCCGCCATGCGCACCGAGTTCGCGCGGCCGGTAATTTCTCTCTCGCTTTGCCCCACGCTGGGATCTGCTCCCTCCCACCCTAGATTTCCCCTCGTTGCTTTGCTGCGATTTGTGTTTCCGCGACGTGATTTCTGTGCTAGCTAGGAAAGGTCCGCCTAATTAATGCGTGATGGTAGAGATTGATCTGTAATCTGGAGCTGCTGGTATACATCAGGCAGTGTTGGTCGAGGATACTGGCCGTATGTTATGTTAATCTATTTGCAGTCAGGCTGATTACGTCCTTGTTCTAAATGATGATGCTTACATGGGGTGCAATTTCTTACGCAGTATTCGCTCTCTGTGCAATGATTTATGCACGAATGCAGGATGATGCATAGTCAGCATCTAACTTGCTCTGAAGATTTAGTGCATAGCCTGTATGACACGGTTAATGTTAGGTTAAACTTAGGATTTTTGCAGCTATTTCGTGATAATACAGGATTGGATGAGGGTCATGTGTTTCCATTGTTTTACTGGAACTGTAAAGGATACCAGGCCTTATGGATTTTGTTTGTTGATTTGGTTTTTACAGGCCAGAGCTGTTAGGAATCTGTGGGTTGGTGGCATTAGCACGTTGGTTTCAAAGGAGGAGCTAGAGGAGGAGTTCCAAAAGTTTGGAAAACTTGAAGGTGTTGCATTCTCCCATGATCAGACTTCAGCGTACGTCGATTTCGAGAAACTCGAAGATGCAATTTCTGCTCACAGGTCTTTGAATGGAAGAACTTTAGGTGGCAAAGAATTGTGTGTCGATTTCCAGAGGTCCAAGGGAAGAGCGGTGTGTATCCATTATTTACTGCATTTGTATTTCCTCTATTGAAAGTTTATGGCAAGATTTTCTCATGACAACCTTTTTTTACTGATTCGTACAGGAATGGTCAGAAGCGAGCAGCTTCAATGGTAGAGTATCAGGGCCGCCGGGTGACAAGAGAGGCACTGCCCCTCTAAAGGTACGCTCTGTTTAGATTTATATAGTTGCTCTCACCTCTTTTGTGCTGGTTGTGTTTCTCCCTTATCAGCTGTTGCTCATTGTCATGGTCTGTTTGCCTTCCAGGGTTCTGCTGGAACACGGACGCGAGAAGCACAACCTACCAATGTTCTCTGGGTTGGTTTACCTGGTTCATATAAAGTTATTGATGAGGAGGCGCTCAAGCAAGCTATGTCAGCATTTGGTGTGGTTACAAAGATAAAAATTTTCCAGTCAAGGCAGTATGCTTTTGTTGAGTTTGCAAGTGCTGTGGAAGCTTATAATGCTAAGACGAATCTAGATGGCCATCTTTTCGATGATCCCAGGATTCAGATTCTTTTCTCAAACAGTGAGCTTGCACCAAATAAATTAGATAACCCAACATCAGTTTCTGGATTTCCTAGATCAGAAATGTATTCCAGTGATGGTTGTCATGGTCTTGGCAGCGGTACTTTGCAAGGGTATGATCCACCAAGAGGAGGAAGATCAAGACATTTTGATTATGGTGGTGTACCTACTCCAGGTGGAATCCTTCCACCACCTGAACCATTTGATCCAAGAGAAGCAAAAAGAATAAGGCTGGATGCTGTTGTTGACCCTTATGATGTAAGGGCTGGCAGCACAAGTCTTTATTCTGCTGGGTTCCGCAATCATGACAGCTCTGTGCATGCCGAGGGGAGTTCAAGTCCTGCTATTCGAGTCCGAGGCACAGTGCATCGAACATCATACCTTGAGCATTTTTGGCGTGGCAGTATCGCCAAAGGTGGATCTCCTGTTTGCCGTGCTCGTTGTTTGCCTATAACAAAGGGCAGTGATATACCTCTGTAAGTCCAAGCATCACTGTACAAATGTTATTGTTTTATCAAGCTGATTGTTCATGTTGATGATCTTAGTTTGTTATTTTTTAATTTTGCAGACCTGATGTTATGAATTGTTCAGCTAGGACGGGATTGGATATGCTGGCGAAGCACTATGCGGATGCTACTGGATTTGATGTTGTCTTTTTCTTACCAGATAGTGAAGATGACTTTGTTTCTTATACTGAGTTCTTGCGCTACCTGGGCTCGAAAAGCCGAGCAGGGGTTGTAAAGGTTGATGCAGGGACTACTTTATTTTTGGTACCGCCATCAGATTTCCTGACAAATGTGTTGCAAGTTGACGGCCCAGAGCGCCTTTATGGTGTAGTATTGCATATTCCACAAATGTCTGCTGCTGCTGCTCTCAGGCCACAATTAACTGGGCCAGAACTACAACCTTACTATGATGAAAGGGAAACTCTGCCTACTTCACAAAGAAAGTATAGTATCATTTCTCCCAGTGATAATGGTCATCCTGATGCTGATTATCGTGGATCTTTACGTGAGGAGTCAATGCATCATTTGGGGCAAATATCTGGAAGGCCTCGGATGGATGAAGGCCAAGCAGTTCAGCCAGCTCTTGCAGGTTTTCCGACAAATCAAGCAGCTGCAGCGCAGGTTCAACCTCCAGTCAAGCCTGATATTATGGCTACCTTGGCAAAGCTTATGCCAAGTGTGCAATCATCGCCTCTGGTAAGTGGTCAGATGCCTATGAACTCCACAGACAGACCATCACAGATGCATGATCCATCTATGCTTTCTAAAGTATGGAATCCTGAAAATCAATCTTCAGCTTCAAATTTATCCTTTGGACAGATTGCTAATCTTCAGCAGCCAGGGCAGCAGTTCAGCAGGCAAGCTTCAGCTGCTCATCTGACAAACTATGGGAGCATGGTGGGTGCTCCAGAGCACTCAACACAGCATACTGCTTACAACCCTGAAGTTGCTTTGAACCTACCACCACCACCACCAATTCATACACCAACACACAGTTCTACTACATTACCTTCTCAAGGTGGACACAGTTTGCCCACACAGACGAACCAACAGCTTTATCAGCCAGAGCAGTATTATGTGCCACAAAGCAACTATGGTCCATTAGTTACGGGTAGCCATTCTAACATTCAAGCCAGCAATGCTAACAACCCTGCCCCTCCCCTTCTGCAAGTAAACCCTGGACCTCCAGCAAATAATCAGATGGGAAATTTGCCCCAGCTCCAGCCCTCTTCTCATGGACAACAACAACATTTTGCTCCTGGTACTGCACAAGCTCCAGATGAGGCAGATAAAAGTAAGAAGTACCAGGCGACCCTCCAGTTGGCTCAAAACCTACTGCTTCAGATACAGCGTCAATCTGGAAATCAGTCATGAGACCTAACTATTGCTTCAGGTAAGTCCACCACTCCATCTGATATTTTTGGTAGTTATATATATATCCTGTCTGCTAATGTGCAAGGTTCAGCTAATCATTGTTTACTTAATCTTAATCCCAACAAGTACCACACATTTGTTAAGTTAAAAATATGAATTCATGCAAAATAGTTATTTTTAGACAACATAGCAGAACTATTACCAGAAAATGACCATTGCTTGGCATCGAAAGATGGTGTTAAGTTGGCTTATTAGGCACAAGGCACATCAAACACACTGAAACGTGACACAAGGGTTTATATCACTTCTGATTAGCAACGTTTAGTTGCAATAACAGACAGTTAAGTCTTATTAAGTTAAACCATTTTTGCACACTTGCTTTTAATAGTATTTGCTTGCATAACACTTATTTTTTTTTGAGGATGCTTGCATAAATGTTGATATCTGCATAATCTTTTTTGTGAGTGTTTTAGCATTACAGTAAACCCAGTATGACAGAGGCATGCTAAAACACTGCATACCTTACTTGAGGCATTATTAGCTCTTTAGAATTGGTAAATGTATGGACATCTTTAATGTAATGGCTTTGTGATATCTATACTTGAGAAGCTTGGGGGTACATTGAAACAAAACAACACGAAAAGCATTCTTCAACAGCTTGGCACGCCGTTTTTTTGGTTCGGATGCTTCAGTGGAAATACACATTTCTCATGCCACGATGAGAAACCATCAAACCATACAACAGCACTTACATCGCCCTCTGCTAGCCCTGCTGTCGTTTGCAGGACTCTAGCACACATTTACCATGTAGGATCGACCATCTGACCTTGGGCTAACCTTTAAGACAATCAATATACCGAACAGCGTGCCTGATCGTACAATAGTGTGCTTTTCCAGATCACCTTCTTAGGCCTTGTAGAATATTTCATCCACTTTCCGAGCCTCTTGTTTATTCTGTTAAGGCATCGAGTTTCTTGATTCACTGAAACTGCAAAGTGAACAACCACTGGACTGCGAGCTTGATCTCGACCGAACTTGCTTGCTGCTTCGAAAGCTAGCGATGGGTGGTAAGATCCATTTAGCTAAGTTGAAAAGCTACCCATAGGTGTCATCGATTCATTTAGCTGTGTTCTTTGATTCTCCAATCATGTGCATCATACCAACGTTTTTGGTTGGCTAGTGAAGGTGATGAACAGGGCAACTGCAACCCCAACGTACAGCTTAGGACTAAGGGAACCTTGTTATCACAACCGTCATCGTTAGCATTGCGGTGCCACGTTTTAAGTTTTAACCTTCTGAGAACCAGTTCCGTTTCTGTTCAAGCTAGTGTATAAACAAGCGGATTTAGCACCCAGATCCCACCCAGGGGGGTCTGGGTGCTGCACCCAGCGAAAGTTCAAAATCCTATGGTAATTAATGGCCATATGCAACAAAATCAACGGTGTCCGTTTTCTTATTCTACTCAAGTAGTCAGGTTCAGGGTTGACTGGCCATGTCATTTCTAAGCTCCTGATGTAGCATGTTTCCATATTGTGCCCTTGGCTCGTTATTCGCTCGTTCCGGGGATATCCGTCTGTGCGAAGCTGCGTTCGTTCCGCTTCAGCGGTAGAAGTAGAATTATCTGCGGCGCGTGTCATCTTGTGGCGTGGATCTGACCCATGAAATGATAAAAAATCGTATCTGCGCAGAGCTTGCCGGATAAACAATTCGGTTCGTATGGCGCACGCTCTTTCGACCCCCTTGCTGCTCCCTCGGTCTGTCTGGGTACAATCTCTTTCGTGCTGCACGTGGATACACTCCACTTCTGCTAATCGTACGGCCGAACGCCCGATCCTCTCCGTTTGCTGGGTAATTCCCGAATAACGAAGACACGAATTTCTTTTCTCGGGCGTTTGGGGGGTAAATCGGTAAAACAATGCCAGAGAAGCTGTTGTCGATGATTCGCTTTCGTCCCTTTTTTTTTTGAACGAATCGCTTTCGTCCTCTTTTATCGCTGAAGCTTTGGATCCCGGTCGTGCTCCTGCTACTGTCTCTTGCGGTCGGTCCAATGTCAAGCTGGGCTGAATCATAAGGCTCTAGACCGTGTTGCGTCTATGTTATGTGGCAACTGCAGCTGCAGCGCTTGCTTGACCCAGCTGAATCATAAGGCTCTAACCTCTGTCCAGGCAAATAAATGTTGCATACGCTTAGGCTTCAGCCGGGTTTTTAAGCTCGCGACTTAAAAAATGGCTGACAAGTTGCACTTGCTTGTGGGATTTTTCATGATGCGTTTCCTGCAATCGAGTACATTCGTGATTAACAAATATACTATGCGTTCATGATCGTTTCTCTTTATCCATCAGCAACCCAGATTCTTCAGCATTATATGCCTGACAGCAACGTACGTTTGTGTGTAGGTACCCTCAAAAGTCAAATCTCAGCTCGGATTGTCTCGGACAAACAGGATAAAAAAAAGGGGAAGAAAGATAATCCCAACTCGTTATGCTTCATCTCCTCTCCTGCAGCGCGCACAACGGAAGCGGCCCATGGTGTCATCCCCTCTCGATATGGATGTAGTTGATATCCACCAACCGGACAGCGACAGAATAAGCGTAGTTATCCCCAGTTCCGCTTTTCTTTAAAGACAGGCTTTTTATCTCCTTTTTATTTTCATTGTACTAGTTTGATATGGAGATTTCAGCCTGGGCTTTCTAGCCCTATGTTTGCATGGCCTTTTGTGTGGCCTGGTGATATTTTGTGTATTTCTTTTGAAATCATATGTTATGTTATGTCATGTCATGTTATACTACTGTGCTGTGGATTTCTTTTTTGCTGTTTCTTGATCGCGACGGAAGGAAAACCTGTTCACGGTTGGACCATCGAAGGGACACTCGCATCACTTAGAGGGTTGACTTGAGAACTTGCATCTCAAACCGTGACCTGCACGGAAAGAGGGGCGGGACAGTGCAGCTTGATTGTCTAGTCGCGAGTGGTACCAGAAGATGACCGCAGCGCCGTTCTTGGCCGTTTTTCCTTTTCTCCTTTCTCAACTCAACTACGAGTGTGCCTCTTGTTCCGTTATAGAAAGTTTTCCCTCCTCAGATTACATACAACAGAAAGATTGCTGACAGCAAAGAATCATTTTAATGCATCCCAACTGGAAAAATTGCTGTTTACTGAAACTGGCACACATGTTGTATGACTGACCGCCACGAAACTGATGCCGCCATATAAAAAATATGAAAGAGACTCAGCCAGCTATACTAGCCTTCGAGTTGCTAATCTTGAACTGTATGCCAAACAGAGAATAAATTGATGAACTTTTATGAGGGAAGATTTTTGAGGATCAAGGCCTGGTACAGCCACATTTACTTGATTTCCTTTTATTCTTTTCTTTCTAAAGTTAAAAAAGAAATTAATATTTTTTGCGGATAAAAAAAGAAAAAAAGAAAAAAGAAATTAAATTGACCTGAACAAATTCATGTTTTATTGTGCACTCCAACCCCAAGCAGTGATCTCTCATATTCTGTTTGTTTACTCTGTTTCCTTGAACCTCTTGACAAATAACATTCTTTCCTCCATTTGCTGATTGAAATGAACCATTCCATGTGTTGTATTTTTTGCTAATTTAGATGAGCTAGTCATCCTCTACTTGAATATCAACCACCTATTCTTGATATTATCCATGGATATCCCTTCAAAAAGAAACCCCTTCAAAAAATTTATCCATCGACAATGTTTTTTTTATCGCCAATGTAGACATAGCTACTATGATGTATCGTTAGAGGATGAAGATATCTAAAATAAACCCGTTGCTCGTTATTATCAAGCTCGATATTTTTCTAACCACAAGCTCTCTATACTACATTTAACATCAAAGGATCTGTTCGGCTTATCTGCTTTCAGCTTCTTTCGGCTTATTCTCTCTCATAGAATACTGTTAAACCAGCCGAAATCTGCCTACCATGTGTTTCAACTATATTGGGCTATTATTATCATTATGACCACAATTGCAATCAAACTCAAATAAGAAATAACCATTAGATCAACATGCAAACAAACTATACATGAGTGCCGAAAGTAAAAGTAAAAATTATTTTGGCGCCCGTATTCGCAGATTAAATCCATACGGCTCAGGTGATCCGATGGCTCGAAGTCAATACTCAAATTTTAAACCGTTGCCTCTAGTAAAAGAAAAACAGAAGTATCCTCATTCACACGAAATAAATGACCCGAATCTTTCCCATTTTATCCTTTTTCGTAGAAGAAAACAGGATATAAACTCTCCTTTCATGTGTAGAGTTTAGTTCTTTGCTTGTTGCATTCCATGTCCATCTACCTCACGCGAAAAATGCCGAAGCCGAAGAGATAAACTGACAGACCAGGGGAGCAGTCGAGCAGATCAACTAGAGGTAAGCAAAGCTCAAATCTCAGGCAAACGAGACCCGAGCCCTTCTTCCCTCTCCAATCCTCCCATCATTTCCTCTCGCTTATGCTCGGCTTCGTGTTCTGGGAACCTAGCGCGTAGATCTTATTCTTGGCCGAGAATCTCTCCTCGAGCTCTCCGGTTTTTGTTCCGCACCGCATAGCAATTCAACCCCAAAATTCTTTTGCGGCGCAATCTTTGAGTTGACCCCCCGAATTTTGGGTTGTAGCCAAGAAGATGAACAAGGACAAGGCTCCGATGCCGGGGGACGGCGGCTCCGGCGACGGCTTGCCGCCGCAGGCCACGCGCCGTGCCGGGGCGCCGCCCTCGTCGTCGACCCCGCCGCCGGAGTTCGACATCAGCCGCATGCCGGACTTCCCTACGCGGAACGCCGGCCACCGGCGCGCGCACTCCGAGATCCTGAGCCTGCCGGACGACCTCGACCTCAGCGCCCCCGGAGGCGGCGACGGGCCTTCGCTGTCGGACGAGAACGACGAGGAGCTCTTCTCCATGTTCCTTGACGTGGACAAGCTGAACGCGTCGTGTGGGGCATCGTCGGAGGCCGAGGCTGAGTCGTCGTCCGCGGCAGGTGGCGGGGGTGAGGGGGCTGAGCCGGGCCACGCTCCTAGGCCAAGGCATCAGCACAGCCAGTCCATGGACGGGTCCATGTCGATCAAGGCGGAGCAGCTGGCGGCGGCGCAGGGAATGGAGGGGATGTCGTCTGCAGAAGCGAAGAAAGCGGTGTCTGCGGCGAAGCTGGCTGAGCTTGCTCTTGTTGACCCAAAGAGGGCAAAAAGGTATTGCATGCTTGTTCTTGTAAAATTTCATCTATTATGCAAGCTTTTTACATGCTACTTAGTTTGGTTGGCCAGGTTTATTTTTGAAACATGATTGGCTATGTTTATGTGGAATTGGTTGCATTATTTGTTGGTCATCTAGTGCATAGCGCAGTATGAATGAATGGCATGGTTTAGTTGCTCTAGGTTTGCTCAATGGAGTAGGTTCCGGGAGAGGCAAACTAGATCGGTAGGTGAGACTGAGGGGAAATTGCACAGTGAACTTTAGCTAAGGATCTGATTCTTAGATGCAAGACTGTATTGGGTTTTGCTTTGCACAAATAGTGTTGAGGGTGAAAATGTCTGATTCTCAGAGCTTAATGCTTGTTCTATATATAGTCTTTTTACATGCAAATCAGTTTGGTTGGTCAGGTTTACCTTGAATAACTGTATTATCTGTTTGATCATTTCACTTCAAATGGTTGTGTCTAGAAATTCTTCTCTGAGAGATTTTTAGCGAATGGAAATTTACTAAGTGATGGTTCTATGGAATTATGATTTATGAATGAATGTAAATGCTATAAGTATTCAAGGTGTTGCTTCACAGAATAGGTCACATTAGAAGAAAGTTGTTTCATAGGCAGGTGAGAAGACAAAGAAATATCACATGCGCATGGCCCAATACTCAAAACGTGCTCCCTCAGTCTCAGAGTCCTTCCATTGCCTTCTTTCAGGATGCATCATTCTTCAAGATAAAGTGAATTTTATGTCGTGAATAAGCATGCTTATGGTGATTTATTGTTGGTACCTATTGTTTGACAGGATTTGGGCTAATAGACAATCTGCTGCAAGATCGAAGGAAAGGAAGATGCGCTATATTGCTGAACTCGAGCGCAAGGTTCAAACTCTTCAAACAGAAGCCACAACATTGTCAGCTCAGTTGGCATTGCTGCAGGTAGGCACTATTTTTCTGGAGTTCCCTAATGGATTTTTCTGGTTTATAGTTGACCAATCTGCATGGTATATATGTCTTAAACCAGGTATTGGGTTCTTCCTGAGATCGTCAAGGTTTTGGAACTGATAGAAAATGAATGAATATTTAGAAAGCCTGGTTATAAAAACACCAAATTGGTCACTGAGCTGGTCATGCTCAGTTTTGTGTTCAGATTGGTAATTTGGTAGTTGAGCCGCAGTTCTAATTATGTTAGATGCCCTGATATATTTCCATAGAATTCAGTCCAGCTCCATGCTCCCTTCGATATATATGTGCAGGAGCCCAGGACTCACATTGTGCTCTCTTCGATGCTTGTTTTTAAGGATATTTTTACTGCAATCGACATGAATGACTTCTAATGCATACTATGTATTGCCTTGTCACATGCATGATAAGCATAGTTTGGGCACCATGCATAGTTGTTTTACTGCAAAATACTTAATGCCATTTTATTTAAGGTGAAGTTTAGCTGTCATAACCACAATTAGTGTTTCCTGGGTGCAACCTCGGATTTTGGAGATGTCGGGGCTCTATCCACTGATCGCTTTTTGCCTGATTTCTAATAAAACAAAATTAGTACGGGCCAGTTTGTTTTCCTTCCTTATTTACATGCCATACAAGCTGCCAGTTTCATTTTGTGTGTGAACCAGCTCTCAGGTCTGTTTTGAACAGTTGTGTTCAAGTGGAACCATCTGTTCAGTGCCTTATGGTCTGTCCGATATATTTATCCTTGCATTGCAGAAAACAATATCACATTCATGTGTTTTAAATTTTAATACAGTATAGCCACACGCCCACAAGTTATGATATATAACTTGGAAGGTTCATATTACTAGTTGCAATATCTCATATCCTTGTGGTGTGAAAATGTTGATCAAATGCAACCGTAGTGCTATGCCATGCTAGTTTTGGAATGGCTCGACAGTATCGTGTTAGGATGTTACTTGTTGCTGCAAGCGACTACTAGTTGTTACTCACTTCACTTACTTGTTAGGTCTTTATACCATACACATAGTTACCCAATTAATAGGAGTTGCTGTTTGGTGTTCCCTAGGTGGATAATGTTCAGATGAAAACACTGAGAATATCTTTTATATATATATATATATTCTATGTCACAAAGTGATCTGACTACATCTTCCTCGTGTCATCCTGAATGATCGACCACAGCTATGCTATGTATACAAAAGTATCCCAGCATACAAAAGTTTTGACATGTTAAAGCTTTTAGTAACTTCTTTTTTTTTGTATGGAGCATTATTCCTTTCTGGAGCTACCAATTAATGTTTCACTATGCTTACTTGTGGAAGCCACCTAGATATTTGTGTTTCACTATGCTCATGTGATTATTCTGCTTATTTACCTTGCTTTTGCTTCAGATAACTAACTATTATTCTTCTCATTGTGTTGCTATATCAGAGAGATACCACTGGGCTAACAACTGAGAATAGTGAGCTGAAGATACGGCTGCAGACTATGGAGCAGCAAGTCCACTTACAAGATGGTAATATTCATTTGACCCCCATGATTGATGGATTTTGCCCTGTCCAACATTTTGTTATTAGGTCTACTGACCTTTTCCTTTGGATAATGCTGTGCCTGCGTGCATGCGAAATATAGGAGCATTATTCACTAGTGTTTGCTTTTCTTGGTGCAGCCTTGAACGACACTCTGAAAGCGGAGGTCCAGCGGCTGAAGGTGGCAACAGGACAGGTGGCCAATGGTGGTGGAAGTATGATGATGAACTTTGGCGCCATGCCACGCCTGTTTGGGGACAACCAGCAGATGTTCCAGAACAGCCAAGGGATGCAATCCATGCTGGCCACTCAGCAGCTGCAGCAGCTTCAGCTCCACTCCCAGCCTCAGCAGCAGGCACTGCGCTCTCAGCACCAGCAGCAGCCACTACACCCGCTACAGGTACAACAGCTGCAGCAGGCGGCGAGAGACCTCAAGATGAAAGGGCATCTGGGCCCCCAGGGCCAGTGGGGAGACGGGAAGTCTGGGAGCAGCGGCAGTTGAGCAGCTGGTTCTGAAAGCTTGGTAAGTGGTGGTTAGAAGTGAAGATGGCTGTTTCGGGGATGATGATGTGCAACTGTAGGGATCGTTAACTCAGTCATCTATCTATAGGCTCAGTTCAGCTTCAGTTTATCGTTAACTTGGGTATCTGTAAGCACAGTTCTGCTGCAGCTACAGACAGTCGGATGGTCACAGATGTTAGTTCATCTACTGGATTTTGTTTGTATCTCTCCTTAGTTAAAGGGTTAAAAAATGGTTCGAAATGAAAGGTTTCAGATGAAATATCCCGTTTCGTCATGTACTGAGCTAGCACAGTACCAGATGTTTTGCATTTTGGTGGAGTTATTTTAGGATGTCCTTCGCTTTTGCTGTTTTGCAACAGCTTGCTAGATGTCCACCCACACCGTTTGTTAGCGCTTAGCAGCAAAAGTGAAGACATGCCAAGCTGCATAAGATGGTATACCTAGAATTCGACACGCCAAGCACAACGCCTTCTGCTACGTATACAAGCATTCATTCTGAATCGAATTCTTCTGACGCATACTATTCTAAAAACCTGTATGTCAAACATTCGTTCTGAGAATAGCAAAGCATGCATATTCTGTAGCAGGTATACTAGCAGAGTAGCAGGAGTGCAAATTTTGTGGCAGGTCTACCAAAGTGATATCGAATTACATTTACACCCTCACCAGCCCTTGTAAGGGCAGTCATGTCGTGACAAATTACATTGACATCAATGTACACGTCTCGGTCCACAGCCATCGGCCCAATTGCCAAGCCCAAAAACATTAGCTCTAATCAAGGATTCAAGGCAAGCCGTGTGCACAATTGCCACAATACACTGCAATCCAACCTATGTTTTCGTATAAAATCGTTTTAAACTATATGCTGGTTTGTGGTCTGTTTGGATCTAAAATTTAGCTAACTAAAATTTTAAAGCCATTTTAGTCAGCTAAAAATTCTCCCAGCTAAATTTTAGCTGAGTTGCTTGGATCCTCTAGCTAATAGACCGAGCTAAAATTTAGCTGGCGCTGTGTTGAAACAGCTGAACTCAGCTAAACTTTAGCCTGTCATTTAGCTGAGTCATTTGAATCCCTAGCAGCTAAATTTAGCCAGCTAAAGTTTAGTTAGTGGATCCAAGCAGACTTAGTATGAGAAATAATAAGCTGATGATCGCCATTTACTCTTAATATGTTCAGCCCCTTATTTTTTTTTCTGGATCCGCCCCCGGATAGGTGGCCGGTGAACAATGACGCCCGTTCGTAGGCATCCCGCAGATATTCCACAACCACCACGACCAATCGGTGAAAATCCATGCTGGCTTCTCATAAAAAAAAAGAAAAATTCTCATTAAAAAATCCATGCTGGCAGCTGGCGACGCACCAGCTCCAGCCTCCAGCTCCCCTCCCACTCTCCCAGCCGCTGCTCTGTGCTAACCACGACGTGTCTACGTACCCAGGTTGCCCAGAGTCCGGACCACATCGCTGCCGATGCCGACCAAACTGGACTAACCCGGGCGGAAAGGGGCGGGGCGCAACAATATCCTGGCGCGGGTTGGTGCGGCCGGGTGCACCCATCGCCACCAAACAAGCCCTTGTTTACCGTTTCTGGTTCAACCACTAGTCCTTTCACACCACCCCCGACCCGCCATATAACCGCGCGCTCGCTCGTGTACCCGCACCGCACCTGCTAGCTCACCGGGCGGCGCGCGCGACCTCGCGATGCCGGAGGCGGCCGCGGCGGCGCGGGCGGGGTACGTGCCGCTGGGCGCGGCGGAGCGGCAGCGGCGGGCGCTGTTCCTGCAGAGCTACCGGTTCTCGGTGGACGACGACGTCGAGCGGCCGCAAGGGGAGGCGCTGCGCGGGCGCCTGCTGCGGAGGCTGCGCGAGGCGGGCGGGGCCGTGGCGCGGGCGGCCGGGCGCGCGCGGGGCGCGGCGCGGTGGTGGGCGGGCGCCGGGCTGGCCAGGGCGTGGCGCGGGTGGATGCCGCGCGCCGTCGGCCATCCCCTGCTCGGCTGCTTGGGCGCCGGGCACCACCACCACCGCAAGTACTACCTGCACGGCTACGCGTGATGGGCGCGTGCTACGCCTGCCGTTAAGCGGTGACCTACGAGCAAATGCGTCATGCGTGGTGTATATGCACTGTGTACATAGTAAACTTTGTGAGCACATGACGGACGAGCTACACGCTTGATGCCACGGTGTATGATGTAGGCGATCATGCCTACGGTGTTTCTCACATGGTGTATCACATTTTCTATAAGGGATGTACGCAGCCATGATTCTTTTGGTAGTACTTGGTACATGTTTATTCTGGGTCTTGCACTGATTGCTTATTACCTTACTGGTGCTGCTACCCACATTCTGGAACGGCTCGATGCACCGACACTGAAGGAATGAACACACACGGCAAAGCGGCAAGAGAAATGCGTGGATTGGGATCATGCTATGCGTAAACAAAAAAATGGCAGACCCTCAGCTCTGCCAAATTCCAAGTAGCATGTAAACAAGAACATTTTTTTAGAGCACTAATTTTTTGAGACAATGTAAACGAAAACTTGATTGCATTCCAACAGTACTAAACCTAGAACATGCAAAACATAGGTAAATTCATTTTTGCTACTTCCTTGGCTCCCTACTCACAACTCGTGACCCAGGCAGGAAGTTTTCAAAACATCAAGCGAAGATCATCTTAATGGGTAAGTACATTGCTACACGTCAGCGGTCTTATAAGTCGTCTCATGCAAGTCCAGGTATGAGTTTTGATTAGGTGGCGGAGAGAGAAGGAGGAGAGAGAACAAGGTAGTTGTTTCGCGAGACAACCGTTTCATAGGCTAAAATTTAGAACTATAAGACCACTTTCTCACCATTGTACGAGTTGCTGCTGCTATGCAACTCACAATATTTTCTTTTTCTATGCATAAATTATGGAATTATGTATTTACTATGAGACAGTTTATAAGATAATCCATTGTATATATTACATGTTACAACATCTCAAGATGATGTGACAATGCATGAGACCGTCTATCAGACTAGATCAATGTATTTGCCCTAAAACCATGTACCGCGAAAGGTTCGAACCTCGGGCTTCAGCATATCCAACAGAAAGAGCAAATCGTGAGCGTCTGTAGCACCTGCCCCAGAAATGTAACCTACAAATGTACCGCATTTGGATTAATTAGAAAGTTCTATTGTTCTATATAACTAACCTGAGGATCGATATCCTGCACAAAGAGAAAGTCATATCGCATCAGCAATTCCTTTGTCTTCTTGAGATCAGCAGCTTGCTCGCCGGAGGACAAAAGCTCATAGAAGTCTAAGAGAACCTCGTATAGGTGCACAACAGCTAGAGCGTGGTTCTTCACCATCCTCTGTATCATGGGTGGGGACAACCTGCGTTCAATAGCAACAACATATCACCATGGATGATTCATTCCGTTTTCTTTGACCAACTGCTGCAAAAAACTAGAAACTGAAAGTTCGACATCGAGTAGTACCTCTTCAAGCATGCAAGGTTAAGATTGATGGATAATCCAGCTACCGAGTTTACTAGCTGAAAAATGACAAATGAGTTAGAAAAGTTATTGTCCGCATGTTTGATACAAAGTCACAATAAGTTCTAGTTGTACCTTGTTAAGGAACAAGGCGCACATGTCGTACTGAGGGTGATATCTAACTACAGCATGCCATATCTCATTGTGCATTATAGAGTATTGATATCAACCTACAATGAAGACAAATCAAATTCCACATCTCATCCGGTAACAATTTGCACAATAAAGAGTATTGAAACATACCATCAGTGTTGTGACGCTCGCAATGATGTCCGAGTCTTTTTTGATTATCCACTTGAATCTTTCCTCGTCCTTGGGGCTCACAGCAATCACCTTGTTGTACAAACCAGACCCAAGGATGGCTCCAACACGAATATGACAACGACCGATCACCCAGTGATATATCAGGGCTGCAACATTGATACACCAATAACCTTCAGAAGCATTCCGCGCTTACGACCTCATGGTAAAAGACCCCACACACAGTTGATTTTGTCTCATTCAACATGGTATAGACATATAATAAAGGAAAACCATTACTAGGTTCAGGTTGATAGAAGAAGCATAAATCACTCAACCACCAACATCGATCTACCAACAATTTGCATAATAAGATAAAAAAGAATCCTGACACCTGTGACAAGCTGTCACCGCCGATGGTCGGTCGCGCCGGCTATGAGCAGGATGAGGCATGTCGCCGTATGTACAAGTCCAAGACGGCACATGAGTTTTTGAGCCCAAACCCTTACTCCCCTTCATGGGCTGTAACAAAAACAGTTTTGTGACCAACTAAACCTTTATTTGGGACGATATGCTCCTGTCTCCGGGATGCTATGGGCCAAAACCTAGCCGGGCCATCCACCAAAACAGGGCCTATCTATCAGTTTGGTGACAAACCATCCTTTCTCATCCTTATGTTTGGTGGCGATAATCTCCGAGAATATCCGTAAGATGATCTTAGAGAATATCCCTCGAATGATCGTTGCGTCGGCTAAGTACATAAGTGTTGTACAAGTGTAGTATACTATGTAGATCTAGATACTAAAATTCACATTAGTTTTCCCATATGATTCAAATCAAATAATTGTTTCTAATATAATAATATCAAAACTAACAACATATGTTATAACAAAATTAGAAGAAAAAATTAACATCAAATGAAAACAAACCAAAGAGATATGATATATGATTGTTCACTGAATTGACGAACAAGCTAATAACATATACATTGTCAAGCTAAGTTGCTTATGAACATATCACATGCCATTTTCATATTGCCCAGTAGTTATCTAGTTAATAGTGAAGTATAACAAGACAAATGTGAAAACAATGGTAATGTCATGTGATTACACCCCAAACAACATTATTTTCAAATAATTTTTCACATGCGTTTGCTAAGCTTAAGATTTTTGTTTTATGTTCTTGTGCCTTCCTTAGCTTTTTTAAAGAGTGTAGACATCTTTTTATATTGATCAAGTAGTGGTTAATGGTCCAAGTTATATCTAGCCTCTAGATCTTTATCTTTTTATGTATTTGTGAAAAATATAATTTTTGTTGGTTGAGTTAAACATAACATAGATCTTTTTCCAACTGAGAAAGCACACCCGTTAATCATCTCATACATCCATTAGTACATATCCTTTTATATATATGTAATACAACCATCACTACTATCGTTTTACATGTAATACATCAATCACTACATATCCTTTTACATGTAATATGTCATGTGGATATGCATTTAAGTGCATTACCACAATCACATTTACCCTTTCTAGAGCCTTCCCACAAATAATTAGAAATATCTCTAAACTCTAAGGATTATAAAATATTATTCTAGGAGATCCAAAAAATTATGTTCGGGATCGCCACCTCCGAAAGGGACCCATCGAAGATTACACCAAGCATCGGGGTGCATAAGAATCACTATGGGGACTTTGTTTTCACGTTTCCCGTGCAGGATCGGCCCCTCAAGCAAGTTCGGAGCCTAGGGTTGTCGCCCCAAGCGTGCGAAGGTCCCGAGAACCTTCGTGGCGCAAGGATGGCCAAGCCCCGAGGGAGGGGAGGGGGGGGGGGGGGGGGTACCGCTGTGGCCAAACCAAGTGATCAACGACAACCTCAAGGGAATGAAGGAAGCATCTCTGCAACCGCCGCGGGTGGGTCCACCTTCGGGGGAGGGGGGGGGGGGGGGTCCAAGGGTACGGAAGACAAATGCGAAGAGAGTAGTCAGGGTCTGCTCTACCTCCGATCCCATGTAAAAGGCATGATTCAGTACAAGTAGACAATTTGTACACTCTTTGTATAGGAAATACCCTGAAGCTGGAATATACTGCGGATATTCAAGATATGTAGGGGTATTCTGGAAATCATGTAACCGAGGTGTTACTGTAACGGGGATGATATTTTAAGATTTTGAGAGTGCGTATAAGGTTATTATTCCATTGAGCAAATTGAACCATTTTCTATTTCTGTTTGGGAAAATTCCTTCGGACCCCAACAGTTTAGTTTCATGCAAAATATTTTCATATTGAAGAAGTTATGAGTTTCACTGTAATGGAAATTTGAATGAGGCTAAAATTCTTTAAACTTGTCCAAACCTGATATCTACTAGTGTTTTTTGGGGTTGGTTTCTTATAAGTATACGTGATCGTGGGCCTCCCGACCTGTCGAACCTGACCCGATCAGCCTAATGTGGGATGAGCTTGATCATACCGAATTTCACAACATGCCAAAAAAAAAATCACACCAAGCATGGGCTGATTTTTTTTACCCGAAACCTGTACAACCCGATCCTACCACATGTCGGGTCGGGTTCAGGCTAAGGAAAAAATGCTAGTTTTTCTAACCCGATCTGAACCGATAAATGATATCGATGTACAAATTCACGCTTACGCACGACGTCCGATCGAAATGTGTGAACATTGTTCCAGATGGCATGGCTTTTACGAGAGTAGAGCTTAAAGTATACAGCGCACTGCCGGCCGGTCCAGGTCCGCTCCGGGTCCCTGGCAATTCCTGGAACTTTCGGTACTTCCGTCGTCCTTGCTCCGCCGGGCGCCGGCCGGTCATGCTAAAAACGATTCGGTTCCTAGCTAGATCCGATCTGGCCACTTTACAATCAGATTTGAGCCGATGAGAGAAGAAAGGAATCACGAATATCCAAAACGGAACCACCGGACGGAATGGTCTGTGACGAGGCGATCACACGCACTTTAATTTCTGTCCTCGTCTTTCCAGGGGAATCAGGAAAGTAACCAGCCTGACGACCCCTGGAACTGAATCACAAACCCAAGAGCGCACCCGACCCTGCCGACTCTGCTAGCTTGAATTCATCACAAGCGTTCAGTTCTTGACTCGACCAGCGCACCAAACCCGCCCGTCATCTGTCTTTCTTTCCCTCCCCTCCCGTCGTCCCCTGGTCAACACACACGCACACCCGATCCACGCGGGATTCCTCTCGCACGTAGCTGGTCTCGCCTTGGCGGATCGACGCGCTCACACGCCGGCCGCCGGCGCTGCGCTTTCCACCGGGGCACCTCCGATCCGATCCCGCGCCACCATCCAACCGAACCGACCCTCCCCGCTCCCGCCACCGACCGGCCGGCGCTCAACGGCCTCTATAAGTATCCGCGCGCTCCACGCACACCGACCGGGCACCGCCAAACCCGCGCGAGCTCGCGTACACTCTCGCACGGTCACGCACCCACCCGCTTGCTGTTCGGCTCTAGAGGACGCGGACGAGCGGCGCGCTCGATCGCGGCAGCTCGGCTACTGGGATCGATCGGCACCGGGCTGATATGGCTTCGTCGAGGCGGCTGCGCGCGGCGCTCGCGGTGTTCGCCGTGCTCGCGGTCGTCTTCCTCGCGGGCGCGGGCGTCGCCGGCGCCGCGAGACTGGCGCCGGCGGGTGGCGGCGGGGAGGAGGCTGCGGCGGCGGCGGCGTACCTGGTGGTGGACCCTGCGGCGGTGGTGGAGAAGGCGAGGGAGACGGTGGAGATGCTCATGGCGAGGCTGCCGGCGGGGCCCAGCCCCAGGGGCCCCGGTCACTAGGATCTTCGGATCGGATCTGTGTGCGGGGCTGATTACAATTACTACAAGGATGTGTATACAGAGCAGAGGCCACACGAAAACGTGGCATACATACATAGGTTGATGATTTGTTATACTGAACTGTATATACTCTGCCGAGGCATGTACTTGCATTGGTGTCTTGGTTACAAGATTCATTGATACACTTTTTTCCTTTTAATTCTTGGTTACCTTTTTTGTGAACTAGCTTCTTCATTCATTCAGAATCCAGATTACAATCCTCTTGAAGAGGTCGCAACAAGAAGCTAGGGGGGTTCTGTATCCAAACATCAGGAGAAATAGAACTAGCATGGCTTAGCACAAATATGGGCAGCAACATTAGCTGAGCGTTTAGCATGCACAAAACTAAAAGAGGTAAAGGACGCTACAACTTCCTGAATCTCACGCAGAATCGTTGCAATCTTCGATCTGTGGTTGCTGCGATCCTTCCAGAGCGCGACCAGTTCCTGTGAATCTGTTTCCAAAATAACCCCTTCACAAACACCATACTGTAGCATAGCATTAGTTCCCGTGCAGAATACTTCCATTTCTATATTATTCCACGTCTATTGTTCCAATGGGATTATATAAATTATTAAATTTAAAGGTGAAATTCTTCCAAGTCCTGCGTGCCTAACTTTCTCTACTCTGTTCCTCAAAGTCTCAAACAAGATCTACTACCTGCTGATCTGATCAACAGATGTCTCTTTCTTCATGGGCTTGTCATTGGTGTAGTAGTTTATCATCAAACTTTGATGACGTGCAAAACTCTCGGTCGCTCGTGAAAATCGTGAGTGACATACACATTACCCAATGACCGAGAGCTGACCACGAGTTCGATGCCTGCTAAGGAAGGGGCATAAAAGTTGGTCAGTGAAATTGATTGGCCAAGCACTAACTCCTTACACCTCACACAAGTCAAGACTGCTCCGAGCATGTGCTCCTGGTTAAGATGGATGCTGAGCGCTTTGGTTGCAGTTTTCTGTCGTTTTTTCTTCAGTGCGTCAAATCCATGTGCCAAGTTGAGCAACTTTAAAAATGACATTTAAAATTGACAGCCACACGTACCACCACGCCAGAAATGTGCCTGTGCTTGAAGATTTAGCTTAATGCCAGCAAGTCAGCAACAGCTGAATGCAGAATTCAACACGCACCAACCAGTGACGAAATGTGCATTATTGCCTTCTTGCTGTTATATATGCAAGCACACCCCCATCCCATCTAGCATACACACTGGGAAGCAGAATAATACTTGCATTGCAACAGGTACCAACCAAAATAGATGATGTACTCTAAAAACAAGAGATCACTGGCTCGTAGCATTACATATTTGCGTATGTATGGCGTGTTTGCGTGCATTCCCTTAGCTTCAATTCAATGTCATATAGACCATATTTTTTTTTGAACGAACAGCTACGAGATTGTGCCTATTTCATTGATAAAGAAGAGGAGTACAACCGGCTAGCCGGGAAAGAGACACTACTCTTGCAAAATAAGAGATGCTAAATCTTTGGCTCCTGCTAAAGTCCAAGCCGCCGCCTCGTTCTTGATTCAATGTCATATAGACCACATTAATTCTGAGAAATCGTGTACAGTGAAAATGAGTAAAAATCCAGCACAGAATCGTGGACTTGCACGGCTCAATAGCTGTGCTCGCTCGTCCAGATCAGGAAGCCATTCCTTTCTCCTACCGGTGAAGAGCTACTGTCATCTTCCTCACCATCGCCTTCGTCCCCACTGTTGCTTCTCGCTGATCCGGAAACTGTTAACCTCATCTTAAGCTGACATGGAGGGAAGAAAAACGAGCTTAGTTAGCTGCAAAGCACCCTCAAACACGTCAAAATTAAACCCCTCGCCTGGTACTGCAGTGCAGCTACTCCTACACGGTGGCGGGGGATGAGCGCCACACAGCATCGGTCGAGCCATGTCCTTGCAGCGCACACGTGTGATGCGCGGGTACAGCAGGAACTGTTCAACCAAACACACGTACGGGCGCTTCTATAAATAGCAGGCTAGTCGTCGTCATCGCCCAAGAGCAGTTGTTGTCGCCGCCGGCCGGCCCGTCTAGTCCATCGCCGCGCGCCGATGGGCTCGCCGAGGAGATGGACGCTTCGTTCTGTGGCGGCTCTGGTTTTCGCCGCCGTTGTCGCCGCTGCGGGTATGATGAGCTGCGTCGTGGGCGCGGCGCCCTGCGACGCCGCCGCCTGCTTGGCACCACCGCCGCCGGCGGTGAAGGCGAGGGAGGCGGCGGCGGCCATGCTCCTGGCGAGGCTGCCGGCCGGGTCCAGCCCCCGCGGCGCGGGGCACTGATGCCAGGCGCAAAGCGCGCCGCCATTGATCGACCGTACGTTCCGGTAAGCGGGGATGGTTTAGCAAGCTTCGATCAGCTGTATTGATTCATTCGTTTGTGTTTATGAACTGAGATTCGATGCACGCATGCATCGATCTACCTCTACCAGAAAATTGTAAGTGGTGGTCTGATGGAAGCGGCCTGGTGATCATGGATGGATTCATGTCAGGTTCAGGTGTCTCCCTGCGGAGTTTCAGTTGCAGAGGTCTTCTGTAGTAGGCTAGTAGCATATCATTTTGAGGGTTTTCGCATCATTTTATTATTCTTGCACGTCGAGATACATTGAAGCAGCAAGAACTGATCTGATCTCTACTTCTCGTGCTAAGTAGAGAACTGCTGCATTGGCGCAATATTCTTTTCGTGGTTCCTCACGCTCTTGGCAGCTTCGCCGAAGTTTCAGATCCTTCAATGCAGTCAGGCCCCTCCACTCTCCTCTCTCCAGCAGTGGCAAGAACCACAACCTGGCTTCCACATCGGAGTTTCGACGCGTCGCGGTAGTCAACCAGTTCGCTGCAGACGCGTCCTAACTGCCAGTGGTGGTGTTATCTGACGGGGTTGTAACCCGTAATCACGGGCAAAATAACGAAAGTTTGGATCCTATGGTTAAGCATAATCACCCTTCGCACGAATTTTTCCGTGTGCCTTCCATTCCCAGGAAAAAGGAACTATCATGAAAAATCTGTAATTGTCTAGTAAGACTATCGTCGACTAGAACTGTTTCAGATCTACAGACCTCTTTAGCTAGATATCTGTCATGCCATGCCCACACTCATATATAGATCTTTAGTCAGTGCTCTAGACGTTAAGCAGGGCAAGGAGCTGTGCTGTGGACAATAAGTAAGCAAGCTAGCTAGTACAAAAGGACGTAGTAGCTGCCGGACATATGAGGTTATTACTTCTGGGATTCGGATCCCGGGCCATTAATTTTTCTCAGTTGGTTGGACTCTCTGGAACACTATTTTGCACTCTTCTGGGCGACATTTGTGAGGAACTAAATATTATTGAACTTTACTGCCAGACTATACAGCAGACAACGTCACAACGAGCAGCTGGCGGCCAGACTATACAGCAGACAACGTCACAACGAGCAGCTGCCAGCTGGTCTCTGAATGATCATGAGAAAGTACCGTTTGTGTGGTTACTTGTTATTAGTGTGAAGAAATGCAGAAACGTTGAGAAAAGTTCATCTTCTCCGCACACCCAAACAAGGGACCACACTCTAGGCCCCAGACCCTGAGGAACTACAGCAAAAACAAGCAAAATGCATGCTGCAAGAACCACAACCTGGCTTCCATATCGGCATTTCATCAGCAGCCATCGTCCGATTTGATGTAGGCGCGTACAAACTGCAAATGGTGGTGTTATTACTTGACGTATCAGTAATCTGCAATAATCACGTGCAATAGCCGAAAGTTTTGAGCATATTGATATATGGTCAGTGTGTATCACCCTTCTCATCATTTTTTCCCCGTGCCTTCTATTCCCAGCAAACAAGAACTCTTCAAACCGTTCTTGAGAGACTATTGACTGAAATTGTTTCTTCAGACCTCTTTACACACACCTGTCACGCCATACCCATACTCATATATATGGTCAGTGCTCGAGACGTTCAGTAGGGCAAGAGCCAAGAGGTGGTGCTGTGACAAGTAAAACAACCCTAGCTAGTATATATTGGAGTATGAGTGATGAATTGGAATATACTAGTTGCTGCATGAAGTTATTACACAAAATATGGGACGACTAGTAATATGGGACAAAGGGCGTATTTAAAGTCTCTTGCTTGCTCCCTCCTTTTGAAATTACAAGGCTCATTTTGTTTTCATTAGGGTGAGCCTTCAACCAATAATTTCTATATTAGGGTGTGTTTAGATCCCAAATTTTTTTCAGCGCTACGGTAACTTCGAATGTTTGACCACTAATTAGTAGTATTAAATGTGGATAACTGACAAAACTCATTTCATAACCCCCGGGTGTAATTGCGAGATGAATTTTTTAAGCCTATTTGGACTATAATTAGACAATATCGTGCTACAGTAAACAACCTCTAATAATGGATTAATTAGGCTTAATAGATTCGTCTCGAGATTTTCCATCCATCTGTGTAATTAGTTTTATAATTAGATTATGTTTAGTCCTTCTAATATTTGGTTGAAAATTGCTACAATGAATTTCGTCCAAAAATTTACAGGATCTAAACACACCCTTAATAGTTTCTTGACACAGAATTGTTATACTCATATTAAAATACAATCATTTATTAGAACTTTTGTCACATAAATAAAATATTAATGGAATAATTCTTGTTCGAACCCTTGGACAAGTGGATGGCTAGATGGGGATACATCTGTCTCGGATGCCTCCCGTTCTAAAGAACAAATAAAAACTTAAATGTTTTTGGTGCTGTGGTCTGAATCAGACTCCCAATGATTCTGCTCGTGCTTTCTGTCTATAACGCAGATGAAATGGGTGCCCATGCTTCACTCAAGGAGTGAGCGCACATGACAAGGAGACCAGCTGGTGCTGATTCCAGCCGCGCACACGGGACGGCAACGACGTTGCGACGCGCCCGTGCCTAGTTCCCCCCGCCGAGAGTGCGTCTGGTTGCTGACCAACACACAGCAAAAGACCGCGGTCTACGCGAGCTGAGAGGGTACAAGTCCACAATTGCTAGGTGTTCTGCTACGCTCAATGTTTTTTCTTTGAGCGGAAGACCCAGCACTGTATTCTGAACTCATACTTTCAGAAATTGTTCTTTTGACATCAACATCTATCTCAAAGCTCCTCGCGCCTTCCATTCCTACGATCAACATGTTTTCAGAAGTTGTGCCTTTCTTCATCTTCTCCCACTCATCTCACACCCTTCCTGGTTCGTCCTCACTCTCTAGCTTCCGCAAGGTTGCTGGAGGCAATCAGAATTCAACCATTCGACCACGATGGGAAGAGATAAAAAGAGGACATGCATATATAGACGAGGCAACCAGGTTTACTATGCCCTTTGGATACGGTTGGTGAGATCAAAATGAATGCATTGTTTCATAGCTTGTGCGATGGGTCGTTGGATGTAAAGTCCAACAACTTCAGTACAGAAATCTTCATTGTTTTGTTTCAAAAAAAAAAAAAGAAATCTTCATTGTTGGTTACTTCTTCTCTCTGGATCTAGTTTATTTATTTGGATGTGCCCGGAAGAGGATAATGTTTGAAAATAATGGTATCCATAAAAGAAATGTAATTTAATTATTTGGCCTCAAAGCCTCCCGATCTATATATGTCATCATTCTTTATGCGAGATCGTCTTTGGCTGTAGTTTTACTTCAGCTTGGATTAGTCAACATCCTTTTCATGAACTTGCAATTCCAGTGTTTTTTATGTAGAAGTTGAAATAAGGTTAAAAATCTTCCTTTTTCAGTTTTTGTGGACACTAATAAAGGGTGTAGTTCTAGTCAAAACATGCATGTGCAGCCAAGTCTACAACATCTTATATTCTTAATATGAAGTTTACATTGAATCAGTTAATAAACAAAATACACATATATCCATCTCATCAGCGATCAAATCATTTTTCGTTAACAACCTTATTAATGTACCAATAATGTTGAACTGCAGAATTAATTGAACCAGGTCTTAGTAGCATCACGTGCTGAACAGCTGACCAAGAGTAGCACACAGACGTGGGTCGTGCCAGCTGACCAAGAGTAGCACGCGACACGCCGGTACGGTGCCTTATTCCCCGGCCAAGAGTGCGCCGCGCCGCCGAGACCAACACACAGCAAAGAGACCACGGTCTACAAGAGTTGAGAGGGTACAAGTCCACAATTGTAGGTGTTCTACTATGCCCTGTCTTTGTTTCTTCGAGCGGAAAACCCAGCTCTGTCTTTGTTTCTTCGAGCGGAAGACCCAGCTGAACTCATGTTTTCAGAAATTGTTTTCTTGACATCAACATCTATCTCAAAGTTCCTCCTGCCTTCCATTCCTACAATTTATAGTGTTAGTTGTGCCTTTCTTCATCTAGCTTCTCCCTCTCACCTCGCCCTTCTTGGCTTCGTCCTCACTCTCTAGCCTCCGCAAGGTTGCCGGAGGCAATTAGAATTCAACCATTCGACCACGATGAGAAGAAGCAAAAGGAGACCATGCACGTATATGTAGACGAGGCAGCGAGGTTTACTAAGTGCTGCTAGATGTTGCTTTGGATATGGTTGGTGAGGACGAAATGAATGCAATGTTTCATGGCTGTTGCGATGGGTTGTTGGATGTAAATGTAAAGCCCAACAACTTCAGCTCAGAAATCTTCATCGGCCCTGTTTGGATCCATGGGCTATATTTTAGCCTCCTTCTAAATAGTCCAAATAGCTCAGATGGAGCCAAACATGAGGGCTATTTTTGGGCTACTTGCAAATAGCCCACCCCAAAAAATTATCCCCCCAAGGGGTGCTATTTAGGCTATTTGGGGTGGGACCCACGCCTCTCTCTCACATAAGACCGCACAGGATCCTTCCCGTCCATCTCGTCGCGCCCGACTCCTCCCCCACCCCCGCCGCCTCCCCCCAGCAGCGCCGCCACCCCACCAGTGCCGCCGCGTCCTCCCACCCGCGCCGCTGCCTCCCACGACCCGCGCCGCCGCCTCCCCCACCCGAGCGCCTGCCTCCCACCTGCGCTGCCGCCTTCCCCCACCCGCGCCGCCCCCCACCAGCGCCGCCGCGTCCTCCCATCAGCGCCGCCGCGTCCCACGACCCGCGCTGCCGCCTCCCCCACCCGAGCCCCTGCCTCGCACCTGCGCTGCCGCCTTCCCCCACCAGCGCCGCCGCGTCCTCCCACCAGCGCCGCCGCGTCCCACGACCCGCGCCGCCGCCTCCCCCACCCGAGCACGAGGCCACGTCATCGGATCCACGCCACGCATGAGGTCATCGCCGGCGAGGTCCTGGAGAAGAACGAGAGCTTCTCGTTGCCCGGAACGACGACGGCGCACCCCACTGCAACGAGGAGCCTTGATTTATTCTCCATGGAGGGTTGCTGCTTCGATTTATTCTCCCAGGAGCCCTTGTCCGCCGGCAGCAACGTGTGGCCCTCGCAGCCGTCGGCGACCGGTCCTGCCCATGCTCCCGCTCCCCGCGCCGGCTTGCATTCGTTGGACCTCAACTCACAGATGCCGCAGGGTGAGGAGTTCCCCCATCTGCACGACTACGACACATACCTCCGGGCAACAGCGAGGAAGGAGTTGGCCGCAGCCGGGGCTCTGGTCTCCTTCCCCCTCGCGCACCGCGCTCTTTGGGAGTGCCGAACCAACGTGCAGGAGGAGGGGCCGGCTGGGTGGCTCGGGGTGCAGCACTGCACGCCCACCAACTTAACTTCGGCGCTTCGTCGTCGTTGGCAGGCAGCCGCGGTGGACACGACGACGCCATGCCGTCGTGGCCTGCCCACGGCGGAGGCAACAACGGCGTCTTCATCGGCGGGTCGTCATCGGGAGCAGGCAGCGGCGGCGGTGGCCGTGGGCGCGCCAACTCTTCCTCGAGGGCACCGGGCCACCGTCGGCAGCGCGCCAACGCGTCCAACCGTGGCGGCGCCCGCGGACGTGGGGGCCGTGGTGGGCGTGCAGCGAGGAGTGCCGGCCCTCCGCAAGCAAGCGGCGGCGACTACATCGACGTTGATGAAGAAGGTGCATGGGAGGAGGGGGTGGAGGACTTAGGCAGCTCCGGCGGCCCTCCGGTGAGCAATGGCACTCGAGCAAATTGGTCTGATAGGAATAATGGTTATTTGTTAGATTTATGCCTAGACCAAGTAAGAGCAGGACAAGATAGTGGTTCTCAAATGAGTGGTGAAGGGTACCAAGGTATAGCCGACGGCTATTATAGCCGAACCAAATTAATAAATTGATTACTGATTAAGTGATGCTAATACTTTTATCCCTCATGCTCCTTTCCTTTTTTCCATCCTTTAATAGTGTGCATGTTTTCCCTATTTCAACTCTGCATCTAGATATGAAATATTTAGCATCTGGTTTTATGCATGAACAAGTTCGTAGGATGCCCATATTATTTTACTGATCACCATAACCTACAAAAGAGCAGTGCACTTATTTTACTGTGTAATGCAGGAGTACTATCTACTTGCGTGGTGCTGGAGGGTTTTCAGACTCTTCACGGTCATATACTTATGCTACTTATCCTGTTAATCAAGTTCATCACATTTCTATTCCAAATTTGGCACCTTCTGCTGTATATGACGACCAAACAAAGCAATCCCAGGCATGTTACTTTATTTCCTTGGGCAGTGCTGCAATAACTAGTCTCTGTTACTGATAAGGTTCATCTCCTGTCTAACTGTGATAACAATTCTGTATTGTCTGTGCAATTGGTTTCAGTGCCTTAGAATCCTTCCTGTGTGGTGAGTTAACCCTCTTTATATTATTTTTTGCCCTTTTTGTTGTTCCACTAGCGACCAAGATGAGGCTGTGCACATCATTTGCTTATAAATTCCAAATCCGTCCTGCTTTTAGCTGATGTTAGCCGGTGGCTTCTATAAGCTTTTGAGCCGATTTGTAACATGATAATCGCGTGCACAGCTATTCTGACGCTGCTCGTTTACCTGGACTCAATGTAGAATCTATTTGAAACTCCTAGCTATGGCAATATTGCACTTGTGGTGCTACTGTGGAGTGTGGAGTGTGAACCGTGCTGTTTCATCCAAGAGAATATTCTGCTTGTTTGTGCTTCAAGTGTTCTGAGTTCTGAGTTAACTATTTGGCCAAGAACAGGAGTTGTATTGAATATTTTTTATCTTTTCATATTGCTTCACTGGCTCAAGATGATCAAACTGATTATATATATACTTGGTGCTAGCGTACCCAATACTCATGCCTTTTGGGATTGTCATGTGAAGTAAAGAGCATATTTTTCATCTCTGTAACAGAGTGAATTCTGTGTTCGAGAAAAAACAGGAGTGAGGAGTGAATCATTAAGTGATGTACCTAGATGCCTGAATTTAATTTTCCGGCAGCCACACCAAGGGCCACAGCGCAGCATAGTAGTCCAGATCCGGCAGCAAGAGAGAGGGAAGATTGGAAAAGTGTTTTAGTAGCTAAATAGCTCTTAGATCCAAACACCTCGAGGGCTATTTCATTGGAGGGCTATTTTCTTGGGCTAAACTTTAGCTCTTAAAATAGCTCTTGGCTATTTCTCCAAACAGGGCCATCGTTGGTTACTGCTCTTCTCTCGATTAGTTTCTTTGCCAGTATCCGGGAGAGGATAGTGTCTGAAAATAATACTCCCTCCATCCCAATTTATAAGTCGTTCTGTAAATTGTAAGTCGTCGTACTGCTCCGTAGTCAACTAGCTTTCGTCTATTCCAAAATTACCCTTTGCCCTGCTCGCTCCGCCTTCGTCGTCGACTGCCTTGCTCCCTCCACCCCAGATCCAGATTGACCCCATGGGCGGCGGCTCCTCATCGTCCTCGTCTTCATCGGCCTCCTCCGTGCCGTCCACGCCCACGTCGGCCGCCGACGCCACCAAGAACCTGCGCCGCGCCTCGGCGTCCTCCCTGCGTTCCAACAGCGGCAGCGCCAGCCCCACGGCCGCCGCGACGGCGCAGGCCCCGACCACCCCCGCCACACCGTCATCAAACAACATCGCCCTCACGAGCCACCACAAGAACCCCTTCTTGATGGTCGACGTGGCGCCGCCGGCCAGGCCGCGGCGCTCGCGTCCCTCTTCGCGCCGCCTCCGCCGCTGCTGCTCCCAATTTTCTCCTTCGCGGCGCAGCCGAAGGTGGAATCACCCACCGCCTCGGCATTGCAGCTCATCGGACAGGCGGCCGCGCTCCAGTGTGCCTTCAAAACTGGAATCCACAGTGTCCGCCATGTCCTCCATCGACGCCCTGCCCATGTCGGCGCCGCCGCAGATCTCCAGCGTCGACACCACCTCCAGCCCGTGGTGCGCCTGCAGCTTCCTGCAGTCGGACGCCACCTCGTACCCGGTGAACATGACGCGGCCGTTGGACAGGAACCGACGGAGGATCTGGGGCACCGCGCCGCCGGCCCGCGCAAGCGGGAACACTAGGCACCTGTTCGCCACGCACAGCTGCAACGTGCCGGGGCGCGGCTCGGTGCCGGCGGGGAGCTTGCGGAACGGTGGCGTCCACTGCACGCCCAGGCCCACGGTGAGGCCGCATCACGGCCGGGCGCGCGGTCACCGTCGTCTGGAGTACGTACCTCCTCCTCCTCCCAAAATCTTTGTTAATACTGCATCTTTTCACTGATTTGGTTGATAAAAACTGCATCTTTTCACTGACTGTTTTGTTGTTCTTTTTGTCTTTCTTATTGTGAAGCAGAATGTTTCAAGATTGATGCAAATAAACTGCTGTTGGAACAAATCTTGATGGGAATGGTGATTTTACGTTGGATTATGATTACTTAGTTGTTGCCCTTGGAGCTACCGTGAGTACATTTAACACTCCTGGAGTGCTGGAGCACTGCTGCTTTTTGAAGGTAAAATTCCCTACATATTCTGCTCAGCACGGTAAGCTTCTCTAGTCTGAACAAAGCTGGGACATGTTGATATCCACAAGAGCAGAAAAAGTAAGAAAAAAATGATGAATTACTCCAGTATCTCTGAGTTGAGAAACTATTGATGACTGAAAAATAATGCTGGAATGTTGCTTTCTTGCATGTGCAGGCTAATATGAGATCAGTGAGAATGAGGCCACCTTGGAGTAAGTATTATCACGCATATATAGGTTTCGAATCAATATTTTGTTCCTCTCTTTAAATAAAAAATAATCTCTAAAAATATGCTAACACAATCTTTACAAAGTCTTCTATAGCAACACACTAAGATACTCAATCAAATTGTGCTAGATGGGCTAGTGTGATAGCATATAGACCATTCTCGCATGACAACCGATTAGGTAGCCTTCCTTCTCTTTCTAGGCGTTGCTTATTCATATGTGGCAGTTTGTACCCATTTCCACCTCCAATTATCATGACCTCTTTCATGCACGACTGTAGGCTTAGGAATACTCGATTCAGAAGTGTCTCGTTGTATTCTTCAAACTCTTTCTCCACATTATAAATTAGCTCTTCAATAGTTTCAGGATTCCCACAATCAGTTAAGGATTGTATGGAGTTGAAAAAACCAAGGTCCAAAACATTCATGTCTGGCGAGTTCGCTGGCTGCTGCATCAATCTAATGTCTATTCCAGTACGTGCCACAGCTTCGAGAAAGGCTGGGTTGTTGGGGAGAACATGGGTTCTAGCATTGTCTTGTTGGATGAAAATAGTTTTGTCTCTGTCTTCTTGTGGCCACTTATCTTCAATGGCTGGGATGACCTTTTCAATCAAATATTGCCTCATTACATCCCTATTCACAATGATATTTTCTGGAAAGCTTGGAGTGTGGGCATTTGTGAAAGAGGTGCCTGCAGCAAGAAGAAGCCAGAACAGAGAAAGAGGGACATTAGAAACCAAATCTATCATTGTGAATAGGGATGTAATGAGGCAATATTTGATTGAAAAGGTCATCCCAGCCATTGAAGATAAGTGGCCACAAGAAGACAGAGACAAAACTATTTTCATCCAACAAGACAATGCTAGAACCCATGTTCTCCCCAACAACCCAGCCTTTCTCGAAGCTGTGGCACGCAATGGACTAGACATTAGATTGATGCAGCAGCCAGCGAACTCGCCAGACATGAATGTTTTGGACCTTGGTTTTTTCAACTCCATACAATCCTTAACTGATTGTGGGAATCCTGAAACTATTGAAGAGCTAATTTATAATATGGAGAAAGAGTTTGAAGAATACAACGAGACACTTCTGAATCGAGTATTCCTAAGCCTACAGTCGTGCATGAAAGAGGTCATGATAATTGGAGGTGGAAATGGGTACAAACTGCCACATATGAATAAGCAACGCCTAGAAAGAGAAGGGAGGCTACCTAATCGGTTGTCATGCGAGAATGGTCTATATGCTATCGCACTAGCCCATCTAGCACAATTTGATTGAGTATCTTAGTGTGTTGCTATAGAAGACTTTGTAAAGATTGTGTTAGCATATTTTTAGAGATTATTTTTTATTTAAATAGAGGAACAAAATATTGATTCAAAACCTATATATGGGTGATAATACTTACTCCAAGGTGGCCTCATTCTCTCACTGATCTCATATTAGCCTGCACATGCAAGAAAGCAACATTCCAGCATTATTTTTCAGTCATCAATAGTTTCTCAACTCAGAGATACTGGAGTAATTCATCATTTTTTTCTTACTTTTTCTGCTCTTGTGGATATCAACATGTCCCAGCTTTGTTCAGACTAGAGAAGCTTACCGTGCTGAGCAGAATATGTAGGGAATTTTACCTTCAAAAAGCAGCAGTGCTCCAGCACTCCAGGAGTGTTAAATGTACTCACGGTAGCTCCAAGAGCAACAACTAAGTAATCATAATCCAACGTAAAATCACCATTCCCATCAAGATTTGTTCCAACAGCAGTTTATTTGCATCAATCTTGAAACATTCTGCTTCACAATAAGAAAGACGAAAAGAACAACAAAACAGTCAGTGAAAAGATGCAGTTTTTATCAACCAAATCAGTGAAAAGATGCAGTATTAACAAAGATTTTGGGAGGAGGAGGAGGAGGTACGTACGCCGGACGACGGTGACCACGCGCCCAGCCGTGGTGCGGCCTCACCGTGGGCCTGGGCGTGCAGTGGACGCCACCGTTCCGCAAGCTCCCCGCCGGCGCCGAGCCGCGCCCCGGCACGTTGCAGCTGTGCGTGGCGAACAGGTGCCTAGTGTTCCATCTTGCGCGGGCCGGTGGCGCGGTGCCCCAGATCCTCCGTCGGTTCCTGTCCGACGGCCGCGTCATGTTCGCCGGGTACGAGGTGGCGTCCGACTGCAGGAAGCTGCAGGTGCACCACGGGCTGGAGGTGGCGTTGACGCTAGAGATCTGCGGCATCGCCAGCATGGGCAGGGTGTCGATGGAGGACATGGCGGACACTGTGGATTCCAGTTTTGAAGGCACACTTGAGCGCGGCCGCCTGTCTGGCGAGCTGCAACGCCGAGGCGGCGGGCGATTCCACCTTCGGCTGCGCCGCGAAGGAGAAAACCAGGAGCAGCGGCGGCGGGGGGCGGCGCGAAGAGGGACGCGAGCGGCGGCGCCACGTCGACCGTCAAGAAGGGGTTCTTGTGGTGGCTCGTGAGGGCGATGTTGTTTGATGACGGCGTGGCAGGGGTGGATGGGGCCTGCGCCGTCGCGGCGGCCGTGGGGCTGGCGCTGCCGCTATTGGAACGCAGGGAGGACGCCGAGGCGCGGCGCAGGTTCTTGGTGGCGTCGGCGGCCGACGTGGGCGTGGACGGCGCGGAGGAGGCCGACGAAGACGAGGATGACGAGGAGCCGCCGCCCACGGGGTCGATCTGGATCTGGGGCGGAGGGAGCAAGGCAGTCAACGATGAAGACGGAGCGAGCAGGGCAAAGGGTAATTTTGGAATAGACAAAAGCTAGTTGACTACGGAGCAGCACGACGACTTACAATTGCAAAAAGTGAACAGGATCAGAACGACTTATAAATTGGGATGGAGGAAAATTGGGATGGAGGAAGTATTATTTTAGCACTCCTAACAAATAACAATGGGCTTCGAATCCTGGACCATTATTAACTTCTCACCCAGTATTATTAGCAGGGTGGGCCGGTACATGCATGGAACAGCAGCTCTGGCGCTCTGCATCGCGATCCTTGGGTGATAACTGATAAGGCCAGCTGCTCAAGAGCGCTGCGCACCCCAATGATATGCAAGAGTTAACCACACGCTTGCAGTAGGATTTCTTTGAGAAATAGTTGCCGGAGCGAGGATCCAACTCGCATGCCTTGCCATTTGCCAACATCAATACATGCCTTGTCGATCTGTAGCGTATACCGTTCTTGGATGAATTCCCCCGGTGCCTCCCATTCCAAAGAAGAAGAAAGAGAAAACAATCTCTCTCTCTCTCTCTCTCCATGGGGTGAAGTGTTAAAAGAGAGTGAGAGACCATGCCTATATATACCGAGGATGACTAAGAAGCCAAAGTAGTTGAGACGAAATAAACGTCCACGCTTCGATCAGGACTCAAGACTGCGACTGCAAAAGCATGCGACAAGGAACACCGCTAAAGTGGGGTTTGTTTTTTTAGGGGAGCATCTCCAACAATAGCTCTCAAATCAGATCCTCTACTTCTTGAGTAGGGGCTCCCTCTATTTTTTGAGGGCTAGTTTTTTAACCTCAACTCCAGCAGTGGCCTCTAAATCTCACCCTCTTCTTTTAATCTAAAGGGTGGGACCTATTTATCAGTGGATAGGGGGCTCCCCTCCAGGAATAGAGGGTGGAGGAAGATATTTGGAGGCCTCCCTAAAATGAGGACTTTAATAGAGGGTCTGCTGTAGTGTGCTTTTTTATTCCACCCTCCAAATTTAAAATGGGGGCTTATTTAGAGGGTCTGCTGGAGTTGCTCTTATAAGAGTTAGACTCTAAACCTCAAATGAGGGTCTCAAACATAAGAAAGGAACTTTAAAATAAAAAAAGAAAACTAGAATACTAAGCTTCAAATTTTTTCTTCGCTCCCGTTTCATTGTATTCTTGAAACTTTATGTACCAACGAATTGTCACATCTCTTGTCTTCTTAGAAACCTGGTGACTGAATCGTTTGATGCTGCTGAAGTAACAAAGTCTGACCGAAGGGCCTCTAAAATGATGCTTCAAGAAGAAAACGATATCAAAGACGCCGTCACTGCCTCATCCGGCAAGCCGAAATAGAGTTTTCATCTGAAGATCCAGCGACAGTTGCAAGCGATACCACGACAACACCCTGGAGGAATACGACTCCCACAAGCACCACCGTTGTCAATACCGATACAATGCCGGGAAAGGCTTTCACTCGGAACACCTGCTCAGCAGCACCACAGTTCCGTCAGGAAGCAATGGTGATACTACTATCGGAGTTGACACAAATGGCGGCCGCGCCGAACTAGAGAATGACCCAAATCTGCGGCGGTCTTCGATCCTTGGGCCGGCACCCGGCGGTGGCACGTCGTATGGACGTTTATCCGGCCTCCAGCCACAACGCCGCGGCTCACCTGCATGATGCAGACAATAGGTGCCCGCCGCTGCTGTGCACCACGCCTATAGTTTTCCATCAGGCCTGAGGCCCATGGGCCGGCCCACGAGCATGGCATTTCGGCCCGGCAAGAGCCCGGCCCGACACGAAGCTAAATGGGCCTGGGCCGGCCCGGCACGGGCGTCGTGCCGTGCCTGGGCCGGGACCTAGGCACGTGGGCCGGCCCGGCCCGGCACGATTAGTCGGCGGCCCGATTAGGCAAGCAGGCCGGCCCGAGCACGAATGGCCTGCTAAGGCCCGGGAGCCCGAGCGCCTCCCCATATATAAGCGGGACACCCGGCCCCCAAAACCCTAGCCGGCCATTCCCCTCCCCTGCCCCCCTCGAGAGCCGCCTCCGCCTCCCCTGCTCTCCCTCGCGCGTCACCCCCGGTCCCCCAAACCCTAGCCCTTCGCCTCCTCCGCCTGTCCATGCCTAGATCTTGTGCCCCCTCCCTCTGCTCATCGAATCTGCTCGTGACGCTCATCGGTGGTCCTCCTCGGGCTCGGCTCGTCGCCTCCTCGTGCTCGGTTCCTCTGCTCGCCGGCCTCCTCGGCTCCTCTGCTCGCCGGCCTCCTCGGCTCCTCTGCTCGCCGGATCTAGCGCCTCTGCGGGCTGCGGCGGCCAGATCCGACGCCGGCAGGGCTTCTCTGCCAGATCCGGTGATGGGGATTGAAGAAGGGGAAGGCGGGGAAGGCCGAGTGATGGCGACGCGAGCCAGTTGTGCCTGCCTCCTCTGCTCGCCGGCATCCTCGGCTCGGCTCCTCTGCTCGGAGTCAGATCTGCTCCCCGCCTCCCCCTCCCTTGTTTTGTTCCTTCTTCTCGACCTTCTTCGCCTTCCTCTTCACCAATCCCCCCTCCCTCTCCGGTGAGGTCGTCGACGGCAACTCCGGTGCTCCGGCCAAAGGCAAGTCCCCTCTGCTCGCCTTCCTCTTTTCTTTGTTTTCTTTCCTTCACTGGTTTCTAACATGTTTTCTTGGTTGTTCTCTTGCGCAGGCCATTGAGGGACCGGAGGCCGGCGATGACCCTACGTCCCACAACTATGAGTTGCGGACGATGGGTCTTCACGGAGATGATGAGGAAGACCTCGGTGCGAATGCAGCGGAGTTGTTTGGCAGCAATGCTCCCATCGACCTCGACGCAGACATCCAGGGACCTCCTAAGCATCACCAGGCTGGGTCTGAGAGTGTGAGCACCGGCGCTGCCAGTGGTAGTGGTGCTTCCAGGAAGAGGAGGGCGTCCACCTCTAAGGTCTGGAACGACTTCGAGGAGGTCCATGAGGTAACTGATGGTAAGGAATGTCGAACTGGTGCTAAATGTAAGAATTGTAGGAAGCTCTTGACTGGTAAATCCACCCATGGTACTGGCCACTTGATTAGGCACCTTCCTATCTGCCCTGTTTTGAAAGGCCGTTCCCGAATGGCTCAATCTCAGCTTCGGTATAGTGCTGATGGAGGTCTTAGCACTTGGGAGTATAGTCCTGTTGTTGCTCGTACTCGGTTGTGTAGGTTAATTGCACGTCTTGACTTGCCTATAAGCTTTGGTGAATCTGATGCTTTTGAAGAGTACATTACCATTGCTCGTAACCCTAACTTTGTTCATGTCTCTAGGCAATCAACAACTAGGGATTTTGCTAAATACTTTAATGATCATCGTGAATTGCTTGTTGAATCTTTAAAATTTGTATCCTCTGTTGCTCTTACTTCTGATATCTGGTCTACCGATGCTAAGGAGGATTATCTTAGTGTGGTTGCTCACTATGTGAATGTTGATTGGCAATTAGAGAAGAGAATCATAGGTCTCAGGCTTATTGATGTGTCTCACAATGCTGAGAATATTTCTGAGTGTATTGTTTCTGTTCTTTCTGATTATGGATTAACTGATAAAGTTTTCTTTGTTACATTGGACAACGCTGCTGCTAACACTAGGGCTATTAATATGCTTAATCCTATTCTGTCCGATTATGTTGGTAGCTTGTTCCTGCATCAGAGATGTGCTTGTCATATCATCAATCTTATTGTTAAGGCTGGCCTTGATGTGTGTAAGCCTATGTTGTCTGCATTTAGAACTGCTATATCATTTTTAAACTCATCTGATCAACGCATTGCTGCATATAAATCATATTGCATTGCTGTTAATACAAGACCTCGCAAGTTTGGCTTGGACATGAATGTGAGATAGAATTCCACTTATCTGATGTTAAAACATCTCTTGCCACATAAGAACTCACTCTCTGTCTTTATCACAACTAACCATCCTTTGATTGATGGGCAGCCGCTCTTGACAGACCAACACCGGTATGTTGCTGAAAAACTATTTGAATTCCTTGAATAGTTCTATGATTCCACGGTTGTTCTGTCTAGTGTTTATTATCCCACATCTCCTTTGATATTGCATCATGTACTTGAGATAGCACACCATCTAAATAATTATTGAAATGACAGAGATTTAAGAAATGTTGTTGTTCCCATGAAAGATAAGTTTTTACAATACTGGTGTGACATACCTATGCTTTATGCCTTTGCATTTATATTGGATCCTAGGGCTAAGATGAAAGGCTTTAGTAATGTTCTTAGACTTCTGTCTAAGCTTAATGATAATGATTACTCATGCTACTTAACTGAGATAAGAGCTGAATTATCTATTATTTTTGCTAAGTATGAGTCAAAGTTTGGTCCTGTAAGGTTGCAAAACGCTGCACCAACAGACCCTACAGGTAAGAAAAGGACTGCCTGGGGTAAGATCTTTCGAGGTAATGTTTCTGGTTCTAGTTCTGTTAGTGGTGCTGGTCTTGGTGCTGGTCTTGGAGTTGGTGGGACTTCCTCCTTGCATAGAAGATCATCTGCTAGTGCCTTGCTGCATGCTGCTACTTCTGGTGCTTCTCTAGCTGCTGCTTTTGAACTCTCTGCCTACCTAGACAGTGATACGGTTAACCAATTTGATGATGAATTCAATATTTGAACTGGTGGCATGAGCATAAACTATCATACCATGTTCTTTCAATCCTAGCTAGAGATGTTATGATTGTGCCTGTTTCTACAATATCATCAGAATCTGCTTTTAGTACTACTGGCAGGATCATCGAGGAGCGGCGATGGCGTCTGGACCTTAAGATAGTGGAGATGCTGGCTCTGGTGAAGGATTGGGAGCGAGCTGATAAAAGACTGCAGCATGCCATGGAGGATCAAGAACTGGAAGACTCCTTTGAGAACTTGTATCTTGAGAAGAATCTGGGACTGCCGAGACAACTGAGTAGTGGGTAGAGTGCTGGTGTGGACATCTTGGTCCAGAACTTGTGAATTGTAGTGTGATGAACTGATGTATGTGAGCAATTTATTAGAGCTGGTTGTACTCTTTTTTCCTTTGTAGAGTTTTATCCTCACGAGGTGTGAAGTTTTACCTACAAAGGTTTTTAACGAAGCAACAAATAAAATAGCTCAAGTTAATATATGTGGTTCTTTTCAAATTTGTGAATGTGTGTCTGTCTATCAAATTTGTGAATGTGTGTATGTATATGTTTGAATGTTATATCAAATTTAGACTTGTATGATTTTTTGAAAGTTGAATAGATGGTGAAATTCTGAGAAGGAGTGTATTATAGGCTGTCGGGCCATGGGCCGGCACGGCCCGCTCAGCCCGACTCAGCCCGAATGGGATTTCGGGCCGGCCCGGCACGGAAAACAGACCCTCGTGCCGTGCCTGGGCCGAGGTCTCGGCACGTGGGCCGGTCGGGCCTAGCACGCATAGCTAATTGGGCCTAATCATGCCGGGCCCAAGTCGTGCCCGGGCCATGCCGGGCTGGGCTGGCCCGTTGGCCAACTATAACCACGCCGTCTCCTTGCCCGCGCGATGCAGCCTGCAAGGGGCTGCTGTCGACACGCCGCGTGGCCACCACGCCACCGCCTCGCCCACGCGACATCACCGAGAAGGAGCACCGTCGAAGAGGTAACCGCTTGCAGAGCACTGCCGCTATGGAGGGGCCTCACGAAGAGCACATCATCGTCGAAGTGGAAGCTCCACTCCACAAACGTACAGTTGGTAGAGAAATTCTCCTGATGTCTCGCCTTCCTATAACTTGTAGTGTCTCGATCGTTTCCCACACTCATCTCAAATTCTCAATCTCTCTGTCGCTCTCGACTAGAAAAAGAAGTACTAAAAGCATTCATCCATTTGATGGATCTCTAAGAGCATTGAGCATTTGAACTCAAGCATGAACTCTGTGAGACTGTGACCATGATGGAAAAAGCCAGAAGAAGTGTCCACGCGGAATTGCGGATATATAGACGAAGCAAGCGGGGTTGTTGAGCTGTAAGGCGAGGATGAAATGACTGTCATGTCCCATTGCTCTTGTGAGGCCGTCTAATGTTGATAATAAAGCCCAACCACCTCCGCACAAAAAACTGTATTGCTACCGTGTCATCGTGGGTTACTGTTCTTCGCCGTGAACTTTGCCCAGCACTGGCAGGCGATGGACTACATCCACCGAGTGGATGGACGTCGCTGGGTTGAAATAGCTAATAGGCAAGAAGATTCTCACAACTCGGCCGGCTGCGCGCCGAGAAACAGCCGCAAGATCCGATCCCACCGGAGTTGGATGGACGCCTCGGCGCCCATGAACGACCAGTAGCTCTGCATCCCGATTCTTGGGTCAGCTGCTCAAGAGTCAAACCATCCCAAGAACTTGTTGCAACATCTCAAGAAACAGTGGCCAGCTCGAATGATTCCACTTGGCTGTCTCTGTGATGTTGATGCATGCTACAGTTCCTGCGACAGATTGCATAGGTGATTAGGTCTCTGTAGGACCGTTCTCGTTGAAACAGAAGCTAGAGATAGTACATTTGTCGAACTGTTTCGCGTAGTGTATATATATATATATATATATACCATTGCCAGATGGGTTCCCCCGATGCCTCCCGTTCCAAAGAAAAGAAGAAGAGATTGTTGTTACTCGTGCTAGCTAGCTCCTCTGAATCAGCGGCTGCCCGTTACTCCACTCGTACTCTCTCTCAACCACAGTCCACAGTCCACAGAATTTCGGAGGACCATGATGCCTATATATATGCCCCAAGGATGCAAGTAGAGTTACTAGCTAAGAAGCATGATTATGTACACGGTGCTGAAGTAGTTGAGACGAAATGAATGCCACGCTTCAGTCAGGACTGCAAGTGCACGCGACGAGTACAAGGGAAGTTACGGCTGTAAATCAGCAAGAGAAGGTGTCGGGCATCCTGGAGTGATGAAGAACGGCTTCTAAACTTTTCGCCGATCCAGACATTTTCTTCGGTGTTGTTGCATTTTTTTTCTGTTAATTAGACTGTGCCTGTCTTGTAAGCTGGCTTCCCCAGTTTGTACCGTTAAACAGGGGCGGACCTAGGGCCCGGCGACCCTGGGCACCGGCCCGGGCTCCGAAGCAATCAATCACAAGATGCTAGCCGTTAAATCTGCCTTTCATCTGTTGTGCCATAGCTGAGAAGAAACAACTGCCTTGTATTGGCCCAGGCTCCATTCATAAGCTGGGTCCGCCACTGCCGTTAAACCCTGTTGCTTTCAATAGAAGCAGAGTTGATCTCTTTAAAGAAAAAAAACAAAAAAAAAATTGTCCATCAACGAAGCACCGATCAAACCATACAAGCCAAACTCCGGCGGCCGCTTTGCTGGTCCGGAATGACGCCCAAGCTTGCTGTTAACTCTTCCGTACCAGGCCAGATTTTCCTAGGCATGGCCGAAATTTGGACTCCGACCAAACACAGGGCTGGCACCGTGAAGAGTACCCTAACTAGAAGCGCAGGGCTGTACTGGTGATCTTAGGCGAGTCCTCCCGGTGCCTTCCATTCCAAACCGCGACGGCGATGGCTCGTTCCGTAGTATAAAACGGTACCTCCCAAAAGTTGTTGCGGGTGAAACTTAATTGTGAGAATAAATAAAACGGTACCTCCTTCTGTGCATGATGGAGGTAACATGCTAGCTAGCAGGCATATAAATGAAACTGTGGATGCCGCCGCCGCGACATCAACGCCTGGACGTTGGACGCTGCCGCCGTGACATCGAGATGGTAAAAAAATATTAAAAAAAGATTCTTGTTAAAGTGTACTGAACAGCATCCTGATAAATTAACTCAAACAGTTTCATGACTTTTAAACTGAACTAAAACTAGACAAATCTAGATATTGAAATGTCTTGCAAGAATCTTATTCTAACGCCCTTCGTAATATTGTTGTTGTTTACAGTTCATTGTGCTCAAATCCAAACCAAGAATTCTCTCCTCTTCCAGCACTCTTTGGAACTCAAACTTTTCTTTCACCAATTTAATCCTTTCTTCGTGCGGAGCAAGGCTTTGTTGCACCTCTCTTCTTTCTTCAAGTCTTTCTCAAGATTAACTTCTTTCTTCTTTGCCATTAGATAGTCCACTACTTCGATGGTCGAACATTGCCGTAGCTTCTGTTTCTCCTCCTTCTTTCCGTCAGGTCTTCCTGATGGTTCAGCATCAGCACCACCAGCAGCAGGGGCAATTATTAGTGCAACTGATACAAGAGATGAATTAGCCACGTCTTCTGTTTCTTATTGCTTGTTTTCTTTTTTTTCTTTTTGCACTTACAACTTCCTTCCACGGGCCTTTCCAACCACTTGGGCTTGTCCTTCAAGATTTTCCAGCAATGCAAGTAGGCAAACTTCTTCTGCTTCTTGTCTTCAACCTTGAACACTGTACATGCATTTGTGATCTGCATATTTGAATCCAAAATAAACATGAAAATGAAGAACTGACAAATGATGATAGCTGACAAATAATGTGTTTGCAGTAAATTTAGTAATAACCTTGTCATCAACTAACCAACCATTGTGGTCCTAGCCTCAATCATGGACACACATCCACAAAACACATTCACATCATGTTGTATACCGGACCAATGGTTCACTAAAGAACCTTCTGTACGATTTGACTCGAACGTCTCGTTTGCATGGAAATATTCATGTATTCTTCTCTAGTATGTGCCCTATGATTGATCAACTCCTAGAATAGGATCCATGCCCACATTCAGCCAAGCTGACACAAGAAGTATGTCCTCCTCATCTCTGAAATTTTTTTCTTCTCCCCTAAGAACTCTTGATTGTTGCCGGAGCATGATGGATGGTTGGATCGCTAGGAGGTGTGGGATTTTGAGAATCTTCATCATCATTCACTAGGAGGTCAGTGTAACCCTGAATCCATAGCACCTGTCACAAAAAAAAATTATATATCATGTTTCTAAAGCTGCTGAATACAAGAACAATGTGATATTTTTCTCAATGAACATTCAACAGTTCAACAATTCGACAATTCAGCAAGTATACTGTAGGAGGAAAAACATGTACCGAACATTCAACAATTCATTTGTAAATAAATCAATTGCAACCAGCATCTCACCAATGCAGCCATCCTCCACGTTGAATTGCTCAGCATTGAGCAGATCCTCTGGCATCCAGTCATCAAAGCTTGTGGGAGAAACCACCCGACGACGCATCGATTCGACACCGGATTGATCCAACTCTCCCTCCGGGTGATGTGCCTCCGGATCCACCCTTCCTAGCGCAAATTGAGAAAAGCAAAGAGTGGGAAGAGTCCCGACAGATCCATTCCACTAGCCGATTTCCCCAGCCTCCGTTGAACAGGGACACGGCAGCCTGTACATGGCGAGACGAGGGCGAGGGAAGGATGGCGCTCCGGAGCACACGCGCGAGGATGACAAATAGGCATCGGGCGTGGGCGCAAGGGCGGCAGGGCGTGGGAGCGGCACGGCGGGCACGAGGGGGCGGGAGCGCGAGGGTGCGCGGGAGGAGGGAGATGGTGAGTCGGACACGCTTGGCAAAAAAGGCTAGCGAAGGGGAGGCGATGCCGAGCGAGATACAGACGAGAGGAAAAGAAAGATAGGCTATTGATCATTTTTTCACCGGTATTTTTTCTTTTTTACCGAACCAAATCGGTTTACCTAGGCTCTTGGAGCTGCTCTTATAGAGCCAGAGTACCCTGTGCTTCTGCAAATAGTACTAGCTACTCGTCAGGTCATCGCCCTAGGTGGTAGTCGCCGGCTCATTGGCACGTTGTGTCCTCTCGATCGTCGAGGAGTTACCCGTATCTGTTCGTTCATGCTATCACGCTTGAACTCGTCGTTGCTGCTGTGACGGTGCCAGCTAAATTGGTGCTTACAGTTATCAGAGAAATTCTCCTAGTGCCTCACATTCCTACAAAATGCAGTGTTAGTAGTATTACTCGTGCCCTACTTGATTTTCAATCCCCTCTCATCTCCCCCGGCCAATCGATCAATCATGACTGCTGATTGTTGAAGACTAAAAGCAGTAGGGTTTTGGAGGTTGGAGCTAAGCATGTGTAACCATGATGATAGGAGCAACAAAGAGGCCGTGTAGTGGATGAAGATATATAATCGAAGCAGCAAGGGTTGCTTTGGGTCCGGGTGCAAGCAGGCAAGGACGACGAAATAAATGGATGCCATTTTTCATTGCTGTTGCGATGGTCCATCCAATGTAAAGGCCAGCTACCTCGGCATAGAAATCTTGCGATCTATGATTAGCAAACCACATTATTATTACAACAGCTCGTGTAGGGTGCTGCTCATCATTAGGACTTGGGACGATGCTAAAGAAAAAACGACTTGGGACAGTTTGGTATCCTCAAATCTGTTTCTACCCTTGTAGTTCGTACTCGTCTCTATGCAGAACAGCATTACATGCTGTTTTGGTTTCAAAGGAAAATAGAAGGAAAATGAGGCTTGGTACTGATGGACACTCAGAGAGAGACATCGAGCACAGACTTCACTTTTGCGCTTGAGAGTCCTTCCTTCGCTGCTGGTTCTACCAGCACCACACTCGAACAGAGACATGGATCAACTGCAAAATGTGGTGTTAGACTTCATTCCTACCGATGCTACAAGTTGTTTTGTAATCATGAGTGAAGTAGTAGATTTCAATGGACGTGGTTAAGTGTATTACTAATATCATGGAAATTTTCCGAGTGCCTCGCATCCCCGGTAATCGCAAATTTTTGGTGGCTTCTTTGCAGAGTTATCTATGGTTGCCAAGAACCACGATCGGCAAGTATTCTTGCTCCATTCGTAGTATCACAGTCCTCTTTACATTTTCTCCCAAATTTTGTTCATATATATATATATATAGGGGGGGGGGGGGGGGGGGGGGGGGAGAGATAGAGAGAGAGAGGGTAGAGGACTGAGGCGCTAAGAGCTGAGGGAAATTAGTGCGGCCAGTGTGAAGTCAATGCAAGAAACCCTACGTACTGTAGCTGTTGATGTACAAATGAAGCTGACAGTGCGTGCCGGACAGGACCAGCAGTCACCATGCGTTTCGAATCCATGTCAGGGCCATTACAATACAAAGTGACGCGTACGTTGGCAATGCAATCTCTAATTTCCTCCCATTTTTTCAGTACCCATCAGACATACACACACCACGGTACTCATGCTGATCTGGACTCTGCAGTTCCATGCACAGAAGGATACCATGTGGATTGCAGATAATATAATTCATGTACGTGTAAGATACTCACGCAAAGTTCATTTGTTTACAGCCTTTGCTAAAAAAGTTATTGATAAGTATCTTATACGAGCAGAGATATAATGCGGAAAGCCTAATGAAGCTTCTGACAAGTGTCAAGTGACTATACACTTTGGTGCTTTGCCTAGGCCTCACTGTAGCTCTACTTAGCAAAACTCCTCTACCTGGATGTATAGTCTTTGTAGGTCACTTGCTGCATGGCCGCCTGGACCAGGGCAAAGCATCCCTGCTAACATGCATGGCAGCAGGGCGAAGTTTCAGAGGACCAAAAAGGGTTAAACGGGTCAGGCCAGGGCTACAACCTACAAGGTTCAAATTTGTCACAGCGATTGCATATTTGCACGCTGCTGCTTGACTCAAAATGATGACCAAGTTCGGCGCTCGATTCGTTCGCTTGGACAAAGCGTGCTGGTTGGCCGGAAACCCTCAAACATGCATCCGCAGCATGTCCGACTCCTTCCGTCCATGTAGGTGCTTCATCATCAGGTAAAACCCCAACCCAGATGACAAGCCTGCTGGCTGCACATGGCAATTGTGTGATGTTAGACCTCCTATATTTTTGTGTGGTCATTCTCAAAGTCGAAGAAATTTCCACGACGTGTCTGAACCTATTACCTACGTGCGTGGTGGAAAATTTTCCGATGTTACAGGTCTGATGTCAGAGTAGGTAAGGAGTAAAGGAGACAGCTTGGTCCTTGTTGCTTATGAAAAGATAGTATGACAAGAGCATTGTTCATTAATTAATTAATTAAACAATTGACGTCCATGGGAAGCAAAAAGTGCTTATTCATTCTGATCTTTTCTTTGAGTTATTTCGTGAAAGAAAAATCACACACTGTTCCCTCTTGTTCCTTTTTTTTGCCTCATCAAAAAACTGTCCAAGAGAATACATGCTTGGATGCCTAAACTTGTCATCGAAGCCGCCAGCGGATGTTAGCAGGCTTGAGAAATAAATAACGTCAGGCCAGCGAGTAGAAAGTGATGGTCTCTACACCTCACGCACGCAGAAGACGAAGTTTGCACGATGTTGTTTGCGCCATGTTGTTTGCGTCCAACCAGCGCACGTGGCGAGTGGCAGCCTCGTCGCGCATGCCTGTTCCAATCTTGACAGGTTAGACCTCCCGGTACCTTCCATTCCGACCAATCCTTTTTTTTCCCGAAGGGTGAAGGCTAGCTCTCACTAGTCTCGTTCTCTTGTGCAACTATCTAAGCATGCTAAGTTGGACGAAGTGGGGAGATGGTGTTGCCAATTGCCAACCGACATCGTTGCGTTTATATGCAACACTACGTGTAGGTCTGTAGGAGACAAGAGGAACAGAGGGTGGTGCACCGTGCACGCGCATGTATATATATATAGACACGTGTGTTACAAACTAAAGTAGAGGCAATTGATGTTAGACGAAGTGGGCCATGGGTGCATTGTCATGCAGTGGGCTACAGGTCGATTGCACTGGGAAGTTGGCCCGGCCCAAGAACTTTTAGGTGGGCCACACCAGCACCTGTGTATTTATGTGTATAAGGTAGGGTATAAAACTAATAGGATACAACTTATATATATAATTATAACCATGATTAGAAACGGTTATCTTTGTGATAAGAGTTGAATTCAACAATTCCGCCAAACCACCAATGAAATTCAAAGAGGAGTCTGTGGATGGTGAAGGTAAAAGATGAGCTGTAGTAGCAGTTACAACTCTCACCGTGAATCGTTGATGAACACATCTACTCTTTGTAACTTTCACTATGCCATGATTTACTGGTCTCAAATGATTTACATTGTCCACTTGACCCGATAAATAATATTTGGGCTCTATTATTTGCTCCTCCAAACTATTTCAATTGATCCAATCCACCCCTTAGAAAAACTTTAGTTTTTCCCTTCACCGCACATAAATTAAGTTCAAATTTTGTGGCATGACATGAAAGATATCATATCCTATGTTAGAAAAATAGTTAAAAAAATTTATACTTATTTTTGTGTAATTATGTATCTTCGGGTTTAATTTAGAATTTTTGTGCTCCCAATATATGAAGATAATAATGAAAATTTCTTGATGTATTTTTGAAGCATATGTTATAATATCCTCTATCATCACACAAAATTTGAAACTAAAACTTGACTTGTGTACAAAGAAAAAAAATACAAATCTCATCGGGTGCATATAGACTAATTGAAATTTTTTAGTGGAGTAAATTGAGTCAAGATTTTGTTTAGAGTTGAACGGACAGAGTTGATAACAATTATCTTCTATCAAAATTGCCAAGTCGAGAAGAGCCATAGGCGTCGTCTTCTATTTTTAACCGAATCGTTGGTCTTGTTGTTTCGCAAATAGTTAGAAGTTCCTAGGCTGAGAACTTGCTATTGCATGCATTAGGCCACTGATCACTCAGTCAGAACAGTGTGTGAAAATATTTTGCAACAAGCGGGATTACAAGCGAATCTTGGATGCTCGGTGAGAACTACGAAGAGCGATGCCAATGTCAAATCTTGGCAGATCAATGATTCCAATGCCTTCCATTCCCAACACAGATCTCTTCACCGTCATCATTCTCTCATGCTACAACTCTACTATAATTCTATAAATCAGAAGGAACAAGAAAAGCAACCTCTCTTTCATCCTTATTTTTCACCTCGTCTTTCTATTGTTTTGATTTTGCAAGACTATATAGAGAATGCAATTGTGGCTCGGACAAATGATGGATACATATATATGGAATCAAAAATCAAAAGGAACAAGAAAACCAAATCAGGCATTAATTTGGTGCACAGTGCACTGGTCCAGTCCAGACTCGAGAGGAGCAGTGAGCATGTGTGACTATTGATGAAACGACGCATCCCCATATCCTCGCAAAAGCTGATGCAAAGATACGAGTGGAATGTGTGCAAAGAGCAATGCTCTTCATTTGAACAGTTGATTGATCGTCATGTGAAAAGAGAAATGATTGTTTTTTCTAAATCTTTTTTTCTGAATTAATTTCTGTATATTTTTTTCATGCCTTGTTCCCTACTTCGGTCCGTAACTTTTTCTTTGAAAAAAACAAGCTTAAGACCTAGGATAAGAGATAAAAAATCTTAGATTTGTTTTTTTATTTATTTTAATATATATACTCCATTGTGTCCATGTATACAGACTCGGGCCGAATGACTGAAAAAAGTAGTGCTCGTGCTCGTGCTCGTGCTAGCGAGAAGCCTGAACAAGCTACCTAGTCACAGAGAAGAGGAAAGCCACCGCATGGACATCGATCGCTCGACCTGAGTATATGGTGAAAGGCTGATGTGATCAATCCTCCTCCATCGCCTTCCCTTCAACACTGAATATATATAGGTTTCATCCAGGGCCGGGGCATCGATCCTCATCACGCACTAAGCCAAAAGCTCAAAGTAGCAGAAACCAAACCTAATTGCTTTAGGCGCAGTTGTTGGTGTTCTTGTCGTTGTTAAGTTTGTGCTGACAGCTTAAATGCTGGATTTATAAGACCTAGGCTGTAGATATTCATCCTGAATGTTTAAGGTTGGAATTTTTCCTCAGTCGAAGGCAGAAACAATTGTCGGAGGCACCGTGTGAAACCACTTTCCGAGGAGCATGAGACATGGTTGCGTCCTTCGTCCTTCCCAGAGTGACGGATGGGAAGGATTGGATCGCAAGTGCCAAATGAAGCCTGCACCATCTGAGGATGGGTCCTCGCAATGCCTTCTATTCCAATCACAGAGCTCGCTCCCACCATCACCCGGCTCTGTGCAATTCCGTTATAAATCGATGCCAGCTTGTTGGCACCGTATGTTGCACATCACACTACTGGCTGAGTGGTTGGCAACATCTTTACTTTTCACCTTGCACACTATCGAGACTCGAACACAACTTAAGTGTAGATGACAGCACGGTCCTAGTAAAAAGCTTATGAAAATATAGTATGACAAGAACATTGGTAATTAATTAATCAATCAATTATTGACGGCCATGTGAAGCAAAAAAAATTCACACATTATATTGTTCCCTCTGGCTCCTTTTTTTTACCTCAAAAAACTGTCTAAGAGAATAATTAAACTCACGCTAGCTTTATAGCTTTCGGCCTTTCTTCCACTCTTCACTCCTATGTGCACATCTAACATCCAATTCCACAGTCCCTCCACCAGTAACCAATACGCTTCATGTGCGCTGCTTGGACGCAAACAACAACCAGCCCTGTCGCGTCGTTTGTTGCGTGAGGCGTAGAGCCGTGTATTTGCTGGCCTGAAACTCTTTTGTTTCTCCATTCTCGATGAAATATTTGAACATTGCGGCACATGCATGTTCTATGGAATTGGATGCATTTTTATGGAGGATTTTTATGGCGCATAATACGACCATATACTATTGTCTGAAAAGAACTCGTGTGTAAACATCTAACGGTCGAGATTTTTCTGTACCATTGAAACATTGATTAGTAGTATGAGGTAGTATATCTAGGTAGTATAAGGATAATATGAGAAAAATCATTTCACTACAAGATTTCGCTCCTGATGCAACAACCTAAAAGTGTTGCAATATGCAAAAATGATTACAATAGATAAAATTTCAAAAAAAAATATAAAAATTATCCTTAATTTATATTAAATTTTTAATAATGACAATTTTACCCCATCTAATAGACGGTCGGATCTTTTCTATACTACATACTACCAAGTGGTAGTATTGTGCGCCGTAAAAGCTTGGAAAAACGCGGGCATGTGCCGATTTTGGTAGAGGAGACCTCCCGGTGACTTCCATCCCGATTCCCGACCAATCATCCCCCCTCCCATCCTGAAGGCCAGGCCAGCTCTCACTTAGTCTCCTTCTCTCGTGCGACTCTCCTACGCATGCCAACCGCGGTATTGTTGTGCTTATCATGCGATGCTGCGTGTACGTGTGGAATGGTGCATGAGAGGAGCAGGGAGTGGTGCGTGTATGTTTATACAGACACAGTGTGTGTTTAATTAGAGAGTCACCGCGGGAGTCGATCATGTTCATGTACGCAACGCAGTGGACCAATTAATTAGGATCGGAGGAGGTGGCACCTGCACTGCACTTGTGGGTGCGTGGCTTTTAGGTGCTGTTTGATTCCGGGCACAGGAAGAGTGGTAACAACAATGAAAGCAGCAGTACTATTACAAAAAGCAGCCGTGTGTGTGACTAGCTAGTGATGAAGAGGCGCATTGAACTCACGTATCCCAGGAAACGATGATGAGAATGTACGTGTGCCACGTGTGCACAAGAGCTAGCAATGCCCGTCAATTAAACAATTGATTGAAAGGAAAATTGATCTTTTTCGGAATAGTAGAGATGTACGGTGCCACAAGCACGTTAAAGAACAATTATTTACAAATAATTAGATTGTATCAAGGCAACTAAAAAATTAATTTATTTATTAGTATATCATAGTAAACCGAATTAATTTATTTATTAAATTAAAAAATTAATTTAATTGAATTTCTTAATTATTTCCTTAGATTACAAAACCGGTTGAACATCAGCATAATTATATGTAAATAACTCATGAAATACATGGGATATTCATTGGACGCATACACTCAAAATGTATATATATTATTAGGATACTATATGCCTAAAAAAAAGTAACAAGAAAGGGATGAAACATTCCTTACATCACTATGATAGCTGCAAGAAGATTTGCTGCAAAAGATTGAAAAGATTAAAAAAAAGATTGCCTTTGGGCGGTAAGGGCTCATCGAGCTCGACCCGCAGCGAACCCACGTACTGGCTCAACGCAGGGAGCTCGACGGATCCAAACCCACATATTGTTGCACTTGTGGCAGCAAATGTTTGGCGCAACTTTAGCCCTCTTCCGATCGGGGAGAGATCCTATCCTGGAAGAAGAAATTAGATGATAGCAGCAATGTGGAGAATGATTAACCCTAGAGGTGTATGACTTTGTAGGCGTGGTGATAGAAAATATAGATACATCATGCTTTTGAAAAAGACTTCCTGCAACAATCAGGGCACCTGTAATTAGCTCCTTAATTGATTGATAGGGATATCTCGATTTAGTATGGAAAGAATTTATACTGCTTAATTTATGCCCCTCCATTTATACTACTTTATGTCTTGTTTGTCTGTATGAGTGATTCATAAGTAAGAAAAGAAATATTCATAAGTAGAGTTTGTGCATATGAAAATAAATATGTGGGGATCAATCTTCTCCCATAATTATGCGCGTCTTAATGTTGCAATTAACCTCTTAATTGATTGATTGGGATATCTTAATTTATTTAGTATGTAATAAAATTATACTGCTTAATTTATGCCTCTCCATTTATACTACTATATTTTTTTATTTATGCATAAGGAAAGAAATATACGGGGATCTATTTTCTCCCTTAATTGTGTGCATGAAAGTGCTCCATGCGGCAGGTACACCGGGCGGGTATGTAGAAGACTTTGGTGTAAAAAGTATTATGATTTTGGTGGAAACATTTTCCTTCTATCAATTTTGTGGGTCTCTACCCCCTTTCGTCAAACCTTCGGGCTGACAAGTGGGACCTCCGTGAGGAGTATGGTAGACCTAATCTTGGTGAGAAAGAGTTTCAATTGTTTCAATTTTTATAGTATAGATTAGTTTCTGCGAATTTTGCTCCCTACTTTCCGTTTCTAATTTTCTGTAAAAAAACAAGCTTAAGAGCTAAGAGAGAAAAATCATATTTGTTTTTTATTTAGTTTGATATGCTCCACTGTGTCCATGTATACAAACTCGGGCCGAATGACTGAATAAAAGCCGTGGTCGTGCAAGTGAGAAGCCTGAACAAGTTAAGCTAGCTAGTCCCAGAGAAGAGAAAAGTCATGGATCCCCACCGCATGGACATACCCGATCGATCGATCGATCGACCTGAGTAGTATATGGTGAAAGGCTGACGTGATCAATCCTCCTCCATCGCCTTCCCTTCACACTGATCCCAAACTAACCGCGCCCATCTTCAGATCGGGGCATGAAAGCGAGCTTGATTAGCAGCAAAGCATCCTCCATCGCGGTCAGATCCATCATCTCCCTGGCACCACACAGATCAGCACCACGCGCACGTACGGCGTCCGTGTCCTTGCAGCGCACACGTGTGATGCTGGTACGGCAGCAACAGTTCAACCAAACGCACACGTGCGATGTATGCCTTTTCTCTGTTTGTTTTTTCTGGAGAGAGGATGGTGTGCTTCTACAAATAGCAGCCAGAAAAAGCAGCAGCCACCGAGTCATCGGCTCATCGCCACCAATAGCAAGTGGAGTAGTCGCGCAGTCCTCGGTCGCCGATGGGCTCGCCGAGGAGTTGGCCGCTCTTCGTGGTTGCTCATGTGCTTGCCATGGTCGTCGTGGCCGTCCACGCGGCGAGGGTGGCGCGCTGCGACGGCGCCTGCTTGGCGCCGGCGGTGAAGGCCAGGGATGCGGTGGCCATGCTCGTGGCGAGGCTTCCCGCCGGGTCTAGCTCCCGTGGTCCGGGGCACTGAGATAAAAAAAATGCTTGGGATTTTTTTCTGCACACGACACGATGGATCGAGCATTCGAGCGTTTGGGGACTGTACTGTACATAGGTGCTAAAGATTTTTGTTTGCTTCATTTGTAATGATTCATTGTATAAATTAGAACATATATATAATCATGCTTATGAAGGAGCATGACATAAGAAATATACATGCTCTCCTGACTCCTGACATGTTTGCTTGTTATAAATGAGAAGATATCAACCAGGCAAAAATGATATCTTGCCAACTTTTGCTTCACCTGAAAGCATTTCTTAACAACTTCAATGAGGTTGTAATGGTGAAGGAGGCCGGTGATCAGCGGAGCTTCAGGTGTCTCCTTGCAGTTGCAGAGGGCCAGAGGTCATCACTAGTGGCACACTGGCACTACACCCTTTGATGCATCAGCTTATTGTAAATGAACTGTGGCGTCAAAGAAAAATTCTTTTCCCGGTTCGAATGCTGCTTCAAGTTCTTCATAGCTTTGCTGAACTTTCAGATTCTTCGATGCAGTCAGGCCCTCCTGTAATATAGCAGTGAGGAATCAGGCAAACATGTTAGGCTAAAATTGCCATGACTGGACATCTGATCGAACACATGCCTAGACGCTGTAGCTTGGTGTTTAATAAAAGTTCTATTACTCTATTTGTAATAAATTCTCCCCAACGATCAATCCAATGTAAGATTGCTGGCTCTAAGAAGTTGTAATAAAATTGCTGTCAGTGAAAAAAAAACCCGTAATAAAGAATGGCTGCAGGAAGATGAGAAATGACTACAAAAATAGGGATAGTAAGATGCTAAATGAGTTGCTTTTGATCCCCTAAAAAATCGCAACAGAAACTACCCTTGAGGAATACTGAACCTCCTATAAAATATCCTCAAGGAAGCAAAACAAACTATTTCACATTTACATTCAGAGAGTTACGGAATAATAGTTACCTTTTGAACATACTCAGCAATGGTACAATTTATAATTTTCTTGATGGTTTCTTTCTTCACTTTTGATGGCCCAATTAAGTGTAGAGCGACTTCTTTTGGTATCTTCAGCACCGCAAGAGTAATTAGAAAGTTAGAACAACCTCAACCTATGTGCAAATGGGTTCAGGCAGATATAAACTGAAAGGATAGCTTTTGAATGGGAACTTACATCTGGAGTTTTCCCTGAATGATTCAGGTAGCACCATGTGGAAGACAATGCAACAAAGGTAGGCAGTGTTAAGTTCCTATAGCCAATTTAAACAACGCAAAGTATAACATACAAACAACAAGACATTAAAATGATTTATGTAGCTGAACCATATGACATATTGAAATCATATATTTTAAGTACATCTGAGGTGAATTCAGAATTTGCAGTATGTGAGTACAAATCACACGAGCACAGTTGCAGGCAAAATTATATGAAATTGCCAAATGATGGACAGAAATCAGGGTTTGTTATAAGAGTATACCTCCTTTCATTCGTCGAAAGCCAGGAAGGGGTTGTGCAGCGGCAACCTTCTTTGTGAAAACTTCCTCAAAGATACAATCTGTCATTGTACCGAATACATTTACTTGTATCTGCATTTTTTAAGAAAGATAATGGAAAAATAAAATCAAGAAAAGATTGGTCAAAATAGTTAGGTTTTTTTACACCTTTTATAACAATAACATGCTAGCTAACCTTTATCAGACCATCCTCTTTAGCACATACAGAAACACAGAAGTCTTTGAATGATATTGACGAGTGCATCAGGTTTTCTGTACCTGATAATTTAAATGAATGACTGATAAGTCAATGCTCTAGGATTTTCAGAACATACACAGTTTCAAGGAATTGATAAGAGGAATAGCAGTACATTGTACCGGAGATGCTGCCTTAAGTAAACCACAGTCTTTCCGGTTGATTCTGCAAGAGATATTATATAAGAAATTCAAAATATTCATTAGCATTATGGACAAGATATCATCTCCATGATACAACGCAGCATGAGATTAGGCTGACTGTCACTGATATGATCGTTGCTAAATGCTAAGTCATCCCTAACTACAGTTTAATGCAAAAAAGAACAACTGTACGTCAAAAGAAAGGCGCCAGAAACAACCTACCGTTGTGAAGGTTGTTTGTTTAACACCATTGAAGAAGCTACAGATCGTAGTTTATGAGAAAATTGACACTGAAGTCGCATCCCTCTGGCACATATATTTTTGGTTATCTGCAGGACAACCCGCATATTCAGATTGTAAGTGCAAAATATGAGCTAAATTAGGAAAAGCAATAGTAAGAGATGAAAATATAGGTGATGCAAGACTGAATTATCCCCTCTTCAGTAATCTTCTCAAGCAAATTGCCATACATAAATTACTTTGTAACAATGTTTGCGAAGTCTGAATGTGTTTTAGGCTTGTAAGCCTTTCATTGGTGGCGAATAAAACGACATCAGTACTGCTTTTCGAGTTTCTTCATACCAATTTTTTGGGGAATGACTCGAGAAAGTCAGGACTCAGCTAAACTCCTTGAGTTCTTGTACACATGCTTCCACAAGCAAAATAATCACTGAACACTGAACCCTAATTGCCCGAGCAGAAACAGGAAACTAAGTGCCTAACCCAAACGTATCTTAGCCTAATCTGAACCATTCTAGCAGAATTCCCCAAGAAGTGTTACTGCAACCAAGATTATCCTTGCAATTGCAAACACGCAGAGGAAGCTCCGGCCTCAAGAGGCAGCATCCAATTGAGGGCGTCGCTCACCTTGGGGTTGGGGCTGACGAGGGCCATGGCCGCCGGCGTAGCAAGGGAGCTCCCGAGGGGAGTGGATAACTCCATTGCTCCTCCTTGGAAGTAGCAGGTTCGCGGCGGCAGCAGCAGGAAGCGGCAACCCCCAACTACGTAGCCTCCCCCTCCCAGCTCTGAGGCCGTCCGTACGATTGGGGATCGGACGGTTGATATAGAGCCAAGAGAGGAAGTGTCTCGCTCCTTGTTCCATCCCAGCCGTTGGTTCCATACAGGACGCAGGAAATGGCTCCGTGAGCGGCTTCAGTTTTTCCACGGCGGCGATGGCGGCGGCGGAGCCGGGGGCGGGGGCGTTCGAGGAGATGCTGCGGGTGGTGGAGGCGTGCGCGGTGCGCATCAGGTGGCGCCTCCGCCCCGGCTCCAAGCGCCGCCTCCTCAACGGTTAGCGCTCACTCACGTGCTCTCAGTTTTCATCTCTGTTTCTAGGATTTGCTGTTGACAAGAATCCAATTTCTTAACCCGTCAGTTCCATGCTGCCTTCCTAGTTTTCTGCTAAAATTGTATTTTTTGATTGATGAAATTTAACCTCGCCCAACTGCAGAAGCCAATTTACCATTACATGATCCACCTTCGTTTAAGGCTTAAAGCTAACCTTCCTGTTTGTACCACTGTAGTTGTAGGACACTTGATCAGTAGTTGGAAGAGGTTAAAGGTTTGATGAAAATATTCTGGCTGTAAATTACATAGTATTATGTGAGGAAAGTTAACGGTGTCAGTGTCATATTCCAGATATCCTCTTTCTCTGCACTGGGTTGCGGCCTGTGGTACTGGTGGACTATGGTGGCGCAATGCCTCAGCTACAAGAGAATCTTTGCAGCCTGCTGCATCATGCCCGGCAGGTAATTTCACGATTCCTATGTATTAAGCATTTAAATTCTCCGTACTAGTTTAACACAAAGAATCAGGTATTGCATATAAAAACAGTTTCTCAGTTAATTCTCATTATCTCACTGATGATAAATGATTGCTGGTGATAACAATGCCATATGTACTGTTATTTTCTTGCAAGTCATATTAGGACATTCCATTTCCACTTTCTGTACGTTGAAGTTCCATGCATATGCGAATTTACCTTGAGCCACCAGGCAAGCCCTTCTTCCATGGAAGGCTGCATCCTTGTGCCAACAGATGTACGTTTTATGGATCTCAATAGTGACTAGAACTTATTATATTGCTCTGCCATTTAACAGTTATATTTAGGACAAATGTCTTCAACGATGGTCTTTAATTTCTTATGCTTAAATACCCTCTATCTATTAATATTATTTTATGGTGTACTTTTGACTTCTGATATCATTCGGTTTCCAACTGCTTTCAGGAACAATCTACTATCTGTACTGGAGGTTATTTGGATTACATCTATATATTCATCTGCATCAGTTCGTCCTCTGTTTAAAAAAGCGATGCTAGACAAGCATCACCTCGCCTATGACCTAGTAATTTTTTTAGTAGTTTTTGTGCCTAGAGTGGTTTAGGACTTGATCTAAGTATGAAACTGAAATAAATTTAAAATGGTGGAAGATGAATTGTGGTCATAGAACTCATGGGTGCATTAGAAAGCCAAATTCTTTGTGTAATATGGCATATTCATTTTTTTAAAAAAAAAGGCACTACTCCAACTGAGCAGAAAAAATACAACCGCCTAGGCACTAGGTGGAGCATGACTGCCTGCCTAGTGCTTTTTGAAACAGTTCAGCCATTTTAATATTATGCTTGACTTGCAGGAAACAAGCATATTGAATCCACTTCGAGTAATGGTTATTAATGATATGCTTTACTTGATCCATGTTAAAGGACTTGCTGAACATGCATTGCCAAAAGAAAGGTCACAGCACCAGCTAGCTTTCGTGGACCTAGAGAAAAGCTGTTGCAAAGTATTTATCTTCTCGGATCATACTTTTCTGTTTTTGTCTACTGTGTCTATCATGCTTCTTATTACTGAAAAGTTGTTTTTATGCAGCTGCTTACAAACATAGAAGCGAATGACACTGCGCTGGAGCTTGTATCTATCCAAGATCAATTTTCAGCAAAATACCCTATTAACGCAGCTGTAGATGTGCCTGTCATTCGACCTGGAATAGCAAAGCAAATTTCAGGACTTCCAGAGAGAACTATTGATGCGGAGTGCACTGACAATCAAGTTGACGACAGGACCTTACTGGTGGTTGATCTGAGTTCCTTCCTCGAGACCGCGCAAATTGCCTTGCCCTCTCTGAATGGGTAATTTCTGGTCTCTGTGTCATCAAAAATTCAAAACTGTAACGATGGAATTCATAGTCCGAGAATACCATTATTTCGAACACTTGGAAACAAAAAAACATTTGCACAGCATCTCAATAAAACATGGCACCTTTATTCATCTTGCTGGTTCTGTTATCTAAAGAAGTGTCTACCACTCATATATATGCTATATTGCATAAATTTGGCATTTGATTTTCCCTCTCATAATGACATGTTTTGTGTTTCAATGTCTGCAGGTGGCTTTTAGATTATCCGGTAACATATTTGTTCCGCAATGGAAGTGCTGAGGAAGCTATACAGAATCTCTCCAAGCACTCTCTGCATATCTACCGAGTATATGTGTGTGGAAGTTGTCAGTCAGGTGCCAAACAACCAGAAGAGGAACTGATGAGGTAAAATGCACTGTAAACTTTTGCTACTGTGACATGCTTGTGTTTACACCTTTCTTATCGCATGAGTAAAACAAAAACTTCTGTAACTTGAAATTCCCATAGGTATGTGCTATCATTGTATATGTGTATGTATTGTTTCTTTCCTAATTCTTGTGGCATCCTTTAATGCAACTGTGCCTGGCAGCACCTTTTTTGGTCCTTCAGAGCTCGGAGTGCAATTTTACATGTGATATTATAGACTAACTGTTATATGGTTGCCAGTTTTTCAGTTCCTTGTGGCCTGAGCACGAAGCGTCATGAAGAGCCATGGGCCAAATCATTTATAACTCGCATGAGTGAGAAGCTCAGGCGATGCAGCCAAGTCTGGACATCCGTGAGATTAGAAGTTGAGGTTTTCCATAGCCAATCGCAAGTCATTGTGTTATAGTTGGCCAGGGTGCACTTTTACGGCAGGAAATCTTCTACAACGGATCAGCGACGTATCAGAAGCGCCGCCACCTTGGTCCCTGAACCATAAGCCCAGGGTCCCGTGCAAGTTACGGCCTTGATCGGTTGCTGACTTGCTGCAGGTCAAGGTTTTCTGTACTCACATCCATGAGAGTTTTTCTGTACCATGAACCATTGAGCTTTTGTGTACAAACATCCATGAGTGGTATATTGTGCTCGAGTTTTTATTTGAAATATCAATGTGAATTTTCTAATCGTGGATAATCGTGCGTCAACAGTAATTTAGACAAGGGTAAGCCCAATCAACTCGCAGCTTCTCGTCAAATTCATGGCAGTTGAACGCCTCGATGGCTTCATCAACATGCTCACGGAGTCACGGTGGTGGAAGATGATACTACAATCAATACCATATCCCTCGGTTTTTTTGTTGACCAAACCAAACAAGACAGCCCATTTGCCACAGAACAAAACGGAGTCGGTCCAAAAGAAAAACCAAACCATCGAGTCAAGAATTGGCTTGAACCGTTCGCAACTTTAGGCCCAGCTGAAAGATCTCGAGTCGGGGTCGGCTATGAACCCGACTCCGGCCCGTGTAGCGGCTCTCTCCTTCCTCTTCTTCTCTTCGGCTTCAAGAAAGAAAATAAAAGTGGAAGGCACTGCCTCTTAATAGCGGCGGCGACCGGTGAGGACACCAAAGGCGTAGATCACTGTCGCGGATCGAAGACGAGGAGGACCGACATGGCGGTAAGCATCTCCTTCAACTGCTGCGATTCGTCTTCGGTTACTAGTCTTTGACGCATCTCTGTGGGGTTTCCGCAGTGGCAGCAGGCGATGGGATCTCACGCAGCGGGCGGCAGCCAGGCGCCACCGGCGGCGGCGGGAGGAGGCGAGACGCAGCGGACTCAGTAAGTTTGTCGATTTATGTTTCGGTGCTTGGTTCAGATCGCGGCTTGCGTCAGGTTGCCCCTTCCGCGTGTGAAGAGGGGGGAAAGTTTTCGCGGTGAGACTGTTTGTGAGTGAGGGTGATTTGGGCACAGAAGCGGAATTTTCATCTTAAGGCTTAAGCCATCGCTCGAGTTGAACCTTTTGGTGTTTTCCACGATGAAATCCGGTTTGAGAAAAAAATTAGGGTTTTGTCGATTGGGACCTTGTGGATTTTTGCGGGTTAGGGTTAGTGATTCGTCATTCCATTCGTAACTCTGCATTGAGATGTTTGCAGTCGTCGGTCAGGATGTTTATAAATTTCTCTGCAAACTGCTTGGATTCGGCCTCTGCCATCCTAGATGTTGATTCTCTGCCATCCTAGATGTTGATTAGCTCGTCGGGGTTACTTGTTACTCTCTATCTATGAATTTCTATGCAAACTGCTTGGATTTGGCCTCTACTATAGTAGAAGTTGATTAGCTCGGTGGGGTTACTTGTTATTTTACACGTGGTTGACTGTATTTAACAGTTCTGACAAAATAAATTGGAATGCCAGAGGATTTGAAAATTGACGGATTTGTTAGTGTGTGGGCAGTGTTTTTTTCTTTTCGTTTCCCCCTCTCTGTTCTTATGTCCAGTTATCGATCCAACATATGAATTGGCAAATAAGGGTTCGTGTGTTTATGAAATAGCAGCATCTTTTAAGTTTTGTTCCTTTATGGGGATAGAATTGAACTTGGTTTACTTGGTACGTATGCTTTTGGTGAAGTGTAAAACAATATTCTTACGGTATGCTATGTCTTCATCAGTCTAAATCCCTGATTTGATGCCTATATTTCTAATGGCTTCTCTGTTATGGTAATATGGCTGGCATTAATTGTGTGCTTGTTATTTTTAGAACGCCTCCACTTTCCAAGCTTCCTTGTAGTGTGTCATTTCCATTGAACTCTTCTATATAGTTCTATTGTGGTGTTTGCTTTTGATAAGGTTATCAATTCACGTGATTTACTCCTGCCATTGTTTGACATCAACAGGTATCCATATGTGACTGGTACATCTGTCATTGCCTTGAAGTACAAGGATGGTGTGATCATGGCATGTGATACTGGAGGTTAGTCACAGTTTTTCTGTACAGACAAATACCATTATTACAATGGGAAACTTAGTCTCATCTTCCATTTGCAGCCTCCTATGGGTCAACTTTGAGATACAAGAGTGTGGAACGCATTAAGGCAGTTGGCAAGCATAGCCTCATTGGAGCAAGCGGAGAGTTCAGTGATTTCCAGGAGATTTTGCGCTATCTCGATGAACTAACGTAAGTTCCATCTAATGTGGATATATATTGAACTTCATAATGATTACTTAGTGAACTCATGTTTTTGTTTGTATGTAATGCTATGGAAATCTTAATCTCCTCATTCACCCTTTCTTTTCAGTTTGTCAGATCATATGTGGGATGATGGGAACTCTTTGGGCCCGAAAGAGATCCACAGTTATTTGACAAGGGTAATGTACAACAGACGCAACAAGTTTGATCCTCTGTGGAACTCCCTTGTCCTTGGTGGAGTTAAAAAGGGCCCAAAGGGTGATGAGAAGTATCTCGGGATGGTATGATCTGTTTTCAAATGAATTGTATCTTCTTATTCACTGGTCTTGATTTGTCAACATCTTACACCTAATTCTTGACCTGTGCAGGTTAACATGATTGGTACCCACTTTGAGGAAAACCATGTTGCTACTGGGTTTGGAAATCATCTGGCGATCCCCATACTTCGGGCTGAATGGCGTGAGGATATGACTTTTGAAGAAGCTGTTAAGCTGGTTGAGAAGTGTTTGCTAGTCTTGCTGTACCGTGATAGGTCATCTATCAACAAATTCCAGGTAACCCATTAATATTTGTTAATGTGCTTAGTTTGCTGAACCTGTGAACATTCACAGAAATTCAGTGCATAATTGCAGATTGCCCTAACATGTACTTGAATGACAGATTGCCAAGATCACAACTGAAGGATCAACCATCTACCCGCCATACTCCTTGAAGACCTACTGGGGCTTCTCTCATTTTGAAAACCCAGCCCAGGGTGCAGTAGGGTCATGGTAGATTTATGCTGCTCACATGCTGCATATCAATCATGCCATGAACTTAGGGGGAAGCAATATATGTGTCTTCAGCAATGCTTTCAGCCCTTGTGAATGTTTGTTCTGAACATCACTGAAACTTTGCATTTGCTTTGTATGACGTGACAGTTATGATTCAGCGAGTTTAATTCTTGTGAACGTTAAATGTGGATGTGGATTTATATGGTTGCGATTTCTGGTTCCTGTGCTGAAATGCTAAACCAATAGGGCGATTTTGGCACAGTACTGGCACTACCTGTTTCACCAAGGCTTTTCGCTGAGTTTGCCACAGAAGAGGGATGTCTGCCTACTTAGCTGCAGCAGTCACGGACCTGGTGCGCGGTATCGGTAGGATGCCCAGCGTGTCGAGGTGACTGGTGAGTGAGTCCGCTCACGCAGTTCGCCAGGCTTTTCTGTTCTCGGCTTAACGCTAAGTAGTTTTTCCTTGCTGCTTTGATGCCATTGCCAGGCTTCACTGTTCCTGGCTTAATGCAACTAGTTTTTCCTTGCAACCGTGATGCCATTGCCAGGCTTCTCTTCTGTTCCCGGATTAACCCAAGTAGTTTTTCCTTGCTGCAGTGATGCCATTTCCATTAGCCCATTAGTTAGTGCCAAACTTCTCTTCTGATCACGGATTAATGCGAAGTAGTTTTTGGCAACCTTACGGAACGAAAACGTCTAAAGCCCGATGACGTGTCGGCCCAAGTGCAGTGGGGCCTGCACGTCATGAGAATCCCTCTGGAGTTCCATCCCATACATCATAAGAATTTGAAGTTCACGAACCTGTAATCTCACGACCCAAGTAATAAAGACCCATTATGCAGAGAGAGAAGCTATCACATAAATCAGTCAAGCTGAGGTTCTACAAATACTGAGAAATGTACATGACAACATGGTAAATCCAGGCGTTTGTTTATAAAAAAACATGATAAATCTACACAGGATGCACTTGCTACATCATTCATTGCAAAATTGTGCCACTGACACTTTAAGCATTTGGCACATTTCTATTACACGGCATGGAACTGGGAAAGCTCCCAAGATAATCCACTATTTTTTTTCATTCCAAAGAGAATGTACACATGAAAAACAAGAATCTTATTACGCCTCAGAGTTAAAAATTGCCGCTGTTCTCAACAAATGTCAACAAATATCTAACAACTAACCGCCTATGATCTTCATTGCTTTCTTTACTTGTCAACTCTATCACGCCTTTCATTATCCTGGAATACAGCCTCTCCAGCTGTGGCACACCATAGCCTGCCGTGTGCTCCATGAAGCGTTGCTTTAGGGTTTCTAGCTGTCCGAGCAAGTCGTCACCAGTACTCACGGTGGTGGCAACTTCACTGCTGTCAGTCTCCATGGGTTCAGGACGAGCAGGTACTTCTGCTGCTTCAACTGGTGAATTGTCGGCTTCTTTCAGTGTGCCATTTGAATCTGGTTCTTTTGGAGCTTCTTCTGGGGAAATTGGTTTTGACAAATCTACATCTTCTGGAGACCTTTCATCTCTTGCAGCCACATCTTTAGTCATGCCTGAAACAAGCAACAGTTCAATGTTTTCCATAATTATTGCTATTACATCTTGACAAACAAATACAATGGTTATAGTCAAGATCATAAGAACGGACCCTGTTCATTTTCTGCGCTTTTCTTTTGCCTCTTAAGCACTTCATAACTTTGTGAGAGGTTTACTTCTGGCTGCACATTGCGAAGCCTTGCACTTATTCTAGTACCAGAAACCAGTTGAGCGACAGGCGCTGCTTGAAGAATAGAGCTATCTTCATCATCCACAACCTGCAGTGGTCCCCCCTGTGAAGCGATTTTATCACAGAAGGACACCAAAGATGGGTCCATCTGTGACAACATACCTTGCACCTGACCAAAAAGGGGTTCATTAGACATTATACAAAGATAATTGACAAAGTGGCATAGTCAACAATGAAATGTACTCGAAAGTGAAAATAAACAAGATACCACGTCTCGGAGTTCACATGCTCTACTGACGATCCTAGATCCATTGTAGTCTTCCCCATTATAAGTCTGTATAGGACATACATTGGTTAGCAGCAGTAGTGGAAGTTTGACACTTATTTAAGCTGCCATCCTCAAAACGCTCACCACTGAGGCCACAACATATATAACATGAATCATAAAAAAAAATCCCAAGAAATATACCTTTGCATTCAAGACAATAAGATCAATATCCTTCATAAATGCTGCCCTGGTAAGGTATTGTCCAGAGTCCACCCGCTGCAAGACAGTAGCCATATCCATGGGCTTGTGAATTACTGATCGATAGTCAGGTACCTCCTCTTCTGATACTGGGAAGTGAAACACATTGAACCTTTTGTTGTATAAAATGCTGAAAATACAAGCAGTCACACCATTAGTTCATCAAGGTTCAGAAACAAAATGAACAACACTGACAAGCTACTAGTGCAACAATGCTTATGCAACGGAGGATGAAAACAAGAGGTCTACCAAAAACATTGAATATTCAAGGCAAGAGCTAAAAGAATATTTTTAAAATCCTTCTCAAATAACAGAATTCATTTTTATCATACTTTACAACGTAGGTTTTATGATTTGAAATATCACAACAAAATTTTAACTGACTCTATAGTTATTAATTGGTGACGATAAATAACTAAGCTCAATAAAGGAGTAAACTGCAGACCGGTTACAAATATCTCGGAGGCACATCCTCATTCGACGAACAGCATGCTGCTCTGCTTCTGCCCTAGCCTTTAGCTCTGAAACCTTAGGGCCCTCCACTTCCTTTGGAGCTTTGGGAAGATCAATAGCAGATTTCTGTTTCTTTGACTTGTTTCTTGATTCCTCCGTTTGGAACGAGAGCAATGACTCAAACAATGTATTGAAGTATCTCAATCTATCATCATAACTTGGTTGATCCACTTGGTACCTATCAAACAAAGATTTTTATTTCTTGGTGAAAGAAAAGATAATGGAGGAATGCAGTGAACTTCATGTGAAGAAGATCACACTGAATCACAAATAAAATGTTATATTAAGAACTAGAGTCCACAAGTCAATAAAAAGGAAACAAATTGCATCCTCAATTATTTATGTACCTACCATTGCAACATATCTAATGCCTAAGAGCTTCCATGCTTTCTTTGTGAACGATCAAGGATGGAATATACAAAGCATTTACAGAGATCAAGGGTCAAGGTACAAAATTGTTAATAAAAAGCTGAGCAGCAAAGATATAGTAAATTAACTAACATGATCCAAGCAACAGGTAGGCATACTTTATATCTAGCTCGCATCAGCAAGAACAACCAAGTAGCCAACACAACCAAGGAAAAGAAGAAAGACATTTGGCAAGGAACCTACATATTGCGAGAAGAGAATATGGAAGCACACTCTTCTTCAAGATCGGTGAAAGCCACTGATGATGTTCCTAGCAATAAAACTGGAAGGTTGGATGGCAACTCATTCAATAGAGTCAGTAACACAGCCCTAAGCTGTTCGTGTGCCTGTAACATAAAAAATTAAGTACTCAGGCACTTGTCAGAATCATGTCAAAGCAAAAAACTTCGAATAATTAAAAGAGTGCGTCTACTAACCGTATCCCACCAAAGATGGAACTGAGGCAGGTAGAGAATGGATGGAGTTGTTCTCTTGGCTTCCCCAAAAATATGCACAAGAGCTTCTTCAGGCGTCTTTGCACTTGGATCAGAGAGAAGAGAAGGCAGTCCCAACGAGTGAACAGAAAACTTCTCAAGCTCATGCAAAACAGCTGGTCCCACATGATCCTGCTAAGTTAAAAACACATTAGCAAGTGAAAAAATAAAGGCAGACAATATGTGTCTATTTATAGAAAGGAACAGTCATTGCTTACCAGTCCAACACTCTCACCACCACATATCAAAAGGCGAGGTCTATAAACAAGAGGTATGGAAGATCCGTAGGAAAGGGCAGAGAACTTGCTAAAATCTACGGATGAAAGAAAAGGGAAAATATCAGAAATCCTTTCCATTATTTTATCAAGATGCCTCTTCAGACAGGGAGCAATAACTGATGAAAGTGGCCTCGAATGCACAATGGATCCCCTATGCGCAGCTGGAGTTATTGTAGACATAGCTTCCAGAAAGTGGTACTTCTCAACACTGACCGAATCAACATCAATGACAAACTTGTCATCACTAGTGTAGACCTGAGGATACTTCTCTCTAAATGCTCTAATAGCTGCTTCAGTACACAATGCTTTCAAATCAGCTCCACAATATCCCACACAGCTAGCAGCAAGCTCCATCTTTAGTTCCTTTGGTGGAGGATCCTTCCATTTCCTTGTATGAATATCCAGTATTTCGGCTCGAGCCTCGTAGCCAGGTAAAGGAAAATAAAACTCACGATCAAATCGGCCAGGTCTACGCAATGCTCCATCAATGGCATCAATTCTGTTAGTTGCTCCAATCAAGACAACTTGCCCACGTGAATCAAGACCATCCATCAAAGCAAGCAATGTCGAAACAATTGAATTGTGAATCTGCTCCTGCTTGCTAGACCTCACAGGTGCCAGGCCATCAATTTCATCAAAAAATATAATGGACGGCTGATTCTTTTGAGCTTCCTCAAAAAGTAACTTAAGCTGCCTTTCAGCCTCTCCCACCCATTTACTAAGAACATCAGCCCCTTTGCGCATATAAAAACTGACCTTCTGGCCGGCTTTAGAGGCAGCACAAGCTAAGGCACGGGCAATCAATGTTTTTCCAGTACCGGGCGGGCCACAAAGCAGAACACCTCTAGGTGGAGTAATGTGGTAGTTTGCAAAAAAATCTGGATACAGCAAAGGGAAGAAAACCATTTCCTTTAAAGCATCAATGTACTCTGATAGTCCACCAATATCTTTAAAACTCACACTCTCATCAACCTGCAGAGGCTGAATATCAGCTCCTCCCTTGGAACTTGGTCCTGCGGTTTGGACCCCAGGCATGAGTGAAGTAGAACTGTCACCCTGGTGACCCCAACCAGACGCTCCAACATTCAGACCCCATGCTGCTGGACTATGCATGTCCAATCCACCCATCAACCACGGCATACCTCCCCTCCCACTACGCATCCATGGCATGGATGGACCTTCATCCGGCTCATCCACAAGAAGGGAATCATCCGAATCGTCTGGTAAAGAGAAACGAGGGCGCTTATGCATACGCGACCCACCCTTTTTTAAATACTTGCTGTTCTTTGGACCAATTCCATGAACTAGTACTCTACGAGGAGATTGTGGTCTGTGCTTCCCTTCCTTACGAGGGGATGGTCTACGAACCTCTGAGCGATCCCTTAAATCATATCTCCTCCTTCCTTCTTGCTCTTCCTCGCCATCTTCATCATCTCCATCTGCTTCAGCTTCATCGCCTCCATCAACCTCATCATCATCACCTGCATCCTCTTCAATCTCATTGCCATTGTCTCTTTGATCTTCTGCACCCTGTTCCTCAGAGCTTTCCTGTTCATCTTCAGATTCCTGGTATGCATGCAGCCTTTGTCCCCGCAAAGATCTTCTGGGCCGTAAACCTTCGCGGCGAGGTATGGAGTTGGACAACTTCTGGCGCTTTGGCCGAGCTGACACTTCATCATGTGCAGCATTGTTTTCCCCTTTACTCTTTGAAGAACGATATCTAGGCCTCTGAAACATTTAGAGGAAAAGGCTACAATAATCAGTAAATTTAGTTGCCAGTTGGGGCAGGGGTACTAGTGTGAAGTAACTTTTCATGAACTGCAGAAACTCACCATAAGATCATCATCTTCCATACTTGAACTATCTGTATCATAGCCCTCCAGATTTACGGAAATCCTTCGCTTCCGCGTCGAACGGCGCAAATTTGCTGCAATGGACTATAATGGAAATTATCATAAGCTAGCCAGATGAGCATAAACAATGAAATCCTTACAGACAGAAGGCGGTCCTTCATAATATGCAGTTAAACAGGAATTAGATTTTAAAATTGTGCAGACGAACAATTGGTTAATTTAACACGATACCCTAGCAGTAAAAGCCTAATGAAAATCTAGTGTTTGTTACTTTTGTTGGTCCACGACTAGTGCAAACATGAACACAAGTTATTGCGACAGTGCAGCCTTTGTAAAAGCAAGACATTGTCATAACAAAAACTGCTACATCGGCAATAGGAATTTCCAATAACAATTATAAACTAAAACCGGATGAATCCTGTCAAATGAGACATGGTAGACTACATTACAATATAATATTCGTGACAACTGCCACTGTTGGACTTGATTAGCAAGGACTTCGTAAGCAATGTTATCTTCAGTGAGCGCCAAATCTAGGAAGAGAAGGAACACAAAACCAACTTCAAGTTCTGTTTCAACCCTGTAGAAATAGAGATGCATGACCATTTCATGGCACCATGATTTTTTTTTTTGTAAAAAAACATACCACCCATGTTCCTTAAAATGAGATGGCAAAACAGACTTTTATCTAAGTTCATAGCCCACTACAGAAAAACTACGTATACACCAGCTACATGACTCATTGTGATGCATGCTTGTATCAGACACAGCACACACTGTATAAGTACAGAAATGAAACGGAGATGCCAGGCATTCCAAGTTACTGAATATCCAATAGGCCAATACAGCAACAGTAAATTATCAGACACGCATGCCTATAAACAATAGCTCTGATGTATCTTAGCTGCAGTTAATTGGGAAGCTATTTAATTTACACCTAAAAGTGATAGTAAGACCAAGTGAATCCAGTATTAATCAATCAATCCCACTCAGGCCTCGTTTGGGAACATAACGATCCCCTACAATCCGCATGTATTGTCAAAGACTGAGATGGAAATTAGTTCATTTTCCACTCGAATAACATGTACTGGAAGGGAATGGATTTATCCAAACAAGCCCTCAGAAACAAACCCATCAAGCACACTCATCAAGGCTACCAAATTCACAGCTACATGCACAAGCTTTAAAAGCCAAAAATAATGCATAATTAGCATGTGTCTAAAGCGTACACGCATTGCCAATCACACACATGCTGTTACCTATACAAACAGATCACCACAAAAGAACAGTGGGATCAGAGGCTCATTAAGCATAGGCGGACGAATTAGCTTACATCAGCGGGTGGTGGCCTGGCAGCTGGCTTGCGAAGCAGTTTCTTAGCAATCTGTGATGCAGCTGTTCGCTTCTTAGACTTGACCTTCTTCCGCATGGCTGGCTTGTAATACATATAGCCACGAGCATAGTACTTCGGGCGCTGCCGGAGCCGGTCACTGGTCCTCAACGGCGTCACTGATGCATCCCCCTTTCCCTCCATCGCCACCATCCCTCCGTCCTCCTCAGTTGCACTCCCAAACCATGAAGCACATTGTTCTTTAAACTAGGCCAAACGCTCATAGAGTCCCACGACTTCAGCCAATCCCCAAACCCTAGCCCCGAATCCACCAACCTTCATACACAAATAAAATATCAAATAACGGCAGATTTACTGGTAATGCATTACAAAATGGAACCGGACGTTTATTTCCACACTGCAAACTGCCCCCAAAAGGACAAAAACAAAAAATCAAACCCGTGAAAGATAAATACGAATCCATCCCGCCAAACTCCAATCACCCAACCACGAATCATCCAAAATTCATACAAACCAACAAAACCCCGCCCCAAGACAGAACCCCGAGCTAAACCCCCAAAATGAGCCCAAAAACAGCGCGAAAAATCCGGGGGGAAATTCCCGAGTCAGGCGCCGCCGGGGAGCTAACCTCCGGGATCCGATCCGCTGGGGTCCGGCACCGCGCGAATCTGGGCGGATTCGAGGCGGCGGCGGGCGGGCGGGATTGGAGGGTGAGGCGCCTCGCGAGGGTTTCCTCTCTTCCTTCGCGTCGGGGGTTTCGAAGCGGAGGGTGCCGAGACGACGCGAGGGTTTCCGGATTTCTTTCCTCTCCATCGCACGGGCGAAGCACGTGAGTGGGAGCCCCGCCCCGGTCGCGGCGTTCACATGGGGCTAGAGCGGGTGCGGCTTCTGACAGGTGGGCGTGACAGTCTGCCGGACCCGGTAGCAGTGGGAGAACATGGGCTCTGATTTGGGGTTGGAATGTGTGGGATTCAGTTGTTGAGATTTTCCAGGGCGTTGGATGGAGATCGGACGGTGGAGAGGGTTTTCCCAGGTTTATGGGGAGGTATATGCTAACGAACTCGTGTACCGTTGGAGAGAACACATTTTAAAGTAGGAGTGGGGTGCCTACATTTGTCCTTTGTCTCCCTCTGCCCTAGGATTGTAAGACTAAAGCCAAAAACTGAAATGGCGTTTCGAAACGCACTCACGAAGAGTACTAAAAAACGTAGAAGTGATAGTAAAGTCTGAGAACAGAAAATTAATCCACCACATGGTTTCCCCTAGGATGTGCTTTTCTTTAGTGAGAAAAACATAGGTTCTAGTCTAAAAGAAAGTTAAGGTCTCCCTTGCCTGTAAGTGTATCTTGGCAATCATGTGGCATAGACGGATTCTAGTTGGTTTCTAGTCTTTATTAAGATTTATTGGGCAACATATTTCAATGTGGTTGTCCAAAGGAAAAGTATTTTGGCTTGGCATTATGGACTCAGATGCGATGAGGTCACTATGATGTTTCAAAAAAAAAAGGTCACTATGATGTTTCAAAAAAAATATTATCTTATAAAAAAGTCCTAGGTGATTGATATTCTTTTTCTTTAGGAGCAAGAATTTGAAAATGTATATAACCAAATTTCTCTTGTTTCTGTGTTGTAGATTGTGATGATAATTTCCTTATTCGACTCGATTCCTTTATAGATTTGCATTACATGTTAAAGTTTTCAGTGTAGTAGAGAGAATGACAAATGACAAGAGTTGTAAAAGTTCTCAAGTGATTCTCATTGATAGGATGGATTACATATATATACAAACCCAAAGGGCATGATGTCCCTTGGAGTTGGCCCTTTGGGGAATGCCCCTTGGAGGCACCCCTTCAGGAGGTGGGAGCCCTTTGTTGTAATTATTTATAATTACATATTTACATATAAGGACATTCCTAATTGATCACTAGTAAATGTTTCACAACACTCACCCTTGATCAATTTGCTTCATGTAATCCCCATCCGTTGATTGATCTTCATGTGGAAAAACTCCTCTAAAAACCCAGTGGGAAAAATATTGAGAAGAAACCATCTTGTGTATTGAGATGCCATTAAAACTCCTTAAAACCCGATTGGAAAAATATAAGGAAAAAATGATATGGCATATTGTTGATTGCAAACTTTATATGAGAAAAACCTTGAGAGGAAAACTCATAAACAAGTTTGAAAATTAATAGTATGATTTGCGGATCATGTTTGAAGTAATCTCCCCCAAAAATCCGATGGGAAAAATATGAGGAGAAATAATATCTTGAGTATCTTCTTAAAAACTCTGTAGAGAAAACAGAAGATATGATATATATGTGATATGTCTCGAATACCTCTTTAAAACCCCGGTGGGGAAAATTAGAGATATGACATAAAGTATTGCCTCATTAAAAACCTATGTACAAGAAAAACCTTGATAGGAAAACTCATTAGGAAAAGAGTGCAACTTATATAATCGGAAGATTATAAGTATGTTATATCAAGGGTTTACCCGCCCTGCTACTTGCAAATATTTAACTCGTCTCATACCAATTCCAAAAATATATTTCTGGAATAATGATGTAGGTAAGGACTTAGTGAATAAACCTGCAAGATTATCACTTGACTTAGTTTGCAAGATTTCTATTCTCCATTTTTCTTTAATTCAAGAGGATAAAATAATTTAGGAGCAATGTGTTTTCTGATATTGCTCTTTATATAACGTGCATTCATTTGTGCAATGCAAGCATTTAATGATTCAATGGAATCATAATTTTATCATTCGGAGAAGTCTTATATTGATGCTTCAGAATGATATGCTAAAGTTTTTCATTGGAATTCATTTGATGATTCATATGAAACTTTAGTACTTTGGTATTAGATTATATTCTAGCAATATAGGGATTAGTTAGCTAGTACCTCAATATCCCACTTTTGTCATGTTCTGATTTGATAATAAATCAAGATCATTGGTGCCATTTAGATATCTGTGGATATCTGATTTGATTCTGACATGTATGGCATTGTTGGAGTTGCGCTAATTTGAGCTAGCAAGGTATCTACAAAAGCAATATCAGGCATGTTGCAATTTGTACGATACAAAAGCGCATTTTGACACTAAGTTCCTCATCCTAGGGTCTAAATGGATATCCATTTTTAAAGATTGAATGGACAAAGTGTTGATGGATATGATTGTCTAATATTATCTGGATATTGATGCACAATATCACTTGAATATTGGTAAACTTATATAGGTGTGTTTAGTCGAAGACTTAAACATCCATTGTGTTTACCCAATTCTCATCTCGAATTCCGTCATAAATAAATGCTTGTTGTTTGTGTGTTGAGATGATAAAAATTCTATTTAAAATTTCTTTATGAACACACATAAGCGATCATAGTTATTAGAGTAATCCTTTTATGGGAGATACTCATATATAGTCAGTTGTACCACAATCAACTTGACTGTCTCAATTCATAGAGTGACTTGTACACAATGATGTTGCAATTTTTCTTTTGGATTTAGCATATAAAGTCATATGGGACATATGAATCCAAATATATCAAATTCAATTGATCTGCCAATAATTGAATATGGGAACATAATTCTCACACATACGATGAGGTATGTTGCTTGGTCTCTGCGTAAAACCATATGCTACAAGCTCTCGCTATCTCACCACCTTGCTTTCTTAATTAAAAGTATTGTGAGAAGTAGATAATACTTCTTATTTGCAAATGAGAGCAGTTCTCCTTAATTGCCGCCTTTGATTTGACCCAATTTGAGTGTTTGTTAACACTCTGCCTAGGACTTTTGGTCTGGATCCAGTTGAAGGTGTAAAGCAATTTTGAATAGGAGTATATGTCGATAAATTTGTAGTCTTAATATGATTGATTGATCACAATCCAATATATCTTGTGAGAAATTAACCCTTTTGAATTCTATGTCATTTTCCACAATAATAGAATTAGGGTGTTCCATGACCCAGTGCTTGAATTTATGTGCACATATACTGGGCTTTTAAATTCTAAACATTCATAGGCTTTGGATTTAAATAAATCTATAAAGTGTCTAACAACATTTATGATGTTGATTTGCATTTACTATCTTGGAGGATATCTTCCCTTGTTTCCGCGGATGCATGTAATAAGCTATATTCCTAGCTTGTGGCCATACTTCTCCCCCTCTTATTTTGATATGGGAGTTAAGTGATTTTTCACTCTTTCTGGCACATTAACCGTAGGAATTGTATTGATGACACTTTTGATGAGTAAATGCATTTGACAGGATATTTGCAATGCGTTGCAAATATATGTTCAGAACTTTTGGTTCAGATATTCTTTATATGTATGTAGATATGAGGATTGAATGTGATAACACTCTTTTGTAATTCCTGGCATTCTATATTTGTGGTATTAATCTCCCCCTAATGCCTGAAATTTTCCTCAAAATGTATTCAACATACGGGCTTGTGAATTAATCCCTTACGAGTGATCCAAGATATTTTGTAAATGACGGATAAATACCTTATATGTATCCTCAATGCCCATGGATGTATGCTGCGGTGGTGATATCGGTATGTGCAAAATATAACCGACATGCAGATGGAAAATATTTGGCTGAGGCCATGATTCCACGTACTTACTGCAACGGGGGGCACCGTATAATTGCAGTTTGATGAATTTGAATTAACTCTGCGGCGTATACGACCGCATAACGCCAACAAGATGTTGGTAATTTGCAATTCTGTAATAATGGTCTTGGAATTAAGAGATTTGGCTAATCCATTTTGTTTATGTACATAAGGTACAAAATATTCCACATTAATGCCTAGAGCCATACTATAGTTATTGAAGACTTTTGAGAAAACTCAGTGGCATTATCTATCCTGATAGATTTCATTGAATTATCCGGATAATATGCTCTTAATTTGATAATTTGAGCAATGAACCTTGCGAAAGCATGGTTTCTAGTGGATAACAAATATACATGGGACCATCTTGTTGATGCATCACTAAGTACCATGATGTACCCAAGTGGCCCAGTCATTGGATGAATAGGAACACAAATATCTCATTGGATGTTCAGCCTTTATCTTAAGATAAGAGGGTCTTAAGATAATTTCCCTGTGGCACATGCGGTGCTTACAAAATTTGAATGTTTGGGAGATTTAAGAATTCATGTGATGACCAATTGAATTGCCGATAATTTTTCGCATCGTCCCAATTCCAGGATGACCTTGGCGATCATGCCAAGTCTTGAAGATATCAAGATTTTAAAAACTTATCTTATATGCAACATGTTGAACGGATTTGATGTATGTAAAATACAATTCAGTTGGTAGTGAAGGAATTTTCTCAAGCAATTGCTTGGTATATCCGCAAATTTTGATGATGAATAGATATTAATCTTTGTTGTCATTATGTGTTTCGGTTTGGAAACCATTATGACGGATATCTTTATAACTCAATAGGGTACGAGTTGAGTTGGAATACATGAGTGCATCCTCAATTAGTAGTTGAGTACCCATAGGGAAAATTAATGTGGCTCGACCTGAACCCACAATCGCAGCATTGCGATCAACAAAGGTTGTAACATTTCTTTACTCTTTATTGAGAGTTTGAAATATTTAATTTCCCTAAGTGATATTTTAGTGGTACAACTATCCACTAAACAAATTGCTTCCTTCATTAGGATTATTCCCGTATTATAATCTACAATGAGTAAATCATGAAAGATTTAACTCATAGATTATATATATCCATACTTTATGAATCAAGTATCATATGTTTTATAATACTTGTGACAACAATTATGGACCACACAATATAATAATACATGATTATGGCTTATAAAGATAAATCTTTCGGGGATCAGAAAGACTAATTCATGTCTCCAAACAAGTCGTTGGATTGCAAATCCACGAGCATATCATAAGTGCTGAATAATTCATCCAACTGCGATGGGATTCTCAATTATTGTGTTCCGTAAGAACATCTTCATTGTGTTCTGTAGGAACATTTTTGGAGCAATTGGCGTTAGTAGGTCGATTAGTGAAGTGAGCTTCAAACTTGTCCCCTTTAAACTTGCTACCAATAGATTTCCAGTATAATTTAACCAAATGCATGGACAAGTGGCAACTCATGGTGTTGTGGTTGTGACAACCACACCTTTGACAAACTTGAGAGTTGTCTTTTCGAGAGCTTTTCCCTTTTGATGTGACCTTTGCTTGCCTTGTAATTATGCCTATTATTGTTCCATTTTACCTTGAAATTCTGTTTGAATTTGTTGCCACCAAATTTCTTATTATTATTCTAAATGTTGAAATGAGCTTCAGGCATAGGTGATGCGTCTACGTGACACATCTGATGATTCTTTGTTAAGAACTCATCATATTTCTCTGCCTGGAGTAAGTAGTATATCAAGTCAGAATATTTAGCATAGTTGTGGCGGTGGTATTGCTGTTGCAATAACCTGTTTGTGGGGAGAAATATAGACAAAGTCTTTTCAATCTTTTCTGAATTATCTATAGGTTGATTGGAGAATTAAAGCTTGGAACAAATCTTATGTACTGCAGAAGTATTCTGCAACAGATTTGAAGTCTATAAGACGTAGCATACATCTTACTTCTGATATAATGGTGGCTTGATGCTGATTATAACGCCCTTTGAGTGAAACCCAAAGATTTATTAAGGTCTTATTCCATCACATATTCATTCTTAAGATCAGAATGAAAATGGTGCCTTAGAAATGCAAGGTCGTTAACTTGGCTAACTTGGCTGCTTATGAAATAAGAGTTTGTGGATTAGGTTCATTAATTGCATTAATGAAACCTTTTGCTGATAGCATAATTTTCATATCCATAACTCAAGTCAGATAGTTGCTACCATCTACTGCAAGTTCATCGAAATCTTTATTGACTAAATGATCTATATTCTTACATGGGAGATCATGTATATGACTAATTTACTGCAGTAAATTAAGTAATATATGGTGTGTACATTTATGCAAAATATTGAAGTCAAGATGATTCTAGCAATATAATTTAAGTTATATTCGATTGAATAGTGTAACTATTTTATTTGTATTTCTGTGGGAATTAATGACTTGATAGTCATATTTTATACAAATTTGAATGTATAGAATATTTTGGATACACACATTGTAGGTAATCATCATAAGATGTAGACCTCTCAGTAATGAGTAAGAAACTTGCTGCCTAAAAGTATGATCTCAGAGCAAATAAATTCATAAAGAATTTATCACAGACAATGCCTAGGACTCCATCACCTTGTATTATTCCAAAAATTCATATTTATATACCTTAATTTTCAATTTTGCATATTACTACATGATTTAGAATATAAATCAAGTGCCATATATGCAATGATTTTACAAATAAAATAAATAGCACATGAAAAGATTGTTCTAAAATAATATTTGCATAACCAATGTGAGTCTACGGTTCACATAATATATAATTATTGCGGTAATTATAGCATTCTTATTACATTGGTGCTATCATTTGAACCTGATGGTCTGGATAGCTATTTACAAAAATTATAAAAATTCAGGATAGTCGGAGGACTAAAATAGAACAATCTAAATCCTTAAATATAAACATGCAGAACTGGATAGTCTCAGCATGTAAATATATAAAAGTCTGGGGGTCTAAATGTAAGATTGCATGGGAGAACGAGGAGTCGGCTCAGTTGGCTTGCTGCGACTCGCTGCTGCTCGGCTTCGGTTCGGCGGCGGCTTGCCGCGGCTTGGCTTGATCCGCCTGCGAGGCGGCTCGACTTGGTCCATGGCTTGCGGGCGTGGCCTGCCAGGCAGCTTGTGGCAGCCCGTGTAGTGGCCTGCTACCGGCCCGAGTCAGCCCATATGAGCTAGGCCCGTATAAAAGGGGTTGAGGAGGGCGGTTAGGGTTTGAAACCATAACTCCCTCCCCCTGGGCCGCCGCCGCCGGTTGGATGTGCGCCTCCACCGCTTGGGGCCTCCTGGCCAAATGAGCCGCGGCCGCTCGGGCATCCTGCCCAGATGCACCGCCGCCACTCATAACTTGGCACCGGCCGCCGCGTGGGCGCCAGCCGCTCGGGCCGGTGCGCGGCCGCCTGGCTGTCGCCGCCCCTTGGCCTGTGGCGCCGCCGCCCCCGGGTGTCCGAAGCGCCGTTGGCGCGTGGCCTTGGCGCCGCCGCCCCTGTGCGCCGGCCGCCGGCCACCACCATCGCCGGTAGGCGTCCCTGGCGCTGCAGCACCACGCCCACCATCCCGCACCCCCTTCCTCCTGTTCCCCCAAGGCACGCCGCCCATGAGGGTTGGTTGGTCGGAGCGAATCGGCCATGGCCAGCCCTCGATGCCATGTTCAGAGGCAGGGAGATGCCCCCTCCTCGGAGGAGACGAAGCCTACCCCAAGAGCACTCCCAGATGGGAGGATGTAGCGACGGTTGAAGGCGATCTCGGCATAGGAGCGCTTGAGATTCTGCAGCGGTTGAAGTGGAGGCACGACAGTTGAAGTGGAGGCACGGCAGTGCTGTCGTAGGCGAAGCCCGGTGGCCACATCTCGGCGGCGGCAATGCTGTTGGGGAACGGAGGTGCCCCACAACGTGCAGCCATGGCACCGTTGCTTCCAGTCCATGGAGTCGCGAGCGGCATCCGCGCCACAGGGGGTGGTGCTGCCATTCCAGCTCCCTGCAGTGCCGGTGAATGGCACTCGCGATGGCCATTGGAGCGACGGGGAGGAATCCGCTGGTGATGGATGTCGCGCAGGGCACGGCGAACCGCGCTCTGAACCATGAAGCGACAAACGCCGCCGGACTGGTTGCCGCGAATGATGGCGTTCTCCACTGCATCCGTAATGCAATCGACCATGGCATTCAAGGAAGGTGCGTTGGGGGTCGTCATGTTTTCTTACCCAGGATGTGAGGCTGACATGCCTCTTTCTTCTTTCTTGCCTTGCGCTCAGTAGTGGAGAGCAAAAGTGACTGATAACATGTTGTAATAGAAAAAGTAGAGAGAATGACAAATGACAAGAGTTGTAAGAGTTCTCAAGTGATTCTCATTGATGGGATGGATTACATATATATACAAACCCAAAGGGCATGATGTCCCTTGGAGTTGACCCCTTGGGGAAGGCCCCTTGGAGGCACCCATTCGAGAGGTGGGAGCCCTTTGTTGTAATTATTTATAATTACATATTTACATATAAGAACATTCCTAATTGATCACTAGTTAATGTTTCACAACAGTCAGGTAGTAAAAATAAATACAATCGGTTGATGGAATCTAGCATAAAGAGCTAACTGCAACAACTATCAATCATCTTTGATGTGGATAGTGTTTGCCCTTAGTAGTTTCTGACAGTTATTAGAGACTTCAATAAGTTCTGGTATATATCTGGAGCATAAGAAATCCACCTCTCAAAAGTAACGGAATTCTTTCGCATCTTGAGAGGGGCCATAGTTCTGTTTCTGTAGATCTGAAAAGCCAACGAAGGAGAAAAGAGATTCGTGCATCGATGGGTATTTCAGCCTGCAAAACATATGGTTCTAAAGCCGGCCATAGAGAGCCCGTGACAAGAAATCATGCATACTATATGTCGTGGTCAAGTCACAAACAGACGGTAGGTCAGCACCAACTGTTTGAAGTAGTAGTGCTCAAATGTAAATGAGAGACACAAAATGGGAGAGGAGTGAATCCATATTTTGATCTCAAGAGTATATACATATATATACATAGGGAAGGGGTGCCAAGAAGGGACACCAGTGAATAGGTGCTACGAAGGGATACTAGTGAATAGACACCCGATGGATGAGATCACACCAGTTTATTTACAACACTCCCCCTTGATCGAATCCTCATCATAGATCAATGTTCTCCAAAATACTCCTCAAAAACCCTGTGGGAAAAGAGGAATATATCTATACCATGATTTCTCTCTAAACCCGTAGAATTCAAAGAGAAATCTATGTCATTTGTATTTCCATAAAAAAAACCCCGTGGGGAAAAACTAGAAATACGACATATATATATATATATATATATATATATATATATATATATATATATATATATATATATATATATATATATACTTATGTTCACCATTGCCTCATTAAAAACCTTATATGAGAAAACCCCAAGGGAAAAAACTCATAAAAGGAAAAGAGTACAATGTGATGCTTTCAACAAGACATATCTCTTGGGGTCTCTCCCCCTGAATCTTGCAAATCTCGAAACTTTCTCATACCAATCCAATGAACATATTTCTCAAATGTTGAGGCAGGTAGAGACTTAGTGAACAAATCAGCAAGATTATCACAAGATTTCGTTAGCAAGATATTTATCTCACCACTCTGTTGGAGTTCGTGAGGATAAAATAACTTGGGAGCAATATGCTTAGTGATGTTGCTCTTGATGTAGCCTGTTTGCATCTGTGTAACACAAGCAGCATTATCCTCATAGATAATGGTAGGTGATTCCATAGAACCAATACCACATGATTGTTGTATGTGGTTAATCATTGTGTGAAGCCACACGCATTCACGTGATGCCTCATAAAGTGCAATTATCTCAGAATGATTTGTAGAAGTTGCCACCAATATCTGTTTAGACGATTTCCAAGAAATGGCAGCTCCACCATGTAAGAAAACGAATCCTATCTGAGACCTGGCATTATGGGGATCAGATAAATAGCCAGCATCAGTATATCCAACCAACGTAGGACCTTGGTTCTTCTGATAGAACAAACCCAAATCCTTTGTGCCATTAAGGTATCTGAGGATTTGCTTTCCTCCTACCCAATGACGTTTTGTTGGAGCAGCACTATGTCTTGCAAGTAAGTTCACCGCGAAAGCAATATCAGGCCTGGTGCTATTCGCGAGATACATAAGTGCTCCAATGAGACTGAGATAAGGGAATTCATTCCCTAGTATCTCTTCTCCTTCATCACGTGGTCGAAAGACATCTTTCTCAAGATCAATCGATCGAACCACCATGGGTGTCTTGGCCGGATATGATTTATCCATATTGAATTTCTCCAATATTTTCTGGATATAGGAAGACTGGTGTACTAGGATTCCTGAATGAAGGTGCTCAATTTGCAATCCAATGCAAAATTTGGTTTTACCCAAATCCTTGATCTCAAACTCCGTCTTAAGATGATTGCGAGCCTTATCAATACTCTTTGAATTTCCAATGATGTTTATATCATCGACATACACCGATATGATACAAAATCCTGACGAGGATTTCTTGATGAAGACACATGGGCAATCATCACTGTTAGAGTAACCCTTTTGCATAAGGTACTCACTCAGTCGGTTGTACCACATCCGTCTCGACTGCTTGAGGCCATACAAAGACCTTTTCAATTTCACACAATACATGTTGCGATTACCGCCCTGATTCGGTATAGAAATTCCATCGGGAACTTTCATGTAAATATCCGAATCAAGTGACCCATAGAGATATGTGGTCACTACGTCCATCAACTGCATAGATAGACACTTTTGCACTACCAAAGATATAAGATATCAGAACGTAATTCCATTCATAACTGGAGAATATGTTTCATTGAAATCAATGCCGGGTCTCTGAGTGAACCCTTGTGCTACAAGCCTCGCCTTGTATCTCACCACCTCATTGTTTTCATTCCGCTTCCAGATGAAAACCCATTTAAAACCCACAGGGAAGGTTTTAGGAGGTGTAGGTATCACTGATGAGAATACCTCTCTTAGCAAGTTAGGCTAACTCCGCATCAATTGCCTCCTTCCATTTATTCCAATCCGAGCGCTTCTTGCACTCTGCCATGGACTTTGGATCTGGATCTTTAGAGAGATTCTTAGCAATTGATTCAGAGAAGTATATGTCGACAACTGTAGTCTTACGATCATACGTTTCTCCAGTATCAAGATAATTTATGGAAATTTCTTGTACTCCCCTTGACGGTTCGTCATTTCCCAAAACGACCGCGTTAGGGTGTTCCAAAACCCCAGCATCAGAAAATGAATGCACTGTTGATGCAGGCTGTGGATGTTCCGTATCCACTATATTCCTCTCAACCTGTTGTTGAGTCATAATTGTTGGTTCAGAAGGAGTATCCTTCTCTTTCCTATTGCGCTTACGAGAAGCCACACCTGCAGGAATTGCCGTACTTCTTCCACTCTTACTAGAAGAAGGAAGTTGAATAGTTTTCTTTGGTACCTCTATTCTTTCTGGCACATTTCTTGCGGGTATATAGGACTTTGTGACGTCTTTACCAGCAGTAAATGCATCTGGCAGATTATTTGCAATATTTTGCAAATTCGGAATCCTTAGAAATTGATGTTCTGATTCCTGAGTACGAGGATCCTCTGTGGCGATGCCTTTTGCATCCCAATTTATTTCCCGGCTTTCAGTGTGGTACTTAAATTCTCCCCCTAAAGCCGAGAAGTGATCTTCATTGAAGATACTATCAGCGAACCGAGCCGTGAGCAAATCCCCTGTCAGGGGCTCCAGGTATTTAATGATCGATGGAGATATAAATCCCACATAGATCCCCAATTTCCTATGAGGGCCCATCAATGTTCGCTTAGGTGGTGAGATCGGTACGTACACAGCGCAACCGAATTTCCGCAGATGAGAAATACTTGGAGGATCACCTCGCACCATTTGCAGCGGGGAAGCTGTATGGTATGCAGTTGGGCGTAGTTGTATCAAGTCTACAGCGTGCAAAACTGCATGACCCCAACACATTATTTGAAGATTACAACCTTGCAATATTGGTCTAGCAATGAGCTTTATCCTCTTGATTAGCGCTTTTGCTAATCCGTTCTGAGTGTGAACATATGGAACCGAATGCTGAAGTTCAATTCCTTGTGCCATACAATAGTCATTGAAGGCATGTGATGAGAACTCTGCAGCATTATCCATTCTTATACACTTTATCGGATGTTCAGGATGATGCGCTTTTAGTTTGATAATTTGAGCGATCAATCTAGCAAAAGCATGGTTGCGTGTTGACAATAACGACACATGTGACCAACGCGTGGAAGCATCGATCAAAACCATGAAATATCTGAACGGTCCAGATAAAGGTTGGATTGGTCCACAAATGTCACCTTGGATACGCTCCAAGAATTTGAGAGGCTCATCTTTAATTCTGAGATACGAAGGTCTCAAAATTAATTTTCCAGTAGCACACGAAGTGCACATGACATCCGAAGATTGTGGGAACTTAGCACTACTCAAATCATGACCACTGGAATTGCCTATGATTTTCCTCATCATCCCAACTCCGGGATGCCCAAGTCGATCATGCCAAATCTAGAATGCATCAACATTTTGGAAAATCACCTTGTATGCAACATGTGGTACGGGCTTTACGTATGTGTAATACAATCCGGACGGAAGAGATAACATCTTTTCAAGTGTTTCTTTGCCTAATCCGTTGTCCTTTGTGAATAAGAGGAATTCCTCCTTATTCTCTTCATGTGTCTCGACATGAATACCATTACGACGGATATCTTTGTAGCTTAGGAGAGTACGAGTCGCATCAGGATACAATAATGCTCCCTTGATGGTAATCTGCGTACCCATAGGGAGTATAATAGTGGCTCGACCTGAACCAATTATCATAGCATCGCGTCCTGCGATCGTTAAAATATTTCCTTCTCTCTTGGTGAGAGTCTGAAAATATTTTATTTCCCTAAGCACTGTATTTGATGAACAACTGTCCACTAGGCACATCTTCTCCTCCATCGGATCGACTCCCGTAGAAAAATCTATATAGTTTACAGAATTTAAACATAAAAATCATGCAAATATATAGAACACACACTATTATCATTGAGATTGTAAACAGAGTGCTTTATACAAACAAAGTAAGGATAACATTATGTCTTAATATTACAAGCCTTGCAAATATAATTATCCGAATATCAACTATGTATGATATCGAGTCTAGTGAAGGTCCCCAAAGATGTCGTTGGACTCATACTCCACGACCATATTATCATCATCCAAAGGAGTCTCCCCCTGAGGCATACTCTTGGTACTACTTGGTCCCGCTCCATTGGGTGTCGGGTCCAAAGTACCAGTCTCAGCCACATGAGAGACAATGTGCTTCATACTTCTTCCCTTTAGTGCTTTCACCACGTCTAATAGACTTCAAGTACAGATCCACCAAATGTTGAGGAGTCCTGCATTTCTTAGCCAAGTGAGTGTGGCAACCACACTTGAAACAAGCCCTTTTCTTGTCATTATTTGGCTTAGAAATGCCTTTCCCTTGTTGTTGAAGTCTCCCCGAGGCTTGCGGAACTTCTTCCGCTTACCACCAGATTGGTTTCCAGGGTGGCTACTAGAACCATCCCTCCCAGTCTTTTGAGTGACATGTATTTCAGGCAAAGGAGCAGTACCCGGAGGGTGCTGCTGTGAGTTCCACACAGTGAGCTCATGATTCTTTTCTGCCTGACGTAATGTCTGTATCAAATTAGCATAGACTGTGAAACGCTTCTCACGGTACTGCTGAGTTATGAGTCGCTCTGATGGAAGCATTGTAGATAATGTCTTCTCAATTTTCTCCAAATCAGAGAGCTCCTTCTCGCAGAACTTGAGTTTCTGGCTTATCTTATGAACAGCATGATTGAATGCATCCACGGATTTGAAATCCTGGAAACACAATTGGCTTCATTCATAGGAAGCCTCGGAAAAAACAATTGCCTTTCACTGTTCATACCTTTGCTTCAGGGAGTCCCACAACTTGAGTGGGTCCATCTCCAACATATACTCGGACTTTAAGTCCGGGTGGATATGTTTCCTTATCATGTATAAGGCCCCATACTTGTATGTATCTGGTATTGGCGGTTCACCCGTAACAGATGGTGCCAAACACTAGTAAAGTCCAACTCGCGACAGACTCACTTTAATGTCCGTCGCCCATTGAGGAAAGTTGTGCCCATCGAGTGCGAGAACCTCGAACTCCTTGGCAGCTATTTCCTCACAAGTCAAATGCCAAACATGAATAATTTGGCATTCAGCAATACATATTGTTGGCGCTAAAATCGGCCAGATAGGAATCGGCCGATGGGTTTTCAGCGTCGGACACACGACCCGGGAGAATCTGCTTAGCTCCTGTTCGGGTTATCGCCCTGGTGCGGTTCGCGCGGCGTGCCAGTCAATCTGACCTGTTGATTGACAAGGAAATAGAGTATTAAATTCCAGGCGCGTCGATCGGCTGGATTTCCGATCTGTCCTGAGGAGCGCGTCGGCGGTAAATCGGCCGATTTGCTGTAGAGATGATCGGCTATAAGTCAGCCGATGATCGTATGGTAATTGTAAAAACTGCTGGAGCAATCTAAACAATTACTATAGAGGCAACACTTGAAACAGATCTAATCGGCTATGAGTCAGCCGATGATCGTATGGTAATTGTAAAAACTGCTGGAGCAATCTAAACAATTACTATAGAGGCAACACTTGAAACAGATCTAATCGGCTATATGGCGATGAATCGAAGGAGAACGATGACGAAGCCGATTACCCTGATCTCAAGCTGGATAACTGGTGATAATACTAGAATAACAGGTAGCACTTGCAATTCTAGTAAATATCGATAACTTGTGAATAAATCCAAACGAAACCACAGCGATGCGCCCATAGTTAAAGCTCGGATATTACTCGATAATCGGAACCTACCAATTGGCCGGAGATCAGGTTGATGCAGCCCTGCCAATCCGTACGAACTCGTGAAAGAAGAAAATATTGGCGAAGTCGCCGACTTGAAAGGTAAAGTACTGGTAAAAAGTAGAAGTATTTTGTTGATTGATGTTGGTTGTTTTTCAAAGCCCTAGCGACTCCTATTTATACCCTGAAACTAAGACTCCTGGTCGATTATGACTTGTTACAACCTTATTTAAAATAGGAAAACTACTATATCTATAATAACTTTAAAAAGGAAACGGACTCCCGCAGAATCTTCCGCCGCCGCTTCCTAATCCAGTCAGAACTTCTTTAATTTCTTTCCGGCCGAATTAGCCTGCCGTGTTGACCAGCTTTTGACTAGGATCTTCTGGAATAATCCTATCCTGTTGGCATAGGCTGCGCCACCAATCGGTCGATTTTCAACTGTTACCCCGATCGGCCGATTCCTTACTGTAGCTTTCAGATCCGCTTCATCGGCCAATCTTCTCCTCCTGACACCGATTTAATACGTGTCAAAATCTGGCGTCAACACATGCCCCCCAGTTTCGGAGTAAAATATAACTTTTTCTTCGAAACTCCCTCTTTAATCTTTTTCTTCGAAATGGGCGCAGTAAAAACCTCCTTCCGTTCCGCGGCACAATGATTGCAATTTCCTCGACCCGAGCGCGCGAAACGACCGCTCCCCTGGAACTCGTGTAGACGGTGCGGTAAGAATACCATCTTTGCCCTTACCCCCTTATCTTAAGTACTGGTTTTCTCCACCTTTTCTCCTCCACGAATCCAGCATCCTTTCTGCCGCATTACTGTTCATCTTCCCCCAAGTTCTTTCGATTTCCAAGCGCTTCCCCTTCTCCAACGACCTCGTCTGCAGCTTGCTCCGACCCCAATGGCGTCTCCATCAGCGACCACCCCACCTACAGAGGCTCCATCGGCTGTTCCTCTGGCGGCGGCGGCCCAATCGGCGGCTTCTCCAGCAGCGTCAGCGACGATGGCTTCCATCCCAGAGGTAAATGTCCGAAAAATCTTTTCCTTTTCGCCTTGCTGCTTCAGTATTTTCCGGTCCCTTTCTTAGTTTCTTCCCTTTTTTCCTTTCTTTTTAGGCCCTTAGGCACAGGATCACCATTCCCCTCTCAGAGTCTCCTGACCTCATCTGCCTAGGCCCTATGGGGAGTCCTGATCCAACAGATCTAATTAGCTTAGAAACTCACAGAATCCCCTTCAAGCAGTCACCTATGGATTTAGATCACTGGGTAGGCGCATTCAGATCCTGGCCGAACGAAACACCCGGGTGGAGAGAGTGGTACCAGAGGGTAGCTGGGTCTTGGAAAGTCCAATGGGAAGAACTTAAAATCGGCCGGTGCATAGATCTGTCTCTGTCTCAGATGGAAAAGAACGAACCTTTGGTCATGGCGGCCTCTTACTTTTGGTCCGATGCGCTCAACGCATTTCTTTTTGGACATGGACCCATGACCCCGACCTTGGCCGATGTCTTGCTGCTGACCGGCCTAGATGTTTCCTCCGCCGATACCCCTTTCAACTACCTGTTCAAACCATCTCATAGGCTAGATACCAAAGGAATCGGCGGATGGAAAGGATACATCAGTAAGAACATGAAGACAGGGACAGTCTCACAGAGAGAGCACACCGCCTTCCTGATGATGTGGCTGGAGAAACATCTCTTCTGTGGCAGAGCGGTCGGCCCCTCTTCCAACACTCAAGCTTTGGCAGAATCTCTCGCACAAGTATCGGCCGTTCCCCTCGGCAAACATTTGCTGGGATCGGCATATCATATGATGCATCAAATCGGCGCCAAGCTGTCGAAAGGAGAGCCGATAGGGAATCCAGGTGGTCCTTGGTGGTTCATCACCCTCTGGCTCAATCTATACATGAGCAAGGTCTCTCAGCAAAGGATAGAGACAAAGACCTTTCCCAACATTGAGTCAGAGGAGAACCCATCGGTCCGTCGCCGCTGCAGATCTGTCGGAGAGGCGGCATCGGCCTTTCCTGGCTGCCAGTTCACCGCTACCCGGGTAGCCGAATATTTCAGATGCCTCTATAATGGACTTAGCGAGGAGATGATCACCTGGTATCCATATCAAACCGCGGAGCCGATTTTTGAATTGCCTATATGCTTCGACTTCTCCACCCACACATTTGACAGAGAGTTGATGGATGTCCTGATCAAGCCGGGAATTTTGCCGACTAACTTCTTCTCGGGGAAGGACTCACCCACTTATGAGTTCTACTGCCCATCAGCTGCAGCAAGGCAACTAGGTTTCGGCCAATTGCCGATCCGAGTCTATTTCGCCGGCCAAGCAAAATTCAGAGACGGATTAACCTCTAGTCTCGACTATAGCCGATTGTGCGATTTAGTACCTGACTCCAGCACTATTAACTTGAACGGCTGGTCAGTTGCCTCTTTCGCCACCCAACAGTACAAATTATGGTGGGCAGAATGGAAGCAGCATCTTTTCTGTAAATCCCCATCAATTTACTGCAACATTCTGGACCCAGAGAACATCGATCCAAATGCTGCGGTATGTCCTTTTCTTTTCAGCCGATTTCAATGTTGCACTATCATCTTGTTGTTAACTTATGTTTACCTCTTCAGTCTGAAAGCCATGCTCCCCCAACACGGAGTCGAAGCGGCCGGCCGATTGATAGCCATCATCGATACACAGTGCAGCCACTCATCGGCTTCCATGCTCCATCTATCAAAGATATCTCCACCGGCCGATCAAAACGAGCGCCCAAGAGACCAACACCAAAGATATCCAGCCGTCGGATGCGGGCTCGCATTGAATCGGCCGATCAGACAACAATAGCATCGGCTGAAGTCTCTCATATCGGATCGGCTAGCCAGATGGCAGCAGCATCGGCCGAGACTCCCCGTGTTGGATCGGCTGATCAGATGGGAGTGATGCGCGCCGAGACCCCAGACCCTTCACCTCCATCAGTGGTCGAGACGGCCGATCCCCAAGTCGCCGCCGAAGCCGGGGCTGCTGCAGCATCGCTCTTAGTAGAAGCTGTCCAGGTAACTTTATTTATCTCATGTATTCCCCAAAAACCTTCTGCTGACATCAATTTCATCCCTTTACCAGGCTGCACGAGTTGTCCCACCACAATCTCCACGGCTGTCGGCCACGTCTCAAGTAGGGACTGAAACTGCAGCAGCTCCTGTTGCCGAGGTAAATGATCTCTTACTCTGCATCCTTAATATTCAGGAAACTTAACCAATTCTGATGCAGGTTGACTTGGGTACGCCGATTGTAACTCCACAGCTGGAATCGGCCGGAGAACCCGCAGAGGCATGTCAAATTCCCATTACCATCTTATCTTATTTTTCCATAGCATTTTCACGAGCATTTATATGTTTCTCAGGAAGCTGGCCCAAGCGGAGCACCAGTAGTGATCGAATCTTCTTCTTCTGGTGAACCCAGTGCACCACTCCCTGAAACAAGGGAGATACTTCCGGCGCAGGCAAGAGAGATTCGTTTCAAAGAGGTAACAATCTTACCATCAGAATCGGCCGATTTCCTTTCACTACTTGCTTACCCTTTGCTTCGTTCCCTTACAGGAGCAAGATTCTCCTAACAATAGTATCTTTTCTTTCGCTGTCTCCTTGGCCGACGAAGAAGAAACCGCCTCACATGTGGTTCCACCGAGTTCTGCTTCCGACGATGTCCGCTCTAAGCTCGAGAGCATCCGTACCCTCCTCCAAGGTGACATCGGCCGACTGGTGAAAGATGCATCGCCGATCCGACAACTTTTCAATGAGGTCGTAGATCACATTCCGGAAGAAGTGTCGGAAGACTTGGGGTATGCTGCCTATATAGAGGGCATGCGGATTCCGGTCTCGCGGGCGCTGCGACGTATGGCCGATCACGCTCAGATGGCCAAAACTCAGGAGGAGGTTGACTCGTACAAGCACCAGGCCCAGGAAGTACATCACAAAATCAACTTCCTCGAGAACTGCCGTCCGGACATCGTTGGCACAATAGATCGGCTGAAACGGAGGAGAGCAGAACTAGCCAAGGAGATGGAACAGATAACCAAAGAGATAGCCGTTGAAGAGAAAAAGCTCCAAGAACTCCCAACCATGATCAACGAGCTGAAGCAGAAAAGACAACATCTGGCCCGTGAAGCAATAAGACTCCGTCGCCGCGTGTCAGAAGTGTCAGGATCGGCCGAAAGTGATCAGAAGATACTAGAATCGGCCGATCAAATCAGACGTCGAGCGGTTGTAGCCATAGATACTTTCCTTGGGCTGTAAACAATATGTTAAACATTGTTGTCCCTTAATGCCACCGCGCCGATTTGGTTTTGAATTGCTTCATGTAATCTGTAATTCCACCTAACAATGAATCCCAATATCTCTTTCACCGGATGTGTAGCCAGAAAACCGATGAGAAATTGGTCATGTTAACTCGACATATTTTCTTTTTGTGCTCAGAATCCCGTACGTCGGCCTTCATCTGATGCTATCTCTTAAATCTCCCGTCTCTAATGAATTGGCCGACGTGAACCCATGCCTCAAGCTTCTCATCCTTTCGAACGAGCTGAATCCTCAGAGCCGACTGCTTGGATCGGCTGTAGACCGAAATCGGACACTTTCAAGAAATCAGTGTCCCAAGTCCTGCCAGATATACATTTGACGTGTTCGCAGCTCCACTGTTGTGTGTCGGCCGCTGCAACGCTGTAAATAGAATCGGCAGCTACTATCTCTGTACTGTCGCCGACCCATTGCACAAGGCATTGATGCATAGTAGATGGGATACAGCAATTTGCATGTATCCAGTCGCGACCGAGCAGCATATTATAGGACCCCTTGCTATTAATGACGAAGAAAGTAGTGGGGAGGGTCTTACTGCCAATGGTGAGGTCGACGCAGAATGCCCCGCGGGCAGGCGACACGTTGCCTTCGAAGTCCTTCAACATCATGTCCGTCTTGGTGAGGTCGTCCTCGCCCTTGCCCAGCTTGCGGAACATGGCATACGGCATGATGTTGACTGTCGCGCCTCCATCTACCAGTAGTCTGGTGACGGGTCTTCCGTTGACATAGCCCTTGAGAAACAACGCTTTGAGGTGCTGTCGTTTTTCTTCCTCTGGCTTCTCAAACATAGCCGTCATCGGCTCTAACACCAGTTGTGCCATTTGCTCTTCCTCTGTAGGCTTCTCAAACATAGCCGTCATCGGCTCTAACACCAGTTGTGCCATTTGCTCTTCCTCTGTATTTGTCACTTTGTCCCGATCGCTTGGCGCCATGAACTCCATCGGCAGTATGAAAACCATATTGCTTTCGGCCGCCGATTCTTGGCTGTTTGCTTCCTGATCATCTTTCTTTGGGCGCCAAATTCGAGATTTCACATTCCTTCTTTCTGGCACGTGTCTTTGTTCTTCTTCTCGATGTTCCCACTAGCGTAGGCGTTGGATCCTTCGCTTCTGGGATCTGGATAAGCCGTCAGGACACCACCTGGGATTTACTGGTTTGGCCGATGATCTGGCGTGTTCCCACTTTGGTTCTTTCCCTAGGGGATCTTCGTCTGATACCCTATCATAGGCCACCTCTTCCAGCCGATCGTGCGCGCTGATCCTGCCCCCCAGTCCATCTTGCTGGCCGATCTTGGTTTTTGACCTGCCGTACTGGTCAACTCTGCCCCCCAGCCGATCATGCACCGAAACGCGCCGTTCTTCGCGGCGATTTCTGTTGATCGGCTCTGATCCTCTGTCCCTAGAGTGTGGCTTCGGGCGATCGCTGCGGTTTGATCCATTGCACTCCGGACAGTTATCGGCAGAAGGCAGTCTGATATCGTTCTCCCAGCAGTGGATGAAGAAGGGACACTGCCAGTGATCTTCATGCCGGCGTATCATCTCTTCTTGGTGTTGTGCTTGTTCTTGCTGCCGCCGATATTTACTGAGTAGAAATCGGGAGGTGACAGGCCTGTGTGGCCGTTCTGGTCCTCGCCTATTCCTTCTGATTTCTTCCGTCGTGATCTGCCTCTTGGGATCGACGACGCCACCTCTTCTCGCCGATTCTGATGTCAGCGCCTTGGTTTGACTTGACTCTTCTCCAGCGTTGACCGTGTTGGCCGGGAAGGGATGCTGATCTATCTTCATCGGCATTGCCGATTTGGTTGGAGTCTCAAATTTGAGCCGCCCTTGTTCAATGGCCGATTGTATCTGCTGACGAAAGACTTTACATTCATTGGTGTCGTGAGAAGTAGCGTTGTGCCACTTGCAGTATTTCATCTTCTCCAGCTGATCGGCCGTAGGGATGGTGTGATGCTGCGACAGCTTGATCTGTCCCTCCTGAAGCAGTAGATCAAAAATTTTATCGGCCTTGGACGTGTCAAAGCCGAATGTCTCTGGATCCTTCTTACCAAAGGGGCAGGATATTGGTTTTTTCCCTTTTACCCATTCCGCCAGGCCGATTTCTTCCTCCGCGTCAGATTCAGATCCCTCCAAGTACGCCACCTTCTTCTGGAAGCTCCTCCGCTGTTCAAGCGGTCGAATCTCCTGCCCTGACAATCGGTGGACGATTTGACTCAGGCTCTCAAACTCTTGGGCGGCATATCTTTCTCTGATTTGCGGTAAGAGGCCCTGGAAAGCGATATCGGCCAACTGTGCATCGGTCAGGGCCAGGCTGTAGCACTTGTTTTTGATCTCTCTGAATCTCTGTATATACCCTGTCACCGGCTCATCGTTCCTCTGCCTGAGGCTGGTTAAATCCGAGAGCTTCATCTCGTGTATTCCCGCATAGAAATACTTGTGGAATTGTTTCTCCAGATCGGCCCATGTGACGATAGAATTTGGCGGTAAAGTGGTGAACCACTGGAAGGCCGATCCGGATAGAGATGATGAAAATAACCGTACCCTCAGAGCGTCTTGCGTGGCAGCTTCACCGCACTGGATGATGAATCTGTTGATGTGCTCCACAGTGGATGTGTCATCCGTCCCTGAGAACTTGGTGAAATCAGGAACCTTGTAGCGGTGTGGGAACGGCAACGAGTCATAGGGCGATGGATACGGCGTCTTGTAAGTATAAGTTTGAACTTTCGGCTTCAGCCCAAACTGATCTTGAATTACTTCTGCTATTCTTGCCGTCCAATCCACCTGCTGCTGATGAACAGTTGTTCGCGGTGCGGGCACATGTTGAAGGGCTGGTTCAGCCAGGTGATGAATCGGCGAAGTTTGCTGAACGGCCGATAACTGCTGGCGAAACGCGTCCGCACCCCCTTCGTACGTTGCTGCTGGCGCCGCGGCTCTGAATGCCTCCACAGTGCTTGACCCCCTGCCGACTTCTGGTAAAATCGGCTGGTACTGGGAGACCGTCGGCCGGGCGGCCGATTGGTACGGCACCTGAAACGGATAAGTGCCATGCCCGTTCGCCGGCTCGGGAAAATGCGTCGTGGCTGATGCCCCCCTGCCGATTTCTGGTAAAATCGGCTGGTACTGGGAGACCGTTGGCCGGGCTGCCGATTGGTACGGCACCTGGAACGGGTAAGTGCGATGCCCGTCCGCTGGCTCGGGGAAATACGTCGTGGCTGATGCCCCCCAAGGCACTGAGCTTGTAGGCAGTGTTTGCACCGAAGCCATCTGGACGGGTTGAAGCGGCACTCGCGACGGGAGACATGGTGCACCGCTATATCTTGGAGACGCCGGAAGTGGTGGAGAGCTGTACCCCTCGCGCTGCGTCAACATCGGCTGAGAAGCCGATTGGGATGTGTAGGGTAAGCTTCTGGCCGGCAGGGTAGTTGGAGGGGCATATGCCGGTCCCTGATAACCTTGAACGGCTCCGCTGGCCAGAGAGTTGACGACGGCGTTGTACACCGTGTTGCTCATCACCGAGGATTGGTCAATGAACGCTTGATATACGGACTGCTGAATCATCTCTGACATCTTGCCCGAGTCTTCAGCAATGGTGATGTGGCGAGGTGCTGGAATAGGGGCCTTCCTAACTGCTTCCCCGCTTCTGGTACGACTGAACGACTGGAGGTATATCTTCTTGTAATCTTCTAGATGTTTGGCCAATTCCTCCCTCTGGTCGTCCTTGAGATCAGCTTCTGTGACCCCAATGATGTTGCTGTCAGAGATTTCTGCGTTGTTCGACATATCAGGTCTTGGATGGTCCCACCGGGCGTGCCAAAAGTGTGTTGGCGCTAAAATCGGCCGGATAGGAATCGGCCGATGGGTTTTCAGCGTCGGACACACGACCCGGGAGAATCTGCTTAGCTCCTGTTCGGGTTATCGCCCTGGTGCGGTTCGCGCGGCGTGCCAGTCAATCTGACCTGTTGATTGACAAGGAAATAGAGTATTAAATTCCAGGCGCGTCGATCGGCTGGATTTCCGATCTGTCCTGAGGAGTGCGTCGGCGGTAAATCGGCCGATTTGCTGTAGAGATGATCGGCTATGAGTCAGCCGATGATCGTATGGTAATTGTAAAAACTGCTGGAGCAATCTAAACAATTACTATAAAGGCAACACTTGAAACAGATCTAATCGGCTATATGGCGATGAATCGAAGGAGAACGATGACGAAGCCGATTACCCTGATCTCAAGCTGGATAACTAGTGATAATACTAGAATAACAGGTAGAACTTGCAATTCTAGTAAATATCGATAACTTGTGAATAAATCCAAACGAAACCACAGCGATGCGCCCGTAGTTAAAGCTCGGATATTACTCGATAATCGGAACCTACCAATTGGCCGGAGATCAGGTTGATGCAGCCCTGCCAATCCGTACGAACTCGTGAAAGAAGAAAATATTGGCGAAGTCGCCGACTTGAAAGGTAAAGTACTGGTAAAAAGTAGAAGTATTTTGTTGATTGATGTTGGTTGTTTTTCAAAGCCCTAGCGACTCCTATTTATACCCTGAAACTAAGACTCCTGGTCGATTACGACTTGTTACAACCTTATTTAAAACAGGAAAACTACTATATCTATAATAACTTTAAAAGGAAATGGACTCCCGCAGAATCTTCCGCCGCCGCTTCCTAATCCAGTCAGAACTTCTTTAATTGCTTTCCGGCCGACTTAGCCTGCCGTGTTGACCAGCTTTTGACTAGGATCTTCTGGAATAATCCTATCCTGTTGGCATAGGCTGCGCCACCAATCGGTCGATTTTCAACTGTTACCCCGATCGACCGATTCCTTACTGTAGCTTTCAGATCCGCTTCGTCGGCCAATCTTCTCCTCCTGACACCGATTTAATACGTGTCAAAATCTGGCGTCAACACATGCCCCCCAGTTTCGGAGTAAAATATAACTTTTTCTTCGAAACTCCCTCTTTAATCTTTTTCTTCGAAATGGGCGCAGTAAAAACCTCCTTCCGTTCCGCGGCACAATGATTGCAATTTCCTCGACCCGAGCGCGCAAAACGACCGCTCCCCTGGAACTCGTGTAGACGGTGCGGTAAGAATACCATCTTTGCCCTTACCCCCTTATCTTAAGTACTGGTTTTCTCCACCTTTTCTCCTCCACGAATCCAGCATCCTTTCTGCCGCATTACTGTTCATCTTCCCCCAAGTTCTTTCGATTTCCAAGCGCTTCCCCTTCTCCAACGACCTCGTCTGCAGCTTGCTCCGACCCCAATGGCGTCTCCATCAGCGACCACCCCACCTACAGAGGCTCCATCGGCTGTTCCTCTGGCGGCGGCGGCCCAATCGGCGGCTTCTCCAGCACCGTCGATGAAGATCAATCCCTCTGTTTCTCCTTCTCTTCTTCTTCTTCTCAGTGAAAGAACAAAATGTTGATAACGTGTTTGAAGTAGTAGTGCTCAAATGTAAATGAGAGACACAAAATGGGAGAGGAGTGAATCCATATTTTGATCTCAAGAGTCTATACATATATATACATAGGGAAGGGGTGCCACAAAAGGACACCAGTGAATAGGTGTTACGAAAGGACACCAGTGAATAGACACCCGATGGATGAGATCACACCAGTTTATTTAAAACACCAACCACCGAACGGCCACAGGTTTGTTGTACTTGCTCCCTCCAAAGACGGCAATAGTGCCCAGACCCTTTTCGCCTTTTGGAAGCTTCCTTGCTGGCCTGTGACTCGACAGATCCAAGCCGAGAACACCATCATCGACGCCACGCGGGCACAGAACCGAGTACAGGTCGCACGTGGCCACCGCCAACACTCCGCTGCGTGCCGGCAGCGGCAGTGTAGGGGCACAATCAGACCAAGGAAAGAATAGGAGATGCAACATTTGGGTAAACTTCGACCAGTATCATATATTATCAAACCCTTATACAAAGTTGGCTAACTTGAACGTCAGTAAAAGACGGGATAAATGACAGATCGGTTGCAGAATTGGCATAAACTCAGACAAGGATGGTACTCGATCCCCAAAATTTGGCAAGTAATGATTTGTCATTTAGCGGATCAGCTATACATGTGTAACCTTGGCAATCCCATAAAAATTTGCAAGAACACTTGGCTTCTGGTGGTTATTCAAGGGTGTGCAGGTGACACAATGATCAACAGCAACTTTCCTTGTTGCGATTGTTGAGTCCATGCCGCTTTGTACGTCCAGCTGATCAATCGCCATTGTTGTCGTCATTTGCATCATGATGATTGTCACCATAGTCTACCCATGGGAGCAGTGATTCAAGGAAGACCAGCGCAGGATTACGCCCAGCGACTTCACGAGGGGCGCGGAGTCTCTCAGGCCCAGCAGCTTCTTGTTCTACAGGAGGCATCTCATGCACCATTCCTGGACCGACCATGAACGGCCGAAGTTCTTCCGGTGGGAGCGACGGTGTTGTGTCAGAGAAGTCTGAAACAAGCAAATGAGAGTACCTGCAAGATAGGGAGCGACTTCTCAGGATAACTTACTTGTAACTCAGAATAATAGTGTGGGATAACTTCTGAAGACATGTAAAATCACATCAATACGCAATTCAGAGAGTATCACCTAAACTATCTTCTCATGTAGGACAAAGGTTATAGGTACCGTAATTTACTAAACACCATAGATGCAAGTATGCAACACTAGTGATAAGTTGTGATAATGTAGCTATGCTAGAAACCTAAGTTTTCCATATAGCCTTTCAGCTCGTATTGCTCGAAAAGAATCATATAGCAATGCGAAGTTATGAGATAAAGGGGCGTAACGTAATTAATGAAGAATAGTCAAGTGAACTCTTGACTTTGCACAGATTTCAGAGGAACTTACTCATTCTTCTCTGAAGAAAATGCTTCTTTTCTAACACATGCCCAGTCCTGGGCTTCTCTGTTATCCTGCTTAAGTGATTCAATCACCAAAAGTGCAGCCTCTTTCAGTAAGTTCTGAAGTTCTGGGAATCTCCACATGATATAATGGCGTTCCACATATATGCTGATCATATGCTCAAGTGATGGGCTTCCCGGTTTTGCTGATCCAAAGAACACATTTCTGAGTATTTGGGTCCATGATGAGTCTTTCAGAGGAGCCTTGTCAACTATCTTGTGAAGCACCAAGGGATGAAGCATCAGAGCTTGCTTCATGAGATCAACAGATGTCGACTTGTCAGCATGATCAGAACCTTCAGATGTTGCATCACGCTCAAGGTAAAACCGTGCAATAGCAAGAGAAAATGAGAAATTTGGGAATAACCAAAGGGAATTATCACACTGGTACTCTTCAGCAAATTGCTCCAGCCATTTGTACTGCTGCGATCTTAGAGCAAAGTAATCAATACAAAACAGAGCACCCTTTGGATCATCAGAATCCAGTGACAGCAGAAACTTGCAGACCTCTAAAGCTGATCGGTGGCAGCCACGCCTATCCAGATTTTTCATGTGACTAAAGAGTGCTGTAAAAAATGGTTTATTTGTATCATGGCTGTATTTCAACTGGTAGTTGCCCTGCAGTGGGCTAAATAAAGGATGCCAAGCACACTCCAATGCAAATAGACACTTCTCCACTGCATCTGCCGATGATTGATGCTCTCCAGAATATTTGAAAAGTTCAGCAAATGTCAACAGTGATTCTGGATGATATGGATATTTTCCTAATATAGCAGCAATAGCATTGAGATCATTTGCAGCTTTGGCAGCTTCAAATAATTCCTGCACATGGCTGACAGAAGGATCAAATGCATACCTGCAAACAATTAAGAGCTCGGTTATTAAAAAAGGTTAACTCATGGAACTAGAAAGTTAAGACTCTTCCAGATTCACATAGAACTTCAGAATCCCATTCCATCTTCAAATCTTCTTTTATACATAATTAAAAAAAGAGAGTATTCAGCACTGTGGGGCATGGGTCAGTAAATAAACTTAGTATTAATAATGGCAATAACCAATCAAATTAGGAATATGCAGAAATAATATGTTGCCCAGACAATCCCAAAAAACATACCATATCCAATTTAAGGCATCAAATCCAGCTCAAGTAAGCTATCTAAGTGCTAACACAAGACAACTTATGATGTGTATAAAGGAAACTTGTTACCATAAAGTTCACACAGAGGGTTAGTGCAAACCCTCTGAACATAATTACCTACACATTCAAAGAAAAGAAACTGAACTGACCACACATTAATCAAAGAACAGTTTCTTCACCAAGAATCTCACTAGAAAGGGTATCTAGTACCATGATATGTCATACGCAAGTATGGTGGCATATAAATATTTATGCACAGGAACAAATAAGCTATGTCCTCACCTGAAGTAATTCAAACCATTTTTCATCTCAAGAAAATCCATTGTTAACGATTTATCCCATGGTGGCCAGTAGCTAGGTGGAGATACAAGAAGAGTTTTTCTTGGATTATGGGCAACACGCCTGACACCACGTACTTGCCTTGAACTGCTTGGCATATTCCGTTGATTTTCAAATGAATCCACTACCTTCGATCCAAAAATGCGTCTCATCTCATTTTCACCCTTTAGATGTTTAGGATCAATTTCAAGAATTGAGGTTGTCCCATGAGTAGCTTCATTTGTCTCAGTTTCCTTTCCTGCTGCTCTGTCACTTTGATGACCTCTCTGTTGCATTGGCTTCTTTTCAATAGATAGATCTTCCAGGATCGAATCCAGTGACTGTTCAGCCTTTGACTTCATTGATGATGGCTCTCCCTTGTTCTTTTTCTTCTTTTTCTTTGATTTTTTGTTCGTTTCGGGAACAGCATTTGTAGGCTTCTTTTGCACAGAGTGTTTCTGTTCTGTGTAACTCAAAGGTTGACTGATTTCTGCTTCATCTTCCTGCAGCAGAACAAGTAAATAAGATTACATCAAGCTATCAATTGTGATGAAGACAAGGAATATATTCATCCATGGTGAAGACATTACACATGAAAAAAAAAGAGCTAGGCAAGGTTGGGTATTCAAAAATTTCACAAACATTGCTACTTCTGTTCCTAGCACATTATAAATGCCCTAACACCTTGATGAATCCAAGCAAGCCAAAACCTAATAACATCTACATATGAAGTAGGCATCCATAATTTAACTCAAACATTCCTTTCTATGTGTATCTCTTGAGACACAAAGTTTATCTTCTGCTTCTATGGAAAGCATTGACAGGTCACAGGGAGGGCTAGGCATACCAGCTTAGCCAGGCACATATATTTTGAATGTAATTTAGTCAGTTCTCCACTTACACCACATACTCAACTGTAAAGTAAGGCCAAAAGGAAAAAAAAAATCCTCAGACTCCATCCAAAGAAACCCAGCAAGATGCTAAAAACTCCAATGAAACAGAAAAAGGACATTACCACAGTGCAACAACAATCAACTGGTAATAATTTTAGCACAGTGCAGTATTAAGCCTGATCATTTTCAGGAGTTAGGACATCCATCCTAGAATCAATCACATACACATAATTGGAACTTGTTTTTCTTGCTTCCGCAACATTAATGTTCAACATCGTAAAATTTCCGTACGATTTATCTTCTCTGTTTGCCCCTAACTATTTTACCATTGACGTACGATAACATAGGACACTACGAGGTACGAGCTCAGCAAGATAGGGCGATTAGAAGAAGTGCACCTAATGCAACACAAGTATACCTAACAACGACAGAACCAAAGCGAGGTGATCCTCAGCGACCGGGAGGCACGCACCTTGTCTTCTTCGTCGTCGCCGCCGCCGTCGAGGAGATCAAAGAGATTCCGCGCAGCGGCGCGCGGAGGAGAGGCCTCCTCCTCCTCGGGCTGCTCGTCTTCGGCGACTTCAGGGTCCTGCGGGGCGGCCTCCCGCTCCTGGAGGACTCGCCGGAGCAACCTGGCGGACATGGCGACGGCGAGCTGGGACGAGGGTTAGGGTTTGGGGTTGAGCTTGGGCTGCCAGGCGAGAGAATTTTGAGATGGAGATTGCAGAGGGGAGTTTTGGCTTTTCTGGATTCCAGTTCTGGACCCAAACCGGCATATAGGGGCTTAATTGTACATACTGGAAGAGCGAGGGGGCTTTCGAAAGTTGAAGGGCTTAACGAATTCCCTAACCAGATTACCAAGAGGCTTAATATTTGTTATGTTGGGACAGAGATAGGTCTTTATTTAAGAAGATTATTTATATTCCGGTAATATTACGCGTCCTTGGAATTTTAGAAAGAGGACTACAATGTAAGTTTCGCAAGTTTTACAGCGCGTCAAGACTTTAGTTACCTGTAAATCCGACAGCCACCAAAGCCCCTATAGCTCAGTGGTAGAGCGTCAGTCTTGTAAACTGAAGGTCCGTAGTTCGATCCTGCGTGGGGGCACTTTTTTAAAGTGACAAGTTTTTTAAATTCATCCATCAAACTACCTCAAATAAACAGTGCTCAACAATCTTACGCAGCTAAACAGCAGGTGTTTTTATCTATCCAGCAAACTATAAACAGTGTTCAACACTCTTCTGCAAATAGATAGATGTCAACGTTCCCCCGCGGCCGCGGGGACAATTTTTTTCAAGTAACAGCTCTCTTAGAGCATTTTTTTTTATTCATCAAGCAAACTACCGCAAGTAAAACAGCCGCTCGAGTGCTCGACACACAGGAGATAATCCATACTGCAACTAGATTGATAGCACATTGCACTCAACACCGTTGAAAACATCAGGCAAAACAAGCTTTACTCCAAGGTCAATAGTTACATTGCACGGACGTAAAACACACGACACCATCCAACTAGCTGCAGAGTGTAGACCAAACGGCGGTGACAATGTGGCAGGTCCGGAATTTCTGTAAAAGTATGCATCGCTTGTACATATATGAAAGCTCGACAGTACATCAACTGTAACAGATGCTGAAAAACAGAAGGGGAAACAAATGTTTGGCAGCAGTGCTAACCTCCCAAAACCAAGCTACTCAGTTACTAGGACGAAAGAATTAACCAGAATAGACATGTTTAAAATCTAGCCTGTTAACAACTGTATTCTATCCCTCCAGCCTCACTGAATCTGGCTAAAGCCGCTACCTACTATCACAATGGGTCTTGTCTGTATCATTTAGAGCGGTTACTGCATGTCAAGAAATCAAAATGTCAGTGTAAACTCTTGAAAATGTTAATTTATTGACAAAAGCTAGGACTATGCAGCAAATATAAGCCAAAATATAATTGCATGGTCCAGCCACATTTTAAGTGCTTAATCAATCTACCATCCTTTCAAAGAAAATGAAAAGTAGATGAATTCATACTTTACAGTGATTATTAGTAAACGAAAATGTACACAAACCTTAGGAACAAGCCTTGCTGACCGTCTTGGTAGTGTAGAAGGCTTCTTTTTAGCAGAAGCACTTCGTAAGCTAAGTTGTATATTTCTAGGAGGTTCACTATAGGCTGCTGGTGTCATGCTCTCTAACTCCTCAAGCCCCTCAACACCACAGCCTCTATTTTTGTCAGTAGAACCATGACTTTGTGCTGACCTACAGATGAAAAGAGGTCTTTTAAGTATGTAACAAGATGCTGAAAACAGAAGTACTAACATTGCTTATAGAGAACATACTCTGCACCGTACTTTGAAGTCAGGGAATTAATAGCGTTGTCCTGCAGGAGGATTGAAGTTGGTTAATAACAATTTCTCCAGGGACACAACTAATGTACATCATTATATGCTAGCAAGCACAATCAACCAGAACACCATGAATTATGCACAACAAAGCATTTCGATAATCATCACGCATAGAGAGCATCATAACATCATATGAACAGGGAGTCACATAGATGGAATATCATTTCATAACCAACGAATTTTTTTTCCAAACATAATCAGTACAAGACAATGTAACAAAAAATCAGCACTGGGGTTAACGAACTTTACTTTCTTAATTTGTTCCTGGCTTCCCGAATGTATAATGTGCAGTAAGTTTTTCCAGTCAGAGTACACGAAGGCATTTTGGTAACTAATACCAAAAATGCCAGCTAAGGAGGTCAGCGGAATATCAATTACCAAATAAGCAGGTTTGCAGTTGCAGAGCTAAAAGTGGAACATGTAGACTTTGCCATGGACCAAAAATACATATTTACCAGCTTTCCTTCTCTTCCCCTTTTACTACAAAGTGCAAACCAGTAAAATTAGTCAGTTATGCATTTACTATTTCAGTGAGGGAGTTGACACTAAAACTATCTGAAAGTGACCCTTGCGTTAAGGACTACAGATAGTAGACAAAAACATCTAAAGATTTAGTTGAATATAGGAAAGCAAGCATAAAGTAACTTATTTGTTTCTAAAAGGTATAGGAAAAAGTGATTTAGTTAAAGCAGAGAAACTGACCAATTCAAGGGGTGCTTGAATGACTATAGGCATTCTAACAAGTGAGAACAAAGCCGAAGATTATTGCTTAAAACAAGGGCCCATTGAAAGCAAAAATTATCAATCTTGGAGCTTGTCGATTTTACATATTTGAAGTCCATACATTCAATTTTCGAGTTCATATTTTATTTAGAAATTTTACATCCAGACCTATAATCCAAAATATAAGTTCATTACTCCATTTGGATCGTTGACACATCTCCAATGTAGCACTTAGACTAATGATATCCACAAAAATCTATTATTTCAAATAGAAAGAGTTACATATATGAAAGTATTTTTCATGATGAATCTGGTAATATCTGCCCTTTGTTGTCAATTAGTATTTTGGCTTTTTTTATCAAAATTAACAAGGTTCAACTTAGGACAAACCTTAAATGGGACTTATATTTGGGATTGGTGGTAGCATTGAATAAATTCTGTCAGTCTACCACATAGGGGTGGTAATGAATCATGGCCCTAATGCCCCCTTTTTTCATCCAACTCAGCCCTTAATCATCCTTAGCTCAAAAAATATAAAAAATATGAGCCCAGCCCTTTTGAGCCTGATCCTTGAAATTTCTAGGCTAAACTTGTAGGCCCTTTACCACCCCTACTACCATCTATATCTAAGTGGAGTTCAGAGTTGGATATCATGCAAGGCTAAAGTAACTGTTCGACTGGTTGCAGTCTGTTTTAGCAAAGTCATGACTCCTATAATGTGCCTATGAGGTGGGGCTTTTGCATCCCACACATCTAATGAAGAAGCTGGCAACATGCATAGCTTACAGGTATTAGCTATGAAATGATTTAGCTAAACTATGACACACAAAAAAAAGGAACACTTGCTTGGCCATGTAAGCCTTATGTCTTTGTAACGGAAAAATGAAAAGATGGCATAAGAAACAGAGACAAGGAATCCAAGATGACAGAGAAGGGACCATGCAAGACTAACATAAGAAATGTCACTGATTATGGATTCCATGTTATTTATAACCCACTTATTTTGGTACTTTAAGCCTACCAAGATCGTGTCTCCTGTAACGTTATACTATTTTTTATTAATTAGACCATCCAGATATCTTTTTGTGAAATCCTGGACATGGGGAATTTATCTAGTTACTCTTCCCCATTCTTCTCTGCTCCTCTTAAATCAGACTACCTTCCTGCTGCAACTACAAATAGACAACAGAGGATAAAACCAACATCTCCCATAGTGTTATGGGCTTGGGCCACATCGGCCCAACCACCCCAATGCTGCCCTGGCCGCACTGTCAGGTGGTCGCGGGCACTGTAGGAGCAGCGGCACCACTTCCTTTCTTCACCCACACCGGGTTCACATGTGATTTATTTTAGAAGATTTGAGGTAGGCTTGGAAATTAAAAGGAAGTCTAGTTTGTTGTGGAAAAATCCTTTCTATAAGGTTCCATCTACGGGTTTGCTAAGGGGTGCCTGCTCACCAACTTCACACAACTTTCGCAGTCCTCCCCCAATGAACCAGTCCCCTGACACCTGTAGCCTTCACTCTGACGTTATCTTTCAGAGACTACCCAATCGCACAATTGGGTCATGTCTGATAGTATCCAGCACAGCATGGCGTTTGATTCAAGCGTAATAAGCAATGGTACAGGGCTATTTGTCGAAACAGCTTTCAACATTACAAAAGGGGGGCTCGAACTGAAATCACTAGGTAAAACGATGAAGTTTGCGCCAACCATATATACAGTGAAAACATGAAGCCAGAGCCTTAACTAGTGAAAAGCAATATAAAATTTTGCCAACTTGACCACTTCCTGGGTGCCAGTGGAGAGGACTGAAGGAATAAGGGATATAGGATGAACTGAAAAGGCAGCACGATACAGGTCCAAGGTCGTGTGAAAACACAGAAAGCAAGCCCACGTGATGCATGCATAAATAGCTGCTAAGCAGAATAAAAGGCCTATGAACCAGAAATACATACAGCATACATAGCAGGTTCCGATGCATCATCGGCTGCTACATATAAAAAGATTTCAAATATTGATCTTATCTAGGGCAGAAGGATTGTATCATGTCATAAAGCTGAAGATGTTCGATTATGCTCCAAAAAAAACACAAGAAAAGGAAAAAAGATGGCTAGTTAAGAAACACTGCAAAGATGGCTTCAAACATAGCATTTTTAGCACCTTCAATACTAACATTTTCCTTAGGCAGTATTAAGGCATATCAAATTATTTAGCTAATATCAAGTACGGCAAAATTACCGAAGCAGCAGATGATGATGTTGGTTGTGCGAGGTCAAAACTCCCAGCAACACAATGATCTGCAGAGCTAGCATGTGACTGAGCATCTGTAACTGGCAGTTTTGCTACTGTCTGACCAGCTAATTGACAGGAAATGGACAAACTGTCACCACAACCTACATCTCCTTCCACTGCCACTGCCTCTGCTGGTTCATTTTCCATCAGGGTTTCATGGATGTCATCATTGTGAGAAGGCTGAACCCTTGCAGGAACGTCTGCAGTTTGTTTTTCTGAAGATTTTAGACAGGAGTCTTCATTGGAGACACTTCTAACTACACCCCCTGACGAAAAGGAAGATAAATTGTCTTTATCAGCAACTGAAGCATTTTGAGTGCAACAAATCTTGCCAAAAATGTTGGTTTTACCAGGACTCGTCATGACTTTATTGCCAATTGGTAGCATGGAAGCATCATCCAAGGGTACAGCGATTCTTTCAGACTGCATAAAGACATCAGCAGATACTGGAGGAAGCACTGCATTATCCAAAACACCGGGCATCATATTGGACGTCACATTGTTCTGAACATCAGCTGTTAAACATGAAGAAGATACCACTGGAGCACCCTCCTGACACCCAGAAAGTTCAACTGGAGTACAAGCCAATGTAGATGTGGATGACACTGAGTTCACAGTAATTGTATCAGCTGGATAGGGCACTGAACGAGAGTTCTCACCAACATCTGAAGCAAGTGATGAATTAGTGGAAGGAATGATAATCTCAGCTCCCTTGCTCTGGATGTCAACAATGAAATTCCCAGATGGCGAGGCAGTGCTATGACCATCCTTACTTGCCAAGCTGCTAATAAAGCTGGAGAAATTCCCAGGTTGGGTAGGAGGGGTAATGCACATTTCTGCCATGAAGTTCTTAGCCCAACTTGCTGGATTGGAGTTCAGATCAACAACAAGATCGATGCCCTCATCTGTCATTACAGAAAATTGAACAGTAGGAGAATTTGCTGACATCTTATCAGATGGCCCACGACCCTTATCTGTGGTATCTTCTGTACGGCTGAAAGGAGTGGAAGCCTCAGGATGTTTTTGAATAATAGGACAAATTTGATCAATTATGTTATCAGGTGAAGGATGGTGTTTACAAACAAGTCCTGGATTTGCTGACTTAGTTGCAATACCCACATTACTTTGAGACTGTAAATTATGATCAGTCCCCCAATCAGAAGATGAATGGTTGTGACAATCTGGTCTTCCATAGATAGAAACAGGTGAAATACTTATACAAGTGTCAATCCCCTGCTGCAGGATAGAGAAAAATAATTAGAACAAAATCCATTTATACATTAGACATGTAAATGTGCAAAGCAGTTCACAGATACATGGCGAACAGACTTACATTTCAAGTGAAAGTACCAGTAAAATTACTACTGTAAAACACCAATGTAATCCTATATCAACAATTAAGCGGCACAAAATAGAGTTCAAATAGAATAACAGAATCTGAACATAAATTCGAATCCAAGAACAAATAAACAAGTCAGGAACAAATCTCTTTCTCCAGTGTCCATGTTAAATCTCTTCACAAACATAAAAGGCACAACAGAAGAAGTGCCACTTTCATATTTAGGATGGCGATGGTCAGTTATTAAAAGTGCGACTCTGGTTAGCAGGAAGCGTGTAAACTAATCCTAAATAGTCCTGAGCAGTTTGCATAAAATTATATGAAAGGATATCCTGCAAAATTATCAAAACTAGAACCCTAGAGTTCTATTGGTAAGAAATCATTTTTTCCTTTCCTTTCTTTTTTGGGTTTGGAGGAGGGGGGGGGGGGGGTGTTAGTTATACTTTTATACTTCTCTTAACTCCCAAGTTATCGAAAAAAGATTCCTAAGTCAAAGTGGCATAATAATTCTGATTATAGGACGACTTGTGTGGAAAAAAATTGATAGGGCAAAATTATAGCTGCAGGGATCATGCAAAAAATGTGGAACTTGGATGAACCCGTTAATTATACAACAACAAAAGCCTTTTGGAGTAGGCTAGAGCTGAAGCCAACATGAGCCACCACCAGAAGGGGAAAAGAAAGAAGTCGTCTGATAATCATAACTGTTATTGTTCAGGTACATGGAAAACAATTATTACAGTTACAACAACTTCTTACCCCTTTAGCTGTTTCATCAATTGGTGTTTGAGATCCTTTTTGATGCTTCACCTGTGCAAGTGGTCTACCATCATCTCTGACATTGTATGGGCCTCTTTTGTTGTTGACATGGTCGCCTGCAGTTAATTAGGCTGTCAATTATTCATACAGCATCATCTTTCAGAGCAAAAGAGTCTGGAAAAATAAACCATTGAGCAAACGTAAGCAACCCGCCAACTAAGTTTAACATAAAGAAGTTTCTGTACATACATGTGGATGCTTCTTTCACAGTTGCTAACGGGATAGGAGAGGCAGCAGGAGATGGAGGTGCCTGTGTAGAAGAAACAATTAATTCCTTTCAGACTGAATTTAAATGAACAATGCAGCTCATACATTGTGGCAAACTCTGAAGTAAATCTTATAAATTTCAAATGTAACATATATGCTTACCTCAAGCAGTAAGGCAAGCGAGCTTGCTAACTGAGAATGGGTCTTGTTGGCAGGAAGGTTATACCTTTTGCACAAACATTGGAGCTCTTGGTAACTGAGGCTAAGGAGATGATTTTTGCTCTCATCGTACCCCATTGGCTTGGCTAATGACACACAAAAGGATATTATTTTGTTAGTATTTGGGGGAACTAAAAGTTACACACCAGACATCAGGTGAAGACCAACTGTTGTGCAATTAGAAACAAAGGTTATGGTCTGAAGCACTGTCCTACTGAAACACAACAATCAACACAGACAAAACACAGTACACCAGCAGATGGCACCACAACAAAACAAGCACCTTCCTGATGTGCTCATTGCAGTACCACCCTAAGGATAGAAACCAAGACTGCTGGCAAACAGCAGCAAAGCACAGCACACCACATTGCAAAAATCTCAAAATATATCACCATGTCAACATTAGAAGCACCATCCCGATTAGCTCATCACACTGCCTACGCTACGATAGAATTGAAGACAACTGGGCATAGCATATGAAACACACCACATTACATTCTACGAGCAGGGTTATTCGTCTTAATTATATGCGATCCTACAAGTTGCATGGTTCATTCGCAAACGAGCAAGCCTCTCTCCTCATGCCAACATCATCAAACCGCCCGAGGTTTACAAATTCCCGAACGGGTCAGGAGAAAGCAGCAGAAAACCAGATCTAAGCCAGCGGAGAAACCACTAGAGGCAACGCGAGTATCCACCAGAACCGCCGGAATCAACTAGACAGCCAAGCAGCACAACGCACAAGTGGAAGCAGCGCGAGCGCGGGCTCGCTTACCGCGGCGCCATCCTGCTCTCCCGCCCGCCGACTAGAACGGCGAAGGAGAGCGGACGCCGGGAGAGCCGAGCGGAGCGAGCGAGCGGAATAATCGCGGGCTCGCGGCGGCGGAGGCGGAGGCGTCGAATCCGAACGAGAGAACTCGCGAGAAAGCGACGAGAGGAGGGCGGGCAGGGGGATCGGATACTCACGGCGGAGGCAGCCGACGAGCGGCGGCTGGCGCCGAAGGAGGGAAGCCCTGGCAGGGTTTGGAATTCGGTCGTGGATTGGGAGAATGCAGGCGCGCGGTCAGGGTCAGACGGGTGTGGGGATCGGGACAGCGTTCCCACGCGGCTACCACCCGCCTGGCCTCTGCCTGCCTGGAGGAGCGAGCGGGCGCGTGGGTTTCCTCCGTGGACCGTGGGCGCGGGCGCGCGGGTGGGACTGGGCCGGTGTGTGGGGGGACCGTGTGGGTGGGCCACAGCTTGGGTTTGGACTCGAACGACCGAGCCCGTTGTCGGGACCAAGTCGCTGTCAAGAAGCCCTCCAGTTTGAAATTTTTGTTTTCCTTATTATGTCGGACTTTTCGAGTTTGAACTCCTCTATATCTGACTTTCGAGTTTGAATTCCTGGTATTTCGCTGTTAGCTTCGAAATTTGGATAGTTCTACAAACGGTAGTAACGTTCACGGTGGATGTTCACAGGAAATCAGCATCATCTTGGTTCTATCAACCAAATCAAACTCCACCACTTTGGCTCTAATAATTCAAGAGGGATACTAACCAGTGATCGTTAGCTAGTGGCAATTGTGTTTGGCACTACTCAACATACTTGCTACTATGTGTGTTGGCAATAATTGTGGAAACACAAGCACGATATTAATTACTTTGTTCAGCTTATCTACTTTCGGCTTTTTCAGCTTCTTTCGCTTTATTCTCTCACTGAATACTATTGAACCAGCCGAAACTAGCCGAAATCTGCCAAAATTTGTCCGTGTCTATTGCTCAAGCAAAAACCATCACTCCTACATCTATTGCTCAACTGTAAAGAAGAAGCTCACCTATGGGGTTGCAGACTACTGTGATAGGATAAGATTGTCGATGAGGCCTGGTGTAATACATTTTGTTCAAATATGCAACTACCTAAGTGTGTGCTTGTTGTGTTTTTTCTCATGTATACCATGCTGAACCCTCATGATTTAGTGAGCCTACAAGAGGCTCTAGAAATATATTGGTGGGGACTCCCCCCTCCCCCCCTAAAAAAAGGCTAGTGGACCAATACTTTTTTTTTATTTCTCGAACGACATGATGCATTGTAATGATATGTTTAGTTGATTATTAAAATATATAAGAGTGAAAAAAATTAGCATACAAACTATACATGAAAACTTTTGATGCATACCACCTTGTGAAGGAAAAAAGTGTGGAAAATGATGGTATGAGATTTGATGGCTTCTTTTTAAGTATGACTCATTATTTTTCCCATGCCATATCTTGAGCATGCATATGTCTGGTAAAGTTAATAGTGAAAACTGGAGAGGTGTCAACAAATATCTAGCATATTTAATTGATGGACGATGAAACCCAACGAATGGGTAGCTTTCCCCTTCAAGTACCTAGGACTGTCGCTGACCATTCACAGACTTTGACGGGTAGTCTTCCAACCGCTCGTCGATAAGGTGGCTGGAAGATCAAGCTCCTAGCAGGGGCGCCTACTAAATATTGCAGGACGTAACACGTTAGTTAAGGCGGTGCTCTCCTCTCAGCCAATCTATTTTCTAACTATGCTAAGGGCTTTTGATGAGGTGTTCGAGGAAATAGACTCAAGGCGCAGAAGATTTCTTTGGACTGGGTTTGATAGGATTTTTAGGAGGCAATGCAAAGTTAATTGGCGAAGACGCAACAGGCCGACTAAGCTAGGGGGCCTAGGGATTCTTGACCATAGAAAGTTTGCACGGGCACTACGGATGCGCTGGCTATGACACTACTGGAAGAGCGACACCAAGCCATTGGTAGGAACAGAAATCCGGTGCGATGAGATTGATCGGCAGTTATTCAATGCTTCCACCACAATCACTCACTTTGTTTTGCTTAGCTTGTTTCGGCTTTTTTGACTTGTTTCGGCTTATTCTCTCTCACAGAATACTATTGAACCAGTGGAAATCAGCCGAAATCCAGCCTGCCGAACAGAGTTGGGATGGGAGTAAGGCCCAGTTCTGGCAGTCAGCATGGTTGGCAGGCCAAGCACCGAAAGACATGGCGCCTAACTTATATGTCTACAGTAAAAGAAAACGCTTGCCAGTTAGAGCTGCGATTCAGGATAGCTCATGGGTGCGGAACATTAGGATCCCAATGCTCACCTCTATGCAATACTTTGTGGAGTTTGTCAACCTCTGGACACGACTGCAATTTGTTGAGTTACGCCCGGGGGTGCCGGATCAAATCGAGTGGAAGCTAAGTGCCAACAGAGAGTACTCCACCAAACCAGCGTATATGACACAATTTTTGGGAGAGGTGGACACTGATCTGGATCAGTTGATATGGAAAAGCGTGGGCGCCGCTAAAATATAAAATCTTCGCTTGGCTAGCATACCAGAACCGGTTGTGAACTGCAGATCGGCTTCATCGGAGGGGGTGGCCAAACTAGAAGAAGTGTCCACTTTGTAGGCATACCTGCATTTATTTACGCAGTGTCATTACACCATACGTCTTTGGGCCGAACTTGGGGCCAGTATATCTGCGGCGACAGTTAATATGGCTTCCTAGGATACATGCGAGAGCGCAACTCACTAGTGGAAGGTGGCAGATGCTTCGACGGGAATGTCACCTAAGACGATGAGGTCGTTTTTGTTGCTCATTTCCTGGGAGATTTGGAATGAGAGGAATGGAAGAATCTTCCGACACAAAGCGTCCTCAATTCAAACGTTGCTTGCAAAAATGTCTAAGTAATTTATGAATTTATGGCCAGGAGATTAGGCTAGACCTCAACTTTTTTGCTCTTTTTGACTTAGACTTTATTGTTTCTGTTCTCACTCTCCTATATTAATATAAGAACGACAAAAGTCTTGCCGGTTCTTTTTTTTTAAAAAAAAAGACTATCATAGGATGTTGTGCTCGGAGATTGTAGAGACTGTACTTACTTTTATTATTTTTAGTGTTGGGTGAGTGATATGCATTGCTAGATCGACAATATTAAAATATATGACCTGTTGCTTAAGATCAAGCACTCCAACATAGCACATCTTGTGAGACTTTGTATGGATCGATCCACATATCACAACCATATTCCAGTATTCTTGCAATATCCACACGATGCTGGTACACTATACCGCACAAGTTCTGCAAAAGATTGCATAATAATGCAAACTAATCGTAGGTTTCTAACGGCGGAATCTACCCACCCACTTTTGAGTCTCCGACACAACATAATATCTCATACTTTTCTAGATTTATCTTAGAAGTAAATGATATTATTTTTAATGATAGATCACATGTCCGTCAACAACCAATGTCTACGGTAAGTTTCAATCTCAAGATTTGTGAGCCAAGTCCCTCTACGACGTGTTTAGTTGAGGGTAATTAATTGGTGCAACGGAATGGAAATTTGGATATATGAGGTTAGAATTCTCTTGTTTGTTTAATGGGAGTAAGAATTTTAGTGGAACGAGGTATGAGAATTTAGAAGGCTAACTCCCGCTGATATATTCCCAAGAGGAGGGGTGCGAATTATGTTCTAAGCAGAAGATGAATAATCTCCTTAATCGTAACCTACGATGTGATTTTCCATCTTAAATCCCACACATGAAATAGATGATACGAATTCCCTATTGAACTCGCCTCTCTCGACTCCACCAATCAAATAAGGTAAGACTAAAAATCAAATATTCATATTAATTCCCTCCATCAAATCCCGCTACTAATTTGCCTCTTTCGAATTACTCCTTCTAAGAGCATCTCCAAGAGTGTCTAAAAAATAGAGATCGAAAAATTTAATTTTGGGACTTTGCCAAAAATTATTGGGAGAAGAAAAAAATCCTCTCACCCAACAGTTCCCAAAAATCGGTTGTAAAAAACTTCATTTTCTGCCAATTCGTGGGCTCAGCTCTTTGACTTTTTTTTCACGGGAGAACTACGATCCAAGTATCCAACCGTGGCCTCCTCGGATCCTCCTGATAATGCAATTCAATGAATCGTAAAACTTATCAATAATAATTGGCACTCAACAACCAGAACAGAGGTACAGAGAAACGGAAAGAAGACGCTCTGCAAGCAAATCAAAGGGACGAAAGGATCTGTATGCTCTTCAGGTTTCGTAAAACCAATTTTGCTCTACGCCTCTACCTGAACGGAGGAGTCGAAACAGTCCTTCAACGAGGCCGCAGCCTGGACTGCACAAACGGAGGCGGGCCTTGGACTCGACGAACGGAACCCGCGCTGTTGACTGGACGAATGGAGCAGCTGTCCTGGACTCGACGACGGGAGGCGGCGGCAGCGTCTCCAGCAGGGCACGGCGGCCTGGCGATCTTCAGCAAGGCGTAGAGAGCATCTAAAAATTAGCGCGCACAGAGATGACCTCGACGCTGGAGGATCTCGATTTGGCGGAGATGATCGATTGGGAGTGCACCAAAGCGGAGCGGCGGAATTCTAGCTCCGTCTGCTCTTGTTTTTGGACGCGCGGAAATATTGGAAACAGATTTGGCCCACTGTTGGAGCAGTAATTTTTATATTAGTTCCCAATATAAGATTTTTGGAATATATATTGGGCACTCTTGGAGATGCTCTAAGACATGTCAATGTATGATTTCATACAAATATCCGCACAACTATCAATTGCTCAAGCCAGTATTTTCAAAAAAAGAAAATCAAATGCTCAAGACGTGCCCGTGCAAATTTTATCCTCAAAGCTCGTAGGGCCCACTGCTCAGCGACCCAGCTCGTAGTCCCTCTCCGGCTCTGCCTCCACCCCATCCCGTCCCACCCAGGTCCCCATCGACCTCCTCTCCCCAGATCTCCCACTCGAACCCTACCCAAGCAGCCATGGCGATCGCGGCGCGCGCCCTGCGCCGCCTCCCGCTCCACCTCTCCCCGTCGCTCGCCCGCTCCTTCTGTGCCGTCTCCCCGGCCGCCGCCTCGGTCACCACGGCCCCTGCCGCCGCATCGGCCAAGGTCGCCGACCGCATCGTGCGCGTCCTCGCCATCGACCCCGACGGCGCGCGCCGCGAGGTGGTCGGCCTCTCCGGGCAGACCCTCCTCCGCGCGCTCGCCAACGCGGGGCTCATCGAGCCGGCCTCCCACCGCCTCGAGGAGATCGACGCGTGCTCCGCCGAGTGCGAGGTCCACATCGCGCAGGAGTGGCTCGACAAGCTGCCGCCGCCTTCCTACGAGGAGCGATACGTGCTCACCCGCGCGTCTAGGAACCGAGAGCTCAACAAGCACGCGCGCCTGGGCTGCCAGGTCGTCCTCACGCCCGAGCTGCAGGGGATGGTCGTCGCCGTCCCCGAGCCCAAGCCGTGGGACATCCCGTAATGGCGTGCCAGGACGAAAGGCAAGGCAGAGAGGTGCGGCTTTCGACGCTGTGAGCCTTCCTTCATCCCCCCTGGCTCGGTGCAGCTGCGCCATCCCCTTTTATGTTACGGATTTGATGAAGAATAATGATTTGATGGGCAAAACTTGGTGCTTTTGGTCAACTTTTGTTCCTTTGAATGTGGAATATAAGGACGATGTAATGTGGGATCCCCTTGCAATTACCCCAGTTTAATGTTTCATTGTTTTGAAGTTTTGCACATTGTGATGTATGGTTGATCTTGCATCTTGGCCTTATCATTTCCATTTGATAACCACTGTTTATTCCCGTATAAGTACACTTGGTTTTAATGTGGGGAGAGAGCCGATCTTCAGAAGGAAATGTTGAACACAGTAGAATACCAAAAGTTGGTCTAACATAGGCATGAGACGAAATGAGCTTGTCTATTCTTTCAGAGTTCTTCATATACCTGCAAGATACTATATGAAGTAGAGGAAGTTCATAGTTTCAACCTCCAAAGCTATAAAATTTTCTGGTGTCCTTTGTGCTGGTTCATCTGTGATCATAACTATATTGATTACCATCTGTGATGAAATGCATCGGAAATATTCGTCAAATGAAACTGAATGTGATGCGATTACCATTAATTAATTGAAGTTTCAAAATGTTTATAATCTACAATACCCAGCAGAGTAGTCAGATTTAACAGTACTGCACAGGCATTATGTTTAGCATATTGTATATGTGCTAACTGGAGGCACTGAAATCAATAGACTATAGAAACTAAAAATTGCAATGTTCATTTGCCTGTGAGCGATTCAGAAATGCAAATAATACAGGTTGACATATTGTTATCTTGCTGATTTGATCGAACAATTGTTGAAAGAACTTGCTTGTGGCAAACTGGCAATTGTGACCATGGTCTTTTAGATGTTCAAGGTTTGGCCGTTGTTGACCGCAATATTCAGTGTCACACTTTGGCCCCATTTACTTCACTTCAATGGCATGTTAATGCTATCATACATATTCTGCAAGGGATGTCAGATTTGCAGGATCATAAATATTCTGTAAGGGATGCCAGATTTGCAGGATCTTTCTTTGCCGTAGTATTTGTTTCTACAGCCTGCCTTCTTGTGATTGTTATAGGCATAACGAAAACATCAATCCTCCATCTGTAGTAAATAAGAGTTCAGAGCTGACTTCTGAGGTTGGAATTTGTGATTCCGTGATGTTATTCAGTGTACTGAACTGGAAATGGTTGGTACTGAGTGTATTCTGCTTGCTACTTTAATTGAAATCAGTCAGGTAACCATGTCCATTCAGTGTTGAAAAAGCAGTTATCGTTTTTCATAGAGCTCTGTGGCGATCTGAAACAAGGTCATTGTGTACCTGGAGGTTGAAGATAGTGAATAATATGACAGGTTTGAAGTGTCTAGTTTCCTGAAGAGCATGGATGGTCCATGCAAGCTACAGTATTGCATTACTACATTTGTTATTTTCACGCTTTTTTTTTATACTCAATTCGGGCATCTCTTTAACTTGTGGCCAGTAAAAAGCGACTTTGGCCATCGAGTTTCTCTTTTTGGCTGGACTAGCGGATTCCATTGAGCTTGCACCCCCTAAATGGCTTGCAACGGAGTCCTGAATATAGGACAGAGAGTCATCCATCCACAAGCTGATTGGCCACCTCAGGGCTCAGGGCACTATCCAACCCATGTAAACTCAACCAATGCGCTGATGAAGTTTTGAATCGACTAGGTTAGGTTTTCGGAGGCCTCCAACTGTAGCGAAGTCAAAAGCAATAAAAACATGGCGTATCGCTACTTGCTTACACGATTTGATGGTTTGCCAATTCTCATGTCCATAGTCCATGCCAGTATGCACACAACTAGATGTTCAACTAGTCCTCTCCCAGCCCCAAATCATCTCCCCAATCCCCCATCATCAGATTCTGAATCTCGGACGACGAAACCTCACCGCCTGAACAAGACAACATCGGGCGAAAAGATGCGTTATACCTCTTCTAGAAGCCCTCCCTCTGTTTTACCCTTCTCTCCCTTTCTCCTTGGCAAACACGTCGAATTTCAACCACGTAATTCCATGAGCTGTACAGCTGCAGCCGCACCTGTTTGACATGCTTTCATTTGAAGAGATGGCTAGCAGGTTACCATACGCATTACGCAGGATGAACAGGAGGCAGCCAAAAAGAACAATACCCCATGGTCGGGCCAAGATAACAAGTGAAACCAAGAACGGCGAGCAAAAAACCACAGCTTCAGTATCGCAGCTACATGACCGCAGACTGAACCATCTAATAACCCAAACTATGCTAAGTTCACAAATATAATGCGCTGCAACTAGTAGTAGTATCCATAAATTTAAAACAAACACAGTGCGAGATCCAGCAACCTATGGAGGTTACAACAGCAAAACAACGTAACTGGATGATGCTTCCCCCAGGATGTTTCAAATTCTGAGCTTGTGATGGTCGTTTTTTTTCCAGCCGCCTGCTCGCTTCCTTATTTCAAAAGTCGCAGCCAGGTAACGCTGCATCATCAAGGAATGCTGTGAAGACCTGCTGGTCTTCTAATTTTCCTTTGCCTTCAGCTGAAGCTGGTGCAGCATGTTGGACGCTGCAGAGTCACGCACCTCATGAGGGGTGATCTTCCTATCACCATCCGCACTCAAGTTGAAATCTGGGCCCATAAGGTAGACACTGGCCTGATACATATCTGTGAAGACAGGGATACAAACTGTAAAGGATGCTCAAACAACGTGTGGGAACTAAGCTATGGGAAAGATTGCCCCAGTTGGAGCAAAAAGAGGTTCAGGTTACAGTTACCAGTGGACATTCAGCTAATTCAAATTATGATTCGGACATCTAGGTTCTAAGATCATGCATATAGTATGGTATAAAGACAACTTGGGTAAGCACTAAGCACTGATCGAAGCCTAATTCTAAACTAAAGGTAACAACTAACCAACAGACCTAATCTGGGTTTGTACATGATAATTGGGAGCACAGTATGTGTGCCAGCTTTACAATGCAACAAGAGCAGACTCCACAAGCCTAAATCTGATTGCGTCGTGTTCTATGCCTATATGCTCCAAGGACTTCGTACGAAGGCATGCAGGAACTTGAAAAGACAGTGATTATCATCCACGTACCACCTGCAACTGAAGGAAGTACTTTGTATCTTGGAAGAATCCAATTGCTCTCACGGCATATGTCATCCAGTTCCTGCAAGGCATCCTGTCAGACAGAGAATTGGAGAGGAATCATATAATAGTTTACTCCATCAGATGAGGTTTTTTTGCCTGGCATTTGTTGCGTAGAAGAATGGCCTCTTTCAGTTTCTTCCTCTTTAAGTTCATGTTCTGGCATCCTTTTCCAGAGCAGGTTGGAATTGGATTGGCCGCATCTATCATGTTCCAGTTGTTCTCATATTTCTTCAGGATTGACGTCACTTTAGGTGTCATATCCCCTTCTGCACATGGTTTGAAAATGGTAAGTAATGGGTTTGATGGAATTTGATGGTAAAAATATCAAAGCTGATAAGCAATAATCACACCCTAGGAAAATAAATTGATATATATAGGTCTATAATTATTCTAGGGGAATTGAAACTATGCTGCTGGGAGGCTAAATACTGTTGATGCATTGGTATGCAGCAGCCTTGTTTGGATGGGATGGTGATGCCCCAGCTCCATCCATTGGGACTAAGGCCCACATACACATGTTTGAAATGGCATCAATAAAACCCTAAAAGTACGAGAGTGCTGCATTTTAGTTGCCATGTGGAAAGACAAGTTGTTTGCCACAAGATGATATGATTTTTTTGCACTTTACCGTCCATTTAGTTAGATTTAATTATGAAAAGCAATACCTGTCAAGATTGTTTGAATTTCCATTTCATACTGAGCACTTCGATCTCCAAGCATGCAATGCTCACGGAGCTGAAACATATATAGATTAAGACGAATACACATAAGCTTATCGAGGAAAACAAGAATTGTATAATTAACAAGCACCGTTGCATCTTTTGAAATGAAATAAAATATGTAACATACAGTATCATCCCGCATCTTCTGAAGTAACTGCAGTGTCGCATACTTCTGAACATTCATGTTATCTGTGATGCCACCTTGATTGCCATTTGAAGTATACAGATTAGGATTTGGGAGCGCACCAATATGAAAGCAATCAATAATAGGAAAAACAAGTTTTTGTCTTGGATAGGATTGTCCTTACCAGACTTTACTATGACTTTCTCCTTTTGGCTTTCCAAAGCATGATTGTTAATTACAGGATCAACATATGGTGCCTGAAAAAGATAATTAGTTCATTAAGTTGAAGCACAGTGAATTTAACACAAACATATATTAATTATTTAATTAGAAACACCACGCCTTATTTCAGAACACAACTTTGCCTAAAGCTCATATAGTAAAACTGTAATTTAGCTTATCTTTACCAGAATGATATCTTGGATCGTATTTCTACTCTTAGAGTGCTTCTCTGTTCTGTCCTTGTCCATTTGGACTCCTGAAATTGAGTGATTTTATCATTATATGTTGAGTGATTTTATCATTATATGAGGAGTTGAAACAACGATGGATCAGTAAAATCAAAGTAATGTAATATTGATAGACTTACTGGCTTGTAAGTCTACAGAACCTCCATTTGTTGCATTTGCGTGTTTTGCACTCACAAATTTTAAAATTTCCACATCTGGAGCAGCAAGTGAGTCAGTTTCTTTTGCGGGACTCTCGCCATCCCCATGCTCCGGGTAGGTAAGGAGTGCAGCCTTGAAGGTTTCGGATTTTCTTTTGCTGTTTGTGTTGCTGTTTTTTTTGTTTTTGCTGGTGGTGCAGTTGTTGGTGCCACTATCACTAACTGCTTTTACTACCTGTTTATTTTTCTTTGGAGTTGAAACGTTTGTGTTTATTTTTTTCAGTTTGAACTTGCTATTAGCTTCTTGTTCCTTCAAACTTTCATCTATTTCAGAGTGGGATGAAGGGTTTCCATTCTGAAATAATCGTTCCTTTGGAGCGCTCAGTGAAGAATCCAAAGGCCATGCCCTGCAATATGTCAAGAGTAATCTTTAATCATTAATCAAAACAGTCGTTACATGACACATTCGGATATTACCCCTTTCATGGATAATTAGCTGAAATAAATCTCATGCATACCTGTTCAGGATGTTTAACAGAACCTCCTTGTATGGCAGTAAATGATAGCAATCAACAACAGATGTTGTTCCAAGACACGGATCACTACTAAATATAGGACCACTCATCCTGTCAAAGGAACGAAAGGAGAGACAACAGCGAAAACATTTAGAAGTCATTATCATTGAAAAATAGCATATTAACACTAAGCAAAGAAGCTCATTTGGGTGGTACAATCAGCAAGCATTATATTGTATAAGCATAAAACATAGTATCTTGAAAAGGGGGGCAGGAGCTTTAGCAATGTTATTATTGCCGCCATATTATCTAATAAATGTCTTAGTGAACAAAAAAAATGTGAGTTACGAAGGGCATCAATCTAACTCAAGATATGGTATACACTATACACTATGCACAGTAGTTGTTTGGTAAATTAAGTCGTCTTCGATTAGGGCTGCAACGTGGGATGGTACAAATTAGGCGGGGGTGGGGAGCAAACCTGTTGACCAGATCTTCCAAAGGCGTTTCCTTAAGCTTGTTACTGATATTTTGCTCATACTGCAGAACAAACATCATCGTAGCTGTCCCTTTTTGACTCAATGAGTACACCCGATGTTCTTCGAGAAAACGCAAGTTTGCACGCTTGATACCTATTGAGACATAAGTGTGTAATACATACCTATTAAAGACATAGATGTGCAAGACGTACCTATTAAATACATAAGTGTGTAATACATACCTATTAAAGATATAAAGTGTGTGAGATAAAAGGTAGGTTCACAAACATAAAATTTGCACCGAGTCAATAAAATTAAGCACACAACTCCACTTCCGACATAACTTTTGTATTGGGCACACAAATGGGAACAGTTTTAAAAAGAACATTGATTGCCATCAGCTCAGAATCTAAGTTACTCCAATATGCCAGCCGGCGCATGATCATATTAAATCATGTTCTAATAGCAAATAGCTTCTATAAAACCAAACCAAATGAGAGGAGCCAAGCCACACCAGCTAGCATACTCAGCAAAGTCATTATATTTGTGCAGCTGTGCTTGTTGGCGAACTACAATTCTACAAATTATGGCGTGGACCTGTACCCACAAGGTTGCATCTAATTTCTCTAGGAAAAAATAACAAACTAAGGGTGCATGCATGCAACACATTGTAAGTTCCAGACAATTCTTGTATAATAAACTGTAAAGGGGACCAGTAACTACCAGTTTTGAGCTCTGCCTCTGAATATGCAATCTGCTGAAGCACGTATGGTTCAGAAGGAAGTGCTACGGACTTATTGCTCGATTCCTGCACTGACACATCACTGCTACGCGATCCACCCAATGCCATCGTGATATCTTTCTCCAAGATCGACCAGACGCCTTTGGTTTAAGATCCATGCTCGACCAAGCACATCTTCTTTGTCCTATTGAGAAGCAGAACAGCGACCTGGGAGATGGGCCACATGATCATCTCGGGGGAGTCCTTCGTGGCGTCGAGCGCCTCAGCAATATTTCAGGCGTCGGCAACTGCCTTGCAAGTGACCGAGAGCCCACCCCCTGTGCCGTTGTCGTGGTGCTCGTGGACCTGTTGCAGGTACACGAGCAGAGTTTCCCCGGCAGTGAGGGAGGCGGTCACACAGAATCGCTCGGGATCAGCGAATGCAAGCTGTGGGAACTGCTTCCGGTGGTAATAGTTGTACAGGAGAACCGTTGCGTGGATCTGCACAACCAAAAAATAAAACACATCATCGTGAGGTAAGTTGCAGCTAAGCAGTTGCCAAAAAAAAAAGTGTGTGATCAACACAAAGCGCAACAATGGATCAGCACATAGAAGCTGCGATTCTGAATGCCCCAAGCACCCAACACCCCAGTCCCCAGCGACCCAAATTCACCCCAAAACGAATGGCACTAAGAGAAGCTGCAAGCTCCATGACTGCCCAGTGAGGTAAGTCAAAGCTAAGAGACTGAAAAAAGAAATGTGATCAACAACAAAGAGCAACAACGGATCACTGGATCAGTATATAGAAGCCGCAAATTCCAAATGCCCAAAGCACGCGACACCCTAAGCAACAATTCCAAATGCCCAAAGCACGCGACACCCTAAGCAACCCCAAATCCACCTCTAAAACGAATCACACGAGAAGAAAACGCAAGCTCCATTGCTGTCTAGTGAGGTAAATCGACAAAGCGCGTGAGAAAAAAATGTGATCAACAACAAAGTGCAACAACGGATCACTAGATCAGTATGTAGAAGCCATGAATTCCGAATGCCATAAGCACGCGGCACGCCAAGCAACCCCCAATCCACCCCTAAAACGAATCGCTCAGGGAGAAACCGCAAGCTCCCATGCATGGCTGCCTAGTGAGGTAAGTCGAAGCTAAGCGACTGAAAAAAAATGTGATCAACACCAAAGCGCAACAAAGGATCACTGATCAGTATGTAGAAGCCGCAAATTCCAAATGCCCCAAGCACACGGCACGCCAAGCAACCCCAAATACACTCCTAAAACGAATCGTGCTGGGAGAAACCGCAAGCACCATGGCTGTCTAGTGTGTAAAATGGAAACTAAGCGACTGAAAAAAAATGTGATCAACGCAACAACGGATCAATACACCGCGAATTCCGAATGTCCCAAGCACGCAGCACCGCAAGCGACCCTAAATCTACCCCTAAAACCAACCGCAAGGGGAGAAACGGCAAGCACCATGTCTGCCTAGTGAGGTAAGTCGAAGCTAAGCGACTGAAAAAAAATGTAAACATCAACAAAGCGCAATAACGGATCATTATGTTGAAGCCGCGAGTTCCGAGTGCCCCAAGCACGCGGCACCCCAAGCGACCCCAAATCCGTCCCTAAAACGAATCGCACTCGCACGGGGGAGAAAACCGCAAGCTCCATGCTCTGTTCCCCAACCCCTCCCCTCCCACGAAACCCCAGCGGCCAGCGCAACCGCGTCACTACCCACAAATGCCACAGTAATAATCAAGCACAAACTAGCACAGTACGTAGTACCAACAATGTTCCTCACCTGACGCGCCACGGCTTCCTGGTTCTCCGGCTTCAGGGCCTCCTCCCGCCGAAGCGTGCCGTGCGGCAGCTCCGGCTTCACGAGGTGCTCCACCAGCCGCTTCACCGCGTCCTCCAGCTCCACCACCTCCCGGACGCCGCCGCCGCCGCTGCCTTCCACCTCCATCACCGAACCCGAGACGCGTGCCGCGCCGCCGCCTCTAGGGTTTTGCGCCGCGGGTTTGGGTTTCGTTGGGAGGGGGGACGCCGCCGTTCCGACGAGAAGAACTGGAACTGGAATGCTGTGAAGTGGGAACTCGAAGGTCAGGCGCGATCGCACAGAGTGCCCGGGGGGTGTAAATGGAAAGGGTGGGTGGGCGGAGAGCCCGGGCGGGGGCGAGACCCACCGTCCGATGTGGAGCCTGGTGGATCGGGGCCGTCCGAGGCGGCGTCACGAGGAGCGGGCCGCGGAGAAAGGCTGGCTTGTGGCTTGGCTGTCTTCTTGCGGGCAGCCGTTACGACTTACGAGGGCGCTGACTGGATTTGACGGTGAGCAGGCTCCGTATGAGTTGTCGCTCAGCAGTTTTCCACAGATCATCATTGGATGGCTCATGTCTGTAGGATGGGATGGGACGATGCGAGGCATCTCAGCAATTTGGCGTGAAACATTTTTGTACAATACTTTTTTTTTCATTGGGCTCAGAGGTTTCGCGACCAAGAAAGCGTCTTCGCCTCCTACACGCCGTCGACGAGATTCATTCACTCTTGAACTGAGAGCATGTTTGGTTTGCGCCGGGCCAACACCGTCAACGCATCGGCGTGTCAATTAGGTGGAGCCGCTAAGATTTTGGCCACGTCGGCTCCTCTCGTGATTTAACAGACAGTTTTGAGCGTACCATCTTCAATCCAAACGTGAGCTACACATAATACGTTAAAAAATGGTAAGATAACAGTTGGCATCAATCCAATCATGCCCCGAAGAGCACGTGTAACAGTTTCCTTATCCAACTCTCAGTTCTGTAACGATCCTCTTATCCAACCACCAATTTTATAACGACCGTCTTATCCAACACCTAATTCTTCTTTTCGAGGATCTAATTAAATAAAAAAGACATAACTGTAGGATAATAATAAATAGATGTCCTGAAAGCTACAAACTGACTACAACCCATGCATTGTCTTCGCTTCTCGCATATTCGCCCCCTCACCCACCCTCCCGCCTTCTCCTCATCGGTGTCATCTCCAACATCGATAAGGATCGTCTTCCTTCCTCCCATCCCCTTCCGTCTACCTCCCCACCACCAACACCCGTGTTTAGCTCCCACTCGCGCTTCCACGATCTGGTGACGCAATGAAACTCGAGCTCCCCCATCTCGGCGCTTCCCCCATTCAACGGTGCCACTGTCTTTGGATCCACCGTCCTTGATTGCGGCCTTCGCTAACCACTATAGACATAACCTTCGCTAACCACTTACCCTACCTGACGAGCCCCCTACACCATCACCTCGTGTTCCCGTCTGCCACCCACCGCCACCTTTGGTCCAGCCGCCTCCCCCGAAGTTCCCTCTAGATACAGTAGCCACAAAAATTCCCTTCCCCAACCAAAATCACCGAACCCTATCCTTAGATCTAGATCTAGAACTTGCTAGAGTTGGATTGATCGCTGAAGAAGTCGATTTGCTTATCGAAGAAGAAGAGGATATTGTTGGTATCTCGAATTGATTTTGTTACTTCTTTCATTTTTTCCACTTTGGATTTATTTTCTTCTGCGGACATCCCTACCCTTCCAAATCGGCAGTGCTTTTATCCTAAGATAGATTGAGATCCCACTCGTTTTAGATTTTTTCATCAAAAAACGTGTTTCCATTCGAGTCTTCAACTGGCTCGCTCTCATGTAAGCCTTCATTTGTTTCCTTGACACCTCACATATAGAAGCTAGCACCTGAGCCCCTACCAAGCCACAGAAGCAATCATTGGACATGTACGACGGCTTGATTGAACATCTATCCCATGTTGAGGCCGTTCTCGTGACGCCCACGAGCAAACAATTTGCTTAAGTCGATTTTCCCTTCTCAATTAGCTCATTTCTGTGCAAGAGCAACACTTATGGAACAAGCACAAGAATAATCGAATATCCAAAATGGCAACGACATGCATACACAAACTTTCATCCTCAATGTGCATGTATGTTTCTTTTTTCCTATTTGTGGGTGTGACATAATGCACAATCATATTGGTAATCATTCATACTATTATGAATGAAAAAGTTAACAACTTAAGTAAAATCACAAGGGAATGGCTAAGGTGGAATTGGCGGGACACAAGTTGTCGTTCTTAATAAAGACACATGTAACTTCAAAATGCGACAAACGAAGTCTAAATCTACTTGCAATAAATTCCAAATGCAACTCATTGTAGTGAAACCAACATACTTTCCTCAACTCTGGGAAGTAAATTGTACTTACTTACTTACCTACTTACTTACTTACTAAGTATATAAGGTAACTAATATATTACAAACATGATTTCACGCCACTCTGTGTTGGGGACTTGGGGTTGGAATTTGTCTCAAGCTTGTGGATATACCATAAGTTGAAGTGCTTGCGGAGTTGATGAGCGACAATAAAGCAGGTGGTGCGGGTACCACTAGGTATGGTAACGAAAGGGCTGGTGGGTTGTGACATGCTCACAATGGTTATCAGAGACAACAACTCTGGCATTAGCGGTGAGGGTCAAGGTAGAGGTGGTGCGAGTGAACAAGTGTTGGCGGTTGTTATCTTATGACTTCGACCACCAATATTCCATCCATGTTCATGAAGTCCTTCTATGTTAATTTTGATTAAACTACTAAGTTCCATGAGTTTTGTTGAATATTTGAACACACTAGTTTATCGGGCGAATTTGGGTCTGAATAGAGAAAATCACAATACATCGGGCCTAGCTTAGAAGCATTCTTAGTCCATAGTTTACTCTATGCCCGTCCGCCATATATACGTTGGTGCATCAGAAGGCTGGATGGCATTAGCACTTGGATCAAGGAGCTCATACTTGGGTGAATACCAATCCAACCAACGCCCAATCGTCTCTAAGAGCTCATCCTCACCATATAGGAGTCAAAGGTAGTGCATCCAAAGGTTCGAAGCTGTTCCAGCTTCGCCTATTTTGGATCGAGACACTCGGCTTGCCCCCCAAAGAAGTGCGCCAACCACCAGCTTTTGGACATCATATGGAATATTCCTTATGAAGGCAATGGCAAGTGGCAGAAATCCTAGGCTAGCTGACTGGTCTTTGTGAGGCAAGTCGGCCTAACTTGGAGGTCGCACCAAGTCTCCTTCACCTATAAGTAAACCCCTGCTCATGACCGACATATGAGTGTTATAAACTATCCATTCCTAGCGCCACACTTTCGAGGATGGAGAAGAAGAAAGGAGTTCCAGGCAAATTGAGGTGAGAGTTACTGAGAAGAACTGGAAGTGTTGGTCCTTCTTCAACTTTGTAACACGGAGGAATGAAGCTCACGTTCATAACTTATTCATTGTTCTAATAAATTCTTACTTTACTTGTGATTTCCTCCTCTGCGGTTGGTAGCTTGTTCTTCTTTAATGTGTTCGCTTTGATAAATCAAAATATACGGTAAAGGAAGTAGTCACTGGTGTAAACTTGTATTTAGACTATTGTTGGCATTTCATAGCGTCATCACTAGGATAGGTGTTTTACAGTAACGGCGCCAGAATTGCTGTGGGGTATTTCTTACGTTACAGAAGGATCCGCAAGCGCACAGAATACCGTTGTAGCATTTTACCCGTGAGTGCAGGGTCGTATTTATATTTCCGTAGGGAAGGCGATGGTTCAAATGGATTTACTAAGCTCAGGAGATTATCGTGGTTGAATATCCAGTGTCTAGATAGGGGTAATTGATAATATAATTGAGAGGTAGTGTGACACAAGATCAACCATCCTTATGAAAGAATAACTAGGATCAGAGCAAGGTGGAAGAAATATTTCAAGAGCATACAAAAGATAATTCTTATCTAAGCAAGCATAGAGCATACTTATGAACACATACACATTCACATGCTTAGGATCGAGCTCTAGGCTCCCAGACATCACCGGGAGATCGCACAGGATGTGGCTAGGTGGCCACTGGACCCTCACGGCTATTTTATGCACTGCCTACAGCTACTACATGAACGGGAAGGGTTACGCTGTACGGACAAGACTGTCACCACCTGCCGCCTACCTCATCTAACCATGGTATAGAGCCGCATTCAAACATAACTGATAACCCGGACACCACGTCCGTATTAAGGATTATTGCTCTAGCATTACGTTGAGACTAGAAACACCCCTACCGAGGGAGATGAAACCGATACCGTAGCCTAGATGTGTTACCATGTCTAAACATGCAAGATACGTGTCTCAAGCAAGACTATGAAAGGATCACATACTAAACATAAGCATATGAACCAAGCATAAGCTAAGATAAGGAATTGAACTTTATTACTAAACTCCAAACCATACATAAAGAGAAAGATACAAAACCATACCAAACTCTTCATGAAGACTAGAAGACCTTGAAGAACTACACTTCACCTACACTCCACTACCCTAGGGAGCTTTACAAAGGAGGAGAGGCTATGTCTTGGTGTGTCTCATTTAGGAGCACCCCACCTTATATTTATAGGCATGTAAAAGGGGGTGCTCGGCCAGGATTCAGCGCAACTCAAGCAAAACCGACATTGAGGCGAGCTGTGGAAGTGACACGTGGCGGAGGTAAGTCGGTGGGACCCAGCACAGGTTGGCCGACCCAGCCCAGGCGCCCACCGCCTTCATCTTGGGCTGGATCACTCTTTATTGGGCTCTTGTGCCTCTGGTTGATGATAGAGGCGTTGGTAGGTCGATTTGCTTCGGTTTTGGGCCTTTCAATCCATGTGATGCACGTGTGGAGGCGCGTGATTGGTTGAGGCTTGTTTCCTTGAATCAAAGAGATACTTTTTTCCTTTGTTTTCAGCACAAATCCTACAATCATAAAATCAAGGGTATGTGGAAAGTGTTCATTTATTAGCAGAATGTGTGTAAGAAATGCAAGTTCATCCTTATTTTGTGATTAAATTGACGCTCAATTTTGGTCCGTAGCGAGCGTCAGCAACTATATATCACCTTGTTTGCGCTCAACCTCACAGAACCCTTGAAGACATCGGGTGGTGACATCCTTATCTATCCTTTACGGTCCATCACTTGTGGGTGATCTTGTAGGACGATGTCTGGTCTTTTGTAACCCAACCCCTTCTCATCCTTTTCTGCGGTTACACACCCAGAAGTCCCAAAGCAACTAGAATTAGTAAAGGCCAACTACTTAGCTAGAGTCTACCTTAGGAAGACTTCTCTACCCCCACATATCTCATTCCCTTCACTCCCGTCATATCCGCAGGATGATTTACATTCTTGATTTGTGGACATTCTTTTCCTCGTGGATCCGACAACTTGAAATACTTATAGGTGAAAGCTACATCGATATATGTACACTTGCAGATTTGCTTAGCTCTCTCGTAAAAAAAATATAATACATCTTATTGACACCTAGCAGTGTCTTGATTGTGTTTTATCTCATTGTATCACGTTCTCTTGCTGTTTCAATTCAAGTTCAATAGCTTTATGGTCGTCAGTTGTCACTACTATAATCTACATGATCATGATTTTCCCACTTGTAGGTAGGGATGGATATTCGGTTATGACCGGAATTTTGAATGAACTTTTGATCTTCTACAATTGTTACGTGAAGTAAGGACTTCTCATTTTGGTAACCAGCATTTTCTAATATCTCCTTGTGCATCTTGGCTCTTGCTGCGTGCCTTGTGGTGGAGGTTCGAGGGTTCCATATTTGTTGGCCGTCAAGACTAGAAGTGTAGGATCTTAAAAAGTGGGGCAATTTATCTGGACTACAAGTTGGAATGTTGGATACTGGGATTTGAGCTTACGGGGCAGGAGGAAGCGAGTTACAAGCAACAGGTGGTAGTGGCAATGCCGAAGCTTGATCCCAAACTGAAAGGGATCCAACACACAATGGAGTGTGAATAACACAAGGGAGAGAGCGAGAGAGGGAGAGAAGGAGGGGGAGAGGGAGTGAGGGAGAGAGGGGGAGAGAGAGGGAGAGAGAGAGAGAGAGAGAGAGAGAGAGAGAGAGAGAGAGAGAGAGAGAGGAGAGGCCAACTTCAAGCTTAACTAGCAATTAGACATAATATCTACTACATTCATCATGGGACTGCAAAAATTGAAGGGGTCGGGGGAATGGCTCCTATTAGCCATAACTAAGCTCCGCCTTGGCAAGCAACACTTGGATCTTGGTGACGATGGTTGAGGGCAACTCCGTGTGACTGTATCTCCGTAGCTAGGAGTTACGAAGTGGCAAATGCGAGTTAGGACGATGGGGTAAGACCCCGTGAGCGAGTAGTCATCGTTGTGACGGGGCAGCCAAAGTTTGGCCCATAAACTCAAAATGCCTAGGTGCCCGGCCACAATGTATGGGCATTTTGGTACCCGAGGTATCTAACTGAATTAGCACATATAAGTTCGGTGTATTTAGGGAGAAAGTAAACATCTTTCTTTCTTTGATTGAAAGCCCGTGGGCTATGGAAGTATGCTATTAAAAAAATATGGTGGTGGGGCTTTATCTCCTTGGCCGAGGAATCTAAAATGGAATATTTATATTCTCAGCTATTTCATTATGAGTCAAGAAGATAGGAAACCAATAATTTCTACTCTCTATTCACAAATACAAGGGGAACTGAATTTGTCATGAGTCAATTTATTCTAAGTTTAACCAAATTTATAGAAGACAATAATAATATTTATTCTAACTTCAACCCATGGCATCCATGAGCACCGGGAAGAGGAAGAAGAGGTCGAGGGTGAGCTACTCCTACTAGGTGGTCTTTGGTTGGATTCTTTCTCCTCCTTTCTGTCTCTAGTTCCAGATTTTCTTGGAGAGTATTAAGAGAGTGAGGGAAAAGTAGAGTGAGGAAGGAGCGGGGATGGGTTGGGAAGGAGAGGGAGTGGAGTGAGCTGGTTCACCGGTCTAGCTAAACAAAAATAAAGCAAAAGACTAAAAAACAAAAGATGCCCTCATGTAGGCTTGCATGACAATTGCAATATATTCAAGCTTACTTGTATGAGGTAAAATTTGTTGCCGAAAGTGTTATTTGGAACAATAACATTGATAAATTCTGCCAAGCAAAATACAGTACATGTGTTGTTGTCAGATCAACGTGAAGGTAGTCATACACACTCTCTGTCCGCCTTGGTTGGCTTTGCATCATGCAGATCCGGTGAAACCATCTTTAACCCAAGGCACCTAAATCATGTCTACCTCACAGAGTCCAGTCTAACGAGGATAACAAGCTGTGAGCCCATGTAATGTTAGGAGATCTGAGAAGAAAGGGTGGTCTTGTACCAAGACCAATAATTTACCCGGAGGGGATCACATTTCTGCAGGGTACAGCAAACTGCTGTCGCAAGATCAGCATCTGCCATTTCAGGGTTGGAGTTCCTTATTGGTTCAAGAGTGGCTTTAAGTTCATCCAAAGGCTGCAAACCAGAGCGAAGAAGATCGAGCAACAAGCTCAAAGCAAATACACAACTCCAATCATTCTTCAAGACCTTGAGACAAACATCAGAGATGCGCTCGTCGGCTACTAGCAAGTTATTCTCGCCCTTGTATAGCCCCTTGAGGTACCTCCAAGGGCTTTCATTCTGAGGGTTTGCTAGAATAGCTTCAATTGTGTAATCTACTTCTGAATCACGCATCGCTGTAAGGCCACCAAGAAGCGGTGATCTTGTTATTACAAGATATCTCTGTTGCAAAACAAATTCAACATACTTCAGTGCAAGCTAAATAGCTGATCTCAAATAATCAGCAGAAAAAAAGGCACCCGGAAGGCATGACAAGCAGACATGATAGAATGTAACAGGCGATAGAAAGTCAAGAATAGTCATACAATCAATTTGTATTCCACGGTAGTATACTGCTGTCCACTTTGTCCAGCTTTGACCACTAATTAGATGAAGCTACCTACCTATGCTGGCAATATGAACATGGTACCGATATTATGAAAATACTCCCACTCTAGTTTTATAATACTTTTCTTATACAGTTATTACAAATAACAATGAAAAGGTTTACCTGCAATCATGCGAATTTTTATAATGCCATACATTTATAAACAGAGGAAGTAAATCAAGAAAAAGTATACAGTTCTCCAGACTCATAGAATGAAATGATCTATGAAGCTCAAATGATAAAGATATCCTGAGGGTGAAATAGAAAAACTTTAAGAGACAAAAAAGCACAGAGCATAACCTGATTCCAAGCTGAATTATTGAAGATATCTTCCTCAAGTAGCTGGTTGCAGTACTGCAATTCACTCTCCCACCCACCCAATGCTTGAAGAACCCACTGCAACAGTTGTAACAAAACAATACTGTTAGTAGAACAGAGCTTTTACTGATACTCATAGCTCAGTTTAATACAGTACCAAAATGTGGAATACTTATTATACAGTAAAATGGGATATGCATACCTGCCTATGAGACCAAGCATGGTAATTTTTGGCATCAAGAGCAAGTATCTTCATTGTGAATTCATGCTCTTTATTCGCAACATCAGGTCCTAATTTCTCAGCAAGCCATCTCTTATGATGCCTGAAAATTAAAATTGGACCCTGCAGGGTTAGTCATGATTTTCACAGCAATGGAAGATAGATAAAGTAAATTATGGAAGTCGAGAAATTGCCAATTGTTTACATAAAACATCCACAACCACCAAAGAGGAGATTATGCTACAAGTCTTTTATGGTGGAACTCACCAGATCTGGTAATTTTTTGAATTACATTCAGCAATTTTTTCGACAAAATTCATCTCTTGCAGTAAATCATAATCCAGTGCTTCCAGGATAAGGCGCCTGAAATGCCAGACCTATCAAGTAAACAATTGATTCAGTAAAGTCAGAACTCAGAAAGGTAACTACCGAAAGGGTTGGCTGATATCAAAATGAAATACATGACACGAACTTAAAAAACACGGTAGTACTAGTAATAGCACAAACTTCAATTTGCAGATAGTACACAACACCATTGCTGTTCAAGAATAATGTGGCATACTGCATTAACAGACATAGCACAGGGAGAAAATTATGGCCAGGCGGTATGCTGTGGCCTTCCACAAATAACATGGACGATGAAAAAGCATCATGGATGAAGGATAGGCAGTGTCAATATCAGAGTACAAACTATTTAAAGCTGCAAACCAATACCGGTTCGGCCAGTTTCCATGGAAATTCCAACTTACTAAAACTGGCTCCACTTCACTGCTTGTTTCTACTTTCTGTAACATTGCTGCATTCTCATAACTAGACAATGAAATAGTCTCCATTGTAGCTAGGGAAGCTCAGACCACAGTGCTACGTGGTTTTAAGTCGAAACTAGACCACTATAGTAAAATTTTATTCTTTCACTTCGAAAATTCTCACTTAACAATAGAAACTTTAATTTTCCAATAACCTCATGAAAATAAAGCAGGAACAAAAAACAGGAGAGAGAAAAGCTGTATTCTCACGGTATAGTTGCCGGGGTTGAGCTCGATGGCCTCGGCAGTGAGGCGGAGGGCACGGGGACTGCGCTCTCCCGCGAAGTAGAGGGCGCGGAAGTAGTCCATGACCTCGCGGAAGTCGTCGCGGTAGGCGATGGGGACCACGGGGCTGGGCCCATCGTCCTGCGGCACTGGTACCACGTCGGCCATCTCCGGCCAACTGGCAGGGCCGGACTTAGCGTGCTCCATCGGCACCCGCACCTTGGGTCAGGTGGATCGAACTCGCGCGCTGGAGGAGAAGATGAACCTGCTCGAGCAAGGAAGGATGGATTAGAAACGCACAACGAAGCACACGAATCAATCAGCCAATCGGAACAGGTTAGGGCTCCCTACCAACAGAAGAGATCGATCCCAATTCGGCAATTTTCCGGATGGATCTCCACTTCACGCCAATCCAATACCGGCCGGTAGCAGGGTCGGGGAGGACACCGCCGCCGTTGGCCGCTGATGAGCCGACTTACAAGGCGGCTTGCCACCAGCCTCTGGGCTAGGACCCGATGCGGGGGAAGGCGAGCAGGCGAGCTTCAGTTCAGAGCAGCGGCGGCTGAGGCAGAGGGATCCAGGGGCTCTATGCTCCAGCGCTGGGGGCGGCGTGACCCACACGTCAGCGAACAGAACATGATGTCCGGCTACAGCTTTTGAGACTTTGATAGATGTTTTGTTTGCAAACATAGATTTTTATTTGAAAAGATACAAACATAGATATCGTGTGCAGATTTTTCTTCAAAATACTTTGTTAAGCTCAAAATTTGTTGAATTTTATAAAGATATATATTCTAATTGAAAATGCTGGCCGGAATTATACTGCAGAATTATAATTCTTTTAAAAAAAGTACATTGAAGATGGTGTCACTGTTGAAAACAAGTGATTAATAGCAAACGGGGTGGTTGAGAGAACAGTCATTTTCTGTTGCACTCCATATATACTTCAGAGATTCATATCAGATCTGATTGCAATCGGCATTTAAGTATGCAACACGTGACAGTAAATCACAATGGACTATCACAAATACCATTTGAGTCAGCTATAGCGGCATTTGGCGATTCAAGCACCATAAACTCAAACAGAATCAACAGCACACTCCAGAAAGAAAATGAAAAAGAAGGGGAACGAGATCCCGAAATTCGTAAGAAACTGATCTGGAACCGCTAATATTTACAAAACTGGAGTTTCATGAGCCTCTGCGATTTGAGCAGCCACATTGAACTTTTCTCTCTTCTGAGACATGCCGCTTTGAGCATTTGATCTATTTGAAGAAGAATTTCCAGATCTCCCTCTCAGGGGGCTCAGAAACAAGGTGCACGCCAAATGTGCCTTCTTCATCCACCAATGCTCGCAGCTGCCGCACCGCACTGCTTGAACCAATGTAGTTCTTCCTGGCAGCAAGATAAAGCACTCCATATGGTGGCCTCAGGCACTGCGAGAACAAGAGTAGGATATGCGGTATGTAAGTAGACTTTGTGTTTCAGGCTATATAGCAAATCTGCATAATGCATCCAGTATCCAGATATATGAAAAGTATAAGGAGAAGTACCAGATGCAAGGTATTAGGTATCCCAAAGAATTGCATTACATCTGACTCAGGTCTCAAGTCTGAAATCTAGCATGATAACAGGATAGCCTCCTATAGTTTGATGAAACAACAATGCAGAGAAATCTGAGCAGCAAGAGGCACATCTCATTGTATGTGCTACTGATTTTGAAGCCTTTCATTTGTTAAATGTTTATGCCTTTTGATTAAAATTCTTATTGCAATGATGCAATGCAACCACAATCTATACTAAAAATCAAGGCCAAGTCAGTACATGCCATTTTTTCTCAGGCAATATGATCTAGTGCCTAGGAACATTCTTGGTGCCAGATATGGTGTCACATGGTAAAAATTTCCCCAAAAAACTTGCATGGACAACAATATTAGAAATTCATGAGCTAACCTTTTTTATGAGCGAATAGAGGTTTTGAAGAGAGCTTGCAGAGTAAGGGATCTCATTGACCAACACTATGTCATATCTACCGTCTCCTGTGCTGGTCTCATTTCCCCTCTCCCATGCACGACTGCTTGATAGTTTTCTTGATCTTCTCGACGAAGTATCGTGGCAAATATTATTCCCATCCTGACTGTTGTATCCATCCAAAAGGTCATCTTCACAGAACCCTAGCCCTATACCTGAGGATGCATCCACATCGTCCTCCTGAATCATTGACAGAACTGTGTGAAGCTCCTCCCACTCCCCGGCATAGAAATGAATATCTTGAGGTAGTTGTTGCTGGGATGGAGTAAGGGGGCTTCCTTGATGGTGATTCTGCTTCTCTTGAGCCTGTTCAAGGTTAGCAAGTACATTCGGTATTGTTTTGCACCTCACTGTTTCAGCACTAGGATCCTGAAAATGCACTGTTGAAGCTCCCTAAGAACGTTTTAAAGGAAGTTGTCAGTTAGCTTACCATGATAGATAGCTAGGTAATTAGATATTATTAGTACAGTAGCCAAACACAGAACGCTACAGGCAATTTGTTGATTTAAAGACAGTTTTCAAATCGAAACTGACATATTATGTAATAGAAAGTAAGAAAAAGGAAATATGGATAAATGTGTACCTTCAGGCAAGCAAATATGCCAGGAAGCCCGTATCCACAACCAAGCTGCATAAGGGAAAAAAAAAACTACTGGAAGAAGTTTAAGGCAATACTGCATCCTTGGAAGAAACAAATTGTTGAAGCACAACTCATTTTAAAACTGAGTTGCATGTCAGTGAGAAGCTTATTTTACACATACAACCATAGTCGTATGCCCAAGAGACTAAAGATAGCAATGATGTATATGTGGAAGATAAAGAGATAAATACAATATCAGTCAAATGGATACCAATAAATGCTTATGGCACCATTCATTTTTCGTTGGACAAATTCACATCCACTTTTTTTTACTAACTTTTTATGTATCGCAACATTTGCCCAGAAGGATGATATTTAACAAATGCACGAGTTTTCTTGATGTAGTTTCACCAAATATTGAATGAAAAAATCAACTTAAGCAAGAAAGTTTTATAAAAAATAAATGGACACAAAATGCTAGCAAAGAAAAGCATAGATTTACTTTAAGTGGTTCAAGATCTGAAATTCTGATGTGAAAATGAACATATGAAGCAGCAGTGGAGTTTTACCTCTAAAACCCGCTTGCTTCTGAATGTCAATAGGCCATCACGTATCTCATCTTTAAGTACATTTACTAGATCAATGGAACTCTCCCAGCATTTCAAAGGTCCTAGAGTAGAGAATAATTACTTGCAGCTGTTAGTTGTAGCATGCAGTAAGCAAATTCATAGAACTTGTGAGGGTACTACATTACCTTCACCTTTCGATGTTACAATATCTGATTTAGATAGTCCAACAATATCAAGTACACTGATCTTTCCCTGAACCAGTTAAACACAGCCAAACTAGTGAAGCAGTGAAGACTAAGACATGGAGTAGTTTTTAGCCTACAAAGTGGAAAGAATTTATATTGTTTCTGTAATTAGCCTGTGAGCAGCTCCCATAAAACAATCAGCATAAATAACAGCAATCATACTCCTTCCCCTGATGAACTATAAGCAGGAATTCATTTAAACAAGTAAGTTGGAATACATAAAGCAATCTGGGAAAAAGCAAGCACCTTGAATATATTCATGCCGTGCAATTCAATATTTTCGCCGGCATACTTGTATGGATGCACATTCTACAGACCAATGTAATGGAAGTCACATTAGTCAGCGCTCGATAGATAACAAATGATCCTTATTTTCATCCAGATATCTTCTCAACGTGCAGGAAAGAAAAAGCAAATGACACTGTAGTTTTCCATGGACAAGCAAGAGGAGAAAGGGGTGCACCTTTGATGGGACGATCTCAACTGCTGGGGAGGGTAGGTGCGGCTCCCTCTCTGGCGCAATGTTGACACAGTGAGCTGTAGTCCTATCGTGTGATAGTAAGCCAGCCAGGCACTGCGAGAGCAGCGACGGTGACCGCATTGCGATGCTCCTGATCTGACTGAAATAGGTGATCAGAAATCAGGGTGAAGCGAGTTGCAAAACAGGTACATCAGGTTGAAATAGTTTCCCATTCCCAATTTCCCATGCCATTCTACATTTGCAGTTAGGATTCATAACTGATATCACGTTTCCCCATCACCAGCTACGATCTTAAGACCATAACCTACAAATCTTAGCAGCTGCGTCCAACATCAGCACAGCAGTGCCCAGTATAGAGGGGGGAAATCAGAAATGCTTTCTTGATTCTTCAACCCGCAGTACCAAGAGAGATTACTCAAATCCATATCACCGAGTATAGAAACTCTAAAGGCAGCAAAGCTCTGACGACGCAGAAGCAGCCCAGTGCCCAGAATAAACCGACAAGGAAGCCTTTACTCACTTGGAACTGTTGAAGGCAAGATCTGACCACCAGATACCGCAGGAAACTAGGGAGGGATCACGAAATTGAACACGGAAGCCTGAAGCCTAGTTCTTTGATATTACCAAGTGGGAAGAGGAACAGAGGCGACGAGCAACTAACCAAAAGAAGGACGGGGAACGAAAAAGTTGGAGGAATGCGTTTGGGGGCACGAACGGCGAAGAGCGGGGAGTGCGAACTGCTGCCGCCGAGGGCGGAACCGTGGAATGCAAATGCAAGGCCGATTTGACTCTAGCCCGGTGCCAGCTAGAAGAAGGGCCATCGACTTTTAAGAAAATTACGAGAGTGCCACCGATAGTTTGAACCGGGCCTGCTCCTTTCAAAAAAAAAAGAAGTTTGAACCGGGCCTCAGATGAGATGTGATGACCGGCCCATTTAAGTTCAAAAAAAAAACTCTCCGGCCCGTCTCAGCTCGGCCCACTTGCAATCATGAGCGGACGTGGAGTGACGATGCCGAGGCCGACGGGCAGCCAGACAACCGCGACCGCATTCCCCGAGCGCGCCGGAATTAGGCCGAGGAGGAGAGGGTAAGGGAAGGTCTTGAGGCACCAGGGCGCGAGCACCCGGCGTCCGGAGCGCCATGGGTGGTTGCTACTCCGCCATCGCGGCCACCAAGCTGAAGATGCTTCGCCGCGGAGGCCGTGGCGCCGCTGCCATCATCCCCGTCACCAGCCGCGACGGTCCGTGCTGCTCCCCGGACAACGACGCCAAGGAGAGGAAGAAGAAGGGCAGGAAGGGCAGGAAGCACGCCCCCATCCTGGGCGACGCCGGCGCCGCCGGCGCCGTCGACCCGGACTTCGCGCGGCGGTACCGGCTCGGCGCGGAGCTGGGCCGCGGCGAGTTCGGCGTGACGCGGCGGTGCGAGGACGCCGCCACGGGGGAGGCGCTGGCGTGCAAGACGATCCGGCGGAAGCGCCTGATGCTGCGCCGCGCCGGGCCCGACGCGGACGACGTGCGGCGGGAGGTGGAGATCACGCGCCGCATGTCGGAGCTCGGCGAGGGCCGGGTGGTGCGCCTGCGCGAGGCGTGCGAGGACGACGACGGCGTGCACCTCGTCATGGAGCTCTGCGAGGGCGGCGAGCTCTTCGACCGCATCTTCGAGCGGGAGCACTACTCCGAGCGCGCCGCCGCCAAGCTCGCCCGCACCATCGTCGAGGTCGTCCAGGTAATCGCCTGTCCGCGATCCACCATAGATGCCAGTATCATCTAACGCCATTCCTGCCTCGTCCATCATCATCATCATCATCATCATATACGAATCCGATGCTGCAGCTGTGCCACGACAACGGAGTGATGCACAGGGACCTGAAGCCGGAGAACTTCCTGTTCGTGAACAAGTCGGAGGACTCGCCTCTCAAGGCTATCGACTTCGGCCTCTCCGTGTTCTTCAAGCCTGGTACGAGTGCCTGCCACATTGCAAGCTCGTCGTTCATGGCGCCATACATGTTCAGCTGAGATCAATGACCGTGAGAGGCTCTGCCCGTGCAGGGGATCGGTTCACCGAAGTGGTTGGCAGCGGGTGTTACATGGCTCCAGAGGTTCTCAAGAGAAACTACGGGCCTGAGATTGATGTGTGGAGCGCTGGCGTCATCCTGCACATCCTTCTCTGCGGATTCCCCCCGTTCTGGGGAGGTGACTGCATCCGTAGACATCGCAGCATTGCGGTCCTTCATCTGTCACCAGGGCTGACGTGCTGTTCCTTTCACCGTTACAGATTCCGACGAGAAAATTGCGCAGTCAATACTCAGGGGAGGAATTAACTTACAGAGGGATCCATGGCCCAAGGTTTCCCAGAATGCAAAGGATCTTGTCAGGAAGATGCTTGACCCGGATCCTCTCACGCGGTTGACGGCAAAGCAAGTCCTTGGTAAGTAACCTGCAGCTCAGTTTCGCGTTTGAAAACCTGAATGGAAAGAGCAGACGGTATTCTATTCATGGAAAGGCATACCAAGAGTTTGGTAACTTCTGGTTTATTATTAGCATTATTGAAAAGGACAGCCTAACAATGCTGCATACTGAACTATGATCACGTTTCCCTCCTAAAAACACAGAGCACCCTTGGCTCAAAAATGCTGATAAGGCTTCAAATGTCTCACTCGGGGAGGTTGTTCGGTCCAGGCTGAAGCAGTTCTCGTCCATGAACAAGTTCAAGAAGAAGGCACTTGGAGTAAGTTGCAGATAACTTGCTGTTTGTAACCTTATTTCCTTCAAGTGCGACACACTAAATGTGAAGCATTTTCTAATTATGAATGGAGGTCGTCGCCATGAATCTACCAGTGGAAGAGATTGACAAATACACTCAGATGTTCAATACGATGGACAAGGACAATGACGGTAATTTGACACTTGAGGAGCTGAAGGAAGGCTTCCGGATAAACGGTCAACCTGTTCCAGAGGAAGAGATAAAAATGCTGTTAAAAGCGGTGAGTGCTAGCATCATCATTCCTTATTCTTATAAAATGTACTAGGATTAGGATGACTGGGGTAGTGGTACTAACAACTGAATGACAATGAATCAAGTGGAAATGGTATAAATTCTATCATCATTGCAACCAACTATTCCCCCCTGACCACGAATCTAAAAGTGTGATTTGCATATGAAATCAATACTCGTACTATAAAGGCGCACAAATCAATTAGCGCTGCATTGATCTAACATAACTTTCTTCCTTTTGCAGGGTGACATAGATGGAAATGGCACATTGGATTGTGAGGAATTTGTAACAGTCTTACTTCACATTAAAAAGATGAGTAATGATGAGTACCTACCTAAAGCTTTCAAGTTCTTCGACAAAGATGGGAATGGTTTTATTGAAATGGAGGAGTTGATGGAGGCTCTAGGTGATGGCGAACTAAAGCCTAGTGGGAAAGTGGTTAATGATATTATTTGTGAGGTTGACAAGGATAAGGTCAGTAAACTAATTAATCAAAACTTTTAGTGACCTCAATATTGACACGCACCACAATTGCAACAAACGAAGAAAAGAAGTGACTTGCCGGTCACAAAATTCTAAATCTTTCACTAGCTGTTCAGATCCTGGAATTGTATGCAACCTGTGTCCTTTGACCCTTTCCAATGATCTGAAGGTAGTTTCAGGTTGGCTAAACCTAACTTCTAATAGGTCAGAAAAATATAATTCTTGACCAGTTCACTGAAATAAGCAGATCAACAAGCCACCATCCTTTTTTTTTGCCTCCAGTACAAACTTGTTTTTGACAAATTAAGATAATTAAATCTGGTGAGAGTCAGCATAAATCCAACAGAATTCCCATAGATCACTAAAATCTATGGCACAGACAACCTTTCCAAGAAGCAACAGTAACTGGTTGCTGGTTTCCATCTATGTTTATTTTCCTCATATTGCACGGCCATGCTTATTTATGATAGCTGACATTTTATAAATATATCCAACAGGATGGTCGTATCAGCTATCCGGAGTTCGAATTGATGATGAAAGGTGGATCAGATTGGAGGAATGGCTCTAGGCGGTACTCAAGAGCAAATTTCGATAGCCTCAGTCATAGGCTGTGCAAAGATACTTTATGAAACAAGAAAGTAGGTTCCAAGCAGCACTGATTGACTGACTGTACCACGCCCTCAACTAAAGAGCAAGCATCAGAAGACAATGCAAAAGCAGGATTAGTGGATTTGACAGTTAAAGGATACCCCATATCCTAGTTGCATGCTTGACAAACTTCATCAAGCAGCAAATCCTCTGGCATTGTCCTTTGTTCTGGAAGCAGAATGTACAATTCCTAGGATACATATCTATGACTTAGATATAGACAGATGTAAGGGAAGCCCCAACATCCATGCAATCAACTAACTAAATTTTGACGTTTTGCTACCATGTCAACTTAAAAAAAACGAATCTGTCCAATTGAATGTCTAGAATTAAAATAGAAACACCACTTTAACAGATCAAAAGAGCTTCAAGTTGCCGAGAGGAAGAACGATAGTTTCATTTAATCAGTATTTGTACACTAGAATGAAACGAATTAGAGTAAACAGCATGACTTGGAATTTAAGTATAAATTGCTTCGATCTGCAAATCAATAGCTATGTATTGAAAAAAAACAATGTGTGTGACTAAAGAACTACATAGGATAAAGAATGGCGTCTTGAGAATTAGCTGTCAAGGTATAAAAAATCAGTCCTAGTTTTGAACTATATTGGAGACAACAGTAGTCTGAATCACAAAAACATGAATATTTTTTAAAAATATATAATTGTGCCCAAAATATTTACCAAAATTACCTGAAAATCTGTGTTTGATGGAGAAAGGCGAGCAGTCCACTTTTCTAGGATTCCCAAGAATCATATCAGTGACCATTTCAGCAGTGCCTAGTGCCTAAAGAAAATTGGCAGAACGACATTAACTCTTCTATCTTCTTATAAGGTAAATGTATAAAAGGCTAGAAAGTAGAGTAGCTCCATCCCTGTTGACATGCAACAGATTCATCTATCTCAGTTGGAAATGAGGAATATGCTAGCCCTCATGTATTCAACAATCACGGGTCAGCTCTAAGAAGTAACAAGACATGATGGGTCTAGCACGACTAAATGTATTCTATACATAGATATGGACATGCTGGTATGTGGTGGTTGGGATGCAGCTACTTGTTCTGTAACTACTGTTATCCAGGAGCGCGAGGGGTATGATATGCAACCAATGTATGCTCAAAGAACTGGATCAAGGAACTCTCCGGATAAAAAACCACTGGAATGGTACCTTTCCATTCCCAACATCGTATCTTTGTCTGACATGAAGGAAAGATCACTGTCTATTTAAATGATAGAACCACTGGAATGGTACCTTTCACATTTCACTGCCCAACTAAATAGAAAAAAAAATTCCAACACAAAAACACTAGTTACTGGAGCACATTGATACAGTGAACAGTGAATCACCATAGTAAGCCCATTTCCTTCATGTCCTGTTGCAATCAAAACATTTGGCAGATCAGGAATAAAGCCAAGAACTGGCTTTCCATCAGGCACTGAAATAGGAAAGACATTTGTTTCAGTTAGAATCAGAAAGCAAATAAAATTACAAAGACCAGACTACGGTTGTTTTCCTTATTAATGAAGCTTACTGTATGGGCGATGCCCGATTCTGATCTGTGTATTGTGATCAATATCAAGAGGAACATTCTTCATTGCAGGAAAGAAATCTCCTGCACGTTCCCATATACACTTGACAACGGATTTATCAACCTCCCTTGAAAACCCTTTGAACTCCCGGCTACTTCCTGTAACATACAGCTGCAATATGTTCAATCATTTTCTGTAGATGGTCACTTAAAAAGGAACTCCTGTTTCTGAAACACAAAAGAGAATTGAAAGAAGAAACTGGAACTTGGAGCAAAGGGAGAAGACTGTGCTTACCTAGAACCAAATTTCCCTTTGCATCTACTGTTGCAGTCATTGATATAGATAAAGCACCGTGCTCATCTTCACTAGACTCCAAAGCCATATGTGTGTGATTTGACTTAGCAACCTGATGGACAACATATCCTACCTCCATTAGGGCATGATTTAGCTTAACCTTGTCAAAATTCTCCACCACAAGAAGATGACCCTAAAATGGAAACATGTGAGATCATTTCTTCTCTGTTGTTTTAAAGTCAAATGGAATGCATGTAGCATTGTTTCAAAGTCAAAAGAAATATTCCCAAATTTATATATAGTATTACTGGTTGTGCTGCATCTCATGTAAACATACAAAACAAGTCTGACAAGAAAACATAAAGTCTATTTCCTCTTTACTATTTTCCATATTAGGCAAACATATGATGACCAATAATATGCGAATGGCTGAGAGGACAGTACCAAAAATTTTCAGATCAAATATCAATCCAAGAAATTTCAGATATACCTTTCGTGGCTTGACAGGAATATCCAATGTCAAAGCTGGTTCCAGAAAACTATGCAATAAGGATCGAGTCCAGGCACCAGAAGCAATTACAATAGCTTTTCTGCCATACAATATGTTTCTGGAAGTTTGGACAGCTTCAACTGTTCCAGTAACCTCCGATCTGCACAGAATAAATCTCGTTGTCATTTATCAGTGATGCAGAGAAAGGGAAATAACTTTGGCGTTAATAAAAAGGGCATCTGAGTTCCTAACAGATAGATAGCACAAGTCCGATAGCTGAAAGTATTCTTCTATGAGCATCTCCAAGAGATTAGCCAAAAAGACTAGCTAAATTTACTGATTTAGCTACTCTCAAAAATAGATTTGATAAACAAATAATAGAGTACTCCAACAGACTCTGTATGGATGGCTAGTGAGGTAGGCTATCTAAAAATAGAGAGCGAATGAGGTGGGATGAAGAGCCACTAAATTTGGAGTCATTTACAGAGTCTGTTGGAGACATTTTTGTTTAATAATAGCTAAATATATCTTTACAAAACGATTTGGCTAATCTCTTGGAGATGCTATGAGTGAATGTTTTCTGAAGAGAAGAAACCTGAATACCTTATTAATGACATGGCAGGATCATTATAGATCTCCATATACCTTCCTTCTGAGGAATATGAGTTATTGGTCTTACATAAGAAAATGTTGACCAAGAAATACCAGTAAGACAATGTAATAGCATGTATGTCAGAACAAAATCAGAAATAGTCTGGAGAAGAAACCTTTTCAATCAAAGAGACAGCCTGGAATGCATCAATCTGGCAGTCTTGAGGCAAGAACATAGCACCACCATCTTTCCCAACGCTGAGTGCTGGTTCTAATGCACGTAGTGAAGAGGCAGACAAGAATTCCGCATGTATGCCTGCCTCGGACAGAGCCTTGGTCCTTTCCTACAATGTGGCCAGTTCTTCCAAAGTTCTGCCAACTAGCAAGCTTCCTTAACAAAAGCAATAGCAGCATTTTACTTTCTGTTCAAAATCGTGATCGAGACTTGTGAAATGGAACAAAATAATACGGCATAGAGCGTATAACAATATAACATCCATGATAGGACATCTATTAAAATGGTATCCGTCAATTCAAATACCGCCTCTGTTCTCAAAAGGTGAACCCTAGCTCTGCATACGCGTAGCTGATCACCACTGCCTCGCCTAGCACCTAGGCGTTTTTCCCACTTAGAGCATTTTATTTTTAAGACTTGATTTATATATGCAAGTGGGAGAAGTAAATATGGAAGATAATGAATTACGGTCATAGAACTTATAGATGGCTTATATTGTTAAATTCTTTGTTTCAGAAAGTCAAATTCCTCTATTGTGAGATTAGTCTAGCCATCAAGAAAAAATAGAATCGTCTCGGAACACCTAGGCACACCTGGGTGCTGCTATATGCGGAACCTGACCACCTGCCTAGCATCTAGCGTTTATTGAAACGTTGAGTACGGTATGGATGAACTTAGAAATCAGACCGTCAGCACAGCAAGTTTCGAATCGAACAGAGTAGCAGGAGTGCCATCAAATCCACTAGACTGCAAGAGATGGTAATAATCCTTCACTTGCAGTACATTTCATAACAAAATATAGTAATATACAGATATCATGACGATTCTACTACTTAGATTTGTTTGCTACTTGGCAATTTATCAAAGACTAATCAATCACCATAACAGGAAGACGTAAACAGCGAAACAGCAACAGTATGATTCTACCTGTCCTCATCCAACCCAGCTTCTCCCGCGCACCGCCGCCGCCCTGGCCGTCAACCTCGGCCGCGAGCTCCTCCCACAGCTGCTTGCTCCGCGCCGCCAGCTCCCACATGTCACTGCCAGGCGTCCGGTGCGACATCCATATGTATCCCTGCCCTGCGCAGGACGAATACGAACCACACCCAAAGCCCCACACCCAAGAGTATTACATCAAAGTTGACGAATACTGACTTGCCAACATACGCGCGGGGCGCCGGAGCAGGGGACGGCGGCGTCAGCGACGGCGACGGAGAGCGTAGTGTGGAGGAGGAGGTGGCGCGCGATCGTGAGTCCGACGATTCCGGCCCCCACGACTACCACATCGTGGTGGGAGGCGTCGGCGGACGTGGCCCCGGGGGGCTGGACCTGGGATTGAGGCCGGAGCGCGCGGCGCAGGCGCTTGCGCCCTCGCCATGGGCTGCAGACGCAGAGGCGCTGGGGGACGCGCGAGGACGGCGAAGCGGAGGAGGAGGAGAAGCGCGTGGGGCTAGGGTTCCAAGCGGAAGTGAACGCGATGGCGGCATCCATTGGAATTTGGAAGCGGAGGCCGGAGTGACGCGGCGGCTGGCCAGGTGATCTGGTGGTGCGAGCGATGAGCCGATGAGAGAGAGAGGTAGGTGAGCGGCGGAGGGAGTGACGACTGACGAGTCAACGGCCTCGCAGTTTACAAGCAGACGCCTACGTGGCGTTGCTCCGGGACCGCGTAGCCGTATGGCCCACACTTGCACTGGGCCACGGCTCATGTCCCATGGCCCGTGTTCGTTCTAGCGCCGCGTAGCGCGCCGTGGCGACCAAGGCCTAGATAACTTTCGCTACCCTTCAGGAAAAAAAAAGACGGACTAAATAAGAAGACAACGAACCCAGATCGAAAGTTCGAACGAAAAAAATCGGACAGAGAGCCTACAGGACAGTACATAGACAGCTATGAGATCAAATTTTACATCATGAAACATCACTCTAAGACAACTGGAGACCTAGTGGCTGTAATCTCGGCTCTCGCTCCTCTTGGAGTGATGCCGGTCACCATGGCGCCGGCGGTCTCTGTGCTGAGAGTGGCTGCTCGCATATGTATCCTCCCTGTGATGCCGGTGGTGATGCGTATACTGATCTGGGCTGTGACCGGCTTCGGTTGATGTTCTCTCTCTTTTGTAGCTACCATCCTCCTCCGAAGGAGATACTTCGCCCGGTTCTCGACTTCGTCTCCGCTTACGATGACCATCATCATGTCCTGTGTTCTTCCTTTGACTGCTGTCCTCCCTGGTAATGGATGACCTTCCACTCCTTCGGCTTTGTGATTCTTCTCGCACGTCGTGGCTGCTTTTCCTCCTGTGAGGGGTTTCATCATCGTCAGTAGAACTTCTTTGCCTTCTGTAGGCACTATCACTGGCCCTGTCCTTGGATCTTCTCCTAGGAGGTGAATCTTCCATGTCAGTATTACTGTTCTTCCGCCTGGGTGGTGGTGGAACCTGTGGTTGTAGGGGTAAGCAGCATTATTTCATTTACCCCAATATAAGCAAGATGAAGTAGCCAATCCCTTCCCCCACAAGCATGATAGGACAGCAGATCAAGCAAATTATGTCATGCATATGAACACATGAATTGCCATGGTTAGGCGCTACTTTTCCAATCTGCCATTGCTTATGTGGTTCAGTGATGGCAACAGTGAGTAAATAATGCAGACCAAATAGAAATACAAAATAAGTTTTTTTTCCCCAGGCTGATCTATCTTTCCAGGCAATAGTTGATTTGTTCCTCCTGACCAAATATTTTAAGTTCTCAACTGTCCGCTATTCTCAATAGAAAATGATTGGAAATTTATAATAATACTTCGTGCCAATTTGACAATTTGTTTTCACTTTAAAGCAAGAACAAATGTTGTCGTGAAATATCAGAAAGAGTGCTAGTATATCCTTTATAGCAATAGCGAGCACTTTTCCCTTCAACACTACAGAGTAAAATTGATGAACTAAAAATAGGGTGAGCTACCTGATAACGTGTCATATACCGCCCTTCAGGTGGTGGTGGGATCCCAAGCTTCTTCAGTTTGTCATAAGACTCATGAGGAATAGGTTGCCTATTGTGGACAAAAGGATATGTCAAAAAGTTTTAAATCTGGAGCACATTGTCATCAATTGTCATGAACTGTGTAGGCAAAAATACTGGACATAAGAAATGGGCATCACGTGATCATACAAGGGAGCACGAAATGGCCTCTCTCGGCCTCCAAACCGAAGCTGTCCAGATTCTTTCCTTCCTCCAAGCCCCCCTCCTGCAAAAAATGCCTTTTGAAGTAACATAAAGATAATCACAAAGCACTGAGTAAGAAACATCTAAACAGTATTTGATATGACAAGTCAAAGTTATATAGTAATATTACTATTACCATGCACAAGATCCTTTTCTTTTGGGGCATCAAAGGCATGCATAAGTGACATCATAAACCACTGAGGCCCTGTTTAGTTTCCAAAAATTTTCCAGCGCTACAGTAACTTTGAACGTTTGACCACTAATTAGGAGTATTAAATGTGGATAACTGACAAAACCCATTCCATAACCCCCAGGTGAAATTGCGAGACGAATCTTTTTAGCCTAATTGGACCATGATTAGACAATATCGTGCTACAATAAACAACCTCTAATGATAGATTAATTAGGCTTAATAGATTCGTCTCGCGATTTCCCGTTCATCCGTGTAATTAGTTCTATAATTCGTCTATGTCTAATACTTCTAATAGGCCTTGTAAATGTTGCCCAAAAATTTTTGGCAACTAAACACACCCTGAGTAAGAAACATCTAAACAGTATATGGTAACAGTATCACCAGCCCTCTTTAGTTTAATACTAGTAGTTTCCAAAATGTGACTAGTGTTAATAGTTGAACTAAAGAGGTTCAGTGGATACCCTTAGCTCCACCAATTTGCAACCCCTAGTAATTGAACAGGGTACATACCTAGTCTCCTTGGTATCCACCCAGGCATGAGCTGTTGCCTGTAGTAATCTACAATCACTTCAGTGCTGTCAATAATGGAATGGTGTGCATCCTTGAGGGCAAAGGCAGTGATGAATAATTTTCTTTTGGACATAACGAAGACTCATAATATAGTAAAAATCAAGTGTACAGAAATCTAAGCATAACTAGCAGATACCTGATAGGCACGACGCATCTCTCTGTCAGTTTCATACTCAACAAATGCATAACCACGAGAAGCACCAGTAACTGCAAACGAAGTAGTTGGTCAATACAAAATTACAAAGTGAAGTACCAAAATCAGAGAGTAATATATTAAAATGTTTGCCCCAATTATGCTATTTGTAACTACTAATCACTGGCAAGCAAATTGTTTAGAAAATTACAAATTCATTCTACTGGTTTAATAATATTTTAAGGTAATATCGCGCACTCAAGCTTATGAGGAAGTTGTATGAGGCTTCGCTATGTTCTTAAAGCCACACAATCCGTGCCCGCAATTGGAACAATAGCAACAAAGATATGCTAACAACTCTAGTAGTTCCATAATTGGAACAATAGCAACAAAGCTATGCTCATTACAACACTAGCACAATGCTGTAGAAAGCAACGAAGCAAGCAATCACTTACCAATGTCACGCACCAGCCGCATGCTCTTCACCCTCCCATACCTGCTCATCGCCTGCACAAACAGCAAGGGGGAGAATCCGCCGCCCCGGCCATGAATGAGATAATGACAACCCAGCACCCCAAGCACAAGAGGTAAGACCATTCAACTTGCAACACGCGAGGGATGCAGAGGGGGCGCACCTTCCGAAGCGTGTCGTCGTCTGTCTGGCGCGAGAGGCGGCCGACGAAGACCGTGCAGTAGGGATCGCCGGTGGCCTTGGGGTCGCCGAACGGGTCGTCTGAAACGGAACCGGAGGGAAACCCCAGGTGAGAGAGAGGAAGCGCAAGGGGGGCTAGGCGGATGGGAGGTGAGGGGAGAAGCGCACGCACAGAGGCCGGCCTGGGAGCAGATGAGGGCGCGGAGGACGGCGTTGTCGTGGGGCGCGACGTCCGTGCCGTCGATGCTGCCGGCCTGGATCGGGTGGTACTTGTCCGCGTAGAACACGTCCCTCCCACTCCCGCCGCTCATCTCGCCACTGGCGAGCGCCGGCGCCCTCCTGCCGCTTCAGTCGCCGGCGGCGGGGAGCTGGGACCGGAGACGGAGAGGACGAAAGCCGAAAGGAGGCCAGAAGGGTGCGGGACGGGCAGCGGGTTGGCTCGCCTCGGCTCGGCCCGTGCGTGTGATGGTCGTAACAGATAGAGTTGGGCCTGCCAAAATCGTACACTTCCTGGGCCTGGGCTTCTTTCCATGGCGTTTGACAGCAGGAAGGCTGCTGTCATAGTATCATGTAGTACAACGGCCTTCTTCCATGGCGTCTAAATCCTGTACCAGTACGAGCGAAAGAAATGGTGTACTGTATTCCATAAGGCACTTCAACATGGAAACCTCGCAAATTAAGCCACACGAAATCAGTAAACTGTATGCTATTAACAATTTTCCAACATTAGCAGCCTTCATTTTCTTCCTTCCAGTTTAAAGCTGATACCTGGCCCCCATTTTTGGTTCGAACCTGAGCTTGTGGTTGAGTGGACCGACTATTTCTGGACCAGGATCGCCTGGAGTGACTGACTGCTGCAGTCCTAGGGCATCTTCCAGTTATGCTCGACGGCTACCGAGAGCATCTCCAAGAGATTAGCTAAATCATATTTTAAAGATAAATTTAGCTATTATTAAAGAAAAAACGTCTCCAACAGGTTTTGTAAATAACTTGGACAAATTTAGTAGCTCTGTATTCCATCTCATTCGCTCTCTACTTTTGGCTAGCCTATTTCATTGGTCATCCAGCCTTTTAGTTTTATAGAGTCTGTTGGAGTACTCTAGCATTTTCTTATCAAATTTATTTTATAGAGCAGCTAAGTCAGTAAATTTGGCTAGTTTTTATATCTAATATAATCTTTTGGAGATGCTCCACTGGAAGGCAAGGCTTAACTAACGAACTTCACCTGCGAATCAGGCAGTTTTGTTTGGTGGAGACCAGTAGAAAACTCCATGCGGCATACAAGTCATTTAGATGTCGGATCAGCGGGGCTTTCTGATAGCGAAAACAGAACAGGTCACTACAACCGATCATGCCGTGTGTTAGGCTCCCCTGTCCAAAACTATTTGAATTCCACGCATAAGACATTAGTAATGTCGCATCGTTGAGGTTCTCACTGCCGGAAACCGGTAATTTGCCGCGTGCCTGGGGATTTACCGCGTGTCTTTTCTTAGGCACACGGCAAATAACCTATTTGCCGTGTGTCGAGGAGAAAATACACGGCAAACATGTAGGACACGGCAAAAATTGCACATGTCGTGTGCCCCGAGAAAAAAATACACGGCATACAAAGGCACACAGCAAAGATGCAGTGTTTGTCGTGTGCCTGACGTCTGGCGCAGGCAAAGGCTTGACCACTAACGCCTGTTAGTCAGACGTCGCTCTTTGCCCGTTAGTCAGCCGGTCGGGCTGGCGCGGCTGGACACTTATGTCCTGGGCCCGCCCAGCCTCACCTCCCTCCCTCTCCACTCCCTCACTCACCAGCCCGAATAGAGGACTGTTCGTCCGCCCCCCCCCCCCCCCCACCCCATTCCCCCCAAATCCGGCCATTTTAGGGTGAGAAAAGTGGGGGAAAACAATCCCCACCCTTCCCCAAAGGTATTGCTCCCTTTTTTTCTTCGTTCTTCCATTTAAATCCCTAATTATTTGGTTGTTTAGGTGGCTAGGATTTGTTGCTTGATTCGAATTATAATGGTGTAGATTTTAGTGTATTTTAGATCGGAGGTTTAGATAGTACGTAGATATTGAACTGCCCCCGATTTTGATGTATGGAAGTTGTTGCATGTGTCGATTGATATAGTTTTTTCCATTTAGATAGTTAGAATGGCAATGTGGGTTTCATAGTTGTATAAATGGTAATGTAGATTGGTTAGTTTGTTATTTTCCAGTAAGTAGGGCTTAGTTGATGTATAATGACTTGTTTATGTTTTGTAGATGTACCGATTAGTTCGTATGTTTCATGGTGGTATTGTTAAAGAAAATGGAGAGTTTGAGAATATGAATGAAGATGTTGAATTGTTTGACAGTCCTCCGTCTTTAAATGAGGTGAACGACCGTATCATTTCCAAACATCGTTCTGATCATGGTGAAATTTCTCTTAGAGGTATAATTTGTATACACTATTATGCCTAGTAAAGTAAATTGTCTTGTCCATTTTATCTTTTTATTTAAAGCATGGTACATATGTTGCGCTCCTAAAATTTATGGACTTATAATCTTTTTGTTGCTTTGCATTACAGGATGGCACACCCAATGTTCCCCCTTCTCGAGACCTTGTACGACTTGAAGCACCGCGCGCACGTCATAGTTGACCGTGGCGAGGTAAGAAATTAGATTGTTGCATATTTTTTTAGTCAGCCTCTACATAACTCGATTGCTTTTCTTTACAAAATATGTTTGCATTGTATTTCAGGTGTTACGGCCTCTAAGGCCGCATACCCACTCACCTTTAAGGTGAGACGAGCGGTATGTCCCGTTCCTTCGTTGGGCTGGTTTGCTGCCTCTTGCTCAAGTGGTTTGCACGGGATTGCCGGTTATGGATGCGGCTCTCTTGTCCGCTTTCGTCGATCGTTGGAGGCCGGAGACACACTCCTTCCATTTGCCATGTGGGGAGGTCACCATCACTATGCAAGATGTGGCGATGATTCTTGGACTTCCTTTGGAGGGAAATGCAGTCACCGGAATTATCCGCACAGACGATTGGAGGGATATGGTGGAGGCCCTTATTGGGATCCGCCCCCTGCACCTCCTGAGGGAGTGAAGGATAGGAAGACCTCAGGTGTCAGCTCAACTTGGTTGAGGGAGCATTTCAACCATTGTCCTGCAGGAGCCAATGGGGCGGCGGTCGAGCGGCATGCTCGGGTTTGGTTGTGGCACCTGTTTGAAGGATTCCTGTTCCCAGATGGCAGCGGGAACACAATATCATGGATGACCCTCCCAATACTTGGGCAGTAGTGGGAGATGATTGGCACATACAGCTGGGGGTCGGCGGCACTAGGGTGGATGTACCAACAGCTTTGTGATGCATGTAGGCGTGTGGGTGGTGATGCTAACCTTGGTGGTTGTGCCTACTTGCTCCAGATTTGGATTTGGGAGAGATTTCCGGTGGGTAGACCTTACCATGGCCCAATTGAGGTAAGTTAGTAGTCCCTTTTGCAACGTTTGTTTGTTCTTCAATAATTGGATTATGTAACTCGTGACATCTTGATTATGTAGGCATGGCCGCACGCGGATGCGGAATCGAGGCCGATAGTGGCCTTTTGCTGGAAAAATGTTGGGGCGGTTAGAGGGGATCCATTGCGTCGATACATGCGTTACATGGATGACCTAGATTGCATCACACAAAATCAGGTATTACTATTGACATCTCAACTTGGTGCGTAGTTGAACTTTTTAATTCCTAGCACTAATCAGTATTACTTGTTTAGATATTTTGGACAGCCTACAACAGAGACGAGCTAGAGAACCTTCAGTTGAGCGAGTTGTGCACATGAGATGCTCAGCTGTGGAGGAGTGGCGTGCCTTTGATATTTTTCTTTGTTGTTGAGCTCAACTTGCCTCACCGTGTCAAGAGACAGTTCTGGAGACTACAAGACTTACCGTCGGAGCCTATTTCCACTTCACAAGCTTTACATAAGTACGTATATTGAGATCTACCATAATAGCATGATTGATTTGATACGTTTCCGGCACACTAACATTCCATGTGTTCTATGTCTCTTGCAGTATCGACCGGAAGAAAAGGTATTTCCGAAAATGACTGGCGAGTGAAACATGCGGCTTGGCTGTTACAATGGGAGCAAAGACAGAAGATGGAACCAACTTCAGGGGCGGTTCATAGGAACAACCATTACAAGGAGTACCTACGGTGGTTCCATTTGGTGACAAGAGTTTCAATCAAGCCTTCTCGATCCAACATCCCTATAGAAGAATGGGCCGATACAGATGACGAAGACGATATTGTCGATGAGTACGACGACATCACACGCGCATAATTTGGATGCATTTTACTTGACCATTGAGGCATGCTAAAACAGTACGAATTCTAATTTCAGGCACAACAGCTAGCACGCCTTGCGAACGAGGCTGGGGTGGCAATTGCACATGCTAGTGGAGGGGAGAATGGTGGTGGCCACTTATGTGCTTTTGCTGAGGTGAGGGGTCATATCAACGTACCTATTTGCTTATGACTATAATTTGACATGGGTTTAATTTTCACATTGATGCAGAGGGTACGCCGGAGTTGCAAGCGTATTGCTGCGAAACTGAACTGCATTGCTGCGCCTGACGATCAGTTCATTCAGTTGGCAGCAAGGGCAGGAGCTTCAAGTGCACGTCGCACCTCGTCCAGTACGCGCACGCCGTATCACTACGGTCAAGGAACCACCACAACTCCTTCTCGGTCAACTTCTAGGACCGGATCGCGTGCGGCTTCAAAAGGCAAATTTGCATCCTCACGCCAGGACAGCAGCAACTCCGAGCAGGATACCGACTTGGACGACACAGACCCAACATATGAAGTATTGGGGATGTCACAGATGATGAATGTTCCACTACCTACACAGACTCAGGGGGAGCCTAGCCAGCTAACTAATCCGCATTGTTTTCTTTTTGCGTAAGCTTTCGGTAGAGCTTATTAGTTGTCCTTTGCTCCTAGCAGGCAGCGGAAGATGATGGGACTGTATCCCCTCCACCGCGTTGACAGTGCTGTTCCCGTGACCGCACAAGCATCGCGAGCGGGTACTTGCTTCCCACAGCACCCAGAAGGCAACGCCGGCCCAACTTACCATTCAGCCCACCAGAGCAGCCCCGCCGCCGCCGTTAGAGTAGGAAGGGCCACCATGATCTTGTAAAAAAACCGTACTTCCAGTCCAGTCGTTCACTTTAGTTTCTGTGAAATTTGGTGTATGGATTCATGTGGGTTAGGCTTAATTCATGTATGGATTCATGTGGTTGTGCTTACTTAATGTATTGATGACTCTAGTGAAGACTTGACTACGCCTAAAAGTAAATTGGCATTTTGAAGCTATCTGGATGTGTTGCAGGAAAATCGATGCCATGATGCAGGAAGACAGTATCAACTAAAGTTATTCTATCCAACTTCTCTCGCGCCGGCCACGATGGCACGACAGAACCTGATATCGGTCCATGCTGGTCCAAGGTCTGTCACGCCAGTATCACTAGCGCGACAAGACTTTGCTGTCGCGCCAGCGTGTTAATTTAACCAGTACGCTCCGGCCTGGATGGACACTCGTCGCGCCAAAGGGAAAAGCTAGCGCGACAGCATAGTCCTGTCGCGCCAGGGCATGTGGCGCAACAATCCTGTGCTGTCGCGCCTGCGTAGCAAGCAACCCAAGACACTCCTGGTTGGTCGATCCTCGTCGCGCCATCTATAGCGGCGCGTCAAGTTTTCACGGCCGCGCTTCCTACCGCGGCGCGACAAGCCCCTCCTATGCCTGAAAGAATTGATGAAGCATGGAGTCACATACACATATAAGGTAGTGCCATATACCTGTTATTGTTGTCATGTGGAGGATATTCCCTTTGCAGATGTGGAGGAAAAATGCAACAGAGGTGGTAGATGATGATTTATATGCCTTACCTCGTGGCCCTGATATTACAGCGAGACATTTCTCCACTTGTTCGGTTCAACACCGGCGATCGTGAAAAAAACACATTATTGTAATGATGATAGAATATGGTGTATGGGAACAAACACTCGTCAATGTTCACAAACAAATTTGACCCCCAAAGTTCATAGACAAAGTTTACAACCAAAGTTCACACGACTTAGTTCACAGACAAAGTTCACAGACAAAGTTCACCCCCAAAGTTCACAGACAAAGTTCACAACCAAAGCTTACACGACAAAGTTCACAGACAAAGTTGATAAACAAAGTTCACGACAAATTTAACAGAGGATGGGCAGGTAATCATGGCATCAGGCACAACTTTCTTGAGTGCTTGCCGCTTCCAAGGTCTCCTCATCTTTGGATTTAGTAATCCTCGTAACTGTAAAGGAGTGGTGTTAGCAAAGAGACGGCTGGACAAGTTCTATTGTTTTAATTGGATAGTTGTATACATAACGATTCAAGTTCAAGTAAATGTACCCATCAACTATTTGGGTGGGACCTTCGTAGTACTGGGAACTAACGTGGTAGCCATCTGGTGTGGAAAGTACTTGGGTGGCATCTTCGAGGTCGCCCGGTGGTGTCTCCGGTACTATGGTGGAACCTGTTCCCAGGTCGTCTTGAGACGAATCTCCTTCCGGTGAATAGGAGGGTGATTCAATAATGGGAGAGGATCCGCATGAGGTAGTGCAATTTTTGGATTGTATGGTGCTCAAGTATGTAGTTAGGGGCGATGTATAGACTGGTTGTACCATACCTATTTGCAGATGACCTACTCCATATGCACCTCCTTGTACAGAAGGCCCTGCACCCTGCTCACCTTCGGGTTGCTAGTATAGTGTGTATCGGACTCAATAGTTGGGCCAGTCTGCAGTAAGAGTGACAATTGTTAGAGCCAACAGTGTAACATTAACGGAGGAAGGTTTTGTTGTAACTGCAGTTACCGTTCGCTTGGCGCTGGATTGCCTGTTGTTCACCCGGTGGAGGTGGTAGTACAACAATCCAAAGTGGCCATATGTGCATGTGGGAATCACCATCTCCTGATTGTCTACGGATGGCTATATGTGCAATCATAGGTATAGCTGATCTCGGTGCATATGTGTTCATGGTGATTGTGAGATCACTTCTATCCAACTCGACGTAGCGAACATGACATATGTTCGCAAAGATTCTAGGTATTATTATGGGTTGCACGCAAAGATGCGGTGGCATTCCATGGATAGATAGCCTGAGTGCTTCGTTATATCCTTGTGATCGTGGGCGTCTAGCTGGTGTCTGGAAGTTGGGTATGTTGCCATCGAAGGGTAGTGTAATGGAACCATGCTCGTTCGTCCATGGATAGATCACAAGGATATGGTTCGCAATTTGGAGGAATGGTGTTCTCATGATGCAAGTGGCTTCGGCGATTGATTGGGCTAGCACCAAGTAATCAAAAAGATGATGTGAGATATTGTCTAACGGCACCAAGACCTGAGACTGCTGCTGTATTGCTTCCTGTATCGCTATGCGATTGATCTCATAGGGGACATCTGGAGGGATCTCCGGGTATGCTGATACAGGGACCTTGACAAGTACTAAGAGGCCTGCAAAAGCTGGATTACCGAAGTTGACCTCATGCTCATCAAAGATTGTGAGGTTTGGACGGTTGAAATGCGACATCAGTTGGTCGCCGGGAGCAGGGCAGGGGTGCAGGGCGGGCGGGCAGGCGCGGCGGTGGGCAGGGAGGCGAGCGCGGCGGTGGGCGGGGAGGCGGGCGCGCGCGGACCTCCGACAGCTGCGGGCGTGGCGGCGGGCGGGTCTCGCCCCCTTCTCTCCTTCTCGACCTCCTCCTCTCCTTCTCGGATGGCCAGTGGGGACAACCGGCGAGGCAGAGCGCCGATGCCTGCGGTGACCACTAGCGGGGCAGATTTGATGGCGGGGATGTCCTGCGGTGCCTGGCCGATGGCGTGGACGCGGCCGGTAGGCTCCTCCTCCTCCTCCGGCGGGTCCACGGGCTGCTCCTCCTCCTTTGGCCTGCGCGCGGCAGGGGCAGGCGGTGCGCGGCAATGGCGGGCGGGCCGCGGCAATGGTGGGCTGGGCAAGGCTGTGAGGGGCGCGCGGCAGGGGCGGCGGGCAGGGCGCTGGCACGAGGTGGGGATGGGATAGGTTTGGGGTGGCGCGGGCACGGTAGGGCGGCGCAAGACCTGACTAATATCCGTGCTGGTTCAAGGGCTGTCGTGCCAAGACCACTGGGGCGAGAGGCCCTTTGTCGTGTGCCCTAGATCTTCGGCACACGGCAAAAAGGCCGCCCCGTACTTAGTGTTTTGCTGCCGCACTCACTCCACACTTCACTCCACACACCATGCCTACCCGCGCCGCCGCACCTACCCGCGCCCCCGGCCGCACCCGCGCCGCTGCCTGCCCACGGCCTCGCCGATCACCAGCCTGGCCCGCGCCGCCGCCCATGCGCGCGAGGAGGAGGAAGGAAGGAGGAGGAGGAAGGAGAAGATTGCCGTGAGGAGGAAGGAAGGAGGAGGAAGAAGGAGGCGACGGCCGTGAGGAGGAGGAAGGAGGAGGCGGCCGTGAGGAGGAGGAAGGAAGGAGGAGGAAGAAGGAGGAGGCGGCTGTGAGGAGGAGGAAGGAAGGAGGAGGCAGCCGTGAGGAGGAGGAAAGAGGAGGGCCGCCGCCCGGCCACGCCCGTGGCATGCGCCGTGAGGAGGAGGCAGCATCGGAGGAGGGGCTGCGCGCCGTGAGGAGGAGGACGATGAGGTGGAGGGGCCACGCGCTGTGAGGAGGAGGAGGAGGAGGGGCCGCCGCCCGCCCGCACCGCCATCCGGCCACGCCTGCGACCAAAGGTGAAATTTTTTTCGCCCTGCACGATCACATTAGTGACTAGCTATTGATTCATCCGGATGTGTAGCTATTGATCCATGTTAGTTTGTTGCTAGTTAGTTGTATGTGAGTAATTTAGATACAAAACACCATTAGTGATAGATCACGTAACCCAGTTAAGCGTCTCCTGTTTGAAAGAGATACAGTTGGAAATATGCATAATTTTGCCTATCTATAACTGTATCTGTTTCAAATTTTCCACGTTTTTTGGATAGCCCGAGGATGCGTAGATGGGGTTAGTTTCCATGGTCTACGCCGACCCGATATAGAGTTTTGGCATCATCTGCCTGTTGTTCTCCGGATACACAATCTCCCTACCGGGACGTGTATTTGGAGAACAGCGGGGAGATGCTGCCAAAATTCTGTCTCGAATACGGCTAGACCATGGAAACCTACCCCAGCTACGCATCCTCGGGTGGGATTAGGACCTATCTTCACCTATTAGAGAGTAAAGACATCGTTTAGATGCAAATGAATTTTATATTACTCGCTGATATGATAGAGGATGGATGACCGTACGTGGATGTACACGGGTTGGAAACGTGGGGGTGACTTGACTGTGGAATGGATTAACAAGACCGAGGCTTTCTTGGATCGAGCATTTGCAAAGCTTAAAGGGGCGAAGACCACTTGGTGCCCTTGCAGCAGATGTGGAAACACGCATCGACATACACGGCAAGACATGACACAACATCTTTGCAACTATGGATTTACGAGAGACTATACCCGGTGGACCTACCATGGTGAAGCCTATCGTATGAGAGATGAGGTCGTCAGACAATGCATTGAGAAGCATGATGCAGATGCCGGGGTAGGAGACATGTTAGATGGCTTTCATGAAGCACACTTTGATGAAGAGCGTAGGGTGGACGAGCCAGAGGCAACCACGAAGGCGTATTACGACATGTTGGCTGCCGCACAACAACCCCTTCACAGGCATACCAAAGTTTCACAACTGGATGCCATTGCACGCCTGATGGCCGTGAAGTCCCAGTTTACCCTGAGTCAAGACACATTTGATGTTATGTTGACAGTAATTGGTAGTCTTCTTCCGGAAGATAACATTCTCACAAAGAGTATGTATGAGGCACAAAAACTCCTTCGCGCACTTAAGATGCCATATGAGTAGATACATGCGTGCCCCAAGGGATGCATTTTATTTAGGAAAGAACATGCGGAAGCAAAGTACTGTCCAAAGTGCGAATCCTCTAGGTTTGTGGAGGTAGACTCTGGTGATGGTCATAAGAGGCAGCTCGCGGTCCTCGTGAAAATCCTATGGTACCTTCCGCCTATGCCAAGGATCCAACGACTGTTCATGACCGAGGAATCTGCGAAACAGATGACATGGCACAAAAGGGGAACTCGTAACTCGATATAATTCTGAGAAGCTTGTGCATCCATCCGATGCTGAGATATGGACCCATTTTGACGGGATTCATCGTGAGAAATCTGAGGAAGCTCATAATGTACGTGTTGCGCTGGCAACAGATGGCTTTAATCTGTATGGAATGTCGGCTGCCCCTTATACTTGTTGGCCCGTATTCGTTATCCCCCTCAATCTCCCCCCCCCCCCCCCCCCACTGGCGTCATGTTTCAATGATAATTGTGGTCCCTACTTTGATACCAATTGAAAGGACCTCAAGATGCCTAGAGGGGTGGGGTTGAATAGGCAATCTGCAACTTAAAAACACTTTTCAAACTGTGAGTAACAGAAACTCCGGGTATACATCCGGAGAGTCCGGACTTCAGGTCCGGAGTATCCGGGGTTCTTGCCCGGACTGTCCGGACAAGAACACTCGAATTCAAATATGCAGAAATTAAAGCTGGAAATTAGATCAAGTAATTTTGCAAGTACCTGGGTGTTCTATAGAGTGTATGGCAACCACTGGTTTCACCTAGAGACTAGTAAACTAGTAAATCGGCCTCAAACCCTAGAAATGATATATCACAAGCAAAGATCAAGGAAAACAAATAACAAGTAGACAAAGAGACAGCGATTTGTTTTCCGAAGTTCACTCCCGAAAGAGCTACGTCTCCGTTGAGGAAGGGCGCAAGAAACGGCGTTCAAGAACCCCTATGCTCCTCACCCAAGGGCGAGATCACCTCTCAAGCCCAAGGTCACTTACTATGGATTCCTCAGAGAGGAATGGAGATTACAAACTTCTTGTGATGCTCACAACTTGCTTGAGCACTCACAAGCGACGCCTAGCCATCTAGGAGCTCGAAGCTCCAAGAGTAACAAACTCGAATCCACCGGCTTGACGAAGTTCTAGTGCTCAAAGAGATGGAATGGATGCTCACTTGCACTAATCTTTGCTCTTGCTCTACTCTCACTTCAATCCCTCAAAGGATTCAACCAATAATGGAAGAGAGGGGAGTGAGAGAGCTCTTGAAGGCTTGTTGCAATGCTGAGTTCGAAATGAGGCAAGAGAGGGGTAAAAGGAGGTCAAAGGGTATTTATACTCCCTCACACAGAAACTAGCCATTGGCTAAGGGTTACCCGGAGACTCCGGCCAGACGTCCGGATACTCCGGACCAGGCGTCCGGACATTCCGGACCAAGCATCCGGACACTCCGGACAGTTGCCCGGATAATCCGGAAAACACAGGATTTTCACTCAAAAGATCTCTCATGTGATGTTTGTGTGGTATTTGTGGCTCACAAGTGTTTGTAGGTTTCTCTTGAGCACTTTTTCTAAGTCAAGACCTGCAGAATCGAATCCCTCTTGATAGTACGGCGTTCCTATACTCAAATTACAAATATAAAATTCTAATCTTAAAGTATCTTTGAACCACCACTTTTCATTCTATTTTTGTGGACCATGATTCACCATTCAAATTCATTGATCATCTTATCACCTGCACACATGCTAGATAACACAATTAAACTTACATGTGTTTTGTCATTAATTACCAAAACCCACTAAGGGGCCTAGATGTCTTTCAATCTCCCTCTTTTTGGTAATTGATGACAATCCACATGTCCTACATTTGATAATCAAAAACAGTAACTAGCAAGTGTATAAAGAGCTCCCCCTTATTGTATGCCAAAGATTTTGAATATCGATTTGACTTCACATGTCACAATTTGCATTCTTTAAGAGAAAAACAAGAAAGCTCTTTATACCAACTTTAGCGGGTATGCGAGTGTGTGCTAAAATAATGTGTGTTGCATATGTCATGATATGCCTCAAATAAAAAAAATTTGTGCTTGCATACAAACCCGGAGAGTTCGGCCTATCGCCCGGAGTGTCTGGATGTGAAACCCGGACTCTCCTGACGTTTGCTCGGAGTCTCCAGACCTGTTGAACAGACACAGAAAAACAGCAACATCACACATTCAAAAATAGAAACACAATTACTCACAAAGCTTAACAAAGCTGCAAATATGACATCTAAGCAGTTCTAAACACAGAGTAGCACACATTACAACTTGTTCTCACACCACATAGTCCTTACACGATAGATTGTTCAAGCGAAATGATAAAGCGAGATTAAGTTCGATACAAGCCCAAATGAGTACATAAATGTCGCTTTCACTCTCCCTTTGTCATCAAATGCCAAAAAGGGAATAAAAAACCATAAAGTCATCTACTCATCATCATCATCTTGGGCGTCATCCTCCGAAGTGTCTTCATCTTCATCAGAGTCGGGATGCACACGGTAGTTGATGGGCTCTTCCTCTTCGGTCTCCTCCTCTTCATCAAATATCTCTTGCCCACGTGGAGGAGAACGGCGAGAGCGAGTAGCGGAGGGGCGACGTGGATGAGAAAGTGGTGCATGAGCAGCAGCAACGGCGGCCTCATCGGCGGCCTCCCACTCGGCAAACGGGTCATCAACATCCTGCAGCTCATGATATGGATCATATGGAAGTCCCAAATGGCTCTTGATCTCAATGATATTGCGACGATTCTCATTCACTTCTTGAGATATGGACTTGCACATGCCAAAGATACTCTTGAGTGCCCTCTTGATAAAAGACCCACTGTGATCACGACGAGATGAAGAGGATGTACCAGCATGCGATGTAGGAGGGTCAAGCCGCGGATTGCGGGTGGCCCCGGCATGACGAGGAGCAGCAGGAGGTGCATTACCGGAGTGAGGACAGAGGTGAAGAGGCTCATGCTTGCAGTCCTTGGGAAAAGAAATCTTTGTCACCCTCTCAATCATATACATGATGTATGGCGCGGAGGGAAGAGACTTGGTGGGATCAACCATAGCCCTACGCATCTCATTCCAAATGAAATTCCTGATGCAAAATGGTCTACCTCCAGGCATGGTCCTAGCAAGAAGGTTGCAAGCATAATATCTGAGAGCGGTACAATCACCATCCTTGCCATCAATAGTAGCCCTGAAAAACTGGTTCATCATATAGTAGAACGGCTGTAGTGTACTAGCATTGCCCTTTTGAGCTAGTATAGGATTGTAAGACCAGGCAACTGATTTGGCTTCAATTGATTTTCAATGTGAATACAAATCCTCTCCTCGTCCTTGGAACCAAGAGCAAGAATCCTAGAGAAAGTCATATAATCAACCTCATACTTTTGCCCTTCGGTTGTCCAAACAAATGCTATCTTCCTTGCATCATAATACATTGATGAGTGAAATTGAGAAAGGATTTCTTCATTCCAATTATATCGAAAGCCCATGAGATCATAGAGGTCAAACTTCTTGCACTTGGCTATTGCTTCATTGAAGAAAGGATCATCAAGTTTCTCAAAGTATGCCCAATCAACATAGCGACATGGAACAATAGGTGCCTTTCCCTTCTTCAAAACAACTGAGGCATAGAAATCTTGGTGAAGTTGACACCAAAAACGCCTCTTCACTCTTTTCATAACGATAGACCTCTTCATTGCGGGCATTCCTTAGTGCCATATTTTGCCCAAAGTAATCCCTCCCAAGTTGAATTGCAAAACTGGGCACATGTTGAGGACGAGTGAGCTTTGGGCACCTTGGATACTGCTGCTGATCGGGGGCAACCTCCACTTGCAAGCGAGGAGGAGTACGAGGACATATCTCCCATGCCACACCCCTCCTTGAAGGATTTGCATGAGATGGAGGCGGGACGGACATGGACCTCATGATGTAAGGAGCCTTGAGAGATTCACTCGCAGCAGGCTCCTTGCCAGGACGACGGCGAGGATGAGCCTCACGAACAAGACTAAGAGGAGACTCTTTTTCCTCCCTTTGAATACTTGGATCATGACGACGCTTAGTCCTTCGCTGCCCAGATGGTTCACCACCAAATCTTCCCATAGCCTAGGTACAAGATATGATTATTAGACACTCAGGCTAAGGAAGATTGAAAAGATACAGGGTACTTGAACACACAAAATCCAGGGAGTCCGGGCCAGTGGCCGGATACTCCGGCCAAGCTGTCCGGAGTATCCGGGCCAGAAGTCCGGAGTCTCCGGGGTTCATGCTCCAAACCCTAGCTTTTAGAATTTTGATGAGAACTTATGAATCGTCCATGGGAATCAAATGAAACTTGGACACAGTGATCCTAGCAAGGATGTGATACAATTCCCTAAAGGATATCAAAAACTCCTTCTACATTGAGAGATCGGGCGATTTGAAGTTTGAATACCTTGAGGACCGAAGGACGCGCGGGAAACTTCAAATCCAAGTCCTGCTCGGAGTTTCCAGAGGGGAGGAGCACCTTCCTTCAAAGGATTGACAAGATTTTGGTGGAGGATAGGTGGAAATCGCCCTAGAGATGAGTTTGGGTGAGAGGAGGAAGAAAGGGACGGCGCCGGCGGTGAAAGAGGTGAAAGAGCCGTTTACCCCGGGCCCCCGCGGTATATATACGAAATATTTACTGTCCGGAGTGTCCGGGCTGCGCGGCGGAGTTTGTTGTGGATGAGTCTTTGAATATCACATCATCTTCATCATCTTGATCAGCTGATACTTGAGGCTTTATTTCACCTGTAGCTAGCTTCTTGATTGCCTTGCTCGGTGGTTCTTCCGTCCCTACAACATTATCAACTTGCTCCCCTTGAGAGCCATTAGATTCATCAAATGTCACGTCACACGTGACTTCAACACAACCGGTGGTTTTGTTGAAGACACGATAGCCATGAGCATTTGAGGCATAACCAAGAAAAAATCCTTCATCAACTTTAGATGCAAATTTAGAGTTCTTGGGCTTCTTTTTGAGAATGAAGCACTTACTTCTGAAAACTCTAAAGTAAGATACGTTAGGCTTTTTACCAAGTAGAAGCTCATATGTCGTCTTGTTCAAAATCTTGTGTAGATACAGGCGGTTGATAGCATGACATGCCATGTTGATTGCATCCGCCCAAAATTGATCTGAGATCTTGTATTCATCAAGCATTGTTCTTGCGGCCTCGACGAGAGTTCTATTCTTTCTCTCAACAATTCCATTTTGTTGAGGCGTGTATGGAACCGAGAACTCATGACTAATACCTTCTTCATCTAGATAAGCTTCTATGTTAGTGTTCTTGAATTCGGTGCCATTGTCACTTCTCACTCTTTTGATCTTTGTCTCGAATTCATTTTGTGCTCTTTTTGCAAACCTCTTGAATATTTCTTGTACTGCACTTTTGTCAAACAAAAAGAACACCCAAGTGAAACGAGAATAATCATCAACAATGACTAAACAATATTTATTACCACCAATGCTTATGTAGGCCACCGGACCAAAAAGATCCATGTGTAGAAGTTCAAATGGCTTGACAGTGGTCACAATGCTCTTTGATGGATGAGGAACACCATCTTGCTTTCCGGCTTGGCATGCACTACAAACACGATCTTTCTCAAAAGAAACATTTGTTAGTCCTCGGATGTGATCCCCCTTTAGAAGCTTGTTGAGATTTTTCATCCCAACGTGAGCTAGTCGGCGATGCCATAACCAACCCAAGCTAGACCACCAGGCATGTATCAAGTTGAGCTTCCTCTTGTGAAAAATCCACTAGATAAAGCTTTCCCTTGAGCGCACCCTTGAAGGCAATGGAGTCATCGCTTCTTCTAATGATGGTCACACCCTCGTTAGTGAACAAACAGTTGAAGCCTGAGTCACAAAGTTGTGAAATGGACAACAAATTTTACCCAAGTGACTCAACCAAAGGAGCTTTTGAAAGCGAGAATTTTGGGTTTAGAACATTGTTGCCGGAGCCAAGCACTTTTTCTTTATCATTTCCGGCAAATGTTATGTAGTGCTCTCCACTTGATGCTTTTAGTTGATCGAACATGCTTTCTTCTCCGGTCATATGATTTGTACATCAACTATCAATCACCCAAGTTGATCCAACAGAGGAGTAACCCTACAAAACAAGATTACTCTTTTGATTTAGGTACCCAACAATACTTGGGTCCTTGAATGTTAATCACAAGCACCTTGGGCACCCACACATGATTTTTCACCTTGGTGTTCCATGTGTGTTTGCCCATAAATTTAGCAACTATTTTACCATTGTGGTTCCTCATCAACACATAGTTTGCATAAAAGGATACATTAGAGGAGGATTCTTGAGACTTGGAGTTGTTTCTGCTTGAGGTTTGGAACTTGTCTTGTTTTGATGACAATGCAACAACCTTGGCACCCTCATCACATGTAGTACCTCCCTCAACAAATTTGACATGACTACACTTTTGTGCCTTACAATTTCTCTTGCGAATGGGAGTAGTCATGTCCACAAGACCACCTTTTGCTCTCATAGCGGTGGTATTGTTGTTCTTGACACATCAGATGATGTGTGGTGTGCCATCCTCATTCTTACCAGGTTCCTTACCCTTTTCATAACCACATTGCTCATGTATTTCGATCCAAACCCTTTTGTGTGCTTCTCAAACTTACCTATCTTTGATGAGGGGTTTGACTTGGGAGCTTGCTCAAGAGAAGGTTCTTCAACTAGCAATAGTTGAGTGAGTCTTGCAATCTCTTTCTTCATGGCATTCATTTCGGCATGGTTAGTAGCACAAGATTGAATATCAACATTATAACAACGTGCACAACCATTACTTGTTGATGGACTAGATGAACTTGATGTCTCATTAGTTTTAGAAGAGCTTTCTATAAGAGTGTTGAAGTCAACTTCAAGTCCCTTGTGAATGGTTTGCAAGCTTGTTAAGCTTTCTTGAAGTTTCTCATTATCACTCCTCAAGTTAGCATTAGTGTCATTGACTAAAGAAAGCTCCTTAGTTAATTCATCCACTTTCTTCTTTTCACTAGTGAGTGACTCTTGCACCCCAAGAAGAATGCTATCCTTGGCAATGAGTGAGTCCTCAAGCTTCTTGTTTTCCACCCTTTCATTGGTGAGGTTCTTTTCAAGAGCTTCGAATTTTCTCTCTCAAGCCTAAGCAAGTCTTCTTGTGATTCAAGAGTCTCATATAAATCATCTAGTTTCATCATGATACTCATTATTTTAGTTGCGGCCTTTGTGCCATATTGTTTAATGAGATTAGCAATTTCACTTTCCTCATCTATTTCATCATCCGATGAGTTTGGAGATGTCACCTTTAGATTTTTCGCCATGAGGCATATCATTGGAGCTTGATCTTCATCATCGGTGAGATCTTCAAATAGACTTGTAGATTGAGGTGAGGAAGCTTCCATAGCCATGGTTGCAACCTCTTCATTGTCGGAGTTGCTTTCTTCATTGGAATCCCACTCTAGACCAAGATGAGCTTCACCCGCGGACTTCTTGTATCTTGGTTTGTTCCTTCTTGATGAACTCTCCTTGTTGTCCTTGTTCTTGTTCTTTTCTTCCGGATAATCCGCAATGAAATGCCCAATTTTCTTGCAACCAAAACAAGGCCAGTTGGATCTTCTTCTTGAATCATACATGCCCTTGCCTTTCACAAAGTTTCGAAAGTTGCTCTTTCTCAATACCCTTCCAAAGTTCTTGATGAAAAATGTCATTTGCTCAACATCCATTTTATCGTCTTCTTCATTGCTTGAGTCTTCATTCTTTGAGGATGATTGAGTAGCCTTTTCTTTCCCTTTGGATTGAGCTTGAAGAGCCAACCCATTGTTCTTGGCGGCTTGTTCTTGAAGTTCGGCCAAGTCTTGATTGATTTTGACTCTCTTTAATTTATCATGATGTGCTTCAATTCTTCCAAGCACATTCTTGGCGGTGAAGTGCTTGAATCCTCTTTCGGCCCTTATCAAGCTAGGAAGAGTGATATCCCTAGCCATGTACACGGTCAAGAGCTTGTCCATAATCTTACGATCACCCCATTTGTCACCTCCAAGTGACTTGATTTGATTTGTGATCTTCTTCGAGCGGTTGTACATTCCTTGATGGATTCATCTTTCTTCATGGAGAATAGACTTAGCTCATCTTCCAAAGTCTTGATTATTGATTCACGAATCTTTCTTGAGCCTTGATGGTTCACTTGGAGTGTATCCTAAGCATTCTTGGCGGTGAGGGCAACCTCAATCTTGTCAAACTCTTAGGATCTAACGGAGGTGTGAAGAATGTTTAATGCTCTGTAGTTCCGTTGCATGACATACGCTTGGAGTGGTGTAGGTGTTTCATCTTCATCCGAGATCTCACACCCAACTTCAACAACTTTCCAAAGATCCTTGTGAATAGCACACAAATATCCAAACATCTTTGTTCTCCATTGATTGTAGCCGGTTCCATCAAGGCGGCTTTCCCATGTGAATTGATGCATTGTGATCAGTTGGGAGTTGGAATGTGTAGTCATGACCAACTTGATGGTAGCTTGCTTTCTTCTTCAACTTTGATGTGCTTGTTGATCTTCTTTTGCAATCCGAGTCGGAGTCACTTGACCCGATCACAACCTTGGTAGCTGATTTTGCTTTCTTCTTTTGCAATTGCCTTCTTTTCTTCCAAGATTTCCATTCTTCATAGGACAATTCTTCATCGGTTGTCTCCACCTCATCTTCTTCCACTCCATGTGTGTTGTTCTTTTTCTTCTCTTTTGATCCACTGGTTGCAGTGGCTTTCTCATCATCGGGTTTGCCTCCCGAGTCTTTATTCTTGTCTTCTTCATTCAAAGGATTGGTTTGATTCTTTGGACTACTTGGCATCTTGATTCTCTGAGCGGTTAAGCCCTAAGATGGAGAAACCTACTTTGATACCAATTGAAAGGACCTCAAGATGCCTAGAGGGGGGTGAATAGGCAATCTGCAACTTAAAAACACTTTTCAAACTGTCAGTAACAGAAACTCCGGGTATACGTCTGGAGAGTCCGGACTTCAGATCCGGAGTATTTGGGGTTCTTGCCCGGACTGTGTGGACAAGAACACTCGAATTCAAATATGCAGAAATTAAAGCTGGAAATTAGATCAAGTAATTTTGCAAGTACCTGGGTGTTCTATAGAGTGTATGTGAACCACTGGTTTCACCTAGAGACTAGTAAACTAGTAAATCGGCCTCAAACCCTAGAAATGATATATCACAAGCAAAGACCAAGGAAAACAAATAACAAGTATATAAAGAGACAGCGATTTGTTTTCCGAAGTTCACTCCCGAAAGAGCAACGTCTCCGTTGAGGAAGGGCGCAAGAAACGGCGTTCAAGAACCCCTATGCTCCTCACCCAAGGGCGAGATCACCTCTCAAGCCCAAGGTCACTTACTATGGATTCCTAGGAGAGGAATGGAGATTACAAACTTCTTGTGATGCTCACAACTTGCTTGAGCACTCACAAGCAACGCCTAGCCGTCTAGGAGCTCGAAGCTCCAAGAGTAACAAACTCGAATCCACCGGCTTGACGAAGTTTGTCGTCGTCAAGATTAGCGGATCAAAACTAAGACTAGTAAATTTCTTTTATGCGCGTACGGCTCCAGATGGTTGCGCGGGTGACACGGGATTTAGACTGGTTCGGGCAAGAAGAAGCCCTACGTCCAGTATGGGGAGCTGCTCGTGTTGCCCGCGCGGGGTCTGTAGTAGGGGTTGCAGGAGGGCGAGAGAGGGAACCGGTCCTAAGTCTCTTGGGTGTGCACTGAAGCTCTAATGGTGAGAGAGTGTTCTTCTCGCCGGGGAAGAAAGGGTCCGTGCGAGAGAGAGTGAGTGTGTGGGAGAGAGTCTAAGATTTTTTGTCCCCCCAGTCTCAGGGCCCCCAGCATTTCCTTTATAGCACAAGGAGGGCTTGGGGTTACAGGTGAGCTGGGCGAAGGGAGAGGGAAAGATTAGAGTGCAAGGGGAAGATTCGAGTCCCTGGGTCGCCGTGGCCGGCTCCAGCTTTCAGCTCCGTCAGCGCGTCCGCCAGGGAAGGACGGCTTCCTCCGATCCTGTCGTTGATCTCCTCGGGGGCCGGTACCGGCGGGCGTGCGTGATGATGGCGCTTGGTCGTGGCCTCCGTCCCGTCGGGGCAGATGGCTGCCCCTGTTATCCTGCTGACGGCCTGTGCGACGCGGACGTCCCGTCCCTGTCGCCGGATTTGCGGGGCGCGAGGACGAGCAGGCGTGCTCCTGTGCCAGGCGACGCAGGTCATGAGTGCCTAGCGGCGAATCGGGGAAGACTGCGCCACTGTGGCGTGCGCTGTGCGGTCGCGTTTGGGTAGTTGTGACGGGTCACGTCGGGGGCGCGAGCGCCTTTCTGCGTGCCAGAGCCACGGCGCATTTATGGCAAGACCGGCGGGGGGCCCACGAGATCCGCGCTCGTATCTTCCAGCCTGCGCCCGAGGCTGACACTCGCCTGGTGGGCCCGGGTGAGTCCGGCCCTCCACGCCCGGGGTCGGGCGAGGCGGAGCCTTGTGGCGAGGGGTCAGGAGCGTCCGACGCCGAGGCATTTGGTCGGGTGAGGCGGAGTCCGGCCGTCGAGGGGTCGGGAGCATCCGATCCCGAGGGACTTGGTCGGGCGAGGCGGAGCGCTTCTCTCCCACGTTGGGCCGACGGCGGTTTCCGTTGCCGCAGGGAGACCCGGGCCTCCATGATCGTCGTTCTGATGGTCATTAGGAGGTCGTTAATATTTCCCCGTAACAAAGTTCTAGTGCTCAAAGAGATGGAATGGATGCTCACTTGCACTAATCTTTGCTCTTGCTCTACTCTCACTTCAATCCCTCAAAGGATTCAACCAAGAATGGAAGAGAGGGGAGTGAGAGAGCTCTTGAAGGCTTGTTGCAGTGCTGAGTTCGAAATGAGGCAAGAGAGGGGTAAAAGAAGGAGGTCAAAGGGTATTTATACTCCCTCACACAGAAACTAGCCGTTGGCTAAGGGTTACCTGGAGACTCCGGCCAGACATCCGGATACTCCGGACCAGGCGTCCGGACATTCTGGACCAAGCATCCGGACACTCCGGACCAGCTGTCCGGACACTCCGAACAGTTGCCCGGATACTCCGGAAAACACAGGATTTTCACTCAAAAGATCTCTCATGTGATGTTTGAGTGGTATTTGTGGCTCACAAGTGTTTGTAGGTTTCTCTTGAGCACTTTTTCTAAGTCAAGACCTGCAGAATCGAATACCTCTTGATAGTACGGCGTTCCTATACTCAAATTACAAATATAAAATTCTAATCTTCAAGTATCTTTGAACCACCGCTTTTCATTCCATTTTTGTGGACCATGATTCACCATTCAAATTCATTGATCATCTTATCACCTGCACACATGCCAGATAACATAATTAAACTTACATGTGTTTTGTCATTAATTACCACAACCCACTAAGGGGCCTAGATGTCTTTCAATGACCTTCTTCTTCCACATAACATTGATATGATGCACTCTGAAAAGAATGTTACGGAGGCACTGTGGGGAATAATCATGGACATTGCAGATAAGACAAAAGACAACGTTAAGGCCAGAGTGGATCAAACAACATTATGCGATAGACCAAAGCTAGACATGATGCCTCCCAGATCCGGCAAGTCATGGAGAAAGCCGAAGGCCGATTTCGTCCTGACGAGGGCCCAAAGGAGAGAAGTACTAGAATGGTTTCAAACCCTAATGTTCCCTGATGGGTATGCAGCGAATCTGAGGAGGGGAGTGAACTTGTCTACTATGCGAATCAACGGTCTCAAGAGTCACGACTATCACATATGGATCGAGCGGCTTCTTCCGGTGATGATTCGAGGCTATGTCCCAGATCATGTCTGGCAAGTGCTGGCAGAGTTAAGCTTTTTCTTCCGACAGCTTTGTGCTAAGGAGTTATCTCCGACAGTGATTGAAGAAATGGAAAGATTGGCGCCTGTGTTGCTATGTAAGTTGGAGAAGATCTTTCCACCTGGTTTCTTCAATCTGATGCAGCATATGATTTTGCACCTCCCGTACGAGGCACGAGTGGGCGGGCCCGTGCATGCCCATTGGTGCTATTTAATTGAGAGATGTCAAAAGGTTCTTCGAACTAAATGTAAAAATAAATGTAAAATTGAAGCTTCCATCGCAGAGGCATACATTCTGGAAGAGGTGTCAAACTTCACATCAAAATACTATGCTGACAACCTCCCTTGCGTGCATAATCCACCCTCTCGTTACAATGCTGGGGGAGATGAATCGAACCTCAGCCTTTTCTAAGGGCAACTCGGAAGTGCAAGTGATGCGACCACAAAGACCTTGAATCTTGAAGAGTGGTGCACTATCATGCTATATGTGCTGACCAATCTTTCTGAAGTGCTACCGTACATACAGTAAGTTCTCAACAAATATTTTGTTCTTGAGTACTCCCTCTTCTGCATCCAAACCCATTCTTCCTCTTTGGCACAAGGAATTTCATATGCAGTTCTGGCGTCCATCAAGGGCACCTACTTGGCAAGAAGCTGATACCCTTCTAAGACATGGTGTGGGGAATGTAAGTCTTGATTTCATTTCTTGGTTCAAATAGAAGGTAATGGGCAATTTAACTCGTTCGTGGTTTGAGATTATAAGTTGCTCATACGTGCGAATAATATGAAATTCTGTCCTGCTTGACCTTGCAGGGCCAATCCGATGTGTCAATGAGTGCCAAGTTGCGACAGGTTGCCAATGGTTGTGCCTATAGGGTCAAATCATTTAACGCTTATGATGTGAATGGATACCGCTTTCACACAACAAGGCACGAGCAGAGTCGACCCAATCGAAGAACCACAAATACCGGTGTTTTTACTCCGGGCGACGACGGGCTCGATTACTACGGAAGAATCGAAGAAATATACAAACTCATGTTTCATGGGTCAAAACCTCTAAAACCTGTCATATTCAAATGCCATTGGTTTGATCCTTAAGCCATGAGACGGACCCCGAATCATCGGCTAGTCAAAATTCGACAGTCGTTCGTGTACCCAAGAGACGATGTCTACGTTGTGGCTCAACAAGCTACACAAATTTATTATCTCTCATACTCGTGCCAATCCGACAACCGTCTCAAGGGTTGGGATGTTGTGCACAAGGTATCGCCACACGGTAAACTGCATGTCCCAAATAATGAAGATTACAACATAGATCCAAACACATATGCCGGAGAGTTCTTTCAAGAAGATGGACTAGAAGGGCGTTTTGAGATAGACTTAACCGAGGTGATCGGAATGGAAGTCGAAAATGAAAGGCCTGTTTAAGAGGATGCCAGGGATGAGGTTCATAATTTGAAGGACATTGAATTACTTGAGTGATTACGTTTAGGCAATGACAGTGATGGTGACAACATTCCTCCTGTAGAGCACGACATTGATTATATCGACACGCGTGATAGCGATGATGAGACATATGATCCAGCTAATCCCTATCATGATGTGTATTTCTAATACATGTAAGATCCGTACTAATTAATTTACTAGCTATTATGATATATTGTTTCCAATTGTGTTTTGTTCATTTTACTACTTGTACTACCTTATTTATTTTAATTATGTTTATAATACATGTACTGATTGGTTTACTATTTTCAATTGCAGGTGATTGATCAAAGATGGTGGGCCGCGGCGGAGGTGTGATGAGGTTGCTCACGGACGTGATCGGCAGAGGTAGCAGGAGAGGTGATTCCTCCCGGGCGACTGGAGGGAAAGGCAAGGGAAAAAGAAGGGGTGAAGCGAGTTCATCGACACCTGCAGGAGTTGAGGACTCCGGCACGGATCAAGAGAGGAGGGGGAGGAGGGGGACTCGCAGGAGGTCACCCTCGCCTGTAGCTTCCCCGTCCGCGTCTGAGAAGGAGGAAGAGGAGGACGCGGTACCTGAGGCGCGCACCTCTGGTGAGGAGGAGTTGGAGGACCAGGAGCAGGAGGAGGAGGAGGAGGAGGAGGAGGAGGAGGGGGCGGAGCCAGGCGCCATACCTCGTGTCTGGTTGCGAGGCCCCTCGAGGCTCCCGGAGCGACCTATACCTTTGGAGAGACGGCCGATTATTCGACCCAACCGGAAAAGGTAACTAACAATTGAAGAGTTTTTCTTTTCATATGTTCAAAATAACAATTGAAACTAACAATTTATCTTAATCTCTTAGGCAGGAACTTTGTGATCGTCGCTCCAGGTGCTCACGCACGCATCCCCACTGGCATCCTGGGGCTGCTATGCAAGCTACACTACCCTGGCCTGATCATTTTAGCGGGCGACTTCAGCCGGCGTCCACGTGGGAGCATTGCGTCGCCTCGCCCGATGCACCAGATCGGGAAGGGAGGTTGTTTGCGAACAAGGCGCAGCGGGTGGTGAACGAACTGTGGGTAAGTCTACCTCGCACTACATATGTCAATACATCACATTCATCGGACATTGTTGAAATAATGACATCGCGTATATGTGCAGGATTTCTACAGATGCGAGGAGGGACAGCTACAAAGGGCGCTCGAGGTGGCACACACGGCCTGTTACAAGCTGGTGGAGGATATGCGTTACGAGGCGCGCGTCCAGGCTGTGATAGACTACATGGCTAGATTTGAAGGACAGAAGGTCAAGAAAGAGCAGGCGAGAACACATGAGGCTAACCCGAGATCAATTTCTGCAGGTAAGTATACAACATTTGATCTTTTCTGAGATGAAGTACTCCCTATTTGATCTCCTTATGTGCCATGTACTTAATGACGTGCAGGTGCCTCCGTGGTGGTTAGCCGGGAATACTCAGTGCTGGGAAATGATTGTGGACAAGTGGTGCGCCGAGGGTTGGGTGGAGAGGCACAACGCTTGCCGGCAGCGGCGTCTGATGATGCCAGGTGTACCGCACCATCAAGGAAACCGTCACCTCGGCGAGTACACGATTAGATGGGTACGTGAATTCATTTCTTTCTTGTAATGCTCAATTCTGCATAATTTCTAATCATCTATGTTTTTTTGCAGTCGGCAGCACATGGTGGCCAGCCTTTGTCCCCGCTCCAGACATGGGCGTGTGCACACAAGGGGAAGGCGACGTCGGACGTCACCTACAACCCGGATGACCCGCCCGAGGCATACAGCAATGCGACCATCCACAGCCGCCTCAATGACTATAGCTCGATGGTCAGGGAGATCAATGGACCAAAGTTTGATCCGAGCACGCAGCCCATTGATGGGGAAGTCGTCATGAGGGTGGGAGGAGGCAAGAAGCATGGCCGGTACTATATTGGCGACAGCATAATTGACTCGGCTAGTACTCCCACACTCCCGCAGCTTCGAGCCCGGAGCACTAGCTCAAGCCCGGCCATACGTCAACGGCCAGCCACTACACAGGTCTAGATGGAGGCACTTCAGGTTATTTCTGTTATATCTGACGTACATTGATTCTTACATGCCGTGTATTTTGTATTCTAACTCCTGGATCAAATATTGTAGGCCCGGATGGAAGCAGAATTTAAAGGACGGAAGGAGCAGATGGAGGCGAGGTGGCAGACCGAGTGGGAGAGGATGGAGCAAGAGTTTCAACGGAGGCACGAGGCCGAACGCCAGAAACTGGAGCAGGCGCTTCAGTACATGCAAAGTCTGGGTGCGGCGATAGGTCATTCGCCGCCATCATTCATTCCACCTCCAGCTCGCACATGTACTCCTGTAAGTGACATGACAATCTTGCTCTTTCATTTTCAATAGTGACTTAGCAATTTGAATGGCGGATAAAGCTACAATGACTTAGAACTAATGATTTAGGATACAACTACAATGACTTAGTTCAAATGTTCCTAACACATGCAATATCTACACCTATATGCAGAATCAATCGGCAGCATCCAATGATGGGCCAGTCAATTCAGACATATCGCCTCAGTACCCGCCGCAGTACCCACCTCGGTGGGGGCCTCAGTTGTCGGGTCGCAGTGGTCACTTGCGTCGTGGTCGCAGCAGCCCCCGCCCCTGCCGCCTCCGCATGGCCTAGTGAGTTGTATGGACTTCTATATGCACGCTTTGTATTTCGACCTGTATGGACTAGTACGGACTTGTATGAACTTGTATGGACTAGTACGGACTTGTACGGCCCAGTGGTTGAATGAGTTTAGTTGTATTTATGGATTACTTGCCTGTGATGCTTATTGCGATACCCGAAATGCCTGTAATGTTTATTGTGATATATATAAAATGCATGTAATGTGCAATATTTGATTGGGTACCATATACGTGACTGTATAATTAAAACAGGAATTTTACTGGGGGTTTGTCGTGTGCTATTACCCAGGCACACGGCAAACTGACCATTGTTTGCCGTGTGCCGGGCCCAGAGGTGTCTTTGCCGTGTGCCTGGCTGATGCCGCCGTGTGCCAGGTCAGCTAGGCACACGGCAAAGGCGCCGTCACTGTAACCGACCGTTAGGCCATCTTTTGTTTACCATGTGCCCGAAAAAACGGTCCAGCGCAAACAAGCCTTTGCCTTTGCCGGGCTGTGTTTGCCGTGTGACCTTTGCCGTGTGCAAATGGAGCTTTGCCGTGTGTCCCTGGCACACGGCAAATTAGCGGAATCCCGTAGTGTGTGATGACAGTGAAACACAAGAACAAGTCACTACAGGTAGCTGAACATCAGAGGGGCCTCGGACCTTCGGTTGTCCAAAATATTTGAACCCCATGCGTTTGGCGTACAAATCGCGTCAATAGGACTAGACTTTTCTAGCCAACGGTGACTTCTCTGAGGTCTGTTTAACTTACTCCACAAAATTACAGGTATATACAGATTTTTGTGGATCGGAGGAACATGCAGAATCGCCTGGAGTGGAGGACTGGACTAGAGTGAAGTCCAGGTCATTTTGCAAGTATCCTAGACGGCTACCGGCCATGCGATGCGCTGTACGCTGCTACCAGCTTTGTGTTGTCCTGATATGTGGAAATACCCCATGCATAAGACATACTATGTCGCATCAGTAGGGCTTTTCACAGTGGAATAATGAAAAACAGATCACCACACCGGTCATGGTCAGCTGGTCACGTCAATGGAGGAAGACTTGTACCCAACCATGACTTTTCCTTGAAATTAACATACTCTGAAAAAGGTCAGGTATACAGTAAAATGTATGTTTGAACGAGGTTGCAAATATAGGATATGGCGGCTGCATTCAGCGGCAGTGTGACCACTTAGTGTTTCCGTGTATATAGCATGATATATCAGATAAGAAAAACATAACAGAAAATTGAAATGATATTTTCCCCCATATTTTTTGTACCATGGGAATTATTAAAAGAACATATAGGGCATAATTACAAAACATAAAGCAAATACTTGAGAATTTTCTACTTTGCCGTGTGGTAACAGGTGGCCTTCTGGTAACTTGAGAATTCTCTTGCATCGTAACACGATACAAAGACATGAGGACTTCTGCTGCCCAATAGACTGGAGTAATACCCTGATGAGACAATTAAATCACATCAGGTACGGTGCATCTAGACTTCCACCCATTTATGAAGGACAGTTCTTTTAGTGTGAAGATCACTGCTATATATAACAGGCTTGAGTGTGCGTCTTCATGAACCAAATACCCATCACTCAGACTACACCCCAATCATTTTCCCATCGATCGAGAACCCACACTACAATGGCCGACTACAAGTTCTTTGTTCAAGGAACTCTAATAGTTTTGTGCCTTCTCCTCTCTTCAACACCAGCCGCAACCTCTGTCGATTCATCAACATTCAACCGGAGCTGCATCGCAGATGAAAGAGCTGCACTTCTATCCGTCAAGGCAAGCCTCTTGGACCCCAATGACAACTTATCGTCATGGCAAGGTGAAGATTGTTGCAGCTGGAAGGGAGTCAGGTGCAGCGCAAAAACAGGCCATGTTGTCAAGCTCAATCTTAGGGGCATGAAAACCGGAGGTGAGATAAGCTACTCTTTAGTCAATTTACAACAACTGAGGTATCTGGATTTGAGTGACAACAACTTCTATGGGGTGCAAATACCAGAGTTTCTTGGTTCCATGTCGAGTCTTAGGTATCTCAACCTTTCATACACCTTTCTCTATGGAAGGATACCCCCACAACTTGGGAATCTCACCAAGCTCATCTACCTTGATCTTAAATGCTGGGACTTTTACAACCCTAGATACAACTTACCCTTCTCAGTCGATCTTGCATGGCTGTCACAACTATCCTCATTGAAGCACCTCGACATGAGCTTTGTAAACCTTACAGCTGCTGTGGATTGGGTTCATGAAATTAACAGGCTTCCTACTTTGAAAAAACTTAAGCTAAGAGACAGTGGACTCAGAAATACAGTTCCTTCCCTTAGTCAGTTTAATCTCACAGAACTCGATGTGCTCGACATCTCAAGTAATATTTTTGCCACCGCTATTGCTCCCAACTGGTTTTGGAACGCAACCAGACTCACTTTTCTTAACCTCCAATTTTGTTACTTCTATGGTCCGATTCCCAACGAGGTAGGGAAAATGACATCACTTGAACAAGTTTCCTTCCAACAAAATAATCTCATGCCAACCATGATACCATCAAGTTTCAAAAATCTATGCAACCTGACGGTTCTAGATCTTGAGAGTAGCAATACTACAGGGGATATCACAAAACTAATGGAAAGGCTACCAAACTGTCGTTGGAACAAGCTCCAAATATTTAGATTGGTCTCTCAACAATATTAGTGGGGAGCTCCCAAATCAATTGGGGACGTTGAGCAACCTGACCTACTTGGTTCTGACAGGCAATAAGCTTACAGGGAAAATACCATCATGGGTATGGGCAATGAGAAAATTGATTGTTTTGGAACTTCGTATGAACAAAATAAATGGTATTGTCAATGAAGATCATTTAAATAGCCTTGCAGACCTAGAGCTTTTAGGGTTGGGCTCTACGCTCCTTCAAATAAAAACCAGACCAGACTGAATTCCACCATTCAAGCTGCAGGCTGTTGTTATGACCGGGCTGCAGTACTCCAGACGCGGCAGGAGTTCATCGTCTAGTAGCTAAAGATAGAAACTTAGAGTCCTAGGTTGCTGGAAAATCCCTAGAATTAGGAGAGTCCTTATCTAGTTCGGTTAGAGTCCTTATCTAGCTCGGTTAGGCCATTGGCTATATATTTATTTGTAATTGCTAGACAAGAGGCAAGCAGAAATAGATTGTTTCGGCTTCCTGAAAGAAGCCGGGAGTCCCAGCCCTAATCGCCTCCTCCTGCCTCTTCCTGTGCGCCAGCACCCAGCGCGACCACGGCGCCCCGACGCCGTGCGTCGCTCACGCCCCGCCCTCCAATCTCTCACCGCTACGATCTCCGACCAACAAGAAACAGAGGACAGTTACCTATCAACCTGGTATCAGCGTTCTCGGTTCCGATGTCGGCCTCATTGCCCACCTCCACCGTTCCGCCGCCGAACCCCGCCGCCCCTGCGCCGCTGCCCGATCCGCGGCCGCCGCAACAGGTCCTAGCCGCGGGTTCCCTATCGCTTGTCCACGAGTCCTCGCTGCCCATGGCCGCAGGGACGTCGTCCGCCGCCATAGGCGTTCTGTCGAACGCGGATTTGATGGCCGCGGTGCTCGACCTTGGCAAGATGATGGTCGGGATCCACGCGCTTCTGTTGGGGCCGCACGGACAGCAGCTGCACCCACCGCCGCCGGCCCCACAGCAGCCCCTGCCGCCGCCGTCCAAGTCGCAGCAACTTCCGCCGCCGCCGCCCCTGTCCTCGGCCGCCCAGTCCAGCTATGGGCTGCCGCCCGCCGCCACGTCGACTACCTCAACGCCAGCGCCGTCGATTTCTGCCGGGGGTGTGCCGATCCAACACATCGTTTTCCCCCCCTCGCCATCGCCACTGCCGCCTTGGCTCTCGGCACCTTCGGTCCCGGTCTACACCGCGCCGCCACGTTCTGCAGCCCTGGCGCCCGATAGCGCCCCGCGTCTCGGCCATGGGGGCGCCCCTGCGCCGGACGCCCTCTATGGCGGCGTCGACGGGCTGCTGGTGCATGGCTCCTGGCCGCGACACTACGTCCCTCCTGCGCCCGCGACATTCGACTCGATCGACTTCCAGCCCAAGAGCTACAAACTCGACTTCACGACGTTTGACGGCTCCGACGATCCACTGAACTGGCTCACACATTGTGAGCAGTTTTTTTTGGGGCCAGCGCACACCGGCAGCGCAGCGCACGTGTATGGCCGCGTATCACCTCACGGGCGCCGCCCAAACGTGGTACTACGCTCTCCTGCAAGATGAGGGCGTGCCTTCCTGGGAGCGCTTCAAGGAGCTTTGCCGCCTTCGCTTCGGGCCGGCCATCTATGGCTCGTGGTTGGCAGAGTTGGGCCGCCTGCCGTTTCACTCCACGGTCCAGGAGTTTGCGGACCGTTTCCAGAGGATACTCGCGCACTCCAGGGACCTGTCTCCGCGCCAGAAGGTGGAGCTGTTTGTAGGCGGTCTTCCGGAACATCTCCGGGTGGACGTCGCGCTTCGCGACCCACCCGACCTCCAGACAGCGATGTTCCTCGCCCGTGCTTTTGAGAGCCGCGCCACGGCCACGACCTTCCTCCTCCAGCAGCGTGGCGCTCGCACTCCACCACGGCCGGGCTTTCCTTCACGCCCTCAGGGAACGGCCGTAACCCCTGCCGGTACCCCGGTCGCCCAGGCGCCAGCAGCAGCGACCACGGCACCAGCTACAACGGCCGCTCCATCCTCACCCGCTCCGCCACCAGTGAGGCTGTTTCGCCGTCTGTCGCCGGCCGAGATGCAATCGCACCGTCACCAGGGCCTCTGTTACAACTGTGACGAGCAGTATGTGCGCGGACATGTGTGCCCTCGCCTATTCTACTTGTAGGCCGACGACTTCATCGTTGACGACGGGGCGTCAGTGGGAGCAGTTCTTCCCGAGGACCAGGCCGTCGACGAAGCCGCACACACTCACGCTCTTGTGGTCTCCTTGCACGCTCTTGCAGGTATCCGGACCTACCACATGATGCTCCTTCCAGTGACGGTCAAGGGCGAGCGCCTCCTCGCCTTGTTGGACACCGGCTCCACCATCACGTTCTTACAGGGCGCGGCCATGCGCCGCCTGGGGCTTGCTCCACGGGGGGGGGGGGGGGGGGGGGGGGGGGCGATCACCTCCGATTCACGGTCGCCAGTGGCGACGTGCCGTGCGACGGTATCGCCCGCGACATTCCCGTCATCATCAGCGGGGCGGCTTTCTCCCTCACCTGCGTCGGCCTCGCGCTGGGCTGTTTTGACTTCATCCTGGACGTCGATTTCCTCGGCACGTTGGGCCCCCTCACCTGGGACTTCGAGGGGCTCACCGTGTCCTTCCTACAGGACGGCCGCCGCGTCACATGGCAGTGTGTGGGCGCCCCCGGCGCACCCTCCCAGCAGGGCTCGTTGGCCGCGGTCGCCATGGACCCGCAACAGCCGTTGCTGGATGAGCTTCTTCTCCAGCACGGCGCTGTCTTCGACATACCACGGGGCCTCCCTCCAGCCCGCCCCTACAACCACCGCATCCACCTCCTGCCGGGGACCGCACCGGTGGCTGTGCGGCCGTACAGATACCCGTAGCTACAGAAGGACGAGTTGGAGCGGCAATGCGCCGCTATGCTAGAGCAGGGCATCATTCGCACCAGTACTTCGCCGTTCTCCGCTCTGGTGCTGCTCCTCAAAAAGGCTGACGGATCGTGGCATTTCTGCATCGACTACCGCGCGCTCAACGACCGCACGTCCAAGGACAAGTTCCCGATCCTGGTGGTTGACGAGCTCCTCGATGAGCTCCATGGGGCGACGTACTTCACCAAGCTTGACCTCCACTCCGGGTACCACCAGGTGCGGATGCACCCGGCGGACGTCGAGAAGACCGCCTTCCGCACTCACCACGGCCACTTCGAGTTCCTGGTGATGCCGTTTGGGCTCGCTAACGCCCCGGCAACTTTCCAAGCTTTGATGAACGATGTGCTCCGCCCGTTTCTCCGCAGGTTCGTGCTGGTTTTCTTTGACGACATTCTCATCTACAGCTCGTCGTGGTCCGAGCACCTCCAGCATATGGGTCTCATCTTCACCGCCTTGCGCGCCCACGGCCTCTTCCTCAAGAGGTCGAAGTGCTCATTCGGGGCCCTTTCCGTCACGTACCTTGGCCACGTCATCTCCGCCGACGAAGTCGCTATGGACAGCGACAAGGTGACCGCGGTCGCCTCCTGGCCGACACCCCGCTCCCCACGCGGGGTGCGTGGCTTCCTGGGGCTCGCAGGCTACTACCGGAAGTTTATCCGCGACTTTGGTGCCATTGCGGTGCCCCTCACGCGCCTCCTACGAAAGGAGGCATTCGTCTGGACAGCAGAGGCGGACGACGCCTTCGCTGCCCTGAAGCGGGCACTATCTTCGGCGCCTGTTCTCCAGATGCCGGACTTCGACCGCGGGTTCGTGGTCGACTGCGACGCCTCCGGCGCCGGCTTCGGCGCCATTCTGCATCAGGGGGCCGGGCCCCTGGCCTTCTTCCGTCGATCATTCGCCGCGCGCCATATCAAGTTGGCGGCGTACGAGCGCGAGCTCATCGGGCTGGTGCAAGCAGTCCGCCACTGGCGCCCGTACCTGTGGGGGCGTTGGTTTCTCGTCCGCACCGACCACTACAGCTTGAAGTTTCTCCTGGACCAACGGCTGTCCACTGTGCCCCAACACCAGTGGATCAGCAAGTTGTTCGGGTTCGACTTCACCGTCGAATACCGTCCCGGTCGGCTCAACTCAGCCGCTGACGCACTGTCTCGCCACGACGAGGAGGCTGCGGCGTCATGCGCTCTGTCGGGACCCTCCTTCGACCTCTTCACCGACATCCGTCGGGCCACGGCGACCGATCCGGTCAGCCGCGACTTGCTGCAGCAGCTGGCCACCGCATCCTTGGACGCGCCGTGGGCTGCCGCAGATGGGTTCCTCCTCCACGGCAAGCGTATCTATGTTCCGGCTGTCGGCGACCTCCGCGACCAGGTGGTGGCCCTTGCTCACTCGGCGGGGCATGAGGGGTCCAGAAAACCCTTGTTCGCCTCCGCGGTGACTTCTACATTCCTGGCGACCGGCAGCTCGTGCAGGCCTTTGTCCGCACCTGCGACGTCTGTCAACACAACAAGACGCCGACCACACAGCCGGCCGGTCTCCTGCAGCCCTTAGACGTGTCGTCTCAGGTGTGTGGGCCGATATCGCCATGGACTTCATCGAGGGGCTTCCCAAGGTGCAGGGCAAATCTGTGATCCTGACGGTGGTGGATCGCTTCTCGAAGTATGCTCACTTCATCGCCCTGAGCCACCCGTACACCGCCGCTTCGGTTGCTCGCGCCTTCTTCGAGGGCATCGTGCGCCTACACGGTTTCCCGACCTCCATCGTCAGCGACCGCGATCCGGTTTTCACCAGTAACATGTGGCGTGATCTTTTCAAGTGTGCATGTGTGAAACTTCGTCTCAGCACGACCTTTCACCCTCAGACGGACGGCCAGTCCGAGGTCGTCAACAAGGTGATAGCAATGTACCTCCGTTGCGCGACTGGTGATCGGCCGCGCTCGTGGGTGGCCTGGCTCCCTTGGGCAGAGTATTGCTACAACACCTCGTTCCACTCCGCGCTTCAGGCGACGCCGTTTGAGGTGGTGTATGGTCGCTCCCCGCCTTCGCTACTACCACACCAGGAGGGAGTGGCGACGACAGAGGCGGTGGACACCATGCTGCGCGACCGCGACGCCTTTCTGGTAGAGGTTCGCGAGCGTCTTCTCCAAGCGCAGCAGTACGCAAAGCGGCATCACGACGAGCACCATCGCGCGGTGGAGTTCGACGTCGGGGCATGGGTGCTCCTCCGACTGCTACACCGTCCCACCCATGCCCTTGCCTCGCCGTCGAAGGGCAAGCTGCGCCCACGCTACGCTGGGCCATTTCAGATCGTCGAGCGTATCGGTCGGGTCGCCTACCGCCTCCAGCTTCCAGCAGAGGCGCGTCTCCATGATGTTTTCCATGTGGGGCTGTTGAAGCCCTACCACTACGACGGTACCCCTCCAGCAGCCCCCGCAGTGCTCCCACCGGTCCAGGATGGGCGCCTCTTGCCGGCACCCGAGCGAGTGCTGCGTGCACAGCTCCGTCGTGGGGATTGGCATCTCCTCGTCAAGTGGCAAGGGCTCTCCGACGATGATGCAACGTGGGAACCCCTCCAGGATTTCAAGTCCCTTTACCCCGATGTCCAGCTCGAGGACGAGCTGTTTGCCGAAGCGGGGAGAGATGTTATGACCGGCCTGCAGTACTCCAGGCGCGGCAGGAGTTCATTGTCTAGTAGCTAAAGATAGAAACTTAGAGTCCTAGGTTGCTGGAAAATCCCTAGAATTAGGAGAGTCCTTATCTAGTTCGGTTAGAGTCCTTATCTAGCTCGGTTAGGCCATTGGCTATATATTTATTTGTAATTGCTGGACAAGAGGCAAGCAGAAATAGATTGTTTCGGCTTCCTGAAGGAAGCCGGGAGTCCCAGCCCTAATCGCCTCCTCCTGCCTCTTCCTGTGCGCCAGCACCCAGCGCGACCACGGCGCCCCGACACCGTGCGTCGCTCACGCCCCGCCCTCCAATCTCTCACCGCTACGATCTCCGACCAACAAGAAACAGAGGACAGTTACCTATCGGCTGTTCTCTTAGAATCTATGCAGTTAGGACCGGAATTTCCATCATGGCTTAAATCACAAACAAGCATTAAGGTCCTTGGCATGGCAAATGCAAGCATAGATGCAATCCCGGATTGGTTTTGGGTTATATTTTCAAGAGCAGACTTCTTGGATTTGAGGTATAATCAGATATCTGGCACACTACCAGCAACTTTGGAATTTATGGCAGCAAATACCTTGTTATTATCGAATAATAGATTTAGTGGCACGATTCCAAAATTTCCAAGAAATATAACCTACATAGACATCTCCAGCAACTCATTGTCAGGAACACTACCATCAGATTTCGGAGCCCAGCAGTTAAGGGACCTTCTTCTCTATAACAATTCTATATCAGGCACTATTCCATCTTGGCTGTGCTCATTAGAAAATTTGCAAGTACTAGACCTATCACAAAACATGCTGACCGAAGAAGTTCCAAATTGCCAAGAAGATTCTTACCCTTACATGCATTATTTGGTTACAGTAAACCTAAATAACAACAATCTCTCAGGAGAGTTCCCTTCAGTTTTCAGAAATTTTCCGCACGTAAGCTTTCTTGATCTTTCCTACAACAAATTCTCTGGGAAGCTACCAGCGTGGATATGGGAGAAGATGCCAAACTTAGCACTGTTGCGTCTGCGGTCAAATAGGTTTTATGGACACATTCCCAGTGAGCTTGCAATGAGTAAAGAATTGCTGTTTCTAGACCTCGCATACAACAAGTTATCTGGAAGCATACCTCACTCAGTAGTTAACTTGAGTGCAATGGCTCGTAATTCTGGATACAGTGGAATTCTTCAAAGAAGCATAGCTGGTGCTCTGGGACCTCATTTGTATAATTCCTTGGATTATCTGATTACTTTCAGAGAAAGGGCATCGGTTTTTACCAAAGGGCAACAACTTGAATTTTCTAGTGAGCTCAGCTATATGGTGTTTCTCGATTTGTCATGTAACAGCTTAACTGGAGAGATCCCTCAAGACATTGGTGCTCTTATTGCACTGAAAGCGTTTAACCTGTCTTGGAACCAGTTAAGTGGGGAGATCCCTGTGAGTATTGGTCAGCTTAAAGCACTGGAATCTCTTGATCTCTCACACAACGGGCTGTCAGGCGAAATCCCTTCCAGTATGTCAGCTCTTACCTCTTTAAGCAGCATGAACCTCTCATACAACGATCTGTCTGGAAAGATTCCAACAGGAAACCAGTTTGAGACCTTTAATGCATCTGTCTACACGGGAAACATTGGTCTATGTGGCCCTCCCTTAACTGGGAGCTGTCCTGGAAACTCGTCAAGCCAAGACACGCATGGAAATCAGGGTATTAGTATATCCCTTTGCCTTGCCATGATTATAGGGTTTGTCCTCAACCTTTGGGTGGTCTTTTGTGTGATGCTGTTCAAAAAGAGTTGGAGGGTTGCCTATTTCGTTTTTGTTGACGAGCTCTATGACAAGATTTATGTGGCTGTGGTAGTAAGATTCGCCATCTGGAAGAGGAAATATGGTATTAGAAGTTGATTATCGTTATGTATTAATTGTATAGGTTACCATGGGTTTACTAATCACTACAGAACTTATGTATGGTCGAGTGGCATCTGTGTGTGAGCCATTGTCTGCGTAATGTAGCTTATGAATATCTACGTGTCCACTTTGATATTTTCCACACATAAATAATAAATTGCCCCTGTTTGCTTGTGATGTTTTTATGATCCTGTAATTTAAGTCCGTGTTGTAGACGGACTATACATTTTGACACCTTGAGAGCTCACTTTATCTTGTACGATTCATTTATGTGGAACGCACATATCGCTCATGGCATGTCAGGCAGGCTCAACACTTCATCAGGGACGGGCAAGAGCCTGTTCACTTAACATGACGACTGTGACAGGCTTTGCCCAGCAAGTCAGTGGGCATTATAGCCACAAGCAAGTATTGACTAAGATGAGGCATAGTAGTATTTGGGTTCGCCAAAATTCACCGAAATAACTCTGCGCAGAAGTTCTTGTGGAAGCTTACCTGAACCTTGTAAAACCTGCACAGGCCTTTTGCTGAAACTTATCAATAATCCTCTCCAAACCTGAGAGGACTAGGGATGCAGATCCTCTCCCAAAAGAAGTTGCCGTGTATTCTCATTTTGTACCAGGAAATGTTGGTATAACCTCAGCAACTGGAGACACTACCGGCTATAAATTATAATGGTGATATCCCCTCGATCACCATTACATACCATGTGTAACAAAAAAACAGAATGTTCCAGCGAAGAGTGTTGCAACGAGATATCGCATCTTCCAAGGTCGTCGACGGTCTGGCTCGAGAAGCGGCCAACGATTGATCGAGATGCTCGCCCGTCTGGGCGTCTGGCGCAGTTGTGATCCGGCCAGCCGACCGGAGGTCGAGGAGCGCCCCGACCCGCCCGGGTGATCTCTGGCTCTGAACCAGACCCAGGGGCCAAAAGTCGCGGCTCACGACGATACGAGCACGAGGCTCTGACTCGATCGATTGAAACTTGTATACTGCCTCGTAGCTGATGTAAATTGTTTGAACCAGCAGATCTTTCAGATACATCTTTAACGGTTCCTTCAGTTGGACAGACAGATGGTCCAGCGGACAACAGAGTGCGCAACCTAGCTCTCCTGCCACTACTGTTTATTCCGAGGAAGAAAACAATGTGCATAATCTCAATTCTCAGTTTCTCACGCATAAGCATGCACGCCAGAAGCCTCGCAATCAAAGACTGATTGTACAAAGGAGGGCATCAGCTCAAAATCAGACACAACGAACAAAAAGGAATCAACCATGAAAAGTTAGAACCTTCCCATTTTACAGAATAGACCCAGAACACGGTAATTAGGTGATCACGACCGCTGGCCAACAAAGCACACCTCGCCCGGCCAACGAAAGGCAGCACATCACTCAGCTTAGCACACGGTAATGACAAGGAAAAGCCTCGAGTTTGTAGCAACCTATGTAAAGGTGAACATGCATTAGTTCACAATGCCGTTATCTGTGTGGAACTAGTCACTTCATATGCACATGACAGTACTGTAAGACCGGCGAACGCACCGAAGAGGAAGTGGTTATCTCTTTACATTCTTGTCGGACTGAGAAAGTCAGGCACCTGAAGGTGCTTTTGCATCAGGAGCTGCCGCTGGTGGCGGTTGAGGCTTATGGTGGAGAAGGGGAGAGAGCGCCTTGACTACGATGCTCATGCTGGGTCTAAACTCAGATTCATATTGCACACAGAGTGCCGCCACCGCTGCAAGCTGCAATAGATAGAAGAGTACCGTTGTAGTTAAATTTTGGTTCAAGATGTTGCTTACCGCTCATACTCGCAGTAACCACCACATGGAAACACGCACACAGAGAAGGGATAGAAGGAAAGAGGCAGACCTTGGCAACTCCCTTTGGAGGATACTCTCCCTTCAATCTTGGATCTACACATTGTTTCACTGTATCCTCAGTCAATCGAGGTGTTGCCTGCATAAAAGTTGAAAAAATATATAACAAAGTAGTCATTAATCTGGATACTCCTTAGCTGACAATAATTTAGCATGTGAATTTTGTATTCAAAGTTTTGAAATGCAACGAACATGCAAAGATATTGTCATGAACTGGACCAAACTGTTCCCATGAATATAGTAAGCAATTGACTTAATTATAGCAAAAGAAAACTCCAATTGACAAAGAAATAACTATCTATTAGGTTTGGACGTTCGGTGGTTATATCTCCATATGAAGTAGCGAGAAACAAGACGGGCAGCTACTAGCTTATGGACCACCTAAAAAATAGCTTGTTATAACCCTTAGACCATAGTACAGGGCAGAGTGACAAAAAAACAGTATTGACGACAGATCAAAATAAACATTGAATTGTTGGTGTTTCCTATTAGGATGAACAATACTGGTTTCTGAGAGATATGTGCAAGTACCAGTATAATCTGAGATTTCGAAATATCTTTTGAAAAATTTAGCAAATCAGAGCCAACTCTTGTTGTTCATCTGTGTACTAATATTTCCCTTTTTCGTTTAATCAACAGAACAGTTCTACCCCGTACCACAAGCTGTAGTTTGCAACAATTTCTTAAGTTGAATAGTAGGCTTATTAGGAACTAAATTAAATGCTTACCCATGTAACCAGACTCTGCTGACCTCTAGGCATTGTATGATCTACTGGTTTCCTTCCTGTTAGAAGTTCTAAAAGAACAACTCCAAAGCTATATACATCACTTTTCTGAGTTAGCTGGCCTGTCATGGCATACCTGCATTGTCAACCAAGATAAATTTAGTAGATTGTTTGGTATAGTTAATCGAGAAGCCAAAATGATGGTTAGGAATTTGAGTTGAATAATTACTCGGGGGCATGGTAGCCGAAGGTTCCAAG